>JALMGJ010000045.1:3430310-4630310 GCA_023362775.1 Charina bottae | reverse complement strand
GGGAAAAAGCTGCTCCAAATTCTCCAGCTTTGGTCCATGGCCTCCCTGCAGCGCTTCGGCTGCTTAAATTATTCCCTTTCTCAGGGCTCTGGAACGGGACTCTCTTCCTTGAAGGCCCGACCCATACCCTGCCCTGGACCCTCGCTGGTGGGAGCATCAGCCCCCTGTGGCTCAGGGCCACAGCTGGGCTTTCAGTGGCCTGCTGGACTCGCCAAGGACAGGTCTGGCCGGGACTTGGCCGCGCCCCCCCCTTTTCCTCACTGCCAGCCCGCCCCGGCCTTCCGCCCAGTATCGCTGCCTGTGTGCGGCTCTTGCTCCACCCTTCCCTGGCCGGGCCCCCCCACGCTCAGCGCACCTGGGAGGATTCTGCCCACTGGCCTCGGCTCCCTCTGCTTGGCCCCCCCTTCCTGTCCGGCTGACACCCCCCCCTCTCTATGTTGCTCTTGTTTTCTTGCTCTTAATTCACGCTGTAATTAGTTTTGGGTACAAGGACACAGTAGAAACAGCTGCTGCTGCTGCTATTCTCTAAAATGTATATTCTGACCCTTTTGCTATCTGTGGAGTCCTCGGTGCTCCCTGAGCTTGGCTGTTTGCTTGCAGACGTTTCATCACTCGACTAGGTCACATCACCAGTGCACATGATGTTGAGCACTGATGATGTGACCTAGTCGGGCAATGAAACGTCTGCAAGCCAACAGCCAAGCTCAGGGAGCACCGAGGGCTCCACAGTTCAACCCTCAGCTAGAGATTCTCTTCTATTGGAACCACATGTGGGCGTCAAACGCTTCAGAAAGCACGCCAGTGGCAGAAGTTTGCAGGCAGGCAAACCTCCACCAAGAAACAACTATTTGTTCTACACAATACCTACGGCAGCATACCCTGTCCACCAGTGCCATAAACTGTACCGCTGGGTGGAACATAGCCCTTTTGCCACATGCACCCTGCAAAGCAGCGAAAACCAGAAACCACATCAGCCCGCAAAGAAGCAAAGGCAGCTTGTACCATGCAAGTGCGCCAAGCTGGGCAAGCGCATTCTGCCCCCCCCCCCCCCGAAGGAGGTGTCCGCAGAGCAGAAACACTGAGCGAGTAGGAATTTCACCCTGCACAGCTCTAAAAATGATTAACCAGATCATTATGTGGGTGCCCCAGGCTGCTCAAGACCCATTCTGGAAACACGTCCGGGTACCCCCACCCCCACTCCACTAAGCACAGGAGGCACTGCCAAAGTAAAGCAGGCTCCATCTTCCCAGTGACTCCCACACCAACATGCATCCCTCGCCTGCTTAGCAAGTTGTGGGAATGCAGCCTTAGGTCTTTCCCTGACCTGGGTAAGGGTGCTGTGTGGAGCCAAGGTGTTCCCATGGGCTGCAGTCTCCCACCGGCTCCAGAGCAGCAGCGGATGTCACCCCGACTCTAGATCCCCAATGAGGGTGTCCTTCGAGGTCAGCCGGGAGGCCCCTTTCCCACCCCTCCAGTCCCCTCCCCGCCCTTGGACTGCTTCCGCCCGAGGGGGCGGGCAGACAGGCCGTCCGTCCAGTCGCCGCGCAGCGCAGCCCGCGAGGATCGCTGCTCCGCGAAAAGGTCGCGGGGACCCCTCGGCGCGTCCACCCAACCCATCGGCCGGGCTCAGGGCCTGAGACGGGGCCCATCCCGGCTGCGGACCGCTCCGTCGCCCGGGGCCGGCCAGGGCGCTCGTCGGCATCGAGCTGCGCCCCGGCCGGAGGCTTCCACCCGGGGGAAGGGAGCCCTCCCGGCCCCGCTCCAGGCGCCCGGCAGCCTTCCGGGCAGGCACGAGGCTCCGCTGCCAGGAAGCCACCGCCCATCGGGCGTGGCCCGCGGAGCTGCCTGCCCGAGCCCGGGCGCTGGGTGGCAGGAGAGGCGGGCGGGGGCACCCGCGGCAGCTCACCGGTCGGCGGGCGGGCGGGCGGGCGACACGCCTCGGTGCCGCGTCCGCGCTAAGGGCAGCTGCGCGGGGAAGGCACCGGCCACCTCGGAAGGGGCGCGCCAGGCGCCGGCTATTATTGCCCGCCGCCTCCCTGCCTGGGAATTCCAGCCCGCGGACGCCGAGAGGCCGCAGGGACCGTTAACCATTAACTGGGCTCGGCTGCTTCCCGGCTTGGCTGCCGGGGAGGGCCGCCCCCAAGCGCCCCCCCCCCCCGCCTCGCCTCGCCTCGCCTCGCCTCCCCTCCCCGCTAGGGACGGCGGGCGCGGCACCTGAAAGCACCTGGAGGGCTCGCCCTCCCTCCCTTGCCCGCTGGTGCCCGACCTTAGCCAGCCCCGCTTAAGCTGACCCTGAGCCGTGGGGCGTAAACCGCCGCCGCTTGGCCCTCTCGCCCTCGGAGCGGTGGGAGGCCAGGGCTTCTGCGGGTCGGGGAGTGAAATGCTCAGCAGCCGACCAGCTGCCGCCAAACCTGCGCCCCCATCAGCCCCACCTGCGAACCCGCAACCTCGGCCTGGCAGAGCTGTGCCCACCCCTCCCCCCAGCTGAGGTGGGGGCTCAGCGGGCCCTCCACTGAGGAGCGGCTGCCCGCCTGCCTGCCTGCTCTCGGGAGAACTTTGGGGAATGCCAGGGTGGGGGGTTCCTGTGTCCTGAGCCCCAGCAAAGCTCTGTCCTGTTGGCCAGCTGCATCTGCTTCCAGAAGAGGAAGTCACGAGGCCTGGGGGAGAGCCGGGCTTTAAAATCTCCCAGAAGCCTCAAACTGGGCGGGGGGGTGGGGCGAGGTGGGCCGCTTTGCCCCAGCCCAGCCCAACCCAGGAGCCACCTGGCTCTGCCTGTCCCCCCAGCAGACGCTCCCCAGAGGAGCCCAGGCTCAGCCCCACTGCTGCCCCATCCTTTTCTCTCTGCCGCCTGGCCTGAAGGCCTTTTCCTCCTGGGGGAGCCCAGGTCGCCCGCATCCAAACATCCTGAAGCGGTTGGTTGCCGGCCGGTCCCAGTCAGTGTTAGGAGAGGGGGAGAGGTCTAGCTCAAGGCCCCTGCTTGCGGGCCGCCTCGGGCTGATTCTCCTCCTGCTCCCCCAAGGTCCTCCTGAGGCCGGTGGGCGAGGTCATCCAAGGGCACAGGGTCCCGTGTCCTCACATACTGATGATGCTCGTCTTCCACTTTGGCTCCGTGCTGGTCAGGAGAGGCTGCTGAGGCCCTGCCCCAGCGCCCGGGGGCTCTCAGGGTTTGGATGGAGGCCCCAATCCCAGGAAGACTGAGTGGCTCTGGGTTCAGAGGCTTCCAGCTTTAGCTCTCGGTGGGGAAACCGCTCCCCAGACAAAACCGGGGTGCAATTTTGGGGGCCTTCCTAGGTTCGCGGCTCCTTGAAGAGCAGCTGGCTGCCCTGGCTGGGCGGGCCTTTGCACAGATTCACCTTGTGCGCCAACTGCATCCTTTCTGGGTTGGGAGGTGCTTCTTGCATTTACTCGGGCCTCAGTTTCCTCTTGTTGGGGCCACAGGAATGGGCTCCACCCAGGGCTGCCCTCGAAGGCCACGTTGAAGCTATAGCGGGTGCAGAATAGTTCTGGGTGCCCCTCACTGTGCCCACGGGACACCCCCACTGTATGAGCTGCACGGGTTGCCAGCTGGCTTCTGGGTGCCATTCGTCCATCGAGCCCTTCACAGCTTAGCGCTGGTTGTTTTCAGGACCACCTCTCTGATCGGCTTCCCCGTGGGTCTTCCAGCCGGCCCTGGGCGGCGGGACCTGGTGGACCCACTGGTGTGCCAAGGCTGCTTTAAATGGCGGTCTCCCTGGCTTCTTCTTTTATTGCAACACTATATTTTTAACTTTTTCTGTATGCCACCTAGAGTCATTTGATGATGATTAGACAGCCAGATAAATCCAGTCAATAAATGAATAAAAGTGGACGCGTTGCAATAATGACATCTGGAAAGAAGCAGAAACAGACCCGGGGCCTGATTCCCAGCCTCCTTCGCACCTCCCCCCCCCCCCGCCCCCATTGCCAACTTAGCCTTCTGGTCGGGGTGTCTTACGCCTTGTAACAAGGCCCCAAAGAAGACAGGCCTGTGAACTGACCAGCATTGCAAGGAATGGCTGCCCCAGACCGGGCGTACAGCTGGGCCACAGCGGCACAGTGTGTGCGTGCTCTCTGTGCACAAGTGCTCTGTGGTCCATTGGCCAGTTATTGCACAGCACCACCATATCCCCCTTCAGTGGACTTTTCACAAGGCTGAATCTTCCCAGTTCTTCCCATTTCTCTCTGTAGGATTTACATTCCCGTCTCCTGACCACCTTCACGATCCTTCTCTGAACCTGTTCCAGGTTCTCTGAATCCTCCTTTCAGTCTGCCCAGGACTGGAGACCCTGCTGTCCTCAACGGTGCAGAACTCTTCCTTCCCCTGGCTTGGAAACCGCAGCAGAATGAGGCTGAAAACGGCTCCTTGGAGTTCCTCCCTCCCTCCTTGTGGCTGCAGAAAGGGCAGCGGTAGCTGAACCCAAGCCCAGAGGTCCATCTCGGCCCCCACCTGTTCCAGGTGTTTGGTCCCTTCCTCAACATCTTGCAGCCACCATCGCAAAACATTCTGGTGAGTTTTACCTGTGCTATACCTGGAAAGGACTATATAAATAAATATATCAAACATGGACTAAAGAATTTGAATCTTCAATAATACCCCAGTTGTTGCTGCATATTCTTAGAAATGTTAAAGTGGTATTGATGGACTTGAAATTAAAATGTGTATTTAGAGTGTATTAGACTCCCGAAAGAATGTACTCAAAAGGATGGACATCAGATTTCCTCTGTTGGGAATGGGAAAAAATTGAGGGTTCATCGACCCATATGGTAAGGCCTTGGAACCTTTGGTATGTACGTAAGTCGCTTTATGGGGAAATCCTTAAACATAAAAGCTGTTAATATGATGTTGGATTATGTACCAAAACTGGAATCTGTCTGTGGGAAATTATGGTTGTCCCAGGCACGGGGGATGGCCCAAAGAATTATATTGAGAAACTGGGGAAGCGATATTATTCCAGACATTAAAGAGTGTAATTCTGCAAAAGGCAATTTTTCTACTAATCAAAGGAGGAAGCAATACGTTCTTCTTTGACATAGATTTTATGGTAGTTTATAATGATGCAGTGGTATTATTAAGTATTTTTATTATAATTAATAGTATATGGTATATTTTGTAAACTAGTGACTTCTATAAGCTTAACACATATGTTAGACTTTTAATTTTAACCCCAATCCTAATTCTTTAATATGGTAATTTGTTAAATGTTGTTAGTGTCCCTTTGATTGTTGTTAGTGTCTTTAATGTCTATGAAGGTTCTCAGTCATCCAGGTGGAATTGTCTGTAGCTTGAATCATGTCAACTGGATTTCTATTTTTTTATTTTCTTAGTGGAAACGTTTCGCTCCTTATCCAAGGAGCTTCTTCAGTCTGAGCAAAGTTGGTAAGGGAATCCTAAATATGTTCCTAGGTAGCTGTGTGACCTTACACCTGGGGCTAGGTCATGGTTATATTGAGATGTAATTTTTAAGTCCTTTTATCATCTAATGGAGGGTCGTTAAAATCACCATGCTGCTGTTGAGCTTCTGAAATGGTCTTAATCTTCCTAGGCACAGAAGACAACACGGGGAGGAAGATGGGGGAGAGTTTGTGCCTGAGGCCCCCACCTCTATTCAAGGAAGGATTTTCCAAGTTGGCATAAATGGATTCCTTGACCCCTCTCTCAAACCACCTATCTTCTCTGTCTAAAATGTGAACATTAATGTCCTCAAATGAGTGTCCTTTTTCTTTTAGATGAAGATAAACTGCTGACTCTGGTCAGGACCTCTAACACCTCTCTACCATACTAGCACCTCTAGTTGGACACTCTGAACACCACATCCATAATTCGGAAGAATTTGTTTCCAAAGCAAAGATCCTGAAACTGGATACAGATGAAACTATGGTCTCCTTTGATGTGTCCTCCCTTTTCACCAGCATCCCCACCACTCATGCTCTATCCGCTGTCAGGAAGAGACTAGAAGAGGACAGCACCCTGGAAAGGAGAAGCCATCTCAACCCAAACCAGATCTGCCATCTTCTGGACCTGTGTCTTAACACCACTTATTTCACATACAGAGGTGACTTTTACAGACAAAAACACGGCTGTGCCATGGGTTCTCCTGTGTCACCCATTGTGGCCAATTTATACATGGAAGAAGTGGAGAAGAAAGCACTCAACACATTCCAGGGAACGGTGCCCACCCACTGGTTTAGGTATGTGGATGACACCTGGGTCAAAATCAAGGCCCAGGAAGTACAGGCCTTCACGGACCATATAAACACTATAGATGCCAACATTAGCTTCACCAGAGAAGACACCAAGGACAACAGACTGGCATTCCTAGACTGTGAAGTCCTCATTGGGACCGGTGGCAAGCTAGAAATAGGGATCTACAGGAAACCCACCCACACAGATCAATACCTGATGTTTGACTCCCACCATCCACTGCAGCACAAACTAGGAGTCATCAGGACATTGTCACACAGAGCAGAAACCATCCCCACCTCCATGGATTCCAAAAAGAATGAAAATCAGCACCTGAGAACAGCCCTGAAGGCCTGTGGATATCCAAATTGGGCCTTCACCAAATCTAAATCTACCAGACCTAAAACAGCGACAGATAGGGCTGAGACTCAGAGTAAACGAAAGAACCTGGTCATTCCCTACATGGCTGGCGTGTCTGAAAAGATAAAACGGATATTTGGCAAACACCACATACCTGTATATTTCAAACCCACCAACACACTGAGACAGAGGCTTGTACACCCCAAAGATCAAACTCCAAAACATAAGAAAAGCAATGTAGTTTATGCAATCCAGTGCAGTGAGGAGTGCTCTGAACTCTACATTGGAGAAACCAAACAACCTATGTACAGGAGGATGGCCCAACACAGGAGAAATAACACCACAGGACCAGAGTCAGCAGTTTATCTTCATCTAAAAGAAAAAGGACACTCATTTGAGGACATTAATGTTCACATTTTAGACAGAGAAGATAGGTGGTTTGAGAGAGGGGTCAAGGAATCCATTTATGCCAACTTGGAAAATCCTTCCTTGAATAGAGGTGGGGGCCTCAGGCACAAACTCTCCCCCATCTTCCTCCCCGTGTTGTCTTCTGTGCCTAGGAAGATTAAGACCATTTCAGAAGCTCAACAGCAGCATGGTGATTTTAACGACCCTCCATTAGATGATAAAAGGACTTAAAATTACATCTCAATATAACCATGACCTAGCCCCAGGTGTAAGGTCACACAGCTACCTAGGAACATATTTAGGATTCCCTTACCAACTTTGCTCAGACTGAAGAAGCTCCTTGGATAAGGAGCGAAACGTTTCCACTAAGAAAATAGAAATCCAGTTGACATGATTCAAGCTACAGATAGTGTCTTTAATGTTTGTGAGGAGAGTTTAAACTTTTCTTTCTTTCCTTTTTATTTCTTGGGTTGGTTAGTTTAATGTTGTTGTGTATTCTGGTACTCTGTTAATATTTTGTAATCTTCTAAAATATAGAATAAAGTGGGGAAATTAAAAAAAAAGTATTCTGAATCTCTGACAGATCTCCCTTGCATTGGACCAGGAGATGCTAAACATCTTGATGTGGTGATGCTGCACAGCTGGATGCCAGTTGATGCTGTGAAGAAACTGTGAAGAAACTTGCAAGCATACAAAGTTGCAGGAGGTGTCCATCTATATAGCATCTAGCAAGATGGTTTTATTTATTTATTTATTTAATGGCCACCCAACTCACACATTGCAACTCTGGATCGCTAACGTAGGATTAAAACCTTACATAACCTTTCAAAATAAAACAACAGAAAACAAAAAGACATGATACAATTAAGGGCAACCCATAACTGTTCATTTAAACACCATTTCAGACCAGTTCATCTGTCAGCCTAGTCCAATGCCCAGGGGGAAAACACGGTCTTCAAGATCTTGCAGAGGGCCGGTAGGGGCAGGGCCATCCGAATCTTGGGGGACAAGGTGTTCCAGAAGGCAGGTGCCATGACAGAGAAGGCATGCCTCCAGGGTCTCACCAAATTGCATTATGGAGGGGACTTGGACCATGTCCACCTTGTCAGATCTCATAAGATGGACAAATGCAATTGGAGAGGGGTGATTCCACACGTAACTGATCCTCTGCCATGAAGCGCTTTATAGGACCTTTATAGTAATCAGGACCTTGAATGGCACCCAGAAGCCTACTGGGAGCCAGTGCAGCTCAGAGGGCAGTAGTGATACATGGGCCCAGCAGTCGTTTCTTGAGGAGACGGTAAGCCACTGTCTCCTTAAGTGGTGATGGGATCACCCTCTCTTCAAGGATGAATTCACCACCACCTGAACCCAACCACACATTGTCTCCCAGGAAGACTTAGCTAACCAGGAGGGACATGAACCTTAGACGTAGGTGGCTGATCTCACAGTCTCCCCCAAAAGCAAATCATTTTGCCATTGCCCCAAGACAAAAAAGAGATCCAACATGTGACCCCCATTGTGTTAGGCCCTTGGGGACCTGGTCGCCATGGTGCCCCCTAACCCAAGCCACTTCGGAATCTGCACCCAAGGAAGGCAGGTCGAAGTCCCCAGGATCATAAGCCTGGAGAACTCCCCCATCAACCTGGTCACAGAGTTGAGCAGCTCAGGTAAGGAAGTTGCTACACAGCAGGCCGGCTGGTACAGCAGCAAAAGCCCCAAGGGAACCCTACAGCCCCGCTTCACCAACAGACTCGCACCTCGAAATCTGCGGAGGAGTGCCTGTGAAAGCCAGCAGAGTATCCTGGATGTCCATAGCTCTTCCACCTCCTCTTCCGTAGAGTCTTGGCTGATGCCGCACTCAAAACCTAAATGGGCACTTTTCTGAGGGCAACTCCCCCCTCCACATCCATCCAGCTCTCAGTAATACATGCCAGGCCAGACCTCTCATCCGCAAGGAGGTCACAGACGGGAGAGGGCTCATTACAGGCCGACCTGGCTTTAGCAGGTCAGAGGTAGATGTGGCGAGGGCCCCTAATTTGGATCTCAGTCAAAGGGGATTGGGCAAATTCAGGAGTGAGTGGTCTTGAAGACTCAGGGTGACCTCTTAATTGGGAGCAGAGACCCCACCCAATGCCAGTTGGAGGAAGGCATCTGCTTCTATCTCTTGGTCGTCAGTCCTCCAGAGGCATCTGGCTGGCCCTGCGAGAAAAGTTGCTGGACCAGGAGGGCTCTTGGTCTGATCAAGCAGGGCTATTCTTACCTTCCCAATTGTACTGAGTTTTATTTAGCAACGAAAACAACTGAACGCAATACATCTAAACAATTCAAAACAGAAGGTGGAAATAGGAACGGGGGCCTTACCACCATCATATGATGAAGCCCACCTAACTGTTACTCTTAAACCAAGAAATGCGGTCAATGGGCCAGTATCTCTTAAGTGTCCACGGCAACCTTTTAACCACTACTTTGGCACATAGGCCACCAAAGGCATTACCTTCAATAATTCACCCAGCAAATCCGGTTGGAGGACAGGACATCCCCCGAAGCAGCCATTTTGGCATCATTGGATGTAGAAAAGCCCCTCAAGATGGGGCAAATTAAGTTTTCGGAGCAAGTCATAAACAGAAACTGATTTCCTGCAGGCATTTTTCTCAGGAGGGGGCCCGAGTCCCTATGCTTTTGGGTGGGGGGGGGTGTTGAGTTATGGAGTTGGTCTTCCGGTCGGACGTATTGTTTTGTGACATAGGCTGGTTCTGTTCCTTGTGGGCCCCCAGAGGGATTGGGGAGCTCACCAGCCTCAGAATTGCGAATGAGAGGCAGGCGTTGATTATGGGGACGCGGCCAGCATGGCAAATTAGCCCCTTCTCCCCTCTTCCTGAAGGAGGAGATCGACTCATCTCACATGATCAATAGAATCAAACTCTTTTTAAAAAAGAAAAGGGAGGACATAAACATTCCTTTTTAATTTTAACTAGTCACATGTAAAACTTTCATTGGAAACGGAAATGAAAATATAGAGCTGTTAACACAGACAGCATCTGACTTTTTTTGGGGGGGGGGGCGGGGAGTACCACAGCGAGATGTGAAGCTTTAAGCAAATTAGGATTTTGATTGTTGGCCATTACTCTTCTGGGGGAGGAGAGCAGCAGACTCGACAAAACAAGAAATCACAGCCCGGCAGCCTGGATTTGGCTTAGTGTGCATGCTGAATCCTTCCCATTTTCCAGCTGCACAGTACCCAGTCTTTGCTGCAAAGCTCAACAAAGAACAAATGCAGGATTTTGGATTTGGCAGCCAGGATGCTCAACTGCACAGCAATACAGTACTCTCCGAAATACACATGCATAGGGCACTCTTTTGCATTTGGCAACACAATCTACCTGAAAAAGAAAGCACAAAACACGGAGAATATAATGGACGACAATGTTGCATTATAACTCATGAATTATTTATTTATTTAATTTTTATCCAGCCTTTGTACAATGTCTATGTAGCTTAACTAACTAATAATTAAAAACTAAAACTAAAAAGATATAAAATTTGTGGCAAAATATTCATTTTAATTACTGAAATTCTACCTAACAATAATTGTAGTTTTTTCCATTGGTCCAAGTCTTTTTTAATATCTGTCCAAAGTGAAATATAATTATTCTTAAACAACTTAACATTTTTAGATGTCAAATATACTCCCAAATATTTTACTTTTTCTTCCATTATTCCCGTTATTTCTTTCAATTTTTTTTGTCGATGGTAATCCATGTTTTTAGTCAAGACTTTAGTTTTCTGTAAATTCACTTTGAACCCTGCTAACGACCCAAAGTCTTTTAGTTTCTGAATCAATAATTCAATTCCATCTAGTGGATTTTCCAAAGTAATGACTAAGTCGTCAGCAAAGGCTCTTAGTTTATACACTTCTTTTTTGACTCTAATACCATGAATGCCATCATCTTGTCTAATGTCTCTAAGTAACACCAAACTGTGCTGTAACACACAGTTTGGTGTGTCACAACACAACCTGGAAGCGGCGGCAGGGGCGGGCACGGCGGTGGTGCGGCGGCGTGCATGGTGGCGGTGGCAGCGGTGCGCCATCAGCGCTTCCGCGTTTTAGAGTAGGCCGCCGCCGCTGCCACCGCCGCCGTGCACACCGCCACTGCACGCTCCCCCGCGCGCCCCCGCTGCCGCCGTTGGTGTGTCGCCAACGGCGGCACTTTGGAAAGCACTGCTGTAGATGATAGTTGCGTGCATGGATTGGGGTCTTCCAACAGAGACCGGTCCAGCTTGTCCTTTTGTCCTTTGCCAGAAGCATCCATCATATATTCCTTTTCACATCATCTCAGCCTTTCTTTGACCTGTTCGGTTGCTGGGTGAAATGTGACTTCCTGCATGGCAATAAACTGTTGACCTTCCTATCTCTGGCTCTTGTCCTCTGGTCTCTGTCTGACCTTGATGGATTTTTTCCCTGTGACCTTCTCCATGGCAATTCCTGTCTCCGGTAGCTAGTACCCAGACCTGGTCCAGAGGCTTCCTGGTTTTTGCTGTGTTGGATCTGTCTAGTTCCTTCTGAGTGACTCCGTCACAAGCTCAACACAAGCAGGATTTGAGCACAAGTGCCTCTGTCCACTCTGCACATCTGCATCTGTCCTCAAATTCTGTTCATCTATTTCTCCCCATATCTTATTTCTTGTACAGTAGCAATGACATGAGCAAGCATGGTGACTGGAAAGAATCATGTTCTAAATCTGGTGATTATACATTTTGGCATCACTGTTAGCCAAAGCAATTTCTCTAACTATTACCTGCATTCCTCGGTGGATCTCGAGAAAAGAACCTTAACTCCACCGTGTGGCGGAGGAACCATGGCAGCCTACAAACACTGCCTACGTTTCCATGGATCCCACTGTCCAGCTGCAGCTAACATGGCAAGAGGGAGAAGAAGATTTGGGGAGCACCAATTCAGACAGATCTGGATTTGAGAATGACCCTGCTTGGCAGAAACACTCTAATGACCTGTTCCCGAATCTCCTTGGTCCTCACGCCATATACAATGGGATTCAACATAGGAGGAAAGAGAAGATAAACGTTGGCCAGCAGGATGTGGATATGGGGAGCCACGTTGTGGCCAAAGCGGTGGGTGAAGAAGGAGAAGAGTGCTGGGCTGTAAGAGAGTAAGATGACACAGAGGTGGGAAACACAGGTGCCAAAGGCCTTGGACCGGGCCTCACTGGAAGAAAGGCGTAGCACTGCACGGACAATAAAGAAGTAGGAGAGGCCAATGCATAGAAGGTCCCCTCCAATGACGATCATGGCCGCGCTTAGCCCATAGACACGGTTGACGCTGGTGTTTCCACAGGCCAACTTCACCACAGCCATGTGCTCACAGTAAGTATGATGAATAACGTTTGTCCGACAGAAGGACAGCCTTTTTATCAGGAAAGGATATGGAAACATCAAGAGGGTTCCCCTGACAACAGCTGCTATCCCCATCTTGGCAGCCAGTGAGCCAGTGAAGATAGAATTGTATCTGAGAGGGAAGCAGATGGCCACGTAACGATCTAGAGCCATGGCCAACAGCACTGCTGATGCCGTCATACATGAACCATGGATAAAGAACATCTGGGTCAGGCAGCAACCAACCTGGATCTCCGTGGCCTGGAACCAGAAGATGCAAAGCATTCTGGGCACTGCAGAGGTGGAGGTGGCTAAGTCAGTAGCAGACAGCATGCAGAGGAAGTAGCACATGGGCCTGTGCAGGGTGGGTTCTGATACTATCACCAGTAAAATTATGCAGTTCCCAGCAATAACAATCACATAGCAAGTGCAGACTAGCACTGAGAACCACATGTGATATGCCTCCAACCCTGGGATGCCTTGCAACACAAAGGCAGAAGGCCAGGAGTGTGTCAAATTGGCCATCATTCAGATCATCAGAGATGCACCAACCACTTCGGCCACCAGCTTCACTGAAGATCAGAGCACCTGTCAATCAGAGCAGAAAAACAGAGAGGTAGGGAAGTGCTCGGAGCTGCAGGAAACCTTCTCTTTCTCCGTCTCCTGTGACCCTATGCAGGTCTACCTCTAGGTCTACCTCTCCAGCAGAAAATTGGGAGAGCTTCAAAAGAAGGGGGCAGCTCCAGTCCCAGTGGCAGCAGTGGGCTGGGGGGGATTCAAGGTACATACGAATGAGCTGAAAAATGTTGGCTTCGGATGTCGGAACTGGACCGGGTAGCCAACCATCCTGGCAAACAGGGTGCTTGAATGGTTGTCTCTGTCCAGCTTGAAAAACTCACCAGGCAGAGACGGCCTTTGTCGAGTCCTTGAGGAATGGGGGTGCCATGCATCCTCCAGGGCACCCGCTGTGTAGCACAAGGGTTGTGTCTTCCGTGAGAAGGGAGTCTTTGTAGGCCTGAACAGCCCAAGCGACAGCCTTGCCAGCTCTCACCCTGGAATCCCCTCTCAGCACTTCTCTGCCGTTCAGGTTCTTCCTGTTTTTAAGGCTGCCCCTCTGAGAGAAGCTGCTGGTTGTCTTGAGTGCCCTCAGAAGGCACAGCAGACTTGGTGTGTCTGCGTAGATCGCTGGGGACAAGGGGAAGGGAGCTGAAGAGCTCTCCCTGCAGGATTGCTGGCCCTGAAGGTGGCTGAGCGAGCGCAGGAGCCTCCGCAGACCAGCATGGCCCATCGGCAGGAGGAGCAGCTGGGCGCGCGGTTGGGCTGGAGGAGGCCTCCTCCCCAGGCACCACCTTAGTCTGTTAGCCCCTGGATGGGTTGCTGCAAAACACTAGCAAATGACTGTGTCTCTTCCTGTGCCTCCACAGAAATACTGCTAGAGAAAACATGGTGTTGGTTAGGACAAGCAAACCACCCCCCTCTCTGATGGAGTCTTGAAGGTTAATAAAAGAACTCCAAGCAGCTAACAACAATCTTGCAGAGTAGAAGCGTGGACCAGCAGGGAACTTGCACATTAAGCTTAATTATGTTCAGAAATAAATTCAGTCTTCACACATTTGTTAGATGAAGAAAAATAGAGATTGCTTACATTTATTCAGTAGATCTGGATACAAGTGGATTCATAGTCGATCTGCGTGCAAGCGAGATGGAATGGATGAGAGCTGCATCCCTGCAGCCCTCTTGCTTGCACATGTGCCCAAGGAGTAAAGATGGAGAATGAGAATCCCCCAAACTCAAGAAGGAGGAAGAGGAAATCAGGTGACCCAGGTAACATCCCACAAGCACAGTAGAGATGTGTTTACTAGAAAGACCCCCTATTATGCTTATGAGACAATGCTGAATTGACTCCTGATAATCCCAACACTCTCCACATTACCTTCTCAGGTCTTGGAAAACGACGACCACATCAGTGTAGCCACTTAACACTCAGAAGGCCAAGGGATACTGATAAAATGGGGAGAGGATGCTGGGAGGTGAGCAAAGGCTCCGGGATCAAGGACAGTGTAAGATAAACCCACAAACATGACTCCCATGAAAGTACAGTCTGTCTGTTGTCTCACTACACCATTGTTTTTGTAGTTCTCTCCCATTGCCTCAAAGAATCCATCCACATTTTTGTTGTTGTTGTTCAGTCGTTTAGTTGTGTCCGACTCTTCGTGACCTCATGGACCATAGCACGTCAGGCCTTCCTGTCCTCCACTGTCTCTTGAAGTTTACTCAAATTCATGTTCATTACATCGGTGATGCTATCTAACCATCTCATCCTCTGCCGTCCCCTTCTCCTTTTGCCTTCAGTCTTTCCCAGCATCAGGGTCTTTTCCAGTGAGTCCTCTCTTCGCATTAGGTGGCCAAAGTATTTGAGCTTCAGCTTCAGCATCTGTCCTTCCAATGAGCAGTCAGGGTTGATTTCCTTTAGGATTGACTGATTTGACCTCCTTGTAGCCCAAGGGACTCTTAAGAGTCTTCTCCAGCACCACAGTTCGAAAGCATCAATTCTTCGGTGCTCAGCCTTCCTTATGGTCCAACTCTCACAGCCATACATTACTACTGGGAAAACCATAGCTTTAACTATACGGACCTTTGTCGGCAAGGTGATGTCTCTGCTTTTTAATATGCTGTCTAGGTTTGCCATAGCTTTCCTCCCAAGGAGCAAGCGTCTTTTAATTTCATGGCTGCAGTCACCGTCTGCGGTGATCTTGGAGCCCAAGAAAATAAAATCTGTCACTGCTTCCATTTGTTCCCCTTCTATTTGCCAGGAAGTGATGGGACCAGATGCCATGATCTGAGTTTTTTTAATGTTGAGTTTCAAGCCAGCTTTTGCACTCTCCTCTTTCACCCTCATCAAGAGGCTCTTTAGTTCCTCTTCACTTTCTGCCATTAGGGTGATATTGTCTGCATATCTGAGGTTGTTGATATTTCTCCCGGCAATCTTAACTCCGGCTTGTGATTCATCCAGCCCGGCATTTCTCATGATGTACTCTGCGTATAAGTTAAATAAGCACGGTGATAATATTTGTTGTTTATTCGTTCAGTCGTTTCCGACTCTTCGTGACTTCATGGACCAGTCCACGCCAGAGCTTTCTGTCGGCCGTCACCATCCCCAGCTCCCCAATGGTTGAGTCCGTCACCTCCAGAATACCATCCATCCATCTTGCCCTTGGTCGGCCCCTCTTCCTTTTGCCTTCCACTTTCCCTAGCATCAGCTTCTTCTCCAGGGTATCCTGTCTTCTCATTATGTGGCCAAAGTACTTCAGTTTTGCCTTTAATATCATTCCCTCAAGTGAGCAGTCTGGCTTGATTTCCTGGAGTATGGACTGGTTTGATCTTCTTGCAGTCCAAGGCACTCTCAGAATTTTCCTCCAACACCACAGTTCAAAAGCATCTATCTTCCTTCGCTCAGCCTTCCTTATGGTCCAGCTCTCGCAGCCATAGGTTACTACAGGGAATACCATTGCTTTAACTATGCGGACCTTTGTTGTCAGTGTGAGGTCTCTGCTCTTAACTATTTTATCAAGATTTGCCATTGCTCTCCTCCCAAGAAGTAGACGTCTTCTGATTTCCTGGCTGCAGTCAGCGTCCACAGTAATCTTTGCACCTAGAAATACAAAGTCTGTCACTGCCTCCACTTTTTCTCCCTCTATTTGCCAGTCATCAATCAAGCTCGTTGCCATAATCTTGGTTTTTTTGAGGTTTAACTGCAACCCAGCTTTTGCACTTTCTTCTTTCACCTTCGTCATAAGGCTCCTCAACTCCTCCTCACTTTCAGCCATCAAAGTGGTATCATCTGCTTATCTGAGATGGTTAATGTTTCTTCCAGCGATTTTAACTCCAGCCTTGGATTCCTCAAGCCCAGCACGTTGCATGATGTGTTCTGCGTACAGGTTGAATAGGTAGGGTGAGAGTATACAACCCTGCCGTACTCCTTTCCCAATCTTAAACCAGTCCGTTGTTCCATGCTCTGTTCTTACCGTTGCTACTTGGTCGTTATACAGATTCCTCAGGAGGCAGACAAGATGACTTGGTATCCCCATACCACCAAGAACTTGCCACAATTTGTTATGATCCACACAGTCAAAGGATTTAGAATAGTCAATAAAACAGAAATAGATGTTTTTCTGAAATTCCCTGGCTTTCTCCATTATCCAGCGGATATTGGCAATTTGGTCTCTAGTTCCTCTGCCTTTTCTAAACCCAGCTTGTACATCTGGCAATTCTCGCTCCATGAATTGCTGGAGTCTACCTTGCAAGATCTTGAGCATTACCTTACTGGCATGTGAAATAAGTGCCACTGTTCGATAGTTTGAACATTCTTTAGTGCTTCCCTTTTTTGGTATGGGGATATAAGTTGATTTTTTCCAATCTGATGGCCATTCTTGTGTTTTCCAAATTTGCTGGCATATGGCATGCATCACCTTGACAGCATCATCTTGCAAGATTTTAAACAGTTCAGCTGGGATACCGTCGTCTCCTGCTGCCTTGTTATTAGCAATGCTTCTTAAGGCCCATTCAACCTCACTCTTCAGGATGTCTGGCTCTAACTCACTGACCACACCGTCAAAGCTATCTCCAATATTATTATCCTTCCTATACAGATCTTCCGTATATTCTTGCCACCTTTTCTTGATCTCTTCTGCTTCTGTTAGGTCCTTACCATCTTTGTTTTTGATCATACCCATTTTTGCCTGGAATTTACCTCCAATGTTTCTAATTTTCTGGAAGAGGTCTCTTGTCCTTCCTATTCTATTGTCTTCTTCCACTTCTGCACATTGCTTGTTTAAAAATAATTCCTTATCTCTTCTGGCTAACCTCTGGAATTTTGCATTTAATTGGGCATATCTCCCCCTATCACTGTTGCCTTTTGCTTTCCTTCTTTCTTCGGCTACTTCCAGTGTTTCAGCAGACAGCCATCTTGCCTTCTTGGTTTTCTTTTTCTTTGGGACTTTTTTTTGTTGCCGCCTCCTGAACAATGTTGCGAACTTCTGTCCATAGTTCTTCTGGGACCCTATCTACTAAATCTAGTCCCTTAAATCTATTCTTCACCTCCACTGCATATTCCTTAGGAATATTAGTGAGCTCATATCTAACTGATCTGTGGGTCTTCCCTATTCTCTTTAGTCTGATTCTAAATTTTGCAATAAGAAGTTTGTGATCTGAACTACAGTCAGCTCCAGGTCTTGTTTTTACCGACTGTATAGATGTCCGCCACCTTTGGCTGCAAAGGATGTAGTCAATCTGATTTCGGTGTCGACCATCTGGTGAAGTCCATGTACAGTATAAAGTAGTCTTTTAGGTTGTTGGAAGGGAGTGTTTGTTATGCACAGTGAGTTGTCTTGGCAAAATTCTATCAGCCTATGTCCTGCTTCATTTTGTTCTCCCAGACCATGCTTGCCTGTAATTCCAGGTGTCGTCTGACTACCCACCTTAGCATTCCAGTCTCCTGTAATGAAAATAACAGGAGTATTATCTACTCCTTACACTTATTGGTGTATTATCTAGTAGGTGCTGCAGATCCTCATAGAACTGATCTACTTCTGCTTCTTCAGCATCTGTGGTTGGGGCGTATATTTGGATCACTGTGATGTTAAATGGCTTACCCTGAATTCGAATTGAGATCATTCTATCATTTTTTGGATTGTATCCAAGCACTGCTTTAGCCACTTTATTATTAATTATGAAGGCTACTCCATTTCTTCTGTGGTCCTCTTGTCCACAGTAGTAGATCTGGTGGTCATCTGATGTGAAGTGGCCCATCCCAGTCCATTTCAGTTCACTGACACCTAAAATGTCTATATTTAATCTTGACATCTCACCAATAACCACATCCAATTTGCCCTGGTTCATAGATCTTACATTCCAGGTTCCTATGGTGTGTTGATCTTTAGAACATCGGATTTGTCGTTCACCACCAGCACCGTCGGCCGCTAGCCGTCCTTTCGGCTTTGAGCTAGCTGCGTCATCACATCTGGGGCTAGTTGAACGTATCCTCTGTTCCTCCCCAGTAGCATTTTGACCATCTTCCGACCTGGGAGTCCCATCTTCCGATGGTATACCGACATATCTTTGGTTGTACTGATCCATTTAGTTTTCATGGCAAGAATACTGGGGTGGGTTGCCATTACCTTCCCCAGGGATCGTATTTAGTCTGACCTCTCTGCCACGACCTTCCCGTCTTAGGTGTCCCTTCACGGTTTAGCTCATGGTTTCATTGAGGTGCTCAAGCTCCAGCACCATGACAAGGTAACGATCTCCTTTGCTGGAGGGTGATAATATACAGAATATATTATATCAGATAATATCCATCCACATCTGACCTCACTAACTGATTGTACCAGTCACATGTATGCTTCACCAAATCACATGGGTCAATCACGCGTATATTCTAATTTGCATAGCTCTCTATAAGGCTTTGCATTCCCTCCCCTTCTAGGTCTGCTTTTGCTGCCTCCAGTACCATAATAAACCATCGGTGCTTCAGTGGACAGACCGACTGGTCTCTAAGAAACTCATAGAATCCTAGGGTTGGAAGGGATCTTGGAGGTCTTCTAGTCCTTCTACTCCCTGCCCAAGGCAGGAGTCCTCATACCATCTCAGACAAATGGTTGTCCAATCTTTTCTTGAAAACCTCCAGCAATGAAACACCCACAACTCCAAGAGGCCAGCTGTTCCACTGCTTAAGAATTCTCACTGTCAGGAAATTCCTCCTTGTTTCCAGGTTGGATCTCCCTCTGACCAGCTTCCGCCCATGGCTCCTTGTCCTACCCTCAGGTGCCATGGAGAATAAATTGATGCCCTCTTCCTTGTGGCAGCCCTTCAAGCATGGGAAGACTGCTCTCATGTCTCCCCTCAGTCTTCTCTTAGTTAAACTAAACATACCTAGTTTCTTTAGCCGTTCTTCATAGGATTTAGCCTCCAGGCCCCTTATCATCTTTGTTGGCATTCTCTACACTCTTTCTAGGGTCTCGGCATCTTTTTTGTATTGTGGGCATCTTTTATTTATTGGGAAAATTTGTGGGAGAATTTCTCCTACAATAGCACTGGCTGAAATGAACACAATGGAAAAGAATCTTAAGGAACCCCTCAAAGAGATGGTTTTATTCAAATTTAGTCTCCTTTTTCTTATCTACTTTAATGAAATATTTCTTACTAGTTTACTTCTATTCATGCAAATTTTTCCTTGGGTAGAAATTTTCAACATAATGTTTAACTCTACCTTGCCTTAAGATTGCTCACATACTAGTATCTATACCAGAGCTTTCCAAACTGTGTGTTGCAACACAAAAGTGTGTCGCCACACACAGCGTGGTGTGTCGCCACACCACCTGGAAGTGGCGGCGCGCGTGTGCATGGCGGCAGCGGCAGCCGCTACCGCCGCCACCATGCACGCACGCACTGCCGCACGCCCCCCCGCACCGCCACCGTGCTCGCGCACGCCGCCGCACCCCCCCCGCGCCGCCGCTGTGCGCGCGCGCCACCGCCACGCTGCCACCGCCGCTCATGTGTCACCAGCGGTGGCACTTTGGAAAGCCCTGATCTATACACTGTAAGCAGAGTACACATACAGAGTAGCATATCCACACACTCCTAAACCATCATGTATCTGTTTGTGTACACCCAGATAATTTTTTACTCCCTGGGGGTGGGGCTCACTGGTTCCTTCCTCTGTAACTTTAGAAACCTGCATTCTTCTGAATCATATAATTAGTTTGGGTTGCTCAGTGACTCAATGACTGGCCGGAATGGCTCTCCGGGTGACATGATACCTGGGCTTCCAAAAAGCCCAGTCCCCCACATCGGACGTGGGGACTGGAGGTGTCCTCCCAGCAGGAGTAAGACTTTCCCAGTCTCCCATACTGGATTTGGAGACTGGAGGTGTCTACCCAGCAGGAGTAAGACTTTCCCAGTCCTCCATGTCAAAACAGCCCATGGTGGGCACTACCATGATGGAGTTATTGGCAGGCTTATCAACTGAAGAAACCTGGGACATGCAAAGTAAAGAGCCCCAGGCGAGGGAAGAACTACAGAAGAGACCCAGTTCCAGAAACAGAGGGGAAGTTAGTCATCCCATGATGGAGTGGCAGAACTTTGGAGCCCGACCCAAAATCCAGTTCACAGAGATGGAGATGGGTCCAAACCCCTCACTACGGGATGTGAGAGACAGACGGTCGACAGCAATTGGATGCAATGCAGATCCAGAGGTCGCTCGGCATGTAACCATGGAGTGAGGATCCCGATCCAAATTGGGGCAATGAATCGGGGTGGTGGAACTTAAGGTGTCAGAACTCAAGAGTCGCATGGAAGGCTTACAAGACATCATCGAAGCAATGAGTCAACAAGTGAGGCAAATAGCCATGGCAACTTCCAGCCAACGATTCACGAGAAGCCCACGAGAAGAAAACGCCTCGGCTTGTCAAAGCACCACCAGTATTAGACCCCAGCCTGCAAATTTCTTACCAGGGCTGGGACAACAAACTGGTGGTGGAGGTGTAGGGATACGAGATCTGAAAGTGAAATTTGGAGGCAATCCGAAGCAATTAGCATGGTTCATGAATCAGGTTCGTGGATTCATGGACGCATGGGGAAGAGATTTCCCGGATGATGAATCGAAGATCCAATATATTACAACACACTTAGAAGAAGAAGCGGCCAATTGGGCAGTGATTCTGTACGACGCTGAAGCACCAGAGGTAGAGGACTTCAATGAATTTATGTTCACTCTCCGAACTCGCTTTGAAGATCCCCTCATTTCAACGCAAGCCAGAACCAGCCTACAAACTCTGAGACAAGGGAACTGATCCATATTGGACTATGCCTCAGAGTTTAAGAGGCTAGTGGGTAAGATGACTGATTGGCCAGAGTCGTTGAAAATTGAGTATTTCAGAACTGGCTTAAAACCTGAAATTTTAGAATGGTCTTTGGCATGAGCCAAACCAACAACCCTGAGAGGTTGGATTTGCCTAGCTGGAGAAGTAGAAGAAGCCCATGTGCAAGTAAAACTACAGCACCGCCTGCATGGAGCCGAGAAGCGTACTTCTACTACTATTGTGAGTACTGAACGAAAAGAAAGACACAGAATTTGGGAAAAGGAGAATGAGCGGCGTGCTCGAAGTAGAGCTTGCTTCAGATGCGGCAAGGAAGGCCATCGCATTGATGTGTGCCCTTTATCCCAACCAGCTCAACGAGGTAAAAGCCCCAGCCACAAACCCAAATTGACAATTAAAAAAGCATCCAGTGGTGCCTCCATCGGCACTAAGCTCACGCAAACCAGAGGAGCTGCTGAGTTCATGCTGAGAGGATTGTCCGATGCCGACAACTCAGCAGATGAAGAATTCCAGTTGCTGGGAAACTGGAATTGCCTGCCCTGAATGGCACCCAAGGGAGGCAGCGATAACTCAACACACCAAGCGTCCAGATTCAACGGTGAGTGGACCTTGTCCTAATCTATTGGTGGGAACCAAAATCACATCCTTACGAACTGGCATGAGTGCGGACTTAGTGGGATTTTTAGACAGTGGTTGCACTCGTTGCATAATGCACCCTGCAGTAGTAATGGGACTAAGACTAAGGGTTGGGAGACTAAAACCCCCCATGACATTTACTCAACTTGATGGGTCTGAAATGCAAGGGGCCCCCATGCAATTTTATACTGAAACAGTGGAAATGAGAATTGGGACTCAAAATGAGACTTTGAGATTTTTAGTGGCTCCTATAGCCAATCTGTTCGGGTTTGAATAAATACCCAGAATTTACAGATATATTAATTAGACAGGAGAGGTAAATAGGTGAGAGGTAATACTTTATGCAAGTCATTCAATTAGCAGCCATTGTTGAAGTAAGTGGTGACACATACTGCAGCTGATATAGTTTAAGCTGGGTGTGGCAGATAATTTGTTTGACTTATAACATGATTGGTTGATATTTGTATAAAAGTAGAGAAGTTTGGGTGTTCATTCTTTCTCGTTACTATCTTCTCATTGGTATCTGTGTTGGACGTTATTGGACTGTATTGTACTACGTATGTATATAGAGTAAATAGATTATTTTATCTAAACTCTTGTGAGTGTCTGCTTACTCAATAGAACGTATTGCTCTGAGGTCTAGAAGGAACATTGGCAGCCCCAGCGTTGCGTACTCTGACACAATCATTATTTAATTCTTGGACTCGCCTGGTTGAAAAACAGACATGCCAACTGACTTTTGATCACCTAAAGACTTCATTCACCACCAAGCCCATCTTAAAACACCCCGACCCTTCTCTGCCCCTCGTCATCCAGGTAGACGCTTCTGATGTCGCAATTGATTGCGTTTTGTTGCAAAAAGGCGAGAAGGGGACTTTGCAATGCTGCACGTATATTTCCTGCAAGTTTACTGACACTGAACGAGGATGGCATGTTTGGGAGAAAGAAGCTTTTGCTGTCCATCATGCACTTGTAACTTGGCGCCACCTTTTGGAAGGAGCTCCTCGTCCTTTTGAGGTTTGGACAGATCATAAAAATCTCTAAGTGCTCCAATCCCCCAGAAAACTGAATCCCAAACACATTAGCTGGGCACAATTTTTTACCCACTTTAATTTTACGTTGAAGTACCTCCAGGGCGGGGAAAATTTTCTTGCAGATGCTCTTTCCCGCCAGCTCCAGCATAGCGGAAATCGGGAGGAGGTTATTGACTCCATCATCCCTCCTTCCCTTGGATTGGCTCCTATTATTCCAAGTGCCAATTCCACCTCACCGCCTGCCACGCCTCCTACCTTGCAGCAACATAACATGAATAGGGCGGAGCATGTCGACTCCATCATCTCTCCTTCACTGGGAATGGTTGCAGTTACTCGAAGCACCAATTCCACCTCCCTGCCCACCATGCCTCCTGACTTGCAACAAGAACTTTCTGTTTATCAGCAGCAAGCTATGTGGCTGGCTCAAAACAAAACTAACCTTGTTGAACACAACGGCATTTGGTGGTGCGGCAATCAAATTTATGTTCCTGAGCCTTTATGAAAAAATTTTTTGGAACGCTTACACCAGAGTCTGTAGCTTGAATCATGTCAACTGGATTTCTATTTTCTCAGTGGAAATGTTTAGCTCCTTATCCAAGGAGCTTCTTCAGTCTGAGCAAAGTTAGTAAGGGAATCCTTAAATATGTTTCTAGGTGGCTGTGTGACCTTGCACCTGGGGCTAGGTCATGGTTATTTTGAGATGTTATTTCTAAGTCCCTTTATCATCTAAAGGATGATGATGATAAAGGGACTTAGAAATAACATCTCAAAATAACCATGACCTAGCCCCAGGTGCAAGGTCACACAGCCACCTAGAAACATATTTAAGGATTCCCTTACTAACTTTGCTCAGACTGAAGAAGCTCCTTGGATAAGGAGCGAAACGTTTCCACTGAGAAAATAGAAATCCAGTTGACATGATTCAAGCTACAGACAATTCCACCTGGATGACTGAGAACCTTCATAGACATATGCTTACACCAGAGCTTTCCAAACTGTGTGTCGGGACACATTAGTGTGTCGGCTGCAGTGTCTGGGTGTGTCAGGGCTGCTGCTGCCTCTGAACTCTGCCAGGATTCCACGCAGGTCCTAGTGCCTGCCTTATGCCTTGCTGCCTCCAAACCTGCCCTGCCAGGATTCCACGCAGGTCCTAGTGCCTGCCTTGTGCCCTGCTGTAAGAGTGTGTCGTGAAATGATGCATGTCTAAAAAGTGTGTCACCAACATGAAAAGTTTGGAAAGCTCTGGCTTACACGATTCCAAACCTGCCAGCCATTTTGGTTTTGTAAAAACTTTGCATTTAATACGCCGACAATTTTGCTGGCCATCTCTTCTAAAGGATGTCCAAGACTACGTCTCCACATGTCCTGTATGTGCTATGTCCAAATGCAAAGTGGGTAAACCTACTGGGCTTTTGCAAAATGTTGCTAGCCCTACCAGACCCTAGGAACAAATCACCATGGACTTCATTGTTGACCTACCCATGAGTAAGAAGAAAACTGCTATTTGGGTTGTCACTGATTTATATTCCAAACAAGCTCATTTTGTCCCAAGTGCAAGCTTACCCACTGCCTCTCAACTGGCCAAACTGTCTGTACAACACATCTACAAATTACACGATGTCCCTTCTAGAGCCATTTCAGACCGTGGCCCACAATTCACTTCTAAGTTTTGGAAAGCATTCCTTAAATTCATAGGGGTGGAGCAAGCACTAAGCTCTGCCTTTCATCCCCAAATGGACGGATCGACTGAACGTCTGAATTCCGTTCTGGAACAATACCTCCAATGTTACATTAGTCACCAACAGGACAACTGGGTTGATCTTCTTCCTTTTGCTGAAGTTGCTTATAATAATTCTGTCCACATGTCAGGGTTCATCGCCATGAATCCTGCCATTAGGCATAGAAAAGTAGTTAGTGTGTGAACTGAAGGGAGGGGGGAATGGGCACGGAGTGTTATGGCTTGCAGAGACTGGAGACTGCAGCGTCAAGGTCAACCACCTGCAGGAGATGGAGGCTGGGAATGGAGAGCGAAAGTTTTGGACACTGACATCATTGAGCCTGAAATTGGCATGCAAGGGGGAGAGTTAAGTTAGCAAGGTTTGGTGGG
Source organism: Charina bottae (assembly GCA_023362775.1). NCBI lineage: Eukaryota > Metazoa > Chordata > Lepidosauria > Squamata > Charinaidae > Charina > Charina bottae. The sequence continues at coordinate 4,605,299 of JALMGJ010000045.1, read as the reverse complement.
AATCCGCATTCAGATCTTTCTGTAATGACCCCAACTACAATGCCCTAATAAACACTTCTCAATACATGTAAATTGCAGGAATTGAGAAACTTTATAGATAAAAACCTAAAGAGGGGTTTTATTGGGCCATCCACATCACCCATGGCTGCACCTGTGTTGTTTCGAAAGAAGAAAGATGGGTCTTTGAGACTATGTACTGACTATAGGGGACTAAATGCAATTTGCATTTCCAATCAATATCCATTGCCTTTAATGAAAGACATGCTAGCGCAGGGTTTTCCAAAGTTTTCCCGCAGCGACACACCAACCGCCGTTGGTTTGTTGCCGCGGGAAAACCCGGAAGTGCCGCTATTGCGGCAGTGCGCAAAAACCCGGAAGCGCTGCTGCCGCTTTCATTTTTACGTGCCGCCTTTGGTGTGTTGCCGTGGGAAAACCTGGAAGTGCTGATGATGATCAGCGCTTCCAGGTTGTGTGGCGACACACCAGACTGTGTGTGGCGACACACTTTAGTGTCGTGACACACAGTTTGGAAAGCTCTATGCTAGCGCAATTGACCAAAGGAAAAATCTTCACTAAACTGGACTTAAGGGAAGCATACTTTAGAGTGCGCATAAAGGAAGGGGATGAATGGAAAACTGCTTTTAATTGTCAATTGGGTTGTTTTCAATATAAAGTCATGCCGTTCGGATTAAAGGGGGGGCCTGGAGTCTTCATGAGCTTAATTAATGAGGTTCTACATGAATTTTTATATCAAGGAGTATTGGTTTATTTAGATGATATTTTGATCTATACAGAAACCATGGAAGAACACGTAAAACTGGTGAAAGAAGTGTTAATGCGACTGTTAGATGCTAAACTGTATGTTAAATTGTCTAAATGTGAATTTCATAAAGAAAAATTGGATTTCTTGGGATATAGAATTTCACATCAAGGGATTGAGATGGATCCTGCAAAGGTTAGGGATGTGTTAGCTTGGGAGGCACCAAAAACAAAGAAGCAATTACAATCATTTCTCGGGTTCGCAAATTTCTATAGGCAATTCATTCCCCTGTTTGCAACAATAGCTTTGCCTTTAACAGATTTGTTAAAAACAAAAAATTCCACTGAGGGGGTGTTAGCAAACAAGCCTCAACCAAAGTTAAAATGGATTCCGGCTTGCCAAAGCGCTTTCGAGCAGTTGAAGCAATTGTTCACAGCTGAGCCTATTTTAAAACATCCTGACTCTGAACAACCTTTTGTTATTCAGACAGATGCGTCAAATTCAGCCGTGGGGTGTGTTTTATTGCAAAAAGATGAGGACGATAAATTAAGACCCTGTGCTTATATCTCACGCAAGTTCACTGAAGCGGAGAAACGTTGGCACGTTTGGGGAAAAAAGGCATTTGCTGTTCGCCATGCTTTAGCTACATGGAGACATTTGTTGGAGGGATCTCCCCACCCTTTTGAAGTGTTCACTGATCACAAAAATTTGGAAGCATTGAAAACACCATGTAAACTTAACCCTAAGCAAGTGAGGTGGGCTGAGTTTTTCAGTTGATTCAATTTCACATTGAAATTTTATTTATTTATTTTATTTATTATTTGAATTTATCCCCGCCCATCTCTGCCATGGCAGACTCTGGGCGGTTTACAATCAGAATATAAAAGATAAAACCTAGACATTGAAAACTACTATAAAAATAAAAAAAATAAAAATCCAGAAGATGGTCTGTTCTTAAAAGGAGGAAACCACTAACCCAACCACCCCCAGGAGGAACTATCCTTTCCTTCACTCCAGGCAAGGCAGCAGAGCCAGGTCTTCAAGGACTTCCTAAAGGCTAGGAGCGAGGGTGCCAGTCTCACCTCAGGGGGCAAGTTATCCCACAGGGCGGGTGCTATTGCAGAGAAGGCACGTCTCCTGGACCCCGCTAGATGGAATTCTTTTAATGAAGGGATCCAAAGCATGCCCTCCCTGCATGATCAGGTGGGGTGGGTGGATATGGTCGGGACAAGAGCACGGAGTGTTATGGCTTGCAGAGACTGGAGACTGCAGTGTCAAGGTCAACCACCTGCAGGAGATGGAGGCTGGGAACAGAGAGTGAAAGTTTTGGAAACTGACATTATTGAGCCTGAAATTGGCGCGCAAGGAGGAGAGTTAAGTTAGCAAGGTTTGGCGGGAATCCGCATTCAGATCTTTAGGAGTGCTTCAATTTACTGGAGTGGATTTAAAAATGAACTTTTAAATACCCAAATATCATGGACTTTAAATATCTAACATGGAATATCAATGGGGCTAATTCCCCCCAAAAGAGAAAGAAAATTTTTCATTTTTTGAAAAAAATAAAATTGGATGTAATTTGCTTACAAGAGATTCATATTTGTAAAAAAGACATTAAGTATTTGATTCAAAAACAACTAGGAGAAGAATTTATCTCAGCTGGATTAAAAAAAACTAAGGGGGTAGTCCTGTATATACAACAAAAACTTAATCCAAAATTAATATTGACTGATGACGAAGGAAGATATATTGCAGTGGAAGTAAATATACAAGGGACTAAAACTTTGATAGTTGGAATTTATGCTCCAAATTTTGATAAAGGATTATCCCAATGGAAGATAGACATTCGCATAAAAATGTGAAACCTACACAGGGAAAACTACCCCAAACTTTCTTTGATTTAAAAGATATGTTGGATTTACAAGACATTTGGAGACTTATGAATGGAAACTCTAAAGAATATACATATTACTCAGAAAGATACAGATCATTTTCCAGAATAGATATGTTCTTGATCTCTAAAACCTTAATGATGGATGTAAATAAGGTTGAAATACTACCTAAAACTCTATCAGATCATAACCCTGTTTTACTAACTATTAAAGGAAAAAGGAATGTATTTCGATGGAGGCTAAATGAGTCAATTTTCCGGAAAGAAGACGTTGTTGACATATGTAAGAAAAGATTAAGAGAATATTTTCTACTAAATTCAAATAAGGATACTAGTACACAAGTAATTTGGGATGCAAGTAAAGCGTATATGAGGGGTTATTTTATTCAATATAATGCTCAAATGAGGAAAAAGAAACAAGAAAAAATTCAATTGATTTTGGATGAAATAAAAAAATAAAGAGAAATGTCTGAGGGATAAACCGATGGATAATACATTGATAATGCAAATTAAATTTCTACAAAAACAAATATCGATGATTTTGGTACAGGAAATAGAAACTCAAATGAAATTTACAAAACAGAAATATTTTGAATTTGCAAATAAGCCAGGAAGATGGTTAGCTCATAAGCTAAGAACAAAGACAAAAAAATATAATTTCGAATATACAACATAAAGGGAAAATCTTAGTGAACAATGTGGAGATACAAGAAGCATTTCATTCTTATTATACAGCATTATATAAAAAACAGGATGTTCAAATAGCTGAAATTGATGAATATATGAGCAAGCAAAGATTAACTGTTTTAAATGATGAACAAAGAACATTACTTAATAATCCTATAACAAAAGAAGAAATGGTAATGGCTTTTAAGAAAATTAAGAGTGGAAAATCACCAGGTCCGGATGGACTATCAGCAGCTTACTACAAATACTTTGAAGACGAATTGAGTATTCCTCTCCAAAAAACTATAAATTCAATTTTGGAAACAGGAATTATGCCAGAAACATGGAAAGAGGCTCATATTACTTTAATTCCGAAAGAACAATTAAATTTGAATTCAACAAAGAATTACAGACCAATATCATTATTGAATAATGATTATAAGATATTTACAACAGTTTTAGCGGAAAGATTGAAAAATACCCTTGGAAACTTTATTCATCAAGACCAAGCAGGTTTTTTACCCAAAAGACAAATTAGAGATAATATTAGAAATGTTTTGGATGTATTAGAGTACTTAGAACAACATAATGAAAAACAAGCCGCCTTGATATTCATAGATGCCGAAAAAGCATTTGATAATTTAAACTGGTCCTTTATGTTTAAAGTATTGGAGATTATGAACTTTGGTGGGAATTTTATTAAGTGGATCAAATCAATTTATACACCTCAATTTGCAAAAATAATTGTTAATGGAGATTTTAGTAAACCTTGTGAAATACAAAAAGGTAGAAGACAAGGCTGTCCTTTATCTCCGCTTGTGTTTATATTGGTCTTAGAAGTTCTACTTAGAGATATCAGACAGGATGATGGTATTCATGGTATCAGAGTTAAAAAGGAAGTTTACAAATTAAGAGCCTTTGCAGACGACCTAGTCATTACATTAGAGAATCCACTGGATGGAATTGAAATACTGATGCAGAAATTGAAGAACTTTGGGTCGTTAGCAGGGTTCAAAATTAACTTACAGAAAACAAAAGTTTTGACTAAGAACATGAACTATCACCAACAAGAAAAATTGAGAGAAATTACAGGATTTTCTTTGGAGAAAAAAGTAAAATATTTGGGAGTTTATTTAACATCGAAAAATGTTAAATTATTTCAAAATAATTATATCCCACTTTGGATTGATATTAAAAAAGATTTAGATCGTTGGGGAAAACTACAACTATCATTATTGGGGAGAATATCAGCGATTAAAATGAATATATTACCAAGAATTCTATATCTCTTCCAAACAATACCTATATTGACATCAGAGGAACCATTTAAACAGTGAAAATGATGAACGCTTAATTGCTAAAATGTATAAATTATTGTTGAAAGGAGAAATGGTAGAGGAACAAGTTAAAGACTGTATGATTCAATGGGCGAAAAATATTGGCCACAATATACAACTTCATCAATGGGAAGATATGTGGCCTAAAGGATTAAAATTTACCTTATGTTACAACCTAAAAGAAAATTTCTACAAGATGATGTATCGATGGTATATGACCCCACAAAAACTTTCAAAAATGTATGGGAACACCTCCAACTTATGTTGGAAATGTATAAAACAAGAAGGGTCTTTTTACCATATGTGGTGGACTTGTAATATTGCAAAAGAATTTTGGACTGAGATACATTCATTGATGCAAAATATACTACAGATACGAATACCATTTAAACCAGAATTTTTTTTACTTGGAATTTGGGATGTACAAATAGAAAAACATTTTTTTAGAATAATACAATACATGATCACAGCAGCAAGACTTTTATATGCACAAAACTGGAAAAACCAAAGTGTACCAACAATACAGGAATGGATGTTGAAATTATTAGAGATGGCAGAAAATGATAAATTGACTTGCTTATTAAAAGACAATTCAAATTGTTACTTTCTTAAAGAGTGGAAACCTTTGATGGACTATTTGCAAAAAGCAGGAGGAGTAAAGCTAACATGGGGTTTGACGATTAGATTATATATAAATAGTATATTATTATTATTATTATTATTATTATTATTATTATTATTTCTAACTTATATCACCGCCCATCCCCCCCCACAAGGGGACTCTGGGCGGTTTACAATCGGTTTACAATAAATAGTATATAATAGATAAGAAAAATATATGAATGTTATATGAATAACCAGCATGTAAAAACAAATTATCTATATTATTCTTATGACCATAGATGGATCGGAGGTTATCCAATTTCTTTGTTTGTCTTTTTTTTCCTTCTTTTTTCTTTACTGCACTTTTCTTTTCTTTTTTTTTAATTTGTATTTCTATTTCCGTTTCATTCTTAACTTTTAGCTTTGTATATTTAAAATCTAATAAAATTTATTAAAAAAAAGGAGTGCTTCAATTTACATGTATCCTGAATAAAGCTTAATCTGCATTTCAATGAATTGCATCAAGAAGTGTTTATTAGGGCATTGTAGTTGGGGTCATTACACCACCAAAGCACTGGCTTTACCCCTTTTCGCATTGCCTCTGGCCAAGATTTTGTCCCTATTCCAGAACTACCTCAAACTCTTGATCCACCCCTCTTGGCAGATGATTGGATCAATTGTATTTGCAAGAATTGGCCTGTAATGCTTCAAACCCTTCAGGAAGCTAAGGACACTTACAAACGCTTTGCAGATCACAAACGTGTCCCTGAATGGGACTTCTCTGTTGGCCAAAAAGTCTACCTTTCTACTAAACATTTAAAATCCACACAACACCCCAAAAAATTAGGTCCTAAATTTATTGGACCTTTTCCTATTACCAAAGTTATTAATCCTGTCACTGTTCAACTGCAGTTACCTAAGAATATGCGACACATTCACCCTGTTTTTCATTGCAGCCTTCTGAAGCCTTTCAAACCGTCTGCCCACTGGCATCCTACTCTGCCTCCCCCCAATCCCATTCTCATTGATGGGGAACAACACTTTGAAATTCAGACCATTTTAGACTCCTGCAAATACCACGGCCAACTCCAGTACCTCGTGCAATGGAAAAACTTTCCTAAGAGTGACAGCGAATGGGTCTTCAGTCACCATGTTCGAGCACCTGATTTAACCCGCTCTTTCCATTCCCGTTTTCCTGATAAACCTAAATAATTCTTTCTGTTCTCCTTTACAGGGTTTATTTTATTTATTTATTTATTTATTTATTTATTTATTATTTCAATTTATTCCCCGCCCATCTCCCATGCAAGGGACTCTGGGCGGGTTACAATAATTAAAAATTTAAAAACTATACAAAATAAAAAATATCTAAAAAATACATCCAATATAAATAAATAAAATCCAAGATGGATAGGGAACCGTAGCATAGATCATATTGCTAGGGGGCCAGCCAACCCCAGGAGGCACTACCGCCTCTGTCGTCCCAGGCCAGGCGGCAGAGCCAGGTCTTAAGGGCCTTCCGGGTTGCTGTTTCCCTTCTCTTTGAGAGGGTGTTTCTTTTTTCTGGAGGGGCGGAATGTCAGACTCACTTTGCTTGCCTGCCCTGTATTTGAGCCAACACGTGACAAGCAGTATAGACGCTGACCCGTGTCAGCCTCCTTTGTAGCCAGCTGCTTTGCAAACCGAAAAGAACCGTTTGCCTCCCGCACATTCCTCCACAGACTGTGAAAGACCAAGGACACTGATAAGACACCTGAACTCTCATTAAACTTAACAGATTGGGAAGGGGGAAGATCAAGAGTGGGAAAACAGTTGTTTTGAAGTTAACAGGGGATGAGGTCAGAGGGGTGTTTTTAACTTTGAATGCTTGGCGCCAAAATTGGTATTCAGAGCTTTGCAGTCATTCCATGTAGTCAGATCTTAATAAATGAATTCTTTTAGCATTCTGATGAATTGTCTGGAGAATTTCTTAAGTTAAGATCCTGGCACTGGGACCATCACACCCTTGGCCTTCGAAATGTTATGTGGCTAAACTGATGTGGTCGTTGTTTTCCAAGACCTGAGAAGGTAATGTGGAGAGGGGGGTGGTTTGCTTCTCCTAACCAACACCATGTTTTCTCTAGCAGTATTTCTGTGGAGGCACAGGAAGAGACACAGTCATTTGCTAGTGTTTTGCAGCAACCCATCCAGGGGCTAACAGACTAAGGTGGTGCCTGGGGAGGAGGCCTCCTCCAGCCCAACCGCGCGCCCAGCTGCTCCTCCTGCCGATGGGCCATGCTGGTCTGCGGAGGCTCCTGCGCTCGCTCAGCCACCTTCAGGGCCAGCAATCCTGCAGGGAGAGCTCTTCAGCTCCCTTCCCCTTGTCCCCAGCGATCTACGCAGACACACCAAGTCTGCTGTGCCTTCTGAGGGCACTCAAGACAACCAGCAGCTTCTCTCTGGGGGGCAGCCTTAAAAACAGGAAGAACCTGAACGGCAGAGAAGTGCTGAGAGGGGATTCCAGGGTGAGAGCTGGCAAGGCTGTCGCTTGGGCTGTTCAGGCCTACAAAGACTCCCTTCTCACGGAAGACACAACCCTTGTGCTACACAGCGGGTGCCCTGGAGGATGCATGGCACCCCCATTCCTCAAGGACTCGACAAAGGCCGTCTCTGCCTGGTGAGTTTTTCAAGCTGGACAGAGACAACCATTCAAGCACCCTGTTTGCCAGGATGGTTGGCTACCCGGTCCAGTTCCGACATCCGAAGCCAACATTTTTCAGCTCATTCGTATGTACCTTGAATCCCCCCCAGCCCACTGCTGCCACTGGGACTGGAGCTGCCCCCTTCTTTTGAAGCTCTCCCAATTTTCTGCTGGAGAGGTAGACCTAGAGGTAGACCTGCATAGGGTCACAGGAGACGGAGAAAGAGAAGGTTTCCTGCAGCTCCGAGCACTTCCCTACCTCTCTGTTTTTCTGCTCTGATTGACAGGTGCTCTGATCTTCAGTGAAGCTGGTGGCCGAAGTGGTTGGTGCATCTCTGATGATCTGAATGATGGCCAATTTGACACACTCCTGGCCTTCTGCCTTTGTGTTACAAGGCATCCCAGGGTTGGAGGCATATCACATGTGGTTCTCATTGCCAGTTTGCACTAGCTATGTGATTGTTATTGCTGGGAACTGCATAATTTTACTGGTGATAGTATCAGAACCCACCCTGCACAGGCCCATGTGCTACTTCCTCTGCATGCTGTCCTCTATTGACTTAGCAGCCTCCACATCTGCAGTGCCCAAGATACTGTGCATCCTCTGGTTCCAGGCTGGGGAGATCCAGGTTGGTTGCTGCCTGACCCAGATGTTCTTTATCCATGCTTTATGTATGATGGAGTCAGCAGTGCTGTTGGCCATGGCTCTAGATCGTTACGTGGCCATCTGCTTCCCTCTCAGATACAATTCTATCTTCACTGGCTCACTGGCTGCCAAGATGGGGATAGCAACTGTTGTCAGGGGAACTCTCTTGATGTTTCCATGTCCTTTCCTGATAAAAAGGCTGTCCTTCTGTCGGACAAACGTTATTCATCATACTTACTGTGAGCACATGGCTGTGGTGAAGTTGGCCTGTGGAGACACCAGCGTCAACCGTGTCTATGGGCTAAGCGCGGCCATGATCGTCATTGGAGGGGACCTTCTATGCATTGGCCTCTCCTACGTCTTCATTGTCCGTGCAGTGCTACGCCTTTCTTCCAGTGAGGCCCGGTCCAAGGCCTTTGGCACCTGTGTTTCCCACCTCTGTGTCATCTTACTCTCTTACAGCCCAGCACTCTTCTCCTTCTTCACCCACCGCTTTGGCCACAACGTGGCTCCCCATATCCACATCCTGCTGGCCAACGTTTATCTTCTCTTTCCTCCTATGTTGAATCCCATTGTATATGGCGTGAGGACCAAGGAGATTCGGGAACAGGTCATTAGAGTGTTTCTGCCAAGCAGGGTCATTCTCAAATCCAGATCTGTCTGAATTGGTGCTCCCCAAATCTTCTTCTCCCTCTTGCCATGTTAGCTGCAGCTGGACAGTGGGATCCATGGAAACGTAGGCAGTGTTTGTAGGCTGCCATGGTTCCTCCGCCACACGGTGGAGTTAAGGTTCTTTTCTCGAGATCCACCGAGGAATGCAGGTAATAGTTAGAGAAATTGCTTTGGCTAACAGTGATGCCAAAATGTATAATCACCAGATTTAGAACATGATTCTCTCCAGTCACCATGCTTGCTCATGTCATTGCTACTGTACAAGAAATAAGATATGGGGAGAAAGAGATGAACAGAATTTGAGGACAGATGCAGATGTGCAGAGTGGACAGAGGCACTTGTGCTCAAATCCTGCTTGTGTTGAGCTTGTGACGGAGTCACTCAGAAGGAACTAGACAGATCCAACACAGCAAAAACCAGGAAGCCTCTGGACCAGGTCTGGGTACTAGCTACCGGAGACAGGAATTGCCATGGAGAAGGTCACAGGGAAAAAATCCATCAAGGTCAGACAGAGACCAGAGGACAAGAGCCAGAGATAGGAAGGTCAACAGTTTATTGCCATGCAGGAAGTCACATTTCACCCAGCAACCGAACAGGTCAAAGAAAGGCTGAGATGATGTGAAAAGGAATATATGATGGATGCTTCTGGCAAAGGATAAAAGGACAAGCTGGACCCCAATCCATGCATGCAACTATCATCTACAGCAGTGCTTTCCAAAGTGCCGCCGTTGGCGACACACCAACGGCGGCAGCGGGGGCGCGCGTGGGGGCGGGGGCATGCACAGCGGTGGCGCGGGGGAGCGTGCAGTGGCGGTGTGCACGGCGGCGGTGGCAGCAGCGGCGGCCTACTCTAAAATGCGGAAGCGCTGATGGCGCACCGCTGCCACCGCCACCATGCACACCGCCGCACCACCGCCGTGCCCGCCTCTGCCGCCGCTTCCAGGTTGTGTTGTGACACACCAAACTGTGTGTTGCAACACACTAAAGTGTCGCGACACACAGTTTGGAAAGCTATGATCTACAGAGTGCTCCTGTCTTCCCCACTCCTTGAAAATTCCTCCAGCCTGGGTGTAGCAGGGCAAGTGAGTATGCATGTGTATGCATGCGTGCACATGTGATGCTCAAGCAATTGTAAATAATAAAGCTTTGGTAGGTTAGCAGAGACTCTCTGTGTGCTGCGTGTTCTCTGGAGACTTCATCGCTGCTTGAGATCCTGAACTCCTGTATCTCCATTGTAAGTGTGTAACTCTAAATGGAGGCATTTTTAACTGGCCAACCTGAGATCTTGTATCTCAGCCAGCCAATGCTTTTCTTTGCTTCAGAGCCACAGCTAAACCTTAAATGAGATGCAGCAGATCTTTTGCCAAAGGCCTCTCACCTCCAAAATCCACCCCATTGTCAAAGAATCAAAACCATTCCTGTTGGCACTGTGAGGTTCCTGATTCTTGCTATTAATCCAGAATTCCTTAAACACAAGTCATTGTAGAATATGAAATAAATCTTTATTAATACAGAGCAATCAGGATCAGTTCAAAGACCAGACTGGCAAAAGCCCACCAAGTACAAACATAAAAAGCCCCTTCGCCCCTCCTATTTCCTAGAAGCTTTCTACCTACATACCGGCAGCTGTCCTTTCTTTCTAACGGTCTCTGATAACGCTGGTCTGCTGGCCTTGAAGCACAGGCACTACCATCTCAGTGATTTACTACACTCCTAGCTACTAAACCAAGCATGCTGGCTAATATAATACTACTGTTGGGGTTTGATAAACCCAGGAATTTACTTCTAGATATAAATTATACAGAGAGGCTTGATTTCTAGGTAAAAGGTGAAATATTCTGCACAGTCACCCAATTAGCAGCCATTGTTGTAGGAATGATGTGTCATGTGTGACTCATAACAACAGGTGCTTAGAGTTAGGTTGGGTGTGGTGAATAACGAGAGTGACCTATAATGTGATTGGTCAGTTTGACTATAAAAGCAGAGATATTCTGTATTCCACATTATTCCCATTTTACCTTGTGAAAGCTGTATCGTTGATGGTGTATCATTTGTTACTTGTGGAAGTGATCTGTAAATACGTATGTATATAAAGTAAATAGGATATTTGATATAACTTCTGTTTGGAGTCTATTTACTGCATAGTACCTGGATCACTGGTGCCTAGGAGAGAAGCAGGCCGCTCCATCTCCGCGCGCTCCCTCTGACAACTACATATCCCATCCTTATGATGGCAGGGTCCTGCATCTTGACAGGCACCATCTGTGTAGTTCATTTCCAGTATTATTCTCTCTCTTCCTGGGCCAGGTCCTCCTGCAAGACAGACACTACTGGTACCCCCAGTTCCTCCCCCCAGTTTCTGCTAGTACCCTATAGCAGGGGTCCCCAACCTTTTTGGCACCAGGGACCGGTTCCGTGGAAGACAATTTTTCCACAGACCAGGTGCGGTAGGGTTTGCAGGCAGGAGCCAATCGCACGGATGGGGGGTGGGGTTTGCAGGTGGGAGCCAATTGCACAGCCAGGGGGCGGGGTTTGCAGACGAGCCAATCGCACAGACCAGGGGCGGAGTTTGCAGGCGGGAGCCAATCACATGGACCAGGGGGGTGGGATTTACAGGCGGGAGCCAATCACATGGGCCGGGGGGTGGGGTTTGCAGGTGGGAGCCAATCGTGCAGACCGGGGGGCAGGGTTTGTGAGTGGGGGCCAATCGGGCCTCGCACTCCTCAGCCCGCCTCTCCACCTTTCTTTGCCGTGCACTGATAGGTGGAGGTGTTTCCCCTTCAGGGTCCCCACCAATCAGCTGCTCCGGCTCAGGCTCTGTCTTTGCGCCTTCCCAGGTTCTTCCTGCTACCAGCTGCTCTTCCTCCGACTCATGGCGGCAGGGACAGGCTCATTCCTGACACCACCGCTCACCTCCTGCTGTGCGGCCCACTTCCTAACAGGCCGTGGCCCACAGGTTGTGGACCCCTGCCCTATAGAGTCTCTGGCAGGGCCTTCAAGCCTATAGTTCTTCCCACCTGGGAACTTGCTACTGGGTTTCTATTGATTATTTTGCATCTTCCTTGAACTGTTTAGTTTGGGGTTTTGACTCAACCTGGAAACATCATATATGGCAACAAAGGTCGGAAGTAAAGAAATCAACTACTGGTATGCAAATAAATGTGTTTGTTCAAGAGGGTAAGATCTGCGCCACTTCCAGAAGATGTATTTAAACCACTGCAGAGAAATAGGGTTAGGGTTCTGAGATTCAAATGAAAACCCCAGGAGATTGAAAAAATGAAATGGAGAGACTATATTGAGAGAAAAGTGGAAACTGAAGGGAAAAAACCCTTATCTTAAAGCACATCTAGTGGCTCTGGGGTGAATGTTCAGGCTTCACAAAGTACAATCCTGTGGAGGGAATTGAATCGAAGAAGCCTTCGAGTGGAAGGAAGATTTCTACAGCCCCAGGTGAGTATAGATCATGTGTTTATAATTGAGAAAGGAAAGAAGATGCATCCACATAAAAAGGGGCCCCAAAATCTCCGGCTGCTACCATTAGAATTGGTGACCATGAAGTATTGGAACATCCACGCAGACAGAAATGCCTGATTAGCCTACAGGAAAGCAAGTGATGGATGCGATGTTATTGCCCTTGACATTATTATTTTTTATTATTTTATTTATTTTATATCCCGCCTTTATTATTTTTATAAATAACTCAAGGCAGCAAACATACCAAATACTCCTTCCTCCTCCTATTTTCCCCACAACAGCAACCCTGTGAGGTGAGTTGGGCTGAGAGAGAGTGACTGGCCCAAGGTCACCCAGCCGGCTTTCCTGCCTAAGGCGGGACTAGAACTCAGTCTGCTGGTTTGCCATTGGCTCCTTCCTAGGGCTGAGAGAGAGTGACTGGCCCAAGGTCACCCAGCCGGCTTTCCTGCCTAAGGCAGGACTAGAACTCTCTGTCTCCTGGTTTGCCATTGGGTCCTTCCTAGGGCTGAGAGGCAGGGACTGGCCCAGGGTCACCCAGCCAGCTTTCACGCCTAAGGCAGGACTAGAACTCTCAGTCTCCTGGTTTCTAGCCCAGCACCTTAACCACTAGACCAAACTGGCCCCTCCCCCAAACCTCTGCTGTGCAAAGCCCAGGGCACCCTGAAGGTGATAGAACCTATGTACTTTGATGCACAGGGTGGTGCAGCTGGCCAAGATGTGATGAGATGAAGGACAGGGAAGAGCCAGACATACTGTTGCTACTGCCCTTAAGCCTGGAACGCCCACGATCAGCCCATGATTGGAAGGGGGGAGAGTTTTTGTAGGATATTCTGATATGGTAGTATCAGAACTCCACACAGCTTCTTATTAGTATGTAGCAGAGTAGAAGCGTTCCCATAAACTTGCACAAGGCTTAATCAGTTCAAACACAAAATAAACACACTTCACACGTTAATGTAAAGTTACATAAAAAAGAGTTTACAAGTTTATTGTAACTCACAGTTCCTTAGTAGAAACGGTCCATGCGTGCAAGCAAGTGGTTCTGACCAAACCCACAGTCATTATGTTACATAACGAAGAAGGAGAGAAACGCCACTGAGACCCTCAGTCGAGATCCTGACATCATCATCCTACCAGTGGACAAAGGCAATGCCACGGTAATTATGAAAACAAATGAGTACAAGGATAAAATTAGAGAACTTCTAGACCCCACCACATACAGAAAACTAAGAAGGGACCCAACCAGCAAAATCACGAAACAAACAAACACACTGATGAAGAGCTCCTCCCTCCCCCTCAACGTACTTCAACGTACCTGCAAAACAGAAGCTCTATCATCAAGACTATATGGACTCCCACTCCAAGCCTGGCTGGCAACTCGACAAGTCAGAGTTTCTCAGAGCTCTGAGCTCTGAGACCTGGCTAACTTTCTATCTTGTTTGCAGGGGTCTACAGACCACTGAAGTTTCCCCCTGGAGAAGGGGGAACCAGAAGATTGCTCACAGAGCCATTGGAATTGCCCACTCCTGTTTTTCTTTGTTGTTTCCACTGCGGAGAAGAACGGGGGTGAATGCAGTGGAATGGCCGAAGGAGGATCCTAGCTCTGCAGAGAACGTAAGTCTCTTGGGAGACACAAGAGTGACAGCCAGCTTTTAGACCACTTTATATTAGTTTTCTTTTTTAGATTAGTACATTTTTATTATCTAAAATTTATCTTTGGACTTCGTTCAAAATGTTGGCTAATTTTGTGTTTTCTTTGCTATAATTAATTTTGGTGGAAGTTTGATAGACTTTATTTTGGCAACATAGTGAACAAGTTTTGTATTTTTCTGCCTTTCTTTTGTATCAGAGAAATTGGGATTTAAGAGACTTTGTTGGTATTTCTTACTCGACAAACTAACTGACTTTTGAGAAATTGTTTGTTTGGGTTAAGCAGCTTTCAGCCTGAAGAATAAAGAAGAATAAAGAATAAAGTATAGAGAATGTGTGCCTCTCTACCTTTTTTTTTTTCTACTTTTTTTTAGAAAGGACTATCTTTCATTTGGAATATATCTTCATCTTTCCTTTTACAAACTGTTTGAAATACTGCTCTGTGGAATTTTTTCATCTCTTACTTTAAAAGCTTTTCTTACTTAAAGAAATAGACATTATTGATAAATAATAGAACAGCTGTTCCCTGCTCCCTGAGAAAATTTTTTGTTTTGGCTACGGCAGCTGATTACGATTTGAACATGGCATTTCTCACAGCACTTCAGGATTTTAAGGAAGAAACCAGCAAAAAATTTTTGCAAATTAAGAAATCCATAGAACGTATATTAATAGTTTTGATGGCTCAGGAACAGAAGATACAAGGGACAGATTTAGAAACAGAGGAAAGACCTTTCGAACCAGTAGAGAAACAGGGAAAGAGGACTTTGAATGTATTGGTACAGAAGAAGATTATGTTATTTTACAAGAAGTGGTCTATTAAATGTTTGGGCATAAATACATTGTGGCAGCTGAGACAGGAAGATTTTAATATGCAAATTGATAGATATGGCAAAATAAACATTTTGATATCCCACATGAGTTACAGAAATAAACAAGTTGCATATTGTGATATTGGCATAACCTAAACAGGAGATTTATTGATATTGATTTGGAATGCAAGGTGAATGAAAATGCGGATTTGGTATTGTACACAGAGTAAGCACAGATATGAGAAACTTACAGATGCATAAAAACATGATATTTTAAGTGTAAGATACAAGATTATAAATAAATATGTTGATATTATAGATTACTCTTTCTGGAGATACATTTATGAGAAGACAATGAGATGATGAGATGGAATTAGAATGTAGGTTATTACAAGAATATGTTGTATGTATTAGGTTATATGTTATGTTAGGTTTTGTATTTTTGCTATATTATGTATTATGTTATGTAATATGTTAGATTATGTATTAATGGAATATATAGTCATAACATGAACAGAATGTACTGTATTTTATTAGACGTAGATAAGGCCTTTATTTGTTATACTAATTGGACTTTATTGAAGATATAAATATAGATGTAAAAGTGGAAAGAGCAAATGGAAAACATTTAATTGATGCAACAATGAACATTTGATTACTATTCTAAGGAGTAGAAACCAGAGATGGATTGTTGGAAGATATCAAGAAAGGCGAAACCTATATGAAGAACAGAAGATTGGATTATAGAAATCAAAGGGTATATGACAAAGAAAAGTTTCTGTGTATTGTATAAAGGACTAACATTTAAAGTTAATTGTTGTACTTAAAGTTCAAGGATAAATTAGAGGACATCTATTTTCTATATTTTCTTTGTTTGTTATTTTTTGACTTCACTTTTTCTTTTCCTTTTTCTTACTTTGTATTTCTATTTTTTTTCTTTTGTATTATCTCTTAATATGTATTTTAAAATTTAATAAAACTTATGGATAAAAAAAAGACTATATGGACTCCCCAAAATCCACAAAGACGCAATCCCACTCAGACCCATCGTAAATGCCATCGGCTCTCCAACATATGAATTATCAAAACATTTGGCTACTCTTCTACAGACCCACTGTGGACAGACTTCATCCCACATAAAAGACTCAAGACACTTCATAAACAAAATCGGCACCCATAAACTTAACCCCACGGACAAATTAATCAGCTTTGATGTCATCTCCCTGTTCACCAAGGTTCCAATAAAGGACACCATGGCACTCATCGAACAGATCTTCCCAAAAGACATCACGGCGCTATTTCAACATTGCCTGACGACCAGCTACTTTCAATGGGATAAGGATTTCTACGAACAAACAGATGGAGTTGCCATGGGAAGCCCCCTCAGCCCGGTTATACCGAACTTCTACATGGAACATTTCAAAAAACAGGCATTAGAATCGGCACCCCTCACACCAACAGTCTGGTACCGGTTCGTGGACAACACCTTCACCATTTGGAGTCACAGGGAAGAAGAATTAGAGAAATTCCTGAACCACCTCAACAGCATCCACCCGAATATACAATTCACCATGGAAAAAGAAATGGAAGGCGAACTACCGTTTTTAGATGTCATGGTCATACGCCAACCGGACCTGCAATTAGGACACAAAATCTACAGAAACCCCACCCACACAGACCGGTATCTACACAAAAATTCCAATCACCACCCACGACAAAAAAGAGGTATCATCAAAACACTAGTGGATCGCGCAAAGCAGAACTGTGAAGCTCAATTTCTCAATTCTGAACTCAACCATTTGGATTGGTCCCTACAGGCGAATGGCTACTCCAAGAATGAAATCAGGAGAGCTATCAAACCAAAAAAACAGCACTCAGCTGAAGAAAAACAGTCCCCCACAAGCAAAATATTTCTGCCCTACATTAAAGGAGTCACGGACCGCATGGAAAAACTAATGAAAAAACATAACCTCCAAACAGTCTTCAAACCCACCAGAAAAATACAACAATTTGTAGTTTTTTATTTTTATTGTAGTTTTTATTTAAGCTCTATATTTAATAAAATTCTTTAATTAGAACACGCAAAAAAAAAAGAACTCCACGCAGCTTCTTATTAGTATATAACAGAGTAGAAGCGTTCCCATAAACAAAAAAGGTAAAGGTTCCCCCCGCACATTTGAGCAGTCGTGTCCGACTCTAGGGGCCGGTGCTCATCTCCGTTTGTTAGCCGAAGAGCCAGCGTTGTCCAAAGACGTTTCCACAGTCATGTGGCCGCATGATGCGCGTGGAACCCATAAACTTACACAAGGCTTAATCAGTTCAAACACAAAATAAACACACTTCACATGTTAAATGTAAAGTTACATAAAAAAGAGTTTACAAGTTTATTGTAACTCACAGTTCCTTAGTAGAAACGGTCCATGCGTGCAAGCAAGTGGTTCTGACCAAAACCGCAGTGTTCATTAATGCGGCCTTGCTGTCTGGAAGTATGAGAAACATATGGCAGCAGCCATGGCTGTCAGCCACCCTCCTTGGTCGGAGATTCAAGCAGAGAGAGAGAAGAGAAAGGGAACAGGAAACAGGAAACAGGAAACCGGGATTCAGCCCCTCCCACACACAGCAAGTGAGAACAGGTTACAGCAGAGGCTGTCTCTTCCTTCAAGTCTGTGTGTGAGACGTGCTTGATTGAAACCAGATCTCTTAACAGTTTTTACTTGCCTGAAGGAACATTCTGGCCTTGCCTTTTATTGCTTCTTGCTTGAGCTGATTCTTCTTCATTGTTGGTGAACACGATAATCGAACTAATGAGTTCTGTAGTATTTGTACATTTTAAAACTGTAAATGTGGATTAATTTTGCCCAAGCAGGTGAGTGAGAAATAAGGATTCCTGAAGCTGTAAACCCTGCAGTGCATATGTCCACTGTGGGTCAGCCAGTAAGATGGCAGAGAGAGCGGCAGCCACACATGGACAGTCCTCGTCGTTATATGTTGTACAGCGTGTCAGAGGAATGTTTGGAGGAATGTTTGGATCGGCACTTACCTGGATTGAGGTTGAACAGGATTTGGACCTGTTCTGGTGCTGTTCCTGGAGGAGCGGGCCAGAGGACGGGCCAAGCTTAATCTGGCTGCGCCAACCACGCTGGCTGTAGTTGCCACGTCTGTGGGCCGGGCGGCGGTTGTGGAGGTGGCCCCTCTGTGCTCTTTGCTCCTGACATCTCTCCCTCCATGGACTTTTTTCTTTGGTGGGGGCTTATTGGTGACTGTGTCAGAGGGATGGTTGGGAGGCCTTGGCTGCTGGTCAGGCCAGTGTTCTTTTGGCTGGCAGCCGGCAGCAGTGCAGGACTGGGCGTTGCTTGAGGCTGGTCGGCGATGTTGAGGGATTCCAGTCACATGATGATGACGGAGATCCTCTGCCTGGTACGACATGGCGTGACCCTGATGGTTGTGGCCAGGAGCTGCCCCCTGGCAACTTTCCATCTGGCAACTTTCCATCTGAGCGGCCAACCAGGACGCTGGGACTCTGGAGGTGTTGGTGGCGGCTAGGTGAGGGGATAACAGTAGAGTGGCAGGCTACTGTGCACCCTTCCTCCCCATGGAGGCCATTTTGCCTTCCCTTCTGCCAGGCCTGGAGAGGAAGAAGAAGTACACTGATGATACCCAATTATAGATCTCTGCCCATGGTGAATTAACCAATCCAGTGGATGTCTTATCCCGGTGCCTGGAGGCTGTGGGGGTCTGGATGGGGAACAACAGACTTCAGCTGAGACTGAGTGGCTTTGCGTTTTGGGGCCTGCCGGATCTAGGACTATGCCATCTTTGGTGCTGGATGGGGTCGTACTGCCCCAAACAGACCCGGTGCGCAACCTGTGTGTCCTTCTGGACTCATGAATCCTGCTTGTGCACCCATTCCTAGATCAGGGGCTCTGCTCGCAGTCACTTGTGCTCCAGTCACCTCCCGATTGGACTAATTAGTGCGCTGTACATGGGGCTGCCCTTAAAGAGTATCTAGAAACTGCAGCTGATGCAAAATGCAGCAGTGTGGGCAGTGATGTGTGTCTCTAGAAGAACACAGATGACACCTCTGCTCCATGAGCTGCATTGGTTACCAGTCTGATTCTGGGCCCAATTCAAGATGCTGGTTTTGACCTTTAAAGCCCTACATGGCATGGGGTCGGGTTATTTGATACACCGCCTCTCCCCGGTTATATCTGCCCGTCCCATCAGATCTAGCAGAAAAGGCATGCTACGGGTCCCCTCGGCTAAGGAGCTACATTTGGCAGGTCCCAGGAGGCGGGCCTTCTCTCCCGTGGCCCCTGCTTTATGGGGCTTCCTCCCCACTGAAGTGAGGTTGGCCCATCCCTGTTGAGTTTCCGGAAGTCCCTCCAGCCCTGGTTATGCCATCAGGTCTGGGGGCCCCAGGGGACTAGTCAGATGCTTGAGATGACTCCATTGTTAATAACCTCTGCTGTTCTCTCTTAGCCTTGTGTTTTTTAACTTTTTTTTAATAATAATTGTCTTTTATCTATTAACTTTCTTACTGTCTTGTTGTATGCCGCCCAGAGTCACTTTTTAATGAGTTGGGCGTCCATATAAATTTGACAAATAAATAAACGAAGAAATAAATAAATACATAACTAAAGCAAGCCATGGAGATGCTCCAGCCACAGCTTAGCGAGGCCAACAGTAGACAGACTGGTCGAGATAGCAGTCCTTCTGATGCTTAGAGCACTCCCATTATGGGACTGCAGCACTCTTTCCTGGCACTTCCTTCGCCCCAGGGACTGTGTAAGGTACCTCAGCTGAGGCCCAGGGCTGGGAGTTGATTGTAACGCAGAGAGCCACGCTCCAGCGACTCGAGTCTCTACGTGCTTCCCCCCCTCCTCTTGGCTGAAGACGCACAGGTCCCTCCCCTCCACAGCCGTCTCCCTTTTATAAGCACTTCTAGCGATCCGGTCTCCATCCATTGCTAGGAATGACCCTCCTCCGCCAGTCGGATTTCCCACTCCAGCCTCTAGCACAGCATCTCTTGGTCGTCTGCTCTGGAGAACAGACAAAGGCTCTGCTGAAAAGAGCCTTCCTTGATGGGCCGAAGCAGAAGACATCCCACCTCTTGAAAAGCACGAAGAGGCTACGCTTCTTCGTTCCACAAAGGAGCTGCTGGGTCAATCTTCTAGCCCAAGAAGAAGTCAGGAAAGGTCGTCAGCAAGGTCTCCAAGAGGCCCCGGGCTCAAGAGTTCCCTTTTCACTTTGTTCTTCAGTGAAGGACAGTCTCGAGGCAGTTATGCGGTAGCTCAGTGTTCTACAGGGATGTTGATTTCATTCCATCCTTAAGGGTGAACCCTGAGCATTTCAATTTTTCTTGAAACCTGCCTAAACCATGGAAAAACCAGACCACTAGCGTACTTTTTTCTAGCTGTATTGCACCCTTGTGGACTCATTGTGGTCTATGCTACGACATTCTCTCTCTCTCTTTGCTTTTCTGGCTCCGCAGGGAAAAAGCTTCACGAGGGTGGGTTGGCGAGGGGAGGCAAAAGCTTGGAACTCCTGTGGCACAGATGAGGGCATTAGGAGATCAGTGAAGGGCAGTGGCAGGCGCTTGTGACTCACCATGGCTTCAGTTACCCCTGCCAATGTCAGCATGGCAGTGTTTGCCCTGGGTGGCTTTCCTGGACTGGAGACGGCTCATGGCTGGATTGGCATCCCTGTCTTTTCTGCCTATTTGGTTGCCATACTGGGCAACTGCACCATTCTCTACATCATCTGGGTGGAGCCAAGCTTGCATCAGCCCATGTATCACTTCTTGGCCATGCTGGCTGCCACCGACCTGGGCCTCTGTGTTGTCACAGTACCAACAGTGCTGGGTGTCCTCTGGTTCCGACTAAGACAGATCACCAGTCAAGCTTGCATTGCCCAACTCTACGTCCTTCACTCCTTTTCCTTCATGGAGTCAGCGGTGCTCTTTGCCATGGCAATGGACCGCTTCCTGGCTATCAGCTCCCCACTGAGGTACTCCGAGCTGCTGAGCATCACCAGAGTCACACGAATTGGCCTGGCCCTCTTTCTGAGGAGCACGCTTATCTTAGTACCCCCCTTGTTTTTCCTTGCAAAGTTCCCCTACTGCCCAGCTGCTCGATTGTCCCACTCCTACTGTCTGCACCAGGACCTGATTCGCTTGGCTTGCAGTGACAGCACTTTCAACAGCATTTATGCCCTCAGCGTTATCCTCCTCACCATGGGCTCCGACCTCCTCTTCATTCTCATTTCCTACAGCCTAATCCTGAAGGCAGTCCTGGGCATGGTCTCCAGCGGCCGCAGCCCCCTCAAGGCCCTGAGCACCTGTGTCTCTCACATCTGTGCCGTCCTGGTCTTCTATGTTCCTGTGCTTGGCCTCTCTATTGTGCACCGGTTTGGGCAGCACGCGCCTCCCCTCCTCCATGCCCTCATGGGCAACGTCTACATCCTCTTCCCACCCCTTATGAATCCCCTAATTTACAGCATCAAAACAAAGGAGATCTCTAGCCGGCTCCTCCGAATGCTCAGGAACCTCAGGAAGGTTTAACAGAAGGGAAGGCAAGGGGGCAATCTCTGCACAGGAGAATGGCACACTTCTTTTCTTGGCCTCCTGCAGGTCATTTAATTGTTAAGTGACCAAGCAGGGAGTAGAACAGGGGTGTCCAACCTTTTGGCTTCCCTGGGCCACACTGAGTGAAGAGGAGTTGTCTTGGGCCGCACATAAAATATATAACATAATGTATATAAGTAATAAAACTTCATTTATTTTTTAATATTTTGTATTATAGAATTTTAACAAAAGGGGTAACATAAAACTGGTGGGATATTTGACTTTGTTTCTGTGAAACTAATGCATCAATGTCTGGTTCGATGAAAGTGGTTGCAATTCTCAGTGAGTTCTCAAGGTGCTCGTGTCAGAGATAATCCGATCTCTGCCAAAAGGGCAGGCAGACAAAGGGCCCCTCAGAAGACTGGAAGTGGTGCGAAGCTGACATCCACCCGACGCACGGGAATACACATCTGGGAGGCGGTTGCCGGAGCAACCAGGGAGACCTGACCACACGTGTCAGCAGCAAAGGACCCTGGGGGAGGGAAAGGTTTAAATATGCTGTTTGTTCCCAGAATCGCCATTCCAGTCTTTGTTCGTGCTAGCTTCTGTATCCTGTAATAAACTATCCTACTTCTAAGAACTCATGCGTCTGTGAGTTACTCTAGAGTAGGGAGATTACAGATATCGGATGGAGTGCCTTACATAAAGACTGGAATCAAAAAAAACCAACCGGTTTTCCCGGGAGCGAAACCAACAGCTCACGGTCGAGACCGGCTTCTACACCCACTGGGCAGAGACCTGGGGAAAAAATTCTTCGGAAGGAGACCAGGTGAGACGAGCGAGGAACCGGCTTCCCCGGCAGTGCAAACAGCTAAGAGGCGGGGATCCCTGGCAGCAGCGAAGAAGCAGGAGGCGGCTTTCCCCAGCAGCGGCAGAAACCGGCACGCTAATCGGCTGGGACCAGGTGAGCGAGGAACCGGTTTTCCCAGCAGCAGCAGAGGCCGGCGCGCTAATCAGCTGAGAGGCGGTGATCCGGAACAGCTGAGTGGCGGCAGGAGCGCAGCGGCGGACACCGGCGGCCCAAGCAGCTCGCGCCAAACAGCTGAGAGGCGGCGATCCCTCAGCTGAGCGGCGGGAGCAGCGGCAGAAGCAGGAAACGGATTTCCCCGGCGGAGCAGCAGCAGCAGTGCGCCAAACAGCTGAGAGGCGGCAATCCCTCAGCTGAGCGGCGGGAGCAGCGGCAGAAGCAGGAAACGGATTTCCCCAGCGGAGCAGCAGCAGCAGCGCGCCAAACAGCTGAGAGGCGGCAATCCCTCAGCTGAGCGGCGGGAGCAGCGGCAGAAGCAGGAAACGGATTTCCCCGGCGGAGCAGCAGCAGCAGCGCGCCAAACAGCTGAGAGGCGGCGATCCCTCAGCTGAGCGGCGGAAGCAGCAGCAGAAGCAGGAGCCGGATTTCCCAGCAGAAGAGCAGCGGCAGCAGCGCCAGACAGCGAGAGGCGGCGGTCCCTTGGCTGAGCGGTGGGAGCGGCGGCAGAGGCGGAGTCCGGCTTCCCCGGCTTTCCCAGGCAGCTGAGCGGCGGCGGAGGAGCGGCAGCGGAACCCGACGACGGCAGCGGAGGCCGGCGGGCACAAGCAGCGGAGAGGCGGCGAGCTCAGCGGCGGGCAAGCGGGCAGCGCATCCCACGCGGCGGCAGACGAGGCGGAGACCACGTGGCGGAAAAGCGGTGGCAGCGACCAGCGCCCCCAAGCTGCAAGTGGGCAGAGGATACCGGCAAGCAATGGAACCGGCAGAGGTGGCAGGAACCTACGAAGAAGAAGCGGGACCCAGCTCCGCAGGCAACCAGAGGATGGAGAGCAGAAAAGCGCAGAGCAAAGGAAAGCATATCGAGGTAACCAATACCCCTATTCAGAAAAGCAGCACCGAACCAGAGCTAGAGGGATGGTCCATAGCTGTAGGCAAAGGGCTAGCGGAGAAAGGGGCAAAAGGAAACCAGAAGAAGGTCACCCCAACCCAGCGCATCGTAAGGTTGGAGGAACAGATGTCCAATGTGCAGTTAAATATAGGAATGTTGATGAATAAAATGGACTCATTGGGCGCGGCCTTTAGGAAAGTAATGGACAATGTAGATAAACCCAAAGGGCGGGAATTGAACCTGGGGCCACCCGAGGGAGAGGGAGACATCGAAAGTGAAGAGGAGGAATTTTACCCCTACAACAGAGCACCCAGGACCCCGTCATACAACCAGTTCGTGACCCCAGGGGGGGCACATACACCATTTGGAATGGGTGAACTAAAAACGAAATTCAACGGCAACCCCAAGAATTTAGCATGCTTCTTGACTCACGTACAAGGGTTCATGAGCGAATTCGAATACACCTTCCGAACGGAAGAGAGCAAAATTAGATATGTCTCCAGTTTTCTGGAAGGTGAGGCAGGGGACTGGCTGGTAACACTTCATGACAGGAGGGCTAGGGAACTAAGGGACTTCCAAGAGTTCATGTATGCCCTCCGGAAACGGTTCGAAGATACGCTGACCAAAGTCTCAGCTAGGGCCCGACTCCGGAACTTAAGGCAGGGAACTAGGACAGTAGCTGAATATGCTATGGACTTTAAAAGATTATTATCCTATCTGCCGGACTGGCCAGAATCGATAAAGATAGAACACTTTCAATATGGCCTAAAACAGGACTTACTGGAAAAGGCTTTAGATAGAGATGACCCTGAAACTTTAGAGGGGTGGATCCAATTAGCTGGGAAAATTGAGAGTAACAGACTACAGTTACAAAGTATCAGAAACGTACAATCCAGGCAGAGGAACGAGGGGACTTTCATTAACCAGCCCCGCTCGAACGTGAAACAGCGGAATTGGGAAGAGGAGAAGGACCGTCGGGCAAGAGAGGGACTGTGCTTCCGCTGCGGGAAGGAGGGACACCGAATTAGCGCTTGCCCTCAGGGGAAAACAAGCGTTAAGGAAAAACCTCCGGCGAAAAAGGCAGCTGACAGATGTACCCTCAAAACAACACACATCAAGGGAAAAGGAGCGGCTGCGACAACCGTGAACCCATGGCAGAATCCGGGCCTAGAAGAAGACAGCGATGACTCTGACTTTGAAATCCAGACGGCGGGAAACGAGCCAGGTCTGTTCTGATGAGCGCCACAGGACAGACCTCCACAAAGGGGCGCAAAGGAAGTAGTCGCAACACCCCAACAATGCACCTAAAGGTACAGTTGAGGACTTTGGGTGGGAGGAAAAAGTATGTGGGGGTTGCAATGCTAGACTCAGGTTGCTCTAGAAACTTAATGCACCCAAACGTAGCTGAAAAGATGGGACTGGACCTGTTTAAGCTCAAAACGCCCATCACATTTTGCCAATTGGACGGGTCGGAACTGAAGGGGGGGCCAGTGGAGTTCTACACTGAAGGACTGCAAATGACTTTGGGGACTCATGTAGAGACTTTGCGGTTCCTAGTGGCTCCCATTGCAACACGACCCATTGTGTTAGGACTGAAATGGTTGAGGGCAAGAAACCCCAAGGTGGATTGGGTCTCAGGAGATTTGGACTTTACGGATGGGACTTATCACGAGATGGACAATGAGAGCACACCCAGCGGCATTGAGCTGGGGGCAACGGGGATGGAAATTGAGGAGGGGCAGCAGGACCAAGGGGGTGGCACACTCACAAGCACAATTCCGGAGAAATATCTCCCGGTAGCAGAGATATTCGATAAGAAGGAATGTGAGCAAGAACCCCCCCATAGGCAGTCAGACGCAACCATTGACCTCATCCCAGGGGCACCGTTTCCCAAGCCCAAGATGTATGCCATGACGCAAAAAGAACTGCAAGAATTGCGCAAATTCATAGATAAAAATTTGGCACGGGGGTTCATTGAGCCAGCCAACTCCCCCCTTGCAGCCCCGGTATTGTTCAGGAAGAAAAAAGACGGGTCCCTCCGGCTTTGCACTGACTACAGGGGTCTTAATGCAATTTCGGTTACAAGACAGTACCCTCTCCCGTTGCTGAAAGACATGTTAGCTCAGCTATCTAAGGGGAAAATTTTCACAAAACTAGATGTTAGGGAAGCTTACTATCGTGTTCGCATAAGGGAGGGGGACGAATGGAAAACTGCATTCAATTGCCCATTGGGTTCCTTCCAATACAGGGTGCTCCCGTTTGGGATTGCGGGGGGCCCGGGAATCTTCATGAGGTTCATAAACGAAGTATTGTATGAATTTCTGTACAAAGGGGTAATTGTATATTTGGATGACATACTGATTTTTTCTGAAAATCTGGAGGAACACATGGAGTTGGTTAAGAGGGTGCTTGAGAAATTACTCGAGGCTAAGCTTTATGTAAAACTTGAGAAATGTGAATTTCACAGGGAACAACTAGACTTCTTGGGGTATCGCATTTCGCATGAGGGCATCGAGATGGATCCTGAGAAAGTCAAAGCGGTCTTGGGCTGGCAGCCCCCCCGCACTCGCAGACAGCTGCAAGCGTTCCTCAGTTTTGCGGGGTTCTATAGGCAATTTATTCAGAATTTCGCGCAAATCGCACTGCCCCTGACTGACCTATTAAAGACAAAAGGCAAGGGAGCAAACGCGAAAGCCCCATCACCGAGCACGAAACTTGTGTGGACGCAGGAATGCCAGGCTGCGTTTGATAGCCTAAAAGAAATGTTCACAAAAGAACCCATACTCAAGCACCCAGAAGCTGACAAACCATTTGTGATACACACAGATGCATCTATTAGTGCAGTGGGGGCCATACTCTTGCAGGAGGATGACACGGGGAAATTAAGGCCATGCGCGTACATTTCCCGAAAGTTTAACCTAACGGAGAAAAGATGGCATATTTGGGAAAAAGAGGCTTTCGCTGTCAAACATGCCCTAAGCACGTGGCGACATCTCTTAGAAGGCACAGCAGAGCCGTTCCAAGTGTGGACGGACCATAAAAATTTGGAAGCTCTCAAATCACCCAGGAAGTTGAACCCTAAGCACCTCAGGTGGGCAGAATTTTTAGCAGATTCAACTTCACGTTGAAGTATTTTCCTGGGGGAAAAAACTATTTGGCAGACGCGTTATCACGCTTGCCGCAACATGAGAGCAAAATGGAAGAGGTCATCGAATCCCTCATCCCCTCCCAGCCAGTGGAGGCACAAAACTCAGCAATAACAGACGGGAGGGGGGAGGGCAACATGGCAATCACCCGCAGCACCGCGAAGCGTGCGGCTGAAAGCGACCCGTGGACAGCCGAGCTGCGGGCGGCAACAGTAACGGACACCTGGTGGGGAGAGAACAAACAGAACCTAGTGGAGAAGGATGGAGTGGGGTGGAAGGACAACAAAGCCTATGTCCCTGAGCCCTTAAGGCAAAAGGTCTTAACCATGCATCATGATCACAAAACGGCAGGGCATTTTGGCTTCGTAAAAATGCTACATTTAATCCGACGCAAATTTTGGTGGCCATCCTTGCGCACTGATGTTAAAGACTATGTGCGCTCATGCCCAGTGTGCGCAATGGCCAAAAGGAAAATTGGGAAACCTACAGGGAAGCTGCAGGAAGTAGCAAACCCCTCACAGCCATGGAAGCAAATTGCCATGGACTTCATAGTAGATTTGCCGGTGAGCAAAAAGAACACGGCAATTTGGGTAGTCACTGATCTATTCTCCAAGCAGGCACACTTCATTGCATGCAAAGGAATACCGAATGCTCAAAAACTAGCTAGACTGTTCATACAACACATCTATAGAGCCCACGGAACGCCGGAACGCATAATCAGCGATCGTGGCAGCACTTTTACTTCCAAATTTTGGCGGGCTTTTTTGACTTTAATTGGAGCGGCACAGGGGCTCAGCAGTGCGTTCCATCCTTGCACAGATGGTGCGAGCGAACGCCTGAACGCTACATTGGAGCAATACCTTAGATGTTACACTAACTACCAACAGAATGATTGGGCGGAACTGTTGCCGTTCGCAGAGGTTGCTTACAATAACGCGGTACATCAAAGCACGGGGTTTTCACCATTCAAAGTCGCCACAGGGCAGGACTTTGTAACTATCCCCGAACTGGCCATGTCACACAACACGGAATTGCCACAACCCCTAAAAGCGGATGAGTGGATAGAGAAACTAAAGAGCAATTGGCCAGTCATGGTGCAAACATTGAAGGAAGCCAAAGCTAGTTACAAAAAATATGCGGACCGTAAGAGGGGGGAAGAATGGGAATTAAGAGTAGGAGACAAGGTGTATTTGTCAACAAAAAATCTGCGGACAACACAACCAGCACGGAAATTGGCACCAAAATTCATAGGTCCATTCCCAATCATTGAGGTCATCAACCCAGTAGCGGCAAAATTACAATTGCCAAAAGCGCTAAGAAAGGTGCATCCTGTGTTCCACATCAGTTTGTTGAAACAACACCACAGTTCACAACACTGGCACCCTGAACCAGAGGAACCCCCCCCCCCATTGTTGGTGGAGGGCGAACCACACTTCGAGATTGATAGAATTCTGGACTCCAGACGACACAAGGGGCAGCTACAGTACCTAGTGAAGTGGCAACACCTACCAATTGGAGACAAGGAATGGGTCAGCGCCAAACACACACGCGCCCCTAAATTAGTCAAGAAGTTCCATAAAGAATTCCCAGACAAACCCCACTGAACCGGGGGGGTGAGTTTTGGGGCGGGAGCATGTCAGAGATAATCCGATCTCTGCCAAAAGGGCAGGCAGACAAAGGGCCCCTCAGAAGACTGGAAGTGGTGCTAAGCTGACATCCACCCGACGCACGGGAATACACATCTGGGAGGCGGTTGCCGGAGCAACCAGGTAGACCTGACCACACGTGTCAGCAGCAAAGGACCCTGGGGGAGGGAAAGGTTTAAATATGCTGTTTGTTCCCAGAATCGCCATTCCAGTCTTTGTTCGTGCTAGCTTCTGTATCCTGTAATAAACTATCCTACTTCTAAGAACTCATGCGTCTGTGAGTTACTCTAGAGTAGGGAGATTACAGATATCGGATGGAGTGCCTTACAGCTCGTCAGAAATGAATGCATGCTTCCAATAATTACTTAAATTATTAGTTAGTTAAGCTACATAGACATTGTATAAAGGCTGGATAAAAATTAAATAAATAAATAAATAATTCATGAGTTATAATGTAACATTGTTGTCCATTATATTCTCCGTGTTTTGTGCTTTCTTTTTCAGGTAGATTGTGTTGCCAAATGCAAAAGATTTGAAAGAAATGTTGGATTTACAAGATATTTGGAGATTGATGAACGGGACTTCAAGAGAATATACTGTACATACTACTCAGAGAGATTTAAATCCTTCTCTAGAATAGATATGATTTTGATTTCTAAAAGTTTAATGATGGACATTGGTAAAGTTGAAATATTACCTAAGACCCTCCCAGATCACAACCCTGTAATGTTGACCTTTAAAGGAAAACGGAATGTGTTTAGATGGAGATTGAATGAGTCAATCTTTCGGAGAAATGATATAGTTGACGTATGTAAAAAAAGGTTAAGAGAATATTTTCAATTGAATTTAAACAAAGGCACGGATATACAAACTGTATGGGATGCCAGTAAAGCATATATGAGGGGTTACTTTATCCAATATAATGCTCAAATGAGGAGAAAGAAACAAGGGAGAATACAATTGATTTTAGATGAAATTAAAAGCAAAGAGTTATGTTTAAGAGATAAACCAATGGATGATACTTTGCTTACTCAAATTAAATTTCTACAAAAACAAATATCAATGATATTGACACAAGAAATAGAAACCCAAATGAAATTTACAAGGCAAAAATATTTTGAACATGCAAATAAACCAGGGAGATGGTTAGCTTATAAATTGAGGAAACAAAGACAAAAGAATTCAATCGTTAATATACAACATGAAGGAAAAATTTTGGTGAATAATATAGATATACAAGAAGCCTTTCATGATTACTATTCAAAACTATACAAAAAACAAGGTGTCAATCTAGTTGATATTGATGAATATTTGTGTAAACAAAAGCTAACTGTTCTTAATGACCAACAAAGAGTAATACTAAATAACCCGATAACAACAGAAGAAATGGTAAAGGCCTTCAAGAAAATCAGCAGTGGGAAAGCACCTGGACCTGATGGATTGTCAGCAGCTTATTATAAATGCTTCGAGGATGAACTATGTTTACCCTTACAGAATACTATGAATTCGATTTTGGAAACAGGAAATATGCCGGAGACTTGGAAAGAAGCGCATATAACATTGATTCCTAAAGAACAACAAGATTTGACCTTAACTAAGAATTATAGACCAATATCTTTATTGAATAATGATTATAAGATATTTACAACCATATTGGCAGAAAGAATGAAAAATATTTTTAAGGACTTTATTCATCAAGATCAAGCTGGTTTTTTACCTAAGAGACAAATCCGAGACAACGTCCGAAATATATTAGATGTATTGGAATATTTGGAACAACATTATGAAAAACAAGCGGCTTTGATATTTTGATAAAATAAGCCTTTGACAATTTAAATTGGTCATTCATGTTTAAGGTACTGGAAAATATGAATTTTGGAGGAAACTTTATTAAGTGGATTAAATCAATATCATAACACACACATTGGCGATCACTCGTAGCCGAGTAAGATTGTCTTCCAAAGGTAAAATTGGGACTTTTGGTTGTTTTGGGTTTGGTGTTGTTGGAAGACGCCTGTGCGTGAATTTGTTTTATGTGTGGAGATCGGTGCACAACGATCAGCACACAACCTTCACAGAAAAAGGCTCTAATCCAATGGCATGGATACCATGACGATTGGTGACCTTTTGTCTGCTGCAGCCTTCATCCGCCTTCGCAGCCGTTGTAACAATACACCTTGTTATCTTCCGCCTGTTCTGCCGTTGAGGACTTTCTTGGATCGTTCTTTGTCTGGTTCCTCCCCCTGGACCTTACCGCCATGGGTGACCCTGCCAGGAGTACATGACTCCCGACGGCTTCGCTCACAGGGTTCATTGGGAACACACAAGCCCACTCACCACAACAAGGTGACGATCCAGCGAGTGAGAAATCAATATATACTCCCCAATTTGCAAAAATAATTGTTAATGGAGAATTTAGTAAACCATGTGAAATTCAAAAAGGTACAAGACAAGGTTGTCCATTATCTCCACTTTTGTTTATATTGGTACTAGAGGTGTTACTTAGAGACATTAGACAAGATGATGGTATTCATGGTATTAGAGTCAAAAAAGAAGTGTATAAACTAAGAGCCTTTGCTGACGACTTAGTCATTACTTTGGAAAATCCACTAGATGGAATTGAATTATTGATTCAGAAACTAAAAGACTTTGGGTCGTTAGCAGGGTTCAAAGTGAATTTACAGAAAACTAAAGTCTTGACTAAAAACATGGATTACCATCAACAAAAAAAATTGAAAGAAATAACAGGATATTCAATGGAAGAAAAATTTTACAGATACACAGATGTATTTTGTCCCAGTATTTTTTTGTTTTTTTACAAGCCCACCATACATGATACATTGTACCATCTTTTGTTTTACATTTCCAACATAAATTTGAATTAATTTGCTTCATTTTAAACAACTTCTCAGGAGACATGTACCACCTAAACATCATTTTGTATATATTTTCTTTTAAATTATTGCTCAATGTGAATTTAATATTTTTTGTCCATATATTTTGCCAATCTTCATAGCTAATTTCATGCCTTAAGTTTTCTTCCCATTTAATCATATAATATTTTATTTTTATGTCATTGGTTTTTATTTCTAATAATTTTTTATATAATTTAGAAATCAAATTGTCGTTTTCGTTCCATAATATATTGTCCCATCTATTTTCTCTTTTCTCAAATTTAAACATTTTTTTATCTAATTTAAATTGTTCTTTTCATGAGTTATAATGCAACATTGTCGTCCATTATATTCTCCGTGTTTTGTGCTTTCTTTTTCAGGTAGATTGTGTTGCCAAATGCAAAAGAGTGCCCTATGCATGTGTATTTCGGAGAGTACTGTATTGCTGTGCAGTTGAGCATCCTGGCTGCCAAATCCAAAATCCTGCATTTGTTCTTTGTTGAGCTTTGCAGCAAAGACTGGGTACTGTGCAGCTGGAAAATGGGAAGGATTCAGCATGCACACTAAGCCAAATCCAGGCTGCCGGGCTGTGATTTCTTGTTTTGTCGAGTCTGCTGCTCTCCTCCCCCAGAAGAGTAATGGCCAACAATCAAAATCCTAATTTGCTTAAAGCTTCACATCTCGCTGTGGTACTCCCCGCCCCCCCCCCCAAAAAAAGTCAGATGCTGTCTGTGTTAACAGCTCTATATTTTCATTTCCTTTTCCAATGAAAGTTTTACATGTGACTAGTTAAAATTAAAAAGGAATGTTTATGTCCTCCCTTTTCTTTTTTAAAAAGAGTTTGATTCTATTGATCATTGTGAGAGGAGTCGATCTCCTCCTTCAGGAAGAGGGGAGAAGGGGCTAATTTGCCATGCTGGCCGCGTCCCCATAATCAACGCCTGCCTCTCATTCGCAATTCTGAGGCTGGTGAGCTCCCCAATCCCTCTGGGGGCCCACAAGGAACAGAACCAGCCTATGTCACAAAACAATACGTCCGACCGGAAGACCAACTCCATAACTCAACACCCCCCCCCACCCAAAAGCATAGGGACTCGGGCCCCCTCCTGAGAAAAATGCCTGCAGGAAATCTGTTTCTGTTTATGACTTGCTCCGAAAACTTAATTTGCCCCATCTTGAGGGGCTTTTCTACATCCAATGATGCCAAAATGGCTGCTTCGGGGGATGTCCTGTCCTCCAACCGGATTTGCTGGGTGAATTATTGAAGGTAATGCCTTTGGTGGCCTATGTGCCAAAGTAGTGGTTAAAAGGTTGCCGTGGACACTTAAGAGATACTGGCCCATTGACCGCATTTCTTGGTTTAAGAGTAACTGTTAGGTGGGATTCATAAAATGATGGTAGTAAGGCCCCCGTTCCTATTTCCACCTTCTGTTTTGAATTGTTTAGATGTATTGCATTCAGTTGTTATCGTTGCTAAATAAAACTCAATATAATTGGGAAGGTAAGAATAGCCCTGCTTGATCAGACCAAGAGCCCTCCTGGTCCAGCAACTTTTCTCGCAGGCCCAATCCCCACTGACTTTCTGGGGAAGCCGACAGGGAAGGTTGCAAGTGGCGTCAGCAGCAGATCGTATTCGCGAACCGGTTGCCAAGCGATCGCGATCACGAATTGTCATAAGTCAAGGACTACCTGTGTATTACATCAGAGGTCAAAACGGACTTTTCACCCCAGTCATTGCTTTCTTTACAAGCACCATGTTGCTACACCATTAGTATTTGAGATTATTCTTGGGTTTTATTTCTAGACCTGGTTCTCCCCACCCTCTCATTTCACACAGATTTCATTTGCAATCAGAAGTCCTTCTGCCTGATAAAAAACGTAAAGTTTCCAGACATTTAAAGCAATGAGGGGGGGGGAAATTCCTCAAAAAATCCCTGAAATTTGGAAGAAATAGTGAAGGGCTGTTATATAGAAAGTACTGACTTTCAAGGGGAAAAAACCAAAGAAGGGGAAAACCCAAGGCTCACTTGGAACACTTAGCTGTATGAAATTAGTGTCATTTTCTGAGTCTGAAGTACAGGGAGTCCCTTCGTTCAGCGACCGCTCAAAGTTATGGCGGCGCTGAGGAAATGGCCGTAGCCCTGCAACGCCCCCACGGTCATGTGGCCGCGATCCGGGCGCTTGGCAACCAGCAGGCATTTGCGATGGTCGCAAGTTCCTGACGTCACGTGGGTGACATTGGGGTCCTTTCTCAAGCAACACACCTTTTAGACCATCGCAGCATCCCACCGGTGGTCACGTGAGCGACATCCGGGTCTTCTGGCGCGTATTTTGACTTTCCTAGGGACTGTGAAGGGGGGCGGGATGGCTCAGTGGTTAAGACGCCAGGCTTGTCAATCGGAAGGTTGCAAGTTTGGCGGTTCGAGACCCTGGCCCCGCGTGACGGAGTGAGCTCCCGCACGCGCCCCAGCTCTTGCCAAGCTAGCAATTCAAAAGCATGCAAATGCAAGTGGATGAATAGGTACCACTTCGGTGGGAAGGTAACAGCGTTCCGCACGCGTCATGCCAGCCACATGACCCTGGAAGCGTCTTCGGACAGCGTTGGCTCTTTGGCTAAGAAACGGAGATGAGCACCGGCCCCTAGAGTCGGACACGACTGTGCAGGGGAAATCTTTACCTTTACCTAGGGACTGTGAAGGTAAGGTTTTTGAAAGTAATTTTAACTTTGTAGTTATTTTATTTTATTTTATTTTTTATCTTTTTATTTTATTTTATTTTATTTTATTTTATTTATTTTTTATCTTTTTTATTTTATTTTATTATTTTATTTATTTTACAGTATGTTATTTATCTGCCGATGAATTTGCACATGTTGAGGAACTTTCTACAGTACAGTACGTTTAAGTTAAATGTAAACTCCAACTTTTTATCTATACTGTACTGTTTGTTGAAGTAATAAATTTGTTCAGGTTTGATTACAGTGCTGTAAAACATCCTGCTTTCTTCAATCATGTGAGGCGATGTTTGTGTTTCCTAACAGCCTTGCTAAAAGCTCTAATGAAAACTCCCTCTCTTAAAACAAAACAAAAGTAGGTTTTAAATAACAAGAAAAATGGCAAAAGAGGCGT
Source organism: Charina bottae (assembly GCA_023362775.1). Taxonomy (NCBI): domain Eukaryota; kingdom Metazoa; phylum Chordata; class Lepidosauria; order Squamata; family Charinaidae; genus Charina; species Charina bottae. The sequence continues at coordinate 4,570,825 of JALMGJ010000045.1, read as the reverse complement.
GAACAGCCATCCATTTCCAAAATAGATCACAGAGTGTTTTCTTCCAAGCTACAGAGTGCTGTGTTTAAATAGAAACAGTCAATAATAAAGCTCCCAAATCTGGTGGTTCTCTTTCAGTACCGTAGAGCAGCAAGGATCAACCAGGAACTGTAGCAGGGAGGAAGCGAGCCTCATCCAAGGAAGCTAAAAAAAAAAAAAGCTTAAATTGAAATTAAACGGGAAATTCCACAGTGGGCGATGCAAATGGCTGAGAGGAAGGCCAGCTTCCAAGTTGAACTTCCAGTGAAGGGATTTAAGAGCTGTATTTTGTATTACTGATGTATAAGCCTTTTAGAATTATGCTGTGCTAACATAACTGCTCTTTGCTTCTGTAAACACGCTTCAGCTAAGAAAGTACACGTATCCAGGACTAGGAAGGCTATTCAGTACGGAATGTAACACCTTCTAGTGAGAACAGGACAGAGATAAGAAACAGGCGTCCATCAGGAAATTCCATCCAGCTTTATATTTGATCAAATAAAAACTGCTTTATTCTTCTTACTACATCCAAGCCTCGCTCAAGTTTTCTTCCATTGGTAATCAAGGGAAGCTTGGGGAAAATATCACACCTTTCACCAGGACCAACTAGGCATTAGTCTTAATGAAGTAACCTGTTTCCTAATGCTTGAGTAGGGCCTTCCTTCCTTCTTCCCTCCCTCCCTCCCTTTCTCTCCTTCCTTCCTTCCCTCCCTCCCTCCCTCCCCTCAATCTAGTTTTCTTTCCTCTTCCCTTCCCAATGTAACTACCTTTCCCCCCCCGCAAAAACCCTCTTTTTTGTTGTTTCTGCTGGAAGGACAGAGGGGACTCAGATTCTCTGTGTGTGCACTCTTGTGTCTGCATGTGTGACAATGATTTCTGTGTGGGGCAGAAAATGACTGCATTATACAGATGGCAGAGACCCAACCTGAGGATAAAATACTGGTGAGGCAATATTGCTATATGAGTTATTGTCCGTCTGTTCTCTAAACTCCTGATCTTCAATGACATTTTATCCCTTCCTGTGAAGCCTGGCTTTTTCTCACAAATGGACTCTATGTAGAGTCCAACCTTCACAGTTCACTCTCTCCAATTGTCAAGAATAAGATTCAGTCTTGCACAGGCTGTACACTAATAAAAAACAAAGTGACCATGAGGAGGAGTGGGCCAGGGAGCCAGTTAAGAACAAAGAGTGTATAATCAAATATTTAATATAGTAAATTACTGTTTTTAATTAATTTAATTAATTTAATTAATTTAATTATTAATTAACTGTGGATTAATGGCTCCTCGGCATCTGGGAATTTGTCATCTTTAGTTCTGGATGGGGTCGCACTACCCCAGACAGACCCGGTGCAAAATCTGGGGTTTCTTCTGGACTCATGACTCCTGCTTGAAGAGCAGGTGGCAGTCGTGGCCAGGAGGGCCTTTGCTAAACTCCGTGTTGTGCGCCAGTTATTTATTTATTTATTTATTTATTTATACTTTGACTTTTATCACCGCACCATCTCCCCCAAGGGGACTCTGGGCGTTATGCCCTTTCCTGGACCAAGAGGCCCTTTGAACGGACACTCATGCCCTGGTTATCTCCCATATAGACTACTGTAATGCGCTCTACATAGGGCTACCGTTGAAAAATATCTGGAAGCTACGGTTGATCCAGAATGCAGCCACGCAGGCCATCTTAGGTGCCCCAAGGATGGCACATATAACACCTTTGTTACGCGAGCTGCACTGGGTCCCAGTTTGCTTCTGGGTCCAATTCAAGGTGTTGGTTATGACCTTTAAAGCCCTATATGGCATGGGACCAGGTTACCTAAGGGACCATCTCATCTCTATCACATCGTCCCGTCCCACCCGGTCATGCAGAGAGGGCATGCTTCGGATCCCTGCTGTAAAGGAATTCCATCTGGCGGGGTCGCGGAAGCGGGCCTTCTCTGCAGTAGTTCCTGCCCTCTGGAACATTCTTCCCCCAGAGATAAGACAGGCCCACTTGCTCTTGGACTTCCAAAAAAAATTAAAAACCTGGTTTTGCCAACATGCCTGGAGTGGGAAGGAAAATAGTCATTCCTGGGGATGGCTAGTCCCCTAGAACGACCCTAAATAACCTTTTATACCCACGGACTGATAGAGAATCATCAGCCATCTGGATTTTATCATATTTTATATTTTTATTGTGTGTTTATATTTGTTGCACTTGCAGTTGTGTTGCATTTTAACTGTGTTTCTATTGTAAACCTCCCAGAGTCCCTCCTTGGGGGGAGATGGGCGGTGATAAAAATTTGATAAATAAATAATAAATAAATAAATAAAATTTAAATATGCTGCTGCTAGCAGTGACCATTCACCTGCTTTTATCCAGGGAATGACATTTTTAGCAGACAACGAAAACACATTCTTACATTACTGCCTCCCCCCACCCTAACACCGAAGATAAATTGTTCTGAACCAGTCAAACTATTTTTTTTAGTACTGTATTTCTCCCTCTCCCCCCTCTCTCTACAGTACTTTGCAACCAGTTTTTATTTTGGCTGGCGATGTCTTTCAAGGGAAAGCTCCACGTCAGCCAAATGAGGCAAAAAGCAAAGAAAAACCATCAATCTTGATTTGAAGATGAAGGTCATCAAAGTGCATGATGAGGGGAACAAGGTGAACATTACAGCACAAGAAAGGCTGGCCCATTCCACCATCTCCACTATTTTGAAGGATAGAAAGGATCAGAGAGGCGATGAAAGTATCACCAAGAACATTCACAATTATAACACTCATGAAATCTCTTGATTTAGAGCAGAGCTTTCCAAACTGTGTGTCGGGACACGTTAGTGTGTCGGCTGCAGTGTCTGGGTGTGTCGCTGCTGCTGCTGCCTCCAAACCTGCCCTGCCAGGATTCCGCGCAGGTCCTAGTGCCTGCCTTGTACCTGGCTGCCTCTAAACCTGCTGTGATTCCTCGCAGGTCCTAGTGCCTGCCTTGTGCCTGGCTGCCTCCAAACGTGCTGTGATTCCGCGCAGGTCCTAGTGCCTGCCTTGTGTCTGGCTGCCTCCAAACCTGCTGATTCTGCACAGGTCCTAGTGCCTGCCTTGTGCCCTGCTGCCTCCAAACCTGCCCTGCCAGGATTTCGCGCAGGTCCTAGTGCCTGCCTTGTGCCTTGCTGCCTCCAAACCTGCCCTGCCAGGATTCCACGCAGGTCCTAGTGCCTGCCTTGTGTCTGGCTGCCTCCAAACCTGCTGTGATTCTGCACAGGTCCTAGTGCCTGCCTTGTGCCCTGCTGTAAGAGTGTGTCGCGAAATGATGCCCTGCTGTAAGAGTGTGTCGCGAAATGATGCATATCTAAAAAGTGTGTCACCAACATGAAAAGTTTGGAAAGCTCTGATTTAGAGTTTGATGCTGTGGATGTGAAAAATTTGACAGCCTACACTGAGGGAGAGTTTTCAAATGAAGATTTAATAGAACTGCGAGAACAAGGGGTTGTGGAAGAAGATGATTTTGAAGGAGGAGAAAATGTAGAAGTTCAACCCCAAAATTCAGTGAAAGGCTTGGTTGATGTCTTCTTGCGCATTAACAAAGCCTTATCCATTTTAGAAAGGATGGATCCAAATGTAGAACGTTTTCGAAAAGTACGTAGAGATACATGAAATCGTAAAGCGTTATTATGGAATATATGAATAAAAAAGGGGAAAAAACCTGTGCAAACCACACTTAGTGGGTTCTTCAAGGAAGTTACTCCTTCCTCAACTCTACTTCCCTCCCCATCACCCTTCCCATCCACAGGAATAGAAGACCCAGATGATCTTCACCCATCAACCGCTGTGCCAGCATATCCAACTTCTCCCAAGACACAGAAAGACTCATACTGTATTGATGTTTACAAGTACTGCAATTGTAAAATCTGATTGTGCACGCTTTTATTTTTGTACTATTAACACAGTATTATTATGCCTAATAATACTTTGAAGTTTTGTTATTATGTTATGTATTGTGTCATTAAAGCATTTATTATATATTATGTTATTAAGGTATTATGTATTTATGTTATGAAAGTTATTAAAGATATTTTAAAATGTTAAAAATATTGTTCAATTCATTGAAGGATAACAGAAATTGATTACTGTAGAATTAAAGATGTTTTAAGGGGGGGAAGTGTTCTGAACTGTTCAGATCAGCCTTCCCCATCCTGGAGCCCCCCACCCCCCGAGAAGTCTTCAAGTCCTAGAATTTCCAGCCAGTGTGGATCTTACTACTGTATTGAAACTCTAGTCCCAATGTAGCTGAGGGCCATCTGGTTAGGAGAAGCTGGTTTATTGCTTTGATGCATAGTACTGTATGTAATCCTGTATGCAAGGGCGTCTCCCTGGAGTGGGGTGTCAGATACTGTACATCAAGATGACAGCTGTCGGTGAGATGAAAGCCCCACCTTTTAAAAAGTGCATTTAGATGCAGTACTGTACAATGAAGGCAAAAGGAGAAGGGGACGGCAGAGGATGAGATGGTTAGATAGCATCACCAATGTAATGAACATGAATAACTCCGAGAGACAGTGGAGGACAGGAAGGCCTGGCGTGCTATGGTCCATGAGGTCACGAAGAGTCGGACACGACTAAACGACTGAACAACAACAACTGTACAATACTGTAAACCTGATAGGTTTGTGTTAAGCCATCACAGTTGTACTGTAGTTTAATTGTACACTGCTCAGAGTTGGTTTTGAAATGGGGAGGCCTTATAAATCAAAATGATAAACAAATTAAAATAGAACAGAAAGGCAGAATCAACAGCTTCAAACTAGCTGTGCTAGAAAACTACATTTATAGGATCCATTTGAAGGCTGAGGTATCTAAGGGCCATAAAGAGATTCACTAGAAAAAAGCTCTGGATCTGTGCAAACAGCAGCCGAAAGTCTTTTAAACCCCAAGATCCACACTATCATTTATGTTTGGAATAATATTCCCACAATGAATGATATGGCCTGCAATGTATTAAGGCAGTGCTTTCCAAACTGCCGCCGTTGGCGACACACCAACGGCGGCGGCGCAGGGGGGCAGCGGCGGCCTTGCTAAAACGCGGAAGCGCTGATGGCACGCCACTGCTGCCGCCACCGTGCACACCACCGCCCCCGCCCCTTCATGACACACTAAACTGTTGTGACAGAGTTTGGAAAGCTATGTATTAAGGTAACAACCATGAAAGATGCTGTGTTACTTTTGCAGGGAAAGCAGCTGCAACATGCTATAGTAAACATTTAGTAACTACACATTCAAGTTTAGGATCTTATAAACTCGTGCTGTAGCAACATTGCATGAAATGTTGTAAGTTGGGCATGGTCACGTGATGTCTCACTTAACAACCACATCACTTAACAGTGGATTTTCTGGTCCCTATTGTGGTTGTGACCCAAGGACTACCTGTACTGTCTTTGTAGTCCTGCTCCATTCCCTCGTAAGCAAAACCCCAATGGCCTCACTGGGCGCATGATGTGTTATATCCAATGAAACGCCTGGCTGCTATACCTAGTCACCTGCATATTCTAATTTGCTGTAACGGTAACCTCGCCCCGCTTTAGGCTCACCTTTGCCTGCAGCGCTATCATAAACCAATTTGTGCTTCAATGAAATGTATCCTGGTCTCTGGTTCAAAGATACCTAGGAAGATTCTCCTCCAGTAACAGATGAAAAGTATCGCATCAGCCCTAAAATAGCCAGATTACAGGAAAGGAAGAAAAACCTCCAACCCCCGTTAGTGCATACATGCAATGTGCCCCTACCCCTCCATCTCCCCCAAATGTGAAGTACCCTACCCCATCTTAACATGGTGGCTGGTTCACACAACACAGTAAATCAGATAATCCCCACCCGAGTTTAGTCTAGTCTGCCACACTTTACACAGCCTGGTCTGAAAACGCCTGGCCCCGGGTTTCATGGCCAAGATGGTGGGCCCCCTCCTCCAATATGAACTTCCCAACAGGGGTGGCAGGAGGCTTCGGCAGGAAAGGGATGGAGAAGACAAGACTATAGGAAGATAAAGGCGGGGGGGGAGGACACCAGGGCACCAGCAATGCCTCCTGGATGAGGAAATCCTGCTGTATGTGGTGTCTTGAGGGTTAACAGAGCTGCTTGAGGGTATTAAGACAAGCGGCAGCAGCCCTTTTCTGCCTTTCTCCCCCACCCCGGGAAGTGGAGAAGAGCAAACACTCCCAACCTTGGTGCTTTGTGCCCTCATCTCTGAAGAACAGGTGGGGGGGGGGTCCACAGAGCTCCTCCAGGTCAGCCCAGTTCCCCACCACCCAGGAAGGGGACCCTGGGACCCCCCTGGGGAGGAGGGAGGCGCTACACAGATCCAAAGGGGCAGATCCGCAAAACCACTTTGAAGCAAAACCCCAAACTGCACACAAATCTGGGCTGAAAAACAGGCAGCCTACAAAACGTGGAAGGCGGCAACTTAAATGTCCCCTTTGGGCCTGGGCCACACTTGCGAACTCAGTTAACCTGTCAGCAAAGTGGCAGCAGGCCCGAGTCAGTATTAAGGGAGCTCATGCCTGTTAGAAAGGGCTGGTGCTGGCGGGGGGCGGAGAGCACAACCACTGGCAAATTCTCCTCCCACCCTCCCAAGGGCCTGGGCAATTCCGGGCTTGTTAAACCCTCCTCAGAAAAGGTCTTGGCCCATTTACCTAAAAACTGAGGACTTCCTCATGGGAAATCCCTCCAGCTTGTCCCACTGCTACCGTCTAGTGCATCCGCTGGCAGCTGACCTTGCTGTGAATCCTTTCATTACCACTTCCGGCCCCTCCTTCCCAAGGCCCACATCATCTCCCCAGCACAGAAAACTGAGAAGGCGCCCGCTGCTTCTTTCCTGGAGCCGTGGAATCCGGTCTGCAGAGAGGCGTTTCTGCACCCATTTGCTTGCGCTTCCCACTGTTGGGGAAGGTTCCTGCTGTTAACCAAAAGACAGCATTCAAATCACACCCATTTGTTTATTGATACAAAGAAAACTACAAATAGCCTTTAGAACTTCTGGAACTGTTTCTTGGTGCCGGCAGCCTTGGTCACCTTGAGGACGTTGAACCGGACGGTCTTGCTGAGTGGGCGGCACTCGCCCACCGTCACGATATCCCCAATCTGCACATCCCTGGGGGGGAGGAAGAGGAGGAGGAAAGAGCTTCAGACCGGCCGCACAAAAAATCGAGGCGTGCTTGGAAGCTGCACCCATGAACGCAGGAGCAGCAGGTGAGGCTTCAAGCTGCCCAATTTAAAAGTAGCTACCTGCGAGTCAAATACAGACCGTGGCAAGAGAGAAGGGAAGCTGGGGAGGAAGGCCAACATCCACATAAAACACGGAAGAAATGGGGCTGCTGGGATGAGAGAATCCCCTCAGCACCCCAAACAAGGAAAGCGTCAGATGGCAGCAGCACAGAGTTGAGCTGAAAGGCGGATGTGCCACTCCAGGGCAGAAAGTGACCACCAAAGCATGGTGGACAGGCAGAGCCAATCCCATTGTGGCCATGGAAGGAAGGCCTGCCAAGCTGCCAGTCATTTTGTGGCCGTGGCAAGCCACAGCAAGCTCTTTGGTTCAGCGAGTGCCAGATTGGCGGCTTCAGCAGCCCCCCGTTCACCCGAGGGCTCTGCAGACCATCGTGAGTTCATACATCATCACCAACAGGCTTGCTTTAGGCCAACCAGGCTCAGGTATAAAAATGCGGGCAGCCATTGCCCCACCTTTCAGGGCAGGAGGCATCAAAGCGTAGCAGCTTCTGTCCTTCCATGGGCGTTACAAAGAGATGTGTGCTGCTTACACTACACAACACAGGAGGAGCTGCCCTGGGCCCTTGCGTGATGCACAAGAGAAAAAAAAAGCTTGCAAGGACCACCCTTACGAGGCAACCAGCTCATTGGCCCCATTGCAAGCCCTCAGCCGCCTGGGGGAGCCTCTTCTGGCGCTTCCTCACCTGAAGCAGGGAGACAAGTGCACCGACATGTTCTTGTGCCGCTTCTCAAAGCGGTTGTACTTGCGGATGTAGTGCAGGTAGTCCCGGCGGATGACGATGGTGCGCTGCATCTTCATCTTGGTGACCACCCCTGGGGAGAGAGGGAAGTCCCGTGAAGGCCTCCTGCTCCCCTCCCCGACCCCCCCAGGGATCCCCATCGTCCCAGGCCCACAGGGCAAGACCGGAAGGACCCCGAGGCCGGGCGAGGCATCAGTTTGGCCAAAGGGCAGTGTCGACAGTGCCCGTTCGTGGGGACTCCGCAGACCATCGTGAGGAAAGCATCCCTTGCCCCAGCGGCCTCGGGGGGAGAAGTGCAGCCTGGCAGCCCCCCAGCAGCAGCTGGGAGGGGCGCGGAATTGGGGGGCGCCCTTTGCAAGGCAGCGTGGATCCCCTCCCTCCCCTGCCTACCGGAGAGGATGCGGCCCCGGATGGAGACGTTCCCGGTGAAGGGGCACTTCTTGTCGATGTAGGTGCCCTCGATGGCCTGCGAGAGAGGGAGGGACGGAGAGACGGGCGTGACCCCCACGCCCGCGGCCCAGCGCCCCCCTCCCGCCTCCCCGCGCCCGCGGGCACCTCCTTGGGGGTCTTGAAGCCGAGGCCGATGTTCTTATAGTAGCGGGGCAGCTTCTCCTTGCCGGTGTCGCCCAGCAGCACCCGCTTCTTGTTCTGGAAGATGGTGGGCTGCTTCTGGTAGGCCCGCTCCGTCTGCAGGGGCACAACAGCGCGCTCAGCGGAAGGCCGCGAGCCCCCCGCCACCCGCGGCCCCAACCCGACCCCCGGCCCCAACCCGACCCCCGGCCCGCCGGCGCCCACCTGCGTGTCCGCCATCTTGGCCGCGCGAGGCGAAAAGAGGCCGCGCGCAGCACGCCGGGAGGCTTATCCTCGCTGGGGGAAGTGACGCACCCGCCCCGCCTCTTCCGCCTGCCGCCCCGCCTCCCTCCCGGAGCGCGCGCCGCTCGAGCCTCAGAGGGAGGAAGGGACGGAGGCGCCGGGCCGCCTCAAGAGGGGTGGACTTCAACTCCCAGAATGCCCCGGGCCGCTTTGCGGGCGGGGGCCCAGGAGGTCGAAGTGGCCCATGAGGAGGCGGGTGTGGCTGGCTGGCTGGCTGATGGGCGGGTGGGCGGCGAGGGAGAAAAGGGCGCGCAGAGGCCTCGAGGGGCCTGGCCTGCGCCTCCCGATCTTTTGCAAACGGACTCAGACCCCTTAAGTCTTATTACTCTGGTCCTTTTCGTTCCAGAATCAATTATCTGCCAAGGTTAGCGTGCTGGTGCAGCTCCTACGGAGCAAACGAAGGGTCTAGATGACGTCCTGGAGTCATAATAATATTTAAGGCAGAGCTTTCCAAACTGTGTGTCGCGACACATTAGTGTGTCAGCTGCAGTGTCTGGGTGTGTCGCGGCTGCTGCTGCTGCCTCCGAGCCGTGCCAGGATTCCGCACAGGTCCTAGTGCCTGCCTTGTGCCCTGCTGCCTCCAAACCTGCCCTTCCAGGATTCCGTGCAGGTCCTAGTGCCTGCCTTGTGCCTGGCTGCCTCCAAACCTGCTGTGATTCCGCGCAGGTCCTAGTGCCTGCCTTGTGCCTGGCTGCCTCCAAGCCTGCCCTGCTGTGATTCCGCGCAGGTCCTAGTGCCTGCCTTGTGCCCTGCTGCCTCCAAACCTGCCCTTCCAGGATTCCGTGCAGGTCCTAGTGCCTGCCTTGTGCCTTGCTGCCTCCAAACCTGCTGTGATTCTGCGCAGGTCCTAGTGCCTGCCTTGTGCCCTGCTGCCTCCAAACCTGCCCTGCCAGGATTCCGCGCAGGTCCTAGTGCCTGCCTTGTGCCTTGCTGCCTCCAAACCTGCTGTGATTCTGCGCAGGTCCTAGTGCCTGCCTTGTGCCCTGCTGCCTCCAAACCTGCCCTTCCAGGATTCCGTGCAGGTCCTAGTGCCTGCCTTGTGCCTTGCTGCCTCCAAACCTGCTGTGATTCCACGCAGGTCCTAGTGCCTGCCTTGTGCCCTGCTGCCTCCAAACCTGCCCTTCCAGGATTCCGTGCAGGTCCTAGTGCCTGCCTTGTGCCTGGCTGCCTCCAAACCTGCTGTGATTCCGCGCAGGTCCTAGTGCCTGCCTTGTGCCTGGCTGCCTCCAAGCCTGCCCTGCTGTGATTCCGCGCAGGTCCTAGTGCCTGCCTTGTGCCCTGCTGCCTCCAAACCTGCCCTTCCAGGATTCCGTGCAGGTCCTAGTGCCTGCCTTGTGCCTTGCTGCCTCCAAACCTGCTGTGATTCTGCGCAGGTCCTAGTGCCTGCCTTGTGCCCTGCTGCCTCCAAACCTGCCCTGCCAGGATTCCGCGCAGGTCCTAGTGCCTGCCTTGTGCCTTGCTGCCTCCAAACCTGCTGTGATTCTGCGCAGGTCCTAGTGCCTGCCTTGTGCCCTGCTGCCTCCAAACCTGCCCTTCCAGGATTCCGTGCAGGTCCTAGTGCCTGCCTTGTGCCTGGCTGCCTCCAAACCTGCTGTGATTCCGCGCAGGTCCTAGTGCCTGCCTTGTGCCTGGCTGCCTCCAAGCCTGCCCTGCCAGGATTCCACGCAGGTCCTAGTGCCTGTCTTGTGCCTTGCTGCCTCCAAACCTGCTGTGATTCTGCGCAGGTCCTAGTGCCTGCCTTGTGCCCTGCTGCCTCCAAACCTGCCCTTCCAGGATTCCGTGCAGGTCCTAGTGCCTGCCTTGTGCCTGGCTGCCTCCAAACCTGCTGTGATTCCGTGCAGGTCCTAGTGCCTGCCTTGTGCCTGGCTGCCTCCAAGCCTGCCCTGCTGTGATTCCGCGCAGGTCCTAGTGCCTGCCTTGTGCCCTGCTGCCTCCAAACCTGCCCTTCCAGGATTCCGTGCAGGTCCTAGTGCCTGCCTTGTGCCTTGCTGCCTCCAAACCTGCTGTGATTCTGCGCAGGTCCTAGTGCCTGCCTTGTGCCCTGCTGCCTCCAAACCTGCCCTGCCAGGATTCCGCGCAGGTCCTAGTGCCTGCCTTGTGCCTTGCTGCCTCCAAACCTGCTGTGATTCTGCGCAGGTCCTAGTGCCTGCCTTGTGCCCTGCTGCCTCCAAACCTGCCCTTCCAGGATTCCGTGCAGGTCCTAGTGCCTGCCTTGTGCCTGGCTGCCTCCAAACCTGCTGTGATTCCGCACAGGTCCTAGTGCCTGCCTTTTTCCTGGCTGCCTCCAAGCCTTCCCTGCCAGGATTCCACGCAGGTCCTAGTGCCTGCCTTGTGCCCTGCTGCCTCCAAGCCTGCCCTACCAGGATTCCACACAGGTCCTAATGCCTGCCTTGTGCCTTGCTGCCTCCAAACGTGCCCTGCCAGGATTCTGTGCAGGTCCTGGTTCCTGCCTTGTGCCTGGCTGCCTCCAAACCTGCTGTGATTCCGTGCAAGTCCTAGTGCCTGCCTTGTGCCTTGCTGCCTCCAAACCTGCCCTGCGAGGATTCAACCCAGGTCCTAGTGCCTGCCTTGTGCCTTGCTGCCTCCAAACCTGCCCTGCCAGGATTCTGTGCAGGTCCTGGTTCCTGCCTTGTGCCTGGCTGCCTCCAAGCCTGCCCTGCCAGGATTCCACGCAGGTCCTAGTGCCTACCTTGTGCCCTGCTGCCTCCAAGCCTGCCCTGCCAGGATTCCACACAGGTCCTAGTGCCTGCCTTGTGCCTTGCTGCCTCCAAACGTGCCCTGCCAGGATTCTGTGCAGGTCCTGGTTCCTGCCTTGTGCCTGGCTGCCTCCAAACCTGCTGTGATTCCGCGCAAGTCCTAGTGCCTGCCTTGTGCCTTGCTGCCTCCAAACCTGCCCTGCCAGGATTCTGTGCAGGTCCTGGTTCCTGCCTTGTGCCTGGCTGCCTCCAAACCTGCTGTGATTCCGCGCAGGTCCTAGTGCCTGCCTTGTGCCTTGCTGCCTCCAAACCTGCCCTGCGAGGATTCAACCCAGGTCCTAGTGCCTGCCTTGTGCCTTGCTGCCTCCAAACCTGCCCTGCCAGGATTCCGCGCAGGTCCTAGTGCCTGCCTTGTGCCCTGCTGTAAGAGTGTGTCACGAAATGATGCAATTCTAAGAAGTTTGTCACCAACATGAAAAGTTTGGAAAGCTCTGATTTAAGGGGTTCTCGCTTGGTCGCACTTCACATATCTCCTGCAAACAAATCCTTAAGTCATTCCCCTGAAAATACTGAGGGCCCGGGTAGTCATAAGGGTAGTGTAACCTGCCCAGAGTCCCTTGTATGGGAGATGGGCGGGGGATAAATTGAATAAAATAAAAAAATAAATAATAAATAAGACTAACTGTATAATAGTCAAACTGGAGAGCCAGTTTGGTCTACTGGTTACGGTGCTGGGCTAGAAACCAGGAGACCGAGAGTTCTAGTCGCGCCTCAGGCATGAAAGCCGACTGGGTGACCTTGGGTCTGTCACTCCCTCTCAGCCCTAGGAAGGAGCCAATGGCAAACCAGGAGACCGAGAGTTCTAGTCCCGCCTTAGGCATGAAAGCCGGCTGGGTGACCTTGGGCCAGTCCCTGTCTCTCAGCCCTAGGAAGGAGTCAATGGCAAACCAGGAGACTGAGAGTTATAGTCCCGCCTTAGGCACGAAAGCTGGCTGGGTGACCTTGGGCCAGTCCCTGTCTCTCAGCCCTAGGAAGGAGTCAATGGCAAACCAGGAGACTGAGAGTTATAGTCCCGCCTTAGGCACGAAAGCTGGCTGGGTGACCTTGGGCCAGTCCCTGTCTCTCAGCCCTAGGAAGGAGCCAATGGCAAACCAGGAGCCTGAGAGTTCTAGTCCCGCCTTAGGCATGAAAGCTGTCTGGGTGACCTTGGGCCAGTCCCTGTCTCTCAGCCATAGGAAGGAGCCAATGGCAAACCAGGAGACAGAGTTCTAGTCCCGCCTTAGGCATGAAAGGCAGCTGGGTGTCTTTGGGCCCGTCCCTGTCTCTCAGCCCTAGGAAGGAGCCAATGGCAAACCAGGAAACTGAAAATTCTAGTCCCGCCTTAGGCATGAAAGGCGGCTGGGTGACCTTGGGCCAGTCCCTGTCTCAGCCCTAGGAAGGAGCCAATGGCAAACCAGGAGACTGAAGAGTTCTAGTCCCGTCTTAGGCATGAAAGCCGGCTGGGTGACCTTGGGCCAATCCCTGTCTCTCAGCCCTAGGAAGGGGCCAATGGCAAACCAGGAGAATGTGAGTTCTAGTCCCGCCTTAGGCACGAAAGCTGGCTGGGTGACCTTGGGCCAATCCCTGTCTCTCAGCCCTAGGAAGGGGCCAATGGCAAATCAGGAGACTGAGAGTCTCTCAGCGCAACTCACCTCACAGGGTGATATATAGTATGTAAGGTTACTGCACAAGTGTTAAAAGAATCAGCCAATAAAGAAATTTTGTTGTCTTTGTTTCCTTGCTAGAAAATGCATAAAAGGGAAGTCTGGTGTGTCGTTTGGGGTTTTTGCACTTGGGCAGGAGACCTCTCTTGTTGCTGTGCACAGAAATAAAAGAGAGCAAAGGACCTTCCCGTCTTGGTGTGGTTTATTGGGTGTGAGATTTAAATCCTACCCACAAAGAAAAATAAAAACTGAGCCAGCAAATAGCAGCACTGAGTTTTATTAGGCTTTTGCAAAAGTGGCTTCTCCACTGCCTCCACAAGTCTGGTTAGCATAGAGAGCCCTGAACGAGGCTTATTCATTTCTTTTATACATGTAGTTGAAGAAAAGTTACATTATTCCAATGGTTTACATATTACACAAATTTACAATGTGTCAGACTGACAGTACTCAGTTTCAGGATATCTTGTTTCCCTTTCAATCAGCAACATCTTTCCCCGACGTTTTTTACAATACCGCAACCGCCTTTTGTCAATTTCCCTAGGAGATATCTTTATTCTTTCTTGTGTGAGATTCTTCCTAATAGCGGTGATTAGCTCAATCTTTAGACTAGGGCAGAGCTTTCCAAACTGTGTGTGGCGACACACTTTTGTGTCGCCACACAGCGTGGTGTGTCGCCACACCACCTGGAAGCGGCGGTGCGCGCGTGCACGACGGCCGCCATGCACGCGCGTGCCGCCGCACGCCCCCCGCGCCGCCGCACGCCCCCCCGCGCCATCGCCGTGCACGCGCGTGTCGCCGCCACCGCCGCCGCTGCCGGGTGTGTCGCCAGCGGCGGCACTTTGGAAAGCCCTGGACTAGGGCTTTCCAAAGTGCCGCCGCTGGCGACACACCAGCAGCGGCGGCGATGGCGCGGGGGGGGGCATGTGGCGGCGCGCGTGCATAACAGCCGCCGTGCACGTGTGCGCCGCCGCTTCTGCGTGGTGTGGCGACACACCACGCTGTGTGTGGCGACACACTTTTGTGTCGCGACACACAGTTGGAAAGCTCTGCTTTAGACATTAACCTAGTCATAATGGCTTTGAAGATCTTCAATTGCACCTCAGTTTGTGTCAGCAGGATACACTTCGTTCCGTTGTTTTAACAAGCCTTTCTTCTAATCAACTGGTATGCAAGTCTTGGCTAAGTGTTAACTATTTATTAAATTACCTGAAGCTGTCATGAAAGAAAGACTTGCTCGAGTTTATAGACAAGGCTTGACTTTTTGATATCCTATATCTGGAGTATTTCCCTTCCCCCTTCCTGCCTTCCCAGACCCTTGTTGTGTAAATGTCTCTTGGTGCTCAGACGATTTATCATTAAGGTTGTGTAGTGGGGCGCTGGGGGATTGGTGTTAATGGGTGGTTAACGTTAATGTGCAGCCTCTCTCCGGATTCATTGTCACCTACATGCCTCCACATAATGGTCTGTCTCAGAGTTTTTGGCAGCTGGGTTAGAAAGACTGATTTTCTCATTTTTCTATGGGTTTTAATCATTCTTAAGGAACACTAATTTTAATATCTGACATGGGTGACAACTCACGCCGAGTCACGGGCCTCTTGGCCAACAATACTACTGGTAAATCTCATTTGATAACAATAAACAAGAAGTTTATGTTCTTTTCAAAGCCAGACTACTAGCATTTTTTTTTTCAGGTGCAACATTTGCCCAGAAAAATTCTCAGAACGTTTTACAGGCTTCTACTCATGTATGTTTTGGGCTTGCGTGTCCTAGTACAGTGCTGGCTTCCATTATACGTGGGCGTCAGTATCCCTGATTGCTCTTCCCCAGAGTCCTTCGTGAGGCAGCATGTCCATAGGTAAAGGTAAAGGTACCCCCCGCACATTTGTGCAGTCGTGTCCGACTCTAGGGGCCGGTGCTCATCTCCGTTTGTTAGCCAAAGAGCCAGCGTTGTCCGAAGACGCTTCCACGGTCATGTGGCCACATGATGCATGTGGACACTGTTACCTACCCACCAAAGTGGTACCTATTCATCTACTTGCATTTGCATGCTTTCGAATTGCTAGGTTGGCAAGAGCTGGAGCTAGTGCGGGAGCTCACTCCGTCATGTGGGGCTAGGGATTCGAACCTCCGAACCTGCGATCTTCCGATCGACAAGCCTGGCGTCTTACCCGCTGAGCCACCACGCCCCTATGTCCATGTCCATAGACGAGTACAAATATTTATTTCTCTCATCCTACAAATCCTACAGAGTTTAAGTGCAGGATGGTCTCTTTGATCCAGGGGCGGTCTAGGTCCGGACAAGGCTACCCAGACATAAAGAAGCCAGTTTCCATAAGTAACTCCAAGCGCAAGCTGTACATTAGCCTCCATTTTTGTTTTCATCTGCTGAAGTTGCAGCCCAGGCCAGCACCTTGAATTCTAGGCCCTGGGTAGGTGGGTATTCTCTTTCTTGCATCCGTAGTCTGTCTTCCTTTAATTTAAATCCATTATTGCGTGCCCCGCACTCTGGAATGAGAGATTAAGGGTCTTGTCCTTCTTCTGTGTGACATATTTCTGATATTTGAAGAGCACTATCATCCTCCCCGCTACCCCTTCCATCATTTCTCATAGCCAACTCCTCATTTCTCTTCATAGGACAGTATCCTTAGTGGTATCTCTGTATTACTGCAGGATATTCAATTCCCGTTTACTGCATTATTAGGCAACATTTATGTTTCTTTAATTGCTACCACTATAATTCTAGTGAGAGCCAGTTTGGTGTAGTGGTGAAGGCACCGGGCTCATCATTGGCGATCACTCAGGGCCGAGTAAGATTGTCTTCCAAAGGTAAAATTTTAATGGTGGATCCGTAAGTGGCTATAAAGGCCAATTCTGGATCCGCACAACCTCCCACAATGAGGGCATAGGTTTCCGGGTGGGAGACCCGGAAATGCTGGTGGTTTTCGCTTCTTCTAATACGCTAACATTAGCACCGGGCTAGAAAGTGGGAGACCGTGAGTTCTGGTCCCGCCTTGAGCACATAGCCAGCTGGGTGGCCTTGGGCCAGTCACTTTCTCTTAGCCCTAGGAAGCAGGCAATGGCAAACCACTTCTGAAAAACCTTGCCAAGAAAACTGCAGGGATGTCCAGGCAGTCTCCAAGAATTGGACACGATTGAACAGATAAAAAAGAAAATTCCAGCAGTCAAAGCAGCAACCAATTATTCATTTTTAAAAATTAAATACATAAACTATATTTTTAAAAGGGAGGAAGCAGTGCAAGCTTCAGTATTTGGAGAAATGTCCTGTCTAGAGAAAGTCACCAAGCGATGAGCTCCTTGAACAAATGGCCAACCATCTAAGCAGGGCTGGGGGCTGTTCACAGAGAGCAAATAGCCTGGGAGTGGATTGGAGAGCAGGCCACCAGAAGGATGGCTGCAGGAGCCTTTCCAGCATCTCTCTCTGCCGTCTTGGAAGAGCCTTTGCAGAGCGGGAATGGTGGCAGAGCAGCACAGCTGGTCTTGGGGATGATGGGAGCCGTCACTTGATACATCTGGAATTGGGGAGGGCTGGGCTGGGCTGGCGGGACAGTCTCCTGTTTGCCGCTCATCCCTCTGGGGACAGAAACCCTTTCGTTTGGGCTTCTTCCGTTTTCCTCTCCAGCGAGCCTCGGTGCCAGTCAACAGCTGCCCTTGAGGTTCAGATCTTCCAAAGGAGGCTTCCAACTTAATGCAGTTACAATATGAATCGGGTTACCCGTTTTAAAACATAGAAGAACGTAAATGGGTTTTTAAAACCAAGTGCCAAAATACGATAGTCATCACAAACAGCGTTTAGCTCAGTAAGGACGGCAAAATAAAATGAATAATTATGAGTGGCTATAATGCAGCGCATAGAGCAACTCAAACAGTTCTTCATCTAGGAGAGCCATGAGTGGTGGGATACAGATGTCACGTGTACTGGCGTGTCGGGAATGGTCCTCTCAAGACAGCTGCTGCTGAACCAAACCCTACTAGCTCGAAGTAGCCCAGAGTCCAAAGCCAAAGCCAGCATCTTCCTGCCCATGAGTTGGGCGAAAGTTGAGGATATGGGCCTAATGTACCCAAGCTTTACCCCAGTCTCTCCATGTGCCTCTTTGTAACATTCAGCACCAAACTCTGCAGAGGGCTTGTAGGTGCCTTCATCTTAACCACAGACCCTTGCAGAGTTTGGTGGCGCAGGACTGAAGACAGCGACTGAGCTGGTTGGGGGAGGACAGGGGCAGGGGAGTTTTGCTGGGTGCCCACATTACCCCTCTAATGTGCAAATGAGTTCCTAAACTGGGCTAAAGAAAACGGGGTCTTTCACTGGGAAATTACACCATTAAAAATGGACTCTAAGCCTCTGTCTAGGGAACCGCCCAGAGTCTACCGTGGTAGAGATGGGTGGTGATAAATTTGATTAATAAATAAAGAAATAAATAAATAAATTCAGTGATGCGTGGAGTCATATTTAACCTAATTATGCTTGGGTGGATCCTTTTAGCATCTCAAAACTGCCTCTAAACATGGATTCAAGAATTTTACAGCAGCAGCCCTGGCGTGTGCCGCTGAAATGAGTTATGATTTGATCCAAGTTGGAATTATTTTGCATACCTTAAGTGAGTGACTGTGTTTTCTAAGCACCAGTTTCGGAGCCTGTTCTCCAGGAAGGAGTGGAACCTTAATGAATCTGTGCCTCTTAAGCCTCAGCAAGATAACCTGTCTCGCAAACTATCATAGTTAATGGTGTCAATATCTACTAAGAAGTCCAGAAGAACAAGAGCTTTGAATTTAGCTTCTCTTTTCCCAGGTTTTCTCAGGATAACCAAGACTATTTCTGTCCCACATTGAGCCTAACACTCAATACATCTTGGAATACATCTAAATATTTGGATGAATTTACATACTAATCCTAATTTTTGCATACTCTAGAACAGCCTTTCTCAACCTTCTGGCCCTGGAGGAACTTTAATGTGAAGTTGCCCAGATTTGAAATAATTTTTGAAATAAATCGTGATCTCCCAGGGAACCCCTAGCGACCTCTCACAGAAACTTGGGGTGCCACAGAACCCTGGTTGAGAAGCTCTGCTCTAGAAAGAGATGGTTCTTTTAACCCTGTGGTCTAAGATGTATGTGCCTGTGGGAAGAAAGGGTGAGAGTTCCCCTTGAGGTGAAGCTGTTTGGACAACAAAGGGGGGAATGATTCGTTCATACACGTTCATCCTCAGGCCACTGATGAGTTCAGCGGGCCTGGCAGTGGCACGTGAGTCCAAAAGGGCCAGCCAGTCCAGATGGAAACAGGCTGAGTTAGAAAGCATAGAGCGTTCCCAAACCCAGCCATGAGCCACAAGGCTCCTATTGCATGTTTTGCCTACTGTAGGGACATCACTAAATCTATAGACAATCTCTTATGCATTTTTATTAATTTTTATTATTAATATTATGTAATCAAAGATGCAGCTTCCCCAGATTATGGTTTTGTGTGTGTGTGTGTGTGTGTGTGTGTGTGTGTATATATATATATATATATATATATATATATATATATATATATAAAATATATGGCGGCGCGGTGGCGTAACGGTTAAGACTACCGACTGTCGAACGAAAGGACGGCAGGTCGAGACCCGGAAGCACCACGTGACGGGGTGAGCTCCTGTTCTCGCCCAGCTCTTGCCAACCTAGCAGTTCGAAAGCAGGTAACAATGCCAGTAGATAAATAGGTACCACTCCGGTGGGAAGGTAACAGCATTCCGTGCGCCTTGGCGTTCAGTCATGCTGGCCACATGACCACCAAAGCGTCTATGGACAATGCTGGCTCCCTCGGCCGGGAATCGGAGATGAGCGCCACCCCCTAGAACCGGATACAACTGGAAGGGGAAACCTTACCTTGCTTATAATATATATATATATATATATATATATATATATATATATATATATCATAATATAATATATATTATATTATATAAAAATAATAAAGGCAGGATAAAAATAAAATAAATAAATACATAAATAAATTTTCTCTTGACAGATATTCATTAGGTTCTTCTAGATTAGGGCACTTTTACATACAGTAAGGACTGGCAATGAAATGTCTGCAAGAAAACAGCAAGGCGCAGAGAGCACCAAGGACTCCACAGTAAGGACTTTGCACCACTTTGAAAGCTGCTTGAGACCTCTGTGATCCCACGGTGTTGGTGCTGAGGGGCGAAGAGGCTCTAGTTACCGCAGAACCTGCTGCAGCTCCGGACTGGGATGGTGGCTTTTCCTCCTTGTTCTCAGTGTTTCGGCTGACTTGCAACAGTTTTTGAGGGAAGCAAGAGTAGCGTAGAAAGCCCTTGTGAAGCCCTTCAGGAAAGGCCCTTCCTCCTAAGAACAATGGAGACCACTCGGTCACGGATCTCCTTGGTCTTCACACCATAGACAATGGGATTCAGCATGGGAGGAAAGAGGAGGTAGAAGTTGGCCAGGAGAATGTGCACGTGAGGCAACACATGATGGCCAAACCTGTGTGTCAGGATGGTGAAGAGGGCTGGTGTGTAGGACACCAGGATAACTACAACATGAGCTGCACAGGTGCTGAAGGCTTTGTAGCGGGCATCTCGTGATGGCAGGGCCAGGACTGCCCTGGTAATCATGCAGTAGGAAAAGGTGATAAACAGCAGATCAGCCCCAACCACAAGGAGTGCTACAAGAAGCCCATAGACCACATTGGCCAGGATGCTTGAGCAAGCCAGTTTCACCACAGCCATATGCTCACAGTAGGTGTGGGCAATGATGTTGGTTTTGCAGTACGAAAGGCGTGCCACTAAGAAGATGATTGGGGCAATGAAGACTGTGCCTCTCAGGACCACCACAATGCCAATCTTGATCAGCAGCGGGGTGGTTAGGATGGAATCGTATCTCAGGGGGTTGCAGATGGCCACGTAACGATCAAAGGCCATGGCCACCAACACCGCTGACTCCATGACAGAGAAGGAATGTATGAAAAACATCTGGGCCATGCAGGCCTTGGAACTGATCTCTCCAGCTTGGAACCAGACTATGCAAAGCATCTTGGGCAGGGTGGAGGAGGACAGGACCAGGTCTATGGTGGCCAGCATGCAGAGCAAGAGGTACATGGGCTTGCGGAGTCTCTGCTCTGTTGAGATAACATACAGCATGGTGCTGTTTCCTAACAGTGTCACCACATACATTGATGAGAGTGGGATGGAGATCCAATGGTAAGAGGCTTCAAGACCAGGGATTCCCAGCAGGACGAAGGAGAAGGGAGGGCCATAGCTCCCATTAAACGCAAGCATGGCTCCTCGGAGGCATGGTGCACGCTGGATACACTGATTCCTTCGTCATCTGCTGCCGTGGAGGGAGAACCACAAAGCAAAAGGTGGTGAACTTTCTGTTTGTTGCACCCTAAACAAAGGCCCACCTGCCATATCATGCTGGTCACCACCGAGGCGTGCCTTTGATTGATTAATCTCCATTGGAATCCCTTTCAGGTGTCTTAACAGTAAACTCAGCATGCCTTGTAATGGGTTGCAAGGACATTTCCAAAGACCCCGTTAGCACTCACTCACACACACACACACACACACAAAACCATAATCTGGGGAAGCTGCATCTTTGATTACAGAATCAGAGGTTCACCTTCTCCCTAATGGTTTCTCCGCCCAATATTTTAAGTTGCCTTTCCCATCAGATGATACCAAATGCAAGGGGTGGAATATGCTTCTAGGATTCCAGAGGGGAAACACACCAGGACCTGGGTTCAGGAAGCTCTGCACGAAGTGGGTTGCAGAGGTGCCCGATGCTCTTCCCCCATGGTGTGTGTGGGCAATGGCAGGAAGTCACAGAGAAGTGATGGGCGGAGGCCGATGCTTGCGGGCCAGACCTGATGCACGCCCGCTGCACTGCTTTCTAGGGAGCTGAACTATGCAAGCAACAACTCCAGTCTTTACACAGTCCTTATTTAAGGCCCATGAAATAGCAACAGCGACTCCTCCAGGACTTAAAAATCAAAAAGGAGCCCAGAGGACTGGGGCCAACAGTGGTGGGCTGTAGCTAACCCTTCAGGTACTGAAATCGCTTTAAAGCTTGCAGTTTGATTTATTTACTTTCACAGCATTTAGAGGCGCCAGTTCAAGGGGGGGAAAAGTAGGTCCGAAAGGCCAGCTTGGGGGTGGGGGGCGGGGTAAGGGGGAGGAAGGCGACAGAGATTTCTGCCAGCTTCTCTGTTTCCCTGAGCTAACCAACCACTGCACCGAAGCCTGGCGGGTCTGTTGCTCTGCACCCAGCACTGACACCCCTGCCACACTCACCCCAGACCCTGGGCAGCTGGTCCTGGCAGTAGCCCTTGCCACAAGCAGCGGGAAGAAGAATTGGCCACTCTTTCTGGGAGGCGGCACCCTCCAGCAGGTTCCTCGCAGAGTTTGAGGGTGGAGCAGAGAGCGGAGCATTTATTCGTGCTGCCTCCAACTGCGCTAGACTGTGCAGAGAGCGCGCCGAGGCTCTGAGAGGTTGGTCTCTCCGGACCAAGCGCTGGGCTGCTCTTTCATCTTCCCTCTCCTTCCCTTGGGCACGGGACTGCATGGGGAGGAGGGAGGGGCTTGTGTTCTCCTTGCTGTTGCGTGCCCCCTCCCTACATAACCTGGGGTGGGCAACCTGCAGCCCAGGGCCTCCTGGGACCCTCGGGGCTCTGTGGCGCGGCTCCTGCAGCTCCCTCTGACCCTGAGAGCGGAAAGCTCACAGCAGAGCTTCTGGCCATCGGGAAGTAGGAAGCCCGTGGCAATGGGAGTGTAAGGCTCCAATGGGTAGATCCCATTGAAAACAGAAATACCCCCACTCCCACCCCAGCCAGCTAAAAGGTTGCCCACCCCAACAGAATGTAATGCAGGCAGGTGAACCAGTAATGAGAGGAGGAGGAGGAGGAGGAGGAGGAGGAGGAGGAGGAGGAGGAGGAGGAGGAGGAGGAGGAAGAGGAGGAGGAGGAGGAGGAGGAGGAGGAGGAGGAGGCCATAAACTTCAGGGAGTCCCCCCCAGTGCCTCAGGGTCCAGCTCAGCCGCCTGAGAAGAGGCCTCCTGCTTTGTTGTTGTTTATTCGTTCAGTCGCTTCCAACTTTTCCGTGACTTCATGGACCAGCCCACGCCAGAGCTTCCTGTCGGCCACCCCCAGCTCCCCAATGGTTGAGTCCGTCACCTCCAGAATATCATCCATCCATCTTGCCCTTGGTCGGCCCCTCTTCCTTTTGCCTTCCACTTTCCCTAGCATCAGCTTCTTCTCCAGGGTGTCCTGTCTTCTCATTATGTGGCCAAAGTACTTCAGTTTTGCCTTTAATATCATTCCCTCAAGTGAGCAGTCTGGCTTGATTTCCTGGAGTATGGACTGGTTTGATCTTCTTGCAGTCCAAGGCACTCTCAGAATTTTCCTCCAACACCACAGTTCAAAATCATCTATCTTCCTTCGCTCAGCCTTCCTTATGGTCCAGCTCTCGCAGCCATAGGTTACTACAGGGAATACCATTGCTTTAACTTCCTGTCGGCCGTCGCCACCCCCAGCTCCCCAATGGTTGAGTCCGTCACCTCCAGAATACCATCCATCCATCTTGCCCTTGGTCGGCCCCTCTTCCTTTGGCCTTCCACTTTTCCTAGCATCAGCTTCTTCTCCAGGGTATCCTGTCTTCTCATTATGTGGCCAAAGTACTTCAGTTTTGCCTTTAATATCACTCCCTCAAGTGAGCAGTCTGGCTTTATTTCCTGGAGGATGGACTGGTTTGATCTTGCAGTCCAAGGCACTCTCAGAATTTTCCTCCAACACCACAGTTCAAAAGCTCCTGTTTTAGCTCGAGCCAAAGATGAGGCCACGTTTGATCTGGCTGCCTCTTTCCATCTTCACGTAGAGCCATGAGCACCTGGGACAGAAGAACAGCATCCTGGCCACCTGTCTTCCTCTAGCATGACTGAGTCCCCAATGCTTTCATGGTAATAAAGGTCATTTCACATGCTAGCAAGGTTATGCTCAAAATCCTACAAGCTAGGCTTCAGCAGTATGTGAACCGAGAACTACCAGAAGTGCAAGCTGGGTTTCGAAGAGGCAGAGGAACTAGAGATCAGATTGCCAACATTCGCTGGAAAAAGCAAGAGAGTTCCAGAAAAACATCTACTTCTGCTTCATTGACTACGCTAAAGCCTTTGATTGTGTGGATCACAACAAATTGTGGCAAAGTCTTAAAGAGATGGGAGTACCAGACCACCTTACCTGTCTCCTGAGAAACCTGTATGTGGGTCAAGAAGCAACAGTTAGAACCGGACATGGAACAACTGACTGGTTCAAAATTGGGAAAGGAGTACGACAAGGCTGTATATTATCACCCTGCTTATTTAACTTATATGCAGAGTACATCATGAGAAATGCCGGGCTGGATGAATCACAAGCCGGAGTTAAGATTGCCGGGAGAAATATCAACAACCTCAGATATGCAGACGATACCACCCTAATGGCAGAAAGTGAAGAGGAACTAAAGAGCCTCTTGATGAGGGTGAAAGAGGAGAGTGCAAAAGCTGGCTTGAAACTCAACATTTAAAAAAACTCAGATCATGGCATCTGGTCCCATCACTTCCTGGCAAATAGAAGGGGAAGAAATGGAAGCAGTGACAGATTTTATTTTCTTGGGCTCCAAGATCACCGCAGACGGTGACTGCAGCCATGAAATTAAAAGACGCTTGCTCCTTGGGAGGAAAGCTATGGCAAACCTAGACAGCATATTAAAAAGCAGAGACATCACCTTGCCGACAAAGGTCCGTATAGTTAAAGCTATGGTTTTCCCAGTAGTAATGTACAGAATGGCTGTGGGAGTTGGACCATAAGGAAGGCTGAGATCCTGGACCTGTGCATATAGAGCTATTACTCCTGGTTGACAGATCTCTTCATCCTGATACAGTACATATTTTGTCTTACAGCTCCTCGAAACTAAAACAATCCTTATTTACAGCACTTCATTACAAGCTTTGAACCTCGTTCCCCCACCCCCACCCCGGTCAAAGTCAGAGATTGCAAACCTGCAACTTGAAGGCCTCCCCTCTACGCCTCGGTTCGTTACAAGGCCTTTGCGGTGCCTATGCTGACTTTCTTAAACCTGGGCCACACCTGTGATTCTTTTCCCTGTTAAGGGTATCTCTCCAGGCTTTGCTGATAGCATGTATCCCATCAATTTGATCAATAAAATAACTTTGGTTCTTTTCCATATCTCGCAAAGTGGGCTCTGGCAGCCCCTATGATTTATCACAGCATACCTCACCTTTGTGCTTCTGAAAGTGCCAACATCTGGGATTACAGCAGTGGGTCATGCCTTTTGGAGAAGTCACCTCATATGATCTGGGGGTGACTGCTGGGTGACCTTGGGCCAGTCACTCTCTCTCAGCTCTAGGAAGGAGGCAAGGGTAAACCACTTCCGAAATCTTGCCAAGAAAACTGCAGGCACTAGTCCAAGCAGTCACCAGGAGTCAAAAAACTGACTTGAAGGCACACACACAAAGTCACACAAAACCTATTTAGCACTGTAAGTGTGATGATTTCAACAACAATGTCCCAATAAACACTTCTCCATGCAATTCATTGAAATGCAGATAAAGCTTTATTCAGGATACATGTTCATTGAAGCACTCCTAAAGACTTGAATGCTGATTCCCGCCAAACTATGCCCTCTTAACCATCCCCCTTGCGCGCCAATTCACCAACGATGATCTCATGAAGCAAACAGTCCCATCTCCACTCCGTTGCAGGTGCGTGACCTTGGCCGAGCTGTCTCTAGCTTCCACCAGCAGACATAACACTCAACTGCCATCCCCCCTCCCAACTACTATGCAAGCACTATGCTATGGTTAATTCTAATGGCAGGATTCATAGACATGAACCCTGACATGCCGACCCTCCAAAAGAAAGAATAGTATGCAAAGAACAAGAAAGGTAAAAAAGTATAAGTATACATAAAGGCATATGGAACAATTCCAGAAATCTTCAGGCTGCAAGACAATGGGAGGCACTGAGATCTGAAAAACAGAAACAACAGCAATTGTGCAGTTAACCAGGTTTAGTAGGGAATTGATCATGGAATTTCTTCAATAACCTTGGTGCTGAAACATGGATTTTATCAACCCACTCCTCAAACCCCACAGGCAAATGTTTCCATTGGACTAAATACTGTAATTTTCCTCTATGCATTCTGGAGTCCAAAATGTTCACAATCTCAAAATGTTCGTTATCTCCCACCATGATAGGTGGAGGTGTCACTGGATCCGGATGCCATTGATGAGCAGGTTTAACTGGTTTCAATAAACTGATGTGAAAGACAGGATGTACTCTACGAAGGTTCTTTGGCAAGTCTAACTGAGCGGCCACCGGGTTGATCACTTTCACAATAGGAAAAGGGCCAATAAACTTAGGCCCCAGTTTCTTGGATGGCTGAGTTGATTTCAAATGTTTTGTAGACAGGTAAACCTTTTCTCCCACCACTAAAGGCCATTCTGGAGCTTGTTTACGATCAGCAAAAGTTTTGTAAGAATCTTTGGCCTCCTGCAATATATTCAACATTATAGGCCAATTTGATGGTATTTTTGTAATCCATTCATCTGCCAGTACAGGATCAGTCTGTTGAACAGACTGCAGGGTCAGGTAGTTCAGGAATAGGGACAAAATCCTGACCCGTAGCCACTTTAAATGGAGAAAATCCAGTGCTCTGATGAACAGCATTATTATAAGCCACCTCAGCAAAAGGTAACAACTCCACCCAATTATCTTGCTGATGACTAATGTAACACCGTAAATACTGTTCCAATACGGAGTTAAGCCGTTCGCAAGCCCCATTCCCCTGGGGGTGGTGCCCAGAGGTGAGACCCTGCTCAGTTCCAATCAATTTTAAAAATGATTTCCAAAATTTGGCGGTAAACTGACTTCCGCGATCGCTGATAATCCGCAAGGGGGCACCGTGTGCTCGGTAGATGTGCATGATGAATAACTTTGCCAGTTGACCAGCAGATGGCAGTCCTTTACAAGGAATAAAATGAGCTTGCTTAGAGAATAAGTCAGTCACTACCCATATTACGGTTTTGCCTTTACTCTCTGGTAAGTCCACAATGAAATCCATTGAAATTTGTTTCCATGGGCTTGTTGGTTCAGCTACGGTTTGCAACAGCCCCAACAGGTTTCCCGGGTGCTTTTTTCATGGAGGCACAAACATGACATGACAAAACATATTGTTTCACATCTTTCCTCAAGGTTGGCCACCAAAATTGCCTTCTAACCAAATGTAACGTTTTTACAAATCCGAAATGTTCGGCAATTTTACTATCATGACAACGTTGTAAAATAGCTTTTCTCACAGTCTCAGGAACATATAATCTGTCTCTGTTCCACCACACCCCATTCGTCTCAGTTAAAGTTTGTTTGTGCTCTTTCCACCAATCATCAGTTTCTATCGCTGCCCTAAGTTCTTTTTCTAGGGAAGGTTCACATGGGGTTTTCCGTGGTTTGGCCTTGCTTCTAGTGAGAGCAACGTTCCCTTGTAACTGTACAGGTATAGGTGCTCTAGTACTTTCAGGACCAGGCTCCTCCTGGTTCGATAATCCCAATTGTTGTGGAGACATTACTGTAGATACCACCAGTTCTGTTTGAGTGTCATTGAAGCACTCCTAAAGACTTGAATGCTGATTCCCGCCAAACTATGCCCTCTTAACCATCCCCCCTTGCGCGCCAATTCACCAACGATGATCTCATGAAGCAAACGGTCCCATCTCCACTCCGTTGCAGGTGCGTGACCTTGGCCGAGCTGTCTCTAGCTTCCACCAGCAGACATAACACTCAACTGCCATCCCCCCTCCCAACTACTATGCAAGCACTATGCTATGGTTAATTCTAATGGCAGGATTCATAGACATGAACCCTGACAGTAAGTGCCTTTGGGAAATTCTGCATCTGGATTTGGGTTCCTTTCTCTTTCCTTCCCCCCCCCCCCCCCCAAATCAAGTTGGCACCAAGAAGAATCTTGGGCTCAGAGTTTCGGGGTGGGGGCCAGCATTTAAACCACTTAATAATGTTGTGTTCTCTAGCTCATCCAAGGACCTTTGTACATTCTTCACTGCACAGCACATGTTCGATTGCAGTGTAGCTGTTGCAGGGAACTAAGAACTCTCTTTTTCACAGATATGGTATTTTTTTCTGACCTCAGCCTTTGCTAGGTTGTTGCTGCAGACATATTGTTCTTTTGTTTACTAAGCCAGGGCAGTGTGATCTTTACTAAGAGGGCCACAGTGATCTGACGCTGCTTCCAAGATGGTGCCTGCATGGGGGTAGGCTTGTGGGTGCCCCAGGCAGTAGATAGCTAGGTCCACCCCTCTGTTTCCTGCAGCACCTTTTGCCTCATCAAAGGAGATGGAGGAGAAGGAATCTAGTCTACTTCAGGGAACATGAAAGCAGACAAAGCAGACAATGCTGGCCTTTTCCCTTGCAGGCCACCAGTCCATTTCCTGAGGTTCACCTCCCTTAGCTGGAAGCCACAGCTCTCCGAGTGGCATTTACAAAACCTGCCACTCCCGATATCTTGGAACGGGAAGGGCCAGGTGCTAAACCTGGATCCTACTGCAAGCAAAGCAGGGGTCTCCTGCATCTGAGGAACTTTGTACTCCACCCCATCCTAGGGGTTCTACTGCTGTTTGGAGAAAACTGCCCTGGAAGCCTTCCAGAGGGTTGGGCAGGTTTGAATGATTGAGAGGTTCACCCCTGGAACACGTGATGCATTTAGATTTGGGGCCTGGAAGTGGGATGGGGTCGAAACTGGACGGGTATCAGCTCCTTCCAATTCATCTTAAACTCTGAGATGGTGTGGTAGAACTTCCTACAGCAGAAGTCCAAGTGAAGCCTGGCTCAAAAGAGAAAGTGTGAAGATGCATTTCTTCCATTCCCCGAAGAAGAAGGTTTAAAGGATGTTTCCTGAGGTCTTTTTAGTCCTCCCTCGGTAGATGATGGGGTTCATCATGGATGCATTTAGGACATACAGTAGATGTTGGTGATGATAAGGTGGACACTGGGAGCAGCCCCATGGCCAACGTGGCGGGTGAGAAAGGAAACAAGTTGTACAAGCTCAGTGTCAGAGACATGGGAGCCACAGGGGCTGAGCCATTTGATCCGTGCCTCTTTGGAATGAAGCTGGAACGGTGTCCAGAGGAGGAGGATGTAGGATGCAGTGGGGAGAGGAAACCCAGGCCCCCCATTAGAAGAGACCCAGTCAAGCTGCAAATGAGAGTGTCTTCCCCCGGGGCCATGAGTTCACACTAAGGTGACCAGTGAGATCCCTACCCTACGGGAGCTGCACAAATAGAAAAGGGTGTGGGCCCATGAACACAATCCTTCAGGTCAAGACGGACAAGCACCTTAGCAACGGCACTTTTTAAATCGGAAAAAGTTAGCCATTCAAGACCACCCCAAATTCCTGATACGTTAGACTCATTAAATCCGTTGCCTCTTCCTGCAACCCTGACACGGCCAGCCGAAGTGCTTTGTCCAGTAGTGTTTCCTTACACAAAGGGCCTGTCCCCAGAAGGGACTGACCTGAGGGATGAAATTAGGGGCCATCTATGGAACAGGGTGATCACCCTCCTGATCCAAAAGCATCGGGGCAGTCCCCGTGAGACCGGGAACGCTGGATTGGAGGAACCTTGGCCGGGTTCGGCTTCCTTCTGATGATGCTCAGTTCTTAAGTTCTGCGATGAAAGGCTGTCTTGGCCAGCCTTCTTCTCCTTCCCCGAGAAAAGGGCTCCAATAAGCTCCCCACCTTGCCAAAGATCTGGCTACGTAATGCAGTTGTAGAATGATTTTTCTTCTCTGTGTGGTTGTTTGTGGCCAATCTCAGCAGATGGTGCAATTCTGCTGGGATCTGGTCTTCTCCCTGAGCAGGACATATAAACATCATGGACCTAGAAGCTGCCTTCCCCTTTTCTCTGGTCCTCCCCTGCGGCTGGCTGGGCCAGAAGCACAAGGAGGTTCTTCCTGACACAGGAGCAGGTAAATGGTCGGGGTGGGGCAGGTGAGGGCATCGCAAATGTCTTTGTAGTGCATGGTCCTCAGGTCAATAATGGGAGGGGGGGTTGGTGGTTGAGGGGGACCTTGTTTACCAGAAAGAGAAGCAAGAGAGTCTTGGGGTGAGTTCCTTAGAAGGGGAGTTTTCTCACAAAACCCTCTCTGGGCTACAGTCCCTCCAGCAGCTGCATGAGATTGTCCTAGAACTCTTCCCTTCCTGGGTGAGTGGGGAGGAACAGAGATGTTAGGAGACTATCCCAACCATGGGCAATGAGTCTCTCTCAGGATCCACTGTCTGATGAATCATCCCCACAAATTTGCCTCTTTTCCTCTTCCCCCTCCTCTGCTCCATCTGACAACAGTTCTCCAGTCAAGAGAACATGAGGGTTCTTCCCCCAGCCCCAGCGGTAAGGTGGGTGGGCGATAGAGACAAAAGAGGATGCTCCTCGAAGTGCCCTGGACTCTCGGTCCCTCAGGAGCTTGGAACTGAAGAACAGGGGACCTCCCCTCCATTTCCCAGCCTCTCGTGAAGTGGGTCAGGGAGCAGTGACGTCTAGCGCCACAGAGGGCTCTGCTCCTGGAAAGGAGGAATCGCCGCGATCACAAGTTACGTAGCTGCCTGAGGATGAGGAACCCTCCCACTGATTCTAAGTAGACATGTATTGAAAGAAAGGTAAAAATGGGTACACAGGATGACATCAAATCCCTTCCTTGATGTTGACCCCCCCCCTCCCCAGGTCTGGATACCAAACTAGCTAGACTAGCTCAATAAATGCTCTTGGGATCCTGATTCTATATAGGATCACACAGGTTGATGTAGTTCAATTAGCCCAGGATTCCCAAAACAAGCAGGCCCGGCAGGAACATCAGGGGCATCATCAACAGAACAAAGGGGCTTAGCTGGGCTCTATGCTGTTCAAGCGGGGTCTCAACAATTCATTTTGGGGTCTTTGGTGAGCTTATGTTTTACTCAGAGAATGCATCTGAAAGTCCTCCCACCTCATCCCAGAACCTCCATAGCATGGCCTCCTATTCTTTCGGCAGTGTTGAAGGACCGGGTGGCACCAATAGAAAGGTCCATGATTGGCCTCTTCTCGAAGAAATAACAATGTGTAGAAATTGTAATGAAATTATATATTGATTATAGTAATAAGTTTATATAATATATATATATATATATAATAGTTTTGATAGAACCAGGTAGTTAGCCATGCTTGTCCTGTTCATGAACTCACTAGGGCAGAGTTTTCCAAACTGTGTGTCGGGACACGTTAGTGTGTCAGCTGCAGTGTCTGGGTGTGTTGCAGCTGCTGCTGCCTCCGAGCCCTGCCAGGATTCCGCGCAGGTCCTAGTGCCTGCCTTGTGCCTGGCTGCCTCCACACCTGCTGTGATTCCGCGCAGGTCCTAGTGCCTGCCTTGTGCCTGGCTGCCTCCAAACCTGCCCTGCCAGGATTCCGCTCAGGTCCTAGTGCCTGCCTTGTGCCTGGCTGCCTCCGAACCTGCTGTGATTCCGCGCAGGTCCTAGTGCCTGCCTTGTGCCCTGCTGTAAGAGTGTGTCGCGAAACGATGCATGTCTAAAAAGTGTGTCACCAACATGAAAAGTTTGGAATTGTATTGCTGAGTGAGTACCCCCAAGTTGGCGTGCTCTTAGCGACTAGTGGGTAGATTCTGTTCGGAATGATCTGACCTCAGCCTGGCCTTTTAGGAATCTCAGTGGTGCCTTGCTGCCTCCAAACCTGCTGTGATTCTGCTCAGATCCTAGTGCCTGCCTTGTGCCCTGCTGTAACAGTGTGTCACAAAATGATGCCCTGCTGTAAGAGTGTGTCGCGAAATGATGCATGTCTAAAAAGTGTCACCAACATGAAAAGTTTGGAAAGCTCTGCACTAGGGTGTTCACGTTGCTGGTATGCACGGAATGAGGGATGTATGAGGTGTATGTGTGTTATCAACAACAGATAACAGTTGGAACAGATAATGGGTGCAAGGAGGTACAGAACAAGAGAACGTGCTGAACAGGGAATGTCAGGTCTCTGTAAAACAACAAGTTCAGAACCAGGTCAGAACAAACGCTTAGCTGGCTGTGACGTATACAGTTCTGACACTGACTGTGACGTGAATTTGGATTTAACACAGTCAGGTATAAAAGAAGGATGACCTGCAACTGAGACCCTTGAGGTGCGAGACTCCACAGGGAGCGGGGGATGCCCCCAATGTCTGACTCCCAGCCCACTCTAACACGTCTGGCCAACTGTTAGGAGTGGATGTAAGTATCGATGAGATACTAGTCCTGTAACTGTTAGTATCGATGAGATACTATTAAGGAAGCCTGGTGAGGCGAATGTTGACAGCAACTTGGGTAGCCTAGTGAGGCATAGTTAACCTGGTTGTCTACTGATATTAAGTCGATGCCTTGTCTGGCAGTTGTGGGCAGTTGAGATCAATTGTGGGCAATTGTGGACAGGAAAAGTTGATGGTTAATCCAATATATTGTAATAAGCTTTAGAAGATCTTGTAATTTTATCCATTTATTATTAACTAATTGTAATTAAATACTTGCTTTGCTTTCTGTCTGAATAACACAAGAATAAAAGAACTTTTATTGGACTTTATATGGAGTAAGTTGTACTCATTAAGAAGTTTATGACAAAATCCTTCTGCTTCATTTCAGGATCTGAGAGCTGTCACATGGTAGAACTGAACGGGCCCACCACCAATCGGAGCATGTCAGCCACGAACTGGACCATGCTCCACCCTTCCTCCTTTATTCTTGTTGGGATCCCAGGCCTGCAAGATTTTCATATCTGGATCTCCATCCCCTTCTGCTCCATCTACGTAATCTCCCTTTTGGGGAACTGCTTTCTTCTGGGGGTTATCAAGAGCGAGCCAAGCCTCCATGAGCCCATGTACTTGTTCCTCTGCATGCTGGCAGTTGCAGATCTCATAGTTTCCACCTCCACTGTACCCAAAATGCTCAGCATTTTCTGGTTTCAGGATAGGAGCATCCATCTTGATGCCTGCTTAGCCCAAATGTTCTTGATCCATTCCGCTTCCACCATGGAATCTGGATTCTTTGCCGCCATGGCCTTTGATCGCTATGTGGCGATATGCAACCCACTGAGGGACTCTGCCATCTTGACCAACCGTGTCATCGCACAGGTGGGCTTGGCCGTTTTGATCCGAGCGATTGTCCTCCTCTGCCCCCACCCCTTCCTGCTCAAGTGGCTCCCGTTTTGCAGGGGCAACACCATCGCTCACACCTACTGCGAGTTCATGTCCCTGGTGAAACTGGCATGTTCTGACACGCGGCTTGCCAACGTTTTCAGCTTGACTGTGGCCTTTCTAACGGGAGGCCTGGATTTCCTCTTCATTGTGACATCCTACGTCCTGATCCTCCACACCGTGTTCAGGCTTCCCTCCAAGGAGGCACGAATCAAATCTCTGGGCACTTGTGGGTCACACTTCTGTGTGATCTTGATAACCTACACTCCAGCATTTTTCTCCTTCTTTACTCACCGATTTGGCCACAGGATTGCCCCCAGTGCCCACATCATCGTTGCCAACCTCTATATCCTGGTTCCACCCATGATGAATCCCATCATCTACGGTGCAAGAACAAAAAAGATCCGGGAAAGCGTCCTTCAGATCTTCTGGATCTCATTTTCAGAAGACCCAGGAAAGGGAAAGTAATGCTTTGCCTGCCATTTTAGGATTCCTGGAATCCTAAAACAGTAATCCTGGGATTACTAGTACTATCCTAGGATTACTATACACTTATTAGCGGCAGTTGTTTAGAAGGGTAGCGAATTTGGTGGAACTGAGGGCACCAGACTTTACCAGTGCTGTTCCCCAAGAAGTCCTCCCCACCCCTGGCCATATTCTCCAAGATACGTTGCGACAGCTTTTCTCCAGGCAAGGAAACGGAAGAGGGGGATTTGTAGAGGAGAAAGAGGGACCGAGCCTTCTGGGTTGCTGAAGCTTTCTTGAAGACCACTTGTAAAGAAACATCAAGGGTTTTCTCCTGCTTAATACTCAAAAAAGGGAAACTCTAACTTAGTTGAGGAAGGGGGCCCTCAGTACTGGCTTCTGGGAGAAGAGTGGGGAAGGGGTTTCTCACCCTCCAGCCCTGGCTTGGGGTCCCCCAATGCACTCTGCGGCCCACCATGGGACACAGAAGGCTGGACCTGGAGTGGGGAAGGACTCCAAGCCTGGCTGGCAGCTCGACAAGTCAGAGTTTCTCAGAGCTCTGAGCTCTGAGACCTGGCTAACTTTCTATCTTGTTTGCAGGGGTCTACAGACCACTGAAGTTTCCCCCTGGAGAAGGGGGAACCAGAAGATTGCTCACAGAGCCATTGGAATTGCCCACTCCTGTTTTTCTTTGTTGTTTCCACCGCGGAGAAGAACGGGGGTGAATGCAGTGGAATGGCCGAAAGAGGATCCTAGCTCTGCAGGGAACGTAAGTCTCTTGGGAGACACAAGGGCGACAGCCAGCTTTTAGATCACTTTACATTAGTTTTCTTTTTTAGATTAGTACATTTTTATTATCTAAAATTTATCTTTGGACTTCGTTCAAAATGTTGGCTAATTTTGTGTTTTCTTTGCTATAATTAATTTTGGTGGAAGTTTGATAGATTTTATTTTGGCAACATAGTGAACAAGTTTGTATTTTTCTGCCTTTCTTTTGTATCAGAGAAATTGGGACTTAAGAGACTTTGTTGGTATTTCTCACTCGACAAACTAACTGACTTTTGAGAAATTGTTTGTTTGGGTTAAGCAGCTTGTAGCCTGAAGAATAAAGAAGAATAAAGAATAAAGTATAGAGAATGTGTGCCTCTTTACCTTTTTATTTTTCTACTTTTTTTTAGAAAGGACTATCTCTCATTTGGAATATATTTTCATCTTTCCTTTTACAAACTGTTTGAAATACTGCTCTGTGGAATTTTTCATCTTTTATTTTAAAAGCTTTTCTCACTTAAAGAAATAGACATTATTGATAAATAATAGAACAGCTGTTCCCTGCTCCCTGAGAAAATTCTTTGTTTTGGCTACGGCAGCTGATTACAGTTTGAACAACAAACACAATCAGGGGGGGTGTAGGTGGAATGGCATTTCTCACAGCACTTCAGGATTTTAAGGAAGAAACCAGCAAATTTTTTTTGCAAATTAAGAAATCCATAGAACGTATATTAATAGTTTTGGTGGCTCAGGAACAGAAGATACAAGGGACAGATTTAGAAACAGAGGAAAGACCTTTCGAACCAGTAGAGAAACAGGGAAAGAGGACTTTGAATGTATTGGTACAGAAGATGATTATGATATTTTACAGGAAGTGGTCTATTAAACGTTTGGGCATAAACACATTGTGGCAGCTGAGACAGGAAGATTTTAACATGCAAATTGATAGATATGGCAAAATAAACATTTTGACATCCCACATGAGTTATAGAAATAAACAAGTTGCATATTGTGATATTGGCATAACCTAAACAGGAGATTTATTGATATTGATCTGGAATGCAAGGTTAATGAAAATGCGGATCTGGTATTGTACACAGAGTGAGAGCAGATATGAGAAACTGTATAGATGCATAAAAACATGATATTCTAAGTGTAAGATACAAGATTATAAATATAAATATGTTGATATTATAGATTACTCTTTCTGGAGATACATTTATGAGAAGACAATGAGATGATGAGATGGAATTAGAATGTAGGTTATTACAAGAATATGTTGTATGTATTAGGTTATATGTTATGTTAGGTTTTGCATTCTTGCTATATTATGTATTATGTTATGTAATATGTTAGATTATGTATTAATGGAATATATAGTCATAATATGAACAGAATATACTGTATTTTATTAGAAGTAGATAAGGCCTTTATTTGTTACACTAATTGGACTTTATTGAAGATATAAATATAGATGTAAAAATGGAAAGAGTAAATGGAAAACATTTAATTGATGCAACAATGAACATTTGATTACTATTCCAAGGAGTAGAAACCAGAGATGGATTGTTGGAAGATATCAAGAAAGGCGAAACCTATATGAAGAACAGAAGATTGGATTATAGAAATCATAGGGTATATGACAAAGAAAAGTTCCTGTGTATTGTATGAAGGACTAACATTTAAAGTTAATTGTTGTACTTTAAGTTCAAGGATAAATTGGAGGACATCTATTTCCTATATTTTCTTTGTTTGTTATTTTTTGACTTCACTTTTTCTTTTCTTTTTTCTTACTTTGTATTTCTATTTCTTTTTTTGTATTAACTCTTAATATGTATTTTAAAATTCAATAAAACTTATGAAAAAAAAAAAAGAAGAAGGCTGGACCTGGTGGGCCAAGGGCTGATCCCACCTCAGGGCTCGCTTGCTGTTCTTAACGTCACAGATCCACAGAAAATGGTCTGGGAGACGAGGCAACTTGGGGGGGGGGGGAAGGTTATGACCACCCCCCATCCTGATCCTGTCAGAGATCATCTACAAGTGTGATCAATGCCATCTCGTTACTCTATCCTTGCAAAGGCGAATTCCAGCTGAATTTTAGGGTGTTTAAACTTGGAAGCAGATCAATAATGCAGAGTTATTTTCTTACTTTGGGAGCATTCTAGTCCATCTAGTGTCACAGCATATGCCGACTTTCAAGAATTTTCTTCTGTTTCTTTGACTTTTTCCAACTTATCCCTAATCTGGGACAGGAGGAAGGGAATTTAGGAGTTATTAAAAGATACCTGCGTGATTTGTAGCTGGCTGCACGAATTTTTGCTTCCCAATTCTTCAGTAATACCCAAACTCACAGAGTCATGACACTGTAGAGTTGGGAGAGGTCATTTAGGTCACTGAGTCCATCTGGGGGAGTTCTTCCTCCCCAGCTAAATGAAAGGTCTAGAATAACACAAATTTAGAGGGAATGGTCTTTCTTTGGGTGGGTGGGAGTGAAGAGGCTGTGAACCCAGGACTGGAGTTCTACTAAACTGATATAGGAAAACAATTTGAAGGTGGCTGCTCTGAGTGAGAAAAGCAACCAATGTCCAGAGTAATCAGTTTACAGACTGTTGGCTGTATATACTGTAGCTATAGGAAATGTTTTCTTATCTCTGTCATGATCTGTTAATCAGCCACAGAA
This sequence comes from Charina bottae, assembly GCA_023362775.1. Taxonomy (NCBI): domain Eukaryota; kingdom Metazoa; phylum Chordata; class Lepidosauria; order Squamata; family Charinaidae; genus Charina; species Charina bottae. The sequence continues at coordinate 4,534,349 of JALMGJ010000045.1, read as the reverse complement.
ACTTCTAGCTCTTTCCTTTCTATCTGCCAGTTGTCGAAGAACGTAAGTATCCCATGAATGATTAGTGAACCTCCTTAATTCTCGCTGGGACACCCAGTGAGACCAACTGTGGGTAGAAGACAACTCCCCTCCAGCCTTGCCCCTCCAGCACAGGGGTCCCGTCTTGCTGCACGCAGAGCACCTGGCTAGCACGGAAGAGGGCTCCAAAACTAACAGTAGAGTTATGGCACTTCCCTGGGTACATGGGGGATGGTGGGCTGTGGTCAGGCTTTGCACCCCACCTTTAGTTCATCTTCTCAGCTTGATTTGGTGGAAGAGTGCCAGACACAACCTGGCTATACTGCAAGCGTGACTGCAGGCAAGACGGAGGCCTCGCAGGCAATACTTAATCATCCACTGCAGCGAAAAGATGCTTTTGACATTAGCTCAAGGGTTTTAACTCGAGGCCTCTTCCAACATAGTCTACGCTTGAGGCATCACTCACCGGACTTGGGCAGTTGTGACACATCAACCTAACGGTCCTCTCTAGCAAGGGAGCCACTGGTTCCCTCCTTGCCAGACCCTGCACGACATTCTCACTGTGGTTCGGACAGCCCTGTAACAAGGTGTGTCCAGAGCTGGCTGGCTAAGGCCACGTAGAGGGTCAGCATCCATGGCTGTGCATTGAGCTGGACAGCAGCAACCAATGGGGATGCCTCTTGGGGTCTGTATTATTTAACATTTTATCAATGGCCTGGCTAATGGGGTCGAGGGGCTTCTTGCCAGATTTGGGGACAACATAAAACTGTGAGGTCTGACCAAGCACCCAGACTTTAACCTGGGCACTTTAACCTGCAGAGGCTGGCCAAGAGGTGCAAGATGTCTTTCAACAGGGAGAAAGGTAAGGTATTAAATTTCGGGAGGAAAAATATAGCGGACCCCGTTCAAAAGTGGTGAGGTTAGCCCCACTGCTCCTGACCTTCCGGAGGAACCTGAAGACTTGGCTCTGCCACCTCACGTGGGGCTGGGAGGGGAATAGTTACTCTTGGGGATGGCTAGTGCCTTACAGTGCTCCTCACACCCATGGACTGAATTAGATCTTGCCACTTGGATTTTATTCTTATTTTATTCTTATTTAATAATTGTATTGCATTTTATATATTGTGCTTGTATTTTATGCTTGTTGTTCTAATAGATCATTTTGTTATGAACCGCCCAGAGTCCCTCCTGTGGAGGAGATGGGCGGTGATAAAAATCTGACAGATAAATAAATAAATAAATAAATAAATAAATAAATAAATAAAATGGGGCTTCCTGCCTTAGTTGCACTGCATAGAGCAGAGCTTTCTAAACTGTGTGTCGGGACACGTTAATGTGTCGGCTGCAGTGTCTGGGTGTGTCGCGGCTGCTGCTGCCTCCGAGCCCTGCCAGGGTTCTGCGCAGGTCCTAGTGCCTGCCTTGTACCTTGCTGCCTCCAAACCTGCTGTGATTCCATGCAGGTCCTGGTGCCTGCCTTGTGTCCTGCTGTGAGAGTGTGTCATGAAATGATGCCCTGCTGTAAGAGTGTGTCACCAACATGAAAAGTTTGGAAAGCTCTGGCGTAGAGAATGACCTGGGTGTGGTTACTGATAACAAACTGAACTTGAGCCACCCATGTGAGGCAGCAGATAGAAGGCTGCCACAGTTGTGGGCTGACTCAGAAGAAGCATCACATCAAAGACACCCAAAGTCCTTATTTCCCTCTACTCTGGGAGGGTGAGACCATGACTGGAATACCGTACATAATTCTGGGTACCATTTTTCCAGAAGGCTATTGAGAGGGAAGGGCAGCAAAGATGATGATGTGGGATCTTGAAGAGATGCCCTATGAGGACAGAATGAATATGCAATGTGGAGTCTTAAGAAAAGAAGACTGCGGGGAGGCACGATAGCCATGTTCGAGAACATGAAGGGAAGCTACAGGGGAGATGGCCAAGTCCTCTGTTGCATGGACACAGAAACTAAGAGCAGAAATAATAGAGATGAGTTGCAGTTGTCTAGGTTTCATTTAAATATAAGGAAAACCTTTCTGAAAGATCTGTAGAGCAGTGGAACAGTCTCCTTACAGAGCTGGTTTTCCCCTCTTTAGACGTTTTTAAGAAGAGGCTGAATGAACAGCCCTTTGGTGGAAGTTAAATTGGCTTTCCTGCACACTACAAAGTATTTGCCTAGATCAGGGCTTTCCAAAGTTTTCCCACGGCGACACACCAACAGCCGTTGGTGTGTCGCCGCGGGAAAACCCGGAAGTGCCGCGGTTGCGGCAGCGTGCAAAAACCCGGAAGCCTACTCCACAGAAAAAGGCCCTCTGAAAGCTTTGGAAGACTTGACCTGCCTTTCATGATATTTTCACCAGGGAATTTTAGACAAACATAGTTGGTATTAAGAACAGATGCTTCTGGTGTTGGTGTACCACTTGAAGAATATTTGGATTATCCTGGTTCGGATTTGCTTGGTTTTTACACTGTACACAATGGGGTTCATGAGGGGTGGCACCAGCAGGTAAACATAGCCCATAAAAATGCGGACAAAGAGAGGGGAGTTTCCCCCAAACCTGTGTATCACAGACAAGCCAATCATTGGTGTGTAGAATAGCAGGACTGCACAGATATGAGAGCCACAAGTGCTGAGGGCTTTGAGGCGGCCTGCCCATGAAGTGATGCCCAACACAGTCTTGAGGATTACAAAGTAAGAGAACAGGATAAGGAGTGAGTCCACCCCCACTGTGGAGACAATGACAAACATGCCGTAAATGCTGTTGACAGTGATGTCCGAGCAGGCCAGCTTCATCACCTCCTGGTGAAGACAGTAGGAGTGGAAGAGGAGGTTGGCTCGACAGTAGTGATACCTTCTGAGAAGGAAGGGCAATGGGAAGATCAAGGCCACACCTCTGACCACAAATGCCAGTCCCATCTTCCTTATTCTTGGCATGGTCAAGATGGAGGCATACCTGAGGGGGCTGCGGATGGCCACGACGCGATCAAAAGCCATGGCCAAGAGCACTGAGGACTCCACAAATGAGAGCGAGTGGATGAAGAATAGCTGGGCGAAACAGGCACTAAAGGTGATACTCCTGGCATTGAACCAAAAGACGCCTAGTATGGTTGGCATGGTGGCGATGGATAACCCAAGATCTGTGATAGCCAGCATGGAGAGGAAAATGTACATGGGCTGGTGGAGGCTTCGATCTGTTTTGATCACAAAAACAATAACAGAGTTCCCCAAAACAGAAATGAGATAGATGGAGCATAATGGGATGGAGATCAGGATGAGGTTGGATTCCATACCTGGAATCCCAGTCAGCCAGAACACTGATGGGTTTAATCTGGAACTATTGTGGAATGCCAAGGGGTACAGGGCAGTCTCAGGATCACCTGGCATGTTCCTTCAGGTGGTGAATGACTCCTTTTTGACGATAAGCCTGGAAAAGTGGCCTTTCAAGCTGAGATTGGGAAGGACCCAAAGAAACATTTGGTTTCTCCTGACTTGTTCCCTTTCATTTTTTGCGTGGATCTTAATCCTGAGAAAGACCAGAAAGATGGATATTAGTTGAGGTGCATTCTTGGAAATAATATGAAAAATAGACCCACATACATGGAGGGTGTTAGTTAAACCCTTCCCTGTCATGGCAGGAAATTGACTTTCCTATTATGTATAGGACCTAAAAAAGGTTTTTAAGGTTTCACCCATTAAGCTTGTCTATCAGTTTAATAAGATGCCTTTATGTTTGTGAATTAATGACATTTGCACATCCCCCATTTTGCATAATCTGTTTCGCTTCTTGTATTCACGTGATTTCTGTAGTGCTGGATGGCATCTCCTTGATAGTTGGATTTCTTCTGGATGCCAAGATTTCACCCAGCCAATTTCTCTTTCTCCTTTCCTATCTATGTTCCCAGTTGGGAACATAAGACACACATAGAAGAGCTGTCTTGGATCAGATCAAAGGTCCCTCTGGAACAGCAGCCAGGTCCCACAGTGACCAAACAGGACAAAACCTCAAAGGGATCAGCTTCCTGGGCCACAGATTTTGGGAAGCATGCTGCCCAGGATTGGAGATAAGCTCTAGTTAGTACCAATCGAAGAGAATATTTGTAGCTCAGGGTTGAACTGTGGAGTCCTTGGTGCTCTCTGAGCTTGGTGGCTGGCTTGCAGATGTTTCATTGCCAGGCTAGGCAACATCGCACTGAAGATGTTGCCTAGTCTAGCAATGAAACGTCTGGAAAAAAACAACAAGGCTCAGAGAGCACCAAGGACTCCACAGCTCTAGTTAGTGTTTTCCTCCCTTCCTTCCTTCCTTCCTTCCTTCCTTCCTCCCTCCCTCCCTCCCTCCCTCCCTCCCTCCCTCCCTCCCTCCCTCCCTCCCTCTATCATCTATCTATCTATCTATCTATCATCTATCTATCTATCTATCTATCTATCTATCTATCTATCATCTATCTATCTATCTATCCCACAAAGAAGAAGGTCAAGGTGGAGAACACCAAGCAGCGCATTTAAGTTTCAGGGAGGCAGTTCTGGCTAACTATGAGGAAAACATCCTAGCCGTAAGAGCAGCTGAACGGGGGCACCACCAGGGTCCCACGGGGCAGGGGGGGATTCCCCTGGTTGGAGGCAGACAGGCAGGGGCCAGGCGGCTTGCTCTCTGGGGCACGTTTGGATTTCTGATCTGGATTCATCCGCCCCTCCCCAGCCCCCAAATGCTGGAATTCTGGGGCTCCAAGGAGGCGACCTGCTTTGGACCCCAGCTGATGTCCTCATGAGCTGCCCGCCCGGTCAGTCATCGCAGCCCCCCTCCGTTTATGCGGGATATGCACATCGCTTTGCCCTCCCTCCCATCTAGCTGCATTGGCCACTTCAAGGTCTCCTGGCAGCTCTTTGCAATCCCGGCTTTGATTTTACATCTCTAAACAGCTTGGCTGCTTCAGAGCCATCTCGAGCTGTAAATCGTTCATCTAGAAGTTAAAAATCCCAGTTCCCCAAAGAGAGGCTGCTGGGGGGGACCACAGCCCTCCCTTGTAAGGCCTGTTTCTTTATTCATAGTTCCTGCATTTTATTTCTCCCCGGTTAACGGCTGAAGCAAGCAACGAATTCAGCCAGTCAATCGATGGTCTGGGTTTGCTCCAGACACAGAGTCACAAAGCGATCCGAAGGGCTGCAGGCACAGAACACGCTAAGTCAGAAAGCAACTAACCAAGGTCAACGCTCACCAGGCTTGGCATGTTGTATGGATGCTTTTGCTAGTCCTTTGACTGACCCGGTTGAGGGGCCTCACACGTACCCAGGTATTCATTTATGAGCGGACGGCTTTTCTTACCCCATTATGGCTAAGGGTGCTCAGGAGTATTTCCTGTAACGCGTTTCAGAGCTGAAATAAACTGTGTCAGGGTCCACACACAGCACCAAGCTGCTATTGGCTTTAACTCCGGCCCCTTGAACCGCTGACGGTGGCCTTTCCAGGTGTCTGGCTCAGCTGTAGGCAAAGCCGTGCAGACCGTGACGGGTGGGCCCGAGCATTTCCCTAAGCCACACCCAGGACGTCCACCTTAGGGCTCCTGAATCGCTGCAGACAGGCACCTTGTGTGCAGCCTCCCTTTGCTGAAATGAGGCCAACGGCTCGGGAGCAATCCTCCTTCAGCCCCCCCCCCCCCCATTGCCTCCTTGGCATTTTCCCCGCCAGGGATCTCCACAGGCAGGCTGGCCGGCGGGCAGATCTGAGCCTTCTCCTCACCAGCCTCACCAGGTCAACGTGTTCTGAACGGCTCTCCTGGTTCCTTCAGTCCAGCTGGGAAAGAAAGAGCGGGCTCCGGCACTGGAGAGGTGGCTCTGCAGACGGATTCAGCTGCCCTTATGAACCTCCCTGGGCACCAGGGACTCACCCCCATGTGAGGTGATGGGTGAGCAGAAGGCAGCTCCCCTGGCAGGGGCAGCCGGGGGCCCCATGGGGGCATGGGCCATTTTGCCTACCTGTAACAACCCTCAGTGTCAGAATTCCCAATCAAGAAATCCCTCGGGCAATTACTCTAAAGGATTCATTCAGGATCAGTACACTTCAGGTGAGGAGAAGCCTCGAATAAGGATGTTCGCGCCCAAGCAGCATTATCAAAACGTCCCTCTGACATCACCCAGAGTCCAGCCACAGCAATTCAGTTCCCACCCCAAGCATCCCCCCTCCCGACAGAATGTCCGTTGGAAGAGCAGGTGCTCATCACAGTCCTCGCCAAGCGACGCAGAAATGCCAAGAGGGAGGCTTCTTGAAGCAAAGAAGTGCAGACCAGCAAACCACACATGCACAACAGTCAGAGAAGCATGGCAGACAAACATGCGAGTCTAACAGATTTTGCCTACCCCTGCCAGGATGTGTGAGGCCAGAGAGTGGCAGCCCTGGAGGGCCATCCCCCCTTTGGCCCCCCCGGGGCTTTCCAAGAGCCATGCCCCCCATCCTCCAGGAAAAGAGGACCTCAGGGCAGCTTCCAAGCCGGTTGAGTCGGACTCCCTTCCTCCTGAATGCTGAAGAAAAGAAAGGCTCTCGGACCTGGGTGCTTTCGTCCCTCGCCCCCTCTCTCAGCAGGCTTTGGGGCACCCCAGGAGGAAAAGTCCCCCCCGCCCTTCCTGTAACACTGATTAAGTGACCTCCCCCACTAGTGCCACAGGAGCTTGGGCTTGCTGACAGTTGCCCTGAGAAGGCAAGAAGCCATGTGTGTGTGTGCGCGCGCCTGCTTGTGTTTGTGCATGCATCATATTTACCTTCTAGCTCCAGCTGCCTCAGTTGAGCCCAGGGGCATCTGGGGGAGATGGCAGAGAGGCTGCCTCTGGGGGGAGTCCGCTTCCCCCAACTCCCAGCTCTTGGGTATCCAACTTCCTGGCCGGGTTCAGACAACACACTGGACCCAGGTTAAGAAAACACACTTGCAAGGTTCTGCCAATCCACCCCGCCAAACAACGCAACCCTCTTCTGGCTTTGCTTGGGGTCCAGCTCCCACAGCAGGCGCAGAGCTGAGCTCCCCAGCCCACCAACTGCCCCGTTGCGCCTTGGCCCTTCCAAGGAGGCCGCTGTGCCAAAGCAGTCCTCGCGACGGCATCTGCACCTCTCCTGGCAGTAGTCCTGCCCCCAAGTCCATGTAAAGAGAGACCCGGCCATTCTGCTTGTTGGTCCAACCCCAGCCCATCAATCTGGTTCTGGGCACTGGAGTCTTCCTTGGCAGCTGCTGGGCTGAGAGGCAACAGGGCCCAGGGGAAGGAGGATTTTCGCAGCCATTTTCTCCCCAAGCTGCCACCTGCCTCCTTCCGCTGCAGAAGGTGCATTGGCTGGGAAGTACGTGAAGGGGCTCTACAGATGTCGACCTTTTCAGGAATCCAAATTCCTCTCTGTTGGAGATTCTGGCAAATCCAGCATGCCTCATCAGCATATGGATGGCTGCTCTATGATGCAAGCTCTCCATGCTTTTGAGGAAGCTGTTTGTGGCCACTCCTACTTCCTCTTCTCTCTCTCTGATTCTTCCATTGAGGAGGAAGCAGCACGTGGCTGCTTCTCTCCATGGAGAGGGGCCATGTGCTAGGTTTCATTTCTCTTTCCCATTTTTCCTTGGACCGGGAGCTAGCACATGGCTGTGTGCTGCTCCATCCTAGGCCATGGATGGGCCTGGGAGATTTTTCCCCCTTTCTACACGCATCTCTTGCAGCAAGCAGGGCAAGAGGTATTAAGTTTAGGGAAATGAAGAAGAAATGGAACATCATGTATCTGCTGAAAATGCTGTACCTGCAATGAATAAACATAAGGACTCTTTTGTACTTACTTTTCATACCTGCCATGTCTAAGCACATGTTTCTTTATGCTTGGGTGGGCTAAAGGTGTAGGATTAACCTGGATCTCTCAAATATGCTCATGGGCATAAGCCCAGAGGGAGAGGTGGGGGCCACACTCAAAGGCTATCAGCCTGCCAGCAAAACAGGGGAACCAGGAAAAAATAATTCAGAGTAGACTCCGAAAGGGTGCAGGGCAGTTTGGGAGGGAGGCTGCAACTCCTGGATTAGATTTTGGAAGCAGAAAAATGCCCAAAGAAGTCATATAGTGTGTGCGTGTGCGTGTGGGTGGGGAGTGTGTTCCTCTCTCAGAACATGGTGTGCTGCTGTTAAACAACTTTCACGTCTCAGACCAGGTGAGAGTAGAGGTCTCACAAAGCAAGCCAGGAGCCAGGAGGTAGACCAGTTCTAGCAACTTTATTAGAATGTATTCTGCAAACACACATACTCATGCACATGATGTATCAGGGAGGGAGAGGGGAAAAAAGGAAGGAAGGAAGGAAGGAAGGAAGGAAGGAAGGAAGGAGGGAGGGAGGGAGGGAGGGAGGGAGGGAGGGAGGAAGGAAGGAAGGAAGGAAGGAAGGAAGGAAGGAAGGAAGGAAGGAAGGAAGGAAGGAAGGAAGGAAGGAAAAAGAGAGACCACCTTACCTGCTAGTAGCCAGGAATCTGGGAGATTCAAAATAGCTCTTTGAAGGTGAATCTCAGCATTTCAATAACTCCTGTCCATATTATATATAGTATATATATACTGTCCATATATATATAGAGAGAGAGTCTACCATGGTAGAGATGGGCAGGGATAAATTCAAATAATAAATAATGTTTTTCACAGTTTTAGTTCACACTTTGTTCTGTACCTGTACTTTTCCTCATCCTGCTGCTCTTTTGTCTACTCTTCTCTTCGCCCTCTTATTTGGTTCACTGTATCAGAGAAAAGAGTAGAAGGATATAGAGAGAGAACAGAGCAAAGGATACAGCTATTCTTCATGTAGAGAGAATCCTCACATCTGTTTCATATTGCTGCTTCCTTGAACTTCCTGGGAGAACTTCGTGGGCTCGTACTGTGCTTCACGGGATTTTGCTGTTGTTCCCTGCAAGAACACCTGCTTCTTGGGCGAAAAAGAGGCAACCTTTGGGGAAGCTGAGCAGCCAGGATTCTCCTAACGGAGGCAGATCACGTGGGACATGAGCCCAAGAGAAACTGGGCCTCCCTTAGAGAGGAGAGAAGAATCACTCAATGGAACCTTGATTCGATGGGCACCCATTTCGTGGACTTTGGAGGCAATCAATCAAATTCCCATCCAGACATCACTCTGAAACACAGGCAAGCCCACTGCACCCAAAAGCACTCCAGACAAGGTTAATTTAACTAGATGAACAAAAACGTGTGATTCTCCATCCATCTGCACCTAGCGTCCAATGTCCTCGAACCTTTGGGCCTATGGATTTCTGACCATGGCGCCACTTCAGACCACACACATGTCCTTGAAGGCAAGAAGATGAGTCAGGCTACTGTCCAGCTAAGTTCTAGGTTTGCCTATGAGCAGGAAAGGCAGTCTTCAGTGGGTAGTCCTGCTGTAGTAGCCATACGCCAAATCAGGATAGTACCTCAGTCTATTTGCTTATGGGGCAACCCTGTATTTAAAGATGTCTTGCCATGTTCTCAAAGCTCTCTTGAACCAGAAGCTAATTCTAAGAGGCCATAGTTGGCTCTTTTCTTTTCAGGAGACTATTAAAGATCCTCATCCGAATCTGCTTGGTTTTTATACTGTATACAATGGGGTTCATAAGGGGCGGCACTAAAAGATAGACGTTGGCCATGAGGATGTGAACAACAGGAGAAGCTTTTTTCCCATATCGATGGATCATTGAGAGTCCAATCATTGGCGTATAGAAGGTTAGGACGGCACAGATATGGGAGATGCAGGTGTTCAAGGCTCGGACGCGCTCTACCCTAGAGGCAATGCTTAACACGGTTTTGAGGATCATAATATATGACAAAACAAGCAATACAGAGTCAAGAACCATAGAAGACACCACCACCATCAAGCCATAGATGCTGCTGATTCTTTTGTCTGAGAGGACCACCTTCAGAATATCCTGGTGCAAGCAGAATGAATATGAGAGAACATTCATCCTCCCATACTCCAGACGCTTTAGGAAGAAGGAAGCTGGGAACACAAGTAAGGCAGCTCGAAGGGCCACCACCACCCCAATCTTGATGACTGTCTCATTGGTCAAAACACTTGTGTATCTCAGAGGGTTCTGGATGGCCACCAAGCGATCAAAGGCCATAGAGATTAGAATGCCAGACTCCGCAATGGAGAAAGTATGGATGAAGAACATCTGGATCAAGCAGGCATCAAAATGGATCACACGGTGGTTGAACCACAGGACACTCAGCGTGGTGGGCAAGGTGGCAAAGGATAAGCCCAGGTCTGAGAGCGCCAGCATGGAAAGGAAATAGTACATGGGGGTGTGGAGCGTTGGGTCCGTCTTGAGGACAAAGAGGATGGTGCAGTTGCCTGTGATGGCCACGAGGTACATGGAGCAGATGGGGAGGGAAATCCAGAAGTGGTGTTTTTCTAGCCCAGGAAAGCCCGTCAGGAGGAAAATTGGAGGGCTGGCAGTCTTATTAGAGGATGTCATAATGCTGTCCCAAGACATGCCTTCTGTAGTCTTTGATGTGTGCTGTCAAAAATAACAAGAAGAAGAAGAAGAAGAAGAAGAAGAACAAAGAGGAGGAGGAGGAGGAGGAAGGTGGTAAATCAGCAAAGACCCTCACTTCTTTAGCTGCCCAGCTGAGACTTTTCTTCAAATATGTTTATTTGGACACACGAGGCGAAGAACCAGCTCTCTGGAGAAGGCTCTAATGCTGGGAAGGTTGGAAGAGAAGAGAAGAAGAAAGGTGGATGGACCAGCAGCAAGGGGGATGGACTGAGCTACAGATATGGGAGACCGGAAGGGCCAGGCTGGGGACAGATTGCCATGGAGAAAATCTATCTCTGGGATCATTAAGAGCTGGTCACCAACTTCATGGCACCTAATCAATTTATTTATGACAGTTACAGTATATATCACCTGACTCCCAGTGACTTCATGGAGGGCTAAAACCAAAACCTATTTTCTCAAACTTACAATTTAAAAAAAACTATTTTATTAACCATGGATGTATTAGCCATCACAACTATGCAATATACATTTAAAATTTAAAAGGAGAAAAATTAAAAAGTGCCTGGAGAATTATACAATAAACAAGCGAGAGTGGTCAGAGCTCCTCTTCCTCCCCCCTTTGTCAGAAAGGGCTAATTCAAAGGGACAGTGCAGAGATACTGGCTGTCCGCTGCCCAGATCAGGAAGACAGTTGGCCTTCTACCCTAATGCTTCCCTGCCTGCCCCCTCCCTCCCTCCCTCCTCACCACCACAAGAATCTACACTGCGATGTCTTGATAGATCCCAAATCCTGGCCATCTTGCTAAAATGAAGGGAATCAATCAACAGGGATTCTCAAGTCAAGGTGCATGTCAGACCCAAAGGCAGAAACGGCAGGATGAGCTGGGACTACATCAGATAATGTTCCAGTGCCCAAATTACACCCTCAGCAGCAAAGCAATTGTAACTAATCCTCAGTATTTGGTATGTTCACCGCCTTGAGTTATTTATAAAAATAATAGAGGCAGGATAGAAAATTAATTAATTAATTAATTAATTAAACATTCTGGGAGGTGTCCAATGTATATGAAACAATATATACTCTTCTGTTAACTGCGGAACAACAGTTTCGGGGATCACCCTTTTCCCCCTTTCTGGAAGAGGGGACAGTTGGCCTCCTCCAGAACCTCCTTAGTTCTCCAGGACTCCCGAAAGTTCCCAGCCGCTCTTCCACCGGTTCCTTCAGTATCCTGCAAGAAGGAACGCCATCAGCAGGCCTGGGGACTTGAAGCCATCCAAATCAGCTAGAATTAGATCCTTTATCACATCTTTTCTGCACTCTTTCTTTTCTTTTTTTCAGTATCACAGCAGGAAGGAAGGAAGGAAGGAAGGAAGGAAGGAAGGAAGGAAGGAAGGAAGGAAGGAAGGAAGGAAGGAAGGAAGGACTCACCATGTCACTCCTCCACCGTTAATTCTGCCCATCTGGTGAGAGTTCTTGGAAGAGGCTGAGTCAGGCTAAAGCCGTGCGAATCCCTTAGACCTTAGCGAAGAAAACACCAAAGAGGAGAGGAAGCCTCCCTCGTCCGGGACAAGATCCTGCAAGATCCACAAGGCAAGAGTTTTTATAAGAATGATTTAGGGAGGCCCTGGCTGCTTACATCATAGAAAGTTGCCCCTGGGGGCCGCTCAGGGCCATGTCCTTCATGCATGTCGTCTCTACAGAATTCCTGGCAGCCCAGCTAATTATCCGGCTTCTTCCCAGCAGACTGGATAGAAAACACTTCCCAAGCCCTCAGAATCCAACAAGTCCGGATAAGTGAATTTATTGCAGAAAAGCTAAGAAGCTATCCGGAAAGGATTCCAGTAACTGCTGTGTGTCAAACGCAAACGCAAGCACTATTTATAATGGAGTTTGTTTATTTATTTATTTATTTATTTATTTATTTATTTATTTATTTATTTATGCATGCTTCGATTTGTATACCGCTCCATCTCCCCACAAGGGAACTCTGGGCGGTTCAAAGTCTTACTGCTCTGATCTTCACAAGACCTTCACGGGTGGACAACTGCCTGGGAAAGAGCGGAGTTGTGGGTTTGGACTTCACTGGTGTTTCACGTAAGCATCACATAAAGAAGGAAAGATTGACTGGTTTTAAATAGGGGCACCATATTTGGGCTACAAAATCCAGGCAACCCCTGACAGCAAAGGGATGTGGAAGACTCTAATGGTCATCTGGGTCTTCTGGCCCAGATCGAATTGCTCTATTTTGAGCATGTTTTAAGTACAGCATTAGGTCAAGTGCATTTCATACCTGCCAAGAAAAGGCCATGCCTTCCTAAAGATGGGGACTATTGGGGGTTGACCAAGAGCTGCTGCAATTTTTACGGTTACAAGAAGGGGGTCCCCCCCCCCGGAGCAAACTTGCTCTTTTAAAGTGAGTGTGAAGGTCCCCCCTTGTAAAACGTCAGTCACCCCTCTCTGGATCCAGGTAAGCATCAATACCCTCCAAGGGCCAGGGCTGTGCCAGGGAGCTTGCTTGCACAAGCTACCCAGAGAAAGAGCAGGGATGTTTCCAAAGGTGCCTCTAAAGCACCAGGTCAAGGGAAGGGCAAACGATGTGCTCGCAGCATCCAGGGCTACCTGCGATGAAGCCAGTCCTCAGTTATTAATTCGGAGTCTCTCCATCACACGCCATCAGAGGATGTAGAAGAGTTCTTTATTAATACAGGTGATCCGTCCAAGTCAAAGATCAGACTGAGGAAAGCCCGCGCAATTGCTGTTACAAAACTCGCAGTACTGGCCCCTCCGTACCAGCCCCCCCAAATGCTAATTTCTCCCTAACATTCTCCTAACTCCTCATTTAGCCAACAAGCACTGATAGCGCCAGCTAAGCTGACCTTGGAGCTATTCAGGCCTTCTCAACAATTCCAATCAGCATACCAAAATGCCACTTCATACATGCTAAAACACTTACTACAATACTACAGTACCCATCGTATATCCTAAAGGATGGCTTTGCAGGTTCCAAGAAGGAAACCCTGCAGGTTGGAAAGCACTTGCGAAGTTGCCGTGCTGATGGGGTCCTGCTTGTTTCCTGCCTCTGCCCCACCACCTCTTCCGCTGCTCTGCCAGCCCATCCCCCGATGTCAGTGAAGCCAATCCCCCAGTGCCCTCCTCCAACTTTGGGATGAAGAGGTTGCTGCAAGACATGTCAAGAACCTGTTGGATCTTCCACTTGCCATAGAGTTGGATTCCCAGATAGCGTTGGGGTCATTGAAACCCCCCCGACCACAGTGGTGGGCTTCCTGGATACCTCAGCCACCTGACCGGCAAAAGTCTCTTCCATATCCTCTGCTTGGTTGGGTGCCTATAGTGTCATTATTGTTCCTTTCCCCCTTAATATGCACCCAGACACTTCGAGCGGGGTTTTCACCCTTGGTGTCACAAATATCCCTAGAGGGGTAGTCATTCTTTAGGTAGAATGTGACCCCCTCCTCCCTTTTGTTGGCCAGCTTCTTTTGAAAAGATTATACCCTTCCAGGGCTAGCTTGCAGTCATGAGGTCCATCCCACCAGGTTCAGTGATAACAACGGTCACCTTTGCCAACTCATACTAGGACTCCCAGTTCTTCCTATTTGTTCCCCAAACTCTGCAGATTGGTGTACAGGTATCTGAGCCCCCTAGCAGTGCCCCCACCCAGCTCTGCCAGGTAATTAGTGCTATGGGAGAAAGAGCATTCTCTTACCTGGTTGGTAACCTGTCCAAGTTCTCTCATTCCCTGAAACCTATAATCAACATCCATTTATTACTGCTACCAGGTGATACAGCTAGGGCAAATACCAGTCTGTCTTAATATATGCTTTAAGCCAATCTTTCATGTGGCTTCTTTACAGGTATTCAAAACCAGTTATACTATGACTGCATGGGTACCAAAAATCCACATAAGGCAGCGTATAGTTGCAAAATATATGTCCAAAAGAGTGTATATTTGGAAAAGTTCTGTGCCAAAAAGGGATATGAGCAATGAGTTCAAAATATACTTTAAATATACAGTATACAAATACATCCCCTTCATGGATCACTGCCTTGTCGTGGCGAAGGGGCTTGCGGAACTCAATGAAGTCAGGTCAAGACGGACAGGTCATGACGGAGAGTTCTGACAAAACGTGGTCCAAAACTGGAGGAGGGCATGGCAAACCACTCCAGTATCCTTGCCAAGAAAACCCATGGACAGTATCAAAAGGCTAAAAGATATGACGCCGGAAGATGAGCCCCTCAGGTCGGAAGGTGTCCAAAATGCTACTGGGGAAGAGCAGAGGGCAATTCCAAGTAGCTCCAGAAAGAGTGAAGCGGCTGGGCCAAAGCCGAAAGGACGCTCAGCTGTGGATGTGTCTGGAAGTAGAAGGAAAGTCCGATGCTGTAAAGAACAATATTGCATAGGAACCTGGAATGTAAGATCTATGAATCAAGGTAAGCTGGATGTGGTCAAACATGAGATGACAAGATTGAACATCGACATCTTGGGAATCAGTGAACTAAAATGGACAGGAATGGGCGAATTTAATTCAGGAGACCATTATATATACTACTGTGGGCAAGAATCCCTTAGAAGAAATGGAGTAGCTCTCATAGTCAGTAAAAGAGTGGGAAAGGCAGTACTGGGGTACAACCTCAAAAACGACAGAATGCTTTCAGTTCGAATCCAAGGCAAACCATTCAACATCACAGTGATCCAAGTCTATGCCCCAACCACTGATGCCGAAGAAGCTGAAGTTGACCGGTTCTATGAAGACCTACAACACCTATTAGAACTAACACCAAAAAAAGATGTCCTTTTCATCATAGGGGACTGGAATGCTAAAGTAGGAAGTCAAAAAATAACCGGAATAACAGGCAAGCTCGGCCTCGGAGTACAAAATGAAGCAGGGCAAAGGCTAATAGAGTTTTGCCAAGAGAACAGGCTGGTCATAGCAAACACTCTTTTCCAACAACACAAGAGACAACTCTACACATGGACATCACCAGATGGTCAATACCGAAATCAGATTGATTATATACTTTGCAGCCAAAGATGGAGAAGCTCTATACAATCAGCAAAAACAAGACCTGGAGCTGACTGTGGCTCAGATCATGAGCTTCTTATCGCAAAATTTAGGCTTAAATTGAAGAACGTAGGGAAAACCACTAGACCACTCAGGTATGACCTAAATCATATCCCTTATGAATATACAGTGGAGGTGAGGAATAGATTTAAAGGATTAGATCTGGTAGACAGAGTGCCTGAAGAACTGTGGATAGAGGTTCGTAACATTGTATGGGAGGCAGCAACTAAAACCATCCCAAAGAAAAAGAAATGCAAGAAAGCAAAGTGGCTGACTGATGAGGCTTTACAAATAGCTGAGGAAAGAAGGGAAGCAAAAGGCAAGGGAGAAAGGGAAAGATATAACCAACTGAATGCAGATTTCCAGAGAACAGCAAGTAGAGATAAGGCGGCCTTCTTAAATGAACAGTGCAAAGAAATCGAGGAAAACAATAGAATGGGGAAGACTAGAGATCTCTTCAAGAAAATCGGAGATATCAAGGGAACGTTTTGTGCAAAGATGGGCATGATAAAGGATAAAAAAGGCAGGGACCTAACAGAAGCAGAAGAGATTAAGAAGAGGTGGCAAGAATACACAGAAGTACTATACAAGAAAGATCTTAATATCCCTGATAAATACGATGGTGTGGTCACTGACCTTGAGCCAGACATCCTAGAGAGTGAAGTCAAGTGGGCCTTAGGAAGCATTACTAACAACAAAGCTAGCGGAGAAGACAGTATCCCAGCTGAGCTATTTAAAATCCTAAAAGATGATGCTGTTAAAGTGCTGCACTCAATATGCCAACAAATTTGGAAAACTCAACAGTGGCCACAGGATTGGAAAAGGTCAGTTTACGTTCCAATTCCAAAGAAAGGCAATGCCAAAGAATGTTCAAACTACCGTACAATTGCGCTCATTTCACATGCTAGCAAGGTTATGCTCAAAATCCTACAAGCTAGGCTTCAGCAGTATGTGAACCGAGAACTACCAGAAGTGCAAGCTGGGTTTCGAAGAGGCAGAGGAACTAGAGATCAGATTGCCAACATTCGCTGGATCATGGAAAAAGCAAGAGAGTTCCAGAAAAACATCTACTTCTGCTTCATTGACTACGCTAAAGCCTTTGATTGTGGGGATCACAACAAACTGTGGCAAATTCTTAAAGAGTTGGGAGTACCAGACCACCTTACCTGTCTCCTGAGAAACCTGTATGCAGGTCAAGAAGCAACAGTTAGACCTGGACATGGAACAACCGACTGGTTCAAAATTGGGAAAGGAGTACGACAAGGCTGTATATTATCACCCTGCTTTTTAACTTATATGCAGAGTACATCATGAGAAATGCCGGGCTGGATGAATCACAAGCTGGAGTTAAGATTTCCGGGAGAAATATCAGCAACCTCAGATATGCAGACGATACCACCCTAATGGCAGAAAGTGAAGAGGAACAAAGAGCCTCTTTTTTTTTTTCCATAAGTTTTATTAAATTTTAAAATACATATTAAGAGCTAATACAAAAGAAAAGAAATAGAAATACAAAGTAAGAAAAAGGAAAAGAAAAAGTGAAGTCAAAAAATAACAAACAAAGAAAATATAGAAAATAGATGTCCTCCAATTTATCCTTGAACTTTAAGTACAACAATTAACTTTAAATGTTAGTCCTTCATACAATACACAGAAACTTTTCTTTGTCATATACCCTATGATTTCTATAATCCAATCTTCTGTTCTTCATATAGGTTTCGCCTTTCTTGATATCTTCCAACAATCCATCTCTGGTTTCTACTCCTTAGAATAGTAATCAAATGTTCATTGTTGCATCAATTAAATGTTTTCCATTTGCTCTTTCCATTTTTACATCTATATTTATATCTTCAATAAAGTCCAATTAGTATAACAAATAAAGGCCTTATCTACGTCTAATAAAATACAGTATATTCTGTTCATGTTATGACTATATATTCCATTAATACATAATCTAACATATTACATAACATAATACATAATATAGCAAAAATACAAAACCTAACATAACATATAACCTAATACATACAACATATTCTTGTAATAACCTACATTCTAATTCCATCTCATCATCTCATTGTCTTCTCATAAATGTGTCTCCAGAAAGAGTAATATATAATATCAACATATTTATTTATAATCTTGTATCTTACACTTAAAATATCATGTTTTTATGCATCTGTAAGTTTCTCATATCTGTGCTTACTCTGTGTACAATACCAAATCCACATTTTCATTAACCTTGCATTCCAAATCAATATCAATAAATCTCCTGTTTAGGTTATGCCAATATCACAATATGCAACTTGTTTATTTCTGTAACTCATGTGGGATGTCAAAATGTTTATTTTGCCATATCTATCAATTTGCATATTAAAATCTTCCTGTCTCAGCTGCCACAATGTATTTATGCCCAAACATTTAATAGACCACTTCCTGTAAAATATCATAATCTTCTTCTGTACCAATACATTCAAAGTCCTCTTTCCCTGTTTCTCTACTGGTTCGAAAAGTCTTTCCTCTGTTTCTAAATCTGTCCCTTGTATCTTCTGTTCCTGAGCCACCAAAACTATTAATATACGTTCTATGGATTTCTTAATTTGCAAAAATTTTTTGCTGGTTTCTTCCTTAAAATCCTGAAGTGCTGTGAGAAATGCCATTATTTGTTGTTCAAACCGTAATCAGCTGCCGTAGCCAAAACAAAAAATTTTCTCAGGGAGCAGGGAACAGCTGTTCTATTATTTATCAATAATGTCTATTTCTTTAAGTGAGAAAAGCTTTTAAAGTAAGAGATGAAAAAATTCCACAGAGCAGTATTTCAAACAGTTTGTAAAAGGAAAGATGAAAATATATTCCAAATGAAAGATAGTCCTTTCTAAAAAAAAGTAGAAAAAGAAAAAAAAAAAGGTAGAGAGGCACACATTCTCTATACTTTATTCTTTATTCTTCTTTATTCTTCAGGCTGCAAGCTGCTTAACCCAAACAAACAATTTCTCAAAAGTCAGTTAGTTTGTCGAATGAGAAATACCAACAAAGTCTCTTAAGTCCCAATTTCTCTGATACAAAAGAAAGGCAGAAAAATACAAAACTTGTTCACTATGTTGCCAAAATAAAATCTATCAAACTTCCACCAAAATTAATTATAGCAAAGAAAACACAAAATTAGCCAACATTTTGAAAGAAGTCCAAAGATAAATTTTAGATAATAAAAATGTACTAATCTAAAAAAGAAAACTAATATAAAGTGGTCTAAAAGCTGGCTGTCACTCTTGTGTCTCCCAAGAGACTTACGTTCTCTGCAGAGCTAGGATCCTCCTTCGGCCATTTCACTGCATTCACCCCCGTTCTTCTCCGCGGTGGAAACAACAAAGAAAAACAGGAGTGGGCAATTACAATGGCTCTGTGAGCAATCTTCTGGTTCCCCCTTCTCCAGGGGGAAACTTCAGTGGTCTGTAGACCCCTGCAAACAAGATAGAAAGTTAGCCAGGTCTCAGAGCTCAGAGCTCTGAGAAACTCTGACTTGTCGAGTTGCCAGCCAGGCTTGGAGTGTGAACTAAAGAGCCTCTTGATGAGGGTGAAAGAGGAGAGTGCAAAAGCTGGCTTGAAACTCAACATTAAAAAAACTCAGATCATGGCATCTGGTCCCATCACTTCCTGGCAAATAGAAGGGGATGAAATGGAAGCAGTGACAGATTTTATTTTCTTGGGCTCCAAGATCACCGCAGACGGTGACTGCAGCCATGAAATTAAAAGACGCTTGCTCCTTGGGAGGAAAGCTACGGTAAACCTAGACAGCATATTAAAAAGCAGAGACATCACCTTGCCGACAAAGGTCCGTATAGTTAAAGCTATGGTTTTCCCAGTAGTAATGTATGGCTGTGAGAGTTGGACCATAAGGAAGGCTGAGCGCCGAAGAATTGATGCTTTCGAACTGTGGTGCTGGAGAAGACTCTTGAGAGTCCCTTGGACTGCAAGGAGGTCAAATCAGTCAATCCTAAAGGAAATCAACCCTGACTGCTCATTGGAAGGACAGATGCTGAAGCTGAAGCTCAAATACTTTGGCCACCTAATGAGAAGAGAGGACTCACTGGAAAAGACCCTGATGCTGGGAAAGACTGAAGGCAAAAGGAGAAGGGGACGGCAGAGGATGATTAGATGGTTAGATAGCATCACCAATGTAATGAACATGAATTTGAGTAAACTCCGGGTGACAGTGGAGGACAGGAAGGCCTGGCGTGCTATGGTCCATGAGGTCACGAAGAGTCGGACATGACTAAATGACTGAACAACAACAAACAACATATACATATACATATACATATACATATACATATACATATACATATACATATACATATACATATACATATACATATACATGACAGTTGTACACAAAACTCCATATCTTGTCAGTTTTAAAGTTGGGGACAACAAGATTTAAAGCATCGGATGTGCAGCTGTGGGTGAAGGCAGATAATGCCGGTTTTATTCCTTTTGAAATGATGGACTTTGCCTTTTTCACGTGGGCCGCCTAGGCCATCCACCTGTTCTGATCGGGGGGGCCCGGCTCAGCCCCCGAGTTCTTCCAGACGAAGGGCAGTGCTTGGGGCAGGTGAGGCGTGTTGTATATATTTTTTATGTCTGTAGAATATGTGGCTGAGTTTTTAAAAAGCCAGGCCTCAAAACTTTTTTCCTGTTTGGGCTCAGGAGCACATGTTCACCCCCACTCAGGAATGTTATTTGCCTTCAGGTGCCGGCCAGTCTGTGAGTTCTGACCAATCAGAATTAGCTGTTAGAGCTTTGCCCATATTGGGAATCTGTTGCCTAGGTGTTTTGGTCACATGCTGGATTCTGTCCACTCAGATGCTGGTCAGGTAAAGGTTTAAAATGTAAATGCCTTTTGTTCTTTTGTCCTCACTCTGCTCTCTGCTATCAAAATGTAAATAGCCATGCCTTCTCTTCGGCTGAAGAAAAATCTTAGTTTCGTTTTTCTTTGTTTTAAATAAAGCAACATTTTTACTACAAACTTATCTCTTGGTTTTTCCATAACTCTGATCACAAATTTTATAAAAATGCAAAAGGTTCTGTGCCCAGCAATTGCTTCTGCGATCAGAGACAAAACTTATGGAAATAAAAAGAAAGCTGACCTGTTTTAGTCTGCATTTGGAGAGGCTTCTTTTGTTTTTTGAAACTTGCCGGCAGTTACAGGAAGTTTCCATCGGAGGCGGAGTTTTGCCTTGTGTTTGCAAGCCTCTTGGTGTTTTTTGGATTACTACAACAGGGGAGAGAAGGAGCCATGGCTGCTGCTGGAGCTTCTAATTTTCAAGGTATGCCCCTGGAAAGGCTTTCTAATACTAATTATTTGAACTGGTCTTTGAAAATGGAAAGTTTCTTGAGGAGAGAAAATTTATGGTCTGCAATTTCTGAACAAATTCCTCAGAATCCAGATCAAGCCTGGTTGAGGAAAGATGAGAAATGCAAAGCCTCCATTATTTTGGCTGTTCAGGATGATCAGCTTATACACGTGAGAGGCAAAGAAACTTCCAAAGACTTATGGGACTATTTGCGTGATTTATATGTGAAAACTAGTCCAGGCAGCAAGGTTATTTTAACAAAAAAACTGTACAAGGCTCACTTGCCTGAGAATGGAAATTTGCCAGATCATCTCCACAAGCTTCAGAATTATTTTGTGGAACTTCAGGAACGTTGGATGGAATTTACCCCCCTGATGAAAGCCTACATTATGCTTTCTTCGTTGAATGAGTCCTGGGACACTTTAATTTGCTCTATGGAGGGAATCCCAGAAGATGATCTAACTCCATCGTTCGTGTCTACCCGACTGCTTGCTGAGTGGGAGAAAAGACAAGAAAAAGCTGCCTCCATTTCTACAATAAAGTCTTCTCGTGGCCAGCAGAGGGAGCGGAAGAGCTCTGAATTCCAAGCTTCTGCTTTTTCCACCACCAGGCGATGCTTTACCTGTGGATCTCCTGCTCATCTCCAAAAGGACTGTGTCAAGTTTACAAAGAAGACTTCAAAGAACAAAGAAGAAACTTCTAGAAAGAAGATTCTTCATGCAACAGTTGTTGAGAACTCTGATAATAAAGATTTGTGGGTTCTTGACAGTGGGGCCAATTCTCATATATGTCACAATAAAGATTCCTTTCTGTCTTTGTCTAAAACTAACAAACAAAAAGTTTCCTTAGCAGATGGATCTGTATCCAAGATCGTGGGTGAAGGTGAGATCAATCTTCCATGTTTGGGGGAAACTGTTAAAAATGTTTTGTTTGTGCCTAATTTTCAAATTAAATGCATATTAAAAAGCAGAGACATCACCTTGCCGACAAAGGTCCGTATAGTTAAAGCTATGGTTTTTCCAGTAGCAATGTATGGCTGTGAGAGTTGGACCATAAGGAAGGCTGAGCGCCGAAGAATTGATGCTTTCGAGCTGTGGTGCTGGAGAAGACTCTTGAGAGTCCCTTGGACTGCAAGGAGGTCAAACCAGTCAATCCTAAAGGAAATCAACCCTGACTGCTCATTGGAAGGACAGATGCTGAAGCTGAAGCTCAAATACTTTGGCCACCTAATGAGAAGAGAGGACTCACTGGAAAAGACCCTGATGCTGGGAAAGACTGAGGGCAAAAGGAGAAGGGGACGGCAGAGGATGAGATGGTTAGATAGCATCACCGATGTAATGAACATGAATTTGAGTAAACTCCGAGAGACAGTGGAGGACAGGAAGGCCTGGCGTGCTATGGTCCATGAGGTCACGAAGAGTCGGACACGACTGAACGACTGAACAACAACAACAATTTTCAAAGCAATCTCTTGTCTGTGGGGCAGCTAGTAGCCTCAGGTTATGTAGTAGCTTTTAAGAAAGAGGGTTGTGAAATTAGAAAGGCTGGCAGAGTAGTTGCAAAGTGTTTGCAGAAAGATTCTCTGTACATTGTGCAGAAGGCTGAAAAGCAGCAAATTGCTAAAGCCAAGGCTGTTTTTGAGAATAAGCCCTTACACGATCAGTGCATCCATTTATTACATAGGAGATTTGCTCATGCTAATTTTAAGTACATTTCTCAAATGCCTAGTTATTCTGCTGATTTAAAATTGAAACCTTCTGATAAATATCTAGACTGTGCAGTTTGCAAGGAGAATAAAACCACAAGGGCTCCTGTGAAAAAGTTTTCTGATAGGTCCACCTCTAGGCCTCTAGAGATCATTCATTCTGATGTTATAGGCCCCTTTTCTCCTAGTCTTGGGGGAGCAAGGTACATTTTGACCTTCATAGATGATTTTTCCAGGTACACATTCATTTATTTGCTGAAACACAAAGATGAGGTCTTTGATAAATTTAAGGCTTTTGTGGCTTGGGCGAATGGAAAATTCCCAAGGCCAGTGTCTGCTTTGCAATCAGATCGCGGTGGCGAGTATCTATCCTCAAAGTTTAAAAGCTTTTTGTTAGAAAAAGGGATAGAACACATTTTGGCTAACCCTTACACTCCTGAACAGAATTCTGTTGCAGAGAGAAAAGGCAGAACACTGCAGGAAGCAATGATGTGTTTGCTGAAGGATGCTAGTTTGCCTTTTAGGTATTGGGGAGAAGCTGTTACTACAGCGTGTTATGTGCAGAACAGGCTGTTTAGCAGTGCAATTCAGGATGTCCCTTTTCATTTGTTCTATGGTGTCAAGCCTAAAGTAAGCCACCTCAGGGTGTTTGGAAGCACAGCTTGGGTCCACATTCCCAAACAGCTGAGGCGCAAGGGGGCTTCCAGAACAAAGAAAGCAATCTTTGTTGGGTATGAACAGAGTCAGAGAAGCTACAGGTTCATACTGGATAATCAACTGATAATTAGTAAAAGTGCTTCTTTTGCTGAGCAGAATTGGGATAAAATAAACTCTAGTTCTTCAGTTGATTTATCCATGAGGGAGCAGCAAAGTCTTGCTGATGGTGATTTGCAGGAATCACCTAGTGAAGTCAATGATCAGGAAGCTGACTTGTCTGGAAAGTCAGAGGTTTCTGAGGATAATGGTGGGAAACAGAGTGTAAGTCCTGTCCTACCTCGCAGGTCTGAAAGGATTAATAAGGGAGTTCCTCCTGATCGTTATCAAGTAGATGTTGTGAAGGCTTTTCACATTCACACAGAGCCTGAGTCTCTGGAAGAAATTAAAGAAATGCCAGCTGAAATAGCTAAGTGTTGGCATGAAGCCATGCAGCAAGAGTTGGATTCCTTAAAGGAAAATAAAACTTGGAAACTAGTGAATTTGCCTCCTAATCAGAAGGTTCTAGGTTGTAGGTGGGTGTTCAAACTGAAAAAAGATTCTGATGGTAAAATTCAGAAGTACAAAGCAAGGTTGGTAGCAAAAGGTTTTGCTCAAAGAAAAAATGTGGACTATGACAAAACTTTTGCTCCAGTGACAAAAGCTGAATCTATCAGGTTGCTTTTAAAGGTTGCTGCCATGAAGAAACTGTCTGTTTATCACTATGATATTCAAACTGCTTTTCTGTATGGTGACTTGGAGGAAAAATTGTTTATGCAACAACCTCCTGGTTATGAAAAAGAAAAACATCTTGTGTGTGAATTGCAGAAATCCATCTATGGATTGAAACAAGCCGCGCGTTTTTGGAATATTGAAATGGATAATATTTTGCAAAAATTTGGGTTTCAGAAGGGAATTGCTGATCCTTGTGTGTATGTAAAAAATGATAAGCAAGGTGTAATGTACTTGTGCTTGTATGTGGATGATTTGTTGCTGCTCACTTCATCTGATGAACAGAAGCATTCCTTTGAGGTTTGTATGAAAAACAATTTCTCATTGAAATGTCTTGGAGCAGTCAACAATTACTTAGGATTAGAAATTCAGAGGGAAAAAGATGGCAGTTTTCTCATAAGCCAGAGTAGCAAAATTAAGAAACTGCTGGAGGATTTTAAAATGCAGGACTGCAAGTCTGTCTCCTCCCCCATGCTTCCCGAGTTTCTAAAAGGGGAGGGGGAGAAGGGGGATGGTGAGTCATCTGAAGGAGATAGTTTCAGATCAGCCATTGGCAGTCTTGTTTACATTGCAAACAATAGCCGTCCGGACATTTCTAACTGTGTGTCCATTTTGAGCAGGTTTGTGGAAAATCCCACATCTGCTGCAAAGTCTGGGTTAAAAAGGCTGTTTCGTTATTTGCAAGGCACCAAAGATTTTTGCTTAAGGTTGTCTGCTACAGACACAGAGGAAAAGTTAGAATGCTGGTGTGATTCAGATTGGGCTGGAGATCTCAGTGATAGGAAGTCTACTTCTGGAAGTGTAATTCAATTTGCAAATTCCACTATTGCTTGGTTTTCCAGAAAGCAGACTGTAGTAGCCATCAGCACAGCTGAAGCTGAATTTTATGCTTTAGCACAACTGTGCAATGAAGTACTTTGGTTTACACAATTGTTGCAAGACATTGGAGTCATTTTAAGCCAGCCTGTCACAATTCATGAAGACAATCAAACCTGTATCCATTTGGCTTTATCTGAAAGTTCCAGAAATCGCACAAAGCACATTGATGTGCGTTTTCATCTTGTTAAAGATTTTCTAGCCAAGAAAAAGGTTGTTTTGAAATACTGTGATACTAAATTAATGTTGGCTGATATCTTAACCAAGCCTCTAGTTGCCAGTAGGCACAATGAGTTGATTTCCAAGCTGGGTTTGTTTCCATATTCTTTCTAGTCATAAAAAAGGGGAGTGTTGTATATATTTTTTATGTCTGTAGAATATGTGGCTGAGTTTTTAAAAAGCCAGGCCTCAAAACTTTTTTCCTGTTTGGGCTCAGGAGCACATGTTCACCCCCACTCAGGAATGTTATTTGCCTTCAGGTGCCGGCCAGTCTGTGAGTTCTGACCAATCAGAATTAGCTGTTAGAGCTTTGCCCATATTGGGAATCTGTTGCCTAGGTGTTTTGGTCACATGCTGGATTCTGTCCACTCAGATGCTGGTCAGGTAAAGGTTTAAAATGTAAATGCCTTTTGTTCTTTTGTCCTCACTCTGCTCTCTGCTATCAAAATGTAAATAGCCATGCCTTCTCTTCGGCTGAAGAAAAATCTTAGTTTTGTTTTTCTTTGTTTTAAATAAAGCAACATTTTTACTACAAACTTATCTCTTGGTTTTTCCATAACTCTGATCACAAATTTTATAAAAATGCAAAAAGGCGGGCCTCCCGGGGATCCAGTGGCGTCGTAGCTGAGCCTGCAGCTGCCCGCTGGCCTGGCCGACCCGGTGCTGTTGGCGCTCTGTCGTGGTGGGAGGTGGCCTCCAAGGCAGATGCAGCTTCGGGAACATCAGCCCGTCCTGCCTTGAGCCCTTGGCGTGCCCCACGCCCACCACCTGCGCTCCTGCAATGGCAGGTCCAGGAGAAGAGGCCCACAGGCAGAACTTGGGTGCCCCATCCTCCAGGGCTGGAAGACACCCACATTATTGGTTATTCATTGGGCTGACGCAGCCCTGCAGTTGAGGCTCTGAGTGGCTGACATAGACTTCCTTTTTTATATATAATAACTTTATTAAACTTTTAAACAAGAAAGATAAAAACTAACAAGAACCTACGT
Source organism: Charina bottae (assembly GCA_023362775.1). NCBI lineage: Eukaryota > Metazoa > Chordata > Lepidosauria > Squamata > Charinaidae > Charina > Charina bottae. The sequence goes on along the minus strand of JALMGJ010000045.1, from coordinate 4,508,208 downwards.
TTAAGATAAAGGAAAGAAAGAAAATAAAGAGAGAAAGAGAGAACAAAGGCAAAACTGTCTGTAGCTTGAATCATGTCAACTGGATTTCTGTTTTCTCAGTGGAAACGTTTCGCTCCTTATCCAAGGAGCTTCTTCAGTCTGAGCAAAGTTAATAAGGGAATCCTTAAATATGTTTCTAGGTGGCGTCCCACTCAGTCATTCAGAGAGGGCATGCTACGGATCCCGTCCGTAAAGGAATGTCACCTGACGGGGTCTAGGAGGCGTGCCTTCTCAGTAACGGTGCCCACCCTTTGGAATATGCTACCCCCGGAGGTGAGGCAGGCCTCATCGCTCCCGGCCTTCAGAAAGAACTTAAAGACCTGGTTCTGCCGCCTTGCGTGGGGGGGGGGGGGAACAGTTCCTCTTGGGGATGGCTGGTGCCATAGGGCCCTTTTAAACATCCAAACATCATACCACCGCATCTTGGATTTTTATACTTAATTTTAATATATTAGAGTGTTTTATTGGGTTGTTTTAATTGTCGGATTTTAATTTTTGTGTATTGTAAACCGCCCAGAGTTCCCTTGCGGGGAGATGGAGCGGTATATAAATTGAAACATAAATAAATAAATAAATAAATAATTCGGAAGAATTTGTTTCCAAAGCAAAGATCCTGAAACTGGATACAGATGAAACTATGGTCTCCTTCGATGTGTCCTCCCTTTTCACCAGCATCCCCACCACTCATGCTCTATCCGCTGTCAGGAAGAGACTAGAAGAGGACAGTACCCTTGAAAGGAGAAACCATCTCAACCCAAACCAGATCTGCCATCTTCTGGACCTGTGTCTTAACACCACTTATTTCTCATACAGAGGTGACTTTTACAGACAAAAACACGGCTGTGCCATGGGTTCTCCTGTGTCACCCATTGTGGCCAATTTATACATGGAAGAAGTGGAGAAGAAAGCACTCAACACATTCCAGGGAACGGTGCCCACCCACTGGTTTAGGTATGTGGATGACACCTGGGTCAAAATCAAGGCCCAGGAAGTACAGGCCTTCACGGACCATATAAACACCATAGATGCCAACATTAGGTTCACCAGAGAAGACACCAAGGACAACAGACTGGCATTCCTAGACTGTGAAGTCCTCATTGGGACTGGTGGCAAGCTAGAAATAGGGATCTACAGGAAACCCACACACACAGATCAATATCTGATGTTTGACTCCCACCATCCACTGCAGCACAAACTAGGAGTCATCAGGACATTGTCAAACAGAGCAGAAACCATCCCCACCTCCATGGATTCCAAAAAGAATGAAAATCAGCACCTGAGAACAGCTCTGAAGGCCTGTGGATATCCAAATTGGGCCTTCACTAAATCTAAATCTACCAGACCTAAAACAGTGACAGATAGGGCTGAGACTCAGAGTAAACGGAAGAACCTGGTCATTCCTTACATGGCTGGCGTGTCTGAAAAGATAAAACGGATATTTGGCAAACACCACATACCTGTATATTTCAAACCCACCAACACACTGAGACAGAGGCTTGTACACCCCAAAGTTCAAACTCCAAAACACAAGAAAAGCAATGTAGTGTATGCAATCCAGTGCAGTGAGGAGTGCTCTGAACTCTACATTGGAGAAACCAAACGACTTTTGTACAGGAGGATGGCCCAACACAGGAGAAGTAACACCACAGGACCAGAGTCAGCAGTTTATCTTCATCTAAAGGAAAAAGGACACTCATTTGAGGACATAAATGTTCACATTTTAGACAGAGAAGATAGGTGGTTTGAGAGAGGGGTCAAGGAATCCATTTATGCCAACTTGGAAAATCCTTCCTTGAATAGAGGTGGGGGCCTCAGGCACAATCTTTCCCCTATTTTCCTTCCTGCTTTGTCTTCTGTGCCTAGGAAGATTAAGACCATTTCGCAAGCTCAACAGCAGCATGGTAATCTTAACGATCCTCCTTTAGATGATAAAGGGACTTAGAAATAACATCTCAAAATAACCATGACCTAGCCCCAGGTGCAAGGTCACACAGCCACCTAGAAACATATTTAAGGGTTCCCTTACTAACTTTGCTCAGACTGAAGAAGCTCCTTGGATAAGGAGCGAAACGTTTCCACTGAGAAAACAGAAATCCAGTTGACATGATTCAAGCTACAGACAATTCCACCTGGATGACTGAGAACCTTCATAGAAAAAGGCAAAAGTGCAAAAAGATAAGAAAGAAAAAAGAGGTATAAAGAAATGAATTCCAATTTTCTTTTACAACAGTTTTATATATATATATTTAAACTGAACTCTTACTGCAAGGTTGCAACATAACTTTCATTTTTTCTATCATCTCATATTTTTTCTAATCATCAAACCCATATATCAAAATTTCATTTTTTTCTGTTTTGTGCAAAAAGTCCAAAAGAGGTTTCCTAAAGTGTTATCCATGGGCCTGAACCTGTCTTGGGTGGGTGGGGGGGGGGGAGGCCCTTAGCAAATCTACACATTTTCGTTTTCTTTCCCCTCCAACTGGTATCCTGTGGCCACAGTCTTGCCGGCTGCCTTCCTTTTGCCCCAGCGTAAAGAACCCCCCCAAGAAAAGAGGCCAAACCCACATATATGTGTTTGTTTTTTTATTATTTTTAATATGCATTTTTTTTTATTTTGGGCCCTTAAAAAAAGGAACTAGGAAAAGACCCAGTCCCCACTATATAATGTTTGGGAAATGGAGAGAACTTTGCATTTCCTTAAGTACAGGAGTAGAAACGACGTCTCTGAGCATCCAGGGAGCGCCCTGGCCTCTTCACCGCAGTACTCAACCATGTCAACAGGAGTCCAGGACTAGAAATTAACTGCGTGGAAAAAGAAGGGGGTGCGGGGGTGCAATCGAGGTTATGAAATGGGCTGCTTAGCATCTCACACCTTGCTGGGCTAAATTGAAAACAACGTCGGACCCAGACAGATCACAGGCAGGTTGATGGGGGGAGAGGGCCCTTCCCGTCGGTGTGCCAACCTGGTCCAGCACTTGCCGAGAGAGAAGAGCTGCCCTTCAGCGGGAAGGGCCTCCCGCTGGAGATTCCAGTCGCTCCGTTGGATTCGGAGACATCCCGGGAAGGTTCTCCACTGGCCATCCTTCGGGATTGCTCTAGATCGGCCTTTCCCCCCTTCCCGTCAAACCTGGAAGACTTCAGTTCCCACTGACCAGGCCCAACTGGACCACTTCCCTTGACAGGAATTTCGTCCGACCACATACGCAGAGCTTTCCAAACTGTGTGTCGCGACACAAAAGTGTGTCGCCACACACAGTCTGGTGTGTCGCCACACAACCCGGAAGCGCTGATCATCATCAGTGCTTCCGGGTTTTCCCGCGGCGACACACCAACGGCGGCGCGCAAATATCTAAAGCGGCAGCAGCGCTTCCAGGATTTTGCACGCTACCACAACGGCGGCACTTCCGGGTTTTCCCGCGGCGACACACCAACGGCAGTTGGTGTGTTGCTGCGGGAAAACTTTGGAAAGCCCTGACATACGGCATAGAGGGCTTTTCTCAACAGCTCCATCTTCGGGTGGAACCCCTCTGGCAGATCTGTCGTGTGATTCTGCTAACAGCAGTCCCTTTTTTCAGGATCAAAGGAGCATCTTTCTCTGGAAGACCTTAAGAACGCTGTCCCTGATTTCTTTGGTTCTCATACCATAAATGATGGGGTTGACAATCCATGGAAGGAACAGGTAAACTGCACTGATGAAGTTGTGGACATCCTGACTGGCAGACTTGGCCAGGTGGTACACCAGGGAGGAGATGAGACTGCAAGAGTAGATTATGAGGATGACCATGAGGTGGGTGCCACAGGTATGAAAGGCCTTGCGCCAGAGATGGCCAGATGTTATACGCAATGCCACATGGATGATACGGCCGTAGGAGCCCAAGAGGACGATGAAGTCAAAAATAACGGTGATAGATCTTGCCACCAGCCCTACCACTTTATTTCTAGAAGTATCACCGCAAGACAGTTTCATCAGAGCCATATGCTCACAGGCAAAGTGCCCGATAATGTTGGACTGGCAGAACCTCACCTGGGAAGCCAAGACCACCACTGGGCTAACAACAGCCATACTGCGAGCAACACCCACAAGAGTAAGCACAGAAGAAAGGAATGGCAAGGAGGTATCTGGCCTCTTGAAAGCCCGGGAAGGCCAGGAGGAAGAACTCTGTGTACAAGATGTTGGCTGTTCCATTCTGGCTCCCACCAGACATCTTATTGCTGCAGAATGATAAAGCTGTAGAAAAAAAAGTCATTCTCAATGCTTCAGAGAAATTCTTACAGGTGAGAATTGTTGGAGATTCTGGCAAATCCAGCATGCCTCATCAGCATATGGATGGCTGCTCTAGGATGCAAGCTCTCCATGCTTTTTGAGGAAGCTGTTTGTGGCCACTCCCACTTCCTCTCTCTCTCTCTCTCTCCTCCTTCGACCGGGAGCAAAGCACACAGCTGTGTGCTGCTCCATTCTAGGCCATGGATGGGCCTAGGAGATTTTTACCCCTTTCTACACGCATCTCTTGCCAGCAATGAGAGGCAAGAGTTAACTAAGTTTAGGGAACAGAAAGAAGAAGTGGAACATCATTTATCTACCAAAAATGCTGTACGTGCAATGAATAAACGTAAGGACTCTTTTGTACTTACTTTTCATATCTGCCATGTCTAGGCGTGTGTTTCTTTATGCTAAGGTGGGCTAAAGGTGTAAGACTAACCTGGATCTCTCTAATATGCTCATGGGCTCTGTTTTTAAACATTATTCTTTTTCTGTACATGAGCATAGCAGCTCTGCTCCATTCAGTAGTTCTAACAGACTGCTAAATGGACTTAAAGAATAACAGAGGCCCCACGCTGCAGCCCAGAGATGTGGGGAAATTTCTTGCTAGGAGGAGGGCGTTGGCCCAAGGGTTAAATAAAGCTGCCCAAGGGAGGACCTGGCCTGCCCAGTTAGTGCAAAATGCTGGGGGGCGAGGGGGGGGATGCAAAAAGGGAGGAAATGAAACAGAGTGTCTTGGAACAGGACTGGATGGAGCTGCAGAGGAGGGGGCTTGCGTGGGCATGCGCAGGGTGTGGGGACAGGTCCCTGGCTCCAGGGCGTCTCTGGACCCTCGGCCTGTCAACTTTTGGGGGGGACAGCTCTGTCAGCATGGCTACCCTCCACTTCACGCCAAAGAAAGCCCCTCTTGGCACTGGTCTACTCAGGGAAAGGGAAGCAGCGATATATATACTGTATATAATATTTATATATACCTGTATATTACTCTTACTATTGCCTGACACTTTTTCTGCTGATGTTCCTTTCTGCTCCCTGTATTGGGACAGGTTTTCCTTCCCCGAGAATGCCTTCCTTTAAGTTTTACGGCTTCCTGGATATGAATCTAAGGTCCTGTTGGGCTCCTCCTGGTCATCTGCAAGGAATGGCCATGGGTAAGTTGCCCCCGTGTGTCGTTGGTTCAGAACACCTATCGGGACACACTCCAGATTTGTTTTGTGCAAGTAGCGAGTGGGCGGAATGGGTCAAGTTCTCTGCGCTACAAGGTTGTGCCCCTCTGGGTTTGATCCATGCCCCTCCGGCTCCCTCTGGTGACTCACGAGGAGGATGTGGCTGGATTTGGACGGTGGCAAATGCTTCTCTAGGGAGGACAGGGCACCATTCTGCCCGCCTTGAAAGAGGCGGTCGCGTTCCTTTCTTGAAGAAGCACCTCTTGATCTGGCCTTTTGGACCTCTTTCTAGGGCAGATTGGGGAGAAGGGTGTGGGGAATCAGCTGCAGAGGATCTTAGAAGAACAATTAGCCAGATCCCTTTTAGTCAGCATTAGGCCTACTGACCCGATGGAAATGACATGGGTTGCTCTGACTGGCGACCTTCACTGGGACTTGAGGGAAGGAGCGTGGTCCTCCTAAACCTCTCCGTGGGATTTGATTCATCTCCAGCTGTGGCATCCTTCTGGGCCGGGATGCAGGACACAATATTAGGGTGCAGCTGCTCCTACCTAAGGGGGTAGTTCCAGTCGGTAGTCGTGAGGAGGCGAGAGCACAAGCCCTTGAGTACCCCAGCGTGGGATGCCACAAGGCGTGGCACCTTCCCCTGTCATTTAACATCTGGATGAAACTGCCGGAAGAAGTTATTCATCGGTCTGAGGTGAGGGATCAGCAGTTGATCACTGGCACCTCAGGCTGAGCTGGAGATGCTGTAGAAATTCCCGACCGATCTGTAGAGGTTGTTAGGGGCTCAGTGGGGAGAATCAAATTAAATCCTACCAAGACAGAGTTTCTGTTTGTCCACAAACATCTGGGTGATCTGGTAACCCTGGTATTACTTTTGATGGAGTCACGTTCTCGTGAAACATATTGTCCGTGATTTGAGGGTCCTCCTGGACCGCAGGTGGAGGCCGTGGCCAGGGGGGCGTCTGCCCAGTTCTGGTTGGGGCACCAGCTGTTGCCCTACCTGGGCTAGGATGACCTGGAGATGGTAACCCATCTCTTCATCCCCATTTAGTTGGACTACTGCAGTGCCCTCTGTATGGGGCTACCCTTGAAGGCGACCCAAAGCTGCAGCTGGTCCAGAATGTGGCCGCTGGCCTGGTAGCAGGACACTTCCAGGAGCGATGGGGAACACCGGTTCTTGGTAGGCTTCCAGGCCCAGTCTGAAGGGCTGCGAAGACCTAAATGGCCCCAAGTTGTATCCGGAGCGGCCCTGCCAATTGTGAGCGCCTGTCCACTCTGAACCTCTAGGGAGGGCCTTCTGGGGGTTCCCCCTGCAGGAGAGGTACATGGGGTGGGGTGGGGGGCCAGGAGGAAGATCTTCTTGGGAGTTGCCCCCGTGATTTAGAGCAGGCTTCCCCGGGTGTGCGTTTGGGCCTGATCCTTTCTACTAGCATTTGCGTGTCTTTAAACTTTCTCCATCCACTTTTGCACCTTTAGTAACGTTCTGCTACTGACCAGGCGCATCGAAAGGGACCCTTGCAATGTGGACTTTCCTCTCGCTGTTGGCGGGATTTCCTGGCTGAGCGCGGTGACTTTGGCACATCTGGTGCTTCCCGCCAAAGGCTGCTCCTTGGAAGCCCCCCCCCCGCCTGGCCTGGCCTGGCACACGGGACCAGGGGCTCCTCCGCTGCCCGCCCCCTCCCCTCCCTCTCGCCCCTCCCCCCCGCAGGCAGAGTGCTTCCGCAGGGGCGGCCAGGCGTCGCTTTTCCCGCCGGCTTCGCTTGCGCGCTCCGATCCCCGGGCGAAGCAAACGGCCGCGGAGCCGCTCCTTCCGCCCGGCCGGCCTTCCCCGGAGAGCCACCGACCGCGGAGGCCAATTAGCCGTAACGAGCCGGACGGCCCGCGGAGCCCCCAGGCCGGGCACAGCGGCGGGCGCCAGGAGAGCGGGGCTGGCGCAACAGTTGCCACTGCCCCGCCCCCCCCCAAGGCTGGCGGGTCCAGCCTCTCCTTCGGGCCCTCCTTTGCCGCGGAGACTTCTCCGGCCGGGCTTGAGGCAACCTGGCTTGTAGCCTTGACGTTTAGGCTGCGATCCCGATATCCAGGAGGAGGTTCCCCCATGGGACACCCCCGCTGGACCTCCTTTGCAAGAGCGACAAGTTCCTCTGTCCTCCCGAGTTCAGGAGTTTGTGGTCGAGTTCTTCGGTTGCCATTTACTGTAACTGTGCTTTAGAATCTGGAGCCGGAGCTATACGGTCCTCACACTGAGGCCCCCTGAGAGCGTTTGTTGCCAAGGACCCCCGACCTGGGCTGCTTTCCTGCCCTGAATCCAGTCACTGACCCATTTCCGGGTTGTCATTACACACAAAAGGGATCTAGATTAACACTAACCCAAGTTTAACGTATTGCGCATATGTCTGTTGTGGGAACACGGACAAGGTATCTGTCAGAATATGCTCATGTATAAATGTACCAGTGGAGCTAAATAACACGTATATAAACGATACAATTATCTGCGAGATGAACATCCCATCTGGCAGGATTTTACGCCTTGTTAAGAAACGATGAAAACAACACCCACCAGATGGCAGTGTGGCTTAACTTACCGAGATTCAGTACAAATACATCATCTGTAACCGATTTAAAACAATTGTTCCTTACATTTAATTTGCACTGCTTAACCCCGCCGTTTTTTCACCAGCGATTTACTCCCTCCCACATTTCTCTATTATGGCCTGCAAGTCTTCATAATAAAACCTTCATTGGCTAGTCTTTTAAAGACACAAATCTAATTTCCCACAGACTCTGGGACGGAACTGAAGGGGGGGGGGGTTGGCGGACATGTGGCGCCCCTTCCCCATCTCTCAGCTGCCCCTGCCTCCTCTTGCCCCCCCCCCCCGCTGCATCACCCAGCCAAGAAGAGCAATGCCAGCTGGGCCCAGCTGGCGCCTTCCTGGCAAGCTGCCAAGGGAGCCACAGACCTGGATTGGCCGCAGTCTGGGCCGGACCTGGACCCAAGCTTGGAGGCCCAGCCGAAAGCGCTGCTCAGGACGGAGGGCGCTCATTCATCAGTCACAGGCTGGCAGAGTAATTCCAACATCCCCAATCCACCAGGTGCTTTCCAAGGGAACTCCGCAGCCAGCAATGCACAGCAGTGTCTCAGGGTAGGGAGCCCAGAAGGAATGAAGAGCCAGCCAGGGATGGGGAATGCGTGGGGTGTTGTCCCTGGCTGGGACCCCTTGGCCCTCCCCACAAAGCCCCCTCCCGCTGGTTCGTTTGGCCTTTCCCTTTTGGTTGACCATCTTCAGCACCAGCTGTTTGCTTGTGCGCCAAATTCAAGCAGGCAGCTTCGGGCCTTCGACCACAGGGCCCCCGGCCCTTCCGAACCTTTCTAAGCTCTTGGGAGGAGGCAGGGGGCCGCGAAGTCGCAGGCTCCCGTCTGTCTCGCATTCGTAATGTTCATATTGATGCCACCTCACGTGTAACCTCTGGACTGCCGTCCCCTCTCTGGTTCACTGCATCGGTTCCCTGGGGACGTGACGGTGGATCTCCTGGATCTTGTGTAGCCCAGAGTGCCCCGTCTCCCTCCTTCGCCCCGCCATTTTCACGTCGCAGCAGGGAAGGACGTGTGTGGGCAACACCACACCTGCCGGCTGCCTGTCCCAGAGACAGAGTCACGGGGACCATCCAGAGTCTGGTTCTCCAGAAGGGTTGGTGCCTCCCGCCTTCTTTCTTTTTTGTCCCCTCCGCCCCGTTTTGTGCCAAGAACGTTGCCAGCATGAACACTGAGCACCTGTTTAAGGAAGGATGTGTGTGGCCACCCACCATCACGGGCAGATCAGCTGCCGCGTAAGAAATCCCCCCCCCCCAAAGTCTCTTTAGCATTTGACGTGAGACCTTCTGAGGGTGCAGCTCTTGCACACGAGCCAGAGTGACAATGCTTGCACTAGCTGACTGAGTTCAGACATCATGCTAAGCCATCATTTCTTCAGTCATGGCTTGTTGAACAAACCACAATGGCGGGATGCACACAACGTACTGTGCCCATACCAGAGCGGTCACATTGTGGCTTAATAAGAGAACATTTTAAGCCATCCACCAGCAACTTCCTTCTTCCCCTTATAAAAAACCAAATTCCATTTGGCAGAGTGATGCCACCCCCTCATTCAGCTTGGAAAAGTGTCCCCCGGAACACAGTTCTCAGTATTTCTTTGCCTGCATATATGTGGCCCGGAGAGTTTGGGGGTGGAATTGACCGTCAGCAGTTGTGGGAATGGCCGCCAATTGGGGGGTGTAGAAGGTGGTCTGGGGGTCGGTGAGGGATCGGGCCCTCAACGGCTGCTCTACGGAGGGCTTTTGTCCAGCTGCTCAATCCCAAAATAGCAGCTGCTGGGAAGAGATGGGGAGGGGGTCCCCAAATGCACCCAGCGGCCCCTGGGTGACCCAGAAGGCCGGACCAGATGACGGGCTGAGGGCCTGATCCAGCCTCTCGGCTCTCCTGGTGGTGCTATAGATGTAAAGTGGTGAGGAGGATGGCCTTCCTTCCGGAGAAGCTGTGTGTTTATTTATTAACAAGTCTGACCGGTCCAGCTTCCTGTCTCTGGATGGACTCTGGATGTTAACTTGAGACAAGGCCCGGGGTTGGCAGCAGCAACATCAGCAAACTCCAGATGACGTGCTGGCATTGCAGGGGCCTCTGTGTCACTCCCCTTCAACTGCCCCTCCTGCAGAGCTGTGGGGGGGGGGATCGGCCACTTTCTAAAGCCTCCCCTGGCCTTGGAGTGTTCCTCAGTCACCAGGTTAGGCAACAGTCGCTGCTGGCATGCTGCGCCCAGGGGTCACATTAAAAGTGTACAAAGTTTCTCCTTCGTCTAATGAGGGGAAATGTCCAGGGCTTAATTACTTGGCTGCCGTGCCCAATTCTCTCGCGTGGCCACCTCGGTCCAGCAGGCGCTAATGAGGGCCGGGCTGTTAACTGCTGCAGGAGAACAAACAACAAGCACGTCTCTCCTTGGGGTCCCACTTAACGGTGAACCGAAAAACTTGCCAGCCCCCGGGGCCGCTCTGCCGCCAAGCTCTCCAAGGCGCCTGGGTGGTCCCTGAAGCCGGCCATCCAGAAGACCAGAGGAGTGACTGTGGAATGACCTTGGACTTCCCTGTATCCCTCTCAAGAATTGAGGTTAACAATAACTAAAGGAAGCGAGGGAGCTCTCTTAACCGAAGTGACCGAAGGAGCAGACTCTGGGCAGGTCTGCAAGCCACGCCCGCCTCCCCCGGGACACGGCTAACTGCCGAGCACATCTGCAGCCCCGCTCCCACGAGGATGCGAGGGAAATGCGGCGTGGCTCTCCGCTTGAGGGAGCCTTTCTCACAGACGAGGCCAGAGGCCCGTTCAGCTTTCCTTTTCTGTCGCTGCCAGTCTGAAAGCAGTGATTTTGTAAGGGCCCCCAATTATTGTCCGTGTCTCCGGCACTTATCAAAAGCTTTCAGCTAACTGTGCATGTACAAAGACATGGCAATGAACAGATTATGTTACAGATGTAAATAAACAGATTTACAGAATAGAAGCCATTCTGATATGTGGGTACATGTGCATGTGTGGGTTTCTGTGGGCAGTGCAGGGCATTTGTATACCCCCCCCAACACCCTATCATATCCGCCCATCCATCCATCCATCCATCCATCTTCCCCTGGCCAAGAAGGGCTTGCAATCTGCACACTCATGGTGGGAAAGGGTGTGTGGGAGGTGTAAGGTGCGCAAGCAAAAGGGGGAAAATGAAATGGATGAGGCTGGGGGTAACAAGGAGATGACAACGGGGAAACTGAGGCAGGGCTATACTGACCCCCACACCCAGGCTTCTGTGCAGGAAACAGTACCAATGCCACACGCAGCACTTTCCGGTTCCCCTTGGGACAAGGATCGTACACTTTTTTACACGCTTCCATGCAGGGGTTCCAGAATGAGTGACGTGGCTGGAGACTCACCCCGTCATTGTCACACCCGGGACAAGCGATTTACACCATCTGCCAAAGTCAACTGGATTTCTATTTTCTTAGTGGAAACGTTTCACTCCTTATCCAAGGAGCTTCTTCAGTCTGAGTAAAGTTAGTAAGGGAATCCTTAAATATGTTTCTAGGCTGGCTGTGTGACCTTGCACCTGGGGCTAGGTCATGGTTATTTAAATAACCATGACCTAGCCCCAGGTGCAAGGTCACACAGCCAGCCTAGAAACATATTTAAGGATTCCCTTACTAACTTTACTCAGACTGAAGAAGCTCCTTGGATAAGGAGTGAAACGTTTCCACTAAGAAAATAGAAATCCAGTTGACATGATTCAAGCTACAGACAATTCCACCTGGATGACTGAGAACCTTCATAGACACCATCTGCCAAAGAAAGGCAGGAAGGACTTGGGAACCCCTCTTGGATCTGGGCCCCCAGCAGCTCTTTGGCGTCGTGGAAAGCAGCCTTCTCTGGGGCCCCATAGCTGCCAGCAGCGGTGCCACCCCCAAACCTTGCAATTGGTGCCTCTACACACATACACACACACACACACACACAGACACACATCATTTGCACCACTAGCTGGTCCTTTTCTTGGAATTTGGCACCCCGGGCAGCTGCCCAGTTCACCTGCATGGACAGGCGCCCTGGCAGGGCCACCCGGGAGGAGCTCCAGGGAGCCCCCAGCCGGCCCAGCCTTCCGCCCCAGCAGCATCTCTCCAGCCGGGGAGAGGAGGGGGAGGTCTCTCTTGGCCCCGGAGACCCCCTTCGGTTCCGGTCCCTCCGCAGAAGAGTGCCGGGGGAGCAACTCGGAGCTCCTTAACCTATCCGGGGCCTCCTGCCACCCCTCCGAACCCCTCTGATCATGACCGCTCAAGTGCTGCGCTTTTGCGATTGGGGGCCGGAAACGGAGCCCTAAAAGAGGTCCGCCCGAGGCAAAACACGCCTGCTCCAAACTGTCCCTCCCGGTTTGCTCCTGCATGTGACGTGTGTCGCGGTTAGGCGAAGAACAACGCTGAGCATCGGTAAGCTCTAGATCTTTATTGCTCTACCTTACACAGAATCTTGCCAAACTGAGCCACACCGAGCAGTTCTCTGGGAAGAAACCCCAGGCACCCTAAGGCGGGTCCGTCCTGACCTTCTTGGATGGGCGCCGGAGGTCTTTGAGGCTGTGAACACGCTTCTCACCCTGGAAAGCGCCCCTCCTCCTTCACCCACGACCTCCATAACATCGTGGCTCCGAAGTGTTAAGCGCGGCCCTTGCAGGTTGAAAGTGTTCTGTCTGTCTCTGACACGTTCGCTAGTGGAAGGGTGAAAGGCTGGGATTTTCCTTCTTTGTGTTTGCAAGAGAGCTGAAAGGGGGAAAGGGAGACTTTTCTTTCTTTTTTAAATTGGCTGGAATTGACAAGAGTTTTGCAATTTCCCCTTCCAGCCCAGGTGACAGGAAGAAGGGTCAAAGTGGGGCGGGCTGACGTTATCGGGACGAGACGGTCCCTCAGGTACCCTGGTCCTATGCCATATAGGGCTTTAAAGGTAATCACCAACACCTTGAATTGGACCCGGAAGCAAACTGGCAACCAATGCAGCTCGTGTAGCAGAGGTGTTACATGTGCCGATCTTATGGCACCCGTAACTGCTCGCACCGCCGCATTCTGTACCAGCTGAAGCTTCCGGATACTCTTCAGGGGTAGCCCCATGTAGAGCGCATTACAGTAGTCTATGCGGGAGATGACAAGGGCATGAGTGACTGTTCGGAGGGCCTCCTGATCCAGGAAAGGGCATAACTGGCGCACAACTCAAAGTTGTGCAAAGGCCCTCCTGGCCACGACTGCCACCTGCTCTTCGAGCAAGAGTCGCGAGTCCAGGAGGACCCCCAGATTCCGCACTGGATCCGAGTGAGGTAGTGCAACCCCACCCAGAACCAAAGATGACAACTTCCCGGATCTAGGCGGGCCATCAATCCACAACCACTCCGTCTTACCAGGGTTCAGTTGAAGCCTGTTGTTCCCCATCCAGACCCCCACAGCCTCCAGACACTGAGATAGGGCATCGACCGCATCACCTACTTCACCCGGGATGGAGATGTATAACTGGGTATCATCAGCATATTGGTGATACCTCATCCCATGGTGACGGATGATCTCGCCTAGCGGCTTCATGTAGATGTTGAACAGGAGAGGAGAGAGAACCGATCCCTGCGGCACCCCACAAGACAGGGGTCGCGGGTCAGCCCTCTCCTCTCCTATCAACACCGACTGGGAACGGCCCTGGAGGAAGGAGGCGAACCAGCGCAAAACCACGCCACCCGCCCCCAACTCCCTGAGCCGCCCCAAGAGTATACCATGGTCGACGGTATCAAAAGCCACTGAGAGATCTAAGAGAGCCAGGATGGACGCACTCCCTCCATCCCGCCCTCACCAGAGATCATCCATAAGCGCGACCAATGCAGTCTCTGTCCCATATCCTGGCCTGAAACCTGACTGAAAAGGGTCCAGATAATCCGTTTCCTCCAGAATCCTCTGGAGTTGCAATGCCACCACCTTCTCAACCACCTTTCCAAAAAAGGGAAGGTGGGAGACTGGGCGAAAATTGCCCAGAATAGTAGGGTCCAAATATGGTTTCTTGAGGAGGGGGTGCACCAGCGCCTCCTTAAAGGCAGCCGGGAACACCCCCTCATTCAAGGACGAATTTATAATCACCAGGACCCAGCCACATGTCACCTCTCTAGCTGATTTCACCAGCCAGGAGGGACATGGGTCAAGTTGACATGTGGTGGCATTTACAATTCCAAGGATCCTGTCTACTTCATCAGGCCCAACAGGATCAAACTGCTCCCAGATAACATGGAAAGTACGAGCCTCTGGCATCTCCCCAGACCTTGTCTCACGCTTGGAGTCCAACTTGGAATGAATCTGAGTGATTTTGTCCTGCAGATGCTCAGAAAACTCTTCCGATCGGCCCTGTAGATGGGTCTCCCCTTCTTCCCGACCCAAAAGCGATCTTGTAATCTTAAACAGGGCCGTCGGATGGCATTCTGCGGACGCAATAAGAGCGGAGAAATATTCATGTTTCGCCACTCTTACCGCCACAAGGTAGGCCTTAACAGCGGCTCTAGATTGTGTTCGGTCAGATTCCGTCTTCGTCTTTCTCCAGCGGCGCTCTAGACATCTCTTAACCCTCTTCAAAGCCCTCAACTCCTCCGTAAACCACGTAGAGTGACGGGCCGAACAGGGCTGGAGAGGTCGCATAGGCGCGATCTTGCCCAGGGCTCTGGCTGCTGCCTTGTTCCAGGCTGCAGCCAGGACCTCCACTGGACCGTGAAGCAAGTCCTCAAGAATAACCCCCAGCTCCTTCTGAAACCTCACTGGGTCCATCAGTCGCCGGGGGCAGACCAGTCGAATAGGTCCCGCCTCCCTGCGGAGTGGGGCAGCACAGGAGAGTCTCAGGGTTACCAGGCTCACAAAGGCCAGGCATAGTTACAGTTCAGGAACAGAGTACATGGCAACATGACAGACAGAAGTCAAGAAGCATAGACCCATAGTTCATAGCTGAGATATACACTTGTTTCAGCATTCTAATTGGAGGAAAACATGGGGTCATGGATTACATACACTTAGTGTTAAAACATTAAAGTCTGTTGCACATAATACAAATTGCCACGAGATGGCAACGTTGCACATTGTCTCCCCCCCGGGAAAACGTTCCCATGAGATGAGTTATTCTGGATAGCCATAACATAACTCACGTGGTACAATGCCTTGGCTGGCCAAGGCCAGACACCTGTTCTTGGTGGAATGTTTTGAGAACACTCATCGTAGAGGCGTATGGAAAAATACTGTTTTTACAAGCTAGGAAATCACAGTGGAGAAATCCATTTGAATTCTACATAGAATAACTGCGACACCCCTTCCAAATGGTTTCGGAACATTTTGGGGAGTGAAAACTGTCATTTTGCAAGAACACAGAGACACAAATGATTTTATTCCAAATCATACTTCTCAAGTCCCAGTTTCGTAACCATGGTTGCATGTTTTTCAAACGGCAAGGCTTTTGTGAACACATCTGTCACATTCAGTTCAGAAGGACAATATTCTAATTGGATAAACCTTTCCTGTATTGCATGTCTCACATTTTTAAACATACTTTGTGCGGCCTCTTACATTTTCAGATAGAGCAAGTGCAATACATGATTGTGAGTCTTCATAGACTGTAAAAGGTAAGTTAATGTTTACAGTTAGATCTTGATACAGCTGATTACACCATCGTAGTTCATTTACTGCCTCACTGAGGGTGCTATATTCTGCTTCGGCGGTTGAAACTGCAACCGCAGTCTGTTTCCTAGCGCGCCAAGCAACGGTTGTGTTGGCAAACAGACAGAGGATTCCACTCACAGATTTTCTATCTCCTTCTTCTGCAAAGGAGCTGTCAACATAAATCACAGGCATTTCAGACCTAGTAGTGGACACTTTAAGACAGAGATCTGCTGTGCCTTTGAGATAACGCAGGACTCTTTTTAACCCTTGCCAATCTTGCATAGACGGTTTGGCAACTTTACGACTTAGCACTCCAACTGAGTAAGCTAAGTCAGGACGTGTCCACTGTGTTAAGTGTAGCAAGCTTCCTACAGCAGAGTGATATAATTCAGGTTGAGGACAAGGTTCCTCACACGTGTCACCCTTTAGGAAATCAAGAATCATAGGTGTTTTGGTAGGCTTTGCATCTGACATATCAAGCTGACTTAACAACTGAACAATTTTTCTCTTCTGACTCAGATAAAACTCACCACTCTGAGATCTAGTAACTTCAACACCCAAATAATATTTCAGTTCGCCTAGGTCTTTCAACTGAAAGTACTGTCTTAGCTGTTTGGCAAATTCTTGTACAAAGAGCAAAGAACCAGTTGCTAAGCAAAAATCGTCCACATACATTAGCAGTACTGTATAGCTACTTCCATAACCTCTTATGTACACACAGGGATCAGCAACTGACTTTTTAAACCCTAGTTCTGTTAGAGCTGTATCTAAGCACTGATGCCAACAACGACCGGCATGCTTTAACCCATAAAGTGCCTTGTGTAGTCTGTACACTTTCTGGGAATTGTCACAAGCATAGCCAGGAGCCTGCTTCATGTACACTGTTTCAGGGAGCTCTGCATTCAAATATGCTGTGTCAACATCAAAATGATGGACAACCATTTCACGCTGTGCAGCCAGAGAAAGCACCATACGTAAAGACTCTGGTCTAGCTGTGGGTGCATATGTGAGATCATAGTTCAAAAACCTCTCTTGTGAAAATCCCTGAGCAACAAGCCTGGCTTTGTACTGCACTGTGTTATCAGGAAGAAGCTTCTTTCTGAATACCCATCTGGAACCTACAGCTTTCTGGGATGGGGGCAAGTCAGTGACTTCAAACACCTTTTGACTCACTAATGCCTCAAACTCCTTATCCATCGCTGTGTTCCATTTTTCCTGCTCTTCCACAGGCAGGAGCAACATCTCCTGGGAAGACTGAGGTTCACAGGTAATCTGACACACTCTCACCTGCTGAATCACAAATCTGTCAGGCTTCACACCCTTTGTGGAACGTGCAGATCTACGAGGAATGACCACTGCCTCTTCCTCATCACTGTCCTCTGTCTTTTCACTACCTGATTCCCCCTTCAGGTCCTGAACCTGCTCAGGTGAAATTTCCTCTTCCTTCACATGAGGGGACCTTCTCACCACACTAGGAGACTGGGAAACAGAAGGTAGCTGGACTGGCTGTTGTCCACTCACAGGAGCATGGACAGTAGGCTGTACACTAGATTGCAACAACACCTCTGAACTAGCATTCAACCTATCCCAACCAGTAGGGTGCTCAAAATTAGCGCTTCTGGAGACTACCACTTGACCATAGCCTGCAGAAAAACGGTAACCCTTAGATCTTGATGAATAACCAACAAACCTTAAGCGCTGTGCTTTTGGTTGGTTCTTCCTTCGCTGAGACTTAGGGATGTGAACATATGCAAATGTTCCAAAAACACGCAGGTGCTTCAGCGAAGGGCGCTTGCCAAACAAAAGGAAATAAGGAACTTCATTTACAGCTGAATTCCACACCCGGTTGGTTAGATACACTGCAGTCATGGTAGCCTCACCCCAAAAACGGGCTGGCACCTGAGCATCTAACATCAGGCTATTTTTAATGGTATTAACAACACCAATCTTCCTTTCTGCTATTCCATTCTCAGCAGGAACACCAACATTGCCAAGTCTATGGGAGATTCCTTTCCCACAAAGCCAATTCTGGAACTCATGGCTTAGGAACTCTCCACCACGATCAGACTGAAACTGACCTACTTGATAACCATAGTGTCTCTCCACCATTGCAACAAACTCCTTAAATCGAGCAAAGGCTTCCGCTTTAGATCTGAGCAAATAACAAAACGTAAAGCGAGTATGGTCATCCACCAGAAGAAACATGAAACGTGCCCCTCCTTCACTAGGAGCATTGGGGCCAGCTAGGTCTCCATGAACCAACTGAAAAGGTCTAGTTGACACTCTGTCACTTTTCCTAGCAACAGGCGCAGCCTTGATCTTAGATTGTTTGCACACAGTACAATCAAGAAAGTCATCACACTTTTTAGACCCTAGCTCAGGATACACCTTGGCCATCTGGGACAAACTTCCCCACCCGGGATGTCCCAGAACTCTGTGATAGTAGTGGATGCATTTATTATGTGGGGGAACATTGGAAACACAATTTCCTGACACAATCCCCTGTTTAGGAAGCATTTCATACAACTGATTCACTAATCTCCCTCTAGCACATTCAATTCCATCTTTTTCAATAGAACATCCAGTACCCTTAAACACAACAGTATATCCAGACTTTACCAGGGCTGGAACGCTGAGGAGGGAAAAATCAAATGTAGGAACACACAACACATTTTGCACACTTATCCCCAAACAAGGAATGTATACTTCACCCTGAAAGGACACATCAGCCATGGATCCATCAGCTAGAGCAACCTGTTGGATTTTAGGCTTGCATTTTGTTAACAACAACTGTTCATTGTTCACAATGATTTGGCTACAAGCCGAGTCCAAGAGCCAAGTCTCTGGGGATCGCTTGCTCACAGCCGTGAGCAGAGCAGACACTTGGGTATGTTGTCTAGGCGGTTTCCCCTTCTTTCGCACGAACCTCTTTCCACTGGCACTACCCGCCGGGCGAGGTGGCTGGGGACAGTCTTTCAAGAAGTGTTGGGTCGAATTGCACCGGTAGCATCTCCTTACAGCACAGGCAGCTTCTGTTCCAGCAGGAAAACGCTGTCTAGAAGCCTCAGGAACAGCAACAGATGGCTTACCCTACATCCTCTCCAGGTCACGAGCTTGCTGGATTTCTTGCAGCCGATTTGTAAGATAATCCACAGTAAGGTCTTGGGGACTCAACGTCTGAGTTGCCTCGATGAGCATGTCAAAGCTGCTGTCCAAGCTGGACAATATAATACAAGCTCTCTGGGTATCTTGGACCACAACATCCCGCTCCTCAAGTTCAAGAAACAAAGTCTTGAGTTTATGGAGGTGGGTCATCACATTTCCACCGGGCTGCAGCTTCAAATTGTAAAGCTGACGTGATAGACCAACAATGGCAGCAGAGGTTTGCTTGGAATAGATGGCTTTGAGAGCCTCCCAACATGCATGTGCAGTGTCTAGATTGCTGATATGCAGTAACTGAGATGATTCCAGTCCCAGAATCAAATTGCTATAAGCACGATCCAAACACAACTGCACTTCTTCAGTAACGGGACCAACTGGAGGTGGGTCTTTCACATACTTCCACAAACCTTCTTTTAGGAAGAAAGACTTGATCTTCACACACCAGGTCCGATAGTTTGTGCCATCCAAGCGCTCAAAAGGCAGACTAGTTAGCCCTTTAGCAGCCATGCTGACCACTAAAAAAAAACACATTTACTCTAAAATGCAGCCTCAAAAACAAACCCCCTGTTACAGCCAGATCCAGTGCAGCGAACAGCGCACCATCCAGACTGGGCAACCCATAACCTGTGGGATATTGCTGGCTTATGGGGTTTCAGTGGCGCAGAGTAAACAAAACAAACAGAGTGCAGCGTTTAGGGCTAAAAGTATTTTACTTATAGCATAAGGCAATAATGGATATGAGTGCATTATTGCAAAAAGAAAAAATAACAAATCATAAGCAGAGTTCCATCAGCAGATGTGAAGAACATCATGGCCTATACAAAGGCCAGGCATAGTTACAGTTCAGGAACAGAGTACATGGCAACATGACAGACAGAAGTCAAGAATCATAGACCCATAGTTCATAGCTGAGATATACACTTGTTTCAGCATTCTAATTGGAGGAAAACATGGGGTCATGGATTACATACACTTAGTGTTAAAACATTAAAGTCTGTTGCACATAATACAAATTGCCACGAGATGGCATTGTTGCACATTGTCTCCCCCCCCCCCCCGGGAAAACGTTCCCATGAGATGAGTTATTCTGGATAGCCATAACATAACTCACGTGGTACAATGCCTTGGCTGGCCAAGGCCAGACACCTGTTCTTGGTGGAATGTTTTGAGAACACTCATCGTAGAGGCGTATGGAAAAATACTGTTTTTACAAGCTAGGAAATCACAGTGGAGAAATCCATTTGAATTCTACATAGAATAACTCCGACAGGTTCTTGCTTAGTGGAGGGTGAAGGAACAAGAGAACCCACCAATCAGGGGCCACAGTAAATGCGGTTTGGACAGTCCACGGCAATCTCCGTGCCCAGAGTGGAGGAAAGGGTTAACGTCAGGAAAGGGATTTCTAAAGCTGGCTTTATTTCCAGCTGGTTCAGGCGAGGGGCTCCCACAGCTTATGGCTGCAGCGTAGGAGAGCCTTCTCTGTCTCCTGCTCTCGAGGCAACTTGGCTCCAGAAGGTCCACCTATACTGTGGACATTCTCGCCCTCCCGGGACATCTGGGGCAAGTGGTGGCTCTCTCGGCCAGTCTGTTGCCTGAGCTGACGGAGGTCTCCTTGACTCCATCATTAGGAGACAACTCTGGTTCTGGAGAGAGACTTCCGTATCTACGGAACGGCCATCAACACTGGAGTGGTTCAGAGCTTTGTAGTTCCCCATAACTGCCATGAGCAATCCGAACCTGTTCTTGTTTCAACACGTGTAAAAAGTCACAACATTTCAGATTTTGTTTTTTTTGGCTTTTAGAATTTTATGTGGCTTTTTATGTGTCCTGCAATCCAGCGGTCCACAACCTTTTTGGCACCAGGGACTGGTCATGGAAGAAAATTTTTCTATGGACTGGGGGTGTGGTTTGCAGACGGGAGTCAATTGCGCGCACTGGGGAGCGGGGTTTGCAGGCAGGAGCCAATCGCACGCACCGGGGGGTGGGATTTGCAGGCGGGAGCCAATCACACGCACTGGGGGGCGGGGTTTGCAGGCGGGAGCCCCGTGGTCCACTTCCTAACAGGTCCTAGTGGGCCACGGCCCACAGGTTGGGGACCCCTGCTGTAACCTACGAGAGAGATCAAGCCAGCCCAATGATAAATATGTAATCAGTTAAGTGCATTCATTTGAAAATAATGTGTATTTTTCACCTTAAATACCTTGCTCTTAAATAATTAAAAGGCACACCTATGTTTTCGATTTTTTAGTGGCGACCCAAGTCCTGCTATGGTCTTTGCACCTGAGTCAGTCCTTCTGGGGTAACCTTTTAAGAAGGGGCCTCAGGCTTTATACGTCTTGGGGGCCACCAAGTCTAAATCCGGCCCGGTAAAAGAGTCATTTTGCATCGGTAGGTAAACTTGCCTCTCTTAAATCCAGTCCTTAATATCAGGAATATTATGACTTTTCCAACTTCTCAAAGAATTTCCTCATCAACGCTCCAGGCCTGGTACAACCGGAACTCCTCAAAACTAGTCAGATTCTAGCATTTGGGACACCGCTGCACGTAACGTTAGCATTAAAATAATCCCACCTCAATCCACTCGTGTACATCGAAGTGTTCTTGCTTCTGAACGGCCTCTCCCATTTCGCAGAGCCTGTTCAGCCTCTCAGCGGACGTTGCAACGGAAGGCAAAGAGGCCGCTCGGGAGGCAGTGGGAGCGCAGCGGAGGAGGACGCGTTTCTCGAAGGGCCCCTCATCCGGCAAAGACACAACTGGTCCCCCCCACCTTTCCATCCTCCCAGGCTTTGGGCCCCTGGAGCTTTGGGGTTCCGGCCTGTTTGGGACACGTGGTGGGGAGCGGGGGCTTCGCAGGGTCCGAGAGGTCAGACCTTCCTCCATGGAAGGGTGCCTGGACTTCCTGGACCCTCTTCAATCAGCACTTGGGCCTGGGACTGCGCTGGACAACTCCTTCTTAGGAGCGAAGGTCTCCCCGGAGATCTCAGCACGCAGGCTTTGGAGCCCCAGACTTCTTCAGCAGGAAGGGGGAGGGGCAGGGCAGGGCAGGGGAGGGCAGGGGAAATGTGGGGCTGGGCAGTTCTGTTTGCCTGGGTTGGGTCTTGGAAGGGCTACGCCAACCCTTTCCCGAGGGGTGAAGGAAGGGAAAAATGACTTCCTTTTCATGCTACTTTTCTGCGCACACACGTCTGGAGAGAGCATAACCAAGCGGCCTTGCCTATAAGGGAGAGTGAAAAATGGGCGCTGAATAAATCCATTCCTGAAAGAGCAGCATCAGACCAAGAGCGCTGGCCAGGGCATCACTGCAACATACGATACAGCAGCAGTTTTAAAAATGCCCATGAATCAAACACAAACCGCTAGCCCTGGACCTTTTTCTGAAGGTCTGACACATCGAGCCAATTATCCATCTCCATCTGGCCCCTTTCTGGGATGGGGAGATTTTTGGGAGACCCCAAGAACACCTCCTCATCTCCCAGGGTGGAAAGACGGGACGGTCGGGGGTGTGGTGGCCGAGCAAGTGGACCTGGAGTGGACCCCCTTCCCCTGGGAGAGCCGGCCAGAAAGGGTGTTTGCTTCCCAAGGGGTTGCCCCAGAGTTAGCCAGGCCCAGGGAATTGTGGGAGCTTGACTTCCCACGGATTTCAGTGGGTCTACCACAAGAAGGATTTGCCCATCTGGATCCAGCCAAATGCAGTATTTTTTAGACCTTACTGGCGCTTTCAGGTCTGCAAGCCAAAGAGCCATTTAATTGCCACTGGCCCCCGCTGGCTTGCAAAGTCCCTCAAGGTGTTGGAAATAGCAGCATAAGTACTTCGCCGAGAAGTGCCGGCCAGCATTTCTGCAGGAGGGACCAGGCTGGCTTGCAGATTTGGTGAGCTAAATGCGTGGCCAGTCTCTGCGGGGCGGGGTTTTAGCGACAGAGCTCAGGTCTCCACCGAGTTGGTTGGGTGGGTGGGGGGCAGTGGCGGAATGGGTCCCCCTGCAAAGGCGCAGGGATCCGGACCGGCTTCTGTTTGCCCAAAGGCGGTGCCCCGGCTGGGTCTTGCCGCCGTGGCACACTGCCAGCCGACTGCCTGGCTCCCTGCTCTGGCTCCCTGACGCAGAACCCGATTCCTTTGTGGTGCCGGGGAGGGGGAGCTGCAGGAGGGCTGGTCCCAAGGGGAGAAGGGGGTCTGGGAAACCGACCACTGGGGCGGCCCCCGGGGGCTGGCCCTCCTCAGAAGAAGCTGATCTCAACTGAGCCTTAGGGCCA
Organism: Charina bottae; assembly: GCA_023362775.1. Taxonomy (NCBI): domain Eukaryota; kingdom Metazoa; phylum Chordata; class Lepidosauria; order Squamata; family Charinaidae; genus Charina; species Charina bottae. The sequence goes on along the minus strand of JALMGJ010000045.1, from coordinate 4,485,090 downwards.
GTTTCCTGAACAGGCACTCGGCTGGTATTTTCAAGGCAGGGCTCCTGGAGATTTTCAAACCAGGGAATTGTGCCAAGGACTTCATTCACACGGTCTTGCAGTTGTGGGCGAGGGTTATGAATGCAATATAATGTGGATCTCACTTTTAGGTATGAACGCATCTGAGTGCCTGAGCCAAATTTTCCCCTAGGAAGTCCATGTTTCATTGTGAGAAGAACCCTCCTCAAGAAGAAGCGGGATAAAGTCTGCCCGCCCACTCGGTTGCTTCCAGGACTGGCCTCCCGGGGGTCCCAATGAAAAGCCCACGGACCGAACTCAGCCTCCTTTTCAAAGGGTTAGGAGACGTCCCCCCCCCCGTTCGCTGCCTTATTTCGTGGGGGCGGGGTTATGGGGCACGCTGGGCAGTTTGCTCCTTCAGTTCATTTCTTTCCCATCTCCTTTGGGCCCACATGTTCATCTGGGCAGCCAGGAAATGTGGCATAGAAGCAAATTTGTAGCAAACCTCCTTTTGTGGGGTGTTTGAGGGCACAGGGGCTGTTAGCTGCAGTCCTCGCGTGATGATGGATGACTGGATCCAGGGAGCAAACCCCTTCTTTTAAACTTGTTTTTATAATTGTATTATGTTTTTAGTATTGTTTGCTGCCCAGAGTTCCATTGGTTAGGTGGGTGGTGGTCATATACGTTTGTTAAACAGGCAAATACCAATAGAGGAGAATCTCTGGAGCTCAGGGTTGAACTGTGGAGCCCTTGGTGCTCTCTGAGCTTGGCTGTTGGCTTGCAGACATCTCATTGCCCGACTAGGTCACATCATCAGTGCGAAGATAGCCAAGTTCTTAAAGCTTTCCAAACGCCAGTAGGATTGGGGCCATCTGAATCTACCTAAACACCCCATTTATCTCTGGCAGGATGGCATCCTGACAATCATTCACCCTGGTTGGCACAGCCTCCATGAGCCCATGTATCTCTTCTCATAAGGAAGAGCAGGGAGAGGTTTCCCAGAAGCGCAAAGAGGTACATCAGGCAGAAGGCAATGGCCATCCAGCTGTGGTATTCCTCCAGGCCAGGGATGCCAACCAGGGTGAATGAAGCGGGAGGGAGGCTGGTCTGGTTGCCGGGCTGTCGGGGGTCCTGAAGCATGTTGACTCATTGCACCCAGGTCCAGGGTCCCACCCTCTGGTGGAGGACTCTACAGAGGGAGGGAGAAAGGAGATGGACAGGTTACAAATGGAAAGTGTGGTTACACCCAGTGCCCCAAGGCTCAGCCACACAAGCCTTAGCTCACTTGAAGAATTCACCCATTTTCTGGATTTGCACAATCCTTGGCAATGTAACCTGGCCTAACGGGCTGGACCCACAAAAAAATTAAGCCAAAACTCCCTCCGCAACTAACCAAAGTTAACACTAGCCAAGTTTAGCATGTGGAGTCCTTGGTGCTCTCTGAGCTGGGTTGTTGCTTGCAGACGTTTCATTGCCCGACTAGGGAACATCATCAGTGCAAGTGAGTGTGGGGTTTGCTCCCTTGTCTATATGCAATAGCTTGCCCTGCCAGGGTTGGTGGGCGTGCGGGTTTCTCCTGGGTATTTCCTTGATTGGGGTATTCTTTTCTGCTTGATTGTTTGCCTGGTGTTAATCCCTGCTTATCTGGGTGCTGGCTGCTGGAGAGGGTGTCTTCTGGTCTTTTTATTTCCCTCTTAGCTTTTTTATTGTCTCTTTTGAATGGTGTGTAAATGTGGTTTATCTCTATGTTTCCATTGATGGCTGATTTGTCCCAGTGCCAAGCTTCCAGGAATTCCCTCGCATTTTTGGACTCAGCTTGGTCTAGGATGCTGACAGTTCCCCAGTTGAGAGTGTGGTTGAGTCTGTCCATGTGTTGGGAGATTAAGGAGTTTTCATCGTGTCTTCTGACTCCCAGTTGATATTCATGGATGCGCTCTGCTAGCCTTCTGCCTGTCTGTCCTACATAGTGGCTGTGACAGTCTGTATGTTGTAGATGACTCCTGTTTTTTCTTTTTGGGCTACTGGGTCTTTCGGTTTACTTAAGATGTTCTGGAGGGCTTTAGTAGGTTTGTGTGCTATGGTGATGCCGTGTGGTTGTAACGGTCTATTAGTAGTTTCCAAGATGTTTCTGATGTATGGCAGTGTTATCCTTTTCATAGCTTCTGTTGGTTTTGCTGTGGTGGGTTGAGTGGTCAGGCACTTTTTGATAAAGTTGCGTGGGTATCCATTTTGCTGGAAGATGCTGTATAGATTATCTGTTTCCTTTTTCTGGTGTTCTGGGTTGCTGCAGTGCGTTTGTGCTCGTCTGAATAGTGTTCTTACACAGCTCCTCTTGTGGGAGGTTGGGTTATTGCTTTGGTAGTGGAGCACTTGGTTAGTGTGGATTGTCTTTCGATAGACTGGTGCTTCTAATTTGCTGTCCTTTCCTCTGCTGATGAGGATGTCCAGGAAGGGTCGTGTGTTGTTGTTTTCTTCTTCCCTTGTGAATTTTATTCCTTAGAAGATGTTGTTGTTTTGTGTGTCTTTTCTAGTTGTTCCTTTTTTATTATGCTGAAGGTAATAAGGCAAGACACTGTATATAAACAGGGGGCAAACCCCACACTCCCTCGCACTGATGTTATTACCTAATCGGGTAATGAAACGTCTGCAAGCCAACAACCAAGCTCAGAGAGCACCAAGGACTCCACAGGCAAACAAACAAATAAAACTTTATAGTTCTAGTGCACGTATTGATGTTTCCAACTGCAGGAATGATGGTCTGCCCCGGGGTGTGTGGATGACATGACAGCTGCCTCCTACAACGCCTGTCTCAGCCCAGCTGCCTTCATTCTCCTGGGCATTCCTCAGCTGGAAGCGGTCCACGCGTGGCTGTCCATCCCCTTTGGCTTCCTCTACCTGCTGGCGGTGCTTGGGAACTGCACCCTCCTCTTCATCATCAGGGCAGAGCCCGGCCTCCACCAGCCCATGTACCTCTCCCTTTCCATGCTGGCCATCACTGACCTGGTGCTCTCCTCGTCCACCCTGCCCAAGCTGCTGGCCATCTTCTGGTTCGGCAGCAAGGAGATCGGCTTCCACGCATGCCTCCTCCAGATGTTCGTCATCCATTCCTTTGCCACGGTGGAGTCAGGGATCTTCCTTGCCATGGCTTATGACCGTTACGTGGCGATATGTACCCCATTGAGACACAAGACCATCTTAACCCATTCGGTGGTGGTCAAGATTGGGGTGGCGGCTCTCCTGCGGGGCTTCCTCTACATCTCTCCCCTTCCTTTGCTTGTGAGGAGACTGACCCGCTACCACACCAACATCATTGCGCACTCTTATTGTGAGCACATGGCTGTGGTGATGCTCTCCTGTGAGGACACCTCCATCAGCAACATCTACGGCATGGCAATTGGCTTCCTGATACTCATCATTGACTCCCTGGGCATTGGGGTGTCTTATGTCCTGATCCTCCGGGCAGTGATGAATTTGGACACAGCAGAGGCCCGACTCAAATCTTTCAGCACTTGTAGCTCCCACATTTGTGCCATCTTAGCTTTCTACATCCCCATAGCAGCCTCCTCCCTGACCCACAGGTTTGGCCACCAGGTGTCTCCTCCAACTCACATTCTTCTGGCCAACTTCTATCTCATCTTTCCCCCTGTCCTGAATCCCATTGTTTACACTGTCCGGAACAAAGAAATGCAGAGGAAGTTAGCCAAGACGCTACCCTGGGCCCAGAGAGGAACCAGAGGCCGTTTGTAAGCTTTTCAGGAAGGGAGTTTTCTTCTCTAACAGCTCTAATGCATTAATCTCGACCCTGAGCCACCCAGATGGTAAAGTCGATGTCCTGACACAGTGCCTGGAGGTGGTTTGGGTCTGCCTGGGGAGGAACATTTATTTATTTATTTATTTATTTATTTATTTATTTATTTATTTATCACATTTATATCCCGCCCATCTCCCTCACAAGGAAACACGCTCAGGTTCAACCATGCCGAGGCCAAGTAGCTGTAATTATGTGGGTCCCCTGGGTCTGGGGGTCTGGGGAGGGGTCCTCCTTGGCCTTGGATGGGGCGGCACCTCCCCATTCAGCACTGGCATGCAACCTGGGGGTCCTCCTGGACTCACAGTTCCTGCTCAAGGTCTTCGTGCGGGTCCGTCTGGTGCACCAATTGTGCCTGTTCCTAGGACAGGAGGCCCTTCGGATGATCACTCATGCCCCAGTCACCTCATGGCTGGACCATTGCAGCGGATTCTACAAGGGGCTGCCCTTGAGACCACCTAGAAGCTACATCTATCTACTATCTCTATCTATCTATCTATCTATCTATCATCTATCTATCATCATCTATTTCTATCATCATCTATCTCTATCTATCTGCCCCCATCTCTCTCTCTCTCTCTCTCTCTCTCTCTCTCTCTCTCTCTCTCTCTCTCTCTCTCTCATCTATCTTATCCATCCATCCATCCATCCATCCATCATCCATCCATCGGTGATCAAGGATACCCTCCCCCCAATTAACAGAGATCTCTCAAGGGCATCCAACCTCCGGACCTGCAGGTCCTGGAGCACTGCCAGGTCTTCAGTGCTTTTCGAAAGGCCAGCAGGGTCTTTTAGCAAGATATTAAGAACTGAGCACTCAGTATTTCCACAGAGTTGCAAACTGGTTGGAAAACCACTTTAATGGTTTAATTAAATTAATTAATTAAATAAAATACATAAAATACATAAAATAAATAAATAATGGAAAGATGGACGACATGTATCTTGTTTTGATGTTGTCTTCGTTGCACTGTAAATAAAACTGAATAAAGTAAATAACAAAGTTAGAGAAACCTCTGATCAGCATTTATTCTGGTCACCATATTCCGTAGTGACCCATGATGTGAATTTCACTCGTCGCCTGAGACTGTTGCCCATGGATTGCATTGCAACCACGATCGACCCTAGTTAGAAACAGAGGCACCCAAGGGGATTATGCCGACCTCTTGGCCGAAGGCTCCTCCTCCTCCCTGGGGCCTTTCCTGGCACGGGGTCACGCAGAGCCTGGGAGCGGCCCCCAAGCAGCCCCTTTTCACGCACCCCCAAGGGAGTCTCCGTGGGCCTGGAGAGCCGTGCAGGCTTGGGGGGGGGGATTGGGGTCTTTCCAGAGGGGCCTGGTCCCAAGCTGTGGAGGCCCCCAGGCTGAGCTCTCGCCACCGGCAGAGATTTCTCAGCCCTGCCCCAAACCAAAGAAGTCCTCTCCCACCCCACCGTTAGGCTGCTGAATCGAGGAAGAACTGGGAAGCAGCCCGGAAGGGCCTTGCTTACTTCGGTTCCGATGGAATGTTTCGGGGGGCTGCCTGGAATTATCGGTGGCCGTGCCAGTTATATTGATGAATGAACCAAGAGCCCTTGGGGCAGCTCAAAAACTAACCGGCGGGTGCGGATTTCAGTGCTTTCCCCTTCAGGCTAACTCTGAACTAACTCTGGTTGGCTGCAAGTTTGTTATTTTTGAATGACTGCATGAACCATGGTTTATTTGCAACAGCAAAACTGGTGGCTTGATAAAGCATTTGAAGATACAAACCATCATTTGCAGACTGCAAGAACTGGGTTCACACAGTACACAGAGCCCAACCAAACCACATTCAGGACTAAGGTGTTATGTGAACTCAGCCATGAACACCCAACTTGCCCCAGCTGCTTCCAGTTCTGGAGCCCAACAGTGTTTATAAGAATGCTCAGAGGGTTTCTCTAGCTGCTGCCGCCTTCTCCACCCTATTTCTTTGGTGTCTTCTTGTGAGAAAGTGGATACAAAGGCAGCCTAACAGAGAAGGATCAACGAGAATAACATGTGAAACCAAGCGGTGACAATCAGCAGATCAACCCTTCCACAGCAGCTCTGCACCTGATTCAGCAATGTCCTGGCTTTGCGTCCCTGGGCTTGTAGCAGGCACCTTCCAGATATCTTGAGGCTGTAGCCCTCCAAATTCTCAGCTGGCATGGCCAACTTATCCGGAGGGCACTGTTATGTATTTTATGATTTTGAAAGAATCTGGAATGTTCTGTTTTAAAAAAGTCAGGTTGAGAGAGGGGTCAAGGAATCCATTTATGCCAACTTGGAAAATCCTTCCTTGAATAGAGGTGGGTTCCCCCATCTTCCTCCCTGCTTTGTCTTCTGTGCCTAGGAAGATTAAGACCATTTCACAAGCTCAACAGCAGCATGGTGATCTTAACGATCCTCCTTTAGATGATAAAAGGACTTAAAATAACATCTCAATATAACCATGACCTAGCCCCAGGTGTAAGGTCACACAGCTACCTAGAAACATATTTAGGATTCCCTTACCAACTTTGCTGAGACTGAAGAAGTTCCTTGGATAAGGAGCGAAATGTTTCCACTGAGAAAATAGAAATCCAGTTGACATGATTCAAGCTACAGTCAGGCTGAGAAGTTTTTTTTCTGTTGGAGTCAGGAGGGCTCATGGTTTAACTCCCTCCTCAGGAATGTTAATTACTGGTGCCAAATCTAAAATATCTAAAATCACAGTTATACAAAAAATACATATTCTAAAATCCAGATGGTGATGGAATAAATTAAAAGAAGGGCAATTATAAAATTGGGGGATTAACCACCCCCATGAGGAACTATCTCTTCCTCCTTCCCACGCCAGGCGGCAGAAACAGGTCTTCAGCTCTTTCATAAAGGTCGGGAGGGAGGAGATCTGTCTTAACTCTGGGGGCAAGGTGTTCCATAGACTGGGTGCTACCACAGAGAAGGCCCGCCTCCTAGACCCCATCAGATGGCATTCTCTAATTAATGGGGTTCGTAGCAGGCCCTCTCTGGATGACCGGGTGGGGCGGGTCGATAACATGGGGATAAGATGGTCCCTCAGGTATTCTGGTCCCATGCCATGTAGGGCTTTAAAGGTGATAACCAACACCTTGAATTGTAGACCATGTGACCAAAATAGACCATGTGCTCTCTGGGCTGAGAGAGGCAATGGGTTAAATTTCAGTTTGTTCCTTTGTTCTAAAATAAAAGTAACTTTTTTTTACTGCAAATGCTCAGTTTATTTCTTGATCTCTCAGTATGTTTCTATAACTGATCTTAAATTAATTAAAACTACAAAAGGTACCACCTTGGGAAAGACTAACCCTGACAAGGTGACCTATTAGCATTAAGGAGACGGAGGCAATGCCGTTTTCGCGTAAGCTTTCAGGGCAACAGAGGTAACACAGTTATGCAATTTGAGAGCTCTGCCCACTTCTCTACTCCGTTACACCACCCGCATTTGTCCTTTGGGCAGCTTAATTGGCTGCAAATCTTTGACAGGGGGATCCTTCGAGTCCTGCTGCATTGTTGCATCCTCTAGATTCTATGTTGAAGCTTTAGTAGCCGAGTGTTAAAGTAGCCGTTTGTGTTAGAGCTGAAGTTCCAACGTTTTCTGAGGAGGAGAAAGATCTGAAAGGCAGGTGGTGGAAGAGAAAGACCAGCAAATACGCTGAGATGCAGGCCAGACCTGGAATTCCTCCATGGCCCCCTTCAGCAGTTGACCTGAATGTTAACCCAGAAACATGAGCATCTAACTGTAGCTTGAATCATGTCAACTGGATTTCTATTTTCTCAGTGGAAACGTTTCCAGTTGACATGATTCAAGCTACAGACAATCCACCTGGATGACTGAGAACCTTCATCGACATGAGCATCTAACACCTACGAGGTGTCCTTCTCACCCTCTGGCTTCTAACAGCTGGAATCAAGACTCAGATTGGGTTGCAAAGAACGGCTTCAGCACTTGCTGGCGGAGTTGCTTGGTTTTCATGCCGTAGATGATGGGATTCAGCATGGGGGGCACCAGAAGATAAAGGTCAGCCAAGAAGATGTGGATGTGTGCAGGGATATTGTGTCCCCAGCGCTGCGTGTAAAAGGAGAAAAGGGCAGGCGTGTAGAAGATCAGGATGACACAGATGTGGGAGCCACATGTGCCGAAGGACTTCTTCCGGGCCTCCTTAGAGGAGAGCCCCCGGACTGCCCTGAGAATGAGCATGTAGGAGACCGCAATGAAGACTGAATCTGAGCCCACCACAAAGGTGGCAGCAGTGATCCCATAGATGTTGTTGGGTGTTGTATCTGCACAGGCCAGCTTTACCACAGCCATGTGCTCACAGTAGGAATGGGCAATGATGTTGGGCCCACAATAAGGGAGACGGCTAACCATGCAGGTCAGAGGGGTCATGAACCCAATGCCCCTCATGAAGGCTGCACATCCAATCTTGGCAATGACGGAACTGGTGAGGATGGTGGTGTAGCGCAGAGGGGCACAGATTGCCACATAGCGGTCAAAGGCCATGGCGAGCAGCACGCCTGACTCCACAGCTGAGAAACCATGAATGAAGAACATCTGGGTCACGCAGGCTTTGAAGCCAATTGTGTGGGAGTGGAACCAGAAGATGCCAAGGATCTTGGGCACCGTGGAGGTGGACAGCACCAAGTCAAGGGTGGCTAACATGCAAAGGAAGTAATACATGGGCAAGTGAAGGCTGGGCTCCCTCCTGACCACAAAGAGGACGGTGATGTTCCCCACCAAAGCGACCAGATACATGGAGCAGAAGGGGAAGCCAATCCAGAAGTGAGCACCCTCCAGGCCTGGAATCCCCATTAAGAAAAAAACGGAGGCACCTCTGGACTGATTGGAATAGGACATGGCGTCTAACTGGCCTTGGCAGCCATTTCATTGCCTGCAATAGAGACCACAGTAGAGACAGTCAGAGAAAGGGTTGCATTTGAGAAATTGCAGAAGCGTTGCAGTTGGAGAATTCCATTCCAGGGGAGTACCATCAAACCCGTTCTTCCCCATCATTCACAGCCCTTGAAAACTTTATTTAAAAATCCTGCATGGCTTGTTATATTGAGTAATTTGGGGCTGGCTTCTGTATGCGTTATGCTGACCTGTGTCTCGTTTTAAACATTGCTTTAGTTTGTGATTGTATATCTGCGCTGGTGCTTCAAGTCCCCTTAATTCTTCTCACGTAGATTATTGCTATACACAGAATTAAGAAAATGGAGGCCAAGTTCTCTGCCCTCAAGCACATTGGCATTTGCTCTTGGCTGTTGGGGAAGATTTTTTGGGCTTCCTACCACGAAATTGCCAGGTGCCAAAGCAAGCTGCTTTTGGTGGAGTGTCCAGCTCAGAAGGGGAAGGACACTCTAATCCCGAAGGAGCTGGTGGGGTGGGAACGGCTAGAATGACTCCCATTCCCACTATACTCCAATGCATGCACATGTGCACACCCACGTTCCCAAGTGGAATGGCTCTGTAGACAGCTGAGTGACCCCACCACACATTTAGGGATTGATCAAAGAGGTTTATCCAGCGAAGGAGCCCGTAGGTCCTGTTTATTCACCAAGAACCTGGTTGCAGCCTTCTCTGCAGACGCTGATGCTTTCTAGGAGCATAGTGTGACGACTCACACCTTTGATATTAATTTAGAAACTTTTAGCACAAGCCATAATAGGATATGAAAAAGTTCTTTTATTAATACAAGTGAATAGAACTGATGCAAAGAGCAAACTAAGAATTTCCCCATGCAAACCTATTTTAAAACCTGCCAGACTCTCAGGCACCCCTCGTCCACCCCTCCCTTCCTGACTCACTCCCCATAACTTTACAAGGCCAGTCTTTGATGTTCCAGATGGATGGCCTTGGAGCCTGGCTCGCTCCTCTCTACCCTCCCTAACGCCTGCATGCCATTCCTATCTCTAACGGTCATTCTACTGTCTGGCAAGCAGTCCATCTAATTATTACAGGCTTCGCACTAACTAGTTACTACAAACCCCACCTATCTAAAGCAGAATGGCAGGATGCCATCCTGACACATAGCTGGAGCATATGCACACAGCGGAAAGTTGTGGTTATTGTGTCTGTGTCTATGTGTGTGCACTTGTGTGGTGTGGCATAGAAGGAAAAGGCATGGAGGATTGGTGGCCGCTCCATGGAAGCTAAGCGTGGCAGTGCTTCTTCGGGGCCCTGCGACAGCCAGGAGATTTGCGCATTGGGGAGAAAGTCAGGGAGGCCCACAGTCCAGTGAGTTTGGGGGGCATCAAATTATTGCCACTTCTTTTGCTGCCTAAGGAAAACATGGGCGATCTCATCTTTGGATGACCAAGTAGGGCTCCCACCTCTTTTAAACCTTGTCCCTTGCTCATGTGCTTCCGTCGCCCAGAAGAACGTGGACAGATTCCAACCATGACCAAAGGCTGGAAAAGCTGGAAACAGATTAGGAAAACCTAAGGAGCCTTTTCTTGCTTCCTTCCTCCTCTCCTGAGGTGGACTGCCCTGGCTCCATCCGCTCCATCCTCCCTGGGTGTTTCAGAACCTAAAGGAAAAGGGCATTGTGGCTCGTGCCTCGGACGACAGACCATCGTGCCCCTTTCTTCAAGCATTTTGGGGTGATCAGCGTTGTAGGAGGAAAGCCATGTTAAGCTATGGCAGCCCCAAATCAGGAGGAGTCTGGGAGCCCCTTTTCCGACTTGCCCATTTTATGAAAAGGCATAAGCTTTCACAAACTGCAACTCACATCATCAGATACACGGTGGGTGTAGACTGATGCAGGGTTTAAATTGGGGTGGGGAAAGGAAGGGAGAGGAAGACAAGGTGGTTATGCAGACGCAGGTTCCACGTGAGACAGTTTACAGCTACCTTATCAGTTCTACACACTACAGTTGTAGCATGTTAAAAACCTATTGCGATCAGCAGTAACTCTTTCTGAATCTCCAGACAGATTTAACCCTAAAATCTGGACAACCACCGCCACCCAAATGAACCTCCGGGGCACCAGAATTGGAAACGTAGGCAAAAGCTGCTGTTTTGTCAGTACTTAACAAACTCTGTTTTAAGGATCAATCTCAATTAAATTTAATTAAGTCGAATATGAATAGAGCAGCCATCGTCCGCCAGTCCAGGAAGGTGGCTAGGAGGAGTAGGGGCACCTTGGGCTGAGCACATCCAGTGCTTCTGGCCTTGCCCCTTGTGTGACTGGAGCCCCCCAGGCTGATCCCATCCATCCCCCAACAGTTACTGGCATTACCTCCCAGGCCTGAGCTTCTGCACCCCTCTGGTGCCAGGTTCAACAGCAATACCGCGTTTCTTGCAGAACAGGGGCACTTCTGCCTTTTTTCCGGACGCACAACTACATCATACTCACCTGGAGCTTGTTCCTGGGTCACAGCCTGGGGTCTGCAGACATGCGCACCAAACCTGCCACGAACAGGCTGGGAGGAGGAGGGTGCCTTAATACTGTGGCTCAGACTCCTGTGGGATCAGTAGTTCCAGTGCATTGCAAGTGGGAGTGCCGTGATTGAAACCAACAAATCTGGTGACTAAGGCAGGCAAACAGCAGTGCAGAAGGGAATTCACATCCCTGTGGGTTGGTACAAAGGATGTGCTCCTGCAAACTTCAGGAAAGCCAACAGGATTGCAATGGGTGTGTTGGAAACCCCCTTGAGAAGTTTAAATATGGATTCCTTCAGGCTATTTGCCAGAGAACAAATTGGGGGATTTTAGCAAATGTTAGTACTGTGTGCTTTATAGCGTTTATTATTTATTATTTATAGTGTTTATTAGTCTTAATGTCCTGTCTGTCTGTCTATCTATCTGCTCGCTTAGAGTCAACAGCGACTTGATGGCACACAATCATTCAGTCAATTTGATACATGCTCTAAATGTCAGAGATCAGCAGATCTCTGCCAAAACGCTAGACGGATATGCGCACTCCGGGGAGCTGAAACTGACATGTCACTGACGCCGGCCGAGTAGACCAGTTCGCACATGGCTGATGACCGCAAATACACATCCTCGCCAACGGATGACGACGCGTCTCAGAAGACACGATTACACGTGTCTCCAAACAAAGAACCTTGGGGGGAGGGAATGCTTAAATGTAACTACTGTATCTGTTTCACTCATTCAAGTCTTTGTTCGTGCTAGCTTCTGTATCCTGTAATAAACTCTCCTACTTCTAAGAACTCCTGCGTCTGTGAGTTACTCTAGAGTAGGGAGATTACAGATATCGGATGGAGTACCTTACATAAAGACTTGAATGCAAAACAAACCGGTTTTCCCGGGAAGCTTCACGGTTGAGACCGGCTTTTATGTACACTGGGCAGAGACCCGGGGGGGGGGAAAGTTTCAGAGAAAACGGCTTTCCCCAGCAGCGGAGCAGCAAGCAGCTGAGCGGCGGCAACAGAACAGAAGCAAAACCGGCATCCCCAACAGCTGAGCAGCAGTTCCCAAGCAGCTGACCGGCAGCGGTAGAGCAGCAGCAAACCCGGCGTTCCCAAGCAGCTGACCGGCGGCGGAAGAGTGGCAGCAAAAACCGGCATTCCCAAGCAGCTGACCGGCGGCGGAAGAGTGGCAGCAAAAACCGGTGGGGGCGGCGTAGCAGGAGAAACCGGCGCCCTAATAGCGGAGCAGTAGTGGAAACCGGCGGCCCCAAGCAGCGGAGAGGTGGTGAGCCTTAACAGCCGGCCGCTGGTGGCGCAGCAGCAGCAGCAGCACAAAGGCGTTTTTAACAGCTGAGAGGCGGCAATCCCCAGCATCTAAGAGGCGGCGGAGACCACATGGAGGCAAAGCGACGGCGGCAACCAGCGCTCCCAAGCAGCAAGCGGCCAGCAGAGACCACGAAATGGAATCGGTAGAGGCGGCAGGAGTGAGCGAAGAAGCCGGACCCAGCTCAACAAGCACCCAGACGATGGAGGGAGTTGCCAGTGAGCGGGAGGGCAAGAAAGCTCAGAAGAAGCAAAACCACATAGAGGTAACGAAAACCCCCATTCCTCTAAGCAGCACCGAATCAAGGCTAGCGGGATGGTCCATAGCTGTAGGCGAAGGGCTAGCGCAGAAAGGGACAAAAGGAAACCAGAAGAAGGTCACCCCAACCCAGCGCATCGTAAGGTTGGAGGAACAGATGTCCAATGTGCAGTTAAATATAGGAATGCTGATGAATAAAATGGACTCATTGGGCGCTGCCTTTGAGAAATTAATGGACAATTTAGATAAACCCAGAGGGCGGGAACAGAGACTGGGGCTACCTGAAGGTGAGGGAGACATCGAAAGTGAGGAGGAGGAGGAGGAGGAGGAGGAGGAGGAAGAATTTCACCCCTGCAACAGAGCACCCAGGACCCCGCCATACTACCAGTTCATGACCCCAGGGGGGGCACATACACCATTTGGAATTGGTGAATTAAAAATGAAATTCAACGGCAATCCTAAGAATTTAGCATGCTTCTTGACTCACGTACAAGGGTTCATGAGCGAATACGAATACACCTTCCGAACGGAAGAGAGCAAAATCAGATACGTCTCCAGTTTTCTGGAAGGTGAGGCAGGGGACTGGCTAGTAACACTTCACGACAGGAGGGCTAGGGAACTACTGGACTTCCAAGAGTTCATGTATGCCCTCCGGAAACGGTTTGAAGACACGCTGACCAAAGTCTCAGCCAGGGCGCGTCTCCGGAACTTAAGGCAGGGAACTAGGACAGTAGCTGAATATGCTATGGACTTTAAAAGATTATTATCCTATCTGCCGGAATGGCCAGAATCAATAAAGATAGAACACTTTCAATATGGCCTAAAACAGGACCTATTGGAAAAGGCATTGGACAGAGATGACCCTGGAACTCTAGAGGGGTGGATCCAATTAGCCGGGAAAATCGAGAGCAACAGGTTACAGTTGCAAAGCATCAGAAAACTGCAATTTAGACAGAGGAACGAGGGTAATTTCACAAATCAAACCCGTACGCATGCGAAACAGCGGAGTTGGGAGGAGGAGAAGGATCGCCGGACTAAAGAGAGACTATGCTTTCGCTGCGGGAAGGAGGGACATCAAATTAGCGCTTGCCCCCAGGGGAGAATGAACGCTAAGGAACAACCTCCAGGGAAAAAGGCAACAGACAAAAGTAACCCAAAGACAACACACACTAAAGGAAAAGGAGCAGCGGCGGCAACAGTGCACCATTGGCAGAACCCGGACCTAGAAGAAGATAGCAAGGACTCCGATTTCGAAATCCAGACGGCGGGAAACGAGCCGGGTCTGTTCTAATGAGCGCCACAGGACAGACCTCCACAAAGGGGCGCAAAGGAAGTAGTTGCAACAACCCGACAATGCACCTGAAGGTACAGTTAAAAACGCTGAAGGGACGGAAACAGTATGCGGGAGTTGCCATGTTAGATTCGGGATGTTCGAGGAATTTGATGCACCCGAACGTAGCCAAAAAGATGGGTCTGGACCTGTGTAAACTTAAAACCCCCATCACATTTTGCCAATTAGATGGGTCTGAACTGAAAGGGGGGCCAGTGGAATTTTACACTGAAGGACTCCAAATGACGTTGGGAACGCATGTGGAGACATTACGATTCTTAGTGGCTCCCATCGCAACACGTCCCATTGTGTTAGGATTAAAATGGTTGAGGGCAAGGAACCCCAAGGTAGATTGGGTTTCGGGAGAGTTGGAATTTACGGATGGGAAGTATCAGGACTTGGACAAGGGCGGCCCACCGGACTGCGTTGAGTTGGGGGCAACAGGGTTGGAATTGGAAGAGGGGGAGCGGAATAAAGGTGATAGCACACTCTCCAACGCAATCCCGGAGAAATACCTTTCAGTAGCAGAGGTATTTGACAAAAGAGAATGTGAGCAGGAACCCCCCCATAGGCAGTCAGACGCAACCATTGACCTCATCCCTGGGGCACCTTTCCCCAAGCCCAAGATGTATGCTATGACGCAAAAAGAATTACAAGAGCTGCGTAACTTCATAGATAAGAACTTGGCAAGGGGGTTCATTGAGCCAGCCAACTCCCCCCTCGCAGCCCCTGTCCTGTTCAGAAAGAAAAAGGATGGATCACTCCGGCTCTGCACGGACTACAGGGGGCTCAATGCAATTTCGGTTACCAGACAATACCCCCTACCGTTGCTAAAAGACATGTTAGCCCAGTTATCAAAAGGGAAAATCTTTACAAAACTAGATGTCAGAGAAGCCTACTATCGGGTTCGAATAAGGGAGGGGGACGAATGGAAAACAGCATTCAATTGCCCATTAGGATCGTTCCAATATAGGGTGCTCCCGTTTGGGATTGCGGGGGCACCGGGAATTTTCATGAGGTTTATAAACGAAGTATTGTATGAATTTCTGTATAAAGGGGTAATTGTATATTTGGACGATATATTAATATTTTCTGAGAATTTGGAAGAACACATGGATTTAGTTAAGAGGGTACTTGAGAAGCTACTAGAGGCAAAGCTTTATGTAAAACTCGAGAAATGTGAATTTCACAGGGAACAGTTAGACTTCTTGGGGTATCGCATTTCACATGAGGGCATCGAGATGGACCCCGAAAAAGTCAAAGTGGTTCTAGACTGGCAGCCCCCCGTACGCGCAGACAGCTGCAAGCGTTCCTCGGTTTTGCGGGGTTCTATAGGCAATTTATTCAGAATTTCGCGCAAATCGCACTGCCCCTGACTGACCTATTAAAGACAAAAGGCAAGGGAGCAAACGCGAAAGCCCCATCACCGAGCACGAAACTTGTGTGGACGCAGGAATGCCAGGCTGTGTTTGATAGCCTAAAAGAAATGTTCACAAGAGAACCCATACTCAAGCACCCAGAAGCTGATAAACCATTTGTGATACACACAGATGCATCAATTAGCGCAGTGGGGGCCATACTCTTGCAGGCAGATGACACGGGGAAACTAAGACCATGCGCTTACATTTCCCGAAAATTTAACCTGACGGAGAAAAGATGGCATATTTGGGAAAAAGAAGCTTTCGCTGTCAAACATGCCTTAAGCACGTGGCGACATCTCTTAGAAGGCACAGCAGAGCCGTTCCAAGTGTGGACGGACCATAAAAAATTGGAAGCTCTCAAATCACCCAGGAAGTTGAACCCTAAGCACCTCAGGTGGGCAGAATTCTTTAGCAGATTCAACTTCACGTTGAAATATTTTCCTGGGGGGAAAAACTACTTGGCAGACGCATTATCACGCTTGCCGCAACATGAGAGCAAAATGGAGGAGGTCATTGAATCCCTCATCCCCTCCCAACCAGTAGAGGCACAGAGCTCAACAATAACAGAAGGGAGGGGGGAAGGCAACATGGCAATCACCCGCAGCAGCGCGAAACGCGCAGCTGAAAGCGACCCGTGGACAGCCGAACTGCGGGCGGCAACAGTAACGGACACCTGGTGGGGGGAGAACAAACAGAACCTAGTGGAGAAGGATGGAGTGGGGTGGAAGGACAACAAAGCCTACGTCCCTGAGCCCTTAAGGCAAAAGGTCTTGACCATGCATCATGATCACAAAACGGCAGGGCATTTTGGTTTCATAAAAACACTACACTTAATCCGACGCAAATTCTGGTGGCCATCCTTGCGCACTGACGTTAAAGACTATGTGCGTTCATGCCCAGTGTGCGCAATGGCCAAAAGGAAAATAGGGAAACCCACAGGGAAGCTGCAGGAAGTAGCAAACCCCTCACAACCATGGAAGCAAATCGCCATGGACTTCATAGTAGATTTGCCGGTGAGTAAAAAGAACACGGCAATTTGGGTAGTCACGGATTTATTCTCCAAGCAGGCACACTTCATTGCATGCAAAGGAATACCGAATGCCCAAAAACTAGCTAGACTGTTCATACAACACATCTATAGAGCCCACGGAACGCCGGAACGCATAATCAGCGATCGCGGCAGCACGTTTACTTCCAACTTTTGGCGGGCTTTTTTGAAGTTAATTGGAGCGGCACAGGGGCTCAGTAGTGCGTTCCATCCTTGCACGGATGGTGCGAGCGAACGTTTGAACGCTACACTGGAGCAGTACCTTAGATGTTACACTAACTACCAACAGAACGATTGGGCGGAACTGTTGCCGTTCGCAGAGGTTGCTTATAATAACGCGGTACACCAAAGCACGGGGTTTTCGCCATTCAAAGTCGCTACAGGGCAGGACTTTATAACTATCCCCGAATTGGCCATGTCACACAACACAGAACTGCCACAACCTCTAAAAGCGGACGAATGGATAGGAAAAGTAAGCAGCAATTGGCCAGTCATGGTACAAACATTGCAGGAAGCCAAAGCTAGTTACAAAAAATATGCCGATCGCAAGAGGGGGGAAGAATGGGACTTAAGAGTAGGAGACAAGGTGTACTTGTCAACGAAAAATCTGCGGACAACACAACCATCACGGAAATTGGCACCAAAATTCATAGGCCCATTCCCAATCATTGAGGTCATCAACCCAGTAGCGGCAAAATTACAATTGCCAAAAGCGCTAAGAAAGGTGCATCCT
This sequence comes from Charina bottae, assembly GCA_023362775.1. Classification (NCBI taxonomy): domain Eukaryota; kingdom Metazoa; phylum Chordata; class Lepidosauria; order Squamata; family Charinaidae; genus Charina; species Charina bottae. The sequence goes on along the minus strand of JALMGJ010000045.1, from coordinate 4,467,784 downwards.
GTGTTCCACATCAGTTTGTTGAAACAATACCACAGCTCACAACACTGGCACCCTGAACCAGTGGAACCCCCCCCCCCATTGTTGGTGGAGGGCGAACCACATTTCGAGATTGATAGAATTCTGGATTCCAGAAGACATAAGGGGCAGTTACAGTACCTAGTGAAGTGGCAACACCTACCAATTGGAGACAAGGAGTGGGTCAGTGCAAAACACACACGGGCTCCCAAACTCGTGAAAGCTTTTCACAGGGAATTCCCGGACAAACCGCATTGACGCAAACACTTGGACTAGACAAGATACTAAATTAATGTCTGCTCTCTCCTTACAGGAACTGTTTTGAAAATGTTTAGTAATAAGGGGAGTACCGAAACTCGTACCACAGGAGGGGGGGGAGCATCTTGGGCCGGGAGCATGTCAGAGATCGGCAGATCTCTGCCAAAGCGCTAGACGGATATGCGCACTCCGGGGAGCTGAAACTGACATGTCACTGACGCCGGCCGAGTAGACCAGTTCGCACATGGCTGATGACCGCAAATACACATCCTCGCCAACGGATGATGACGCGTCTCGGAAGACACGATTACACGTGTCTCCAAACAAAGAACCTTGGGGGGAGGGAATGCTTAAATGTAACTACTGTATCTGTTTCACTCATTCAAGTCTTTGTTCGTGCTAGCTTCTGTATCCTGTAATAAACTCTTCTACTTCTAAGAACTCCTGCGTCTGTGAGTTACTCTAGAGTAGGGAGATTACAGATATCGGATGGAGTACCTTACACTAAAAGCCTACGAAGAGGCATCCAGATCGCTTCCAAGCAGAGGAAGACCTTTCAAGCTACAAGTGTAGAACCAACAACATTCTTTTCTCCAGTTTTTTGTGTATATTTCTGCAGTTGCCTGTTTGTTTCAGATAGCTTTCACCCAGGAAGATCCACACTTTCTCAGCCAGAAGAAGAGGTTATCAACTTGGGGTGAGTCAAGATGGCATCTTAGGATGCCTTCTGATGCCTCTGTAGGCATTTCCACAACACAACCCACCTAGTTACTGAATTCAGCCATTTACTGGGTGTTCACAATACATTGAACTAACCAAATGGGCTTGGTTTGCAGAAAACAGTCAAATTGCCGAGGTTAACATATGCCAAACTAAGCAAATGGTGTGTGTAGCCACTGGGCCTTTAACTGGCCTAGTTAAAGGGGTTGTGTAAACACAACCATGATGTCTTGGGTCTAAGATTTCTGGGAGCTGAGCCATCAGTTTTCGTGTCCAGCAGCAATATCTCTTCTGACTGAAAAGGGGCAGTTGATAGCTCTGAATGTGTTTTCTTGAGGTCAGATGGCACAAGGTGGTTGTTGGTAGGTAAAGATGACTTACTGGCTGGATTTGCAGAAGATACTTATCCAGATCAGTTGGAGAAGCAGGCACAGGCTGACAACCACCTCAAAGTGCTTCATGCCAGTCCTTGAGTGGGCAGAAAAGTAGAATCGTAGAGTCATAGATGTCATGTAGAGTTGGAAGGGTCCATTGTAGTCCAGTGCAAAGTGCAGGGAAGCCAGCAAGCAAATTTTGATGTACCTTGATACACTCATGTTACCCTTTGTTTTGCAGGCTGCTCTGGCTCCCAGTAGGCTTCTGGGTGCAATTCAAGTGCTGGTTTTCACCTACAAAGCCCTTCATGGCATAGCATGTTCAGCAACCACTTGGAAATCAGCTCCCCGGCTTTCCTCCTGACAGGCTTTCCTGGGCTAGAAAAACACCACTTCTGGATTTCCCTCCCCATCTGCTCCATGTACCTCGTGGCCATCACAGGCAACTGCACCATCTTCTTTGTCCTCAAGATGGACCCAACCCTCCACACCCCCATGTACTATTTCCTTTCCATGCTGGTGCTCTCAGACCTGGGCTTATCCTTTGCTACCTTGCCCACCATGCTGAGCGTCCTGTGGTTCATGTTATTGTTTTTAATAATTTAAGATCAGAGTTATAGAAACATATTGAGAGATAAAAAAAATAAACTGAGCATTTGCAGTAGAAAAAAAGTTACTTTTATTTTAAAACAAAGAACAGGAACTTAACCATTGCTTCTCTCAGCTGAGAAAAAACACATGGTTTATTTTACATATCAATAGTACATAGCTGCAGCTGAACACAAAAGGAAGATTTACAATATAAAGCAAATATACCAACAAAACAAAGGAACACCTGTGGGATCACCACTCTCAGGACTCATAGCAGAGATAGTAATGCAACGGCTAGAAAGGATAGCACTCCCACACATACAACCCAAAGTATGGATCCGGTATGTAGATGACACCTTCGTCATAATAAAAAAGGATCAACTGGAGGAAACACATGAAGCCATCAACAACATCTTCAAAGGAATAAAATTCACAAGGGAAGAAGACAACAACAACACACTACCCTTCTTGGACATCCTCATCAGTAGAGGAAATGATGGCATTCTAGAAACACAAGTCTACCAGAAATCTACCCACACTAACCAAGTGCTCCACTACCAAAGCAATAACCCAACCTCCCACAAGAGGAGCTGTGTAAGAACACTATTCAGACGAGCACAAATGCACTGCAGCAACCCAGAACACCAGAAAAAGGATACAGACCACTTATATAGCATCTTCCAGCAAAATGGATATCCATGTAACTTTATCAAAAAGTGCCTGACCACTCAACCCACCACAGCAAAACCAACAGAAGCTATGAAAAGGATTACACTGCCATACATCAGAAACATCTCAGAAACTACTAATAGACCGTTACAACCACACGGCATCACTGTAGCACACAAACCAACCAAAACCCTTCAGAACATAGTAAGTAAACCAAAAGACCCAGTAGCCCAAGAAGAAAAACAGGAGTTATCTACAACATACAGTGTAAGGACTGTAACAGCCACTATGTAGGACAGACTGGCAGAAGACTAGCAGAACGCATCCATGAACACCAACTAGCAGTCAGAAGACATGATGAAAACTCCTTAATCTCACAACACATGGACAGACTTAACCATACTTTTAACTGGGAAACTGTGAGCATCTTAAACCAAGCCAAATCCAAAAATGCTAGAGAATTCCTGGAAGCTTGGCACTCAGACAAAGCAGCCATCAACAGACACATAGAGGTAAACAACATTTACATATCATTCATAAGAGACAATAGAAAAGCCAGAAGACTAGAACACCTCTTTGCCAGCAATCAACAACAAGATATACAAAGATTAACAGCAAGATTAGCAGCAGAGGAGCAATCAAACAACACAATCGACCCTATTCAAGGAACTATTAACTCAGTCAATCAACCAAGCAGCAAACAACAACCCAATCAAGGTACTACCAAGGAGAGTACAACACCCCCACCAACACAGGCAGGACAAACCAGGGTATATAAACAGAGAGCAAGTTCCACTCCCTTTTTGCACTGAAGATGTTGCCTAGCCTGGCAATGAAACGTCTGCAAGAAAACAACAAGGCTCAGGGAGCACCATGGACTCCACAATATAAAGCCTTTTACAAGAAGAACTTGGCATTACCTGAGTGGACAAAGTTTAACATGTGACCACCCTGACTCAGCTCACCTATTTACTTTATTTGGAAACAAAACATCAAGAAACATTCTGATTGGTCAGTTCAAGCTAGACCTTTTGGCACCAATTAATTAACATTCCTGAGGAGGGAGTTAAACCATGAGCCCTCCTGACTCCAACAGAAAAAATACTTCTCAGCCTGACTTTTTAAAACAGAACATTCCAGATTCTTTCAAAATCATAAAATACGTAACACTCCCCTTTTTATGACTAAATAATGACTTATTTTTATGACTAAATTATGACTTATTTGGAAATAAGCCCAATTTTGCTACAATCTCTGTGCCTTATCCCAGCCAGGGTCTTGGTAAAGATATCAGCCAACATTAATTTAGTATCACAGTATTTCAAAATAACCTCTTTCTTGGCTATAAAAGCAAGATGAAAACGAACATCAATGTGCTTTGTTCTGTTTCTGGAACCTTCCGATTAAGCTAAGTGTATGCACGCCTGGTTGTCTTCATAAATTGTTACAGGCTGGTTTAAAATGACTCCAATGTCTTGCAATAATTGTGTAAACCAGACAATCTCATTGTACAGTTGTGCCAATGCATAAAATTCAGTGTATTGTCGAAGGCTTTCACGGCTGGAGTTCGATGGTTGTTGTGGGTCTTCCAGGCTGTGTGGCTGTGTTCTGGAAGTTCTGGTTCCTAACGTTTCGCCAGCATCTGTGGCCAGCATCTTCAGAGGGCAGGAGCACAGACAGAAGCGTTCTTTCTGTGAACGCTTCTGTCTATGCTCCTGCCCTCTGAAGATGCTGGCCACAGATGCTGGCGAAACGTTAGGAACCACAACTTCCAGAACACGGCCACACAGCCTGGAAGACCCACAACAACCATAAAATTCAGCTTCAGCCATGCTGATAGCTACTATTATTTGTTTTCTGGAATACCATGCAATAGTTGACTTAGCAAATTTAATTACAGTCCCAGAAGTAGACTTCCTATCACTGAGATCCCCAGCCCAATCTGAATCACACCAGCATTCTAATTTTTCTTCTGTTTCTGTAGCAGACAATCTTAAACAATAATCTTTGGTGTCCTGTAAATACCAAAAAAGTCTTTTTAATCCAGACTTTGCAACAGATGTGGGATGTTCCACATATCTGCTCAAAATGGATACACTGTTTGAAATATTGGGCGTGGAATTGTTTGCAATATAAATCAAACTACCAATTGCTGATCTGAAGCTATCTGCTTTAGATAACTCATCATGCCCCTTCTCCCCCTCCTCTTTTAGAAATTTGGGAAGCATGGGGGAGGAAACAGACTTACAATCTTGCATCTTAAAATCTTCCAGCAGTCTCTTAACTTTACTACTCTGGCTTATGAGAAAACTGCCATCTTTTTCTCTATGAATTTCTAATCCTAAGTAATTATTAACTGCTCCAAGACATTTCAATGTGAAATTGTTTTTCATACAAACCTCAAAATCATGTTTTTGTTTATCTGATGATGTGAGCAGCAATAAATCATCCACATACAAGCATAAGTACATTACACCTTGCTTATCCTTCTTTACATACACACATGGATCAGCAATTCCCTTCTGAAACCCAAATTTTTGTAAAGTTTTGTCCAATTTAATATTCCAGCAACGAGCTGCCTTTTTCAGACCATAAATGGATTTTTGTAATTCACACACAAGATGTTTTTCTTTTTCATATCCAGGAGGTTGTTGCATAAATTTTTCCTCCAAATCACCATACAGAAAAGCAGTTTGAATATCATAGTGATAAACAGACATTTTCTTAATGGCAGCAACCTTTAAAAGCAACCTGATAGATTCAGCTTTTGTCACTGGAGCAAACGTTTTGTCATAATCCACATTTTTTCTTTGAGTAAAACCTTTTGCTACCAACCTTGCTTTATACTTTTGAATTTTACCATCTGCATCTTTTTTCAATTTAAACACCCACCTACAATCCAAACACCTCTGATTGGGAGGTAAACTCACCAATTTCCAGGTTTTATTTTCCTTTAAGGAATCTAATTCCTGCTGCATGGCTTCATGCCAGCACTTAGCTATTTCAGGTGGCATCTCATTGATTTGCTCTAGAGATTCAGATTCTGTGTGAATGTGAAATGCTTTCACCACATCTACCTGATAATGCTCAGGTGGAACCCCCTTATTAATCCTTTCAGACCTGCGAGGTAGGACTGGACTTACATTCTGATTTCCACCATTTTCCTCAGAAACCTCTGACTTTTCAGACAGTTCAGCTTCTTGCTCATTGACTTCAGTAGGTGATTCCTGAAAATCACCATCAGCAAAACTTTGCTGTTCCCTCATGGATAAATCAACTGAAGAACTAGAGTTTATTTTATCCCAATTCTGCTCAGCAAAAGAAGCACTTTTACTAATTATCAGTTGATTACCCAGTATGAACCTGTAGCTCCTCTGACTCTGTTCATACCCAATGAAGATAGCTTTCTTTGTTCTGGAAGCCCCCCTGCACCTCAGCTGCTTAGGAATGTGCACCCAAGCTGTGCTCCCAAAAATTCGAGATGATTTACTTTAGGTTTAACGCCATAGAACAAATGAAATGGCACATCCTGAATTGCACTGTTAAACAGCCTGTTTTGAACATAACAAGCTGTAGAAACAGCTTCTCCCCAAAACCTAAAAGGTAATCTGGCATCTTTAAGAAAACACATCATGGCTTCCTGCAAGGTTCATCCTTTTGTCTCTAAAACTCCATTTTGTTCTGGGATGTAAGGAGAAGATAAAATGTGCTCTATCCCTTTTTCTGACAAAAAACTTTTAAATTTTGTAGATAGATACTCTCCAGCTCTGTCTGATTGCAAGGCAGACACAGGCTTTGGGAATTTTCCATTTGCCCAAGTTACAAAACTTTTAAATTTATCAAATGCCTCATCTTTGTGTTTCAACAAATAAATGAATGCGTACCTTGAAAAATCATCTATAAAGGTCATAATGTACCTTGCTCCTCCAAGACTGGGAGAGAAGGGACCTATTACATCAGAATGAATTATTTCTAGAGGTCTAGAAGTGGTTCTATCAGCAATCTTCTTCACAAAAGCCCTGGTAGTCTTATTTTCTTTGCAACTTGAACAATCTAAATATTTATCACAAGATTTTAATTTTAAATCAGCACAAAAACTAGGCATTTGTGATATGTACTTAAAATTAGCATAAGCAAACCTCCTATGCATCAAATGAATACACTGGTCATGTATGGGAGTATTTTCAAACACAGCCTTTGCTGTTTGTTTCTCAGCTTTCTGCACAATGTAGAGAGAATCTTCCTGCAAACACATGGCAACCATTTTACCATTCTTCCTAATTTCACAGCCATCTTTCTTAAAAGTTACAACATACCCAGATGCTACTAACTGACCTACAGACAAAAGATTACTTTGAAAATTTGTTGTTGTTGTTGTTCAGTCGTTTAGTCGTGTCTGACTCTTCGTGACCTCATGGACTATAGCACGCCAGGCCTTCCTGTCCTCCACTGTCACCTGGAGTTTACTCAAATTCATGTTCATTACATCGGTGATGCTATCTAACCATCTCATCCTCTGCCGTCCCCTTCTCCTTTTGCCTTCAGTCTTTCCCAGCATCAGGGTCTTTTCCAGTGAGTCCTCTCTTCGCATTAGGTGGCCAAAGTATTTGAGCTTCAGCTTCAGCATCTGTCCTTCCAATGAGCAGTCAGGGTTGATTTCCTTTAGGATTGACTGATTTGACCTCCTTGCAGCCCAAGGGACTCTTAAGAGTCTTCTCCAGCACCACAGTTCGAAAGCATCAATTCTTCGGTGCTCAGCCTTCCTTATGGTCCAACTCTCACAGCCATACATTACTACTGGGAAAACCATAGCTTTAACTATACGGACCTTTGTCGGCAAGGTGATGTCTCTGCTTTTTAATATGCTGTCTAGGTTTGCCATAGCTTTCCTCCCAAGGAGCAAGCGTCTTTTAATTTCATGGCTGCAGTCACCGTCTGCGGTGATCTTGGAGCCCAAGAAAATAAAATCTGTCACTGCTTCCATTTTTCCCCCTTTATTTGCCAGGAAGTGATGGGACCAGATGCCATGATCTGAGCTTTTTAATGTTGAGTTTCAAGCCAGCTTTTGCACTCTCCTCTTTCACCCTCATCAAGAGGCTCTTTAGTTCCTCTTCACTTTCTGCCATTAGGGTGGTATCGTCTGCATATCTGAGGTTGTTGATATTTCTCCCGGCAATCTTAACTCTGGCTTGTGATTCATCCAGCCCGGCATTTCTCATGATGTACTCTGCATATAAGTTAAATAAGCAGGGTGATAATATACAGCCTTGTCGTACTTCTTTCCCAATTTTGAATCAGTCGGTTGTTCCATGTCCGGTTCTAACTGTTGCTTCTTGACCCACATATAGGTTTCTCAGGAGACAGGTAAGGTGGTCTGGTACACCCATCTCTTTAAGAATTTGCCACAGTTTGTTGTGATCCACACAATCAAAGGCTTTAGCATAGTCAATGAAGCAGAAGTAGATGTTCAATCTACTTCAATCAGTAAATCCTAAAGGAAATCAACCCTGACTGCTCATTGGAAGGACAGATGCTGAAGCTGAAGCTCAAATACTTTGGCCACCTAATGCGAAGAGAGGACTCACTGGAAAAGACCCTGATGCTGGGAAAGACTGAAGGCAAAAGGAGAAGGGGACGGCAGAGGATGAGATGGTTAGATAGCATCACCGATGTAATGAACATGAATTTGAGTAAACTCCAGGTGACAGTGGGGGACAGGAAGGCCTGGTCACGAAGAGTCGGACACGACTAAACGACTGAACAACAACAACAAAATGGCGGTTCAAGGTCTGGCCAGTTTGCCATTTGAACGTTTAAATGGCAAGACCTGGTGCCTCAAGATTAAATCTTTCTTTTTAAAAGAAGGCTTCTGGCAGTATGTAGCAAACCCGCCTCCTGAGGATCCCTCTGAAGAGGTGCAATTGTGTTTGGACCGTGCTTATGGCAACTTGATTTTGGGGCTTGTATCCTCTGAACTGATTGATATCCGACACTTGGAGACTGCCCATGAGTGTTGGGATGCTCTTTGAGCTATTTATGCATGGCAAACCTCTGCTGCCATTATGTCTATGAAGGTTCTCAGTGATCCAGGTGGAATTGTCTGTAGCTTGAATCATGTCAACTGGATTTCTATTTTCTCAGTGGAAACGTTTCACTCCTTATCCAAGGAGCTTCTTCAGTCTGAGCAAAGTTAGTAAGGGAATCCTTAAATATGTTTCTAGGTGGCTGTGTGACCTTGCACCTGGGGCTAGGTCATGGTTATTTTGAGATGTTATTTCTAAGTCCCTTTATCATCTAAAGGAGGATCGTTAAGATTACCATGCTGCTGTTGAGCTTGCGAAATGGTCTTAATCTTCCTAGGCACAAAAGACAAAGCAGGAAGGAAGATAGGGGAAAGATTGTGCCTGAGGCCCCCACCTCTATTCAAGGAAGGATTTTCCAAGTTGGCATAAATGGATTCCTTGACCCCTCTCTCAAACCACCTATCTTCTCTGTCTAAAATGTGAACATTAATGTCCTCAAATTAGTGTCCTTTTTCCTTTAGATGAAAACAAACTGCTGACTCTGGTCCTGTGGTGTTACTTCTCCTGTGTTGGGCCATCCTCCTGTACAAAGGTTGTTTGGTTTCTCCAATGTAGAGTTCAGAGCACTCCTCACTGCACTGGATTGCATACACTACATTGCTTTTCTTGTGTTTTGGAGTTTGATCTTTGGGGTGTACAAGCCTCTGTCTCAGTGTGTTGGTGGGTTTGAAATATACAGATATGTGGTGTTTGCCAAATATCCGTTTTATCTTTTCAGACACGCCAGCCATGTAAGGAATGACCAGGTTCTTCCGTTTACTCTGAGTCTCAGCCCTATCTGTCGCTGTTTTAGGTCTGGTAGATTTAGATTTAGTGAAGGCCCAATTTGGATATCCACAGGCCTTCAGAGCTGTTCTCAGGTGCTGATTTTCATTCTTTTTGGAATCCATGGAGGTGGGGATGGTTTCTGCTCTGTGTGACAATGTAATGATGAGTCCTAGTTTGTGCTGCAGTGGATGGTGGGAGTCAAACATCAGATATTGATCTGTGTGTGTGGGTTTCCTGTAGATCCCTATTTCTAGCTTGCCACCAGTCCCAATGAGGACTTCACAGTCTAGGAATGCCAGTCTGTTGTCCTTGGTGTCTTCTCTGGTGAAGCTAATGTTGGCATCTATAGTGTTTATATGGTCCGTGAAGGCCTGTACTTCCTGGGCCTTGATTTTGACCCAGGTGTCATCCACATACCTAAACCAGTGGGTGGGCACCGTTCCATGGAATGTGTTGAGTGCTTTCTTCTCCATGTCTTCCATGTATAAATTGGCCACAATGGGTGACACAGGAGAACCCATGGCACAGCCGTGTTTTTGTCTGTAAAAGTCACCTCTGTATGTGAAATAAGTGGTGTTAAGACACAGGTCCAGAAGATGACAGATCTGGTTTGGGTTGAGATGGTTTCTCCTTTCAAGGGTGCTGTCCTCTTCTAGTCTCTTCCTGACAGCGGATAGAGCATGAGTGGTGGGGATGCTGGTGAAAAGGGAGGACACATCGAAGGAGACCATAGTTTCATCTGTATCCAGTTTCAGGATCTTTGCTTTGGAAACAAATTCTTCCGAATTATGGATGTGGTGTTCGGAGAAACCATCTCAACTTTGACCTTTACAGACAAAAACACAGCTGGAAGGCTAAGAGGGCGGGGGCCTGCTGGATCCTGGGGGAAGGGGGTTCACAGGGCAGGGGCAGGTCCCACTAGAGGTCAACGTTCAAGGAAGGGACTGGAATCAAGACTCAGCCGGAATGAAGACTCAGATTGGGTTGCAAAGAATGGCTTTAGCACTTGCTGGTGGGTTGCTTGGTTTTCATGCCATAGATGATGGGATTCAGCATGGGGGGCACCAGAAGATAAAGGTCAGCCAAGAAGATGTGGATGTGTGCAGGGATATTGTGTCCCCAGCGCTGCGTGTAAAAGGAGAAAAGGGCAGGCGTGTAGAAGATCAGGATGACACAGATGTGGGAGCCACATGTGCCAAAGGACTTCTGCTGGGCCTCCTTAGGGGGTTCCACAAGGCAGGGGCAGCTACAGAGAAGGCACCCTTCCTAGGTCCCACTAGAGGTCAACGTTCAAGGGAGGGACTGGAGCGCGTCCACCCTATCTGACCTGGTGGGACAGGCAGATACCATCAGGGAGAGACGGTCCTGCAAGTAGCCTGGTCCTGTGCCATTTAGGGATTTAAAGGTGACAACCAGCACCTCGAATTGCTCCCAGAAGGAACCTGGAAGCCAGTGGAGCTCATGTAGCAGTGGTGTAATATGGACAAATATGCTGGAAGGGAGTGGGGTTTGCTCTCTGTTTATATACAGTAGCTTGCCCTGCCAGTGTTGGTGGGGTTGTTGTTCTCTCCTTCTGGAAGGGGCTGCCCCCCAAAGGATAAGGTTTGGAGCTTGGGGGGCTTCTGGATGTACCTTTGACATTACAGGCACACAGAAACGATCTGACAATCAAGGCAGCTCCCTCAATATTGGGGTTATTCAGCAATCCTGGGCTGGGCCAGCTAAATGGGAGCCAATGAATTTTGTACTAGTGGTAGTCTCTGGGTGATCTTCAAGGGCAGTCCTATGTTGACACATTACAGTAGTCCAATCATGGAAAGTAAGTAAGGTGGGAACTACATTTTCCAAACAAGGAAGCAAGGAAATGGCACAACACTTTCATAATTATCTTTAACCGTTTCAAGAGTCCCTGTAATTTTGCTATCATCACAGCATGGAGATGATGCCGCCAGGTCTATCCATGACCAAGAACAGAGTTAGAAGCTTGGGAGCCTTTTTTCAGGTCTGGGAATACTTCACGACCCTCAATATTGGCACACTTTGCAGCATCTCCTGATCAACGCTGTATGCTCCTGCTGGGTAAAAGCCCTTCCCTCTGGAGGGGCCAAGGGCCAAGGCAGAGCAAGAGATGGGAGAGCAGCAGGGAGACTGGATTCCCTCGATAGCTCCAGGGGAGCACCTGGGGTTCCCCTCTGGTAGGAGGCGGTGTCTCCACCCTCGGCTGGAGTCCGATTGCGTTCCGTGGGGAACAGAGAAGCTGGCTCCTTCTGCGTAAACAGTGCGTGTCTAGACAGCCACCTTCAGTTCCTGAGCTGGCCTCCACGGTGGTGTCCGGACGGCCGAGCCCTCTTCTGCCTTAGTAATGGGGCTGCGAGTGGTGCTGCCCTTCCAGGTTTAGGGTGGGCCCCGTTCAGGAAAGCAGCTGGGCGTTACCTGCAGGTACGTGATCCGGAGGGGCTGTATTTGATGTATTGTCGAAGGCTTTCACGGCCGGAGTTTGATGGCTGTTGTGGGTCTTCCGGGCTGTGTGGCCGTGTGACCTGGGCACAGAGAGATCACTGCCGTCTGTGCTCCTGCCCTCTGAAGATGCCGGCCACAGGTGCTGGCAAAACGTTAGGAACCGCAACTTCCAGAACACGGCCACACAGCCCGGAAGACCCACAGCAGCCATTGGGCTGTATTTGATCGTTCTTTTTTTTTAAGTTTTCTTTAGAATTCTCTCTTTATGCACACATCTTTCGAAATGTTTCCATTGTTTTGCAGTCTTGCTGTCTGTATAGTTTTTGCAACTCCCCAGCATAATGAATCTCTCTATAATATAGACAATAAACTTATTGTATAATAAGTTCAGTTTGTATTAGATTTTACTATTATGATCAAAATTTTTAATAAAAATTTATACACAGACAGAGACACACACATATATATATACATACAGATATTTCTCTTGGAATTGGGAGCCAGTTTGGTGTGGTGGTGAAGGCAGCAGGCTAGAAACTGGGAGATTGTGAATTCTAGTCCTACTTTAGGTACAATTTAGCTACTTTAGGCTGGGTGACCTTGGGCCAGTCACTCCCTCTCAGCCTAGGAAGAAGAAAGCAATGCCAAACCACTTCCAAAAAACCATGCCAAGAAAACTGCATGCCAAGATAATTGCAGGGACAACGACTTGAAGGCACACAAACACACATTAAAAAACCTCTAAGAAGGATTGTTTTTTTAATGGTGAGCCCCATCCTATAATTCAGGGGCATGTGACTTTCAGAATACAACTGAGTTTCAGTTTGTGTCTTGGTTTGAATATGGAAAACTTACGTTTGAATTTAAATGCAAGCTAAATGTATTCCTCCCTCCCTCTCATATACAAGGCAGCTTATTTAGAGTTACTTTTTATCGGCTCCATGGGAAAACAGCCGTAATTTCAGGTTACACAGACTGATGAAAGAAAACTAAATTATCTATCCATATAAAGAGGGTTTGAATGGTTCACTCATGCAATCGTTTGAGGCTCACAGATTTTTTCAAAAGAGGTTAACCAGTAAGCAAAAACTGCAGTAATGTTATTAGCCTGTTCAGGAAAAGTGGTGAAATACCTTCCAGTGTAGTCAACCATATAAAATTTACTAATTCCAGAAGGAAGCAGAATACCAGAGTGTCATGTGGGATATTGCTGGCTTATGGGGTTTCAGGCGCAGAGTAAACAGACAGAGTGAAGCGTTTAGGGCTAAAAGTGTTTACTTATAGCATAAGGCAATAAATGTATATGAGTTACATTATTGCAAAAAAGAAAAAACAAACCATAAGCAGAGTTTCGTTCCTTGGTTCCATCGTTAAATCTTCCTATCTTAGCTGTGCTACTCTTTTGAACCATACCTGGATGACACCTGGGTCAAAATCAAGGCCCAGGAAGTACAGGCCTTCACGGACCATATAAACACCATACATGCCAACATTAGGTTCACCAGAGAAGACACCAAGGACAACAGACTGGCATTCCTAGACTGTGAAGTCCTCATTGGGACTGGTGGCAAGCTAGAAATAGGGATCTACAAGAAACCCCCACACACAGATCAATATCTGATGTTTGACTCCCACCATCCACTGCAGCACAAACTAGGAGTCATCAGGACATTGTCACACAGAGCAGAAACCATCCCCACCTCCATGATTTCCAAAAAGAATGAAAATCAGCACCTGAGAACAGCTCTGAAGGCCTGTGGATATCCAAATTGGGCCTTCACTAAATCTAAATCTACCAGACCTAAAACAGTGACAGATAGGGCTGAGACTCAGAGTAAACGGAAGAACCTGGTCATTCCTTACATGGCTGGCGTGTCTGAAAAGATAAAACAGATATTTGGCAAACACCACATACCTGTATATTTCAAATCCACCAACACACTGAGACAGAGGCTTGTACACCCCAACGATCAAACTCCAAAACACAAGGAAAGCAATGTAGTGTATGCAATCCAGTGCAGTGAGGAGTGCTCTGAACTCTACATTGGAGAAACCAAACAACCTTTGTACAGGAGGATGGCCCAACACAGGAGAAGTAACACCACAGGACCAGAGTCAGCAGTTTATCTTCATCTAAAGGAAAAAGGACACTCATTTGAGGACATTAATGTTCACATTTTAGACAGAGAAGATAGGTGGTTTGAGAAAGGGGTCAAGGAGTCCATTTATGCCAACTTGGAAAATCCTTCCTTGAAAAGAGGTGGGGGCCTCAGGCACAACCTTTCCCCTATCTTCCTTCCTGCTTTGTCTTTTGTGCCTAGGAAGATTAAGACCATTTCACAAGCTCAACAGCAGCATGGTAATCTTAACGATCCTCCTTTAGATGATAAAGGGACTTAGAAATAAACATCTTATAACCATGACCTAGCCCCAGGTGCAAGGTCACACAGCCACCCTAGAAACACATTTAAGGATTCCCTTACTAACTTTACTCAGATTGAAGAAGCTCCTTGGATAAGGAGTGAAACGTTTCCACTGAGAAAATAGAAATCCAGTTGACATGATTCAAGCTACAGACTGTTCCACCTGGATGACTGAGAACCTTCATTGACATATGTATTATTATTTTATAAAATTTATGATCAGAGTTATGGAAAAATATTAAGAGAAATAAGCAGGCTGAAAAATCTTGCAATAAAAAGTTGCTTTATTTAAAACAAAGAAACAGGAACTTAAACTTTTCTTCAGCCAAAAAGCACATGGCTTAATCCTTAAGCACTTACATTTTAAAGACAAAAGAGCAGTAAGCAGAGCAAGCAGTAAGAACACAAAAGGACAAAGATAATACCTTTTAATCCTTAACTAGAAAAACTTCTGAGTGGTCAGAATCCAACATGTGATCAAAGCCACCCAGGCAACAGACTTTCCAAATATGGGCAAACTCCAAATGGATGACACTGATTGGGCCAGGTAGCCAGACAGATTGGAACCAAGTAATAACATTCCTGAGGGGAGGGCAAACTTGTGCTTTGAGCCCAAACAGGAAAACGAAACCTGAGGCCTGGCTTTTTTAAATTAGCCTTCCAAGCCTTCCATATTTCAAGACAGAAAAATATATCCAATACTCCCCCTTTTTATGACTAGAAAGAATATGGAAGCAGACCCAATTTTGCAACTAACTCATTGTGCCTACTGGCAACTAGAGGCTTGGTGAAAATATCAGCCAACATTAATTTAGTATCACAGTATTTCAAAACAACCTTTTTCTTGGCTAGAAAATCTTTAACAAGATGAAACCGCACATCAATGTGCTTTGTCCGGTTTTTGGTACTTTCTGATAAAGCTAAATGGATACAAGCTTGATTGTCTTCATGAATTGTGACAGGCTGGCTTAAAATGATTCCTGTCTTGCATGTCTTGCAATAATTGTGTAAACCAAATTACCTCATTGCACAGTTGTGCTAAAGCATAGAATTCAGCTTCAGCTGTGCTGATGGCTACTACAGTCTGCTTTCTGGAAAACCATGCAATAGTGGACTTTTCAAATTGAATTACACTTCCAGAAGTAGACTTCCCATCACTGAGATCTCCAGCCCAATCTGAATCACACCAGCATTCTAATTTTTCCTCTGTGTCTGTAGCAGACAACCTTAAGCAAAAATCTTTGGTGCCCTGCAAATAACGAAAAAGCCTTTTTAATCCTGACTTTGCAACAGATGTGGGATTTTCCACAAACCTGCTCAAAATGGACACACTGTTAGAAATATCCGGACGGCTGTTATTTGCAATGTAAAGAAGACTGCCAATGGCTGACCTGAAATTATCTCCTTCAGATGACTCACCATCCCCCTTCACCCCCTCCTCTTTGAGAAATTTGGGAAGCATGGGGGAGGAGACAGACTTGTTGTTGTTGTTCAGTCGTTCAGTCGTGTCCGACTCTTCGTGACCTCATGGACCATAGCACGCCAGGCCTTCCTGTCCTCCACTGTCTCTCGGAGTTTACTCAAATTCATGTTCATTACATCGGTGATGCTATCTAGCCATCTCATCCTCTGCCGTCCCCTTCTCCTTTTGCCCTCAGTCTTTCCCAGCATCAGGGTCTTTTCCAGTGAGTTCTCTCTTCTCATTAGGTGGCCAAAGTATTTGAGCTTCAGCTTCAGCATCTGTCCTTCCAATGAACAGTCAGGGTTGATTTCCTTTAGGATTGACTGGTTTGACCTCCTTGCAGTCCAAGGGACTCTCAAGAGTCTTCTCCAGCACCACAGCTCGAAAGCATCAATTCTTCGGCGCTCAGCCTTCCTTATGGTCCAACTCTCACAGCCATACATTGCTACTGGAAAAACCATAGCTTTAACTATACGGACCTTTGTCGGCAAGGTGATGTCTCTGCTTTTTAATATGCTGTCTAGGTTTGCCATAGCTTTCCTTCCAAGGAGCAAGCGTCTTTTAATTTCATGGCTGCAGTCACCGTCTGCGGTGATCTTGGAGCCCAAGAAAATAAAATCTGTCACTGCTTCCATTTCTTCTCCTTCTATTTGCCAGGAAGTGATGGGACCAGATGCCATGATCTGGGTTTTTTTAATGTTGAGTTTCAAGCCAGCTTTTGCACTCTCCTCTTTCACCCTCATCAAGAGGCTCTTTAGTTCCTCTTCACTTTCTGCCATTAGGGTGGTATCGTCTGCATATCTGAGGTTGTTGATATTTCTCCCGGCAATCTTAACTCCGGCTTGTGATTCATCCAGCCCGGCATTTCTCATGATGTACTCTGCATATAAGTTAAATAAGCAGGGTGATAATATACAGCCTTGTCGTACTCCTTTCCCAATTTTGAACCAGTCGGTTGTTCCATGTCCGGTTCTAACTGTTGCTTCTTGACCCGCATACAGGTTTCTCAGGAGACAGGTAAGGTGGTCTGGTACTCCCATCTCTTTAAGAATTTGCCACAGTTTGTTGTGATCCACACAATCAAAGGCTTTAGCGTAGTCAATGAAGCAGAAGTAGATGTTTTTCTGGAACTCTCTTGCTTTTTCCATGATCCAGCGAATGTTGGCAATCTGATCTCTAGTTCCTCTGCCTCTTCGAAACCCAGCTTGCACTTCTGGTAGTTCTCGGTTCACATGCTGCTGAAGCCTAGCTTGTAGGATTTTGAGCATAACCTTGCTGGCATGTGAAATGAGCGCAATTGTACGGTAGTTTGAACATTCTTTGGCATTGCCTTTCTTTGGAATTGGAACGTAAACTGACCTTTTCCAATCCTGTGGCCACTGTTGAGTTTTCCAAATTTGTTGGCATATTGAGTGCAGCACTTTAACAGCATCATCTTTTAGGATTTTAAATAGCTCAGCTGGGATACTGTCTTCTCCGCTAGCTTTGTTGTTAGTAATGCTTCCTAAGGCCCACTTGACTTCACTCTCTAGGATGTCCGGCTCAAGGTCAGTGACCACACCATCGTATTTATCAGGGATATTAAGATCTTTCTTGTATAGTTCTTCTGTGTATTCTTGCCACCTCTTCTTAATCTCTTCTGCTTCTGTTAGGTCCCTGCCTTTTTTGTCCTTTATCATGCCCATCTTTGCACAAAACGTTCCCTTGATATCTCCGATTTTCTTGAAGAGATCTCTAGTCTTCCCCATTCTATTGTTTTCCTCGATTTCTTTGCATTGTTCATTTAAGAAGGCCTTCTTATCTCTCCTTGCTATTCTCTGGAATTCTGCATTCAGTTGTTTATATCTTTCCCTTTCTCCCTTGCCTTTTGCTTCCCTTCTTTCCTCAGCTATTTGTAAAGCCTCATCAGTCAGCCACTTTGCTTTCTTGCATTTCTTTTTCTTTGGGATGGTTTTAGTTGCTGCCTCCTGTACAATGTTACGAACCTCCATCCATAGTTCTTCAGGCACTCTGTCTACCAGATCTAATCCTTTAAATCTATTCCTCACTTCCACTGTATATTCATAAGGGATATGATTTAGGTCATACCTGATTGGTCTAGTGGTTTTCTCTACATTCTTCAATTTAAGCCTAAATTTTGCAATAAGAAGCTCATGATCTGAGCCACAGTCAGCTCCAGGTCTTGTTTTTGCTGATTGTATAGAGCTTCTCCATCTTTGGCTGCAAAGTATATAATCAATCTGATTTCGGTATTGACCATCTGGTGATGTCCATGTGTAGAGTCGTCTCTTGTGTTGTTGGAAAAGAGTGTTTGCTATGACCAGCGTGTTCTCTTGACAAAACTCTATTAGCCTTTGCCCTGCTTCATTTTGTACTCCGAGGCCGAACTTGCCCGTTATTCCGGTTATTTTTTGACTTCCTACCTTAGCATTCCAGTCCCCTATGATGAAAAGGACATCTTTTTTTGGTGTTAGTTCTAGAAGGTGTTGTAGGTCTTCATAGAACCGGTCAACTTCAGCTTCTTTGGCATCAGTGGTTGGGGCATAGACTTGGATCACTGTGATGTTGAATGGTTTGCCTTGGATTCGAACTGAAAGCATTCTGTCGTTTTTGAGGTTGTACCCCAGTACTGCCTTTCCCACTCTTTTATTGACTATGAGAGCTACTCCATTTCTTCTAAGGGATTCTTGCCCACAGTAGTATATATAATGGTCTCCTGAATTAAATTCGCCCATTCCTGTCCATTTTAGTTCGCTGATTCCCAATATGTCGATGTTCAATCTTGTCATCTCATGTTTGACCACATCCAGCTTACCTTGATTCATAGTTCTTACATTCCAGGTTCCTATGCAATATTGTTCTTTACAGCATCGGACTTTCCTTCCACTTCCAGACACATCCACAACTGAGCGTCCTTTCGGCTTTGGCCCAGCCGTTTCACACTTTCTGGAGCTACTCGGAATTGCCCTCCGCTCTTCCCCAGTAGCATTTTGGACACCTTCCGACCTGAGGGGCTCATCTTCCGGCGTCATATCTTTTAGCCTTTTGATACTGTCCATGGGTTTTCTTGGCAAGGATACTGGAGTGGTTTGCCATTTCCTCCTCCAGTGGACCACGTTTTGTCAGAACTCTCCATCATGACCTGTTCTTCTTGACCTGACTTCATTGAGTTACGCAAGCCCCTTCGCCACGACAAGGCAGTGATCCATGAAGGGGAATCACTTCAAGGAGACAGACTTGCAGTCCTGCATTTTAAAATCCTCCAGCAGCTTCTTAATTTTGCTACTCTGGCTTATGAGAAAACTGCCATCTTTTTCCCTCTGAATTTCCAATCCTAGGTAATTGTTAACTGTACCAAGACATTTCAATGTGAAATTGTTTTTCATACAAACCTCAAAGGAATGTTTTTGTTCATCTGATGATGTGAGCAGCAACAAATCATCAACATACAAGCACAAGTACATTACACCTTGCTTATCATTTTTTACATACACACAAGGATCAGCAATTCCCTTCTGAAACCCAAATTTTTGCAAAATATTATCCATTTTAATATTCCAACAACGCGCGGCTTGCTTCAAACCATAGATGGATTTCTGCAATTCACACACAAGATGTTTTTCTTTTTCATAACCAGGAGGTTGTTGCATAAACAATTTTTCTTCCAAATCACCATACAGAAAAGCAGTTTGAATATCATAGTGATAAACAGACAATTTCTTCATGGCAGCAACCTTTAAAAGCAACCTGATAGATTCAGCTTTTGTCACTGGAGCAAAAGTTTTGTCATAATCCACATTTTTTCTTTGAGCAAAACCTTTTGCTACCAACCTTGCTTTGTACTTCTGAATTTTACCATCAGAATCTTTTTTCAGTTTGAACACCCACCTACAACCTAGAACCTTCTGATTGGGAGGCAAACTCACCAATTTCCAAGTTTTATTTTCCTTTAAGGAATCCAACTCTTGTTGCATGGCTTCATGCCAACACTTAGCTATTTCAGCTGGCATCTCTTCAATTTCTTCCAGAGATTCAGGTTCTGTGTGAATGTGAAATGCTTTCACAACATCTACTTGATAACGATCAGGTGGAACTCCCTTATTAATCCTTTCAGACCTACGAGGTAGGACAGGACTAACACTCTGTTTCCCACCATTGTCCTCAGAAACCTCTGACTTTCCAGACAATTCAACTTCCTGATCATTGACTTCACTAGGTGATTCCTGCAAATCACCATCAGCAAGACTTTGCTGCTCTCCCATGGATAAATCAACTGAAGAACTAGAGTTTATTTTATCCCAATTCTGCTCAGCAAAAGAAGCACTCTTACTAATTATCAGTTGATTACCCAGTATGAACCTGTAGCTTCTCTGACTCTGTTCATACCCAACAAAGATTGCTTTCTTTGTTCTGGAAGCCCCTTTGTGTCTCAGCTGTTTTGGAATGTGGACCCAAGCTGTGCTTCCAAACACCCTCAAATGATTCACTTTAGGCTTTACACCATAGAACAAATGAAAAGGCACATCGTGTATTGCACTGTTAAACAGCCTGTTCTGCACATAACATGCTGTAGAAACAGCTTCTCCCCAATACCTAAAAGGCAAACTAGCATCCTTCAGCAAACACATCATTGCTTCCTGCAATGTTCTGCCTTTTCTCTCTGCAACAGAATTCTGTTCAGGTGTGTAAGGGTTAGCCAAAATGTGTTCTATCCCTTTTTCCAACAAAAAGCTTTTAAACTTTGAGGATAGATACTCGCCACCGCAATCTGATTGCAAAGCAGACACTGGCCTTGGGAATTTTCCATTCACCCAAGCCACAAAAGCCTTAAATTTACCAAAGACCTCATCTTTGTGTTTCAACAAGTAAATGAATGTGTACCTGGAAAAATAATCTGTGAAGGTCAAAAGGTACCTTGCTCCCCCAAGACTAGGAGAAAATGGGCCTATTACATCAGAGTGAATTATCTCTAGAGGCCTAGAGGTGGACCTATCAGAAAACTTTTTCACAGGAGCTCTAGTAGTCTTATTCTC
This sequence comes from Charina bottae, assembly GCA_023362775.1. Lineage (NCBI taxonomy): Eukaryota > Metazoa > Chordata > Lepidosauria > Squamata > Charinaidae > Charina > Charina bottae. Next base: position 4,446,928 of record JALMGJ010000045.1, on the reverse strand, counting down.
CTTGCAAACTGCACAGTCTAGATATTTATCACAAGACTTCAATTTTAAATCAGCAGAATAACTAGGCATTTGAGAAATGTATTTAAAATTAGCATGAGCAAATCTTCTATACATTAAATGGATGCACTGGTCGTGCAAGGGCTTATTTTCAAAAACAGCCTTGGCTTTAGCAATTTGCTGCTTTTCAGCCTTCTGCACAATGTACAGAGAATCTTTCTGCAAACACTTTGCAACCACTTTGCCACGCTTCCTAATTTCACAACCCTCTTTCTTAAAAATTATAACATAACCTGAGGCTACTAGCTGCCCCACAGACAAGAGATTGCTTTGAAAATTAGGCACAAACAAAACATTTTTAACAGTTTCCCCCAAACATGGAAGATTGATCTCACCTTCACCCACGATCTTGGATACAGATCCATCTGCTAAGGAAACCTTTTGTTTATTAGTTTTAGACAAAGACAAAAAAGAATCTCGATTGTTACAAATGTGAGAATTGGCTCCGCTGTCCAGCACCCATAAATCTTTATTAATACAGTCCTCCACAACTTTTGCGTGAAGAATCTTCTTTCTTGAAGTCTCTTCTTCTTTGCGAGAAGTCTTCTTCTTTTGGACACAGTTCTTTTGGAGATGGGAAGAGGATCCACAGGTAAAGCAGCGCCGGGTAGATAAAGCAGAAGCTTGAGATTCAAAGCTCTTCCACTCCCTCTGCTGGGCACAAGAAGACTTTACTGTAGAAATGGATGCAGATTTTTCCTGGTGTTTTTCCCATTCAGCAAGCAGCCGGGAAGTCACAAACGATGGAGTTAAATCAGCTTCAGGGATTCCTTCCATAGAACAAATTAAAGTGTCCCAGGACTCATTCAGTGAAGAAAGCATGATGTAGGCTTTCATCAGGGGGGTAAACTCCATCCCACATTCCTGAAGTTCCACAAAATAATTCTGAAGCTTGTGGAGATGATCTGGCAAATTTCCATTCTCAGGCAAGTGAGCCTTGTAGAGCCTTTTGATTAAAATAACCTTGCTGCCTGGATTTGTTTTCACATATAAATTATGCAAATAGTCCCATAAGTCTTTAGAATTTTCTCTGCCTCTCACGTGAATAAGCTGATCGTCTTGAACAGCCGAAATAATGGAGGCTTTGCACTTTTCATCTTTCCTCAACCAGGCTTGATCTGGGTTCTGAGGAATTTGTTCAGAAATTACAGACCATAAGTCTTCTCTCCTCAAGAAACTCTCCATTTTTAAAGACCAGTTCAAATAATTAGTATTTGAAAGCTTTTCCAGAGGCATACCTTGAAAATTGGAAGCTGCAGCAGCAGCCATGGCTCCTACTTTCCCTTGGAGGTAATCCAAAAAACACCACGAGGCTTGCAAACACGAGGCAAAACTCCGCCTCCGATGGAAACTTCCTGTAACTGCCAGCAACTTTAAAAAAAAAAACAAAGCCTCTTCAGATGCAGATTGAATCAGTTCAGCTTTTCTCTTTTTATTTCCATAAATTTTGGTCTCTGATCGCAGAAGCAAGTTCCCTGGGCACAAAACCTATTATTATTTTATAAAATTTATGATCAGAGTTATGGAAAAATATTAAGAGAAATAAGCAGGCTGAAAAATCTTGCAATAAAAAGTTGCTTTATTTAAAACAAAGAAACAGGAACTTAAACTTTTCTTCAGCCAAAAAGCACATGGCTTAATCCTTAAGCACTTACATTTTAAAGACAAAAGAGCAGTAAGCAGAGCAAGCAGTAAGAACACAAAAGGACAAAGATAATACCTTTTAATCCTTAACTAGAAAAACTTCTGAGTGGTCAGAATCCAACATGTGATCAAAACCACCCAGGCAACAGACTTTCCAAATATGGGCAAACTCCAAATGGATGACACTGATTGGGCCAGGTAGCCAGACAGATTGGAACCAAGTAATAACATTCCTGAGGGGAGGGCAAACATGTGCTTTGAGCCCAAACAGGAAAACGAAACCTGAGGCCTGGCTTTTTTAAATTAGCCTTCCAAGCCTTCCATATTTCAAGACAGAAAAATATATCCAATAATATGGTCTGAGAATGTTTGAAGAAGTTAGGAAGGCAGTTTTTTATTGTTGATTTGTTCAAACAGGCCATGTGAGTTACTGGCCAAATAGCTAGGTCAGAAAAGAATAAAAGATCCAGGTCTGAAGAAGGTTGCAGGTTTTTCTGTTTGAGAATTCATTATTTTTGCTTGTTTGTTTCCAAAAGTCCTGGAGTTTGAACCGTCTGTGCGGAAAGTACTATGCTGCCTGACTGGGTGACAGAACAGGGTGCTTGAAATCCTAAATTCTTTACTCTAATTTCTGCTTGGTGGCAAAAACTGCACAAACTGATTCATGAAGGATACTGATTAGCTAGAGATAGACAGCGGGCTAAGAGGAATGTTGGGCTAATGTTCTGTTTTGCTGGCAGCATTTCTGCTCCTGATGCCAGAACGGAAGCTGATCTCCCAAGCCCCAGAACTCAGTGAGAGCTCGTTCCCCCATCAGGCTTGTGGCGTCTCTGCAAGAAAAGATCTTGAAATGAAGCAGCTATTCAGTGGACCTTCTAATGGGTCGGAGGTCAATCACACCCTCTTGGAGCCCTTGGTTTTCTTCCTCTCTGGCATACCTGGCCTGGAACACGTCCACCACTGGATCTCCATCCCCTTCTGCTCTATGTTTATCATCTCCCTTCTGGGTAACTGCACCCTTCTCTACGTGATCAAGACAGACGTGAGTCTCCATCAGCCCATGTTCTTCTTCCTCTCCATGCTGTCCTCCATTGATCTGGTGTTGTCTCTCACCACCATGCCTAAAACCCTGGGCATCTTCTGGTTCAACGCTGGGGAGATTGGGTTGGTTGGCTGCCTGGTACAGATGTTTTTCCTCCACTCATTCTCCATCATGGAGTCTGCAGTGCTCTTGGCCATGTCCTTTGACCGCTACGTGGCAATTTGCCACCCTCTGAGGTACCACAGCATCCTGACCCATTCGCTGGTGGCCAAAGCTGGGCTGGTGGCTTTGATGAGAGGAGTTGCCCTGATGCTGCCCTTGCCCTTCCTGCTCCAGAGACTGGCCTATTGCCACTCATTCACTATTGCCCACTGCTACTTCGAGCACATGGCAGTGGTGAGGCTGGCCTGTTCCAACACCCGGTTCAATAATATCTACGGGATCTTTGTTGCTCTCCTGATTGTGGGCCTTGACTTGGGCTTGATTGCGCTGTCCTATGTCAAGATTCTCGGAGCTGTCTTGAGCCTGGCTACGAAGGAGGAACAGCACAAAGCCTTTGGCACCTGCCTCTCTCATGTGAGTGCCATCTTGGTTTTCTATATTCCTGTGGTTCTTTCATCAGTCATACACAGGTTTGGCCACCATGTTCCTGCTTACATACACATTCTCTTGGCCAACTTCTACCTGCTCTTCCCACCAATGATGAACCCCATTATTTATGGCATGCAAACAAAGCACATTCGAGAGAGAGTTCTCCACCTCTTCCAAAAGCAACTCTTACGAAAGGCAACCTTTTAAAGGAAGTGCACATCCATAAGGTTTCTATTCATATGTATATGCCATAGCTGTGTGTCTGATGGGATGTACGTTGGCTTAAAGGGGAAAAACTCGAGGCTTGAGAATAAACAGACAAGAATGCAGCTTGTAGGGCTAACAGTGTTTACTGGTAGCATAAGGCAATAATGTATATACAGTACATTATCGCAAAAATGAAAGCTGAATATACATGATACAGCATTGCAAAAGGAAAACAAAAACAAACTTATAAGCAGAGTTCCGTGTATTGATCCCAGGGCCAGAGCTCCCGCCAAGGCCTATACCCAAAGCCAGGCATAGCTCACACAGCCCAGTCCTCAGCTGTAGAATACACGTGAAGAACTACATGGCTAAAGACACTAGAAATCAAGAAGCCTAGAACACCATTTTGCATGGTTAATTATTCAGTTCTTCTAGCTTTCTGATTGGCTGGATGTTAGCTGTGACACACACTAGGCCCAAAGCATTAGGCCTAAAGCACATAGCAGGACCTGCTATTGGGTAGCAGTGCTGCATCTAAGCGAGTACGTGATTTCCTCCCCCCCTCTGCTCCCTCCCTGGAGCAGGCTTCCCACGGAAGGAATCAGGAGACATTGTTCTCATGGGAAGGTCCCATTGCTTGTGTGGGCACTAGTCATAACAACACACACGTGACCGTTGTTATCTTGCACCTGCACTTCACATCACCATGAGAAGCCTTTGCTTTGTAGAGGATGCAATTTGCCAAAACACTTTTGCTTTCTAGAGAAACCCAATTTACCAATTCCATATGAGAAATCTGACACCCCTCCAAATTGGATTTCGACACAATGCAAACAATGATGGAAGTTGTTCAAAGCTGTAAAATACAATTGTACAGAAACAGAAACAACAATGGTTAGTACATGTATTAATTTACACTGTTCAAGTTACAGTTTTTACAACCAATAGACATCCAGAAACTAGAAATGGTTTAAAAACACTTGTTGCACATATGTATTGCACAATATACACTTCATGCAATGTTTTATTCAGATACATACAAATACATAATAATACATATTATGCAGGAACAGAAACAGTACATAGAAACAGAAAGAACGCCCACGTTCTGTCCCCTCCTTTGCAAAAATTGCAGCTGGCATAGATAAGCAGAAATTTGCTAGCTGCTTCTGTTTGAAGCAAAGGGTCTGTTTTGATTTTAAGAAAAACCGCAGGACTTTTTTCACCCCTTTGCAAGCCTTGCATAGATGGCTACACCATTCTGCAGGCTTGGTACCCTACCTGGGCAAAACTAATTCAGGGCATGTCCACTGCGTTATTGCAGAGTGATATACAACAAAGTAAGGATAAGCTTTCCTTTACACAAATGACACTCTGTGACACTCTGTCATTTGACACTCTCAAGAACCATAGGATTCTCTGTTCTGAGCTTTTGTAACTTCAACACCAAGATAAATGTTTGAATTTGTGCCTTACACCTTCAGCTGGAATTACTACCTCAGCTGACTGACAACTTTTTATACAAGGTGGTAAGATTCAGTTTCTAAGCAGACAAACAACTACATAAGTACGAAGTCCTACACAAACTTCTACACTTTCTTATGTACACACAGAAAACAGCACGTGACTGTTCTACACATCCCAGTTAGCATCTGCACCATGCTATCAATGACTGGCCTGCTTTAAAATCCATAAAGCACCCTGTTAAGTCAACGAACTGTCTGGGAATTGTCACACATGTAGAGCCACAAGCTTGCCTTACACACACTGTTTCAGGGAGATCTATATTCAAATATGCTGTGTCAACATCACAATATGTAAATGGACACCTGTTTCCATGCTACGCAACCAGAAAACGCATCACATGCAAATATTCTGGCCTAGCTGTGGGTGCATACATTAGATCACAGTTCACAAACTCCTTGTGAAACAAATCCCTGGGCAACAAGGCTGGCTTTACACTGCAGAGTATTATCAGAAAGAAATGTCTTTCTGAACACTCATCTGGAACCTACAGCTCACTAAAACAAAGGACAGGTTGGTTACTTTTAACACTTCACCAAAACTCAAACAGACTATCCACAGTTGTGTTCCAATGTTCTTCTTGCCTCTCAAAAGGCAGGAGCAACACGTCTTGAAAAGACAGGGTTTTCTCAGGTAACTTAACACTCTGTCACCTGCTAAATCTCAAATCTGTCAGGCTTCACACCCTTGTGGAATAAGAGGACCCATGAGGAATGACCACTGTGCTTTCTCATCACCGTCTTCTTTCCTCCCACTACCTGACTCCCTCTCCAGGCCCTGCAACTGCTCAGGCGAAATTTCTACTCCTTCACCTGAGGGGCCCTTTTAACACACTCAGAGACTGGGGAACAGAAGAAACCTGAACTGGTTTTTGCCCATCTACGGAACCATGGACAGTAGGTTTACACTAGCAATGCAGCAACACTTCTGCAACCTTAGCATGTAACCTTTCCCAACCAGTAGGCTGCTTAAAAATAAAGCACTTCTGGAGATTTGGATTTGACCATGGCTTAATGAAACACCGATAAGCTTTGGATTTACCAACAACCAACAACCAACAACCTGAAGCACTGTGCTTCCTTGGTTCTTCCTTCGCTGTGACCTGGGGATGTGAACACATGCAAGTGTTCCACAGACATGCAGGTACTTCAGTGAAGGGCACTTGCCAAACAAAAGAAAAATAATGAACTTCTTTTTACAGTTGAATTCTACTACCTGTTAGTTAGAAAAACACTGCAATCACGGTAGCCTCTCCCCAGACATGGGATGGCACCTGAGCAACTAACATCAGGCTAATTTTTAATGGTATTCACAACACCAACACTCAGCTAGAATTCCAACATTGGCAAGTCTTTGGGAGAATACTTTCCTACAAAGCCAATTCTGGCACACATGGCTCAGGAACTCTCCACTATAATCAGACTGGAACTGACCTACTAGATAACCATATTTTCTTCCTACTTTTGCTACATACACTTCAAAGCAAGCACAGACCTTTGCTTTAGACTCCAACAAGTAGCAACAACACAAGCAGGTATGATCATCAACCAGAAGGAACATGAAACTCGCACCCCACCATTACTTGGGACATGGGGGCTAACTAAATCTCTATGAACCAACTGAAATGGTCTAGTTAACACTCTGTCACTTTGCCTAGCAACAGATACAGTCCTGATATTAGATTGTTTACACACAGTTTACACACAACACAATCAAGAAACTTTTGCACATTTCCTGGGTTCTAACTCAGAATGCATTTGGCTATCTGTGACACACTCTCCCATCCTGGGATACCCCAATACTTTGTGAAAACTTTATGGATGCATTTATGATGTGGGGAAACATTAAACACAATGTCCTGTCCACACAATCTCCTTCTTAGGAAGCATCTCACACACTTGATTTTACAGGTTTCTCTAACACACTCAGGTTCATCTCTTTCAATGAAACATCCAGCAACAAGTACACTCAGACTTGACCAGGGCTGGAACACTGAGGAGAGAAAAACAAGTGTACGCATAAACATTTCACACACTTATCACAGAAATATCAGCTAAAATAACTTGCTGAACTCAAGGCTTCAAGCCGAATTCAACAAACAAAGTTCTCTGGAGATATGCTTACACAAAGCAGTCCGGCAGAGCAGAAGACTTGGATTCGTTGTTTAGCTGACTTCTGGCTTCTGGCTTCCCCTCCCTTCGTAAATCAGGCTTCTTGCACTGACAGCATCCGCTGGACGACAGGGCAGGGAACAGCCTTCCAGAATCACAGCAAATATAGATTCCATGTCAGGTTTTACTTCAGCTGGAACACTCTGTTTGGAATTCTCAGGAACAACAACACCAGATGGCTTGTAATGTAGCTCCTTGAGGTGGCTTGTAAAATAATCCACAATAAGGTCACAGGGAGATAGCGTCTGTGCTTTCTCGACCAGTAGATCAGACCAGTAGATCACGCACGCTTTTTCATAGCCCCAGAAAAACATGCCTTCTTGTTCAAATGCAGCAAACAAAGTCTTGAACTTACCAAGGTGGGTCATCACAGTCTCACCCGAGGTTGCAGCTTCAAACTATAAAGCTGTCTTAATAGACCACCAAGGGCAACAGAGTTCCACTTTGTATTAAAGGCTCCAACAGCTTCTCAGCTCTCATTTTGCAGTTCTGGAGTATCTGATATAATTCCATTCAGAGGATTTGATTCCCAAAAGCAAAATGCACAGTCCAAACACGCTTGCACTTCTTCAGAGGGAACCCTCTGAATCCTCCAGGGATCCTCTGGAAGTGGATTTGCCACATACTGCCACAAATCTTCTTCTTGCAAAAAGAATGATTTCATCTCCACACACCAGGTCAGATAGTTTGTGCCATCTAAAGGCTCAAATGGTAGACTGACCAGACTCTGTTCAGCCATTGCTGACCACTCAAAGAAAACATGTTTACTCTGAAACCAGCCTCTAAAAACAAACTCCCTTTTACAGCCAGGTCCAACGCAGCAAAGAAAACGCAAATTTCTCTCTGGGCCCATAACCTGATGGGATGTACGTTGGCTTAAAGGGGAAAAACTCGAGGCTTGAGAATAAACAGACAAGAATGCAGCTTGTAGGGCTAACAGTGTTTACTGGTAGCATAAGGCAATAATGTATATACAGTACATTATCGCAAAAATGAAAGCTGAATATACATGATACAGCATTGCAAAAGGAAAACAAAAACAAACTTATAAGCAGAGTTCCGTGTATTGATCCCAGGGCCAGAGCTCCCGCCAAGGCCTATACCCAAAGCCAGGCATAGCTCACACAGCCCAGTCCTCAGCTGTAGAATACACGTGAAGAACTACATGGCTAAAGACACTAGAAATCAAGAAGCCTAGAACACCATTTTGCATGGTTAATTATTCAGTTCTTCTAGCTTTCTGATTGGCTGGATGTTAGCTGTGACACACACTAGGCCCAAAGCATTAGGCCTAAAGCACATAGCAGGACCTGCTATTGGGTAGCAGTGCTGCATCTAAGCGAGTACGTGATTTCCTCCCCCCCTCTGCTCCCTCCCTGGAGCAGGCTTCCCACGGAAGGAATCAGGAGACATTGTTCTCATGGGAAGGTCCCATTGCTTGTGTGGGCACTAGTCATCACAATACACACGTGACCGTTGTTATCTTGCACCTGCACTTCATGTCACCATGAGAAGCCTTTGCTTTGTAGAGGATGCAATTTACCAAAACACTTTTGCTTTGTAGAGAAACCCAATTTACCAATTCCATATGAGAAATCTGACAGTGTCGCGACACATTACTCTGTCGCCGGCAGTGTCTGGGTGTGTCGCCAGACGACCCGGAAGTGCTGATTGGGGGAGAGCCAGAAGAAGAGGCACCCCCACCAATCAGCATGCACCAAAGGAGGAGAGAGGTGGGCCGAGCAGCGCAGATGCCCACCGCCACAAAAGAGTCCCCTTTGGAGTCCCGCTGAGCCCTTGCTGCGCTGCCGGAAAGCGCCACTGCCTTGCCTCTCCGCCCTGCGACGAGGCAGGCCCGCTCAAGGTCAGGGGCAGCCGGCCAAGCGTGGGTTTGGCATGAGTGGTTCACGTGACACCGAGCGGGCAGAAGCCTCTCTGCTGGGCAATGTGTTTGGCCGGCTGGAGGCTGCGCCTCTCACCCCCCGGGATGCAGCTGGAGCACGCGGGGCGCCTGGGGCTCCAGGTCCGCCACCTCCCTCGCCCAGCAAATGCTGCGGAACAGCCCTGGAATAACTTCAGAAGTAATTGGGTTTTCCTCCCTGCCCCGTGTTTACCGAACGATTGCCTTGTATATCCAAATAATATTTATGGGGGGAGGGGATGGTTCCTGGTCCTGGGGTGCTGCGAGAAGAAGCGGCGCCCCCAAAGAACACTCCAGGCTTCGGGACATTTGCAAAAGTCCTGGATCCGAAGCCTCTGAAGGAGGGAGAGAGGCGTTCCCCAAGACACCCTTTCAAAACTCAATTCCGTGCAGCCAGCAGGACGCCGAGGGAAGGAATGGCAATTAAAGCATTTGCCCGGTGAGGGAGGCGGCGGACCGGGAGCCCCAGGTGCCCCACACCTCCAGCTGCATCCTGGGGGGCGAAAGGCGCATCCTCTGGCTGGCCAAACACATTACCCAGTGGAGAGGCTTCTGCCCGAGTGGCGTCGCATGAGCCCCTGAACCCAAATCAGTCAACATCGAACCTTCTTTTCCATTTCAGGAGCAGCAGGCAGGTGAAGCTAAATCGCAACAAGAGGCTTTAATCGCCATTCCTTCCCTCGGCGTCCTGCTGGCTGCATGAAATTGAGTTTTGAAAGGGCGTCTTGGGGAGCGCCTCTCTCCCTCCTTCAGGGGCTTCAGATCCGGGACTTTTGCAAACATCCCGAAGCCCTGGATCAACTCCCTTTTATAAGCAAAAGCAACTTGGACTGTGGTGTGGGCTGATGGTTGGAGTTTATTATTTATTTATTTATTATTTCTAACTTATATCACCGCCCATCTCCCCCCACAAGGGGACTCTGGGCGGTTTACAATAAAGTCAGCGATTAAAAACATATAAAATACTTTATACAATCAATTAAAAATATAAAAATATAAAAATATAAAATCCAAGAGGCTGTATCTGATATTTACGAACCGGACTGAACTTTATGGTGCGAGCCATCTCCAGGAAGAGCTATTACTCATCCCGTCCCAGGCGAGGTGGCAGAGCCAGGTTTTCAGTTGTTTCCTGAAGGTCAGGAGTGTGGGGGCTAGCCTCACCTCAAGGGGCAAGATGTTCCAAAGGGCGGGTGCTACGGCAGAGAAGGCACGCCTCCTGGATCCCGCTAGATGAAATTCTTTTACTGATGGGATCCGTAGCATGCCCTCTCTGCATGACCGGGTGGGGCGGGTCGATACTCTGGGGATGAGGCGGTCTCTAAGGTAACCTGGTCCCATGCCATGTAGGGCTTTAAAGGTAACAACCAACACCTTGAATTGGACCCGGAAGCAAACTGGTAACCAGTGCAGTTCACGCAGCAGAGGTGTCACGTGTGCCGATCTTGGGGCACACATAACTGCGCGCGCAGCCGCATTCTGGACCAGCTGAAGCTTCCGGATATTCTTCAAGGGTAGCCCCATGTAGAGTGCATTGCAATAGTCTATATGGGAGATGACCAGGGCATGAGTGACTGTACGGAGGGCATCTCGGTCCAGGAAAGGGCGAAGCTGGCGTACAACTCGAAGTTGCACAAAAGCCCTTCTGGCCACGACTGCCACCTGCTCTTCAAGCAGGAGTCGTGAGTCCAGAAGGACCCCCAGATTCCGCACTGAGTCTGAACGGGGTAGTGCCACCCCGTCCAGATCTAAAGATGACAACTCCTTGGATCCCGAGGCGCCATCAATCCACAGCCACTCCGTCTTGCCAGGGTTCAGCTGAAGCCTGTTGTTCCCCATCCAGACCCCCACAGCCTCCAGGCACTGAGAAAGGGCAGAAACTGCATCACTTAACTCACCCGGGATGGAGATATATAGTTGAGTATCATCAGCATACTGATGATACCTCATCCCGTGTTGGCGGATGATCTCACCCAGCGGTTTCATGTAGATATTAAATAGGAGAGGGGAGAGAACCGAGCCCTGCGGCACCCCACAAAGTAGGGGCCGAGGGTCGGACCTCTCATCTCCTATCACCACCGATTGGGACCGGTCTCGGAGGAAGGAGGCGAACCAGCGCAAGACTACGCCGCCCAACCCCAACTCTCCGAGCCGCCCCAAAAGGATACCATGGTCGATGGTATCGAAAGCCGCTGAGAGGTCAAGAAGAGCCAGGATGGATGCACTGCCTCCATCCCGCTCTCGCCAGAGATCATCTGTAAGTGCGACCAATGCAGTCTCTACCCCATATCCCGGCCTGAATCCTGACTGGAAGGGGTCCAGATAATCCGTATCATCCAGAATCCTCTGGAGCTGCAATGCCACGACTTTCTCAACCACCTTCCCTAAAAAGGGAAGGTGGGAGACGGGACGAAAATTGTCCAACACTGTAGGGTCCAGTGATGGCTTCTTGAGGAGGGGGTGCACCAGCGCCTCTTTAAAAGCAGCCGGAAACACTCCCTCTCCCAAGGATGTAGCAACCATCGCATGGACCCAGCCACATGTCACTTCACTGGCTGCTTTCACTAGCCAGGAAGGACATGGGTCAAGATGACACGTAGTGGCCCTTACAGTCCGGAGGATCCTGTCCACTTCCTTGGGCTCAACAGGATCAAACTGTTCCCAGATAACCGGGCATAGACGTTCCCTTGGCATCTCCCCAGACCATGCACCACGCTTGGAGTCCAGCTTAGAACGAATCCGAGCGATTTTATCCGCCAGATGCTCCGAAAATTCCTCCGCACGGCCCTGAAGGTGGGTCATTGGGCCCACCTTACCCAGGAGAGATCGAGTAATCCTAAACAGGGCCGACGGGCGGCATTCTGCAGATGCAATAAGAGTGGAGAAATATTGCCGTTTCGCCACTCTTACCGCCACCAGGTAGGCCTTAACCGCGGCTCTAGCTAGTGTTCGGTCAGATTCGGTCTTTGTCTTTCTCCAGCGGCGCTCTAGACGTCTCTTAACCCTTTTCAAAACCCTCAATCCCTCCGTGAACCACGGGGAATATCGGGTCGAATGGGGCAAGAGAGGCCGCACAGGCGCGATCCTGTCCAAAGCCCCGGCCGCTTCCTTATTCCAGGCTGCGGCCAGAACCTCCGCTGGACCGTGCAAAAGATCCTCGGGTATAACCCCCAGCTCCCTCTGAAACCCTATCGGGTCCATTAGTCGCCGGGGGCGGACCAATCGAATAGGTCCAGCCTCCCTGCGGAGTGGGGCAGCATATGAGAATCTCAGGGCCACCAGGGCATGATCTGACCATGACAATGGGGAAAGATGTAACTCACCCCCCAGATCACCTTGCCATTGCTCCGACAAGAACACCAAGTCCGGAGTGAGGCCACTGTCTCGAGTCGGGTCCCGAATAATCTGAGTCAGGCCCATGGCTGCCATGGTGGCCATGAACTCCCGAGCCGCCTCCGAAGCCCGTCCCAGAGACGGCAGATTGAAGTCCCCCAGAACCATAAGCCTGGGGAACTCCACCGCCAACCCCGAGACGGCCTCCAGCAGCTCAGGCAGGGAGGTTGCTACGCAGCAGGGAGGCTGGTACAGCAGCAACACTCCCAACTGCTCTCGGGAACCCAACTTGAAAAACAGGGTCTCACATCCGGTTACTTGTGGAGCAGCGCCCCTGAAGGCTACCATCGACTCTCTGATAACAACTGCCACCCCTCCTCCCCTACCCCGAAGTCTCGGCTGGTGCCATACTTGAAACCCGGCCGGGCAGATCTCCGAGAGGGCAACCCCTCCTCCTACGCCCAGCCAGGTTTCGGTAATACATGCCAGGTCGGCCCCCTCCTCCGTGATCAAATCACATATGAGGGGGCCCTTGTTATTAACCGACCTGGCGTTAAGCAACAACAGCCGGAATCCAGGGCCCTCGAGGATCTGTTGACCAGGGCCTAGGTTTGAGCCTGGAGGGCCGGAACACACCACCGGTAATAAACACCGGGGGCGTCTTCCCCAACGATGGCCTGCCCTCCGGCTCCCGCCGTAACATCCCCGACCCGTCACCACCTCAATAGAACCACCCGCCCCATAGTCCCCAGAGTTTTCAGGCCCGGTTGCCTCCACCACCGGACCTCCGAAAACCCCAGATTGAAACAAGGGTCCCCTCTCCCATGCACACATCCTGCCGTACCCAGTCACTCTCAGGAGGCAGTAGGCCCACCAGCGCACCAGCGGTTAGCTTTCGGCGCTGTGAGAACCCAACCACCCCCGAACCACTCACTCCACACTCTTTATGCCCCCTCCTCAACCTCTCTCACCGGTCAGAGGGGCCACATCCACTCCTGCCCACCACCTGTCTCTCACTCAGGGGTGGGCACTCTTGCATACTATCATTCAGTTCTGGCCTCCCCCTGGCTCTCCCACACCCAGGGGAATACCACTCTCACAACAAGGGGACCCAAACCTCTGCCACCTCTAATAGACGGGGGGAAATCTAGATGATAATTAAAGTCTGCAGCATAGTCAGAAAACGAGGGACCATTGATGTTATTCTTTGAGTGGACCAAAACAAAGCCACTCGCTCTGACTCGAAGCTGCAGTCCTGGGTTCGTCCGATCGCTCACACCAGCCACGTGATCAGAGTCTAAATGTCCCCAAAGTTCACTGGACTGCCAGAACCGGCCCGTCGCAACAGAGTCCGCCACACTGCTGGAATCCACCACACCACCAGATCAGTCCTTGCAGTCAAAGCCAGCAGGGAGATTGGTAAAGCCAGCTCCAACTCCACTCCCCAAGGCTGCTGGGCGTCAGGCTGGTCTATTACTGAGCCAACGCGCTGCTCAGCTGTTTCTTCAGACCACTCCGCCACACCTCGTCTGCACGCACCGCCCCGATTCGAGCTACATCCACCGCCAGTTAAAAGAATAGCAGGGTAAGGGGCGTTCGGACGACCACCGTCCAGCACTGAGGGCCGAGTCACCAGGGCCCCCGCATCGTCGACGGGAACGTCCGGGGTCTGCCGGGGTCTGTCGCGCCGTTCGTCGCTCGTCCTCCAGAGTCCCAGGTTCCTTGCAGTCCGCCGTGATCTCGCCGCACTCCACCACTCCATTCGGGGGTTCTATCCGACTCCGACCCAGCTTAATACAATGGTCGGGGTCCCTAGAATCCCCTCCAACTCGACTAACCGGTGGGGGCTGAGATGAGGGTCAGAAACGCCAACAGTTTCTCCCTCTTCAGAGCAGCAGCGGTCGGCGTCTGTTCGCGGACGCCATCTTGGATCTTGAAGTTTCTGAATATCTGTATCTGGTTGGAGTTGTGAGTAGAGTGGTTACTAGTGTTTCTTCTGTGTATATAGTGTACAGTAAAGTGTGTACAGTTCTGCTAAAAACTGTGGACTGTCTTTCTTTGCAACACTCACGGGGCGCGCAACTGCACAATATACAGTACGCTGCACCCTGACAGAGTGTACTTGTAAATATTGTGTGCTGTATAGTAAAGGTCTGTATATATTTGAAGCAACAGACTCCGTAGTTTATTACAGCAGCAGGCAAGCAGATTTCTTTCGCAGCAGCAGTGGACGGTGCAACGCTCTACGCACTCCGACATCTGTAGCTGCTGTGATCCAAAGTCTCTTTATGTCTCCAATCTCCTGTGCCTGAACACGTTCTCATTAACACGTTCTCACAGCCTGATCCCGTCAAGGGGCCTGGAAGGAAAAATTGATGAGGAATGGCTGTAGGCACTGGGCATGTTTAGCTTGGAGAAGAGAAGACCTCAGGGGGCCATGATAGCCACCTTCAAGTATCTGAAGGGCTGTCACGTAGGAGATGGGGCAGAATTGTTCAGAGTCATTCCAGAAAACAGAGTGGAAAAAAATTTCCAGAGTGGAAAAAAAATTTCCTCTCTCCTTTACTCTCAACAGGCCTTACATAAATTTCTGTGCAGGCACATGCTTTATTTTGGTGCCACCAAAAAGCCAATGATGCCCAGTCTACAGTCATCCAAATGCAAAGATCTGTGAGTTTAATCCTCAGTAGAAGGTTTGAACCCCATAGAATAATGTCAGGCTACTCACGTCTGATGACTCCCAATAAAGATGAGACTGGTAACATGGTGCTCGATGGTGGCCAGTGTAACTACACACTGTAATTAATACATGACACCCCTCCTTTCTTGAGAGGGGGTGTCCTTTGGAAGAAGGCGGACCCCCTCCAGGGCCATGCTCCTTTCTGTGAGGCGGTGGGAGGGCTGAGCCAGCCAGGCCACAGCAATGGGCCGGAGGAAGACCCACCAGCTGACGCACCATCCAGATGGACAAAGTACATATCGGCAGATAGGTTACCTGTCCAGAGGCTTACCTGTTCTGGAAGGGGCTGCACTCCCCCAAAGGATCATGTTTGGAGCTTGGGGGGCTTCAGGATGTACCTCTGACATTAGAGGCGCCCAGAAACAACCTGACAACCAAGGCAGCTCCCACAATATTGGGGTTACTCAGCAATGCTGGGCTGGGCCAGCTAACAGTTTATAGTGAGATGGCCAGTGTACATATTTAATAATATAAATAAATAAATAAATAAATAAATAAATAAATCACGTGACCCAGTGCATTTTGTACTAGTTGTAGTTTCTGGGTGATTAATTGGCTGCAAATCTTTGACAGGGGGATCCTTCGAGTCCTGCTGAATTGTTGCATCCTCTAGATTTGTTGAAGTTTTAGTAGCCAACTGTTAAAGCTTTGTGTTAGAGCTGAAGTTCCAACGTTTTCTGAGGAGGAGAAAGATCTGAAAGGCAGGTGGTAGAAGAGAAAGACCAGCAAATATGCTGAGATGCAGGCCAGACCTGGAATTCCTCCATGGCCCCCTTCAGCAGTTGACCTGAATGTTAACACAGAAACATGAGCATCTAACTTTAGCTTGAATCATGTCAACTGGATTTCTATTTTCTCAGTAGAAACGTTTCCAGTTGACATGATTCAAGCTACAGACAATTCCACCTGGATGACTGAGAACCTTCATCGACATGAGCATCTAACACCTACGAGGTGTCCTTCTCACCCTCTGGCTTCTAACAGCTGGAATCAAGACTCAGATTGGGTTGCAAAGAACAGCTTCAGCACTTGCTGGTGGAGTTGCTTGATTTTCATACCGTAGATGATGGGATTCAGCATGGGGGGCACCAGAAGATAAAGGTCAGCCAAGAAGATGTGGATGTGTGCAGGGATATTGTGTCCCCAGCGCTGCGTGTAAAAGGAGAAAAGGGCAGGCGTGTAGAAGATCAGGATGACACAGATGTGGGAGCCACATGTGCCGAAGGACTTCTGCCGGGCCTCCTTAGGGGGTTCCACAAGGCAGGGGCAGCTACAGAGAAGGCACCCTTCCTAGGTCCCACTAGAGGTCAACGTTCAAGGGAGGGACTGGGGCACGTCCACCCTATCTGACCTGGTGGGACAGGCAGATATCATCAGGGAGAGACGGTTCTGCAAGTAGCCCGGTCCTGTGCCGTTTAGGGCTTTAAAGGTGACAACCAGCACCTCGAATTGCTCCCAGAAGGAACCTGGAAGCCAGTGGAGCTCATGTAGCAGTGGTGTAATATGGACAAAATGTGGCATGCCAGAACCACACACACCACCGCATTCTGGACCAGTTGTAGTTTCTGGGTAGGTTGCATTGCAGTTCCTGGCCATCTTCTCTATGGCACCCTTTTATGTTCCTGAACAGTGAGTCACGCCTCCCCTTGACCTAAAGAAGGAGATCAAGGAGCCCACTTCGCTCTTCAAGTTAAACGAAGTTTGTTGCTATTTCAGCCATTCAGCTATTACTGAATGAATGTGATTAGGAGTATTATAAGACTCATAAGAGTGCACGGCAATGGAATAAAGGGGGGGGGGAGATACACATATTGATTGTCCTCCAGCCTGTAGAACATTAAGTTCATGTAGAATGGCTGAAAGTTGCAGAATAGATGATGAGATAGTGGAGAAAGAGCAGTTACAGAATGAGCAGTTGGCTTTGGATGGGGAAGACTGAGAGAAGACTGCTGGTGGCAATCAATGAGAACAGAGATACCAGGGAAAGTCCCATGAGAAGCCTCCTCCTGTCTAGCTTCAGCCTCTGAATGTTCTCTACAGACTCACAGGGAGTTGATTCCAGGAGATTCCCAAAGGGACACTGTCTCTTGAAGGTCTATAAACCCTCCTCTGCTTTTCAGAGAAGGGCACAGACTGGTTGGCAGGGATTTGGCTGGCCATGAGCAGGTGTCTTCTGAGCTCCTAGGCATTTGTTTCTCCAAGGCATTTGCTCCTTGAAGATGCTGCAGAAGAGACCTCTCTGTGATGTGTGATGACACATCCTTAGCATAAGCTGAGTTCTGAAGTGTGAACAGATCCTGCCAAGATTTGAATCCTGCAGTTTTGTTCTCCAAAGGCTGCATGCAAAGCTGGTCTGGATACATGAAGGAACTCCTGCAGCTGATAATGCAAAGGTATTTCATGAGAACGTTTTTAGGGGATGTAGCATTCTGTTTTGATCCTTCAGCCTATCTGTTGCAGAAACTTTGGGCATTCCAGCCAAGTCTGGGGCATGTCTGGACTTTTGCTCAGACAACCCCCCAACCCCGTAGTTCTTGGGTCCATGAGTCGCATTTGGGGTGCTTCTGGGAATGCACAAAAACACCACATTTTGCACCATGTCCTCATTCGTAATGAAGAAGAAGGTAATGGCAACCCACCCCAGTATTCTTGCCATGAAAACTAAATGGATCAGTACAACCAAAGATATGTCGGTATACCATCGGAAGATGGGACTCCCAGGTCGGAAGATGGTCAAAATGCTACTGGGGAGGAACAGAGGATACGTTCAACTAGCCCCAGACGTGATGACGCAGCTAGCTCAAAGCCGAAAGGACGGCTAGCGGCCGACGGTGCTGGTGGTGAACGACGAATCCGATGTTCTAAAGATCAACACACCATAGGAACCTGGAATGTAAGATCTATGAGCCAGGGCAAATTGGATGTGGTTATTGGTGAGATGTCAAGATTAAATATAGACATTTTAGGTGTCAGTGAACTGAAATGGACTGGGATGGGCCACTTCACATCAGATGACCACCAGATCTACTACTGTGGACAAGAGGACCACAGAAGAAATGGAGTAGCCTTCATAATTAATAATAAAGTGGCTAAAGCAGTGCTTGGATACAATCCAAAAAACGATAGAATGATCTCAATTCGAATTCAGGGTAAGCCATTTAACATCACAGTGATCCAAATATACGCCCCAACCACAGATGCCGAAGAAGCAGAAGTAGATCAGTTCTATGAGGATCTGCAGCACCTACTAGATAATACACCAAAAAGAGATGTTATTTTCATTACAGGAGACTGGAATGCTAAGGTGGGTAGTCAGACGACACCTGGAATTACAGGCAAGCATGGTCTGGGAGAACAAAATGAAGCAGGACATAGGCTGATAGAATTTTGCCAAGACAACTCACTGTGCATAACAAACACTCTCTTCCAACAACCTAAAAGACGACTTTATACATGGACTTCACCAGATGGTCGACACCGAAATCAGATTGACTACATCCTTTGCAGCCAAAGGTGGCGGACATCTATACAGTCGGTAAAAACAAGACCTGGAGCTGACTGTAGTTCAGATCACGAACTTCTTATTGCAAAATTTAGAATCAGACTAAAGAGAATAGGGAAGACCCACAGATCAGTTAGATATGAGCTCACTAATATTCCTAAGGAATATGCAGTGGAGGTGAAGAATAGATTTAAGGGACTAGATTTAGTAGATAGGGTCCCAGAAGAACTATGGACAGAAGTTCGCAACATTGTTCAGGAGGCGGCAACAAAAAACGTCCCAAAGAAAAAGAAAACCAAGAAGGCAAGATGGCTGTCTGCTGAAACACTGGAAGTAGCCCAAGAAAGAAGGAAAGCAAAAGGCAACAGTGATAGGGGGAGATATGCCCAATTAAATGCAAAATTCCAGAGGTTAGCCAGAAGAGATAAGGAATTATTTTTAAACAAGCAATGTGCGGAAGTGGAAGAAGACAATAGGATAGGAAGGACAAGAGACCTCTTCCAGAAAATTAGAAACATCGGAGGTAAATTCCAGGCAAAAATGGGTATGATCAAAAACAAAGATGGTAAGGACCTAACAGAAGCAGAAGAGATCAAGAAAAGGTGGCAAGAATATACGGAAGATCTGTATAGGAAGGATAATAATATTGGAGATAGCTTTGATGGTGTGGTCAGTGAGTTAGAGCCAGACATCCTGAAGAGTGAGGTTGAATGGGCCTTAAGAAGCATTGCTAATAACAAGGCAGCAGGAGACGACGGTATCCCAGCTGAACTGTTTAAAATCTTGCAAGATGATGCTGTCAAGGTGATGCATGCCATATGCCAGCAAATTTGGAAAACACAAGAATGGCCATCAGATTGGAAAAAATCAACTTATATCCCCATACCAAAAAAGGGAAGCACTAAAGAATGTTCAAACTATCGAACAGTGGCACTTATTTCACATGCCAGTAAGGTAATGCTCAAGATCTTGCAAGGTAGACTCCAGCAATTCATGGAGCGAGAATTGCCAGATGTACAAGCTGGGTTTAGAAAAGGCAGAGGAACTAGAGACCAAATTGCCAATATCCGCTGGATAATGGAGAAAGCCAGGGAGTTTCAGAAAAACATCTATTTCTGTTTTATTGACTATTCTAAAGCCTTTGACTGTGTGGATCATAACAAATTGTGGCAAGTTCTTGGTGGTATGGGGATACCAAGTCATCTTGTCTGCCTCCTGAGGAATCTGTATAACGACCAAGTAGCAACAGTAAGAACAGAGCACGGAACAACGGACTGGTTTAAGATTGGGAAAGGAGTACGGCAGGGTTGTATACTCTCACCCTACCTATTCAACCTGTACGCAGAACACATCATGCGACATGCTGGGCTTGAGGAATCCAAGGCTGGAGTTAAAATCGCTGGAAGAAACATTAACAATCTCAGATATGCAGATGATACCACTTTGATGGCTGAAAGCGAGGAGGAGTTGAGGAGCCTTATGACGAAGGTGAAAGAAGAAAGTGCAAAAGCTGGGCTGCAGTTAAACCTCAAAAAAACCAAGATTATGGCAACGAGCTTGATTGATGACTGGCAAATAGAGGGAGAAAAAGTGGAGGCAGTGACAGACTTTGTATTTCTAGGCGCAAAGATTACTGCAGATGCTGACTGCAGCCAGGAAATCAGAAGACGTCTACTTCTTGGGAGGAGAGCAATGGCAAATCTTGATAAAATAGTTAAGAGCAGAGACATCACACTGACAACAAAGGTCCGCATAGTTAAAGCAATGGTATTCCCTGTAGTAACCTATGGCTGCGAGAGCTGGACCATAAGGAAGGCTGAGCAAAGGAAGATAGATGCTTTTGAACTGTGGTGTTGGAGGAAAATTCTGAGAGTGCCTTGGACTGCAAGAAGATCAAACCAGTCCATACTCCAGGAAATCAAGCCAGACTGCTCACTTGAGGGAATGATATTAAAGGCAAAACTGAAGTACTTTGGCCACATAATGAGAAGACAGGATACCCTGGAGAAGAAGCTGATGCTAGGAAAAGTGGAAGGCAAAAGGAAGAGGGGCCGACCAAGGGCAAGATGGATGGATGGTATTCTGGAGGTGACGGACTCAACCATTGGGGAGCTGGGGATGGTGACGGCCGACAGAAAGCTCTGGCGTGGACTGGTCCATGAAGTCACGAAGAGTCGGAAACGACTGAACGAATAAACAACAAAACCTCATTCGTGTCTCTCCTGCTCTAATCTTTTTCAGAGAGATCACTTGGGTTGGCTTTCTCATAATTTTGCTAATTCATGTTTGCCAGGAAGAGATGGTAAAAGTGTACACAGAACTCTGCTGTGTTTGCTTTCATTTATACACCCTAAAGCAAGATGTGTAAAAGTGTCCATTGACTGGGTCAGATGTTCAGGCATACTAAACAAACAAGCAAATAATTAAATAAAGGGATTCTACACATTGTAAAGGTTATGAGAATAGTCTGTATGGTCCCCTTAAGCTCTCAGAGCACAGATGTTAGATTATGTCATGCCTACATGTACAGGATTTTACATGACTTCCACCAGCCCTCTTGAAGTTGGGGGTGGAAATCTCTTTATTTTTATGTAGTGTATATCCTGTGTGGTACTTTCAGTTACAGGACCACCAGCAGGCACCATGTTACCAGTTTCAACCTTACTGAGAATCATTAGACGTGGACATCTCCCATCTTTCTGTGCTCTGAAAGCTTTGGGAGGTGGACTATGTAGACCAGTGTTTCAGGCATGCTGGCTGGGGAATCCTGGGAGTTGAAGTCCACACATCTTAAAGTGGCCAAGGTTGAGAAACACTGGTGTAGGCCATTCTGATAGCCTCTCCTGCAAACGACCGAGTGCTGGGACCTGGGTAGCTCCGAAAGCCAATGATGCCCAGTCTACGGTCATCCAAATGCAAAGATCTGTGAGTTTAATCCTCAGTAGAAGGTTTGAACCCCCTAGAATAATGTCAGGCTACCCACGTCTGATGACTCCCAATAAAGATAAGACTGGTAACATGCTGCCTGATGGTGGCCACTACACACTGTAATTAATACGTTTGTGAAAGTGATAAAAATAGTTTAGGAAAGATGTTGTTTCATCCAGGTGTTTGGAATGAAGCCCAACATTGGTTTGATGGATTTCTTCCTGTGTTTCTGTTCTCAGACTTTTTAAATTCTAGGGTGGCAAATGTTCCCCTTCTCTTCCCATGATGGGCATAGTGAATGAAACTGACTACAGCCTCGTGCAGTTCCTCTTGAAAGGGGTCCCAGGCCTGGAATACGCTCATCTCTGGATCTCCTTCCCATTTTTCTCTATGTATCTCATTGGCATGGTGGGGAACTGTGGACTTCTCTACATCATCTGGGCCGAGGAGGCCCTTCACAGGCCCATGTACTACTTCCTCTGCATGTTGTCTGTCACGGACATAGTCATGGGCACCTCTACGATGCCAAAAGCACTCTGCATTTTTTGGCTAAACCTGGAGGAGATCAGCTTCAGCTCCTGCCTGGTCCAGATGTATGTTGTCCACACCTTCACTGGGATGGAATCTGGAGTCCTCATGCTCATGGCCTTGGACCGCTTTGTAGCTATCTGTTACCCACTGAGATACACCACTATCTTAACCAACCCCATAATTCTCAAGGTGGGGCTCTTTACCTTCCTTAGAGGAGCGGTTCTCATCCTCCCCTTTCCTTTTCTGGTCAGGACAATGAGATATTGCGGAAGCAGAGCCATTGCTCACACCTACTGCGACCACATGGCAGTGGTAAAGCTTGCTTGCAGCAACATCCGTGTGGATGCCATCTATGGCCTGACAGTCGCCCTGTTGATTGGGGGCTTTGATATCTTCTGCATTACGATGTCTTACTTCATGATCTTGAAGGCGGTAGTGGGCCTTTCCTCCCAGGAACAAAGGAGCAAGGCATTTGGCACCTGCACTGCTCACATCTGTGCCATTGCTACCTCTTATACCCCAGCCTTCTTCACCTTCTTTGCACACCGCTTTGGTGGCCATCACATCACTCCCCATGTTCACATCATTATGGCCAACCTTTACCTTCTGCTGCCCCCCATGATGAATCCCATTGTCTATGGAGTGAAGACGAAAGAGATCCGTGAAAGTGTCCTCAGGCTGTTCCACAAGGAGAACAGTATGGCAGGCCCTAAGCATTGATGGGGAAAATTCATCCGTAAGTATGCCATCAGCAGCGTATATCACTCAGTCTGATCTGTAAGACTTGCCCTTAAATCAACATCCTTATTTCTGGTGAAGGAACAAGGCTCACATCTTGGACACTTAGGACCTTCCACTCACTGGCAAGAAGGGAAATCCAGCCATCGGTCAAGGTGATCACGAGACCCAAGCCTTCCATCTTCTCACAGAACTTTAGAAATGTCCAGAGAGGATTGTACTAACTCCCAGAATTATTAATCTCTAACTCAGGGCTTTCCAAAGTGCTGCCACTGGCGACACACTAGTGGTGGCGGCGGCGGCGCGGGGGGCGCACGTGCACGGCGGCGCGCGGGGGGCGCACATGCACAGCGGCGGCACAGGGGGGCGTGCGGCGGCGTGCGCGTGCACGGCGGCGGCAGCCTCTGCTAAAACGCGGAAGCCGCGCCGCTGCCACGGCCGCCGTGCACGCGCGCGCCACCGCTTCCGGGTGGTGTGGCGACACACCACGCTGCGTGTGGCGACACACTTTTGTGTCGCGACACACAGTTTGGAAAGCTCTGCTCTAACTGGTTAAGCCTCAAACTTTCCAGGAGATTTGGCGTAAATAACCATGCTGAGAGGTTTGCAGTAGGACTGTCCTCACTGAAAGTAAAGTTTTCTATTCCGAAGGACGGGGCATGCCTAACAGCCTTATATTTTATTCCAAAAAGAGGCAAGGAGAAGGTGGGAAATGGCCCCCGTGGGTTGGGAGGTGAACCAGAGCAGAAGCCCCAAGGGAACTCTTGGGATGGTCTTCTCTCGGAAATCACCCCAGCCGAATATCCCCGCACAGGGAGCCGAGGGGTGCAGAGTTTTTCCTGAGCTCTGGCTTGTTCGCAGGATGATGTTGAAGCTTGGTAAGTCACTCCCTCGCATGTTTTCAGCCAGTTGGAGCCCATCAGAAAGAGCCCTGATATTCAGCGGAGATACAGCGAAGACCTTGCTTTCTGCTGAGGTGGGCTCCCCTGCTCCCCGGGGCACCTGGACGGGTGGCAAGTAAGCAGTCTAGGAGCTGGGTGCCAGATGCGTGAAGGTGCCAGCAGAGGTGTCATTCCTGCTGAACTCCTCCACTGCCCACTCCCCAAATTCAGAAGAATTAAACATCTTCCAAGAGCTGGTGCTTTTTTACTGGCTTATACTTTGTTCTGTTATTAAAAATTCAATATTACAACAACCATGTGCAACAAAAATCAGGGTAGACCCTGATGGGTTCAAATGCTAACCACCAGGAGGTAGTTTCAGGTGTTCCTCTCCCCAGGGAAGCACAGCCCCGTCTTCTATAGATTCCGTATGTCGTATGGATGTGCCCCTTACCCTATCAGCTGCATGGTGAAGGAGTGGCTCGTAGGGCAGGAGAAACTCACCTCCATTTTCATGGTAACCAGCAACGTGATTAAGGCAGTAGGTGATTCCTACTTCAAGGGCATCTGCTGCTTTGCTCACGGGCTCAATCTGGGATACTGGGGGGGGACGGGGGGGTGACCGGGACGGGACACTAATGCTTGGTTGTCTGGTTGAGCAGCAGTGAGTGAGCCATAGGAGGATCCTCATAAGGGAGAAGTCCCAGCAGGCAGGGACATCATGACTCAGATTGTGTTGCTACTTGAGTCTTTTCTTGAGGCCACTGATCCTTTGAGTGCTGATGTTGCCCTCTTCAGCCAGACTCTTCCCTGGTGGCAGATGGAGGCCTTTGTAATGGTGAGAAAGACCTTGGGAGACGGGGCGAAGAGATGCTGCCCGGGGAACGGTCAGATAAGAGAGGGAATAGCCCTCAGCTGCATAATGGGAAGAGCAAGAGGCTCGGAAGGGACCCTCCCTAGCTTCTCAGGCTGTAAAGGAGATGGCGGGAGATTTGTACGTTCAGACTTGCAAGATTGTGTTATACTAGCCTTACAATAAAGTAGAATTAGCTCATCTGGTCGTGTTTCCTGTCTGGTCTATCCAATGTTCCAATGCCGAGGAAGCCGACAATCCCATCACTGTGGGCTGTGGCGAAGCAGAAGAGTGAGAGAAGGTATCAGGAGAGGATACGCGTGCTGGCTGCTATATTCAACCACTACCTGAAGGGGAGCATGTGTGAGAGCAATATCCTCCTGCAGCAATGGAAGGGTTAAATTCAGTTTGGGGGCAATGGAGCTGGAAGGGGAGGCTCCATTTTTGCAGGGTGGCAAACCCTCTTCAGCCAGCACTTCCCTCAGTAGCAACCACACAGGACAGGCAGGGCTCTCCAGCAGCAGCCAACAAACTCTTCCTCATAATTCTCAATGTGAGCAGTATGGATGGCCTCCTTGTTTCGGTTCAATAACCCAACCAAGGATGGCAGGAAACACAGGTACGGAAGGGTTGTCCAACTCCCTTCCGAAGTGCTGTTGTGTGAAGTCAGGTGAAGCGGAATCTTGCCATGGTCCCCTGGGATCACCTGTTGTGCCTGTCAGCAGCCAGCTTTCCATGTGAAGGGAGCTCAGCAGGACACGTGTTATGACATCCCATCACGCCTCTTCGGAACTGAGTTGATGGAGCAGTTGCTGCGCCTTAAAATCAACCTCCCATTGCTGGAGGTCCCCCAAGCTGAGGATGCAGACATTGTGAGTGTCCATCTTCCTTCCATCTACCGCATGCTGTTGCTAGGCAGTTTTCGTGTGCGTTGGGTGGTTTGTTAGGTTGGACTCTGCACCCATTCAGTCCAAGAGCTTCTGGAGCAATCTCATTTAGCAGTTTTGTGTTCATTGGGCGGGGCGTTGTTTGAGGGGCCGGGGCCCCAATTCAGCCCCCTGGGTTTGCATCCCTCCCGAGCACTCTAATCCTCAGGGTTTTAGGCCGTTGGATCTGACCTCCTTTCTGCCAGGGTCCATTACCCCTCTGCCCATAAGTCTCACTCCCTTTTATCCCGCTTGCCCTCCATAGCACAAACTCGTGGCACCTTCACTTCTTCAGCCCATCCCTCTGTTGATCAAGAGCTGGTCCAGGATGGCAAAGAAGCAACCCCTTGCTTTTGTTTCTACTTTCTGGCAAAGGACGTTGTCAGCAGGAAAGAACACTGACTCTTGGCAGAAAAAGATTTCCAGTGGGTGTCAGGATAATTGACACCCCCCCCAACGGGGTAACTATCCTGGGCTTCTATGAAAGTTTGGTTATCTAACACAGAAAGGCTTTGCCCAAATCTTTGGCCTGTTCAGCAGTCTATAACCAATTCCCTTGTTGAGATCGGCCTTGTTTCCCCTCTGTTCCTTCCTAAAGACTCTCAACAGGCTTTACATAGATTTCTGTGTAGGCACCTGCTTTCTTTGGGTGCCACGTGACTGTTGAAAATATGGGTTTTCAACCAAGCCTGTCTCACATGAACACAAGGGAGGGGGCGGCTCTGCTGCAACCTAGCTTTACTGCTTTTGTGGGAGGGGCTTGGGTCCCGGTTTCCTGTTCCTCTTCTCTCTTTTCTCCTTGGGGCCTGCACGAGGCATGAGGGGAATTCTTCCCTCCTCATGGCTTCCTTACTTCCACGCAGGTGGTCTGCATTTAGAAGCATGTAGGCCTCCTCAGAACTTTCTTGCTCACATGCACCAGGCCATTTCTACCATGGAACTGATTTGTATCGAGAACTGCAATAAACTGTAAGCTACCTTTATTTTTCTTTAACACTGACTAATGTGTTAAGTGTCTTTATTTCTCTGAACTATAAAATAAGCCTTTGTGCAAGTTGCTAGGTGCTTCTGCTCTGCTATAACCAATTAAAACTGCATGGGTTTCTGTTATTAACGTTTCAGAATCCCTACATTGGATTACAGGCCCAGCTCGGCCCAGCTCAGACCAGTACAAACCAGTGAAGCTCAGCAGACTGAGAGTTGATTTTTGAAAAAGGGTTTCTGTGGTCTTGCAGCCAAAAAACTGCTTGCACATTCAAAAGGCTAAATTCAGATTTTCTCTCTCTCTTTTTTTAACAATGGAAAGAGAGGAGGGGCTCGCCCCATTCCAAAGCTTAATGAAGACAATTTTTCAGCTTGGCTATATAGGCTGAGGCTACGACTGGACTTTTGGGACAGCCTAAATTGTTTAGATTCCCCTCAACCACAACCAGGGGATTCTGAGGAAGCTAAGAAATTATGGAACCAGAAAAACAAGGGCCATGATTTTGACTTCTGGATCACTACCTGATCACAGACTGGCAGGAATAAAAGATCGCAAGTTCGGAGGTTCGAATCCCTAGCCCCGCATGACGGAGTGAGCTCCCGCACTCGCCCCAGCTCTTGCCAACCTAGCAATTTGAAAGCATGCAAATGCAAGTAGATGAATAGGTACCACTTCAGTGGGTAGGTAACAGCGTTCCGTGCGCATCATGCCAGCCACATGACCACGGAAGTGTCTTCAGACAATGTGGCTCTTTGGCTAACAAACGAAGATGAGCACCGGCCCCTAGAGTCGGACACGACTGTGCAGGGGAAACCTTTACCTAAGGATATGCTAAAGGCGTATGTTGCTATGGTGAGGAACAAATTCAACAGGACCCCTCAAGCCCTCCAGAGCGGTCGAGGCGGTGAGTTTATATCAAACACCATGCAAACATACCTAACAACAAGGCATAGAGCACAGATTAACCACTCCTTACACGCCAGAACTCCAGCAAAGGAGATCGTTACCTTGTTCTGGTGCTGGAGCTTGAGCACCTCAATGAAACCATGAGCTAAACCGTGAAGGGACACCCAAGACGGGAAGGTCGTGGCAGAGAGGTCAGACTAAATACGATCCCTGGGGAAGGTAATGGCAACCCACCCCAATATTCTTGCCATGAAAACTAAATGGATCAGTACAACCAAAGATATGTCGGTATACCATCGGAAGATGGGACTCCCAGGTCGGAAGATGGTCAAAATGCTACTGGGGAGGAACAGAGGATACGTTCAACTAGCCCCAGATGTGATGACGCAGCTAGCTCAAAGCCGAAAGGACGGCTAGCGGCCGACGGTGCTGGTGGTGAACGACGAATCCGATGTTCTAAAGATCAACACACCATAGGAACCTGGAATGTAAGATCTATGAGCCAGGGAAAATTGGATGTGGTTATTGGTGAGATGTCAAGATTAAATATAGACATTTTAGGTGTCAGTGAACTGAAATGGACTGGAATGGGCCACTTCACATCAGATGACCACCAGATCTACTACTGTGGACAAGAGAACCACAGAAGAAATGGAGTAGCCTTCATAATTAATAATAAAGTGGCTAAAGCAGTGCTTGGATACAATCCAAAAAACGATAGAATTATCTCAATTCGAATTCAGGGTAAGCCATTTAACATCACAGTGATCCAAATATACGCCCCAACCACAGATACTGAAGCAGCAGATGTAGATCAGTTCTGTGAGGATCTGCAGCACCTACTGGATAATACACCAAAAAGAGATGTTATTTTCATTACAGGAGACTGGAATGCTAATGTGGGTAGTCAGATGACACCTGGAATTACAGGCAAGCATGGTCTGGGAGAACAAAATGAAGCAGGACATAGGCTGATAGAATTTTGCCAAGACAGCTCACTGTGCATAACAAACACTCTCTTCCAACAACCTAAAAGACGACTTTATGTGGGGTGATGATGGCTAAGTGGGGTTCCAGGCTTGAAGTAATCCAAACAACGTGTTGTAAGGCTAACAATATCTTTATTGATAGCATAAGGCAATAATGGATGTATGGTGCATTATTGCAAAAAGGAAAAAAACAAAGCATACGCAGAGTTCCATCACCAGAATGGAAAGAAAGACATCATGGTCTGTGCAAAGACCAGGCATAGTTACAGTTCAGATACAAGTACATGTAGATAGCAGTCTACATAGAGAAAGCATAGGAAAAAACATAAGTGAGATGAATACCCATGGTTCATAGCTGAATTATACCCATGGTACACAATTCTGATTGGTTAATATGGGCTAAGGTTACTTTTCAGCTTACAGGTGTTGTACTTACTATAAACCGTCATGGGGTGGCGGTGTTGCAATATTGGCTTTCCCTCGAGACTCTATTCTCATGGGAACAGGACTGATAACGTTTTTGTTTTGGCTAGATAGACAAGCACCTGTTATTTACGAGCTACTTTGTTTTGGGAACGTGCTTGCAGCAGAGGGACTTGTAAATTTCCACTTTCCAGGCCAGATTCATAGTGTAGAAATTCCATGCGTTTGATTCTGCATAGAATAACTTTACCAAATAACTTTAACACTTTATACATGGACTTCACCAGATGGTCGACACCGAAATCAGATTGACTACATCCTTTGCAGCCAAAGGTGGCGGACATCTATACAGTCGGTAAAAACAAGACCTGGAGCTGACTGTAGTTCAGATCACAAACTTCTTATTGCAAAATTTAGAATCAGACTAAAGAGAATAGGGAAGACCCACAGATCAGTTAGATCTGCTCACTAATATTCCTAAGGAATATGCAGTGGAGGTGAAGAATAGATTTAAGGGACTAGATTTAGTAGATAGGGTCCCGGAAGAACTATGGACAGAAGTTCGCAACATTGTTCAGGAGGCGGCAACAAAAAACGTCCCAAAGAAAAAGAAAACCAAGAAGGCAAGATGGCTGTCTGCTGAGACACTGGAAGTAGCCCAAGAAAGAAGGAAAGCAAAAGGCAACAGTGATAGGGGGAGATATGCCCAATTCAATGCAAAATTCCAGAGGTTAGCCAGAAGAGATAAGGAATTATTTTTAAACAAGCAATGTGCGGAAGTGGAAGAAGACAATAGAATAGGAAGGACAAGAGACCTCTTCCTGAAAATTAGAAACATCGGAGGTAAATTCCAGGCAAAAATGGGTATGATCAAAAACAAAGATGGCAAGGACCTAACAGAAGCAGAAGAGATCAAGAAAAGGTGGCAAGAATATACGGAAGATCTGTATAGGAAGGATAATAATATTGGAGATAGCTTTGACGGTGTGGTCAGTGAGTTAGAGCCAGACATCCTGAAGAGTGAGGTTGAATGGGCCTTAAGAAGCATTGCTAATAACAAGGCAGCAGGAGACGACGGTATCCCAGCTGAACTGTTTAAAATCTTGCAAGATGATGCAGTCAAGTTGATGCATGCTATATGCCAGCAAATTTGGAAAACACAAGAATGGCCATCAGATTGGAAAAAATCAACTTATATCCCCATACCAAAAAAGGGAAGCACTAAAGAATGTTCAAACTATCGAACAGTGGCACTTATTTCACATGCCAGTAAGGTAATGCTGAAGATCTTGCAAGGTAGACTCCAGCAATTCATGGAGCGAGAATTGCCAGATGTACAAGCTGGGTCTAGAAAAGGCAGAGGAACTAGAGACCAAATTGCCAATATCCGCTGGATAATGGAGAAAGCCAGGGAGTTTCAGAAAAACATCTACTGTATTTCTGTTTTATTGACTATTCTAAAGCCTTTGACTGTGTGGATCGTAACAAATTGTGGCAAGTTCTTGGTGGTATGGGGATACCAAGTCATCTTGTCTGCCTCCTGAGGAATCTGTATAACAACCAAGTAGCAACGGTAAGAACAGAGCACGGAACAACGAACTGGTTTAAGATTGGGAAAGGAGTACGGCAGGGTTGTATACTCTCACCCTACCTATTCAACCTGTATGCAGAACACATCATGCGACGTGCTGGGCTTGAGGAATCCAAGGCTGGAGTTAAAATTGCTGGAAGAAACATTAACAATCTCAGATATGCAGATGATACCACTTTGATGGCTGAAAGCGAGGAGGAGTTGAGGAGCCTTATGACGAAGGTGAAAGAAGAAAGTGCAAAAGCTGGGTTGCAGTTAAACCTCAAAAAAACCAAGATTATGGCAACCAGCTTGATTGATAACTGGCAAATAGAGGGAGAAAAAGTGGAGGCAGTGACAGACTTTGTATTTCTAGGCGCAAAGATTACTGCAGACGCTGACTGCAGCCAGGAAATCAGAAGATGTCTACTTCTTGGGAGGAGAGCAATGGCAAATCTTGATAAAATAGTTAAGAGCAGAGACATCACACTGACAGCAAAGGTCCGCATAGTTAAAGCAATGGTATTCCCTGTAGTAACCTATGGCTGTGAGAGCTGGACCATAAGGAAGGCTGAGCGAAGGAAGATAGATGCTTTTGAACTGTGGTGTTGGAGGAAAATTCTGAGTGCCTTGGACTGCAAGAAGATCAAACCAGTCCATACTCCAGGAAATCAAGCCAGACTGCTCACTTGAGGGAATGATATTAAAGGCAAAATTGAAGTACTTTGGCCACATAATGAGAAGACAGGATACCCTGGAGAAGAAGCTGATGCTAGGGAAAGTGGAAGGCAAAAGGAAGAGGGGCCAACCAAGGGCAAGATGGATGGATGATATTCTGGAGGTGACAGACTCAACCATGGGGGAGCTGGGGATGGTGAGGGCCGACAGGAAGCTCTGGCGTGGGCTGGTCCATGAAGTCACGAAGAGTCGGAAGCGACTGAACGAATAAACAACAAACACGCCAGAAAGTAATGGGGTGGCCAAAGAAAAAAATAGATCACTGATGGACATGGTATGGTGTATGCTGTTAGAGGCAGATCTACCAGAGAAATACTGGGCAGATGCAAACATGACAGCTACATACTTACAAAACAGACTGCCAACCAGAGCCAACAAGGTAACACCTTTTGAGCTATGGCATGGGCGCAAACCAAGCGTCAAACATTTAAGAGTGTTTGGATCCAAGGCTTATGCTCATGTTCCAAAACAAAGGAGGTCCAAGCTAGATCCTAGAGCTGAAGAAGGGGTCATGATTGGCTACGCTCCAGGAACCAAGGGATACAGAATCCTGAACCCAAAGATGGGAGGAGTAAACGTATGCAGAGTGGTTTACTTTGATGAAAGGGAGAGAGGCTGCCACACTCGAGCAGATGATGACTGCGGAGAAACCAGCAGCAGCAGTTACCAGCCTGAGATGTTCAGCCTGACACCGGAAGACACAACCACACCGACCCAGAGGGAGATGGAAGACCAGGCAGAGACTCCACCAGAGTCAGATGATGAGGCCGAGGGTGCAGAAGGGGGTGAACCAGCAATTGCTGCTCCTGATCCTGCTCTAAGACACTCATCATGACCCAACAGAGGAGTTCCAGCCGACAGACTCACCTACCTCGCAAGGTTATCACTACCAAGTGAACCTGCATTGTGGAACGAGGTGCTGCAAATGCCAGCAGATGAGAGAAGTAGAAGTCAAGCATCTGGGCAATGCCAGCTACTACTTGGGAATACAAATCGAGAGAGAAGATGGGAGCTTTCTTCTAAATCAGAAGCAAAAGATCCTAGAACTGTCGGAAAGCTTAGGACTGCAAAATGCTAATCCTATGCCTACACCGATGGAAACAGCTTTCCACAAACAACAAGAACCCAGTGATCTCCTACCAGAGAACAATGACTATAGAAGTGCCATAGGCAAGCTGCTGTATCTAGCCACCACCATTAGGCCGGACATAGCTGCTGCTGTAGGCATACTATGTAGAAAAACCAGCGCACCCACACAGAGAGACTGGACTGGTGTCAAGCGGGTGGGAAGGTACCTGAAGGGGACCATGCACCTAAAACTAAAACTGCCAGCCACTGAGAATCCTACACTAGTGGGATGCACAGATGCAGACTGGGCAGAAGACATTGCTGATCGCAAATCCACCAGTGGTTATGCATTTTTCTATGGGGGTGGAGCAGTAAGCTGGGGAAGCCACAAGCAAGGCACAGTTGCTCAGTCATCCACTGAGGCAGAATACATTGCAGCAACTGAAACATGGAATGAGGTTAAATGGCTCAAGCTACTGCTTGCAGACATGGGAACAGAGGAACCAACCCCTATTCAGATCTTGGAGGACAATCAGAGTTGCAATAGAACCTCACAGTCAGAGAAGATTGGTGGGAGGACTAAGCACATTGATGTGAAGCATCATGTAGTGTGTGTCAGGGTTCAAAGTTGAATCCTGCCATTAAATGCGTAGTGTTAGTGTTAGCTTGTGGAATGTGAGGAGGGGGCGAGCTGTGCCAAGCACGGGGTTGTGTCAGCTTGATGGCTCTGACATGAAATGGGGCCCAGTAGAATATTATACTGAAGCTGTAAAAATGACTATTGGGACACATCAAAAGACTGTGGTTTGGGGTAGTTACAGACTTATTTTCTAAACAAGCTCATTTCATTCCATGTAAAAGCACTCCATTCGCTGGTCAGTTAGCCAAGCTCTTTATTCAGCATGTCTATCGTCCTCACGGTGCCCCCGTGTGGATAATTAGTGACCACGGAAGTCAATTTACTGCCAAATTTTGGAAAGCCTTTTTTAAATTGATTGGCACTGAACAAGAAATCAGAAGACGTCTACTTCTTGGGAGGAGAGCAATGGCAAATCTTGATAAAATAGTTAAGAGCAGAGACATCACACTGACAACAAAGATCCGCATAGTCAAAGCAATGGTATTCCCCGTAGTAACAAGCTGGACCATAAGGAAGGCTGAGTGGAGGAAGATAGATGCTTTTGAACTGTGGTGTTGGAGGAAAATTCTGAGAGTGCCTTGGACTGCAAGAAGATCAAACCAGTCCATACTCCAGGAAATAAAGCCAGACTGCTCACTTGAGGGAATGATATTAAAGGCAAAACTGAAGTACTTTGGCCACATAATGAGAAGACAGGATACCCTGGAGAAGATGCTGATGCTAGGGAAAGTGGAAGGCAAAAGGAAGAGGGGCCGACCAAGGGCAAGATGGATGGATGATATTCTGGAGGTGACAGACTTAACCATGGGGGAGCTGGGGATGGTGACAGCCGACAGGAAGCTCTGGCGTGGGCTGGTCCATGAAGTCACGAAGAGTCGGAAGTAACTGAACGAATAAACAACAACAAGGTTTAAGCTCGGCTTTTCATCCTTGCACGGATGGTTCGACTGAACGTCTGAATGCTGTATTGGAGCAATATTTAAGGTGTTACATTAGTTACCAACAGAAGGACTGGGTAGATCTCTTACCGTTTGCTGAAGTCACGTACAATAATGCAGTGCATCAGAGTACTGGCTTTTCTCCATTTAAAATTCCCAATGGTCAGGATTTTGTGCCTATACCGGAATTACCAGATCCCTCCTCTAATGCCCAGCCCAATCCAATACTGGCAGATGAATAGATTGCAAAAATAAGGGCCAATTGGCTAGTAATGCAAAAGACATTACAAGAGGCAAAGGACACGTATAAAAAATTTGTGGATCGTAAAAGATCTCCAGAGTGGCCATTGGTTGTTGGAGAACAAGTATACTTGTCTACAAAGCATTTGCATTCTACTCAGCCATCCCAGAAGTTGGGAGTGAAGTATGTTGGACTGTTTCCAATTGTGAAAGTGATAAATCCTGTAACTGCTCAGTTGGAGTTACCAAAGAATTTGCGAAAAATACATCCTGTTTTCCACATCAGTTTGTTAAAACCAGTGAAGACATCTGAGAGATGGCATCCAGAGTCTCCAACACCTCCGCCTGTGATGGTGGGGGGAGAACAGCATT
Organism: Charina bottae; assembly: GCA_023362775.1. Taxonomy (NCBI): domain Eukaryota; kingdom Metazoa; phylum Chordata; class Lepidosauria; order Squamata; family Charinaidae; genus Charina; species Charina bottae. The sequence continues at coordinate 4,412,470 of JALMGJ010000045.1, read as the reverse complement.
TTGAAGTAAAGCCTATTTTGGATTCTTGCCTTCACAGGGGCAAATTACAATATTTAGTTCAATGGATGCATTTGCCTGTAGGCTTTAATGAGTGGGTGGATAAGTCTCATGTTTCTGCTCCCAGACTTCTTGCTAAGTTTCATTCTCAGTGTCCTGATAAGCCTGGGTAAAATTATGCAGTTAAAAGTCATGTTTTCTTTTTGGTTCAGATTTCTCACCATGCTGCGATGTGATTGTGTATCCCTGTATTTTATATGCATGTTCTATTTTCTGTTCCTTCTCTTTTCTTCTTTTATTGTGTGCATTTCTTTTTCCTAGAGGGTCAGCATGTCAGGGTTCAAAGTTGAATCCTGCCATTAATCGTGAAGTGTCAGTGTTAGCTTGTGGAATGTGAGGAGGGGGCGAGCTGTGCCAAGCACGGGGTTGTGGTTTCCATCGGAGACTGTGGAATGCGGCACCAAGGTTGGCCACCTGCAGGAGTTGGAGAGAGGCCTGGGAATGGAGAGTGAAAGCAATGGACACCGACATCACAGGCGCGGAGAAATTGGGGCGCAGGGGGGAGTTAAGTTAGGGCTGTTTGGCACGAATCCGGCATTCGGATCTTTGGGAGTGCTTCGATTTGCATGTATCCTTAATAAAGCTTATTCTGCATTTCAATGAAGTGCATTGAGACATGTTTATTGGGGCATTGAAGTTGGAGTCATTACAGTGAGAGAGCTACAACACCAAGGGTTAGTCAAGCTAGACTACTGTCCCACAGGAAACATGACAGCAGACATCTTCACAAAGCCATTGCTGAGAGGGAAATTAAATCTTGTCGGACACGGAGACATGCAAGGTTGGAAATATGGGGTTTCAACCAAGCCTGTCTCACATGAACACAAGGGAGGGGGCGGCTCTGCTGCAACCTAGCTTTACTGCTTTGTGTGGGAGGGGCTTGGATCCCGGTTTCCTGTTCCTCTTCTCTCTTTTCTCCTCGGGGCCTGCACGAGGCATGAGGGGAATTCTTCCCTCCTCATGGCTTCCTTACTTCCACGCAGGTGGTCTGCATTTAGAAGCATGTAGGCCTCCTCAGAACTTTCTTGCTCACATGCACCAGGCCATTTCTACCATGGAACTAATTTGTATCGAGAACTGCAATAAACTGTAAGCTACCTTTATTTTTCTTTAACACTGACTAATGTGTTAAGTGTCTTTATTTCTCTGAACTATAAAATAAGCCTTTGTGCAAGTTGCTAGGTGCTTCTGCTCTGCTATAACCAATTAAAACTGCATGGGTTTCTGTTATTAACGTTTCAGAATCCCTACATTGGATTACAGGCCCAGCTCGGCCCAGCTCAGACCAGTACAAACCAGTGAAGCTCAGCAGACTGAGAGTTGATTTTTGAAAAAGGGTTTCTGTGGTCTTGCAGCCAAAAAACTGCTTGCACATTCAAAAGGCTAAATTCAGATTTTCTCTCTCTCTTTTTTTAACAATGGAAAGAGAGGAGGGGCTCGCCCCATTCCAAAGCTTAATGAAGACAATTTTTCAGCTTGGCTATATAGGCTGAGGCTACGACTGGACTTTTGGGACAGCCTAAATTGTTTAGATTCCCCTCAACCACAACCAGGGGATTCTGAGGAAGCTAAGAAATTATGGAACCAGAAAAACAAAAGGGCCATGATTTTGACTTCTGGATCACTACCTGATCACAGACTGGCAGGAATAAAAGATCGCAAGTTCGGAGGTTCGAATCCCCAGCCCTGCATGACGGAGTGAGCTCCCGCACTCGCCCCAGCTCTTGCCAACCTAGCAATTCGAAAGCATGCAAATGCAAGTAGATGAATAGGTACCACTTCGGTGGGAAGGTAACAGCGTTCCGCGTGCGTCATGCTGGCCACATGACCGCGGAAGCGTCTTCGGACAACGCTGGCTCTTTGGCTAACAAACGAAGATGAGCACTGGCACCTGGAGTCGGACACGACTGTGCAGGGGAAACCTTTACCTAAGGATATGCTAAAGGCGTATGTTGCTATGGTGAGGAACAAATTCAACAGGACCCCTCAAGCCCTCCAGAGCGGTCGATGCGGTGAGTTCATATCAAACACCATGCAAACATACCTAACACAACTAGGCATAGAGCACAGATTAACCACTCCTTACACGCCAGAAAGTAATGGGGTGGCCAAAGAAAAAAATAGATCACTGATGGACATGGTATGGTGTATGCTGTTAGAGGCAGATCTACCAGAGAAATACTGGGCAGATGCAAACATGACAGCTACATACTTACAAAACAGACTGCCAACCAGAGCCAACAAGGTAACACCTTTTGAGCTATGGCATGGGCGCAAACCAAGCGTCAAACATATAAGAGTGTTTGGATCCAAGGCTTATGCTCATGTTCCAAAACAAAGGAGGTCCAAGCTAGATCCTAGAGCTGAAGAAGGGGTCATGATTGTTAGTTAAATTAAATTAACAAACCTGTTAATTAAATAATTAGCAGTTAATATTGCCTCTCCCCAGTATCCTCTTGATAACCCTGAGTCAGCAATGAGTGAATCCTTCACTGTCTGCAATGCCAAATTCCTATGTTCAGCCACGCCATTCTCAGCTGAACTATGTGGGTTAGTTCTCCTATGCACAATGCCCCTTCTACGGAGCCATTGCTGAAAACTCCCACTCAGAAACTCTGTACCCCGGTCAGTTTGTAAACTATACACCTTTGTGCTATACCTACGTTCCACAAACTGCACCCAGTTTCTAAACTTTTCAAATGTTTGACTTTTAGCTTTCAATAGGTAACAGAACCCAAATCTGGTGTAATCATCTACAATAACTAAAACATATTTAGCACCCCCTATTGAAGCTGGTAATGGATCAATTAAGTCAGCGTGAACTAATTCAAAACATTTATGTGACTTCCTATCACTGAATTTGCTCACAGGAAACACCTTTGACTTTGCAACCTTACAAGCTGTGCAATCCAAATACACTTGGCACTTTTTCAATTCCATTCCAGAACTTGCTTCTGACATCTTTTCAATCACTTTGAAACTCGGATGCCCAAGCCTTCTGTGCCACAGGTGCGCACACGAATCATGTGTTGGCTTATTAATTGTAGCTACACCATGATGGCTGCTGCTTGTCCTGGTTTGAACTATTTCATAAAGACAGTTTTGCAAAATACCTTTGCCACAAACATTGTTATCTTTCATAACAATACATTCATTATTACCAAACTGTATAGTATAACCCTGTTTATCCAATTGTGACACACTAATTATATTGTACTCCAGTTCAGGCACACACAACATTGATAATTCAATATTTAACCCTGGTACATATACAAATCCTTTACCAGTGACAGATGCAATGCTTCCATTAGCTAGAGTAACATGATCTTTATCAGCCTGCTTAAAACTCTTAAACATCTGTCTGTTACTCCCTATATGCTGACAAGCCCCACTGTCAATTAAAAATGGTCCCTTTAAATTTTGTTCTACACTTGAACTAATTAAAGACAGCTGTGCAGCGTCTCCTGGCTTGGAAATTTTCAGCTTGGTCTTCGGCTTCTGTTTTCTATCACAATCCCGCAACAAATGCTTTTGTGACCCACAGCAGAAACAGTTTCTCTTCACAAATAATACATTGTTTTGGTTATCAGAACATTCCTTAACACAAACACTGTTTTGCTTAGAACTAATTACGTTAGAACACTGCTGCCTTCTTTGCTCTTCTTCTAAAAGCCTGCTAGATAAGTATCTTATGGTTAAATCTTCCTCAGATAACGAACCAAAGCTAATTGCCAAAGTATCCCACATTTCATTTAGAGAACTGAGAATTATATACACTTTGTTAGCTTCTGTAAATGGCATATCTCTCTGAGCCAATTCCTGGAACAACCCTGTCATATAATGCAGGTGATCCCTTATATTATCAGATACCCCTAATCTAGCATGATAAAGTTTTCTTGTTAGTAAAACTTTACATAACGGTGAGCTTCTTAGATAAACTTTCTTTAAAGCTTCCCAACACTTATAGGCTAACTGACAGTCTCTAACATAACACAACTGGCTATCTTCCAGACATAAAATTATGCTTGCCAATGCTCTATCGTCCTTTAGAGCAACTTCTTCATCTTCCAGGTCTGGTTCAGGGCAAAGTACACTCCTCCAAAGCCCTTCACGCCGAAGATACATTTCCATTTTATATGCCCATGACGAATAATTACTGTCATTCAGTCTTTCCAGAGGAAAACCTCCCCCGACTGCCGGCAACATCTTCACTGTGCTCATCTGTCTTCAGCCCCTTCTGGGCAGACACCGATGATTAAAGACACAGACCTTATCAGAAAGTCCTCCAGCTGTAAAACAAGCGTAGGAGAGGGGGGAAAAAACACACACAGGCACGGAACCTGTTAAAGCTCCAAATCACTCCAAATAGCCACACGACTCCTGGATAGGCTTCCAAAGCTCCCAGCTCACAGACTGCACACGATCCACCGATTCACAGCCAGTGCAAAGCCTTCCGTCGTCTATGGCGTCTCTGCCGCCTCTGGGCCCGTAACCCTGTCAGAGGGAGCGCGCGGAGATGGAGCGGCCTGCCTCTCTCCTAGGCACCAGTGATCCAAGTACTATGCAGTAAATAGACTCCAAACAGAAGTTATATCAAATATCCTATTTACTTTATATACATACGTATTTACAGATCACTTCCACAAGTAACAAATGATACACCATCAACGATACAGCTTTCACGAGGTAAAATGGGAATAAATGAAATACAGAATATCTCTGCTTATATAGTCAAACTGACCAATCACATTATAGGTCAATCTCGTTATTCACCACACCCAACCTAACTCTAAGCACCTGTTGAATGAGTCACACATGACACATCATTCCTGCAACAATGGCTTCTAATTGGGTGACTGTGCAGAATATTTCACCTTTTACCTAGAAATCAAGCCTCTCTGTATAATTTATATCTAGAAGTAAATTCCTGGGTTTATCAAACCCCAACATCTACCTATTGGATTTAAGGAATGGTTTGATAGGAGTCATGTTCTTGCTCCACGTTTGATCAAGAAGTTTCATAAACAATTCCCTGCTAAACCTGGTTAATTCAATGTTGCTTTCTTGATTTTGTTTTGCAGATTGGACCGTCGTGCATATGCCTGCAACCTGAACACTTTTGTGTTTATTTGTATGCTTTGGTTATCTTACATGCTTTGTGTACTTTGTATGCTTTGTTTATCTTGTATGCTTTCTATGCTTTGTTTTTATTATAATTGGGATAATGCTCTTTCTTTTGGAGGGTCGGCATGTCAGGGTTCATCTCCATGAATCCTGTCATTGGGAGTAGGCATAGTTCGAGATGCTTCTCGAATGTTTAGTAGTGATGCTTCTAGTGTGTTGGGGGGGGGGAATTTGGCAGTTGAGTATTGTGACTACTACTGAAGGCTGGAAGTGGCTTCGTCAAGGTCAACCACCTGCAGGAGGTTGGTGCTGGGAACGTTTGTACAGTGAGATCATCGGTTAGTAATTGGGCGCGCAAAGGGGGAAGATAAGATGCACCAATTGGGTGGGAATCCGCATTCAGATCTTTGAAAGTGCTTCAATTAACATGTATCCTGAATAAAGCTTAATCTGCATTCAAATGAATGGCATTGTTAAGTGTTTATTAGGGCATAGTTGTTGGGGTCATCACAATATCTAACCATGCAAAATGGTGTTCTATGCTTCTTGACTTCTGTCCGGTCTTTTAGCCATGTTCGTGTGTGTGTTCTACTTCTGAAGACTGGGAAGTGCGTAGCTATGCGTGGCTGTGTGTGTAGGCCATGGCATGAGCCCCTTCATGTCTGTCAATGGAAACAATACACGAAACTCTGCTTGTAAGTTTGTTTTTCCTTTTGCAATGCTGTACCATGTATATTCAACTTTGCTTTTATCACAAGTAAAGATTTTATAGCTTTTACAAGCTGCACTCTGTCTGTTTACTCTCAAGCCTTGATTTTTCCCTATAAGCCAGCGTACATCCTATCATCACCTGGGTGGGGACCCTCCCCTGGGAAGCTCAACTGGGATGAGGAGAGCCCTTGTGGGGGAAACTCATTCCCCCCAGGAATCCTGGCCCCGAACCCTGCAGGGCGCTCTGGGCTCTGAGCAGCAGCATGAGTGAGAGCTGCAGGGGTGTCCAAAAGGTATGATGAAAAGGGTCAAGGTGGTGGCCCCGGCAGCGCAATCCAAGCTGTGCCTACTTTTAATGGCCGCCCTCTTTGACCATAACCAGCAGAGACCCATGTGTGGCTGGAAGTCCTCTGGAGATCGAGGCGGTGCCCACAGCATCATCATTACTTACAAAGCCCCTTGCGCAGCAGCCTGCATTTTGCAGCAGCTGAAGTTTCTGAGTCGCCTTACATCGTAATGGGCGTGGAGAGGGAGATGGGGGGTGCGGGGGGAGATGGACTTTCAGACTTGGAAGATGGATGTCAGCCTTACAAGGTAGACCAGACAGGAAACACCACCAGATGGCTTCCGGTGGGGAATAATGGCAGTTTGAGCGGCTCCCTTGGATTGGGAGTCGGCGCCACAGCGGATTTGAGGCTCGGGCTGGACCCTCATAGCCTGAAGAATTCTCCAGAGTTCAGGAGAATCCTAGAAATCGACCCATCTGTCCTCTGGACAGCTGTTCCTTGCGAGAAGTTTGCAAAATGAAGGCTTTTATGGTCGGCGAGTGAGTGGAGCAGCTGGGAGGCAGGGCTTGCAGCAAGTTCGAAGCTGTGGCAAAGGCTACAATACGCCGACACTAGAACTGACCCCCCCCCCATTTCTTTCTTTCTTTTTGACATACAGTTACATTTATGCATATAAATAGAAAAAGAAGAGAGAAAAGAAAAGAAGAAAAGAAAAGAAAAAAAGAAAAGAAAAGAAAAGAAAAGAAAAGAAAAGCTTTCTTTGGATACAGATAAATTTTTCCTCTTGGAGTTTTTCAGTATTTTTGGGACTATTATATAAATAAGCTGATGTGGATATTGGGATTTGCTTATCTAGCAAAAAGACGGAGGCTTGGACTAATGGCTGTTTTTTAAGAAACAAGAAAACATTTTTAAGGACAATTAGATAGTGAAACTGACTACTTTGACTAAAGAAAGGACTGTCTAGCTATGTTTCTACTTGGAAACCACTTTTGGACTTTTTGCTTGAAACTGAAAGAAATGAAACTTTAATTTTGGGATTTGATGATTAGAATTGTTTATGGTTATAGAAATATTGTGTACTATCGTAAATTTTACAGTAAGAGGTTAATGTATCTTATATTTGTATCTATACCAAAGAAAGTTGGAAGCTTTTCTTTTTCTATTCTTTTCTTCTCTTTTTCTTTTCTGCACGCTTAATTTTGCTTTCTTTCTGATGTTTTCTTCTCAACTCTTTTTTTCTGTTTTTTTATATTTTATCTTTTGTGGAAATCTAATAAAGTTTTATGGGGGGGAAAGGAAACACAGCTAGATGAGCTAATTCTACTTTATTGTAGAGCTACATTAACAGAATCTTGCAAGCCTGAAAGTACAGTTCTCCCACCCTCCCACCTTCCCCTTTACAGCCCAAGAAGCTAGGGAGGGTCTCTTCTGAGCCTCTTGCCCTGCCCACATTCCTGCTGTGGGCTCAGCTGCCTTTTACCTGACTGTTCCCTTGGTTGCCTTTCTTTGCCCTGTCTCCCAAAGTCATTCCCACATACCATTACACCACATTAAAAAGAGGAAGTGTGGAAAAACAAAGTGGAGTTGCTCTTCTTTGCAACCGTTCAGGAATGAAAGTGGGGGAGTCGCCAAGGCAAGGATGCCTGGCCATTGGTTTCCTGCCCATTCCTACTTTTTGGGTTGGGGAAGGGGTGTCAGGAGAAAAAGGGCTGCACCCAAAGAAAAACACCTCTGTGGCACCCAGACAGATCAAACCCAGAATCTTCTTGAGTTGATTATGATCTTGAATCCTGGAAGGTCCTTCTCAGGGCCATTCTGTGGAATGACCGGATGACTCTGCATCGGATCTCCTTGGTCTTCACTCCATATACGAGGGGGTTCAACACTGGAGGCACCAGAAGGTGCAGGTTGGCCAGGACAGTATGGCTGATGGAACCGTGGGTCTCCTGAAACCTGTGCACCATGGACAGCCCAATGAAGGGAATGTAGAAAAGGAAGACAGCCAAGAGGTGGGAGAAACAGGTTCCCAGGGCCTTCAGGCATGCCTCTCGGGATAGGCTGAGGGCAGCCTTCAGGATGAAGATGTAAGAAAGGGAGATGAGGAGGGAATCCAGTCCAATGGCAAAAATGATGACCACCAGTCCATAGATAACATTGAGTTGAATGCTGGCACAGGCCAGCTTCATGACATCCTGGTGCAGGCAGTAAGGATGAGAGAGGACATTGGATTGGCAAAAGGGCAGCCTCTTAATGAAAATGGGCAAGGGCGCCATCAAGGCTGCTCCACGGATGACTGCCACCAGGCCTATCTTAGCTATCCTGGGGCCAGTGAGGATGGAAGAATGACTCAGTGGGTAGCAGATGGCAACGTAGCGGTCAAAAGCCATAGCCAACAAGACGGTTGACTCCATTCCCGATAAGCTGTGGATGCAGAACATCTGGAGTAAGCAAGCCTCAAAGGCGATGCTGGTCGAGTTGAACCCGGTTATGGCCACCATCTTGGGCACAGTGGATAGGGAGATCAGGATGTCAGTGGCTGCCAGCATGCAGAGGAAGAGATACATGGGTTGCTGGAGGCTTTGCTCCACACTGACCATGTAAATAATAGTTCCGTTCCCAAGGAGAGCCAGAGCGAGCAGGAAACAGAGAAGAAAGGCCAGCCAGAAGTGAGCCGCTTCTAAACCCGGGAAGCCAACCAAAACGAAGACCGAAGCAGAAAGGTTGCCCCGATGGAGAGACGGCATGCTTCAAGGGCCTCTAGCTGCCTTCTTCAGGAGGAACTGGAACCATAAGCATCACAATCATTTCATCTTCACACAGCATTTTATAGATAATCGAGGTGCTTGGGCTGCCTATCTTGCCCAACTGGGGCCCTCTAGATGTCACAGTGTGGTCACAACACTTTTTATGTGTGCTTCAATGAGCAACAGGAAGGCAGAGAGGAGGGAAGGCGCGTTGGGGTTCTGGCAAAGCCTCGCTCCCTGGGGTGGGCAGACCTTTCTCAGGCCATGACTATTGCTATGGAAGGCTCAACAAGGAAGACATGAGTGTTTGCTCCCTGGCCCCTGGAACAGATTACACCCAGAGGCAGAGGCAGAGGCAGACAGAGAGAGAGACAGAGAGAGAGGCAGAGAGAGAGACAGAGGCAGAGGCAGAGGCAGAGGCAGAGGGAGGCAGAGAGAGAGAGACAGAGAGAGAGGCAGAGGCAGAGGCAGAGGGAGGCAGAGGCAGAGGCAGAGGCAGAGGGAGGCAGAGAGAGACAGAGACAGAGACAGAGACAGAGAGAGACAGAGGCAGAGGCAGAGGGAGGCAGAGACAGAGAGAGGCAGAGGCAGAGGCAGAGGCAGAGGGAGGCAGAGAGAGAGAGAGACAGAGAGAGAGACAGAGGCAGAGGCAGAGAGAGACAGAGACAGAGAGAGAGACAGAGAGAGACAGAGAGAGAGACAGAGGCAGAGGCAGAGGCAGAGGCAGAGGGAGGCAGAGACAGAGAGAGGCAGAGGCAGAGGCAGAGGCAGAGGGAGGCAGAGAGAGACAGAGACAGAGACAGAGAGAGAGACAGAGGCAGAGGCAGAGGCAGAGGGAGGCAGAGACAGAGAGAGGCAGAGGCAGAGGCAGAGGCAGAGGGAGGCAGAGAGAGAGAGAGACAGAGACAGAGAGAGAGGCAGAGGCAGAGGCAGGCAGAGGCAGATCCTCTACAGCTAAACAATTAGAAGTCTCATCACTGACAATGGACTTGCTGTGACCTTCGTTTAACAGAGATTCTATTGTGTCTAGACCTGGAATGGTTTTCATTAGAGATTCCCCTCAGTGAAAAAAGAATCAAGCGGGGAGGACAATAGAAGACCATAGAAGTGGGTGCTGTCTTTCAACACCCGCAGAATTCAGGTGGTCTGAAGATTCCCTCTTACGTGGTTGGGGCCTTGCACCCATCCAGGTGACAAGGCCGTTCAGGGGCGTTTGGAAAGCACTGGGCGAATGTTCCCTCATTTGAGATTCGAGACCAACAAAAGCTCTACGCAGCCAGTCTAGGAGGAGCTTTCTGCACACTCACCTCCTTCTACAGGGCCAGTCTGCTGCACTGGGACTCTCGTGCCGCTCAGGCTCCAGGGCTCCTGCTCCTTGTCTCTAGTTATCCTTTTCTCGGAAATCCCCCTGGATGAAGGGTTAAGTGGGCAGCCACCCATGGGAGTGCCAGAGCCTGTGCAATCTGGGGTGCCTCAGAGGGGGCGGCCCTTAGGAGGCGAGGTCAAGGTGGCAGCACTCCGGACAGGTGCTGGTGGCTCCCCTCCCTCCCCCCCCCCCGCCATGCCCTGGAAAGAGCGGGGAGGCAGGCTCACCTGTTTCAGGTTGGAAAGAGGCAGCTCTCCCGGGAGAGTGGGGCAGAGCACGGATCTTGCCCAGATGAGCATCACCTTAGCCAATATTCCTTCTGACAATCAGTTATCGCCAGGCACACCCTTGTGCCAGGCAGGGCTCACAGGCTTGGTGGGGTGGGGCCAGCCTGCTTTGCACCCCCAGAATTGCACAGATCAGCAAGAACCTTGGGACCAGCCCTTCACCTTCCCACCTTCTGGTCCTGTTCCGGGCCATTGTCCCCTTGCACAAATGGAGAGCTCTCCAGCAACTCTCCGCTTTCTCAGCTTAACTAACTGCTCTCCTTGAGCCAGCCTCATTGTGGGCCAACCATGCAAAGAACCCCAAAGGAAAGAGTTCCTGGAATGGAGCTCTTGGGGGCCACATTACAAAGGATGCGGAAGGCGATCGGCTGATCTGGGGTGGGATGCTGGGGAGATGCCAAGAATGGCACAGGAATGCCAACTGCGGTGCACTCGGGAAAGGGTTCCGATAGCGTCCAGAGTGTTCTGCATTGGCCAAAGCCGCCGGTGAGGTGCTTGCGCTCCTCAACCACCCTTTGGTGGACACGCAACATGCTCTACGACAAAACACAAGAGAGACGGCCAGCTGGCCCATCCACATCTCTTCCTCATGGAGGACTTCCATCTCCCTGAGACCATCTTTGATGGAAAACTGCTCACCAGTCTTGAATGACAATGTTCAGAGGGGTGAGGGCCACAATCCTTAGCACGGTTGGGTCACAACATACAGCAGGCACAGACAGGATATGCCACAGCCAGACCTGGCGGTGTCTTCTGCAGCAGGCAAACTGCTCATAGCTTCAAGCTCCCCTTCTGTGGCTCAGTGAGAGAACCGATTGTCCCTGCCGATGCCCAGGACTGCATATGTGGGTGGAAGGGGCAAGTGCAAAGCTGTGGGTGTCCTTAAACCATTAGACTCCAGGGGGAAAAAAGTAGCACTCAAACTGCGGAAAGGCGTGGGCCCAGCCCTTGCTTGACCGGCTGCCCCGAAGACCCGAGGAAACCTGCATGGTGTGGATACAAACACCCACCGAGTTTTGCTCCTCTTGTGTCTCTCTCTAACCCAGCATGTCCCCAACACTGAAGCTCTCTCACCTGGCCAGGAAGAAGCAGAAGACATGTCAGGCAGTGATGGGGAATCTAGGTATGTGCATATCAACGCCTGACCAAGGCGTACAGTCACCATAGTTGCATCCCTGCTAACCATGATCCCCCACCTCCCACTAATAGGACAGTGGGAACTGGGGTCTACTCTACACCTTCCTTGAGCTCCTGATCTCCCTTGGCAAACCCACAGGGTCTAATATCAGTAGGGACCACATCTACTCCTCTCCTGAAACTCTGGAATGAGGTTGAGCTGTTGGCCCTGAGGAAATGGACAGAGTTCTCTGTGACAGCAGCTCTACCACCCGTGGTCTGGCTTCCTGTCCTCCTCCTGGGTCTGTGCAAGCCTCCAGGGAGGTCTCACGGGGTGGGTCAGGGGGCTGAAGAAGCCTCGAGTGAGGGAGTAGTGCTGCTGCTCTTGAAGGAGGTGGGGATGGATGCGGTCCCTCCTCAAGAAACCACTGCGTGACCCGGCAATTCTAAACAACTATTGACTGGTCTCCAGATTCTGTTTCCAGGAAAGGCTGTTTAGAAAGTGGTGGTTCTGCACTGCAGACATCTCTGGAACCAATGAATTATCTGGAGCATTTCAGTCCGGGTCAGGCCCGTTCATGGAACCTGATGGATCACTCTTGTGGATGACCTGTGGTGGGACTGGGCTAGGGGAAATGCGACCCCCGTCCTGCTCTCAGCTGCCTTTGATGCCATCTGGAAAGTGGTTACCAGTTGGTTTCCAGGTGCTGTTGAGGTTTCTGGCTGCCCTGGCTGGGGACCTGGGTATCTTTGGTACTGCTTTCTCCTAGTAGCTGCCCCATCAGGTCTCTCTGGCCCAATTTCCCCGAGGGAATGTCATCTTCAGGCTCGATGGGGGCAGGCTTTCTTTGCTGCTGCCTCAAATAGGATCTGCCTGGAGATCAATCTGTCTCCCGCTTTCGTGGATCTCCACAAAGCCATAAAAACCGGGCTGTTTCTGCAAGCCTTTGGGATCTGAAGGATGGAATGGACCATCCTGGAGGGGCACTTTTGCAGGTTGTATTCTCAGGCATATAAGCTTAATAAACAAACAAATAGACAAGTAAATAAACTGCTGAAGATGTCTGAGAGTGCCAGTTTCCATCGCTGCATTTTCGTGGCTTCCTCACCTGAACGGCTCCTTCTGAGCACATCTGAAGAAGATGTCGCTGGGCATATTGCCAGACACCTAACCATCGCCCCTCAGCCCATCCTGCATCCTTCGGAGCCCGTTTTTGGTGCTGCCCCACAGATGTATGTATCTCGTCCATGTGGATGAGATAATGTCAATCAAAAGGCCAGCATTTGGTCCCAGTGCACCAGTTGCCCTGCATCATGTTCTGCCCGTTAGCTTTGTGAGGTAGTGCGGACAAGAAGCACGACCAGGAGTAATAGCTCCGCCTTTATTGCAAGGTTACATTAACAGAATCTTGCAAGACTGAAAGTCTTTCTCCCCTCCTTTCCTTTTATTCTCTGGAGAACTAGGGGGGGGGTCCCTTCCGAAACGCTTCCCACGCCCTCCCCCCTTCTGTGGGCTGAGACATCTTTTGCACACCGGTTGTCCCATCTGCGGCTCTCCCTCCCGTCTCCCAAGGTCGTTCCCACAGTCCATTAAAGCCCTGGATGTAATGGTGATGTCAGCCATGCAGGAACTCAGGGTTCTCCTTAGGCATTCCTGGGCAGGGAGGTTCGGGGGGAGGGGAGTTGAAGGAATGGTGGGATCATTGACTGTCTTGGATTTCCCATGTATCAGTTTTGCACTCTTGGTTAAGCACTAATAAAGGAGGTTCAACCTATGATCTATGAAGGATCCAAACTCACCAACCACCGGGCCTCCATCAGCTCTCATATTCTGGGGAGAGCCGTGAGGTTCTGTTCGAGTGAGAGCAAGATGAAGCAAAGGGGACTCTGAGTGACGCCAATGTCAGTAAGGGGTGAGTGAAGTCCCTGTCATGAGGAAAGCCAAGTTTTGGAGCCTGGGACAGTGCCTGGTAGATGGCAATATGCTTATTTGTTTGTTTGTTTGTTTAATATATTTGCATGGCACTTTAATCAATTTCAACTCTTAGCTGTATTTTACTAGCTGGTAACTGTTATGGCAGGTAGTGAGAGCAGAACCTGATTTGCTGTGGGATCATTCTGGGTTTTACTGGGGTGGGCATTGTATCGACTGTCTTATGAGTTTACCACTGAATAAAAGTAACTGGCATGCAGCACTGGAACAAGCCCAGTTTGTCCTCAACCAAAGGTCCACCCTTCCTCCCCCCAAGAATTCCTTCTTCATGTCACAAATGGCCTCTGCCATGGAGCCATTTGTGACAGGAAATCAGCCAGCAAGCGCTGGTGGACGTGCAGGAGGGAGACAGCAATGTGGATTCAGCACCATGCACACCGGACAGGGGGCTCAAGGTGGAGAAGGTGTGAGACGAGACCCATCGAGAGACAAACTATATTCTATGACTCCGAAAGAGCAGGAAGCACGGAGAGATTTTGTAGAGTATACTACTGAATAAAAGTAACTGGCATGCAGCACTGGAACAAGACCGGTTTGTCCTCAACCGAAGGCCCACCCTTCCTCCCCCCAAGAATTCCTTCTTCAAGCCTTTCTGGTGGAAAAGGTGGGTTTATCTTCTTCAGAGAGGTCAAGGAGAACATCCAAGCAGGCCATGAATCACAACAGTTCATTCCATGTGGAAATGGGCAATATGGTGAAAGGGATCTGGTGAATGTTTGAGGCACCTGGACCTCCAGAAGTGCTGCTGACAGAAGAGGAAGTTAATTAACCATTTTGCTATCTGGAGAAGGGCTGTAGGAGCAAAGGAGGGATGGGTTCATGGCTTAGTTAAACCACAATCCATTAAGAGACATTCTGAATATAGAGCAATAGCTCACCATCCCACGCATGGCAATTTCTCCAAAATGTTTTGGAATAAAAGAATGTATTTGCATCCACATTGAACAGATAGATCGAAAGAAAGAAAGCTGATAATTTCACACAGCACTAGGATAGGGTATGAGCTGGCAACTCTGCCTTGGCCCTACAATTTGCTACTTCCCAAGCCCATGGCTGTCAGCACCCTCCCACGGATCTCCTTGGTCTTGGCACCATAAACAATGGGGTTGAGCATGGGAGGGACCAGCAAGTAAAAGTTGGCTAGGAAGATATGGACACTGTGGGGAATGTTGTGCCCAAAGCGGTGAGAAAGGAAGGAGAAGAGGCCAGGTGTGTACTGAATGATGATGACACCGACATGGGCCCCACAAGTGCCCAGGGCTTTATGACGAGCCTCCCATGAAGGCAGCTGGAATACAGCTTGTAAGATCAGCCCGTAGGAGATGAAGATGAAGGTCAGGTCTCCGCCAACAATAAGAAGGGACAGAATCAGCCCATAGAGATTGTTGGGAGTAGTGTTCCCACATGCTAGTTTTACTAGAGCCATATGCTCACAATAAGTATGAGAGACGTGTCGGGAGTGACAAAATGTCAGCCTCTGCAAAAGGAGAGGGATGGGCAAGATGACTACAAAGGCCCGGAAAACAATGGCTGCTCCAAACTTGACCACAGTCTTGGGTGTCAGCAGGGTTGTGTAGCTGAGTGGGTAGCAGATGGCCACATATCGGTCATATGCCATTGCTGTGAGTGTCCCAGATTCCACAGCACAGAGGGCATGGACCATGAACATCTGCGCCAGGCAGGCAGCAAAGGTGATCTCTTGGGCACTGGTCCAGAAGATGCCCAGCATCTTGGGAAGGATGCAGGTGGGCATGGCCATGTCGGTTAGTGCCAGGATGGAGAGGAAGAGGTACATGGGCTGGTGCAGGCTGGATTCTGTCCAGATGACCCAGAGCAGTGTGGCGTTGCCCAAGAGAGCCAAGGCATAGATGAAGCAGAAGGGAATGGAGAGCCAGGCCTGGACCTTCTCTAGTCCTGGAAGGCCCAGGAGGAAGAAGGAGGTGGAAGTGGCCTGGCCACTGAGGTTGGTAGCTCCTGGCATAGCAAGTGTCATTAAATGAATCACATGCCCAACTCTCCAAGCTGCCCAATATTTGTATCTGTATTTCTTAAATATTTGTATCCAGTCCGTTGAATCTAATGTTGGTTTCTTTCCCTCCCCATCAATTGATCTGCAGTTTCTTTGGATAATGTCTTCTCCTGAGTCACATGACCTTCTGTACTGCTTCCAGTTAAAGAGCCAGTTTCCTGCCTCTGGATGATGAATTGGATGTTCCTCTCAGAGAAACCAGGACAAGGAGTGATCCTGCTTCCTGCTTTATGTTGCAGAACCTACGAATAACACAAGACCAAATTTCCGCAACTCAGTTCCTCCTTAAGAACAACAAGGGGGTTTCCTTGCTGCGCCCAACTGAGGCTCCAAGCTTCCAGTCTACAAAGTGGGTTTCCACTCACTTCCGTGCCTTGCCATTCCCTTCTCAGAAAGAAGAATTCAAGAGGAGGGGAAGAGGCGTTGTCGCCACGCGGCATTCTCAGCGGTCCCCTTCTGCAAGGGAAGATCTGCAAAGAAAGGGAAACGGGAACGGAGGCAAGAGTCTGGAGTAAACATCACAAGCTATAAGTGGGCCCACAACCCCTCGTACCATGCTATGCTCCGGTTCAGGGCTTCAGCCAGCCTGCCAGTCAACAATTCTTATTCCACACCCTTCCCTTTTATCTCCCTTCCCTCATGTCATCCCTGTTTTTTTTAAAAATATATATCAAATTTCGTCACCGCCCAACTCCCTCAAAAGAACTTTTCATTGTGTTGATTCACCAAGGTCAGAGGTCTGCACTTTCTAGGGTTACTTCAAGGTTAACCACGGTTTCCAGTTAAGGTGCGCACTCACCGGATCCATCGGACATCCTTTGCTAAAGCATTTTGAGGTGGTACTCTGCACACATTCATCAACCCCGCTGTTTGGCTTGTAACTGTGCACAAGCAGTGCCTCAAGTTTAGCATAACACATGTAACTATCCTCATCCATGCGCTTGTTGCCCTGCTTGAAGAAGCAACACTGAGACTTCGCTTTACTGACACCCACACCCACACAGACACACCCACGCAGAATCCTTCCAGCCGTGGCACGGACCCACCTGCGAGACTGCTGAGGCCTGAGTCCTGGATCAGTGGTGAGGCACCTCTACATCCCCCACAGAAGCGCAACGCCCGATGCAGAATCTGCTGGGATATATAGCTCAGGCACCGCCAGGTAGCAAAGGGGCCGAACCAAGAGGCTGGCAAAGCAAGGGCACTCGGGGGAATTCTGACTGCACGTAATGCCTGGATGTACAATTAGGAGCGTCAATTAAGTCCCGCTGCTTCTTGGGGGCTGTGGAAGAAATGCTCTAGCTCTGGTTTGGTGCCTGTGGGACAGATTCCTTCTTTTCCTTTTCAAGTTTTATGCTTTATTTTTATCTTTATTTTGCTGCTGCTGCTGCTGCTGCTGCTGCTGCAAGAGGCAGGAACAGCAAAAAAACAAGATGGCAGCCTGGAGGCTCTTTTGCACCCTCTCTTGTTCCTGCCAGAGCATCATTCTCAGGCCTCGTACGCAGGTTCCGTTACCTGGCAAAAGGGGCTGAAGCATTTTTTATGTCCAAAAGGTCCAGATAATGTTTGGGAGCAGTTCAGACAGACACCTCCCTAATTCACAGAAGTATAAGAAGGTGTGGGGGGGGGGAGGTCCAGCACAACCAGCCTTGCAAGATTTTGTTATTTGCCACCAATCTCAATAAAAGTAATTTTAGCCTTCCTGTGGAGCTGGTTTCCTGGTCTGGCCAACCTAATGGGGCTGACAGCAGGCAATTGGAGGGGAAAAGGGGTGTGCCAGCCCAAAGTGTCCAATCAGAGCTGGGCAGATCCCAATCCCTTCGCTATCATTGGCTCGGCTGCTGCCAATTGAAGTGGTGCAACTAGTAAGGCTGGTGTTGAGGGAAGACAGACCTAACCCTAACCCTAATAGTTTCTTGATTAGGGTCTATTGCATAGCTTTCCAAACTGTGTATCGTGACACTTTAGTGTGTCACAACACACAGCTTAGTCTGTCGCGAAGCAACGGCGGGGGCATGCACGGCGGTGGTGCGGGGGCGGCGGTATGCATGGCGGCAGCGATGACGGCAGCGGCGCACCATCAGCGCTTCCGCGTTTTAGCGAGGTTGCCACCGCTGTGCACGCCACCACCGCCACGCGCCCCCCAGCACTGCCGTGCATGCCCACGCATGCACCCCTGCGCCACTGCCGCTGCCGCCGTTGGTGTGTTGCCAACGGCGGCAGTTTGGAAAGCACTGGTCTATTGTGTTGTTTGATTGCTCCTCTGCTGCTAATCTTGCTGTTAATCTTTGCCTATCTGGTTGTTGATTGCTGGCAAGGAGGTGTTCTGGTCTTCTGGCTTTTCTATTGTCTCTTATGAATGGTATGTAAATGTTGTTTACCTCTATGTGTCTGTTGATGGCTGCTTTGTCTGAGTGCCAAGCTTCCAGGAATTCTCTAGCATTTTTGGATTTGGCTTGGTTTAAGATGCTCACAGTTTCAAGGTTAAAAGTATGGTTAAGTCTGTCCATGTGTTGTGAGATTAAGGAGTTTTTATCATGTCTTCTGACTGCTAGTTCGTGTTCATGGATGCGTTCTGCTAGTCTTCTGCCAGTCTGTCCTACATAGTGGCTGTTACAGTCCTTACACTGTATGTTGTAGATAACTCCTGTTTTTTCTTCTTGGGCTACTGGGTCTTTCGGTTTACTTACTATGTTCTGAAGGGTTTTGGTTGGTTTGTGTGCTACGGTGATGCCGTGTGGTTGTAACAGTCTATTAGTAGTTTCTGAGATGTTTCTGATGTATGGCAGTGTAATCCTTTTCATAGCTTCTGTTGGTTTTGCTGTGGTGGGTTGAGTGGACAGGCACTTTTTGATAAAGTTGCGTGGGTATCCATTTTGCTGGAAGATGCTATATAGATTATCTGTTTCCTTTTTCTGGTGTTCTGGGTTGCTGCAGTGCGTTTGTGCTCGTCTGAATAGTGTTCTTACACAGCTCCTCTTGTGGGAGGTTGGGTTATTGCTTTGGTAGTGGAGCACTTGGTTAGTGTGGGTAGATTTCCACTTGGTTTTTCCCTGCTAACTCCTGAAGAGGCCCACACAAATCTGTGTGGATAAGTTCAAGTGGCTTTGTTGCCCACCTTTCCCGTTGTTTGGGTATGGCACTGTTGTCCTCCTTTTTCTGCTGCTGCTGGCATGCAAGCCTGACCTCTGGTGGCAACCGCTCACAGTTCACCTGAAAAACTCCATTTTGCATAGAACCTGTAACACAGACTTGATTTCCAAATTTAACTGCACATTTTCCATTTTTCTTAAATATTACATTGTAACCTTTATTGTTCAGTGTTGACACACTTAACAAATTCGTAGACAATTGAGGTACAAAATATGCCTCTGTCACTGTCAGGTCTTTAAATCCATTTTTATTAAAACACCTCAAAAGGTATCTTGCCTTTTCCCTGTATTGGGATGGGTTTTCCATCTGCTAGAATAATGTCCACTTGTGGTTCTTCATTTAATTCACAAAAATAATTTTTATTTCCACAAAGGTGTTTACTAGCACCTGAATCCAGGACCCATCGTCCTGTGCTTTCATTGGAATTAGCTCCAAGAGCATTTTCTGCTCTGAAAGTTGTGTGCAGACTTAAATTTCCCTTGAAATGCTGTTCTTTTGAAAAATCCTTCTTTTGTCATTGCTTTTACAAAATCTAGCAATGTGTCTGGGCCTGTTACAACTGTGGCAGACTGTGGGGCTTTTGTTCTGTTGATGAGTAGGCAATGGCCGTTGCTCACCCCTCCCCTTTGCAGCAAGGTAACCCGTATCTTTTGCAGGCTTTCTATTCAAATGTAAATTATGTTGCCTGCCGGGCCTCTCCTTGAATCTTCCCAAACAACTGAGAAAGATTCATTCCATTTAAATTATGGCTTGCTACAAAAGGATAAAATTTATCAGACAACGAGCTAGGTAAAAAGGACATTTTTGTTCTTTCACTTATGACATTTTGAATTGAGTTTAGTCTATCAAAAATTGACTGCATTCTCAACAAGTGTTGATTAATATCCCCATCTTCTGAAAGTCTTGATGCCATCAATTCTCTTAATAAAGAAATAGTCTTTTGGTCATCATCTTCTGAGTATAATGTTTTTAGATTCTCAATCATTTCTCTGGCAGTGGTAAGACCTTTTATTTCTGCCAGCCTGTGGTCAGGCAACGAACCAGAGATTAAAATCATGGCTAGGTTATTTTTCTGGTTCCATAAGTTCTGGACTTCATCAGAATCTCCTGGCTGTGGTGGAGGAGAATCTAAACAATCTATGCTGTTTTGGAAAGTAAATCTTAATCTCAGCCTATATAGCCAAACTGAAAAATTGTCTTAATTTAGCATTGAAAGGGGGGAGCCTCTCCCCTTTCCTGTCTTCATCTAGCATTGGAAGGGGAGCCCTTCCCTTTCCGCTCCATTGCTTAAGGAGAAAAAAAAATCTGAACTGAGCCTTTTGAATGGGCAAGCAGTTTCTTGGTTGCAAGACCACAGAAAACCTTTTTTTTAAAAAAAATCAACTCTTAGTCTGCTGAGCTTCACAGGTCTGAGCTGGTCCAACTGGGCCCATAACCCTATGTAGGAATTCTGGAATGCTAATAACAGAAATCCACACAGCTTTTAATTAGTTTATAGCAGAGCAGAAGCATGCCAGTAATTTGTTGTTGTTGTTGTTCAGTTGTTTAGTCATTTAGTCATGTCTGACTCTTCATGACCTCATGGACCATAGCATGCCAGGCCTTCCTGTCCTCCACTGTCTCCCGGAGTTTACTCAAATTCATGTTCGTTACATCGGTGATGCTATCTAACCATCTCATCCTCTGCCGTCCCCTTCTCCTTTTGCCTTCAGTCTTTTCCAGCATCAGGGTCTTTTCCAGTGAGTCCTCTCTTCGCATTAGGTGGCCAAAGTATTTGAGCTTCAGCTTCAGCATCTGTCCTTCCAATGAGCAGTCAGGGTTGATTTCCTTTAGGATTGACTGATTTGACCTCCTTGCAGTCCAAGGGACTCTCAAGAGTCTTCTCCAGCACCACAGCTCGAGAGCATCAATTCTTCGGCACTCAGCCTTCCTTATGGTCCACCTCTCACAGCCATACATTACTACTGGGAAAACCATAGCTTTAACCATACGGACCTTTGTCAGCAAGGTGATGTCTCTGCTTTTTAATATGCTGTCTAGGTTTGCCATAGCTTTCCTCCCAAGGAGCAAGCGTCTTTTAATTTCATGGCTGCAGTCACCGTCTGCGGTGATCTTGGAGCCCAAGAAAATAAAATCTGTCACTGCTTCCATTTCTTCCCCTTCTATTTGCCAGTAAGTGATGGGACCAGATGCCATGATCTGAGTTTTTTTAAATGTTGAGTTTCAAGCCAGCTTTTGCACTCTCCTCTTTCACCCTCTTCAAGAGGCTCTTTAGGTCCTCTTCACTTTCTGCCATTAGGGTGGTATTGTCTGCATATCTGAGGTTGTTGATATTTCTCCCGGCAATCTTAACTCCGGCTTATGATTCATCCAGCCCGGCATTTCTCATGATGTACTCTACATATAAGTTAAATAAGCAGGGTGATAATATATAGCCTTGTCGTACTCCTTTCCCAATTTTGAACCAGTCGGTTGTTCCATGTCCGGTTCTAACTGTTGCTTCTTGACCCGCATACAGGTTTCTCAGGAGACAGGTAAGGTGGTCTGGTACTCCCATCTCTTTAAGAATTTGCCACAGTTTGTTTTGATCCACACAATCAAAGGCTTTAGCGTAGTCAATGAAGCAGAAGTAGATGTTTTTCTGGAACTCTCTTGCTTTTTCCATGATCCAGCAAATGTTGGCAATTTGATCTCTAGTTTCTCTGCCTCTTTGAAACCCAGCTTGCACTTCTGGTAGTTCTCGGCTCACATACTGCTGAAGCCTAGCTTGTAGGATTTTGAGCATAACCTTGCTAGCATGTGAAATGAGCGCAATTGTACAGTAAGTTAATTGCCAGTAACTTGCACAAAGCTTAATCAGTTCAAAAACACAAAATAAACACACTTCACATGCTAATGTAAAGTAACATAAAAATAGCTTACAGTTTATTTTAGTTCTTGATATAAATCAGTTCCATGGTAGAAATGGTCCATGCATGTGAGTGATAGGTTCTGACCAAACCCACTGTCTTCTCAATGTGGCCTTGCTGAATGGAGGTATCATCTACAAGGACAGTCATGGATGACCATCCTTCCCGGTTGAGATTCGAACAGAAAAGGAAGAAAGGAAAGGAAGGAGAGGAACAGGAAACCGGGATTCAAGCCCCTCTCACACAAAGCAGTAAGATTAGGTTGCAGCAGAGCTGCCCCTCCTTCAAGCTTGTGTGGGACATGCTTGGTTGAAACCCAATATCTCTGACACATGCATCATACCAAGCCATAGATTATTTAAACATGATGTGCTGAATAAAGCATGCTTGGTTGGTTTCTTACAAGTAAGCATAGACCGGAATATTAACCAGTGTGGCTTAAGTTCATACAGCATGATAACTCGCCACAATGTTTCACCGCATTAAACATGTGGGTGTCTCTGCTTCTACAACCAGTTGCTGGTTTGTAGTAAACTTAAGCCACCTTTTCTCTCTAGTGCTACCATAATTGGACTGCACAACTCCAGAAGCCATAAGATGACTGCAGAGACGCATGAAATCCCACCTCTTTGCTGCCATCTAGAGATCATCAGGATCCTTGCCGTCCAAATGCAGTAGCCCTTTCCCTCTGTTACCTGACAGGTGTTGGTCCCCCTGGGGAAAAGGACTGCGACATGGAGAGGGAGAACTCAGCTTCTTCTAGACCACAGCTTTCCAAACTGTGTGTCGCAACACAAAAGTGTGTCGCCTGCGGGGCCCAGGTGTGTTGCGTCAAAACCCAGAAGCGCTGATGGCGCGCCGCCGCTGTGCACGGCCATGGGCCATCAGCGCTTCCGGGTTTCGCACAGCACACAAGGACACCGCCACTGCTGAGGCGCGCGAAAATCCGAAAGCACCGCAGTGGTGGCGGCGCGCAAAAAACCAAAGTGACGGTGGGGGATGTTATGCCCAAAGCGATGGGTGAGAAAGGAGAACACTGCAGGTGTGTACAGAATGATGATGACACCGACATGGGCCCCACAAGTGCCCAGGGCTTTGTGACGAGCCTCCCACGAAGGCAGCTGGAATACAGCTTGTAAGATCAGCCCGTAGGAGATGAAGATGAAGGTCAGGTCTCCGCCAATAATGAGAAGGATCAGAATCAGCCCATAGAGATTGTTGGGAGTAGTGTTCCCACATGCTAGTTTTACTAGAGCCATATGCTCACAATAAGTATGAGAGACGTGTCGGGAGTGACAAAATGTCAGCCTCTGCAAAAGGAGAGGGATGGGCAAGACGCCTACAAAGGCCCGGATAACAATGGCTGCTCTGAACTTGGCCACAGTCTTTGGTGTCAGCAGGGTTGTGTAGCTGAGTGGGTAGCAGATGGCCACATATCGGTCGTATGCCATGGCCGTGAGTGTCCCAGATTCCACAGCACAGAGGGCGTGGACCATGAACATCTGCGCCAGGCAGGCAGCAAAGCTGATCTCTTGGGCACTGGTCCAGAAGATGCCCAGCATCTTGGGAAGGATGCAGGTGGGCATGGCCATGTCGGTTAGTGCCAGGATGGAGAGGAAGAGGTACATGGGCTGGTGCAGGCTGGATTCTGTCCAGATGAGCCAGAGCAGTGTGGCGTTGCCCAAGAGAGCCAAGGCGTAGACGAAGCAGAAGGGAATGGAGAGCCAGGCCTGGACCTTCTCTAGTCCTGGAAGGCCCAGGAGGAAGAAGGAGGTGGAAGAGGCCTGGCCACTGAGGTTGGAAGGAACTAACAAGAGGGGAAGAGAAAGCAGTTGTCAGAGAGAGTCTGTTCCCATGAGGATATAAAGGCCACCCCCTCTGCACTTCACAGCGAGGCATTTTTTGGTATAAAGAGGGACGAGACGTCAGCCTCTATCTTGTCTTCAGACGTTGGCAGGCAGACTTACATTCTGTGCTTTCTCTCTGGAACCCACCTCCCGGCAAAACGTCTTCTGGAAAGCATCTGTAATGCTACCCAAACCCATGGGTTTCGCTCAGATTTCTGGCTCTTTTTCAGTTGTGTGACAAACAGGGAAGAATGAAGCCCTCTGAGGAAAATGATTAATTTCATCCCGTATCTTTTGGTTTCTATTAAAGACTCTTCGTATTTTAACAGGAACCTTAACTGTATCTCAGATTTTGTTTAAGGCTGAAGGTCTATGGCAACAATGCAGAACTCTGTTTGCACCTCGTACACATTTAATTTACCTCCTGGCTGCCAATGTGCAGTTAAGGCAGTCCAGTTATCAGAAGCGTCCAGAATCAATCCTGGCCCTGAGACCTTTGACCCGCACCCATTGCATTCAAAGTCAGGCTCATCCATTGGGAGGTTCTGGACCAGCAGCAGGAAATTCCAATTGGTATGTGCATGGCTAAACTGTGGGGATGGCCACTCATCCAGACCAGGTGGACCAGGAAACGTACGGAGGGCTGGGCTATCGGTAGCTGTCCGTTCTCTACCTCCTGTATCCTGGGCAGCTTCCCCCAGAAAGTACCACCTGCTGGGGAGCAACAACAGAAGTGCGCAGTCACCCTTCTGGCTATAGTTTTGTTTCTGGATGCACCTGGTTGGCCACCATCTGACACAGAAAGTGGACTAGGGGAGCCCAGCCTTCTTATGCTCATAGCCTTCTTGTTTATGAATGGTTAACCTGAAGTTCTTCCTTTCTAGCCATAAAGTACTTGCTTCTAAATGGAACCTCAACTCTTGACTAAGCAACCCTCAGAGGGAAAATAGGAGCGTTTTCACAGCTCCCTCAGTTGTGGCTCCTTCCCCAAATCTGTGTTCCGGTTACCACCCACCCTGCATTTTTCAATGTGCTCTCTCTGTTTCTTGCACTTCTCTGTAAATAAGAAGAGAAGTTCAAGATGAGAAAGCTCCACTGTATTTCCTGCAAGAAGAGGAAAGAGAAAAAAAAGCAGAACCTGGTTTCAGGTGGGACCTCCAGGGACACTTCTCTGGGAAATGAAGGCTTTCTGAAAGGTTTCATGGAGAACATTGTGGCATATTCCTCCTTAGAATTCTCAAGAAGAAGCTGAAATTTTATGGTTTGTGGTTTGAAAATGATTATCATATGACCTGGTCATCAGGGCTTTTCAGGTGAAACACATCTACCCCCTTCCATCTTTCCTCCCAGAACTTTTCCTCCAGACCCATCACTCTTTCTACGGCCCTCTGGACATCCCCTAGTTTGCCAAAATCTTTCTGAAACTGGGATCTGAATAATTCAACATGTCACAGTGACATTCTTATTGACAAGGGGAAACATAAATCCTACCCAATTTCTTCCACAATATATGTCTTTGTCATCTTGATCCCTCTTCTAGAACGTCTGCCTTACATCTAGGACCACCTACCTTCCCTCTTTTTTACAACCCCCCCCCCCCTTTGATGACGCACATTTTGCTAGTTAGAAATAAATCTGGTCTGGAACGTGCTCACCTTTCTGACTTGGAAGACCCTAAGAGTTATCTGTTTTCAGCTTGTGCAAACAAGCGGTAGGAGAATTTAAGCTACATGGCGGTTTGGCCAGCTGCAAGAGCCCCTTGCCTTGCCTTGCCTTGCCTTGCCTTGCCTTGCCTTCCCGCAAGCACATCTGATGTAAGCCCAACACAGAGGGGAGGTGAGCACTATGGAGGGTGGACCAAGGCGTACTCACACGCCGGCCTCTTCTATCCCCCAGGCCGTTCCTGCATCTGCCAGAAGACGCTGCGCATCTGTGGCGAGGCAGAGCCAGAAGGAGGAGATCCGCCGCTTTGGCTTTTATCGGCCTGGAGGAGGAGGGATTCCCATCGGAGCAAGGCCAAAGGAGACAAGGGTTCCCCAAAGGGTTTCAGCTGCAACTTTGCCTGCTTCCTCTTGCACACCTGCACGTGCACACCCAGAAGCACACGCATGGGCCGCTTAGCGGTTTTCTCAATTACCGTGAGACTCGGCATCGGGCTGTAGCTGGTCCGGGGGACAGAAGTAACATTGATTGGAGGAATTAAATACAGAAATGATTGTAACGGCTGTTTTCTTCGGTGGTGAGTTTGTGTTGCTTAGGAGACTTGTCCTGGGAGGCGTTTCCTTTCTATCCTGTAGTGGCTAATCTGCCCAACAGAAGGTGAACTGGGGGGCATTCAGAGGGGGGCTGGCCTTTTGGCGCCTTCTCTCGGCTTTCGGGGTTGGTGGTTAATCTCTTCTGAGCCAAAGCGACAGCAAAGACCGTACAGACAGTAAAAAATGGCCACCCTCCACCTTGTGCCACTGGCCAGATTGGTTGAAAAAGTGGCAGTAGTAATAATAATAACTTCTTTTATAATGTTATTATGGGAAACTATTCAAGAAGAGGAAAATACAAAATCAATGTAATAGGATTAATGAAATAATGCAACTTCATAATGTGAAAGAGAAGGAAAAGAAAAATCTGGAAAAGCTTTTCATGTTTGAAAGGAAAGGAAAGAATGTCTTGCAGAAATGAAGATTCAAACGCAGATTCAGCAGTTTTATTATCCCCCCTCCCCACACTTTTATTTTGTGGAAGAGGAATCCAGTGCAGGCCTGTGTGTGGTTTACATGAAGAAGCCCATTGACGGGATGGAGCTGACTCTGAAGCAAAGAACTGATGAATGAATGCAGTGATTAGAGAAACAACTTTGTGCAGTTTTGGGACTCTGTCCCAGGGACCTGTGTGTGTGTGTGTGAGAAAAGTCGAGGGAGCAGGTGTGCTGGCACCACTGAAGCCTTGCCCCTTTTAATGTGTGTTGCGGCGTATGCATGATGTGTATAAAAACAGGAAGGTTTCAGCTGCGCGGGCCTGACTGCCATCTTGACTCTTTTGACCCCCCAGACCTCCCTGCCTTTGGAGGTTATTACAGTTTAGACATCACCAAGCAGACGTAGGACTCTGTGGATGCTGTGATCCAGAGTCTCTTTGGGCCTCCAATCTCCTGTGCCTGAACACGTTCTCACAGCCTTGACCCCTCACGTGCGAAGTGCCAGACAACCGTGAGCAGAGGGCTGCTTGTGGTGGACACCCATCAGTGCTGGGTATTGCAATGGGGGTTGCACGCAGAGTAAAATTCGCGGCTTTACGGCTCACTCTCAGGAAGCCAAGCCCCACCGTCCCTTCCGCCCCTTCCTCCGGCTGAGCAACCTGCTCGAGGCTACTCTGGGACCGGAGAAAAGATCTGAGAGACGAAGGACTCGCGGAATCTGGCATCCCTGGAGAATCTGCCATTACCCCCCTGGCTGGCCCAGAGATGACAACTCTCGCCCAAGGGATCTCTTCGGAGATCTGTCCGTGCGAGTAACTAGAGCTTTACCCTCCTGTCAGCAACGATTGATGACTGTGGTGTCCGAGAGCCACCAAAAGGAAGGGACCCATGTTCCAAAGATGGGCCCACTTCTGCTTTTCTGGGCCGGGGCCCTCTAAGGTAGTTGTGCGACCCCTCTGTGGACTTGCCCTGTAGGGTTGTGTTGCTCAGCCACATTTGAGGGATGTGCTGCCCTCCAGAGGTCTTTGCACGTTGCCCTCTGGCCATTTGGGAGACCCAAATGTTTTTTGTTTTATGACTGTATATATTGCTTTATTGGCTGTAAGCCGCCCTAAGTTGGTTGTAAGATGGACGGCTATACCAATGCCCCTCAATCAGTCAATCAATCAATCAATCAATCAGATGGTAGGGAAGACATGGAGAACATTGTTCCCAAGCTTCTTGCTAGTGGCCACTGCAGGCTTGTATGTCTCTGTGTGCTGGAAAGCTCCAGGCAAGACACAGCTACCTAGAAACATATTTAGGATTCCCTTACCAACTTTGCTCAGACTGAAGAAGCTCCTTGGATAAGGAGCGAAACGTTTCCACTGAGAAAATAGAAATCCAGTTGACATGATTCCAGCTACAGACAATTCCACCTGGGTGACTGAGAACCCTCATAGACATACTCCAGGCAAGATGCATCTGCTCCACTCAAACGTGTGGGGGGGGGGGGCTTAGAACAGAACGTGGAGCTGCTGCCCAACTGCCCCTCCCTTGTGCCCGGGGGGATTCTCTATCTTGGCGGCCCCCGGCCAGGTCCAGCCCAGTTTTACACTTGGTCTTTCTGTTGCCGGCTTCTCCTGCCCCACAACATTTGGTCCTGTTCTGCTCAGGTTTTGGGGAGTTATCCTAACGGAGGGATGGAAAGATGGATGGGTCTTGAGCCCCCTTATATCATTACCTCCAAACATTCAGAAATGGGAATTGGAAAGAGGAAAAGCACCCCTGGACTCCTCTCCCTGGTTACGGATGGAATTTGAATCTTTGGAGACCGGCCCCCAAACCGGGCGAGATGACACCACCCGCCTGCCCCCCCCCCCGCCTGATTCTGGAAGGCTTGCAGGGTGGGCCTGGGGGCATGAGTCGTTCTCCTTGGGAGCCGCGAGGGAGCTCAGCCATCAGCCATGCTTGCCAGGAGAGATGCCCTTTAACCATCTGGGTGGGATTCAACCATGGAAAGCACAGCCGGAGAGATGCAAGCTGCAAGGAGCAAGTTTGTTTATTCACAGGTGAGCCGAAAAGGTTTCTGTGCAGCCTTTATTCCGTTCAAGGCCATCCCCAAAAGAGCCGTTCTGGCATTAAGGGATGGGATTCCTCCAGCCTCCACGGTACTCTCCCGTCTAGGAGGACACTGCCTTGACCAAAGAGGTGGAGGGCCATTCTCCCAAGCTGCTCCCTGCCAGCCCCCCACGGAGGGCCCTCTTCTACCCCGTTTTTGCTGGAGCAGCATTTCTCAATCCTTCCAGATCCGTGAGACAGAGACGGTCAAGCAAGAGAGAGCAGGCTCAGTAGAGGCCAGTGTTCAAGGCGTTCTGAAGCACATATCGTGTGAAGCACTTCTCTTCTTCCTCATCATCATCATCATCACCACTACCACAAGCCATGAGAAGCTCATTTTGTAGAGATTGGAAAATTATCAGTTGGTCCCCTGGAGAGATCCTTCTGGGGTGATGTAGCCCCCTCTGTTAATGGCAGGCAGGGACATACAGGCATCTTGGAAGAAGCTGGGGTGAGCTATAGCAGCAGAAGGAGGAGGTTGTAATGCCCATCCTGGGGTCAATTTGAAGAGCCCAGGGATTGGGGCCAACCATGGGAGGCAGGGCAGTTTCAGCCTGGCACCATGGGAAGCAGGGGAGTTTCAGCCTGGCACCCGCACAGGCAGGTCAGAAATTACTCTAGGATGTTGGCCATTGCAACATGGTCCTGTTGAAGACAGCAGTTGACCTGGGGACCCAATGGACTTCTGATGCTCACGGTCTCCATCGGCCTCCTCCTGGGATTAACAAAATAACCATCTGCTTTGTTTTCCACATGCAACCGGCTTCAGTGAGGCTCCCTGTTCCTGTTGAGTCTCAAGTACCTTAAGGCACGTTTCCTGATGTCTTTAGTCCGAGCCCCGTAGACAATGGGGTTGAGCACAGGTGGCACCAGGAGGTAGATGTTGCTCATAACGGCCTGGAGCAGGGGAGACCGGTCTCTCCCGTACCGGTGGATCACAGAGAGGCTAATCAGGGGCAGATAGAAAGCCAGGACCATGCAGATGTGGGCCACGCAGGTGCCAGAGGCCCGGAGGCGCTGCTCCCAGGAGCTCAGCCGCAGGACGGCCTTTATGATCAGCAGGTAGGACACAAAGATGAGCAGGAAGTCAAGGCCCATCACCAGGCTGATGGCGATCAGACCGTACACAGTGTTCAGCGTGTGTTTGCCACACGCTAGGTTCATCATGTCTTGGTGGAGGCAATAGGAATGCTGGAGATCACAGGGGCTGCATAAGGACAGGCAATCGATGAGGAAGGGCAGGGGGAGGAAAAAGGCCACCCCTCTCACCACTGCCACCATGCCCACTTTTGCCGTCACAGAGTTGGTGAGGATGGTAGAGTACTGGAGTGGGTGGCAGATGGCCACGTAGCGATCCACCGCCATGGCCAAGAGGATGGTGGACTCCATGCCTGAGAGGGCGTGGATGAAGAACATCTGGAGAAGGCAGGTCCTGTAGTCCATTTCCTTGGCATCAAACCAAAAGAGAGAAAGTTGCCTGGGCATTGTGCAAGAGGCAAGGGCCAAGTCCACGCCTGCCAGCATGCCGAGGAAGAAGTACATGGGAGTGTGGAGGGCTGGCTCAGCCTTGATGACCAGCACCACAATGGAGTTGCCCACGAGGCCCACAACGTACATGGCACACAGGGGGAATGCCAGCCAGAAGTGGGCAGCTTCCAGGCCAGGAAAGCCCCTCAAGATAAAGGAGGAGAGGCTGCCACAGGTCTCATTAAGGAAGGGCATTGCCAGGCTGTTGTCCGGGATTCCGGTGCTCTAGGCTGTGGAAGGAAAGGAGGCAGGGTTGGCAACGTCAAAGAGACGGGTGACCCAGGAAGCCCTGTGCTTCTTGCTCGCTCCCCAAAACCGAGCGCCAGTGCCCAGCAGAGGACCCCGTTGGAGGGACTCGGGCCCTGCGGCTCTGAAGCAGCAAGGGGCTTAGGAAGAGTGAGGGAAATGCCTGGGGCCAGGGGAGATAGATAGATAGTCTCCTGCCCAGCTAAGCCATGGTTCTAATTCCTAAGCCCCACTGGGCTGGGGCCACACCTTACCCTAAGTCAGAGTGGAGTGGTGGTGGTGGAGGTGCCGGACTTAGCACTAAAGAGGCCCCAAGCGGCTTCCTCCCTCTGCCATGGGGACTCAGTGGGTCACACTCCCTCAGCCCACAGGGTTGTCGGTGAAGGAAAACAGTGGGAGCGGAAGAGCCGGGCATCCTGCCTGGAATTCTGCGAGCAGCGGAGGGATCTGGGTCTGCCACTTGGACTCACGAGAAGCCAATGATGCAGGGGTGGGGGGAGCCCCGGGGGGCTTGATAAGCCACCCCCACGCCACACCAGCCGCCCCAGGGCACGGAGAGTTGTGCAGTGCAAGGCGCTCTCGCCTTTCCCTTACCCATCAGAAGCCTGCAGGGGAGTTACGGGTAAACATGAACCACTGAAAGAAAATGCAACTGCAGAACGAAATGGTTTTCAACGTACGCAAAATCCCTTTGAATTGAAAAAGCCACTTTGTGACCACACCTTGCATTGACGCCCCCCCCCCCCCAAATAATCTCCCACAGCCCAGGCTTAAGGGGCTGCCAGGCCCTGGGAAGAAGGACCGAGAGAAGCGGAGGGGGCTCTTCTTACCCTCCAGCCCGGGCACACCCTGCGCCAGGGGCAGTGGGCAGCTCAGGCGCCTCGTGGCCGTGGCCTCGGGGGTGCCAGGCCGTGCCTTCTACGTTCCTTAAGGACAGACGTCAAGGGCCCGGATTGGCGGGCAAGGGTGTGGGGGCTGCCCGAGTCACGCAGCGAGGCCGGGAACGGCCCTGGTCACACCTCCCTTCCAGGCCGCCCTGCGGGGCCCTGCCTTCCCCCGGCCTGGGCCCCGGACCACACCCCAGTCGTGGCAGCCGCAGTGAGGGCCTGGCCTACTGGCTAGCCTGTTAACGAACCCTTAGGGGGCTTTGTAAGCCACCATTAGCTTCAGCCAGAGCTATTCCTTTCCCCCTGCCGATGCTTTCGCTTGTCAGGATCAGCAGTTGGCCAATACCTGCTTTAGCAGCTGCTAGTCGGAAATAAAGAGGTGGACCGTAAACACCTCAGACGCAAGAAGGGTCGGACTAGCTGGCAGGTTGTGGCTTTGTAACCTTGCTCAATAAATTTTTATTTATTTATTTATCGTGTTTCTTTACCGCCCAACTCGTATTGCAACGACTCTGGGCGGTTTACAAGCAAATTAAAATAAAAAATTAAAATATCATTAAAAACAGTATAAAATATAAATAGACATAAATATAAAAATATAAAATATGAAATATTTTTTAACTGGAATAGAGGAAGGTATTTAGCTTAGCTGTGGTCAAGAATGTCCAGGCAAAGGTCTGGAGTGAAACAAAGTTTATCATTAGCATCTTAGAAAACACACCCAGAGGTGGAGAGCATAGCTAATTAAGTGCACCCCCATGCTTATTATGGGATATTAGCCTAAACTGCACGTCTTCAATAATTCGGGAACAAATGGTGTAAATTCAGGAAATTATGACATGTATATGTGGTTTTATGGTATAAAAGAGCGTGTTAAATTTCATGATTTGGACTTGGGTCTCTTTGCTTCTGCGCAGAAATAAAGTGTTTTAATTCCACTTTCCTCCACTCTACGTGATTCCTTGGCTCATCGCGCCGGGTGAACGAACCCAGTGTTGGGCTGGGCCAACAGCAGAATCTGGCTGTTGATCACGGGAGACGTAGTCACGCACGTCTAGAGGCGGCTGCGATGGGGGAGGCTGCCCATTTTAAAAAAGTTTTCCAACCAAGTGAAGAGAAGGTGAGAGGGGAAAGAGGATTTTTTTATTTTTATTTATTATTTGATTTATATCACCGCCCATCTCCCCCCACAAGGGGACGCAGGCCACAGCTGCCTCTTCCGGAAGCCTTTGGGTTGAAATCACACACGCACACACACCACGGACCCAGTAGACTTGCAGTTCTGAAACTTTTGTTAAGAACTTGCCGCTTACCTTGCGAGATCACTTCCCTCGTCTCTCCTCATGCACAGTTGGTAAATGAAATCTCCCAAGCGAGTCCTTTCTTTCTTCTCTGGTGTCTTTAACCCACAGCCTCCACGAAGGCCTTCTGATTCTCCCAGTCCAGCTCCATGAGCCCCTCGCCTCAGCCGGCCAGACCCCCCCCCCCCAACTCTCCTCACTGAGGATCCCTCCCGAGCTCCCAACAGGAGGTGTGCTGTGTGGCGTGAGAAGCAGAGGCTCCGTTGCTGCTGTGAACTGGGGGAAGGTGCCTTTATGGGCCGGTTCAAGCTCTGCCCCTTGGGACCAATTTGTCACTGCTGGGAACGTTCCACCCAAGCACAGCAGCGTCTCAGCGAAAGAGAAGGATGGGCAGAGCTACTCTGTGCACTGGGTCTGGAGCGGTCGGTCCACCTCAACAGGGATGGACTCTCAAAAGCACAGACTGGCACTCCCCAGGGCCAGGAAGAGGGCTTTCCCTACCTGGGATTTTTCCAAGAGGAGATGCCTGGTGGCTTTAGACCAGAGACGGCCTTCCGGCCAAGCCGGCACTCAGCCGCTGAGCGGTGGCCCTGCCACGAACGCTGGCCTGGTGTAGCTGTGGCTCTTCTCCACCGTTTCTCTGGGGGGCAAGGCAGGCAGACCACTTTCCCGGAGAGCAACTGAGCGAGCTCCAGAGGAGGGACACACAGCTGGGCGGGATGTGGGTGCAGCAGAACTGAAGGGCAGCAGAACAACTGGAGGGCCAAGAACTTCAGAAAAAGAAGGGGACGGATGGCTCCTCCTGAGAAGCTCTCAAAAGCTGGAAATGGCGAGGGGCAGCCAAGCCCGGCCTTTGTGAAAGCAGCAGGAAATGCCTCCTGTCCTGGGGGTGCCAGATGTTTGCCAGGGGGGGGGGAGATGACAGCCCCTTCAAATACTCCAAAACAGCCTACAGAGAAGGTCCAAGTCCTGTCCACTCTTGCTTCGGAGAGCAGGAGATGGCATCATTATTTGGGTTGTATTATTTATGATACATGTCAACTCTAAGAGGTTTAAGGGCTTGGGGGGCTATTTGGGGGGTGGCCGGGGTGTGCTCTGTTTTATTATGTACCCCACCCAGGGTCAGGAAGGCAGATTCCCGCCAGGGAACTTTAGAAAAAGCAACCCAGGACTCCGGGCGGTGCTGGGCTTTCCTCATTCATCAGGATCCCTGCCCTGAGCAGGTGGGTGGACTTGATGGCCTCAAGGGTGTCTCCCAACTCAAGGATTCTGTACGTGGCCATAGAGCA
This sequence comes from Charina bottae, assembly GCA_023362775.1. Classification (NCBI taxonomy): domain Eukaryota; kingdom Metazoa; phylum Chordata; class Lepidosauria; order Squamata; family Charinaidae; genus Charina; species Charina bottae. The sequence goes on along the minus strand of JALMGJ010000045.1, from coordinate 4,378,802 downwards.
GAGCTTTCCAAACTTTTCATGTTTGTGACACACGTTTTAGACATGCATCATTTTGCGACACACTCTTACAGCAGGGCACAAGGCAGGCACTAGGACCTGCGCGGAATCACAGCAGGTTTGGAGGCAGCCAGGCACAAGGCAGGCAATAGGACCTGCGCAGAATCACAGCAGGTTTGGAGGCAGCAAGGCACAAGGCAGGCACTAGGACCTGCGTGGAATCACAGCAGGTTTGGAGGCAGCCAGGCACAAGGCAGGCACTAGGACCTGCGCGGAATCACAGCAGGTTTGGAGGCAGCCAGGCACAAGGCAGGCACTAGGACCTGCGCAGAATCACAGCAGGTTTGGAGGCAGCAAGGCACAAGGCAGGCACTAGGACCTGCATGGAATCCTGGCAGGGCAGGTTTGGAGGCAGCCGGGCACAAGGCAGGCACTAGGACCTGTGCGGAATCACAGCAGGTTTGGAGGCAGCCGGGCACAAGGCAGGCACTAGGACCTGCGCGGAATCCTGGCAGGGCAGGTTTGGAGGCAGCCGGGCACAAGGCAGGCACTAGGACCTGCGCGGAATCCTGGCAGGGCAGGTTTGGAGGCAGCCAGGCACAAGGCAGGCACTAGGACCCGTGCGGAATCCTGACAGGGCAGGTTTAGAGGCAGCCAGGCACAAGGCAGGCACTAGGACCTGCACGGAATCACAGCAGGTTTGGAGGCGGTGAGGCACAAGGCAGGCACTAGGACCTGTGCGGAATCCTGGCAGGGCTCCGAGGCAGCAGCAGCCGTGACACCCCCAGACACTGCAGCCGACACACTAATGTGTCCCGACACACAGTTTGGAAAGCTCTGCCATAGAGAGTCGGTCACTTCATGCACTAAGATAAATACAGCCAGGAAGCTGCACTACAAACCATAAAGACATAAAGCCAGCAGAGAGTTGGACTTTTCAACTGGGCACCAGGATGCTGAAATTTGGAGAGTTATTTTGGGAGTGGCCGCAGCCCCCTGGCCCTTTTCCCCAGTCCCAGAATGACCCTGGGGATTCTGGGCCATCAGTCAGCCAGCTTCCATGTCATCACACAAAAGTGGCACCTCTTCAGCCTCTTTTCAGCCTCTTAGGCAAACATCTGGCACCCCCACGGTTCCTTGAGGCGAAACCCACCCAGCTCCTTCTGTCTCCCTTCAGAAGACTCAAAAAGAGTGAAGAAGACCGCCAACAGATTGTAAGCAAGACCTCAATTGAAAGGCTCCCTCTTTCACACTCTTCTCTTTGGCTGGGCTCGAACGTCCCACGGAGGCCCTTCCCCACGTGCCCCTCTCCTGGGCACCAGCCGGCCCTGGCAGCCTCTGCTGTTGCTCTCTTTGCTGGTGGCTTATTCAACAGGTTCCTTAACTGCTCCAATCGCATGACTCTGGGGGGTGCACACCCATGCCGGGAACCGTGTGGAAAGTCAAAAACAAAGTCCCCATGAAATAATGTGATAACCCCCAAAAGGTACAGGTTCCCCCGGCACATTTGTGCAGTCGTGTCTGACTCTAGGGGCCGGTGCTCATCTCCGTTTGTTAGCCGAAGAGCCAGCGTTGTCCAAAGACACTTCCGCAGTCACGTGGCCAGCATGACGCGCACGGAACGCTGTTACCTACCCACCGAAGTGGTGCCTATTCACCTACTTGCATTTTCGTGCTTTCGAATTGCTAGCCCAGGAATGAGATAGGCCTGAATCCTCAAGCGGCCTTGTCTCCCTTCTTCCACCACCCTTCAACGACGGCTTCGAGGGAATTTAGGGGATGGACTGGGCAGTGCCAGGGAAGATAGGCCATCTGTCCACAGCAGGGGCAGCAAAGCTGGTTTTCTGCCAACTCCAGGAGGGGACAGCCCTTCAACTCAGCTGAGGGAAAGACCCTTAAATGGCCCTATTAAAAACTTAATGGCTGCATTGACACAAAGGGCTAAACTTGTAGCCTTGTTCTTCTTTACGGTTGAATGTGTTGCACGAACCCAGCCTATTTGGTTAGCTCCGTGTATTGTATACATCCTGAAAATGGGTTAATTCAGTAACCGGGTGAAAGGGTTCGTGTGAATGCAGCCAAAACAAGGGAGAGAGTGTATTCTAAGGTTTGGCTTTAGAAAAGGGTAGGTGAAAAGAGGGGCAGGAGCATTGGGAGAAGCTGGACCAGTGTTTTTCAACCTTGGCCACTTTAAGATGGGTGGACTTCAACTCCCAGAATTCTTCAGCTTCGTTTTGGGAGTTGCAGTCCACCCATCTTGAAGTTGCCACCCTTCCTAGAGACAAGAATGTGCTCACTGGGCCACCTCATGGCTTCCTCTTGGGGTGGGGGTGGGGAGAGGAATTGGGGGGTGCGGGAGGCTGGGGCATGAGGGTTGGGGGAAAACTCCAGCTTGGCCCAGGGACATGCAGCCATCAGTGCACCCTTGGGTGGGCCATTCCCATCTCTGGGAACCAAAGGCAGACTCGGCGCGCCCGACCCAGCTAATCCTCCATTGTTTATTTAGCTATATCTGCTTAGACATTGGAGTTGGATTTATCAGAAGATGAACCCACGTGGCTTTCTTGGAAGAAATGCCCGGAAACTGCCTGGGATCTGGCAGTTGTCGCCCAGCCACCCACCTCCGCTCCTCTGCAGGGTGGCCAGGTGCAGGAGAGGACAGGCCCATGCCCCCTGGACCGTTGCCCTGAGGGTGACCTTTCAGCAGCAGGACCCCCCTGCCCACGAGGGAGCCCTGTCCTCCTCTGCTCTGGCCACCGCTGCGGTCACCTGCAGCCCAGCTCTCCTGCCTTGACAAAATATCAGCAGAAGGTGTGTCCCCCCTCTCCCGTTTTCCCACAGAGGGGAGGGAGCTGGTGGGAAGCCACATGAGGATCCAGAAAGGAAAGGGGGGCCGGCCGGCCTGGACTTTCCCTTCAGTTCCAAGCGGCAGCCGGGGGTCTGCGTGGTCAGCCCCCCAGAGGGACCTGCCTCTTCCAACTGGCAGGCTCAGGCAGAGAAAAGTCCAGTCAGTCCTGGGAGGAAGCACGCGGCTCCCCGAGCTGCCTTCAGGCAGATGAAGCGGTGGAGAACCAGCCCAGATCCACGGAGCCTGGCTGGACTTTGATCCCGTCTGGTTTAATCAGTGGGTTATGCCCGATTGGCCAACATGAGGCCCATCTGCCAGCCTGACTTCTAAAGAAGAAGTTCATCTTTTGGTTTAAAAAGATGGGCTGGGAATCTGGCCGCCTGCACAGCACGGGTCCCCAGGAAGAAGAATGTGCCAGAAGGAAGGCCCCTGCGCCCACTCAGCCACTCCCCCAGAGAAGGGCTGCCCTGCCCAGAAGAGGATCAGAAATAAGCTGGTCAGCGATTGGCATCCCGGGGGGCCCAGGGGGAGATCCACGCTAGTTAGAGACTCCTGTGCTAAGTTGAAAGGTGCCTTCGCTGTCAATTTGTGCAAGGTCTGAAAATCGGGGCAGAGTCAAAATTGTGCCTGCAGGCCAAATGTGCTGGCGGTACGTTGCACTGGCTCTTTTGGGGCAAAGCACGCGACATCCAAAACCTTGTTGGGTTCTTGGAAAGAATGTGCGGTTTGGGCCAAGAGCCCTTGTGGGAAGAGCACCAGCAGCAAGGCTCCGGCGGCATCTCCCACCAGGCGCCCAGAGGTTGTGGGCTCCCCGCGTGAGAGAGGGGCGTGGAAGGCCGGCGTGAAAAGAGGCGGCTGTGGCTGCCAGAGCAAGGCCAAAGTGTGCCCCAGGTTGCCCCTGGGGCAGCCAGGGAGGTTGCAGAAGTCTCTGTGGCGTCTTTCCCTTGGGACGCTTTCTTTCGAATTCGTCTCTTTGCAATTCTTTGCTCTGCTGCCCCGGCAGGATTTTATGCTTGCCGACAAGGCGGAACATTCCCAGGGGAAACTTCCAATGCAGTAGTTTCGTTTGTGACACAGAAGAGCCTGAAATTCCTTGGAAACGTGATGACAGGGACCCAAGGAAGGAGAGGAAGGAGGGAGGGAGTCCCCATCCAACTGCTGGGCTTTGCCAGAGAATTCTTACTCTGCATTTTGACCAAAAGTAGGGGGTGCTTCAGACAGACCTCTCATCCTTTCGGCTGTGACTGCCAGGCGTCTGTGAAGGGGGGAGGGTTGTGGCTGCCATCTTGACTTTTTTTACCCCCCCCCCTGCCTGCCCCCGTGGACCCCCACGCCAGTTGCCCTGTGCCCCTCCACGGCTGCTGCTAAGCTCCAGCCCTTTTGGCCAAAGAAGCTGCAGCTGAGGTCGCCCTGGTGGGCAGCTTTCCTCCCTCCTTCCCAGCCTGCGGACATGTGCCTCCACAGCGCCAGGGACATCTTGCCCTGGAGCTAACAAGGGTTGATCTACTGCCGCCGCTGCTGCTGCTATTTTTAATGTGAAGGGTTTATTGCTTGAAGCCCATGTAAGGGAGAAAGGAAGAGTTGGATATTTCTATAAATAAGTGGAAATAATGTGAACCGGAAGGGCGGCTGGGCTCCAGTTGGCAAAACTCTGCTCCGCTGGTGGCTTTCCGGGAACTCCGAGGCAGGTTTATGGAAAAGCCCCCGGCAGTTGAGCCCCACTGGACGGGTGGGCCTGGGAGAAGTGAGCCCCCCATTCAAAGGGGGAGAGGGGAGCTGGGGAGAGAGGATGCGGGGGGGGCAAGGGACGTCCTTTGTGTTCCCACTTAGGAGGGGGAGCCAGCTCTCTGGAGTGAGTGCAGTGAAAAACAGCCCCCCCAGGCGGAGGGCTCCCCTTTCTGGAGGTGTGCAACCGGAGGCTTTAATCTGGGCCCCCACCTTCCGCAGGGAGTGGGCTCCATGGCCGCCCTCCGGAGCCCCTTCCAAGTCTAGGGTTCAGGGGCTCTGCGGCTAGGTGAGTCCAGCCACCCTTCACCGCATTCAGTAAAGACCAAATCGGCTGCAAGACCAAATCAAAACCCACAGCAAATAAAAAGCGCTAGATTCAAGGCTAGTCTGGTTCCCCGAAGGCTGGAATGGGTGTGTGGGGGGAAGAACACCGAGCTTCGGAGGGTCTTCATTGTATGGTCAAAAAAGTCAAGATGGTGGTTGCGATGGTGTGACTGAAGCTCTGCCTGTTTTTTATGTGTGTTGCGCAAAAAAACGGAGCTTCAATCAGGTCGTTGCAGCCATCTTGACCACCACTGTGGACACCCCTGCAGGATCTTTCCTCCCGTGAAGTTCCCTGGGCAAATGCAGCTGGTGCCGTCATTCTGTGGACTCCATCCTTGCCATAAAATTATTTGCATCCATGCTCAACAGGTCATAAATCAGGGGGGACAGTAAACACTTTGCCCTTAAACCAGGAGAGGCAGCATCGTGGCTGGAGAAAGACGGTTCGCTTCCCTGTGCACTGGCTGAGGCGCACCAGCTCTTTCCTGGGTGCCGGATCACAGCCTGGTCCCCTGCTCTGGGGACGCAATTCTTCAGGATCCTGGGGGGGATTCACCCCTTTCGCAGTTCAGGGAGAGCTCCTCTCCTCCAATCCAAGCATCACAGAAGCGCGGTAGGTCTCCAAACATCTGCTCCCATGTTGACAAGGCAGCTCTCCATCTGCTGAGGGTCAAATCCAAACCAGTTGGTTCCGTTCTTCGTTGTTGCTGTTAAGTGTGTGAGTCTTTATTTTCTGTTTGTTTTTAAAACGCCCTGCGTACTGCCCCCAAATGGGCTTCCTCTGGTGCAAGCTTACGGGTTGGGTGTTGCTTCCTGAACTGCTGATGGGAAGCTGCGGTGTTGTGGTCACGTGATCCTTCCAGGGAGTGCTGAAATAAAGTGATTATCTGAGTGAAACCCTGTGAGCATTAGAGACACTGGAAAGCAAAGAATAAGGATGCTTCCTTTGACTGCCCTCTCCCCTTCACCAAGAAAATGGGGGCAACCAACAGCCATCCCCCAAGGGATTTCCAAATAGACGGTAGGAAACTGCCTGTGGCTGGCAATGGGGCCACTGTGGGTTCCCCTGAGCCAGTGGGGTCCTTCTCCATCCTGGCCACTTTGGGTAGGACCATTATTTCTCCTGAATTCCCAGGGATGCACTCACAGTTTTCATTCCAGAAATACAAGTGGCAGGTTCGGGAGGGATTCTGGCTGCAGAAACAGCATCTGAAGCACACTTTGTTTTGGCTTCAAAGTCCTGGTTATGAAAAAGGCTTTCTCAAGTGCTTGTCTGGAACTGTGGAAAATCTCCTTTCTAGAGGAGCAGATGGTGATTGCCTGATCTGCTTCGGAATCTGCTTGAAGTTGCTATGAATGCTGAAAACAGAAACAACCCCCTTTCCCAGCACATTGTGTTGCATTGTTTGTCTCTGGTGCATTTCACAGAACCATAGAACCATAGAACCATAGAACCATAGAACCATAGAACCATAGAACCATAGAACCATAGAACCATAGAACCATAGAACCATAGAACCATAGAACCATAGAACCATAGGGTTGGAAGGGACCTTGGGGGTCTTCTAATCTAACCCCCTGCCCAAGGCAGGAGTCCTCATAACATATCAGACAAATGATATGCACACAGCTCCAGGAGGCAAGCTGCCCCACTGCTTAAGAGTTCTCTCTGTCAGGAAATTCCTCCTATTTCCAGGTTGGGACTCCGTCTGATGAGCTTTTTCTCATGGCTTCTTGTCCTGCCCTCAGGTGCCATGGAGAATGAATTGATGCTCCCTTCCCAGTGGCAGCCCTTCAAGTATGGGAAGATGCCATCATGTCTCCCCTCCGTCTTCTCTTCGTTAAGCTAAACGTGCCTAGTTCCCTTAGCCGTTCTTCATAGGATTTGGCCTCCAGGCCCCCCGATCATTGTTGCTGCTCTCCTCTGCCCTCTTTCTAGGGCCTCAGCATCTTTGGCCAGCATTTGACACAGAGAGTCTGCTGGTGTTAAACGGATTGTTCCCCACCACTTTTTTTTTCTATGTCATAAACAGATGAAAATTGGTGGTACGGAAGTGCATAGGGCTCGGCCATATCGTAGGAGTTTGGGGTTTGGATCTGCTTTATTTATTTATTTATTTATTTATTTATTTATTTATTTATCTTATTTATACCCTGCCTATCCCCTCCCTAATGGAGGGCTCTAGGCGGCTTACAATCATGTAAATTCAAATTATACAATCATATCATATACAATCAAGTTTACCGCACGAGTGGTAAAACTTATAGCCTAGGGAATCTAAATTTTGGCAGTTTACACATTTTATACACACATACACACATCATTAGAGAGCCAGTTTGACGTTGTGGTGAAGGCACCGGGCTAGAAACTGGGAGACTGAGTTCTAGTCCTGCCTTAGGTACAAAGCCAGCTGGGTGACTGTTGGAGAGTGTGTTTTCTTGTGCACGCAAAGTACCGGAAAGCGATCAGCACCAGAGACCAATTAATGACGCCAGTCATTGTAGTAACTTAGTTGCAGTTATATTTGTTACTCATATAAACAGATATTTACAGTTATCACCCAGATCCCTGGAAGTATTACAAATCTTTCTTTACATACCAGAAGTAAGAATCAAACAAACAGAAAGAAACAGTAAGCAGTAAGGAGTAAGGAGTAAGTAAGCAAGACAGGGCGGAGCGGGGCAGGCAGGCAGGTTCTTTTATACTCTTCAGCCTGGATCACGTGCTGCCTGACCTTTTAAAGTTTGTAGGTGATTACCTAATAAGGCTATATTGCTGTGACGTACTCCTCAAAAGAATAATACACCAACAGTGACCCTGGGCCAGTCACTCTCTCAGCCCCAGGAAGGAAGCGATGGCAAACCACTTCCGAAAAAACTTGCCAAGAAAACTGCAGGGACTTGTCCAGGCAGTCTCCGAGAATCGGACACGATGGCACAGATTAAAAAACAACAGCACATCACTGACTTGCACTGAGAGAGCGCAACTTGTGGCCCAACCCGAGACTTCAGAGCATCCAAGATTTGGTTGTAACTCCCTGACTCCCCCAAAGTGGCCCCAGATTGATTCTTCTAAAGTGGTGAAAGGGGGAAATGACTAAACATGTGGGAAACATTGATAATCAATTATATTTTATATTTGATTAATTTGAACTGAATTGAATTTAAATTACATGAACTCAGATGTAGGTTTTGCAGTGGGGCCTCTGTCATGACAGTCAAAGGCTCAGCTCAACCTGCAGCCCCCCAAAGCTGTGCCTTCCAGGTTTTGGAGACAAACACAAGTTCCTCTGCAAGCCGAGAAGAGACCTCAGGACTCCGGCTCTTATAATCTCCACCCAGTGTGAACAAGAACCATGCTGGTGGAGAATTATGGGATTTGGAGTCAAAGATATTTGGTAGGCATTGGGTTGAGGTGATGAAGAAAATGGATAATGCCCACCCGATGGAGGGTGTGCTATGCCCTGTGTGTGAAAGCTGCAGAAAGAAAGCTGTTGCCATGTCTTGAGTAGATCAGTGGCCAAAGGAGCAGGGGACACAGCTTCCTTCTCTCTGAAAAAGTTCTTCGGCCCATGAATACGTTGGAGATTCTGGCAAATCCAGCATGCCTCATCAGCATATGGATGGTTGCTCTAGGATGCAATCTCTCCATGCTTTTGAGGAAGCTGTTTGTGGCCACTCCCACTTCCTCTCTCTCTCTCTCCTCCTTCGACCGGGAGCAAGCACATGGCTGTGTGCTGCTCCATCCTAGGCCATGGATGGGCCTAGGAGATTTTTCCCCCTTTCTACATGCATCTCTTGCCAGCAATGAGGGGCAAGAGTTAACTAAGTTTAGGGGACAGAAAGAAGAAGTGGAACATCATTTATCTACCGAAAATGCTGTACCTGCAATGAATAAATATAAGGACTCTTTTGTACTTACTTTTCATACCTGCCATGTCTAAGCACATGTTTCTTTATGCTAAGGTGGGCTAAAGGTGTAAGACTAACCTGGATCTCTCTAATATGCTCATGGGCTCTGTTTTTAAACAATATTATTTTTGTATAGTCAAAGGCTTTTATTATAGAAGAATATTATTTTTCTGTACACAAGTTTACAGAAACTCTGCTCCATTTCAGTAGTTCTAACAGACTGCTAAATGGACTTCAGAATATGCTGAGCTTCTCTGATTCTGATAACTAGGACCACTCATCCATCTTCCACCTTTGAAACTGGCCTCTCCCAGAGCTTCTGGTATCCACGGACCACAATGAGGCTTGCGTGCTTCTTCAGCAGATTCTAGGCGTTGAAGAGCAAAGCTGAATCTCTTGTCTCCTGGAGAGGCAATCAGAGCCCACAGCCTGAGGAATGTGAGGCCGCCCTGGACAGTCCCTGGACAGTCACGGAGGCTTTTCCCTGCCGCTTTCACATCCTCCCATCTGCTCTGCTGAAAGGCGTGGGCCTTTTGAGGAGCAATGTGGTCCTGTGGCTTAGGGCGATCAAAACAATTGGGCATCGCTGGCTTTATGGGGAACATGATAAGGATCTGCACAGTGTGATGCCCTTTTTAGGAAGCTTCCTGCATGAATTCCTTGTCTCCCTCTTACTTTTGGAGAGGCAGCCCGCTATTATTTCTAGGGCACGCAGAGTGTGGCAGCCATAAAGCTAGTGACCCGGCTCCCCCCCCCCCCCCCACTGCCATGCATTGCCTTCTGCTACTTTTATCTTTAACCCTATCTCCACAGTTCAACCCTGAGCTACAAATATTCTCTTCGATTAACCCTATCTGTTTGGACTTCTAAATTTTTGTAGAGTACATTAAGTTGCTGGCCTTCAGCCATAGTAACATCTCTCTCGGTGTGCCTATCAGTGGAATGTTCCATTCTCTGAGTTGCTTACAGAGGGAAGGCCTGGGTGGGGGCATGTTTACAGTACAAATGCCCCACCTGGTTTATTGAACTTTACCTGAGCGGAGGGGGGTCCAAACACCAGCATCTCCCACTTTGGCACATTCCACCCCCTTCTGTTTCCTGTCATCCAGGAGGTCTTCCCTTCCAGGGAGAAGCTCACGTGCATCTGGGAACTTTCTTCTCTGCACAATTGTCATCCTTCCTCCCCCAGCCTGCCTGTTGGTATGTTCCCAATGTAGGGGCTTCGTCTCCCAGAATTGGCAGCCAGCACATGGCTGGGAACTCTGGGAGCTGAAGCTGAATACATCTGGAGATCAGGAGCAGTTTGGGAATGGCAGGCAGGTTCATTTCTTGCCAGGCACCGAACTTGTTCTGGTTCTGCCTTCCCTGTGCATCGTGAGTTGCCTTGCCTCGAGCCCTTGGTCCCTTGATAGAGTCACCCATGGGATCCCAGCCACTTTTGCCCATTCTGCAGTCTTCCTGGTCAGCTGCTCAAGGGATGCCTGAGAGCATCTTCCCTGCACTTGAGCACCACTTCCTCCCTGCTCTCCCTGAGCTGCTGGTTCTGCCCTTCTCAACAAGGAAGTAGCTGGGGAGTGACCGCAGGCCTCAGGGCCACTCTGGTCAAAGAGGCTGCAGCTGCAGGAGGGCTGGGGCACACACACACACACCCAGGCAGGTATGAACACTCCTCCCAGGTGGCCATCCTGTGCCTCGAGCTCATCGGGGACAATTGGGCCTGCCAAATGGTCCAGGATTGTCACTTGCCAACTCAAGCTGCCTTCACACAGGCAGGTTTTCTCTTCGTTCATTCATGGATTGATATCCAGCTTCCTCTTTCAGATCAAACGGCAGAACATGCCAAGCCACAGAAAACTTTATCCAGGTTTAGAGCTCATTAACCAGGCAGCCAATGCAGTTGCTAGATCGTGGCCCAACCTGGCCAAGCACATTAAGGGAACACAAAATGCAGCTTATCCTAATTTCCTACTAACCTTGACATGAAGATGCCCTGCTGACAGGCCTTCATGATGACATCTTTGCATCATTCCAGCTTGTTGATGATGGTGGTGGTGGTGATGATGGGAGGAGGGGGAGGCTGTGCCCAACTGCTATTGGCCACTTTAGGCTGCTGTGGGCATGCCCCGTCCCCTCTGGTCATGGGGCATTGCCCTCCATCAATATTTTGGGTTGGGTTGTCAGAGAGACTGGACACCTGGCTCACACAGAGGCATCTCCTGGCAGAGTCTACTGTTGTAGAGATGGGCGGTGATAAATTTGACTAATAAATGAAGAAGGAAGGAAGGAAGGAAGGAAGGAAGGAAGGAAGGAAGGAAGGAAGGAAGGAAGGAAGGAAGGAAGGAAGGAAGGAAGGAAGGAAGCCTACCTGGCACTTCAAAAAGTACCAATCAGGCATATTTCTGTATGTTGTGCCAACAGGATTGGGGCCATCCAAACATTGCGGGGGGGAGGGATGGTGTCCTATAGGGCAGGAATTATGAAGGCTGTATACATACATGTGTTTAGTGGTCTTATAAAAGAACGTTAGACCTGTTTTTAACCACATGTTTATCAATCTTTTGAAAGTGTGTTAGCAGTCCATAAGGAAACAAAAGAAGACAAGCGCCCAGTGGATTCTACCCCAAACGTTCCTGGCTAGGATTTATGGCATCAATAAAAATGAATGTATTATCCAAGGTAAACTTCTTGTTTCAAATGGTACAAATTCAAATCCCAGATAAAAGAATTGCTGGATTGATAAAGAATGATTAGTAGATTTATATGAAATGCAAAAAACCCAAGAGTAAAATTCATAATATTGCAAGACGTAAAAGAGGGGTGGATCAGCTTTTCCCAATCTCAGATTATATTATACAGCAAGCTGTCTATCATGGATAACAGAATGGATAAAATTTCCTAATAGCAGAAAATAATAATAATAACATGAACAGAAAGAGCATGCTTAGCCAATGGGCTTCATGGATATTTATAGTATAAAGAAACAAAAGAAGACAAGAATCTGAAGGGACATATTATACGAGAAAGTCTGTTAAAAATTTGAAATTTCCTAAAAGCAAGGATACATCCAAAAAATTTCACCACTAGCATCACCATTAAATGCTTTCTATTTCAGAGACAATTACAGCAAGAAAGATCTGATCACATATGCCAGCATGATACATCTGGACACAAGAAACAGACTAAAGACACAACACGAATTGCTTACTGAAGGAAGAAATCTAGCATGGTTAATGTCTTTCCAAATAACTAGAAAAATAGAAAGAAGGAGGGACCCTGAGAAAGATGACAGAATTGAAGTACTTATAAAGAATCAAGGTAATTTATTGGGATTATTTTTAATTCCTATACATTGTACAGAAAATCCATTCAGGATTCCATTTGTACTCCTCAATCTTGTTTGCTCTTCCTGTTTGTTTGTCAGTCAGTGAGTTTAGGATTCTTCAGTTTAAAAAATAAAAGGCAAGAAAGGAGAATCATGTTAGAGATGTACACAAAGTTATGCACACTCTTCCAAAAAAAAAGAAAAATAGGGCCCAATGGAGTCACCTTGATGAAGAAGCTGAAACTGGGTGGCTGGAGATTCCAACAAATTTACATGGTGCAACTATATGTGAATTTTCTAGGTCAAGATGTCATGATGGCCCCCAATCTGGGTAACTTCAAAAGGGCATGAAACAAATTCATGGAGAAGAACTTCCGCTACATCTCTGTATTATCTATAGGATCACAGTGTAAAGGTGCAGTTGCTCTCCTTCCCACCTTGTGATCTTCACTTTAGAGACATCTGGTTGTCCATGGCAGGAACAAAAGGCCACATTAGCTGAATCTTTGACTTAGTCCAGCTCAGCTCAGCTGTTCCTTCATTCTTAGTTTGTCGCCATATTTGATCTGGGAGTCCATGTCTTCATGTTTACCCAGATCATTTCCATGCTCAAGCCCTAATCTGACGTGCCACTCCGTCTTCTCTATACCTGGTGAGGCAGAACTCCATGTAACTTCCATAATGATGGTACCTCGCCTGAAACTCTAAGATGACCTTCCCCATTGACAGGCAATCGGGTACACCATAACTCTTACAAGTCCCAGCCACCATTGCCACTTATAAGGGTTTATGGGGAAGGTGGTCTAAGACACCTGCCTGTCTCTGATGTTGATGTCCCAGCACGGAGAAAGGAACAGATTGTTGTACACTGGAATTGGCATTCCAAGTAAATGTGAACCACTATCGAATGGTGCCTCCACTCACACCCAGTTCAGAAAAGCTATCTGGAAGGGTGATGTCACTGATGGTAATTCACTCACAAATGATTTGAGGTGGGATGGCCATCAGTCTCTCCTGTAGGAAAGAAATGCTGGTTATAACAGATGAGAGTTTCCATATCCTTTTGAAGGAATGGAAGCACTTTATTTTGCATTCTATTCTTTCTTAATATTTTAGTTTCAGTACAATCCAAGTCCTTTTTTCTTGCTCTCAGAATTTTCTACCATCAAATCCTGGTTTGCTTCCTTGAGAAAATGTTGTATATTCTCTGCCGAATCTTCTGGGTCTTCATGCTGTACACAATGGGATTAAGGAGAGGTGGGACCACAATGTAGATGGTGGCCACCAGCATGTGCACAAGGGGGGAAAGGTGTTTCCCATATCGATGGAGCAAACTGACACTGATCATTGGGACATAAAAAATGAGGATGGCACAAATGTGGGAAACACAAGTGTTGAGAGCCTTGAGACGTTCTCGATGGGATGCAATGCCCAAAACAGTTTTCAAAATCACGATGTAGGACACAAGAATGACGACAATATCAAGTCCCAATGTAAAAATGACGATAATCAAACCATAGAAGATGTTAACCGTTATGTCTACACAGGCTAGCTTCATTATATCAGGATGGAGACAGTAGGAGTGAGAAAGTATACTGGATCTGCAGAAGCGTAGACGTTTAATCAGAAAGGGAGCTGGGAAGGAGACACAGATACATCTAACTGCAGCAGCTATTCCTATTTTTGCAACAACTGTGTTTGGGAAGAGTGTTCTGTATCTCAGTGGCTCACGGATTGCAACAACACGGTCAAATGCCATTGCCACCAGAATGCCAGACTCCAACCATTGAAATGCATGGATGAAGAACATTTGGGTGATACAAGCATTAAGTGTGATTTCCTTGGAGTCAAGCCAGTAAACTCTCAGCATAGTTGGAAAGGTGGACATAGAGAGGCCCAGATCTGAGCAGGCAAGGATGGAAAGGAAGATGTACATGGGTTCATGAAGGCTTTGGTCGATCTTGATGACAAAGAGAATGAGGCTGTTTGCAAGCAGCGTGAAGACACACAGCACAAACAGAGGAAAGGCCATCAAAGAATTCTTCTCCTCCATCCCAGGAATGCCAGTCAGGACAAAGGTTAGCAGGTTCAGGCTGCTGTTATTGAACATCTTGACAGCTGACACGCTTCCCACAGGAACATCTGATACAGTCATACTGGGGAATCATAGAGGTGAACAAAGAGATTCTTGTGCTATTATGTATTTTGGAAAATATCCACAGTCATTCTGAGAGGGGTGATGTTTCAGTTTACTCAGACAGGCTAGGTTATGAGAGTTAACAAACAAATTTAAAGAATGGGGTTCAGCTTTCATCCTCCCAGGTCACCAGTGTCCTCTCCTTGTTCTCAAATGTAATCCTGATTCTTTTCTCAATTCTTGGCATCATGAGCGTCCTAGAGATCTCAACATTTTGAGATCTTGCTGGCCCTGCTCTGAACTTGATTGGTTACCATCCTGGACACCGCAGTTCAAAAAGGGCAGTGATACAGGACTAAGTGAGATCTGACCAGCACAGAGTAGAGAGGAACAATTACTTCCCATGGTCTGAACTGTGTCCTATTAATGCACCCGAAGATAGCATTAGAATTTTTAGTAACTGCATCATACAGTTGGGTTATGTCTATGAAGGTTCTCAGTCATCCAGGTGGAATTGTCTGTAGCTTGAATCATGTCAACTGGATTTCTATTTTCTCAGTGGAAACGTTTCGCTCCTTATCCAAGGAGCTTCTTCAGTCTGAGTAAAGTTGGTAAGGGAATCCTAAATATGTTTCTAGGTAGCTGTGTGACCTTACACCTGGGGCTAGGTCATGGTTATATTGAGATGTTATTTTAAGTCCTTTTATCATCTAAAGGAGGATCGTTAAGATCACCATGCTGCTGTTGAGCTTGTGAAATGGTCTTAATCTTCCTAGGCACAGAAGACAAAGCAGGGAGGAAGATGGGGGAAAGATTGTGTCCTTTTTGTACAGGAGGATGGCCCAACACAGGAGAAGTAACACCACAGGACCAGAGTCAGCAGTTTATCTTCATCTAAAGGAAAAAGGACACTCGTTTGAGGACATTAATGTTCACCTTTTAGACAGAGAAGATAGGTGGTTTGAGAGAGGGGTCAAGGAATCCATTTATGCCAACTTGGAAAATCCTTCCTTGAATAGAGGTGGGGGCCTCAGGCACAATCTTTCCCCTATTTTCCTTCCTGCTTTGTCTTCTGTGCCTAGGAAGATTAAGACCATTTCGCAAGCTCAACAGCAGCAGGGTAATCTTAACGATCCTCCTTTAGATGATAAAGGGACTTAGAAATAAACATCTAAAAATAACCATGACCTAGCCCCAGGTGCAAGGTCACACAGCCACCCTAGAAACATATTTAAGGATTCCCTTACTAACTTTACTCAGACTGAAGAAGCTCCTTGGATAAGGAGTGAAACGTTTCTACTGAGAAAATAGAAATCCAGTTGACATGATTCAAGCCACAGACTGTTCCACCTGGATGACTGAGAACCTTCATCGACATATAGCTAGAAGATCCTTTATCACATCTTTTCTGCACTCTTTCTTTTCTTTTTTTCAGTATCACAGTAGGAAGGAAGGAAGGAAGGAAGGAAGGAAGGAAGGAAGGAAGGAAGGAAGGAAGGAAGGAAGGAAGGAAGGAAGGAAGGAAGGCAGGCAGGCCTGACTCACCATGTCACTCCTCCACCGTTAATTCTGCCCATCTGGTGAGAGTTCTTGGAAGAGGCTGAGTGCGAAGCCGTGCGAATCCCTTAGACCTTAGCGAAGAAAACACCAAAGAGGAGAGGAAGCCTCCCTGGTCCGGGACAAGATCCTGCAAGATCCACAAGGCAAGAGTTTTTATAAGGATGACTTAGGGAGGCCCTGGCTGCTTACATCAGAGAAAGTTGCCTCTGGGGGCCGCTCAAGGCCATTTTCCTTCATGCATGACTTCCTGGCAGCCCAGCTAATTATCCGGCTTCTTCCCAGCAGACTGGATAGAAAACACTTCCCAAGCCCTCAGAATCCAACAAGTCTGGATAAGTGAATTTATTGCAGAAAAGCTAAGAAGCTATCCGGAAAGGATTCCAGTAACTGCTGTGTGTCAAACACAATTTGTTGTTTATTCATTCAGTCGTTTCCGACTCTTCGTGACTTCATGGACCAGCCCACGCCAGAGCTTCCTGTCGGCCGTCGCCACCCCCAGCTCCCCCACGGTCGAGTCCGTCACCTCCAGAATATCATCCATCCATCTTGCCCTTGGTCGGCCCCTCTTCCTTCTGCCTTCCACTTTCCCTAGCATCAGCTTCCTCTCCAGGGTATCCTGTCTTCTCATTATGTGGCCAAAGTACTTCAGTTTTGCCTTTAATATCATTCCCTCAATTGAGCAGTCTGGCTTGATTTCCTGGAGTATGGACTGGTTTGATCTTCTTGCAGTCCAAGGCACTCTCAGAATTTTCCTCCAACACCACAGTTCAAAAGCATCTATCTTCCTTCGCTCAGCCTTCCTTATGGTCCAGCTCTCGCAGCCATAGGTTACTACAGGGGTCAAACGCAAACGCAAGCACTATTTATAATGGAGTTTATGTTCAAAGTCTTACTGCTCTGATCTTCACAAGACCTTCACGGGTGGACAACTGCCTGGCAAACAGCGGAGTTGTGGGTTTGGTCTTCACTGGTGTTTCACATAAGCATCACATAAAGAAGAAAAGATTGACTGTCAACTTTGCCACCCCACACTAGGACTTCAAGTTCCTCCTATTTGTCCCCCAAACTCTGCACATTGGTGTACAGGTATCTGAGTCCCTTAGGAGTGCCCCCCACCTAGCTCTGCCAGGTAATTAGTGCCAGGAGAGGTGTTCCTGCAGAGCATGCTCACCTTGGAGGCTCCTCTGGTTGCAGCTCACACAGGGCGGGGACTCTACAGACCTCCTACCCTCCACTGGCACATCTGGGCTGGCAGGTTCAGTCTGGAGCAGGTGGTCTCCATGAGCCACGTAGGACTTTAAACGTGAACACCCAGAAACAATCTGACAATTGATGCAGTTCCTTCAATATTGGTGTTACTCAGTGCTTCCTTCCTTGACCTTCTTGACCTTTCGGCAGTCTTTGATACCATCAATCATGGTATCCTTCTGGACCGGCTTCGAGAGTTGGGATTGGGCGGCACAGTGTTGTGCTGGTTCTCCTCCTTCCTCCGTGGCTGTTCCCAGTTGGTGTTGATTGGGGGTGAGAGGTCGGTTCTCTCTCCCTTCTTGTTTAACATCTACATGAGGCCACTGGGTGAGGTGATCGACGGTTTGGGGTGAGGTATCATCAGTACTTTATATCTCCACTTTATATCTCCTCCCTGGGCTATCTGAGTGATGTTGTAGATGTCCTATCTCAGTGCCTGAAGGATGTAGGGGCCTGGATGCGGCACAAGGGGCTCCGGCTCAACCCAAGCAAGACTGAGTGACTTTGGGTGTTTGGGCCTCCCAGTACCAAGGTTTTTCCATCTTTGGTCCTGGACAGGGTGGCACTGCCCCAGACGGACCCCGTGCACAATCTGGGGGTCCTCTTGGACTCACGGCTCCTGCTGGAAGAGCAAGTGGCAGCTGTGGCTAAGAGGGCCTTTGCACACCTTTGGGTTATGTGCCAGTTGCACCCATTCCTGGACTGGGAGGCACTACTCACTGTCACTCATGCCCTCGTGACCTCCCATTTGGACTATTGCAATGCACTCTACATGGGGCTGCCCTTGAAGAGCATTCAGAAGCTTCAGCTGGTGCAGAATGCAGTTGCCCGGATTGTAAACAGTGTCGGCTACTCGGCCCATGTAACACCACTGTTTCGGGGGCTGCATTGGTATCAAATGTGCTTCTGGGTGCAATTCAAGGTGCTGGTTGTCACTGTCATGATGGCACCCATGCCACCCTGACATGGTAAAGTAGAGCGCCTAACCACATCACCCAGCCAAGGCACCGAAGCTTTCAATGGGAAGGAACTCAGCAGCAAACTGCCAGACAGACAAATCACCGAGAGCTGTGGATTAGCCGGACGGCATTCAGCACCTCCAGTGGAAAGCGCTGGCCGGAGCGGAGAAGGTGAGGGATAATTGTAATTGATAAACATGTTCTAAGGGGAGGGGGAAACTGGGAACCTGTAAGTTTTAATATTAATTTTAATGTT
The DNA here is from genome assembly GCA_023362775.1 of Charina bottae. Taxonomy (NCBI): domain Eukaryota; kingdom Metazoa; phylum Chordata; class Lepidosauria; order Squamata; family Charinaidae; genus Charina; species Charina bottae. The sequence goes on along the minus strand of JALMGJ010000045.1, from coordinate 4,360,511 downwards.
GTAAACCGCCCAGAGTCCACTGTCCTGGAGATGGGCGGTCATAAATTTGAATAATAAAATAATAAATAAAAAAATAAACTGCAAGATCTTGTAACTGTATTTCACTTGAATCTTTAAAGTAGACTAGATCACTCACTGTAAATAAAGCTTTTGCATATCCTATGTGGTGTGTGTTGGAGCTTTCGTTTATTAGTCAAAGGGTTGGAGCCTCACAGTCACCTTTAAAGCCCTCCATGGCTTGGGACTGGGTTACCTGAGGGACCGTCTTTTCCCGTCCAATCCAGTCTGGCAGGATGGGGCATGCTCCGGGTCCCGTCAGCCAAGAAATGTTGGCTGGTGGGGACCAGGAGACGTGCCTTTTCTGCCGTGGCACCTGCCCTCTGGAACATCCTCCCTCCTGAGATTAGGATGGCCCCAACCCTTTTGGCTTTTCGGAAGACCTTGAAGACCTGCCTGGGCCTGGGGTCCCGAGTGTGTGAAGGACCCCATTTCATGGTTGTGCTGACACCGATGGATTTTAATATCTCTTGGCTGTATTTATATTTAATTTTCTGTATTGTTTTAATTGTTTGACTGTTTTTTATTATTGTTAGCTGCCCAGAGCCACTGGTCTGAGATTGGCGGATAAAATAAATAAATAAATAAATAAATAAATAAATACATACATACATACATACATACATACATACATACATACATACTGGGCTGGGCCAGCATTTCCAGATAACAGGTTGATTATGAATCCTACTCAATGTTTGTCAGTTGGAAAATCTCCCCCTCTTAAGCTCATGTATAGATTGCATTGTGCCCAGAAGACAGGAAATTGAGACAGTGTCTCATCAAATTTCTCTGGGCAGGCAATAGGACACTTTCTGCATGGAGGGGGTGCTGCAGGGCTTGGAGCTGAGCTGAGAGCAGAGCAACTTGATGTATCAACTGGGCATTCTCAGACGCAAGTTGCTCCATGTTGTTAACAAGAGTTTCACTCTCCAGTCAACCAAGAGTTAATTGGGCTGGAAACAAACTGTCCTACTTCAGGTTGCAGCCTCGCACACACACACGGTTTCTTGGAAGATTATCAGTTTTATTTTCAGGTATCAGAGCAAATGTTAAAATGTCAAACAAAGCAAATGTTTGCCTGCGAAGTCTAAAGTTGACAGTTGGCTGCAGCCTATATAAGAGGCTTGGCTACCTCTGTTCTCTTTGCTGGAAACAGCGTCTAGCTCAGGTGTGATCCCTGTGTAGGAATTTCACTCTTGAACCTTAGACCCTTGGACTGGCTGCCAACCTTGACCTGGCTCTTGAATCTTGGACCAAATTTAGACTTTGCAGGCAAGCGTTTGCTTTGTTTAGCATTCCGGAGTAAATTGCTAACTCTGCTACCTGAAAATAAAACCGATAATCTTCCAAGAAACCATGTGTCAGGATGTCATCCATGCCATCCTACCATGGCACCAGGAAGCATCCCGCCAGTCTGTTAAATCTCACAGGGTTGGTTGGGGGGTGATTACACGGTACCCCTGAATGAATAATAAGTGATCGGGGCGTATAATTCACCTCCAAATTTTGGAGGGCATTCCTAAAGATGATTGGCATGGGACAAGGCTTAAGCTCTGGGCATCATCCAGAGACGGACAGGGGCTGTGAACGTACTAACCAAGTGTTGGAGCAGTACCTTAGATGCTACGTTAGCTATCAGTAGGACAATTGGGTGGATCTACTTCCATTCGCTGAAGTGGCTTATAATAATTCAGTATATTTATTTATTTATTTAATTTATCCCTGCCCATCTCCCCGAATAGGGGACTCTGGGCAGTTTACAAAATAGCAGAAGTTAAAATCTATACATAAAATTACCATAAAACAATAAATAGAGAGAATAAGTAAACTTCAAAAGATGGTTAAAATCCACTATCAAGATCAAGGCACTATGGGGCCAGCCACCCCCAGGAGGCACTACCACACCGGTTCCAGTGATGGTCGATGGAGAACAGCACTTTGAAGTGCAAGAGATACTAGACTCCAGACAGCACCGGTGGGGGGGGGGGGCAGTACTTAATTCAGTGGAAACATTTCCCCAAATCTCAGAGTGAGTGGGTGGACAGTCATCATGTGCAAGCACCTAACTTAGTGGAAAAGTTTCATGAAAAATTCCAAACCAAGCCGAAATAGAAGGTTTGAAAAAGGGGAGGAGAACCTGTGTGGCAGTTAAAGTTATTGTATTTTGTATATAAAGTGCTAAAGGAGGGAGATATATTTTTAGGGAGGCGGTATGTCAAGACGTCATCCATGCCATCCTGCCATGGCACCAGGAAGCATCCCGCCAGTCTGTTAAAACTCACAGGGTCGGTTGGGGGGTGCTTTGCAGTAAAACCGCCAGACATGTAAGTGGAGACTTGGTGTATTCACAGAACTGCAAACTATGTTAATCAAAGTATTGAGGTGAGCGATTCAGCACTCAGGACAGTTGTAAAATAAAATTAAATTAAATTAAATTAAATTAAATTAAATTAAATTAAATTAAATAATTAAATTAAATTAAATTAAATTAAATTAAATTAAATTAAATTAAATTAAATTAAATTAAATTAAATTAAATTAAAATAAAATAAAATAAAATAATAAAATAAAATAAAATAAAATAAAATAAAATAATAAAATAAAATAAAATAAAATAATAAAATAAAATAAAATAAAATAAAATAAAATAAAATAAAATAAAATAAAATAAAATTAAATTAAATTAAATTAAATTAAATTAAATTAAAATAAAATAAAATAAAATAAAATAAAATAAAATAATAAAATAAAATAAAATAAAATAAAATAAAATAAAATAAAATATAAAAAATAAAATAAAATAAAATAAAATAATAAAATAAAATAAAATAAAATAAAATAAAATAAAATAAAATAAAATAAAATAAAATAATAAAATAAAATAAAATAAAATAAAATAAATAAAATAAAATAAAATAATAAAATAAAATAAAATAAAATAAAATAAAATAATAAAGATTGTTACATACACTGCTCCCAGGTCCGGCTTATGGTCACTCACTCACACACTCACAGCCTGTTGAGCCATGCAGAACTCGTAAACCCAGCTGGGTTTTCCAGAAAGGTGCGGCTTGAGCAGAGAAGACACGCAGCCCTGATCAACAGCCAGGAAATAATTAGGGACACACACAAATCACTTCCAACCGAACACTGAGGCACAACAGGTTCTTTGGAACACACGGAGACCCAGTGAATTTGAAGCAACAGCACAACTTTACTGACTGCAAGGTATTCTTTTTTGCTCTTTCTCACACGCACACGCACACCCACACTTACCCACGCCCTTCCAACTAGGCTGCCAGGCAGCTAGTCAGAGGGATGGAAGTCGCCAAGTCTGGAGAACGACTCAAGGAGTGGGCGGGCTTTGAGACCCCCTTTATTTATTTTATTTATTTATTTATTATTTATTATTTCAATTTATTCCCCGCCCATCTCCCTTGCAAGGGACTCTGGGCGGGTTACAACAATTGAAAGTTTAAAAATACAAAAACAGTATCTAAAATACATCGAATAATAATAATAATAAATTACATAAAATCCAAGAAGGGGGGACCGCAGGATGGACCATACCACTACGGGGCCAGCCAACCCCAGGAGGCACTGCCGCCTCTGTCGTCCCAGGACCGGCGGCAGAGCCAGGTCTTAAGGGCCTTCCGAAAGGCCAGGAGTGAAGGGGCCAGTCTCACCTCTGGGGGCAAGATATTCCACAAGGCGGGCGCTATCGCAGAGAAGGCACGCCTCCTGGACCCCGCTAGATGGAATTCTCTTGTTGAGGGGGTCCGAAGCATGCCCTCTCTGCATGCACGGGTGGGGCGGGTCGACGTTATTGGGACGAGACGGTCCCTCAGGTACCCTGGTCCTATGCCATGTAGGGCTTTAAAGGTAATCACCAACACCTTGAATTGGACCCGGAAGCAAACTGGTAGCCAATGCAGCTTGCGTAGCAGAGGTGTAACATGTGCCGATCTCATGGCACCCATAACTGCTCGCGCCGCGGCATTTTGCACCAGCTGAAGCTTCCGGATACTCTTCAGGGGTAGCCGCATGTAGAGCGCATTACAGTAATCTATACGGGATATGACAAGGGCGTGAGTGACTGTTCGGAGGGCCTCCTGATCCAGGAAAGGGCGTAACTGGCGCACAACACGAAGCTGTGCAAAGGCCCTCCTGGCCGTGACTGCCAAAAGTTATCCCCAAAAGTTCCTGCTTTGTTGACTCACAAGACTGGCAGCTACTCTTGCCTTGTTAATTTGCAAGTCTGGTAGCTGTTGATGGGATTGGGGAGGGGGTTCCGTGTGCTCAGGCCCATCTTCCTCTGTCTGGTTCAGGTGACGTTTTTCCTTTACGACCTGCTTCCTTCTTATCTACCTCCGAAAGGGATCTTACAGACAAGATTCCTGGCTTTTGTCCTCTCTGCTTACCTGCCTGCTTCAGCCTAGTCTCACAGGATCCCCTTCATCCTGTGCTCCCAGCCACCTCATGCCACCTCCCTTCCAAGCCCCCGAGGCTCAGGGAGGGGGCTGAGCGCACAGGAGCGCACCCGCCTTGCTGCAGGAGGCCCCAGTCCAAGTCCAGCAGCTGGGCAGAGGAGCCTCCATCCTGCTGGAAGGCAGGACCATCAGGGCTGGCTACGGGGCCTGGGGACAGGGCACCCACCACGCCCTCTCCGTGGCTCCAGGCTCAGCTCCACACTGACCCACGAGGGCCGGGGCAGTGGGGAGAAAGAGAGGAAGGGACGCCTCGGTTCCCCTGGCCTGCCCTTGACCAGTGTGTGCGCATGAGGGAACCAAGGTGGGCAGGAAGGCCTCGGATTAACAGCCCTGTAGGCTGCGCCACCCGGCGCCTGGCTTTTGTGCCCACCTCACGTGTGTCCTGCCAATAAACTTTTCTGTCCAGATAATACAAAAGCTGCTCCATTGATCCTCGCTCAGAACCTGGGTATTCCTTCATGGCCCTTTGGCCAGTGTTCTGTGACTCTGGAATACGGGCTAATTCAGTAACCCGGATAAGCAGGATGTGCAGATGTGGCCACACAGAGGGCTAGGCCATAACAGGGTGTGTTTGGTTTTGTTTAGGGCAGTGCCTGGACCAAACATGGTGTTTTAAAGCCATGATTGACAGCTGAGGGTGCTGGGTGACCACCAGCACCCCGATTGTAGCTTACTTAAACAAAAGTAAACTATGAGCTGATCGGGTCCTCCCAGCATAAACTTTTCCTTTCACGTGGTCCATAAAGCATCCTGTTTACGAATGCCAATGGTTGAGTTCACGTAACACCTTAGTCCTGAATGTGGTTTGGTTGGGCTCTGTGTACTGTGTGAACCCAGTTCTTGCAGTCTGCAAATGATGGTTTGTATCTTCAAATGCTTTATCAAGCCACCAATTTTACTGTTGTCAATAAACCATGGTTCATGCAGCCATTCAAAAATAACAAACTTGCAGCCAACCAGAGTTAGTTCAGAGTTAGCCTGAAGGGGAAAGCACTGAAATCCGCATCCGCCGGTTAGTTTTTGAGCTGCCCCAAGGGCTCTTGGTTCATTCATTAATATAACTGGCACGGCCACCGATATTATAAATGATAATTCCAGGCAGCCCCCCGAAACATTCCATCGGAACCGAAGTAAGCAAGGCCCTTCCGGGCTGCTTCCCAGTTCTTCCTCGATTCAGCAGCCTAACGGTGGGGTGGGAGAGGACTTCTTTGGCAGGGCTGAGAAAATGTGACAAAACGTGGTCCAAAACTGGAGGAGGGAATGGCAAACCACTCCAGTATCCTTGCCAAGAAAACCCATGGACAGTATCAAAAGGCTAAAAGATATGACGCCGGAAGATGAGCCCCTCAGGTCGGAAGGTGTCCAAAATGCTACTGGGGAAGAGCGGAGGGCAATTCCGAGTAGCTCCAGAAAGAGTGAAGCGGCTGGGCCAAAGCCGAAAGGACACTCAGCTGTGGATGTGTCTGGAAGTGGAAGGAAAGTCCGATGCTGTAAAGAACAATATTGCATAGGAACCTGGAATGTAAGATCTATGAATCAAGGTAAGCTGGATGTGGTCAAACATGAGATGACAAGATTGAACATCGACATATTGGGAATCAGTGAACTAAAATGGACAGGAATGGGCGAATTTAATTCAGGAGACCATTATATATGCTACTGTGGGCAAGAATCCCTTAGAAGAAATGGAGTAGCTCTCATAGTCAGTAAAAGAGTGGGAAAGGCAGTACTGGGGTACCACCTCAAAAATGACAGAATGATCTCAGTTTGAATCCAAGGCAAACCATTCAACATCACAGTGATCCAAGTCTATGCCCCAACCACTGATGCCGAAGAAGCTGAAGTTGACCGGTTCTATGAAGACCTACAACACCTTCTAGAACTAACACCAAAAAAAGATGTCCTTTTCATCATAGGGGACTGGAATGCTAAAGTAGGAAGTGAAAAAATAACCGGAATAACAGGCAAGCTCGGCCTCGGAGTACAAAATGAAGCAGGGCAGAGGCTAATAGAGTTTTGCCAAGAGAACAGGCTGGTCATAGCAAACACTCTTTTCCAACAACACAAGAGACGACTCTACACATGGACATCACCAGATGGTCAATACCGAAATCAGATTGATTATATACTTTGCAGCCAAAGATGGAGAAGCTCTATACAATCAGCAAAAACAAGACCTGGAGCTGACTGTGGCTCAGATCATGAGCTTCTTATCGCAAAATTTAGGCTTAAATTGAAGAACGTAGGGAAAACCACTAGACCACTCAGGTATGACCTAAATCATATCCCTTATGAATATACAGTGGAGGTGAGGAATAGATTTAAAGGATTAGATCTGGTAGACAGAGTGCCTGAAGAACTGTGGATGGAGGTTCGTAACATTGTACAGGAGGCAGCAACTAAAACCATCCCAAAGAAAAAGAAATGCAAGAAAGCAAAGTGGCTGACTGATGAGGCTTTACAAATAGCTGAGGAAAGAAGGGAAGCAAAAGGCAAGGGAGAAAGGGAAAGATATAACCAACTGAATGCAGATTTCCAGAGAACAGCAAGGAGAGATAAGGCGGCCTTCTTAAATGAACAGTGCAAAGAAATCGAGGAAAACAATAGAATGGGGAAGACTAGAGATCTCTTCAAAAAAATTGGAGATATCAAGGGAACCTTTTGTGCAAAGATGGGCATGATAAAGGACAAAAAAGGCAGGGACCTAACAGAAGCAGAAGAGATTAAGAAGAGGTGGCAAGAATACACAGAAGAACTATACAAGAAAGATCTTAATATCCCTGATAAATACGATGGTGTGGTCACTGACCTTGAGCCGGACATCCTAGAGAGTGAAGTCAAGTGGGCCTTAGGAAGCATTACTAACAACAAAGCTAGCGGAGAAGACAGTATCCCAGCTGAGCTATTTAAAATCCTAAAAGATGATGCTGTTTAAGTGCTGCACTCAATATGCCAACAAATTTGGAAAACTCAACAGTGGCCACAGGATTGGAAAAGGTCAGTTTACGTTCCAATTCCAAAGAAAGGCAATGCCAAAGAATGTTCAAACTACCGTACAATTGCGCTCATTTCACATGCTAGCAAGGTTATGCTCAAAATCCTACAAGCTAGGCTTCAGCAGTATGTGAACCGAGAACTACCAGAAGTGCAAGCTGGGTTTCGAAGAGGCAGAGGAACTAGAGATCAGATTGCCAACATTCGCTGGATCATGGAAAAAGCAAGAGAGTTCCAGAAAAACATCTACTTCTGCTTCATTGACTATGCTAAAGCCTTTGACTGTGTGGATCACAACAAACTGTGGCAAAGTCTTAAAGAGATGGGAGTACCAGACCACCTTACCTGTCTCCTGAGAAACCTGTATGCGGGTCAAGAAGCAACAGTTAGAACCGGACATGGAACAACCGACTGGTTCAAAATTGGGAAAGGAGTATGACAAGGCTGTATATTATCACCGTGCTTATTTAACTTATATGCAGAATACATCATGAGAAATGCCGGGCTGGATGAATCACAAGCCAGAGTTAAGATTGCCGGGAGAAATATCAACAACCTCAGATATGCAGACAATACCACCCTAATGGCAGAAAGTGAAGAGGAACTAAAGAGCCTCTTGATGAGGGTGAAGGAGGAGAGTGCAAAAGCTGGCTTGAAACTCAACATTAAAAAAAACCCAGATCATGGCATCTGGTCCCATCACTTCCTGGCAAATAGAAGGGGAAGAAATGGAAGCAGTGACAGATTTTATTTTCTTGGGCTCCAAGATCACCGCAGACGGTGACTGCAGCCATGAAATTAAAAGACGCTTGCTCCTTGGGAGGAAAGCTATGGCAAACCTAGACAGCATATTAAAAAGCAAAGACATCACCTTGCCGACAAAGGTCTGTATAGTTAAAGCTATGGTTTTCCCAGTAGTAATGTATGGCTGTGAGAGGTGGACCATAAGGAAGGCTGAACGCCGAAGAATTGATGCTTTCGAGCTGTGGTGCTGGAGAAGACTCTTGAGAGTCCCTTGGACTGCAAGGAGGTCAAACCAGTCAAACCTAAAGGAAATCAACCCTGACTGCTCATTGGAAGGACAGACACTGAAGCTGAAGCTCAAATACTTTGGCCACCTAATGCGAAGAGAGGACTCACTGGAAAAGACCCTGATGCTGGGAAAGACTGAAGGCAAGAGGAGAAGGGGACGGCAGAGGATGAGATGGTTAGATAGCATCACCGATGTAATGAACATGAATTTGAGTAAACTCCGGGTGACAGTGGAGGACAGGAAGGCCTGGCGTGCTATGGTCCATGGGGTCACGAAGAGTCGGACACGACTAAACGACTGAACAACAAAGGGCTGAGAAATCTCTGCCGGTGGCGAGAGCTCAGCCTGGGGCCCTCCACAGCTTGGGACCAGGCCCCTCTGGAAAGACCCCAATCCCCCCCCCCGAGCCTGCACGGCTCTCCAGGCCCACGGAGACTCCCTTGGGGGTGCGTGAAAAGGGGCTGCTTGGGGGCCGCTCTCAGGCTCTGCGTGACCCCGTGCCAGGAAAGGCCCCAGGGAGGAGGAGGAGCCTTCGGCCTTCGGCCAAGAGGTCGGCATAATCCCCTTGGGTGCCTCTGTTTCTAACTAGGGTCGATCGTGGTTGCAATGCAATCCATGGGCAACAGTCTCAGGCGACGAGTGAAATTCACATCACGGGTCACTACGGAATATGGTGACCGGAATAAATGCTGATCAGAGGTTTCTCTAACTTTGTTATTTACTTTATTCAGTTTTATTTACGGTGCAACGAAGACAACATCAAAACAAGATACATGTCGTCCATCTTTCCATTATTTATTTACTTTATTTAATTTATTTACTTTATTTAATTAATTAATTTAATTAAACCATTAAAGTGGTTTTCCAACCAGTTTGCAACTCTGTGGAAATACTGAGTGCTCAGTTCTTAATATCTTGCTAAAAGACCCTGCTGGCCTTTCGAAAAGCACTGAAGACCTGGCGGTGCTCCAGGACCTGCAGGTCCGGAGGTTGGATGCCCTTGAGAGATCTCTGTTAATTGGGGGGAGGGTATCCTTGATCACCGATGGATGGATGGATGGATGGATGGATGGATGGATGGATGGATGGATAAGATAGATGAGAGAGAGAGAAAGAGAGAGAGAGAGAGAGAGAGATGGGGGCAGATAGAGATAGATGATGATAGAGATAGATGATGATAGATAGATGATAGATAGTAGATAGATGTAGCTTCTAGGTGGTCTCAAGGGCAGCCCCTTGTAGAATCCGCTGCAATGGTCCAGTCATGAGGTGACTGGGGCATGAGTGATCATCCGAAGGGCCTCCTGTTCTAGGAACAGGCACAATTGGTGCACCAGACAGACCCGTACGAAGACCTTGAGCAGGAACTGTGAGTCCAGGAGGATCCCCAGGTTGCATGCCAGTGCTTAATGGGGAAGTGCTGCCCCACCCAAGGCCAAAGAGGACCCCTCCCCAGATCCCCAGCCCCAGGGGGCCCACATAATTACAGCTACTTGGCCTCGGCAGGGTTGAACCTGAGCGTGTTTCCTTGTGAGGGAGATGGGCGGGATATAAATGTGATAAATAAATAAATAAATAAATAAATAAATAAATAAATAAATAAATGTTCCTCCCCAGACAGACCCAAACTACCTCCAGGCACTGTGTCAGGACATCGACTTTACCATCTGGGTGGCTCAGGGTCAAGATTAATGCATTAGAGCTGTTAGAGAAGAAAACTCCCTTCCTGAAAAGCTTACAAACGGCCTCTGGTTCGCCTCTGGGCCCAGGGTAGCGTCTTGGCTAACTTCCTCTGCATTTCTTTGTTCCGGACAGTGTAAACAATGGGATTCAGGACAGGGGGAAAGATGAGATAGAAGTTGGCCAGAAGAATGTGAGTTGGAGGAGACACCTGGTGGCCAAACCTGTGGGTCAGGGAGGAGGCTGCTATGGGGATGTAGAAAGCTAAGATGGCACAAATGTGGGAGCTACAAGTGCTGAAAGATTTGAGTCGGGCCTCTGCTGTGTCCAAATTCATCACTGCCCGGAGGATCAGGACATAAGACACCCCAATGCCCAGGGAGTCAATGGTGAGTATCAGGAAGCCAATTGCCATGCCGTAGATGTTGCTGATGGAGGTGTCCTCACAGGAGAGCATCACCACAGCCATGTGCTCACAATAAGAGTGCGCAATGATGTTGGTGTGGTAGCGGGTCAGTCTCCTCACAAGCAAAGGAAGGGGAGAGATGTAGAGGAAGCCCCGCAGGAGAGCCGCCACCCCAATCTTGACCACCACCGAATGGGTTAAGATGGTCTTGTGTCTCAATGGGGTACATATCGCCACGTAACGGTCATAAGCCATGGCAAGGAAGATCCCTGATTCCACCGTGGCAAAGGAATGGATGACGAACATCTGGAGGAGGCATGCGTGGAAGCCGATCTCCTTGCTGCCGAACCAGAAGATGGCCAGCAGCTTGGGCAGGGTGGACGAGGAGAGCACCAGGTCAGTGACGGCCAGCATGGAAAGGAAGAGGTACATGGGCTGGTGGAGGCCGGGCTCTGCCCTGATGATGAAGAGGAGGGTGCAGTTCCCAAGCACCGCCAGCAGGTAGAGGAAGCCAAAGGGGACGGACAGCCACGCGTGGACCGCTTCCAGCTGAGGAATGCCCAGGAGAATGAAGGCAGCTGGGCTGAGACAGGCGTTGTAGGAGGCAGCTGTCATGTCATCCACACACCCCGGGGCAGACCATCATTCCTGTAGTTGGAAACATCAATACGTGCACTAGAACTATAAAGTTTTATTTGTTTGTTTGCCTGTGGAGTCCTTGGTGCTCTCTGAGCTTGGTTGTTGGCTTGCAGACGTTTCATTACCCGATTAGGTAATATCATCAGTGCGAGGGAGTGTGGAGTTTGCCCCCTGTTTATATACAGTGTCTTGCCTTATTACCTTCAGCATAATAAAAAAGGAACAACTAGAAAAGACACACAAAACAACAACATCTTCTAAGGAATAAAATTCACAAGGGAAGAAGAAAACAACACACGACCCTTCCTGGACATCCTCATCAGCAGAGGAAAGGACAGCAAATTAGAAGCACCAGTCTATCGAAAGACAACCCACACTAACCAAGTGCTCCATTACCAAAGTAACAACCCAACCTCCCACAAGAGGAGCTGTGTAAGAACATTATTCAGATGAGCACTAACACACTGCAGCAACCCAGAACACCAGAAAAAGGAAAACAGATAATCTATACAGCATCTTCCAGCAAAATGGATACCCACGCAACTTTATCAAAAAGTGCCTGACCACTCAACCCACTACAGTACAACCAACACAAGCTATGAAAAGGATAACACTGCCATACATCAGAAACATCTTGGAAACTACCAACAGGGTATTACAACCACACGGCATTACCATAGCACACAAACCTACTAAAGCCCTCCAGAACATCTTAAGTAAACCGAAAGACCCAGTAGCCCAAAAAGAAAAAACAGGAGTCATCTACAACATACAGACTGTCACAGCCACTATGTAGGACAGACAGGCAGAAGGCTAGCAGAGTGCATCCATGAATATCAACTGGGAGTCAGAAGATATGATGAAAACTCCTTAATCTCCCAACACATGGACAGACTCAACCACACTCTCAACTGGGGAACTGTCAGCATCCTAGACCAAGCTGAGTCCAAAAATGCGAGGGAATTCCTGGAAGCTTGGCACTGGGACAAATCAGCCATCAATGGAAACATAGAGATAAACCACATTTACACACCATTCAAAAGAAACAATAAAAGAGCCAAGAGGGAAATAAAAAGACCAGAACACCTCCTCTCCAGCAGCCAGCACCCAGATAAGCAGGGATTAACACCAGGCAAACAATCAAGCATAAAACAATACCCCAATCAAGGAACTACCCAGGAGAAACCCCCACCCCCACCAACCCTGTCAGGGCAAGTTGCAGTATATAAACAGGGAGCAAACCCCACACTCACTTGCACTGATGATGCTCCCTAGTCGGGCAATGAAATGTCTGCAAGCAAACAGCCAAGCTCAGAGAGCACCAAGGACTCCACATGCTAAACTTGGCTAGTGTTAACTTTGGTTAGTTGCGGAGGGAGTTTTGGCTTAATTTTTTTTGTGGGTCCAGCCCGTTAGGCCAGGTTACATTGCCAAGGATTGTGCAAATCCAGGAAATGGGTGAATTCTTCAAGTGAGCTAAGGCTTGTGTGGCTGAGCCTTGGGGCACTGGGTGTAACCACACTTTCCATTTGTAACTGTCCATCTCCTTTCTCCCTCCCTCTGTAGAGTCCTCCACCAGAGGGTGGGACCCTGGACCTGGGTGCAATCCTGCCAGAGATAAATGGGGTGTTTAGGTAGATTCAGATGGCCCCAATCCTATTGGCGTTTGGAAAGCTTTAAGAACTTGGCTATCTTCGCACTGATGATGTGACCTAGTCGGGCAATGAGATGTCTGCAAGCCAACAGCCAAGCTCAGAGAGCACCAAGGGCTCCACAGTTCAACCCTGAGCTACAGGTAGTCTCCTCTATTGGTATTTGCCTGTTTAACAAACGTATATGACCACCACCCACCTAACCAATGGAACTCTGGGCAGCAAACAATACTAAAAACATAATACAATTATAAAAACAAGTTTAAAAGAAGGGGTTTGCTCCCTGGATCCAGTCATCCATCATCACGTGAGGACTGCAGCTAACAGCCCCTGTGCCCTCAAACACCCCACAAAAGGAGGTTTGCTACAAATTTGCTTCTATGCCACATTTCCTGGCTGCCCAGATGAACATGTGGGCCCAAAGGAGATGGGAAAGAAATGAACTGAAGGAGCAAACTGCCCAGCGTGCCCCATAACCCCGCCCCCACGAAATAAGGCAGCGAACGGGGGGGGGGGGGGGACGTCTCCTAACCCTTTGAAAAGGAGGCTGAGTTCGGTCCGTGGGCTTTTCATTGGGACCCCCGGGAGGCCAGTCCTGGAAGCAACCGAGTGGGCAGGCTTCTTCTTGAGCAGGGTTCTTCTTACAATGAAACGTGGACTTCCTAGGGGAAAATTTGGCTCAGGCACTCAGATGCGTTCATACCTAAAAGTGAGATCCACATTATATTGCATTCATAACCCTCGCCCACAACTGCAAGACCGTGTGAATGAAGTCCTTGGCACAATTCCCTGGTTTGAAAATCTCCAGGAGCCCTGCCTTGAAAATACCAGCCCAGTGCCTGTTCAGGAAACTGGCCCTAAGGCTCCAGATCAGCTTCTTCTGAGGAGGGCCGGCCCCCGGGGGCCGCCCCAGTGGTCGGTTTCCCAGACCCCCTTCTCCCCTTGAGACCAGCCCTCCTGCAGCTCCCCCTCCCCGGCACCACAAAGGAATCGGGTTCTGCGTCAGGGAGCCAGAGCAGGGAGCCAGGCAGTCGGCTGGCAGCGTGCCACGGCAGCAAGACCCAGCCGGGGCACCGCCTCTGGGCAAACAGAAGCCGGTCCGGATCCCTGCGCCTTTGCAGGGGGACCCATTCCGCCACTGCCCCCCACCCACCCACCCAACTCGGTGGAGACCTGAGCTCTGTCGCTAAAACCCCACCCCGCAGAGACTGGCCACGCATTTAGCTCACCAAATCTGCAAGCCAGCCTGGTCCCTCCTGCAGAAATGCTGGCCGGCACTTCTTGGCGAAGTACTTATGCTGCTATTTCCAACACCTTGAGGGACTTTGCAAGCCAGCGGGGGCCAGTGGCAATTAAATGGCTCTTTGGCTTGCAGACCTGAAAGCGCCAGTAAGGTCTAAAAAATACTGCACTTGGCTGGATCCAGATGGGCAAATCCTTCTTGTGGTAGACCCACTGAAATCCGTGGGAAGTCAAGCTCCCACAATTCCCTGGGCCTGGCTAACTCTGGGGCAACCCCTTGGGAAGCAAACACCCTTTCTGGCCGGCTCTCCCAGGGGAAGGGGGTCCACTCCAGGTCCACTTGCTCGGCCACCACACCCCCGACCGTCCCGTCTTCCCACCCTGGGAGATGAGGAGGTGTTCTTGGGGTCTCCCAAAAATCTCCCCATCCCAGAAAGGGGCCAGATGGAGATGGATAATTGGCTCGACGCTTCAGACCTTCAGAAAAAGGTCCAGGGCTAGCGCTTTGTGTTTGATTCATGGGCATTTTTAAAACTGCTGCCGTATCGTATGTTGCAGTGATGCCCTGGCCAGAGCTCTTGGTCTGATGCTGCTCTTTCAGGAATGGATTTATTCAGCACCCATTTTTCACTCTCCCTTATAGGCAAGGCCGCTTGGTTATGCTCTCTCCAGACGTGTGTGCTCAGAAAAGTAGCATGAAAAGGAAGTCATTTTTCCCTTCCTTCACCCCTCGGGAAAGGGTTGGCGTAGCCCTTCCAAGACCCAACCCAGGCAAACAGAACTGCCCAGCCCCACATTTCCCCCGTCCTCCCCTCCCCTCCCCTGCCCTGCCCTGCCCTGCCCCTCCCCCTTCCTGCTGAAGAGGTCTGGGGCTCCAAAGCCTCCGGGGAGACCTTCGCTCCTAAGAAGGAGTTGTCCAGCGCAGTCCCAGGCCCAAGTGCTGATTGAAGAGGGTCCAGGAAGTCCAGGCACCCTTCCATGGAGGAAGGTCTGAACTCTCGGACCCTGCGAAGCCCCCGCTCCCCACCACGTGTCCCGAACAGGCCGGAACCCCAAAGCTCCAGGGGCCCAAAGCCTGGGAGGATGGAAAGGTGGGGGGGACCAGTTGCGTCTTTGCCGGATGAGGGGCCCTTAGAGAAACGCGTCCTCCTCCGCTGCGCTCCCACTGCCTCCCAACTGGCCTCTTTGCCTTCTGTTGCAACGTCCGCCGAGAGGCTGAACGGGCTCTGCGAAATGGGAGAGGCCGTTCAGAAGCAAGAACACTTTGATGTACATGAGTGGATTGAGGTGGGATTATTTTAATGTTAACGATGCTAATGTTAGGTGCAGCGGTGTCCCAAATGCTAGAATCTGACTAGTTTTGAGGAGTTCCGGTTGTACCAGGCCTGGAGCGTTGATGAGGGAATTCTTTGAGAAGTTGGAAAAGTCATAATATTCCTGATATTAAGGACTGGATTTAAGAGAGGCAAGTTTACCTACTGATGCAAAATGACTCTTTTACCGGGCCGGACTTAGACTTGGTGGCCCCCAAGACGTATAAAGCCTGAGGTCCCTTCTTAAAAGGTTACCCCAGAAGGACTGACTCAGGTGCAAAGACCATAGCAGGACTTGGGTCGCCACTAAAAAATCGAAAACATAGGTGTGCCTTTTAATTATTTAAGAGCAAGGTATTTAAGGTGAAAAATACACATTATTTTCAAATGAATGCACTTAACTGATTACATATTTATCATTGGGCTGGCTTGATCTCTCTTGTAGGTTACAGCAGGGGTCCCCAACCTGTGGGCCGTGGCCCACTAGGACCTGTTAGGAAGTGGACCACGGGGCTCCCGCCTGCAAACCCCGCCCCCCAGTGCGTGTGATTGGCTCCCGCCTGCAAATCCCACCCCCCCGGTGCGTGCGATTGGCTCCTGCCTGCAAACCCCGCTCCCCAGTGCGCGCAATTGACTCCCGTCTGCAAACCACACCCCCAGTCCGTAGAAAAATTTTCTTCCATGACCAGTCCTTGGTGCCAAAAAGGTTGTGGACCGCTGGATTGCAGTACACATAAAAAGCCACATAAAATTCTAAAAGCCAAAAAAAGAAAATCTGAAATGTTGTGACTTTTTACACGTGTTGAAACAAGAACAGGTTCGGATTGCTCATGGCAGTTATGGGGAACTACAAAGCTCTGAACCACTCCAGTGTTGATGGCCGTTCCGTAGACACGGAACTCTCTCTCCAGAACTAGAGTTGGCTCCTGATGATGGAGTCAAGGAGACCTCTGTCAGCTCAGGCAACAGACTGGCCGAGAGAGCCACCACTTGCCCCAGATGTCCCGGGAGGGCGAGAATGTCCACAGTATAGGTGGACCTTCTGGAGCCAAGTTGCCTCGAGAGCAGGAGACAGAGAAGGCTCTCCTAGCTGTGGGAGCCCCCCCCCCCTCGCCTGAACCAGCTGGAAATAAAGCCAGCTTTAGAAATCCCTTTCCTGACGTTAACCCTTTCCTCCACTCTGGCCACGGAGATTGCCGTGGACTGTCCAAACCGCATTTACTGTGGCCCCTGATTGGTGGGTTCTCTTGTTCCTTCACCCTCCACTAAGCAAGAACCACACCTTCCTTTCCAGGGGAGGGCCTTTCAGGATATCTATTTCCATCGATAGGAATCCGCCTCATAGTTGACTTCTTCCTCTCTGGTTTGCCCACTGGTGGATGAGGGAGGGAGGAAAAGAGGAAGGAAGGGAGGGAGGGAGGGAGGGAGGGAGGGAGGGAGGGAGGGAGGAAGGAAGGAAGGAAGGAAGGAAGGAAGGAAGGAGAGGGAGGGAGGGAGGGAGGGAGGGAGGGAGGGAGGGAGGGAAGGAGGCTTTGACCCTTCTTCCTGTCACCTGGGCTGGAAGGGGAAATTACAAAACTCTTGTCAATTCCAGCCAATTTAAAAAAGAAAGAAAAGTCTCCCTTTCCCCCTTTCAGCTCTCTTGCAAACACAAAGAAGGAAAATCCCAGCCTTTCACCCTTCCACTAGCGAACGTGTCAGAGACAGACAGAACACTTTCAGCCTGCAAGGGCCGCGCTTAACACTTCAGAGCCACGATGTTATGGAGGTTGCGGGCGAAGGAGGAAGTGGCGCTTTCCAGGGTGAGATTCTATTCTCATGGGAAAAGGACTGATAAGGTCCAAATGTTTTGGCTAGAACAGCACCTGTTGTTTATGAGCTTTTTGTTATGGAGCCACGATGTTATGGACATCACAGGCAAAGGAGGAGGGGCGCTTTCCAGGGTGAGAAGCGCGTTCACAGCCTCAAAGACCTCGGGCGCCCGTCCAGGAAGGTCAGGCCGGACCCGCCTTAGGGTGCCTGTGGTTTCTTCCCAGAGAACTGCTCAGTGTGGCTCAGTTTGGCAAGATTCTGTGTAAGGTAGAGCAATAAAGATCTAGAGCTTAATTCCGACGCTCAGCGTTGTTCTTCGCCTAACCGCGACACACGTCACACGCAGGAGCAAACCGGGAGGGACAGTTTGGAGCAGGCGTGTTTTGCCTCGGACGGGCCTCTTTTAGGGCTCCGTTTCCGGCCCCCGATTGCAAAAGCGCAGCACTTGAGCGGTCATGATCAGAGGGGTTCGGAGGGCTGGCAGGAAGCCCTGGATAGGTTAAGGAGCTCCGAGTTGCTCCCCCGGCACTCTTCTGCGGAGGGACCGGAACCGAAGGGGGTCTCCGGGGCCAGGAGAGACCTCCCCCTCCTCTCCCCGGCTGGAGAGACGCTGCTGGGGCGGAAGGCTGGGCCGGATGGGGGCTCCCTGGAGCTCCTCCCGGGTGGCCCTGCCTGGGCGCCTGTCCATGCAGGTGAACTGGGCAGCTGCCCGGGGTGCCAAATTCCAAGAAAAGGACCAGCTAATGGTGCAAATGATGTGTGTGTGTGTGTGTGTGTGTATGTGTGTAGAGGCACCAATTGCAAGGTTTCGGGGTGGCACCGCTGCTGGCAGCTATGGGGCCCCAGAGAAGGCTGCTTTCCATGACGCCAAAGAGCTGCTGGGGGCCCAGATCCGAGAGGGGTTCCCGAGTCCTTCCTGCCTTTCTTTGGCAGATGGTGTAAATCGCTTGTCCCAGGTGTGACAATGACGGGGTGAGTCTCCAGCCACATCACTCATTCTGGAACCCCTGCATGGAAGCGTGTAAAAAAGTGTACGATCCTTGTCCCAAGGGGAACCGGAAAG
This sequence comes from Charina bottae, assembly GCA_023362775.1. Taxonomy (NCBI): domain Eukaryota; kingdom Metazoa; phylum Chordata; class Lepidosauria; order Squamata; family Charinaidae; genus Charina; species Charina bottae. The sequence continues at coordinate 4,342,127 of JALMGJ010000045.1, read as the reverse complement.
TGCTGCGTGTGGCATTGGTACTGTTTCCTGCACAGAAACCTGGGTGTGGGGGGTCAGTATAGCCCTGCCTCAGTTTCCCCGTTGTCATCTCCTTGTTACCCCCAGCCTCATCCATTTCATTTTCCCCCTTTTGCTTGCGCACCTTACACCTCCCACACACCCTTTCCCACCATGAGTGTGCAGATTGCAAGCCCTTCTTGGCCAGGGGAAGATGGATGGATGGATGGGCGGATATGATAGGGTGTTGGGGGGGTATACAAATGCCCTGCACTGCCCACAGAAACCCACACATGCATATGTACCCACATATCCGAATGGCTTCTATTCTGTAAATCTGTTTATTTACATCTGTAACATAATCTGTTCATTGCTATGTCTTTGTACACGCACAGTTAGCTGAAAGCTTTTGATAAGTGCCGGAGACACGGACAATAATCGGGGGCCCTTACAAAATCACTGCTTTCAGACTGGCAGCGACAGAAAAGGAAAGCTGAACGGGCCTCTGGCCTCGTCCGTGAGAAAGGCTCCCTCAAGCGGAGAGCCACGCCGCATTTCCCTCGCATCCTCGTGGGAGCGGGGCTGCAGATGTGCTCGGCAGTTAGCCGTGTCCCGGGGGAGGCGGGCGTGGCTTGCAGACCTGCCCAGAGTCTGCTCCTTCGGTCACTTCGGTTAAGAGAGCTCCCTCGCTTCCTTTAGTTATTGTTAACCTCAATTCTTGAGAGGGATACAGGGAAGTCCAAGGTCATTCCACAGTCACTCCTCTGGTCTTCTGGATGGCCGGCTTCAGGGACCACCCAGGCGCCTTGGAGAGCTTGGCGGCAGAGCGGCCCCAGGGGCTGGCAAGTTTTTCGGTTCACTGTTAAGTGGGACCCCAAGGAGAGACGTGCTTGTTGTTTGTTCTCCTGCAGCAGTTAACAGCCCGGCCCTCATTAGCGCCTGCTGGACCGAGGTGGCCACGCGAGAGAATTGGGCACGGCAGCCAAGTAATTAAGCCCTGGACATTTCCCCTCATTAGACGAAGGAGAAACTTTGTACACTTTTAATGTGACCCCTGGGCGCAGCATGCCAGCAGCGACTGTTGCCTAACCTGGTGACTGAGGAACACTCCAAGGCCAGGGGAGGCTTCAGAAAGTGGCCGATCCCCCCCCCCCCCACAGCTCTGCAGGAGGGGCAGTTGAAGGGGGGTGACACAGAGGCCCCTGCAATGCCAGCACGTCATCTGGAGTTTGCTGATGTTGCTGCTGCCAACCCCGGGCCTTGTCTCACGTTAACATCCAGAGTCCATCCAGAGACAGGAAGCTGGAACGGTCAGACTTGTTAATAAATAAACACACAGCTTCTCCGGAAGGAAGGCCATCCATTTACATCTATAGCACCACCAGGAGAGCCGAGAGGCTGGATCAGGCCCTCAGCCCGTCATCTGGTCCGGCCTTCTGGGTCACCCAGGGGCCGCTGGGTGCATTTGGGGACCCCCTCCCCATCTCTTCCCAGCAGGTGATATTTTGGGATTGAGCAGCTGGACAAAAGCCCTCCGTATAGCAGCCGTTGAGGGCCCGATCTCCCACGGACCCCCAGACCCCCTTCTACACCCCCCAATTGGCGGTCATTCCCACAACTGCTGACGGTCAATTCCACCCCCAAACTCTCCGGGCCACATATATGCAGGCAAAGAAATACTGAGAACTGTGTTCTGGGGGACACTTTTCCAAGCTGAATGAGGGAGTGGCATCACTCTGCCAAATGGAATTTGGTTTTTTATATCGTTTCCTTTCAAGGGGAAGAAGGAAGTTGCTGGTGGATGGCTTAAAATGTTCTCTTATTAAGCCACAATGTGACCGCTCTGGTATGGGCACAGTACGTTGTGTGCATCCCGCCATTGTGGTTTGTTCAACAAGCCGTGACTGAAGAAATGATGGCTTAGCATGATGTCTGAACTCAGTCAGCTAGTGCAAGCATTGTCACTCTGGCTCGTGTGCAAGAGCTGCACCCTCAGAAGGTCTCACGTCAAATGCTAAAGAGACTTTGGGGGGGGGATTTCTTACGCGGCAGCTGATCTGCCCGTGATGGTGGGTGGCCACACACATCCCTCCTTAAACAGGTGCTCAGTGTTCATGCTGGCAACGTTCTTGGCACAAAACGGGGCGGAGGGGACAAAAAAGAAAGAAGGTGGGAGGCACCAACTCAGCTCTGGATGGTCCCTGTGACTCTGTCTCTGGGACAGGCAGCCGGCAGGTGTGGTGTTGCCCACACACGTCCTTCCCTGCTGCGACGTGAAAATGGCGGGGCGAAGGAGGGAGACGGGGCACTCTGGGCTTCACAAGGTCCAGGAGATCCACCGTCACGCCCCCAGGGAACCGATGCAGCGAACCAGAGAGGGGACGGCAGTCCAGAGGTTACACGTGAGGTGGCATCAATATGAACATTACGAATGCGAGACAGACGGGAGCCTGCGACTTCGCGGCCCCCTGCCTCCTCCCAGGAGCTTAGAAAGGTTCGGAAGGGCCGGGGCCCCTGTGGTCGAAGGCCCGAAGCTGCCTGCTTGAATTTGGCGCACAAGCAAACAGCTGGTGCTGAAGATGGTCAACCAAAAGGGAAAGGCCAAACGAACCAGCGGGAGGGGGCTTTGTGGGGAGGGCCAAGGGGTCCCAGCCAGGGACAACACCCCACGCATTCCCCATCCCTGGCTGGCTCTTCATTCCTTCTGGGCTCCCTACCCTGAGACACTGCTGTGCATTGCTGGCTGCGGAGTTCCCTTGGAAAGCACCTGGTGGATTGGGGATGTTGGAATTACTCTGCCAGCCTGTGACTGACAAATGAGCGCCCTCCGTCCTGCGCAGCGCTTTCGGCTGCGCCTCCAAGCTTGGGTCCAGGTCCGGCCCAGACTGCGGCCAATCCAGGTCTGTGGCTCCCTTGGCAGCTTGCCAGGAAGGCACCAGCCGGGCCCAGCTGGCATTGCTCTTCGTGGCTGGGTGATGCAGCGGGGGGGGGGGCAAGAGGAGGCAGGGGCAGCTGAGAGATGGGGAAGGGGCGCCACATGTCCGCCAACCCCCCCCCTTCAGTTCCGGAACAGGGTCCCAGAGCCTGTGGGAAATTAGATTTGTGTCTTTTAAATACTACCCAATGAAGGTTTTATTATGAAGACTTGCAGGCCATAATTGAGAAATGTGGGAGGGAGTAAATCGCTGGTGAAAAAACGGCGGGGTTAAGCAGTGCAAATTAAATGTAAGGTACAATTGTTTTCAATCGGTTACAGATGATGTATTTGTACTGAATCTCGGTAAGTTAAGCCACACTGCCATCTGGTGGGTGTTGTTTTCATCGTTTCTTAACAAGGCGTAAAATCCTGCCAGATGGGATGTTCATCTCGCAGATAATTGTATCGTTTACATACGTGTTATTTAGCTCCACTGGTACATTTATACATGAGCATATTCTGACAGATACCTTGTCCGTGTTCCCACAACAGACATATGCGCAATACATTAAACTTGGGTTAGTGTTAACCTAGATCCCTTTTGTGTGTAATGACAACCCGGAAATGGGTCAGTGACTGGATTCAGGGCAGGAAAGCAGCCCAGGTCGGGGGCCCTTGGCAACAAACGCTCTCAGGGGGCCTCAGTGTGAGGACCGTATAGCTCCGGCTCCAGTTTCTAAAGCACAGTTACAGTAAATGGCAACCGAAGAACTCGACCACAAACTCCTAAACTCGGGAGGACAGAGGAACTTGTCGCTCTTGCAAAGGAGGTCCAGCGGGGGTGTCCCATGGGGGAACCTCCTCCTGGATATCGGGATCGCAGCCTAAACTTCGAGGCTACAAGCCAGGTTGCCTCGAGCCCGGCCGGAGAAGTCTCCGCGGCAAAGGAGGGCCCGAAGGAGAGGCTGGACCCGCCGGCCCTGGGGGGGGGGGGGCGGTGGCAACTGTTGCGCCAGCCCCGCTCTCCTGGCGCCCGCCGCTGTGCCCGGCCTGGGGGCTCCGTGGGCCGTCCGGCTCGTTACGGCTAATTGGCCTCCGCGGTCGGCGGCTCTCCGGGGAAGGCCGGCCGGGCGGAAGGAGCGGCTCCGCGGCCGTTTGCTTCGCCCGGGGATCGGAGCGCGCAAGCGAAGCCGGCGGGAAAAGCGACGCCTGGCCGCCCCTGCGGAAGCGCTCTGCCTGCGGGGGGGAGGGGCGAGAGGGAGGGGAGGGGGCGGGCAGCGGAGGAGCCCCTGGTCCCGTGTGCCAGGCCAGGCCAGGCGGGGGGGGGGGCTTCCAAGGAGCAGCCTTTGGGCCGGCGGGAAGCACCAGATGTGCCAAAGTCACCGCGCTCAGCCAGGAAATCCCGCCAACAGCGAGAGGAAAGTCCACATTGCAAGGGTCCCTTTCGATGCGCCTGGTCAGTAGCAGAACGTTACTAAAGGTGCAAAAGTGGATGGAGAAAGTTTAAAGACACGCAAATGCTAGTAGAAAGGATCAGGCCCAAACGCACACCCGGGGAAGCCTGCTCTAAATCACGGGGGCAACTCCCAAGAAGATCTTCCTCCTGGCCCCCCACCCCACCCCACCCCATGTACCTCTCCTGCAGGGGGAACCCCTAGAAGGCCCTCCCTAGAGGTTCAGAGTGGACAGGCGCTCACAATTGGCAGGGCCGCTCCGGATGCAACTTGGGGCCATTTAGGTCTTCGCAGCCCTTCAGACTGGGCCTGGAAGCCTACCAAGAACCGGTGTTCCCCATCGCTCCTGGAAGTGTCCTGCTAACAGGCCGGCGGCCACATTCTGGACCAGCTGCAGCTTTGGGTCGCCTTCAAGGGTAGCCCCATACAGAGGGCACTGCAGTAGTCCAACTAAATGGGGATGAAGAGATGGGTTACCATCTCCAGGTCATCCTAGCCCACGTAGGGCAACAGCTGGTGCCCCAACCAGAACTGGGCAGACGCCCCCCTGGCCACGGCCTCCACCTGCGGTCCAGGAGGACCCTCAAATCACGGACAATATGTTTCACGAGAACATGACTCCATCAAAAGTAATACCAGGGTTACCAGATCACCCAGATGTTTGTGGACAAACAGAAACTCTGTCTTGGTAGGATTTAATTTGATTCTCCCCACTGAGCCCCCAACAACCTCTACAGATCGGTCGGGAATTTCTACAGCATCTCCAGCTCAGCCTGAGGTGCCAGTGATCAACTGCTGATCCTCAGACCGATGAATAACTTCTTCCGGCAGTTTCATCCAGATGTTAAATGACAGGGGAAGGTGCCACGCCTTGTGGCATCCCACGCTGGGGTACTCAAGGGCTTGTGCTCTCACCTCCTCACGACTACCGACTGGAACTACCCCCTTAGGTAGGAGCAGATGCACCCTAATATCGTGTCCTGCATCCCGGCCCAGAAGGATGCCACAGCTGGAGATGAATCAAATCCCACGGAGAGCTTTAGGAGGACCACGCTCCCCCCCTCAAGTCCCAGTGAAGGTCGCCAGTCAGAGCAACCCATGTCATTTCCATTGGGTCGGTAGGCCTAATGCTGACTAAAAGGGATCTGGCTAATTGTTCTTCTAAGATCCTCTGCAGCTGATTCCCCACACCCTTCTCCCCAATCTGCCCTAGAAAGAGGTCCAAAAGACCACATCAAGAGGTGCTTCTTCAAGAAAGGAACGCGACCGCCTCTTTCAAGGCGGGCAGAATGGTGCCCTGTCCTCCCTAGAGAAGCATTTGCCACCGTCCAAATCCAGCCACACCCTCCTCGTGAGTCACCAGAGGGAGCCGGAGGGGCATGGATCAAACCCAGAGGGGCACAACCTTGTAGCGCAGAGAACTTGACCCACTTCCTGGGGACCGGACTGAGCAGAGGAGCTAGTTGCACAAAACAAATCTGGAGTGTGTCCCGATAGGTGTTCTGAACCCACGACACACGGGGGCAACTTACCCATGGCCATTCCTTGCAGATGACCAGGAGGAGCCCAACAGGACCTTAGATTCATATCCAGGAAGCCGTAAAACTTAAAGGAAGGCATTCTCGGGGAAGGAAAACCTGTCCCAGTACAGGGAGCAGAAAGGAACATCAGCAGAAAAAGTGTCAGGCAATAGTAAGAGTAATATATATATAAATAAATAAATAAATAAATAAATAGTGGTTGCCCCCCTAAGAAAAGGGAGGAAAGCTGAGGCAGAAGCTTCGCTGCTTCCCTTTCCCTGAGTAGACCAGTGCCAAGAGGGGCGTTCTCTGGCATGGAGGGTGGCCATGCTGACAGAGCTGTGCCCCCCAAAAGTTGACAGGCCGAGGGTCCAGAGATGCCCTGGAGCCAGGGACCCGTCCCCACACCCCGCGCATGCCCACGCAAGCCCCTCCTCTGCAGCTCCATCCAGTCCTGTTCCAAGACACTCCGTTTCATTTCCTCCCTTTTTAGCATTTTCCCTCCCCCCCCTGCCCCCCAGCATTTGCACTCGCTGGGCAGGCCGGGTCCTCCCTTGGGCAGCTTTTGGGGGTTCCCTGCAGGATTCTCTGTCATTCTGTGGGCTTCCTGGTTTTTCTCCCCGCTGATCCTGCTCTTTTGGCAGGGAGGTGCTGTTCCGGCCAGAGGAAAATGTCCACGGAGAGACCACCGTAAATCCGGTATGGGCAGGTGAGGCGCCTGGAGCAAGAGGGCCGAGCTGCAGCTCGCAGGTGCGGCAAAGACGGCCGCAGAGCCCCATCGCCATCGCCGCCTCCTCGGGCCCCTGGATCAGCCGACGGCCTGGAAAGGGCCCGTTGGTGGAAGAGTCCAAGGAAGGGAAAAAGACGTTAACCAATGGAGGCCTCCAGAGTTTTAGGGAAGCTCTTAAGTCTCAAAGATTGTTTCATACGATTTGTTGTTGTTTATTCGTTCAGTCGTTTCCGACTCTTCGTGACTTCATGGACCAGTCCACGCCAGAGCTTTCTGTCGGCCGTCACCATCCCCAGCTCCCCAATGGTTGAGTCCGTCACCTCCAGAATACCATCCATCCATCTTGCCCTTGGTCGGCCCCTCTTCCTTTTGCCTTCCACTTTTCCTAGCATCAGCTTCTTCTCCAGGGTATCCTGTCTTCTCATTATGTGGCCAAAGTACTTCAGTTTTGCCTTTAATATCATTCCCTCAAGTGAGCAGTCTGGCTTTATTTCCTGGAGTATGGACTGGTTTGATCTTCTTGCAGTCCAAGGCACTCTCAGAATTTTCCTCCAACACCACAGTTCAAAAGCATCTATCTTCCTTCGCTCAGCCTTCCTTATGGTCCAGCTCTCACAGCCATAGGTTACTACAGGGAAAACCATTGCTTTAACTATGCGGACCTTTGTTGTCAGTGTGATGTCTCTGCTCTTAACTATTTTATCAAGATTTGCCATTGCTCTCCTCCCAAGAAGTAGACGTCTTCTGATTTCCTGGCTGCAGTCAGCGTCTGCAGTAATCTTTGCGCCTAGAAATACAAAGTCTGTCACTGCCTCCACTTTTTCTCCCTCTATTTGCCAGTCATCAATCAAGCTCGTTGCCATAATCTTGGTTTTTTTTGAGGTTTAACTGCAAACCAGCTTTTGCACTTTCTTCTTTCACCTTCGTCATAAGGCTCCTCAACTCCTCCTCGCTTTCAGCCATCAAAGTGGTATCATCTGCATATCTGAGATTGTTAATGTTTCTTCCAGCGATTTTAACTCCAGCCTTGGATTCCTCAAGCCCAGCATGTCGCATGATGTGTTCTGCGTACAGGTTGAATAGGTAGGGTGAGAGTATACAACCCTGCCGTACTCCTTTCCCAATCTTAAACCAGTCCGTTGTTCCGTGCTCTGTTCTTACCGTTGCTACTTGGTCGTTATACAGATTCCTCAGGAGGCAGACAAGATGACTTGGTATCCCCATACCACCGAGAACTTGCCACAATTTGTTATGATCCACACAGTCAAAGGCTTTAGAATAGTCAATAAAACAGAAATAGATGTTTTTCTGAAATTCCCTGGCTTTCTCCATTATCCAGCGGATATTGGCAATTTGGTCTCTAGTTCCTCTGCCTTTTCTAAACCCAGCTTGTACATCTGGCAATTCTCGCTCCATGAATTGCTGGAGTCTACCTTGCAAGATCTTGAGCATTACCTTACTGGCATGTGAAATAAGTGCCACTGTTCGATAGTTTGAACATTCTTTAGTGCTTCCCTTTTTTGGTATGGGGATATAAGTTGATTTTTTCCAATCTGATGGCCATTCTTGTGTTTTCCAAATTTGCTGGCATATGGCATGCATCACCTTGACAGCATCATCTTGCAAGATTTTAAACAGTTCAGCTGGGATACCGTCGTCTCCTGCTGCCTTGTTATTAGCAATGCTTCTTAAGGCCCATTCAACCTCACTCTTCAGGATGTCTGGCTCTAACTCACTGACCACACCGTCAAAGCTATCTCCAATATTATTATCCTTCCTATACAGATCTTCCGTATATTCTTGCCACCTTTTCTTGATCTCTTCTGCTTCTGTTAGGTCCTTACCATCTTTGTTTTTGATCATACCCATTTTTGCCTGGAATTTACCTCCAATGTTTCTAATTTTCTGGAAGAGGTCTCTTGTCCTTCCTATTCTATTGTCTTCTTCCACTTCCGCACATTGCTTGTTTAAAAATAATTCCTTATCTCTTCTGGCTAACCTCTGGAATTTTGCATTGAATTGGGCATATCTCCCCCTATCACTGTTGCCTTTTGCTTTCCTTCTTTCTTGGGCTACTTCCAGTGTCTCAGCAGACAGCCATCTTGCCTTCTTGGTTTTCTTTTTCTTTGGGACGTTTTTTGTTGCCGCCTCCTGAACAATGTTGCGAACTTCTGTCCATAGTTCTTCTGGGACCCTATCTACTAAATCTAGTCCCTTAAATCTATTCTTCACCTCCACTGCATATTCCTTAGGAATATTAGTGAGCTCATATCTAACTGATCTGTGGGTCTTCCCTATTCTCTTTAGTCTGATTCTAGATTGTGCAATAAGAAGTTCGTGATCTGAACTACAGTCAGCTCCAGGTCTTGTTTTTACCGACTGTATAGATGTCCGCCACCTTTGGCTGCAAAGGATGTAGTCAATCTGATTTCGGTGTCGACCATCTGGTGAAGTCCATGTATAAAGTCGTCTTTTAGGTTGTTGGAAGAGAGTGTTTGTTATGCACAGTGAGTTGTCTTGGCAAAATTCTATCAGCCTATGTCCTGCTTCATTTTGTTCTCCCAGACCATGCTTGCCTGTAATTCCAGGTGTCGTCTGACTACCCACCTTAGCATTCCAGTCTCCTGTAATGAAAATAACATCTCTTTTTGGTGTATTATCCAGTAGGTGCTGCAGATCCTCATAGAACTGATCTACTTCTGCTTCTTCAGCATCTGTGGTTGGGGCGTATATTTGGATCACTGTGATGTTAAATGGCTTACCCTGAATTCGAATTGAGATCATTCTATCGTTTTTTGGATTGTATCCAAGCACTGCTTTAGCCACTTTATTATTAATTATGAAGGCTACTCCATTTCTTCTGTGGTCCTCTTGTCCACAGTAGTAGATCTGGTGGTCATCTGATGTGAAGTGGCCCATCCCAGTCCATTTCAGTTCACTGACACCTAAAATGTCTATATTTAATCTTGACATCTCACCAATAACCACATCCAATTTGCCCTGGCTCATAGATCTTACATTCCAGGTTCCTATGGTGTGTTGATCTTTAGAACATCGGATTCGTCGTTCACCACCAGCACCGTCGGCCGCTAGCCGTCCTTTCGGCTTTGAGCTAGCTGCGTCATCACATCTGGGGCTAGTTGAACGTATCCTCTGTTCCTCCCCAGTAGCATTTTGACCATCTTCCGACCTGGGAGTCCCATCTTCTGATGGTATACCGACATATCTTTGGTTGTACTGATCCATTTAGTTTTCACGGCAAGAATACTGGGGTGGGTTGCCATTACCTTCCCCAGGGATCGTATTTAGTCTGACCTCTCTGCCACGACCTTCCCGTCTTGGGTGTCCCTTCACGGTTTAGCTCATGGTTTCACTGAGGTGCTCAAGCTCCAGCACCACGACAAGGTAACGATCTCCTTTGCTGGAGTTCATACGATTAACAATCAGTTATTTTTAAATGATGTGTTTACCTTTTAAATTGGGCCATTTTCTTCTTTTCAAATGCCCACTTGATAATAAATAAATAAATGGGTCTGAGCAATACACACACAGACACACACACACGGAGGGCATACCAAAAGTCAGGCCGCATAGACAGTTCATTATATAAATTAAATGTTTGAATTGATTGCTGTTTTCTTCCCAACATTTCCTTACTCATTTGACATATGACCTTTGAACTTTCCTAAATACAGTAACATTTTCTCTGGAAAAAACATTAATTAATAAAACATATTGTGACTGGCCTATGGGGCTTAACTTTTGATACACCCTATATATCTGCTTAGAAGAAAAGATGGTGTGGCTTTCATACCTTTGGAAACATCTGGCAGAACATCTGGCTGCTGGGGACGGATGTTTTGTGTGTCTTTAATTTATTTAATGAGAGCCAGTTCGGTGCAGTGGTGAAGGCCCCAGGCTGGAAAGCGGGAGACCATGAGTTCGAGTCCCGCCTTGGGCACAAAGCCAGCTGGGTGACCTTGGGCCAGTCACTCTCTCTCAGCCCCAGGAAGCAGGCAATGGCAAACCACTTCTGAAAAACCTTGCCAAGAAAACTGCATGGACACATTTCCAAAGGGCAAAGGTCAGAATGCTTGCTGGACGGGACAACTGGTCATCCCCAACTTCCCACAGTGGGAATCTATTGCCCCCCCAAAACAGCTCCGTGAGTCCCCACTTCTCTTGGGCTCCTTCGGTCCCAACTCCAGTGGCAAAATTTCAGTCTGCAAGTTGCAACGCTAGAGTGCCAAGGGCCTGGCAGGGCCGTGGGAAGCCTTGCCCAGAGATTCCTGATCCCCCGAAGATTTCACAGGGAACCTGGCCAGCTTTTAATCAGTGCCACCGTCCCTGCAAAAAGAAATGCCAGGTTGTTTTTCCCTGCTTGCCTAAGCTGCCTGCACGGGACTCCCGCCTGCCCCAGCCTCCCGTCTCTGGGTTCAAGCAAGCCATCCCATAATCTTCCCCAAAGCCCTGGTGGCAGCAGGTGCTGGAGAAGGTTCTGCCTGGAAAGCTGGCAGCCCTGCCCTCATCACGGTTTTGGACGCGGATCCAGATGCAGGAAGAACGCTGTCTCGCTGGCCAGAGTCTCTCCCTCCACGCGAGCAGCACGGACGTTTCGAAGACTGGAACCCGGCAAGCATGGAAACACGTTTCCTTTCCTTTGAACCTTTTCTTGGGGTGGGGGGAATGAAAGGATGTCACAGCTCAGGAGGGGGGCAGTGACTAAACAATTATCGCTGCACCCTCTTCGGTTGCCTAATGGGAGCGCTGCTTGGATCGTGACCCCTTGTCGGTCCTCCCCATCCCAAGGTCAGCAGATGGGAAGATGGTCACGTGGCCGACTTCCGAACACTTTGGGAGGGTTTGGGAGTGGACGGCATGCCAGGTGGACATGCCTGTGGAAGGGAAGCAAATGCACGATGCAGCTAAATAGCCTCGTGGCTAGCAGGCAGATCAGGGGTCAGTTAGACAACCCTTGGGCCAATGCCCTCCTCCTAGCAAGAAACTTCCCCACATCTTCTCTGGGCTGCAGCGTGGGGCCTCTGTTATTCTTTAAGTCCATTTAGCAGTCTGTTAGAACTACTGAATGGAGCAGAGCTGCTATGCTCATGTACAGAAAAAGAATATTGTTTAAAAATAGAGCCCATGAGCATATTAGAGAGAAACAGGTTAGTCTTACACCTTTAGCCCACCTTAGCATAAAGAAACACACGCTTAGACATGGCAGATATGAAAAGTAAGTACAAAAGAGTCCTTATGTTTATTCATTGCAGGTACAGCTTTTTCGGTAGATAAATGATGTTCCATTTCTTCTTTCTGTTCCCTAAACTTAGTTAATTCTTGCCCCTCATTGCTGGCAAGAGATGCGTGTAGACAGGAGGGAAAATCTCCTATGCCCATCCATGGCCTAAGATGGAACAGCACACAGCCATGTGCTTTGCTCCCAGTCGAAGGAGGAGAGAGAGAGGGGGGGGGGGGGGGAAGTGGGAGTGGCCACAAACAGCTTTCTCAAAAAGCATGGAGAGCTTGCATACTAGAGCAGCCATCCATATGCTGATGAGGCATGCTGGATTTGCCAGAATCTCCAACAATTCTCACCCATAAGAATTTCTCTAAAGCAGTGCTTTCCAAACTGCCGCCGTTGGCGACACACCAACGGCGGCAGCGGCGGCGGTGCGGGGACACGTGCGGTGGCGGGAGCATACACGGTGGCGGTGGGGGGGTGCGTGGCAGCGGTGTGCATGGCGGCAGTGGCCTCGTGTTTTCCACTAAAACGTGGAAGCGTTGATGGCGCACCGCTGCCGTCGTCGCTGCCGCCACCGCCGTGCATGTTCACTTCTGGGTTGTGTGGCGACACACTAAACTGTGTGTCATGACACACTAAAGTGTCATGACACACAGTTTGGAAAGCTATGCTCTAAAGCAGTGCTTTCCAAACTGCCGCCATTGGCGACACACCAACGGCGGCAGCGGGGGCGGCGTGGGGGCGCGCAGGGGGGCGTGCCCGTGCATAGCGGCGGTGCGGGGGGCACGTGGTGGCAGCGTGCACGGCAGCGGTGGTGGCCTCGCTAAAACGCGGAAGCGCTGATGGCGCGCCGCTGCCGTCGTTGCTGCCGCCGCTGCCATGCACACCAACGCCCCGCGCACACCCACACACACGCCCCGCGCCACCGCGCGCGCCCTCACACCACTGCTTCGCGACACACTAAACTGTGTGTTGCGACACACTAAAGTGTTGCGACACACAGTTTGGAAAGCTATGCTCTAAAGCATTGAGAATGACTTTTTTTCTACTGCTTTATCATTCAGCAGCAATAAGATGTCTGGTGGGAGCCAGAATGGAACAGCCAACGTCTCGTACACAGAGTTCCTCCTCCTGGCCTTCCCGGGCTTTCAGGAGGCCAGATACCTCCTTGCCATTCCTTTCTTCTGCCTTTACGTCGTCATTTTCGTGGGAAACTCCGTTCTGATCTATACGGTGAAAGTGGAAGAGAGCATCCACACCCCCATGTGCTTCCTGATTGCTTTGCTCTTCTCAGTTAACATCTGTGGGACCACAGTTATCTTTCCTCAGATGATCCTCAGCCTTCTGCTTGGAGCCAGCCACATCTCCTTGACCTTATGCCTCACTCAGATGTTCTTCCTCTACTTCGTGCTCATGCTGGAGTGCAATGTCCTTCTCATCATGGCCTTGGACAGATACATGGCAATTTGCCATCCGCTGCGCTATGCAGACATTGTGACGAAGAAGTTCCTAGCGGTGCTTACTGTTGTGGGTCTTGCTCGCAGTATGGCTGTTGTTAGCCCAGTGGTGATCTTGGCTTCCCAGGTGAGCTTCTGCCGGTCCAACATTATCGGGCACTTTGCCTGTGAGCATATGGCTCTGATGAAACTGTCTTGCAGTGATACTTCTAGAAATAAAGTGGTAGGGCTGGTGGCAAGATCTATCACCGTTATTTTTGACTTCATCGTCCTCTTGGGCTCCTACGGCCGTATCATCCATGTGGCGTTGCGTATAACACCTGGCCATCTCTGGCGCAAGGCCTTTCATACCTGTGGCACCCACCTCATGGTCATCCTCATAATCTACTCTTGCAGTCTCATCTCCTCCCTGGTGTACCGCCTGGCCAAGTCTGCCAGTCAGGATGTCCACAACTTCATCAGTGCAGTTTACCTGTTCCTTCCATGGATTGTCAACCCCATCATTTATGGTATGAGAACCAAAGAAATCAGGGACAGCGTTCTTAAGGTCTTCCAGAGAAAGATGCTCCTTTGATCCTGAAAAAAGGGACTGCTGTTAGCAGAATCACACGACAGATCTGCCAGAGGGGTTCCACCCGAAGATGGAGCTGTTGAGAAAAGCCCTCTATGCCGTATGTCAGGGCTTTCCAAAGTTTTCCCGCAGCAACACACCAACCGTGGTTAGGGTGGTCCAGTTGGGCCTGGTCAGTGGGAACTGAAGTCTTCCACATTTGACGGGAAGGGGGGAAAGGCCGATCTAGAGCAATCCCGAAGGATGCCCAGTGGAGAACCTTCCCGGGAGGTCTCCGAATCCAACGGAGCGACTGGATTCTCCAGCGGGAGGCCCTTCCCGCTGAAGGCCAGCTCTTCTCTCTCGGCAAGTGCTGGACCAGGTTGGCACACCGACGGGAAGGGCCCTCTCCCCCCATCAACCTGCCTGTGATCTGTCTGGGTCCGACGTTGCTTTCAATTTCGCCCAGCAAGGTGTGAGACGCTAAGCAGCCCATTTCATAACCTCGATTGCACCCCCGCACCCCTTCTTTTTCCACGCGGTTAATTTCTAGTCCTGGACTCCTGTTGACACGGTTGAGTACTGCGGTGAAGAGGCCAGGGCGCTCCCTGGATGCTCAGAGACATAGTTTCTACTCCTGTACTTAAGGAAATGCAAAGTTCTCTCCATTTCCCAAACATTATATAGTGGGGACTGGGTCTTTTCCTAGTTCCTTTTTTTAAGGGCCCAAAATAAAAAAAAATGCATATTAAAAATAATAAAAAAACAAACACATACCGTATATGTGGGTTTGGCCTCTTTTCTGGGGGGGCGTTCTTTACGCTGCGGCAAAAGGAAGGCAGCCGGCAAGACTGTGGCCACAGGATACCAGTTGGAGGGGAAAGAAAACGAAAATGTGTAGATTTGCTAAGGGCCTCCCCCCCACCCCAAGACAGGTTCAGGCCCATGGATAACACTTTAGGAAACCCCTTTTGGACTTTTTGCATGAAACAGAAAAAAATGAAATTTTGATATATGGGTTTGATGATTAGAAAAAATATGAGATTATAGAAAAAATGAAAGTTATGTTGTAACCTTACAGTAAGGTAAAGGTAAAGGTTCCCCCCGCACATTTGTGCAGTCGTGTCCGACTCTAGGGCCGGTGCTCATCTCCGTTTGTTAGCCGAAGAGCCAGTGTTGTCCGAAAATGCTTCCACTGTCATGTGGCCAGCATGATGCACATGGAACGTGGTTACCTACCCACCGAAGTGGTACCTATTCATCTACTTGCATTTGCATGCTTTCCAATTGCTAGGTTGGCAAGAGCTGGGGCTAGTGTGGGAGCTCACTCCGTCACGCGGGGCTAGGGATTCGAACCTCCAAACTTGTGATCTTCCAATCGACAAGCCTGGCATCTTACCCACTGAGCCACCACGCCCCTTACAGTAAGAGTTCAGTTTAAATATATATCTATAACTGTTGTAAAAATAAATCGGAATTCATTTCTTTATACCTCTTTTTTCTTTCTTTTCTTTTTGCACTTTTGCCTTTGTTCTCTCTTTCTCTCTTTATTTTCTTTCTTTCCTTTATCTTAAACGTAGGTTCTTGTTAGTTTTTATCTTTCTTGTTTAAAAGTTTAATAAAGTTATTATATATAAAAAAGGAAGTCTATGTCAACCACTCAGAGCCTCAACTGCAGGGCTGCGTAAGCGCAATGAATAACCAATAATGTGGGCGTCTTCCAGCCCTGGAGGATGGGGCACCCCAGTTCTGTCTGTGGGCCTCTTCTCCCAAACCTGCCATTGCAGGCGTGCAGGCGGTGGGCGTGGGGCACGCCAAGGGCTCAAGGCAGGACGGGCTGACGTTCCTGAAGCTGCATCTGCCTTGGAGGCCACCCCCCACCACGACAGAGCGCCAACAGCACCGGGTCGGCCGTGCCAGCGGGCAGCTGCAGGCTCGGCTACGACACCACTGGATCCCCAGGAGGCCCGCCTCGCCTGCCCCCGGCACCGCCCTTCGTCTGGAAGAACTCGGGGGCCGAGCCGGGGGCCCCCGATCAGAACAGGTGGATGGCCTAGGCGGCCCACGTGAAAAAGGCAAAGTCCATCATTTCAAAAGGAATAAAACCGGCATTATTTCTATGTGCTTCTATACACCTCCGCTTCAGATGCTGCAGTATTGCCCATTGACAAAGCTTAGAAAAGATTAGAATAGGAGAAGGAAGATGTTCCAGAGGCTGGAATTACAGTATCTGAGAATTTTTGCCTAGAAAAGAAGGGCAGGGAAGGGAGGACAGTGGTAATGCAGGTGTATAAAACCAGGCATAACATTTCGGCAAGACCCAGACCTAATGGGTTGCCAAATGAGGTCAAAGGCAGGGAAAAGGGGGGGATATGAAGAAGGGCTTTTTCACACCACAGGGAACTCATCCCGCAGGGCATTCCCCACTTCAGAGTGTGGCTGTGGCCCCCACCTCACAGGGAGTAAGGCAAACGGCACCACTCCTTTCCCAGCGTCTCTTAAGTCTGTGGCCTGGTTCTCGCTCAAAGTTTGCTAAGCCATCACCGTCTTGCTTGTCGTGGCATGTTGAGTGAACCCAGCCACTGGGGACCGTAAATCATGATTTATGGCAGGGGTGTCTGCATGGTATGGGCAAAACAATCAAAATGCTGGTCATGAGGGTGTAACGTGCATAAAAATGGGGGGATTGCAATGGCAGCAGTGCAGTCCCCATCGTTTCACCATTCCCTGAGGACACCCCTGATTTATAGCTTAATAAATACTGTGTGCAAAGCACTCATTGCAGAGCTTAATCTATGTGGCCGCTAAGAGCTGACCATGACTTGATGGCACATAACCAATCCGTCCACCCATGCATCACTAATTGTGGTGGCTTTCGTGCACACCATTAGAGCAGCTGTGGCTTAGCACAATAAGGAAGCCAGTCGCTCTGCCACCTCCCGCCTCGGGTGCCACAGCCTCCAAAGGGCGTTTGCTGCTGAACTTGAGGCGGGGGCGCGGGGGCTCTGGCCTTCCCACCCAGCTTATGGGCTCCCCAGGAGCACCGGAGGGCCAGAGCGGGACGTGCAGGGCTGGGCCAGGTGGCGCTTTGCTCTCCCCCAGTCACTGGAGAGGCTGGACAAGGAGCAACTGGGGGCAGGAGTGGTTGGGCCACCCCAATTCACCCCAGACCCAGCACCCCAAAGGACCGGGGGGGCAACTCCCAGCTGGCGTGCTGTGGAGCCTCTGCACGGCGAGCCGCGTCTGCCACCTGAGCATGGCTTGGCTCGTCTCCTTGGCATGGACCGCCTGCCATCCTCCGCTGGAGAAGCCCCCAGGGCTGCCTCGATCCTGGGGGAGGCGGTCTGACCTGCAACCCGCAGGGGAAACCTTTGGGCTGAAGCTGAAAAAGGGCTCTCTCCAGGAAGATCCCAGGCGTTTGGGCTTCCGCAGAAAGTGGACGTCTGGCGTGGCTGGCTCTTCCCCGGGATCTTGGTGAGTAAAGCTCAGTGTCCACAGAGAGATTGCAGGGCCTGAATGGGGGAAGAGTAGGGTGGAAGGTTGGCTGGCTGTCCGCCAAGCAGCCTTGATGGCATCCGGCGTGCTAAGATGGATTGTCTGAGGGGCATTTCCACTCTTCCCGGCTGATTTCCCTGCTTCAGCATCTTGAACTGGCACTGCCGTGGAGTTACCCAAGCAAATGTTGAACGGTGCAGTTCCGGGAGACCCAAATGAGCTTCTCCCCCCTCCACCCCCCCCCCAAGCCTTTTATTTTAAAAACCTCTGGCACGCTCTGGCTAAAGAGGTGAATGCCTCATTCCTTCCCTGGTCCAGGATATTCAGACCAGGTCCCCAAGTGGCTCAGGTGGCAGGTCCCCAACTCCGGAAACGTTCTTTGCTGCAGACAGGCAAACGCCCCCTCCTGCGTCCGAGTGCCTCGTGGGTCCTGAGCTGCAGACCGCCTTCCCGCGCACAGGTGGGCTTCGTCTGGCCGGGCATCCCGGCCTTTCTCCTTCGCCCAGCGGGGCCCCGGCATTACCAGCCCTGGGCCAAGAGCCTTCAGCCAGGCAGGTCTCGCAGGCTCAGGGAGAACCGCTCAGCCCTGGGGAAAGAACTGCACACCTGAAGCTTCAGATACTTGGGACAGAATCCCCTACGCAGAATTCACCCCCCCCCTCCCACAAGCCCACAGCTGTACATCACGTTCAGAGCCAGGATATCCTTCAGTCCAGAAACCCAGCCCACCACCAGCCAAGAATGGGAACAGGGAGGAGGGGGGTTGGTGAAACGGAGCTTCAAGGGCATCTCCCCCGACCCAATGTCCACCCGATGTGCGGGGACTCCAAATCCCGGGATTCCCAGCTAGCCTGGAGGTACAGCGCTGGAGACTGTTAGCTTGAGGGAAGCTGCGCTGGAGGGATCCGGGCTCAAGGCAAGGTCCTTGGCCTAATTTAAGGAACATTCCCAAATACAGCTTTTGAACACAGCCCCAAGCGATATTGAAATGCTTCTGCTCCAAAACGTCAGGCTCAGAAGCCGGAGAAGGGAGTGAGTTACCAACTGGTTTTAGACTCTCTTCTTTAGCAACCGGGGGACCCCAAAATAAAATGTAAGAATGGTTAACTAACTCAGGAATTCTGTAATACTGTCTAGTTCAGGGTTTCTCCATCTCAGCAACTTTAAGACGTGTGGACTTCAACTCCCAGAATTCCCCAGCCAGGAATTCTGGGAGTCGAAGTTCACCCATCTTAAAGTTGCTGAGATGGAGAAACATTGATCTAGTTTGACTCAATGCGGTTTACATCGTACACTAATTCATAAGTTTCTCTGCTTTCATTTCCATTACACTTCCTCAGCTATCCCTTGTTTTCTCAGCAGATAATGGACTTCCTCAGTTAACAATCCAGACACAAATCTGTTGATATTTTCATAGAATGTTAGAGTTTGAAGGTTAGGTCATTCAGGCCGAGTCCAAATTCCTGCTCAGAGCAAAAATATCTACGGAAGCATCCGAGAAAAGCAGCTGTCTGCCCTCCAGGAATTCTAATAAAACCCTCGTTGGGAAGTTTTTCCAACCGGTCAGCGGGAATTTATTTATTTATTTGTCAAATTTATATAGCCGCCCGTCTCACAAGAAGTGACCCTGGGCGGTGTACGACAATAGAAAAGAACAACGATAAATAAAAACAGTCATTATAAAAACAATCATTATAAAAATAGACAATCATTATTAAAAATTAGAATTAGAGTATACAAACCATAAATAGGGAGAGTAAATATATCAACCACAACATCAACCGCAATAGGGGAGCCACCTTAAAATGTCCCCGGTTCCCTGGGACCCCCAGGCCTGGTGACATAACCAGGTCTTGAGGGACTTCCAGAACATTAACAGGGACAGAGCTAACCTGACTTTGCGGGGGAGAATGCTCCAGAAGGCGGGCACCACAGCAGAGAAGGCCTGTCACCCGGGATCCACCAAATGTAGGTCCCTGGCAGATGGTACCCGCAGCATGCCTTCTCTGCCAGGTCTGGTGGGACGGGCAGATATAATTGGGGAGAGCCGGTCCCTCAGATAACCCGGCCCCAAGCCATGAAGGGCTTTAAAGGTCCAAACCAGCACCTTGAATTGGACCCGGAAGCAGACTGGCAGCCAATGCAGCTCGCAGAGCAGAGCTGTGACGTGTGCTGTTCTGGGGGCACACGTAACTGCCTGCGCTGCTGCATTCTGCACCAGTTGAAGCTTCCGGATACTCTTCAAGGGCAGCTCCATGTAGAGCGCAGTAGTACAATCTGAAGGTGAACAGGGCATGAGTGACTGTGAGCAGAGCCCCTGATCCAGCAACGGGCACAACTGGCACACAAGACAAAGCTGTGCAAAGGCCCTCCTAGCCAGGAATCTGCTTCCCTGTGACTCAAATCCCTCGTTCCATGTGCTGCACTTTGGAATGAAAGGAAAGGGGCTCAGCCTCCTTCTTGCTCTCCTGCTCCTCTTGAGACTCCTCTTCTCAGAGCAAACCTTCTCCAGGTCCTCCAGCCTCTCTTCGCAGGAGTCTTTTTCCAATCCCCTGATCTCCTCCCTGCCCGTCTCCCAACAGACTCTAGTTTCTCTCAGTCCTTGAAGGAGGTGATCTGGTGCCCAGAACTGGACCCAATAAGCAAGCTGGGGTCTGGTCCATGCAGAATAGCGTGGAACGACCGATTCCTGAGATCTGGAAATGTACCCAGGTTGGTGCAGCCTAGCTGGCTGTCTCTTCTGGGTCGCCTCAGCTCCTGGCTCTGCAAACGTTTGCCCAACCTGGGGTTGACCAAAAGGGAACTGTTCTTTTCAGAGTCCAGACACATCGGCGGTCTGAGGCAGACCCCCCAGCAATCCCCAGGCTATGGGAGCAGAGGTCCAGAATGGCACAGCCAACGTCTCCTACGTGGAATTCACCCTCCGTCCATTCCCAGGCCTGCAGGGGGTCCGGCCCTTCCTCGCCATTCCTTTCTCCTGCCTGTTCGTCCTCATTGCAATGGCCAACTCTGTCCTGATCTATACGGTGAAGGCGGAACAGAGCCTCCATTCCCCGATGTGCCTGCTCATCGCCTTGCTCTTAGCGGTCAACCTCTGTGGGACCTTTGCCATCCTTCCCAGATTACTCTTCAGCCTGGTGCTCCACACCAGCCACATCTCCCTGACTGAGTGTCTCGTGCAAATGTTCTTCCTTTACTTTACGACGGTCCTAGACTGCAACGTCCTTCTGATGATGGCTCTGGACCGGTACCTGGCCATTTGCCACCCGCTGCGCTATGCAGATCTCATGACCAGCAAGCTCCTGAGCCTCCTGACTCTGGCCTCCCTGCTGCGAAGTCTTTGCACCGTTGGACCATTGGTGGTCTTGGCTTCCCGGGCGCGGTTCTGCCATTCAAATGTCATCAGCCATTTTGCCTGTGAGCACATGGCCCTCATGAGGTTGTCCTGTACCGATATCTCTGTGAACAAGAGGGTCGGGATGGCCATAAGGTCTGTTGACGTAATCCTCGACCTGGGCCTCCTCCTGGCTTCCTACAGCCGGATTGTCCACACTGCTCTGAAGATCAGTTCTGGCAGCCTCCGCCACAAAGTCTTCCACACTTGTGGCACCCACTTGATTGTGATTGCCATTGGCTACTCCTCTCGCCTTTCCTCGTCTGTCGTCTTCCGACTGGCCAAATCCGCCTCCCAAGACGTCCACAACTTCATCAGCGCCACCTACCTACTCTTCCCTTGGACGGTCCACCCTTTTATCTATGGTGTGAGAACCAAGGAGATCAGAGTGAACTTTCTGAAACTTTTCCAGAAAACAAACCCTCTCTTTAGACGCTCCAAAGGGGCAGCTGTGAACCAAAAGTGCTGAGTTTTCTTACCAGTGGCAGTTCTTCAGCACAAAAAGCCACAACCGAATATGCTTTTTTAGATCATATTCCACAAAATTCCTTGGGGTAATCTGGTTTATATTGACTTGTTGATGTTACACCTTCCTTGGTGTGGTTAACTGTTGCAGGGGAAGGAGAAATGTTGGAAGGCAGCACAATGCAAATGCAACAGGGCCAGAAGTATCTTAGCTCCACTTGATCTTTTTTTCATATTAATAAGATATTTCTGGAGTGATGGTCACTGTTAATATGGTCCTATATTCAGCAGACATTTTAATGTATACATGATATGATTCTTTCACACACAGAACTTTTAGGTCTTTAAAACACTGGGTCCTTCCTGCCAGAAGGAGGCATATACTTCTTGCAAATTCACTGATATGGAATGCCACTGGCATGTTTGGGGAAAAGGCTTTTGCTGTTCGTCACACGCTTTTAACTTGGCACCACCTGTTGCAAGGAGCTCCTCATCCGTTTGAGGTTTGGACAGATCACAAAAATCTCCAAGCGCTCCAATCCCCCAGAAAACTGAATCCCAAACACATCCGTTGGGTGTAATTTTTTACCCGCTTTAATTTCACTTTGAAGTACATCCAGGGCGGGAAAAACTTTCTTGCCAATGCTCTTTCTCGACAGCCTCAACACAACGGCCAACGGGAGGTGGTGTTTGACTCCATCATTCCTCCTCCCCTTGGATTGGTTCCTGTCATTCCTAACGCCAACACCACCTCCCCACTCGCCACGCCTCCCCCCTTAGCACAGCAAAACATGCCTAGGGAGGAGCCTGTTGAATCCGGATTGGTGGCCGTCACTCAAAGCACCAACTCCACCTCCCGGCCCACCACGCCTCCGGACTTGCAACAAGAGCTCTCTGTTTATCAACACCAAGATGCCTGGTTGCCTCAACACAAAACTGGCACGGCAATCAAATGTATGTTCCTGAGCCTTTACAAAAAAAGATTTTGCAATGTTTACACGATTCCAAACCTGCCAGCCATTTCGGGTTTGTAAAGACTTTGCATCTTATTCGCAGACAATTCTGGTGGCCATCCCTTCGAAAGGATGTCCAAGACTACATCTCTACATGCCCTGTCAGTGCTATGTCCGAATGCAAATTAGGTAAACCTACTGGACTTTTGCAAAATGTAGCTAGCCCTACCGACCTTGGGACCAAATTGCCATGGACTTCATTGTTGACTTACCTGAAAGTAAAAAGAAAACAGTTGTTTGGGTTGTCACTGATTTATACTCCAAACAAACACATTTTATCCCATGTGCAGGGTTACCTACTGCGCCCCAACTGGCCAGACTGTTTGTGCACCACATCTATAAACTACACAGCATGCCTTCCAGGGCCATCTTGGATTGTGGCCCACAGTTCATATCCAAATTTTGGAAAGCATTTCTTAAACTCATAGGGGCGGAGCAAGCTTTAAGCTCTGCCTTCCATCTGGAAACGGACGGATCAACTGAACGTGTGAATGCCATTCTCGAACAATATCTCCGATGTTACAACAGTTATCAACAGGACGACTGGGTGGATGTGCTTCCTTTTGCCAAAGTTGCCTATAACAATTCTGTTCACCAAAGCACTGGCTTTGCCCCTTTTCACATCGTATATGGCCAGAACATCATCCCTATTCCTGACTTACCTCAACAACTGGATCCACCTCTTTTGGCTGATGAATGGATCAAACGCATTCAAAAAAATTGGCCTGTCACGCTTCAAACTTTGCAAGAAGCTAAAGACACTTATAAACACTTTGCCGATTGCAAATGTGCTCCTGAATGGGATTTATCTGTTGGCCAACAGGTTTACTTGTCTACTAAACATCTTAAATCCACCCAACCATCTAAAAAACTGAGTGCTAAATTCATTGGACCTTTTCCTATTACCAAAGTTATTAATCCTGTCACTGTTCAACTGCAGTTACCTAAGAATATGCAACACATTCACCCTGTTTTTCATTGCAGCCTTCTTAAAACTTTCAAACCATCTGCCCACTGGCATCCTACTCCGCCTCCCCCCAATCCCATTCTCATTGATGGGGAACAACACTTCGAAATTCAGACCATTTTAGACTCTCACAGATATCACGGCCAACTCCAATACCTTGTCCAATGAAAAATCTTTCCTAAAAGTGACAGCGAATGGGTCTTCAGTCACCATGTTTGAGCTCCTGATTTAACTTGCTCTTTTCACTCTCGTTTTCCTAATAAACCTAAATAACTCTTTTTATTCTCATTTACAGGATTGCTGATCTCCTGCTTATTGAGGGGACGTTTCTTTTTTTTGGAGGGGCGGAATGTCAGGCTCGTTGTGCTTGCCTGTCATGTAATTGAGCCAACACGTGTCACGCCGTATAGAAGCCGACTCGTGTCAGCCTGCTTTGTAGGTGCTACTTTGCACAGAAGAGAATCACCTCCCTCGTATTCCTCGCTGACTGAGACAAACTGTGAACACTGATAAGACACCTGGGCTTTCATTAACAAGTTGGGAGGGGGGAGATCAGGAGTGGGAAAACAGTTGTTTTGAAACTAACAAGGGATGAAGTCAGAGGGATGTTTTTAAGTTTGAATGCTTCGCGCCAAAACGGTATTCAGAGCTTCGTAGCCGTCCTATGTAGCTGTATTCTAATAAGATACTGGCACTGGGATCATTACAGGTTTGGCATTGTCAGAGTTCTTGACCATCACGATCAGAAGGTATGAGCCGTAAGCTCCAGGCTGCCTGAGAGGAGGGGGATCAGGGGGCTTAAGAGCCAGTGGATCCACAACCTTCATTCACCAATGGCACCCAAGACTGGCAGCAGCTGGAGAGCTTTCCAAGGCTGGTGTCATGGTTGTGATCCTTTAGCTGTTAAACCAGAAACTCTCGACACAAGCCATTAAGGATATGAAGAGTTCTTTATTAAAGCTAGTGATCCATTACACCTTAAAGACTTGAATGGAGGGAGCCCGCACAAATCAACAGTTAAAATTCTTTAGGGTTCCCCCCCACATCAGGGATCTGTGGCTTGACAGCCCCTCCCTTCATCTCACAATTTTTAGATCTTCCCAGTCCCGAATCAACCAACACGATGATAGCGTTCTTTGATCTGTCCTTGGTGCTGGACTGCTTGACACAATACCCGAATCAGCATAATTTGCAGTCTTGCAAATACACCAAGACCCCACTACAAGTATTCTCACCTACTCCACAAGTCTGGCAAGTTCCCCCTACAAAGCACTTCCAACAACCCTGCAGGTATACCCACCACAAAGCATCCCGCTGACCCTGCGGGTTTTGATAGACTGGCAGGATGTCACCTGTCACCATGGCAGGATATAACATCCTGACAGCTGGCTTTCCCCCAACAGGGGCATCCTGGCGGTTGGGGCAGGTTAAAAAAGTCAAGATGTGGATCCATTATGGAAACAATCTGAGATGCGATGGAACTGAAGAGGAGCAGTTCATCTCCTCCTTGCGTATCAAAAAGAAAATATGAAAACAACATACACATGACTGGTCGACGGGGTGGTTTACCTGCGAGTAGGCAACAGCATTCTGCCTGTCACTTCATTTATTTCAGAGTACTTAGAACCCGCTGCAGATCCAAAGGACTCTGGGCCACCTGCAACATCAGGCAAGAAGAAAAACATAACAACTAAATCAGGGCTTTCCAAAGTGCCCCCACTGGCGACACACCAGCGGCGGTGGTGCGCGTGCATGGCGGTGGCGCGGGGGGGGCGCGCGTGCATGGCGGTGGCGCGGGGGGCGCACGTGCACGGCGGCAGCGCGGGGGGGGCGCACGTGCACGGCGGTGGTGCGGGGGGGCGTGCGGTGGCGCGCGCGTGCACGGTGGCGGCGCGGGGGGGTGCGGCAGCGTGCGCGTGCACGGCGGTGGCGGCAGCAGCGGCAGCCTCCACTAAAACGCGGAAGCCGTGCCGCTGCCGCGCACGCCGTGCACGCGCACGCCGCCGCTTCCGGGTGGTGTGGCGACACACCACGCTGTGTGTGGCGACACACTTTTGTGTCGCGACACACAGTTTGGAAAGCTCTGAACTAGATCTATGATGCTATGATGGGAACCGGAGGGCAAACCATCTTCGGGGAAGACGCCCCCGGTGTTTGTTACTGGTGGCGTGTTCCGGCCCTCTGGGTTCAGACCCAGGCCCTGGACAGATTTTTGAGGGTCCTGGTTTCTGGCTGCTGCTTCTCAATGCCAAGTCAGTCAACAACAAGACCCCCATCATATGTGATTTGATCACGGAGGAGGGGGCAGACCTGGCGTGTATTACCGAGATCTGGCTGGGCCTGGAAGGAAGGGTGCCCCTTTTGGAGATGTGCCCGGCCAGGTTTCAGGTATGGCACTAGCTGAGACTCCGGGGCAGGGGAGGAGGGGTGGCGGTTGTCATCCGGGAGTCTCTAGTGGCCTTCAGGGGCACTGCTCCACAAGTGGCCGGCTGTGAGACCCTGTTCTTCAAGTTGGGTTCCCGAGAACAGTTGGGAGTGTTGCTACTGTACCAGCCTCCCTGCTGCGTAGCAACCTCTCTGCCTGAGCTGCTGGAGGCTGTCTCAGGGCTGGTGGTGGAGTTCCCCAGGCTTATGGTCCTAGGGGACTTCAATCTGCCATCCCTGGGGTGTGCTTTGGAAGCGGCTCGGGAGTTCATGGCTACCATGGCAGCCATGGGCCTGTCCCAGATTATTTGGGACCCGACTCAAGACAGTGGCCTCATGCCAGACTTGGTTTTCTTGTCAGAGCAGTGGCAATGCAACCCGAGGGGAGAGCTACATCTTTCCCCTTTGTCATGGTCAGATCACGCCCTGGTGGCCTTGAGATTCTCTTATGCTGCCCCCATCCACAGGGAGGCAGGACCCATTCGATTGGTCTGCCCCGGGCGACTGATGGACCTGGCAGGGTTTCAGCGGGAGCTGGGGGTTATACCCGAGGATCAGCTGCACAGTCCAGCGGAGGCCCTGGCCACAGCCTGGAAAAGGGAGGCATCCAGGGCCTTGGACAGGATCACGCCTGTGTGACCTCTTGCCCCATTCAGGTAGTTCGGGGTGGGCAGCACGGTTTTGCGCTGGTTCACCTCCTTCCTCCGGGGCTGGTCCCAATCGGTGGTGATAGGGAGTGAGAGATCCAACATCTACATGAAACCACTGGGTGAGATCATCCGTCACCATGGGATGAGGTATCATCACTATGCTGATGATATCCAGTTATACATCTCCGTCCCGGGTGAAGTAAGTGGTGTGGTGACTGCCCTCTCTTGGTGCCTGGAGGCTGTGGGGGTCTGGATGGGGAACAACAGGCTTCCGCTGAACCCTGGTAAGACAGAATGGCTGTGGGTTAATGGCTCCTCTGTATCCAGGAAATTGTCATCTTTAGTTCTGGATGGGGTCACACTACCCCAGACAGACCCGGTGCAGAATCTGGGGGTTCTTCTGGACTCATGACTCCTGCTCAAAGAGCAGGTGGCAGTCGTGGCCAGAAGGGCCTTTGGGCAAC
Source organism: Charina bottae (assembly GCA_023362775.1). NCBI lineage: Eukaryota > Metazoa > Chordata > Lepidosauria > Squamata > Charinaidae > Charina > Charina bottae. Next base: position 4,315,385 of record JALMGJ010000045.1, on the reverse strand, counting down.
TTCGTGTTGTGTGCCAGTTACACCCTTTCCTGGACCGAGAGGCCCTTCGAACAGTCACTCATGCCCTGGTCATCTCCCATATAGACTATTGCAATGTGCTCTACATGGGGCTATGCTTGAAGAGTATCCGGAAGCTTCAGCTGGTCCAGAATGTGGCTGCACGAGCAGTTCTTGGTGCCCCAAGATCGGCACATGTGACGCCACAGCTGTGAAAGCTGCATTGGGGGCGAGTTTGCTTCCGGGTCCAATTCAAGGTGTTGGTGATCACATTTAAAGCCCTACATGGCTTGGGTCCAGGTTACCTGAGGGACCGTCTCATCCACATGACATCGACCCATCCCACCCAGTCATGCAGAGAGGGCATGTTACGGACCCCGTCTGCAAGAGAATTTCGTTTGGCGGGGTCCAGGAGGCGGGCCTTCTCTGCAGTGCCCCCCGCCCTCTGGAACACTCTGCCCCCGGAGGTGAGACAGGCCCCATCGCTCCTGGCCTTTCGGAAGAACCTGAAGACTTGGCTCTGCCGTCTCGCTTGGGGTGGGAAGGGGAGTGGTTATTCCTGGGGGTGGCTGGCGCCTTAGAGCTCTCCTCACTGAATTAGATCTTTTATGGCCACTTGGATTTTATACTTTTATATTTATATTTGGTAATTATGTACTTATATTTTTAGATGTTTTTATACTTGTTTTAATGTGTTTCCTATTGCAAACCGCCCAGAGTCCCCCTTTTCTGGGGGAGATGGGCGGTAGCAAAATTTGAAAAATAAATAAATAAATAAAATCCAAACCAATATCAAAACCAAAAATTAACTACCAAAGGAAAGCAAGATAAAACCCTGGATAAACCCCTCCAAATAGACTTTTGTAGTTAGTCACCCAACACTTATTGGAATAAAAGTGCTATAATTTATTTACCAAGGGGCAGCAAGGTGGGGGAGGGGGCTACACATACTTCTGGTAGGAGAGCCTTCCATAATGGGGGGGGGGGGAAGAGACCTCACAGAGAAGGTCACCCACGTGGTCAAGCCACTGCAGCCTTCCCTGATGTGTTCCAAAAGTGTTGGACTACAACTGCCATCAGCCCAAACTGGTTGGGTGACGGTGGGCCTTGTAGTCCAATGCATCGGAAAAGCACCCTCCTCACAATGGCTTTAGATACTGTAGGTCTGTGGCCATTTGCCACCCACTCCACTCCACTGAGATCTTGACACACAAGCTTTTGGTGCTCCTGATGATCACAGCTATGATTCGCAGCCCATTGTCATCCCAGTGGTGGTTCTGGCTTCTCAGGTCTGTTCTGCCACTCCAATCTCTCGGAGCACATAGGGCTCTAATGAAGCTGGCTTGTAGGGACATCTCCAAGTACTGGGTTGTGGACGTAGTGGTGAAGGCCTTCACCATCACATCAGACCTGATTTTCCTCATCATTTCCTGTGGCAAGGTTATCGTGACAGCTCTGAAGATGGCATCAGCCATTCTACGGCACAAGACCTTCCACTTCCAGTCCGTTCATCAGCTACTCCTCCTGCGTCTCCTCCTCCACTGTCTTCCGTGTGGCCAGATCTGCCCACCAGTTGTACAAAACCTGCCGAGCATCATGTACTTGCTGTTTACATGGGCCGTCAATCCTCTGACCTGTGGTGATCTATGAGAAGTGCAGTACCCCCTAGTTTGGAGGAAGTCAGCAAAGCCACTAAACAAATGAAAAATAACAAAGCTAGTGGACCTGATGGGATTCCTGCTGAAGTCTTTAAAGAAGGCGGGCCTGAACTTACACAACAACTTCATAAGCTCATCGAAAAAATCTGGATGAGGGAGGAGATTCCAGCAGACTTTAGGGATGCCATAATTATCACTCTCTTTAGAAAGGGTGATAGAACAGACTGTGGAAACTATCGAGGCATCTCCCTTCTAGCCACAGCAGGCAAAATCCTGGCAAAGATCATCGCAAACCGTCTCCTATCTGTATCAGAAGACATCCTCCCTGAAACGCAAAATGGCTTCCGCCCTTCCAGGGGAACTGTGGATATGATCTTCTATCTGTATCAGAAGACATCCTCCCTGAAACGCAAAATGGCTTCCACCCTTCCAGGGGAACAGTGGATATGATCTTCACTGCACGACAGCTTCAAGAAAAATGCAAGGAGCAAAACTGCCCTCTGTACTTGGCGTTTATTGATCTGACTAAAGCTTTTGATACTGTAAATCGTACTGCTCTCTGGACCATCCTTCTGAAAATTGGATGCCCTGATAAATTTGTGAACATCTTGCGGTTACTCCATGACGACATGATGGCAACAATCCTGAATAACAATGGCTCTCAAAGCGATCCATTTAAAGTGGAATCCGGCGTTAAACAGGGATGTGTTATTGCTCCAACCTTATTCGCTATCTTCATCGCTATGATTATGCACCTTGTTGAAGAGAAACTTCCTACTGGTGTAGAAATTATATATCGAACAGATGGAAAGCTTTTTAATCTTAGTAGGCTGAAAGCAAAAAATAAGGTAATTGCAACTTCTGTTATAGAACTTCAATATGCTGATGATAACGTAGTCTGTGCACACTCCGAGGAAGATCTTCAAACTATCCTAAACATCTTTGCAGAAGCATATGAAAAACTCGGCCTCTCGATTAACATTAAAAAAACCAAAGTGCTTTACCAGCAAGTTCAAACCAATCCCTCTGCAGCGCCATCAATCCAGCTTAAAGGTGTGTCACTAGAAAATGTCGATCACTTTTCTTATCTCGGCAGCCATCTATCTACAAAAGCCGACATCGACGCTGAAATTCAGCATCGCCTGAGCTCTGCGAGTGTAGCTTTCTCCCGAATGAAGCGTAGAGTGTTTGAGGATCGGGACATTCGCAGGGAGACCAAAACGCTTGTTTACAAAGCCATTGTACTACCAACCCTTCTGTACGCCTGTGAAACATGGACCCTCTACAAACGCCACCTCCAACTTCTTGAAAGATTCCATCAACGCTGCCTCCGAAAAATTCTGCAAATTACTTGGGAAGATAGGCGGACTAATGTTAGCGTATTAGAAGAAGCGAAAACCACCAGCATTGAAACAATGATCATCCAACATCAACTTCGCTGGACCGGTCATGTTGTTCGAATGCCTGACCATCGTCTTCCAAAGCAGCTACTTTACTCCCAACTTAAGAATGGAAAACGGAATATTGGTGGACAGCAAAAGAGATTCAAAGATACTCTCAAAGCTAATTTTAAAAAAATGTAATATCAGCATTGAGAACTGGGAAGCCCTAACTCATGAGCGTTTCAATTGGAGGTCAGCCTTTATTAATGGCGCTATGGACTTTGAAGAAGCACGAGTACAGGGCGAAAAGGAGAAAAGAGCTAAAAGGAAGGCATGTCAGGCAAACCCTCATCATGACCGTCTCCCACCCGGAAACCTATGCCCTCATTGTGGGAGGTTGTGCGGATCCAGAATTGGCCTTTATAGCCACTTACGGATCCACCGTTAAAATTTTACCTTTGGAAGACAATCTTACTCGGCTACGAGTGATCGCCAATGAATGAATGAATGAATGGTGATCTATGGTGGAAGAACTTGCTGAAGCTCTTTAAGAGGAAACAAGGTCCCTTTGATCTCCAGAAATTAGGTGCCTGGAAAAACAAGGAATCCTTTGGACCTCCCTCCTAGCCACTGCTCCATTTCCACACTGCAGGTTGGCAGACTCTGAATGGCAACATGGCACCACAAAAGTGAGTGGGAACTGATGGGCACTTACTATTATCATTTGTGGTAATACAATTCCAGCAATCTACATGCAGGTTGAGTTCACGCAACATAATTAGTCACAAAAAAATTCCAAGAAAGCAAGCCATGGTTAACACTAATGTAACTCACCTGTTGCACAAGGGGCATCGTCTAGGATTGTAACTGAGCTGGTCAAGTGTGTCGCATAAACACAGTCATTACCTCGCTTGCACATTAACTCTTTTATATGACAGCATAAAAGGAAGGGTGTGGGAGACGGGAGCATGTGGGAAGCTTGCTCTTTCCGCACTGAAGCTAAAAACCCCAGAAAGGTCAGGGTTTTAAAGCCCCTGCGAGGGGTGTCAAAAAAGTAAAAATAGCACCCACAATCAAAGCCCCACCTCTTTTGTTCGTGTGTTGCAAGATGGTGTGTGCCCGAAGGGACTTTGCACATTCACAGATGTCATCTTGACTTTCTGACTCTTCCCTCCAGGGGCCCCTGGTCCAGGAAGTTGGGCGATTGGTCCCCTCGGGCGGAAGGCAGCTTCCGGCCTCCTCCACTGTGCTTTGAACAAGGAAGGAGCACCCTTGAATCCTGAGCATCCACAGGGCATCAGGAAGGCAGGTGGCATCATGGAAACGATGTGAATTGTATGATTACATCGTTCGTGTCTTTTGTGTTATGGCCCATGTGACATCATTATGGTTTCTACTGGATGCCTAGGCCTTGAATGACTGGGTTTGTGGAGAACGATGCCGGTCCCTTCTCCCTTCTGTTTGCTTGTTTGTTTGCTTGTTTAATTTGCTTCAGAAACTACAAGAAGTGCGGGTGCATCTGAACACGCATGTTTTTGCCTTGTCAGAATAACTCAGCATTCCAGCTCTTCTGGCCCTTGGAAGTGGGGATGGTTCCCTTCTTGTCCAAAGGCTTCCCGTAAGCAGGCTACCTCGGGCAGAGGGAGTCACCAGCTTTTCCAGGTCCCAAGCTGAAATCCAGTTTTTGTGCCACCCAACAGGTCGTAGACTTGCTCTGGGGGTTAAAGCCGTGGTCCTATGATGCACCATCAGGACTACTAATGCAATTAATTAGGTAGTAAATGAATAAATCCAAAGAATCAATGACTTTATTCAGACCACACCATATTTTGGTTTTGGATTAGCCTGTTTGCATGCAATTAGCCGTTGTAGTCTATAAGCCATAAGTTCATAGCTTATGGTGTGTGAATGCAGCTTAGTCGGTAAATTAGGACTAATTGGATTAATGGTGAATTAACCTTTCTTTTGGTCTTATCAGCAGCTGCTTACTACTGACTTCATCTAATAATAGCACGATACCCAGACAAGTCCTCCGCTAGAATTATACCGTGAAGATCACATTTCTTGCTTCCTATTTATGAAGTTCTACTATGTAGCTTCCTGGTCAAGCATGAGGACTCTAATGGCCGGCTTCATGATGCACCACTCCGGACGGAGCTTAGCCTGTCCTTTCCCAATCAGCGCGACTTTGCAAGTCAAAGAGGAGATATTGGCACACGCAGGCCTGTGAGCAAGCCTCTTCTCTCCAGGAAGGGAAACATCCTAAAGATGAGTCTAGGGCAGAGCTTTCCAAACTGTGTGTCGCGACACGTTAGTGTGTCGGCTGCAGTGTCTGGGTGTGTTGCCTCCAAGCCCTGCCAGGATTCCACGCAGGTCCTAGTGCCTGCCTTGTGCCTGGCTGCCTCCAAACTGGCTGTGATTCCGCACAGGTCCTAGTGCCTGCCTTGTGCCTTGCTGCCTCCAAACCTGCTGTGATTCCGCGCAGGTCCTAGTGCCTGCCTTGTGCCTTGCTGCCTCCAAACCTGCCCTGCCAGGATTCCACGCAGGTCCTAGTGCCTGCCTTGTGCCTTGCTGTAAGAGTGTGTGGCGAAATGATGCATGTCTAAAAAGTGTGTCACCAACATGAAGTTTGGAAAACTCTGGCCTAGGGGTTGGGAGACAATGTGCATTAATAATTTTAGGACGCAGGCAGAAATCCAACCCTTGGGAACCTTCCTTTCTCCCTTCACTTCCTTCAGGAAGGGTCCCAGTCAGTGGGTGAGCTGAAAGCCGGCGATGCTGCTGAAAGCATTCCGCGGCAGAGCTGGGCCACAGTTGGAGCACGGAGCGCAGACACCCGAAGAGGAGCGCGTGCACAAGCAGCCCTGCGGCCGTTCGTAGGGCATGCTCAAGACAGGCTTCTCAGCCCTTTGCTCTGAGGTGAGCTGGTCGAATCCGAGTGTATTTGGAGAGCAGGTTTTCAGCTTTACAGCTTAAGCATGGAGTGTCTGGTACAACTCAATCGGCGATTTTAGGAAAACAGGGCCCTATTTTGCAACCCCTGTGCGCTGTGCCATTTTCTGCCCTTGCCAGCACTGCCTTGGCTTCCTGAACAAAACTGGCATTTTGCAACTAATTCTGGCTCACCTGAGGCTTGAAAAGGGCTGCTACACCCCAGTCAAGAACAGAAAAGCTTCAGCCTCCTTTTTACGAGGGGAAACAGGCACACGACAGGAGGAAGAAATGTGGAACCCTAGAAATTGGAGGAGCCATTTGGGCCACTGAATGTAGCCCCCGTTCGGGGCAAGGATCCAAATGGGGTTTCCGTCCAGGCAGTCGGACTGTGGCGGGCTTTTCATCTTGCTCTAGAGGCAGAGATGGGAGTTGCAGCTGGAGGGGCTTCGTTTAGCCTTCCTTCCTCCCCCCCCCCCCCCCCCCCCCCCGCAACATGAAGTTCCTGCAGTCCCTGCAGGGAGGGGGTCTCAGGCCTGGCCAAGAGGGCCCCTGCACAGCTCCACCTGGTGCTGCAATTGTGCCCCTTCCGTTCATAGTCACTCAGCCCATCACCTCATAGCTCCACTACGGTGGCATGCTCCACATGAGACTGTCCTCGAAGACCAGCAGAAGGTTCAACTGGTCCTCAGTGCAGCAGCACGAGCAGTGATGGGCAGGCCTCGGTATGCCCACGCGACACCTCTACTCCAGGAGCCGTGCCGGCTGCCAGTTTGCTTCCTGGTGCAATTCAAGGTCCAGGCTATTTGAGGGACCACCCATCTGCCCTGGTTCCTGCCGGCTCCTTCAATCCAACAGGGTTGGGCCACTCCAGGCTCCCCCAGATAACAATGCTGCATCTTGGGACCCAGGAAGCGAACCTTCCGTCACGGCCCCTTCCCCCTGGAAGGAGCTCCCCTGAGAGATCCAGACAGCTCCTGTCCCGGTGGCCTTCAAGACCTGGCCATCTTCCCAGGCTCTGCGGAAAGGTGGTTGGAACCCTTCTCACGTCCACCCTTGCATACATTTTGTACTGAGTGGCCAAATGCCCTCCTGTCTATTTTATTCTGTACTGTTTTTATCATGCTTCTGTTTACACTATTCTCCTGCTCAAGAACATACTTTCAGTTGAGTTTTCTCTCAGATCTGACAAATAGGATTTTAAAGGTAAAAGGTAAAGGTTCCCCCCGCACACTTGGGCAGTCGTGTCCGACTCTAGGGGCCGGTGCTCATCTCCGTTTGTTAGCCGAAGAGCCAGCGCTGTCCGAAGACTCTTCCACGGTCATGTGGCCGGCATGACGCGCACGGAATGCTGCTACCTACCCACCGAAGTGGTACCTATTCATCTACTTGCATTTGCATGCTTTCGAATTGCTCGGTTGGCAATTCAAGCCAGATTCTACACTGAAATATATGCAAGTACAGTGTATTAAGATATATAAATTAGTAACTCTGAACAGAGGCTAGCAGCTCAACTGTCAAACGCCAGGCAGAAGAGAAATAGTTGCAGCCTGTGTCCGAATTGTTGTAGGGTAGATCCATTGTCTAGTCCTCTCTCGGCTCACAGCTTGTCCTCGATTCAAGGGATTTCGGCCTTCCGTCCTTTCAGCCGTTTATTGAGCTGTGCCTTTTGCTGCTTAATTTCTTATTTTGTATTCAGTGACTCTGGGATGAGTTTAGCTGGGTTCTCAAGGTTAAAGGTAAAAGTAAAGGTTCCCCCCGCACATTTGTGCAGTCGTCTCCGACTCCAGGGGCCGGTGCTCATCTCCGTTTGTTAGCCGAAGAGCCAGCGTTGTCCGAAGACGCTTCCACGGTCATGTGGCCGCATGACACACGCGGAATGCTGTTACCATCCCACTGAAGTGGTACCTATTCATCTACTTGCATTTGCATGCTTCCGAATTGCTAGGTTGGCAAGAGCTCAGGCGAGTGTGGGAGCTCACTCCGTCACGCGGGGCTAGGGATTCGAACCTCCGAACTTGCGATCTTCCGATCGACAAGCCTGGCGTCTTTTAGGGATGTGTAAAACAGCAGGTCTTCCCCCAGAACCTTCTGGTGCTCCCTAGACGCTTCATTCTTCCCCCAGGACAGGCCCATCCATGGGACGGCCTGTTTTTCGCTTCTGGAAGTGAATCTTGCACACAGGAAGTGGTCTGCGGACCCATACCGTGCGGCCCTAGGGCCTGTTGCTTGCCATATGCAGAATTTGAATCCTCAGGCTCCTGAACAAAGTTGAAAGCAAACCTAAGATTGGACTCTCAAGCTCCACTGAACCCTGGGCACCAGTTCCTTTAGGACTTCTCCAAACAGCTAGTTCAAAGGGACCGGCCACCAAATTTATGCAAAGGTCTCAAAGGAAGGTCCTTCAATCATCCAACATGTGGGACTCCAACTTTACACTCAGTCTTTATTGATGTATTGGATAAGCATAAAGGATTCAAGTCTACATGCAGAGTACCTGAATACAATAAATAGTCGAAAAGGAAGTCACAGATTTTGTTAGAAAACTAAACAGTGGACTCAAGAAGCATACTTTCGTTTAGTAAAAATAGCCCAGCCCAAGTGGCAACACTGCGCAACCAAGTACAGTCGGGATCTTAACCAAGCGAAGTTTTTACAGGCTTTATAACAAGGGAGGGAGGAACTGAATCCTTCTCCAAAAGCAGCCTATGGATACATGGAAAAGACCAGCTTAGAAGGTGCGGCAGAACATCAGACCGAGCACTTTCTCTCCAGAAAGAAACACGGCCAGGCACCAGGCGCAATTATCGAAGGAAGGAGCCCAATTCCCTGGCCTCGGCGTGCCTGAACTTGTCTCCCTGCGTGTATCTAGGAACAGCCTCTTGATCACAGGGCCAATATCCCAAGGCTGTTCGAGGGCACTTACAGGTTCTTGCTACAACAGTTGTACCAGCGGTTTTTGTCTGCTTCCCTCCCCCCCAGCCCTAACCCCCAATCCTGGCTTGGCCATTTTCAAGGGGAGTCGAGTGCATTATCGCTGCTACCCAGTTACCTGCGCACTTTCAGCCTCCTCTCCCGTAAGCACAGCGCCACAGCCTCGCTGCGCGCCAAGTAACCTAGACCTACCTAACCTAGCTCGAGGGCGGGGGAGGCGGGGGGGTGCCAAGGCCCAGCAGCTCCTTAGGACCCGCACATCAGGCACTCGTCCCTGTTCTCCAAGGAGCACACCATGGCGGCCTTGTTCCGCTCCTTCTCCTCCTCCTCCTTGGAACTCTTCTCCTTCAGCTTCTCCTTGTCCAGGGTGAACTGAATGGGGTTGGCCGCTGGCTTGGTCCTCAGGTAGTACATCCCCGTCTTCAGGCCCTGGAGGAGGCAACCCACATCGGCTCAACGGCCCAGGGCGACCGCGGCCGCCGCCGCAGCAACCAGGGGAGGGAGGCGCGGGGGCTCCGCTCAGGCGGGATCCCAGAAGCCGACCCGCAGCGCGGGGGAAAAGGTGAGAGAGCCGAGAGGCAAGGCCTGCCTGCAGGGGACGTGCACCCATGGCAAGGCATGCAGGAAGCGACGGGGGGGGGGGGGGGGGGAAACCGGAAACAAGCTTCTGCCCTTTTCCTTCCCCAGGCCCCACAAAAACCAAGGGGACCCCGTCCCTGCCAGAGCTGGAGAGGCCTCTGCACTCACAGGGCAAAGCTGCTCTCCGGCAGGCGGTGGGGAGGGGCGTTGGCGAGAAGGCGGCTCTACTGGCAGGGCCGGAGGGCTCTCCTTCGAGGGGGAGGCGCCTTTCCAGCTCCTTCTCGGAGGCAGGCGGGTTGCGATGGGCAGTTAGCTTTGTGGGCCTCCCCAGCCCCTGCCACACACAGAGCGGAGCGGCCCGGAGGCGCCCTGAAGGCTGCCGCTCCCCCCACCCTCCCTGCTCACCTGCTTCCAGCCATAGAAGTGCATGCTGGTCAGCTTCCCGTAGTTGGGCTCCGCAATGTGGATGTTCAGAGACTGACTCTGGTCGATGAACGCCCCCCGGTCGGCTGCCATCTTCAGGATGGTTTTCTGGGAGATCTCCCACACGGTCTTGTAGAGCTGCTTCAAGTCCTCGGGAATCTCCGGGATGTTCTGGAAGGCAAAAGGGCAGCAGAGTGGATCCCCGGGTGGTTCGGAGCTGGCGGAAAGCTCGGCTCAAGGAAGGAACAGAGTAAGAAATCTCAGCAGCCTCTCGGCAGGCATTCAGGACCAGAGAACCCAGCACAGAAGACATCATTAGCCTGTGCAACCAAGGAGGGATGGCTTCTCTTTAAAATGCAAGCCCTGCACTAAAGAAGTTCAGATGAGCCCTGATGCTGGATCAGGCCTTTAGCCCGCCTTCTCCAGCCTTCTGTGTCACGTAGTCATCTAGGAAACTCACAAGCCTGGACTGGAGGGCCAGCAACCATGACTGAGAGCTGCTGCTGCCTGGGATCCAGGAGCTGGGAAACAGCCCTGAACGTTGGCAGCCGCTGAGACCTGATCCTCCATGAACCCCTCCAGACACCCTGTCAGCCCCCCAAATTGGCCATCAGAACCGCTGGTAGTAAATTCCCCCGTGAACTCCACGATGCGTGAACACTGCCTTCTGTAGCTCCTGAAACTTCTGCATTATTTCAAGGGATGGCACTGAGTTCTCGTGTGAGAGAAAGAAAATCTTGTTCTCACGCATGTTTTTATAGACCTCTATGCTATCCGACCCTCCTTCTCCTGCTTCCTTCTGAGCTGAAGCGCCAACAAAAGTAATTATTGGTGGCTTATCTAACCCTTGACCGGACTACGGTTACTGTTTCTGCAAGTTCTGTCCATTCTCACAACCCCATCTGCTTTTTCTAACGCTTCCTACCCATCCAGTGGTGCTTCTAAAAACAGAAAACAGCATTCTTCAGTGAAAACAAATTAAATTCCTTAAGCAGCATGCATTTTTTTACATTACACAACAGCCATGCGTTTTGCAACCTAAACATCATCTCTGGATGAGAGTAAGGTTATTCAGCAACAAAAGAGTGCAAGATTATGTTTTAGGTGTCAGGGGTCAACTTCCTTGCACAATCTTGTATCGTTTCCATGATGCAACCCTGCGTGAGCTCAGCTGTGCCTCGCAAGAAGCATTTGGTGCACAGCAGAAAAATGAACTGAGCCCTCTGGCCAGAGAAAGGGCCCCGGGGCCACGTCCCAGACATACCTGGATGGAGCCACTGAAGGCAATGATCTGGTTCTTCATCTCCTCGTTCCACAGGCCCCTCTCAGTCAGGTCTTTCAACAAGTGGGGGTTCACTATCTGCAACACCAAAACACCTGCAGTCACCAGCCACTTCCTTTCAGCGAGCAGTCACAGCCCAGCCCACATCAATTTCCATTCCTACGTCACCGCACAAGGCCCTTCTTGGACAGAGACAGCGATTTTTCACTATTCTCCACGCAACAGCCAGGAGCTTCCAACCTCACTGTGGCCCCAATGACGTGACGCAGTGGCCGTGGCCCGTCCTGGACCCCATTTGCAACACCAGGGCCCCCAACACAGCTCTGACCCGACTTGGACCCGGTTCTGTTCGTCCAAAGCAGCTCGGGGCTGGCTCTTACCTGAAACTCCCCCGAGAGAACCCGGCGGGTGTAGATGTTGCTGGTGTAGGGCTCCACAGACTCATTGTTGCCCAGAATCTGAGCCGTAGAAGCTGTTGGCATCGGGGCCACGAGGAGGCTGTTCCTGACCCCGTACCTAGAGCAGACGGGCGAGGGAAAAGATGGGCTGGCAGGGGCCCCGGAGGCTCCAGCGGCACTCTGCATTCCCAGGAAAGGGGCAGAGCACGTCCCCTCGGCGCTGGGCACCCACCATCGGCAATGGGGGGAGGGGGCGGTTATGGTTTCTACTCACTGGGCGATTCTTGCCTTCAAAGCACTCCAGTCCCAAAGGTCCGTGGGAGTCACGTTCCACATGTCGTACTGGAGGATCTGAAGAAAGGAGGGCAGCCCTTTTCACACTGGCCCGAGCCAGCTCAGCTCCTGGCTTGCCAAGGCCACCCCCCCCCACAGGGGAGCCCCACCACAGAGCAGGGGCCTGCAGAGCGCAGGGTGCCTCGGCCCCAAGTCCTCTCGCCAAGGGCTCGCGCTCGCCCACGGGGGCGAAGGAGCGGCTGCCTGTCCAACCTGACGTTACCCAGATTCTTTCCATGTGAAAAGGTACATGGGTAACTGTTCTTCATCCTCAGAAGAAAAGTGGTGGCCGCTCAGAAAAAGCAGCAGGGGGATCGGCAGGGGCTCCCAGGGGTAGAGGCGGCGGCGGGTGGAGAGAATCGCCAATTCCCCTTCTTGGGGACGGCTGCACCTGTTTTGCGAGCAGGCGAGCCTCTCCCCGTGGCCGCCATCTTGTGAGGGCGCCCTGCTCTCTGCAGCCCTTCACTGGGCCTCAACTGGAGCTCTTCTCCCCAGCCCTGCAGGGGCTTCCTCACGTTACGATAAGGGGAGGTGAGCGCATTCTAGGCGTGAGCATGATGAGAACAGCCTTTCAAGTGTATCTCACTAGCCTAACCAATTCTCAGTTTCGCAAACAGGCCCTATCCTCAGCCCGCAGGATCAACAAGGCCACGAGTTTCCAGCTACAAGTGTTTGAACCGAATTTTTTTTAAAAGCATGCCAAAATATTTTAGCATAAAAATAGATCTTGCGTCTGTGCGTAAGTAGTTACAAAGAATCTTGTTTATAGGAAAACTTACAGAAACCATAAATTAGAACGTGGGGACAAAAACACGTCACGTCACTTCTGAATAAAGATTTCTCGGAAATCTGGATTCTGTGCCCAAAGGTCACAGACGCCGCCTTGAAAATCACGCACCCAGCGGCCCAGCCAAAGGAACGGAGGCCTCTTTTCAGTGGGGCTGCAGGGCGAAGCTTTCGGCTTCAAGCAGCCTCCTCCGGCCTCAGGCGGCCACTCTGGCGCTGGCGGATCCAGACCCACGGCCCCCGATCCGGAGCCACTCTTCCACTTACTCCTCTGCTGACCGGGCTGCCCTCGTAGGTGTCGTACGGCCCGTGCTCCCTGGCGAGCGCGCAGCTGGCCTCGAGAGCCGAGTAGTAGATGGTCTCGAAGATCTGCTGGTTGAGCAGCTGGGCCTCGGGGCTCTCAAAGGGGAACCGCATGAGGATGAAGGCGTCCGCCAGACCTTGCACCCCAATGCCAATGGGGCGATGGCGCTTGTTCGAGTTCTTGGCCTGGCGGCGTTGGGAGGAACGAAAGGAGGGGGGGTCACCTGGGGCCAAAGGTGCCCCCTGCCTTTTCTCCGAGTCCTAGAAGGCGTCGTGCGGATCTCCCCAGGTGAGGATGGACTGGCACCTGGTTTCCCTGCCCCTAGACCGTGCCCGCAACATGGCCCTCCTGCTAGCCTTGCCCTCAGCCAGGGTGCCCACTCACTGCCCCTCGCGTACCTCCACCACCGGGTAGTGGTTGATGTCGATGATCTTGTTCAGGTTCCGGACGATGACTCTGGTGACCTCGGCCAGCCTCTTGAAGTCGTACGTGTGCTCCGGCGTGACGTACATGTTCAGGGCTACGGAGGCCAAGTTGCAGACCGCGACCTGGGGGGGCGAGGGAAGGACTGCTCTCAGCAGCAGGCAGAGCCACACGAGCCGCCTGCCAGAAGACCCGCCCCCTCGGGCACACCCTCCCCACCAGAAGCCGCTCCCTCGAACCTCCCACAATCCCCGATTCCGAGCTTTGGCCCAGGCAGGTGGATTCCAGTGACCCACCAGGCTTAATCCGTTCCGCATAATGGGCGGCCGTTGCCCCTAACTCCTTTTTCAAAAGATCTGAACGGCCAGCTCCCCAAAGGATTTGGAGAACTGTGGGAAGCGGAGGGGAGCCCCAAAGCCTACATTTTCTCCCTATCTTGCTTCTCCATTTCACAAAGCAAGGCCTTCCTACTCACAGCTGCCTGAAAGACATGGGGAGCGGCTGATGGTCCCCAATACCTGAGGGGAGGGAAGGGGCAGTCTCCCCCAAACCGGTTCCCTGGAGCCCCAGCAGGTGGCCCACCTCATCGTTGTTGGTGTACTCCACGATTTCGGTGCACAAGTTGCTACACTTGATGGTTCCGAGGTTCTGCTGATTGCTCTTCCGGTTGCAAGAATCCTTGTAAAGCATGTACGGCGTCCCCGTCTCCGTCTGCGACTCAATGATGGCGTACCAGAGCTGCTGAGCCTTCACCACTTTGCGAACGCGCCCTTGCTTCTCATAGCTAGGAGGAAAGCAACGGGTTTCGAGATCACCTCCCTCGCCTCAGCCCACAGATGACGCACGTAATTGGGTTCTGGAGAGGTGGGTCCCCGAGACCACCCATGCCAGCTGGGACGAGGAAGTGGAGAGACACCCAGCCCCTCCTGCTGTTTTCCAGGCCCAACTCAAGCCGTTGTAAACCTCGAGGCCAGATGTGTGGGCTTTATGTGCTTCTTTTCCGACTCCACCACAGCCAAGTAACTCAGCAGCTTAAACATCCACTGGCCTCAACAGCCCCCTCCATACTGGACCTCCCCCAGCCCCACCCCTCGGGGGCACGCCGCCCACCCCTCCTCCAGCTGGGAGCACCCGCTCCCAACACAAAGCATCCATGCTCCAACCAAACCCACCAGCCAGGCAGGCGCACGACTGAGCTCCTGGCAAGCCAGCTCAACCTCATGCAAATCCTCAGCCCCCAAGCGCCCTTTTCAGGATTTTGGCCCCCCACCTTCGCACCCCCCCAACCCCCTTGGGAGACTCCAAAGACAGAGGGGCCCATCCACTGGGCACGTGGGGAAGAGCAATCTTTACGCCCCCCGGAACTGGTGAACGGTCTTCTTCAGACCTACCACCGTCTCCGGTTCCACACAGAATCTTTTCCACTTTGGGATAAGCAACTGGTCAGTATTTCACCGCTGTATTTGTTGAACCACTCTACCTCCTCTCACTGGCTTCTTAGCACAGGAAGAGGCCAGAAATATTACTACATTTCGTTTTGTCAAACACTGTCACGGCTTCCTCAGGAAGTTCTGAGAATCCATTTCTTTTCTGACGCAAACGTGTTCCGAGGCGCCCTGGAAAAACACTGCTGGTTCCATTTTACACCTCCCAGCCCGGCCGGTGATTCTTACCTCTCATAGAGCCTCTCAAAATCTTCTCCCCAGGCCTCATCAAGACCTGGGCACTCGCTTGGACACATCAGGGACCAGTCCTGTTGGAGGAGGGGAAAGGTCAGCTCCAGTAGGCTCGAGCCCCCCCCAAGAAGGAAGAGGCTCCTCCAGAGGCATCTGAGACCTTCCCGCTGCAGCCAAAAGGCTCCTGCCCTCAAGGAAGCCGAAGGACGAAGGACCCACACCCGGCCTTGGTTTTTCAAACGCATCACTGGAAACGAAGCTCAGACGAACACACGGAGCGTCCAGTTTTGCTTTTTCCCCATACAGGTAGTCCTCGACTTACAATCACAATTGGGACCGGAATTTCCATCGTAAGTTGTTCCGGTCGCAAGTCAAGTCACCACGTGACTGGACCCAATTTTACAACATTTTTACGGCAGTCATTAAGCGAATCAACTTTCATTAAGTGAATTTCAGGTCATTAAGTGAATCCAGCTTCCCCAATGGGCGTTTTTTGCCAGAAAACGGCAAAAAATGTCGCAAAATGCGATCACGTGACGGCGGGATGCTGCAACCAGTCGTAAATGCAAGCCAGTTGCCAAGCGCCCAAAATGCGATTGTGTGACCGCAGGGAGTGTGTGCGCGCGACATTTTGCGACTCTCAGAGGTGCTTTACAGGCCATAAAGCACCCATTCTGAGGCCATCATAACTTAGGACCATCGTTAAATGAACGGTCATAAGTCGAGGACTACCTGTACAGAATAGGATAATTCACTCCCCAGCCATCACCTACAGGTCAGGGAAGCGCTGGTCTCCTTAGGAGTAGGCCCAGCCTAACGACTGCCAGGGTAAGTCCTGGAAGATCCTGTAGGCTCAAGGGTGAGGAGGGGGCAGCTCTGTGTTTCAAGGGGAAATCAAAGGCGCTGGCTGGGCGCAGCTGGGAACAGGGCTGCTCTGCTGGCCCCCTTCTGCGGACCTCCCGAGCCCCTCCGGAGCCCCGCTGTGAGGACAGCCCATTTCCCTCCGCCAACTTCAAAGGGGCACCTGCTAGAGAAGTAAACTGCCCTCTCTGAGCAGACGCCGATGAGCAGAATTTGCCAGCTGGCGTTGGAGGCCACCCTCTGAGCCAAGAGGACACCCAACCCTGTTTCTGGCACGGGTCTGCTTCTTCTGTGAATGTTCATCTTGATTTGGGGAGGACGGGAGCCTCAGGGGGGAGGCGCGCCTTGGCCAACCAGAGGGGGCACCTTTTCCGAGTTGTCCTCTGGGAACCTTTGCGCCTACACCTGGGGTGGCTCCTGCCTGTAGCAACGGGGGGCTTTAAAGGCTGTAAGCCGCCTAGAGTCCTCCAATAGGGAGGGGATAGGCGGGGTATAAATATGATAGATAGATAGATAGATAGATAGATAGATAGATAGATGATAGATAGATAGATGATAGATAGATAGATAGATAGATAGATAGATAGATAGATAGATAGATAGATAGATAGATAGATAGATAGATAGATAGATGGTTCCTCAGTCAACACGAGGGCCTCAGGAGCTCTTTTAAAAGCAGGCCCACCACTTCCTGGCGCTCTAGTCCGCGTGTCTGCTAGTGGCTGTCCTGTTTTAGGCCGAGGGTTGGGTTACACGTCTCTTCTGCAAGCCACAAAATGTGTTAACCACCACCTTAAATAAATGTTCATGGGAAATAGAGCAACATACAACAATTCTGGCCAATCCAGGATTAGCCCTCAAGAATGGCACTTTCCAGGCCTCCAGCAGTGGGAGAGCAATCTTGCTCCGTGGGAAGGTTTCAGGCCACAGCAAGGCTGCTGCTTCCCCAGCCCCCCAGCCCCCCAGCCCCCCCCCCCCCGCCAGCTCTTCAGGAGGCCTGCCACGTCTCGGAGGAAGAAGCCGCGCTCCCTGCACCTGGTTGGTCTCCACCCGCTTCATGAAGAGGTCCGGGATCCAGAGCGCGTAGAAAAGGTCCCGAGCCCGCTGCTCCTCCTTCCCAGTGTTCTTCTTCAAGTCGAGAAACTCAAAGACGTCAAAGTGCCACGGTTCCAGGTAGATGGCAAACGCTCCGGGTCTCTGTCAGAAACACACCATCGCAGTGAAGACCAGTATCCAATCCCTTCAGCCCGAACTGTGTTTCCGGGCCCTCTTCCCAAACCTTCAAGTCTGCCAGCCTTCCGACCATACAGGAGGATCCTGAGGATGGGAGGCTCCCTCGCGACTGGCCAGAGACAAGCCCTCCCTTTAAACCCTGCTGGAGGAGAGCAGCCTGGGAAATCAACACCGGGCACGTCCCTGAGCACACGGGTCTCCACCAGCAACCGTGGAAGAAGGCATCCTACCTTGTTCCCCCCTTGGTCCACGTAGCGAGCCGTGTTGTTGTAGACTCTCAACATTGGGACCAGCCCGTTGGAGTTTCCATTTGTCTGAAAAGCAAAGAGATTCGAGACAGTTAGCAAGAGAAAAAGACTCTCCATCTCAAATACAGAGTGTGCTTTCAGTTGCAGTTTCAACACTTAATTCGTGGCATGCGTGAATTCAACTGGGCTGCCGACAGCAGACGCACCCCAGCAATGTAGCTGCCGGTGGCTCGGATGCAGCTCACGGCCACCCCAATTCCACCAGCGGACTTGGAGATGAGCGCGCAGTGCTTCAGGGTGTCGTAGATCCCTTCAATGCTGTCGTCCTTCATGCAGAGCAGAAAGCAGCTGAACGGAAAGAGAGGGAGATCTGCAGGCTCCGATACAACCAGGTAGCCTCCAAAACCACGCAGAGGTCAACCCTAACCCTTAAATTTCTTTCTAGCAAGATGGCTGTGCTTCCAAACCAAAATCTAACCGCTTAGGTCATTTTCTCAATTAAGGCCTTTCCTAATCAAACTAACTTTAGCAAATTTCCCAAGGCAAAATTACAAGCAATCCCGTCCATTACAAGTGGCTGCAGCAGGATCAAAGGCAACCACCGGAAAACTCCCCCAACCTTTCTCCGCTGCTGCCCTCGAGATGCTGGAATCGGACTATGGCTCCCAAATCCCGCTGGGGCCGTATCAGCTGGAGGATTAAGGGAGCTCACCCACCCGGAGAGCGGATGGCGGGGCGGCCCTGGGCCAGAAGCGGCTCCCTATTTCCCACGCCTCCCGAGCCACTTTGCTTCAGCAGCTCCTCCCCCCACAGCCCACCCACCCACCCACCCGTACCTGGAGAGCTGAGGGCGGTTGGTCCCAGCATTGAAGAGAGTAGGGGAAGCGTGGGTGAACCACTTCTCGGAAAGGAGGTTGTAGGTCTCAATGGCCGCCTCAATGTCGTCCTTGTGGATCCCCACAGACACCCTCATCAGCATGTGCTGGGGACGCTCAGCCACTGGGAGGGACAGAAGGGAGAGCGCGTCACAACTCCCGAGGGGAGCAGCGAGACGCTCCTGGGAAGGAGCCCTCTGCACATGCAGGACAGGCAGACCGTGCGTACTTGGCTAGGCGGGAGAGAGGCCCGTCCCCACACTTATTTCACCTGATTTGGGTGTCTTTGAGGCGTATAGATAAGAAAGCTGACGGCAAAACTGCTTCAAGGGTGCAAAAAAAAATCCCCTATCAATAAAAATCAATTTTAGAAGACTCACTGATTGTGTCACGTGAGCCAGTGGTGCAGCCAAGCGTTCAGCCCACGGTCGGCCTACTTTTGAGTTGCTCAGAGGAGCCCCAAAAGAGAATGTGCTTCCAGAAAGACAACGATGTTGCTCCTTGGAAGGGGCTGAGGCTTGACCAGGGAGTAAGGAACAAAATGTTCATGTGGGTCAACCCTCTGCTTGCAGGGGATCCTTAAGTGGCCTCTTGCCCCTGCCCAGATTACCCTTTGGGGAAAGACCCAGAATTATCAATATGAAACATACACCCACCAGGCTTTATCACTGGAGGAGCGCTGTGTTAGTCCATGGTAGCAAAATTTCAGGAGCCCGGTAGCACCTTTTCCAAATTTTATAAAAAGGCAGCCGCTTTCGTGAACTGCAGTTCACTGCATCAGATGCATAGAGTGGTTAACTGATGTAGGATTTAAATTGGGGGAAGTAAGGGGGGAAGACAGGATGGGGTTATGAAAACAATGTTGGTGTTCAAATCCCATCATGTTTGTTGAGACCTTCTGAGATGGCCTGAAACCTTTTGAGGAATGTGAGTTTCACAATTTCCCGCTTGATGGACCCGCTTTTCTAGAACAGTCACTTTGAGGTCTGTTAGTCAGAAAAGGTGCTGCTACCACTCGATTTTTTTGCCAGGTTTTGTCAAAAGTTCGAAAAAACTAAGAACATTGTACAAAAAATTAAGCCCATCGTACAAACCTTTAGAATTGATTTTCAGAAGATAGGAGCGCTCCAGAGTCTTATAGAAGAAAGATAAAAAAAAACATGTCATCAGGGGACAATAAAATCATACAACCCTTTATCACCCACAACCAATCCTTAAATCTACTGCCAGCCCCCCAATGCGCTTGCAGTAACTGCCCCTCCTCCCCACCGTGGCCTGGTGCCAGCAGAGCGCCCGACTGGACGAGGCCTCAAGGCTCTGCTCGGGCACCTGGCGGCCACAGCCTAGAAAAGGCACTTTCCGGCTGCGTTTCCTCAACCATCCCAAAGAAACCTTCCCAGAAGCAAAACAAGGCGTGCAAATCCTTGTTTTCTAGCAAGGATGGGCAACTGCTGTATATTTGGTTACGTGAACTGCCCAGTTTTGCTACTTGGGTGGTACACCAACAATCGTGATGCCCATGTAACTGGGACCATCAGCCGCAACTCCACGGTCCTTAATCACTTCTCGCGGAGGGTTTCAATGATTTTCCTGCACACCACGTAAGGTTGGACTAGATCAGCATTTCTCAACCTCGGCCACTTTAAGATGTGTGGACTTCAACTCAGCTGGCTGGGGAATTCTGGGAGTTGAAGTCCACACATCTTAAAGTGGCCGAGGTTGAGAAACGCTGGACTAGATGGTCCTTATAATCCCCTCTACTCTAGAACCCCATGATTACAAACGACCCTCTCTCAAGTCTTAACAGCAACTGCCGCCTTCAGAGACAGTTCAGCTCCTCCTTACCTTAAAGCCAAAGTAATTGTAGGAGAAATCCCGATCGTAAATTATTGCAGAGTTCAGTCGCTGGAAAAAGAAAAAGGGCATCAGATTCAGCTTCAAGACTGACTGGACCCCAACCAGCCTGAGCCCAAATATGTAGCTCTCTTGTTCATAAATATTGTAGAATTCAAATATTCGCTTTTGGGGAATCTAATCTGACTTCAGGGAGAGTTACAGTACAGGTAGTCCTCAACTTATGACCATTCGTTTAACAACCATTCAAAGTTATGACGGCACTGATAAAAGTGACTTACGACCAGTCCTCACACTTACGAACGTCGCTGTGTTCCCCAGTCACATGATCACAATTTGGGCACTTGGCCATTGGCACGTATTTACAACAGTTGCAGTGTCCTGGGGACATGTGATCACCATTTGCAACCTTCCCAGTCAGCTCTCAACAAGCAAAATCAATGGGGAACGTGATTCACTTAACGATTGCATGATTCACTTAACAACGACGGTGCTTCGCTTAACGATCATGGAAAAAAGGTTGTAAAATCGGGCGTAACTCACTTAACAAATGCATCGCTTAGCAATGGGAGTTCCGGTCACAATTGTGATCATAAGTCAAGGACTACCTGTAGCAAACTCCTTTTTTTTTTTTAAATAAAGCTTTATTAAGTTTTTCAACAAATACATAAAACTATAAGAAATGAAATAAAGTATACTACAAGAAAAAAAATCTAAACAGCGTGAAAATACAAAAAAAAGACTACTACATACTACACAATACGTACATACTAACTTACGACTTCTAAAAACAAAGATATGAATAAGTCAATTATCAGTCTCTTACTGTAGTTCTAACTGGAATAAGCATTACTTCTATAAAACATTTCCATTCTCAATATAACATTTCCTCTGAAACACTATTTTTCCCTTGAAATTGATATATATAAAGAAACATTTTTTTAATGTTTTAAAAATGTTTTTTTGTAGCAAACTGCTTTTGATCATCTCTTAATCATAGAATGCCTCCTGGCCTTGATGGTCTGTGTCACTAAGTTTAGAGCATTTGACAGGAAGCACCGCCAGTTCTACGTGAGCAATTGAAAATATTTGTTGCTATAAGGGACACAGACCCGGCCGAGACACAAGCCCTTGTGAGAAGAGCACCAAGCTGTGCTCACAACCCTAAATGCAGAGGAAATACCGGAATCACGAAAAAGATGCAGGCAACACTGCAAGCCGCGATGGCTGCACTTCCAACCGGCAGTCCTGCACACCTCTCCACAAAGGCACACTTGCGCCAACCCAAAAGACGAAGGTAACGTTCCGGTCCACGCCATCTCAAGACGATATTCCCCCAGGGCTAGAACCTTTTACCCCATCTGCTCAGAAGATGCTTTATTCAATCAGCACGTACATCTTTGTTGGCCTCTACAATGTCGAGTGTTTCTTTGGAGATCATTGGAGAATGCTTGCCGTTGTGTGGATTCACATAGTTGTAGAGGTCTTCCATCACATCTACAAAGCAACAAAGGCATGACAGAACATGGCTACCGGTGACACGGTCATATTAACACATGCCTACACGGCAGTCCAGGATCAATTTTCTACTCATCCATCTTTCCATTCAGAGCCCACCACCATTCAGACTGATTCATTTCTCCCCAAACAGTATAAACAGAATTATTCAGGCCAGTATCAACCTGAGGCCGTCAAGGAGCTAGAACTGTCCTCCGGCTTCTTTTGTACTGCAAGTC
The DNA here is from genome assembly GCA_023362775.1 of Charina bottae. Taxonomy (NCBI): domain Eukaryota; kingdom Metazoa; phylum Chordata; class Lepidosauria; order Squamata; family Charinaidae; genus Charina; species Charina bottae. Next base: position 4,293,472 of record JALMGJ010000045.1, on the reverse strand, counting down.
CAACGACAAAGCCTTCTCGGTGGTGGCACCAGGCGGCTACAGAAGCCCACCTAGTCTCTTACGTTTTGGCAGGCAGGGAAGACTGTTCTATTCCAGAACACCTTTTATTAACCTGGCTGTCTCTTAAGAACATCTTAAATGACCCTATTAATCTTTGCATCATTCTTTGTTTTATTGCATACTTTTACTTTTAGCCTTGTTTCTGACAGTACTCTTGTTGCAGAAAGAGAAGAAAAAAGGTGTAGCAAGTTAAATGAATATACTGTATATAGCACCATTTGGAGTTCTTTTTTTAAAAAAATGAAGCAATGTCCGGCAATCCCAATTCATCCCAAGGTGGTCTCGGCCAACACCCTTCCCAATAAACCCAATTTAAGTGCAGGGCAGGATTCAGTCCAAGACTATCTGAAAAGACTTCTTCAGCCCTTTTGCCTCAGACTCTGAATACAGGAGGAAGGAAGTTCTGCATTTTACAAAAGGGTTATTTCATATTTCCCAGCAAATACCAAGTGTTCCGAAGACCCGGTGGGCTCCATCCTCTTGGCCTTATCACGGCCCTCTGATGGACAGAAAGGGAAAAAGGAAGGGGCCAAGTTTCTTAAAGCCAATGATGAGTTTACACGTAAGTAATCTTTGAATTGGGGGCCCTGGACACACACCAACCATAGCAGAACACTTTCATTCAGCAGTGCATCTTTCCAAACCTCAGAACCATCCACCAAACCAACGCTTTCCCACACATCACTGATCTAGAACACCTTTTAGTCAGAGTAACTACATTGCCATTCGCCAACCAGCCGTCTGACTCCTGGATGTGCCCAACTCTCCCTGCAGAGCAAACGCCGCCCTGCCACACTCACCACTGAAGACTTTCTTCGTTTCTTTGTGCAGGTTGGAGACGGCGATTCGTGCAGCTAGGATGGCGTAATCGGGGTGCTTGGTTGTGAGGGTGGCGGCCGTCTCAGCAGCCAGCGTGTCCAGTTCTACGGTTGTCACCCCGCTGTAGAGACCCTGGATCACCTTCATGGTGATTTGAGCCTAGCCAGAAAAAAAGAGCACCTGATGACCTCTCTTACTCTTGGCAAACGGTTTTCCTGACGCATATCAATTCTACGGCCTACAAAACCTTCCTCTTGTTGCCATCCTGAAACATGGTACGGAACGAGATTTCAGAAAAAACTATGTCTCCCTGGATAAATCACAACTGAGAGGCTTCCCACGACACTTTGCCACCCTGCGCAGCTCCACCAGCTAAATCTAGGCTTTGTATTGAATGCAACGGAGTTGCGTAGCTTCTCCGAGCTACGCGTTCAAGCCACAGGAAGAGTTCTAAAAGCGGCCCATTTCGATTCCTCAGCATCCAATTATTTTATCTGCTGGAAAGCTGGATGTGGCCAACGCGTCCTGAAAAGGACGCTGATGAGCGTTAAAATGAAAAACAGGCGACTGAGGGGAAAAGGCTGAGAAGGGACTAAGGCCGTGGCCTAACGAGGCATCCTTTGTGAAGCGCGTGGTTTCGCATGTGTGTGGGACCACCTGTTGATGTGAACACGCTGACTGGAGACCTCTGAAGTCATCCGGACTGTTTGGCCCTTGATGCCAACACAGGAAGTTACAGTGTACCTGTAAACGTGGCCTTATCCCCCCCCCCGGGGTGATATGTTCCAACATGAATGGTCAAGCTGATCTAAGCCATCGACCGGAACAGGTTCCCATCTAAAATAAGAAACGATCGGGGGTCTCTAGTGGTAAACTAAGCTGCCTTGTCTCTGTGTTATTAATACCAGTTTTCCCCGCCTAGGAAAAGCCTTTTTCAGGTTAATTTATACTTGCTTTCCTGCTATTAACAGTAGGAGTCACGCTAAAGCGTAACGTCAGACCCCTAAGAGGAGTTCCAAGACGGGGAAGCTGAAAGTAACTTACGGGATCCACAAAATCCAAATTGAGGCCATAACAGAGCTTCTGGATTCGGGAGGTGATCTTGTCGAACATGACACGCTCGTGGCGGCCATCTGCGAGGGAGAAAAAGAACGTCCGATGTCAGAGTTGAAGGAGAATTTAGGCCAGTGCTTCTCAACCTTGGGAACTTTAAGATGTGCGGACTTCAACTCCCAGAATTCCCCAGGGCTGGCTGGGGAATTCTGGGAGTTGAAGTCCGCACATCTTAAAGTTCCCAAGGTTGAGAAGCACTGGTTCAGGCAGAAGAGCAGCCCTGCGGAGAGGCAGAGCCCCATCTTAAAGCCACATTTTGCCCTTTGCAAGGGTCAGGTGCCTCTGGGGGTCCTGCAAGCAGAAGATGAGGGAGCCACACTCCCCTCATTTGGAGACACGCTGCCCCCACCCGAGGGGGCACACGGGCTCCTCAAGACCAGCGGGCCCCGATGGACCAGAGAGGGGCCCCCGTCCCTCATCTGAAGGGCCTCGGCCAAGGTCCGTCTGGTCCCGCCTCTTCTTCTTAAAGAAGCTTCTGGGGGGCTGCAAGCGGGAGATGGAGCGCCCCCGCAATCCAGGGGGGCTGCGGGCCCGGCCTCGGAGGGGGGAGGGAGGGAAGGCCCGGGGGGGACGAGAGGAAGAACCCCCCCCCGGATTTGCCTGGCACGGGGGGGGTTCCTCCAAGGTCCTGCTCCTCGGCCCCACCAGCCGGGCCGGCCTACCTCGCAGGGCTGGCGCCCCCCCCGCCCGCGCCTTAAGAGCACCAAGGAAGAGGCCTCGCTGCCCCCCCCCCGGTGTCTGGGATTGGGAGGCCTGCAGTCCCAATCCAGGGGGGCCCAAGGCCCGGGGACTACAAAGCCCATCTCCCTCCAAGAAGCGAGGGAGGACGCCCGCTGCCCGGGTGGGGCGGATGGGACTTGGAGTCCGCTTGGGCGTGGGGGGACCCGGGCGTCTCACCTCGCTTGACGACGTGCATGGCGCCGACCCGGACGAGGAGCTCCGCCGCTGCCGCTTCTGCCGATCGCCCGCCAGCCGCTTTCCCGCCAGCCGCCGCGCCCCGCCCCCCGCGACGCCGGCGGCGCCATCTTGCCCACGGGCCCGGCCGCCGAACAGCCGCGCTCGCCCAGGACAAAGATGGCGGCGGCCGGGCCCCGCCCTCCGCATTCGCGCGTGCCCAGTGCCCGGCTGGAAGCCCGTCGAACCCAGCGGGAGAGAGGCGCCCGCCCGGATGCTTCTTCCCCCAGAGCGCGGCGTGACGCGTCTGCCCACGACAGCGCCCCCTGCAGGGCACCTCCAGCAGCGCTCCCGACGGCTCTCGGCAGCCAAGGCGGCGCCCGTGGGCTCGGTCCCCCCAGAGCCGGTCTCAGGGGAGGCTCGCCCACCCTGCCTCGCCCGAGCTGGGCTGCTTTCTCGAGCTCACCGCCAGGGCCGAGCCCCAGATGGTGCAGCCCAGTCAAGCCCCCGTGGGTCGGGGGTCCTGAGCGCCAATTGTGTTTGAGCAGCCCACAGGGCCGCGCCCCACCCTCAGGATGCGGGCGGAAGGGCCGCTGGGAGCCTGGTCCTCCAGACCCCCTTTTACACCCCCAGCTGGCAGCCCTCCCCACAAACACCTGCTGCTGCGCCAGCCCAGCCCCTCGATTTATTCCGTGCCAAGATCTATAAGGCCGCCTAGCTCAAACATGAAAGCTGGCTGGGTGACCTTGGGCCAGTCACTCCCTCTCAGCCCTAGGAAGGAGCCAATGGCAAACCGGGAGACTGAGAGTTCTAGTCCCGCCTTAGGCATGAAAGCCGGCTGGGTGACCATGGGCCTGTCACTCTCTCTCAGCGCTAGGAAGGAGCCAATGACAAACCAGGAGACTGAGAGTTCTAGTCCCGCCTTAGGCACGAAAGCCGGCTGGGTGACCTTGGGCCAGTCACTCTCTCTCAGCCCTAGGAAGGAGCCAATGGCAAACCAGGAGACTGAGAGTTCTAGTCCCGCCTCAGGCATGAAAGCCGGCTGGGTGACCTTGGGCCAGTCACTCTCTCTCAGCCCTAGGAAGGAGCCAATGGGAAACCAGGAGACTGAGAGTTCTAGTCCCGCCTTAGGCATGAAAGCCGGCTGGGTGACCTTGGGCCAGTCACTCTCTCTCAGCCCTAGGAAGGAGCCAATGGGAAACCAGGAGACTGAGAGTTCTAGTCCCGCCTCAGGCATGAAAGCCGGCTGGGTGACCTTGGGCCAGTCACTCTCTCTCAGCCCAACTCACCTCACAGGGTGGTTGTTGTGGGGAAAATAGGAGGAGGAAGGAGTATTTAGTATGTTTGCCGCCTTTATTTATAAAAATAATAAAGGCGGGATAGAAAATAAATAAATAAATAAAAACCAATCAATCAACAGAAATCAACAGAAAAAACCTGCCTAGAACAAAAAGGAAGTGCCAAGTCTAGCAGGGCAGCCAGGCACAGGGCAGAGAGAGCTGGGCCTGTGGTCTGTCAGGGTGGCGTGGGGGGCATCGCTCCAGGGAACAGGGCCCACCACAGGCAAGGCCGGCTCTGAGGTCCACAAGATGGCAAGAATTAGAGGAAGCAACCTGGAGATGCCCTCCCTGGGGGGCGTGTGGGGCGGGCAGATGTTCTTGGGAGAAGGCGGCCCCTCAAGGAACGGGTCCTGGGCCATCCAGTGCCTTCAATCCCGCCCGGGGGCCTGCTGGAAGGAAGCCAGGGCCGCTCACGGAGCAGTGGTGTTACCTGGGCACAATGAGACGCGCCCATAACTACTGCCCGCGCCGCTGCATTCTGGGCCCACCGAAGCTCCTGGATGGTTTTCAGGGGCAGCCCCATTCGGAGTGTGTTGCAACAGTCCAATCGGGAGGTGGCCAAGGCGTAAGTGACAGGAGCAGAGCCCCCACCCCAGGGTGCAAAGGCCCCCGGCCACAGCTGCCACCTGCTCTTTCAGCAGGAACTGTGGGTCCCAGAGAAACCCCCGATTGCGCACCAATTCTGCGTGGGGGAGTGCCATTTCGAGGGATGGCCCCAAGTTCTCACCTGTGCCACAGGGAGCGAAGCTTTGCCCTCCCTCCCCCCAAATGCCTTGTGTGTTTTTGTGGGCCCCCGTCTTGCCCCAAGCTGTAGAGCCCCGGGGGTGCTGCTTCAGCCCCCACCGTTTGGGTTGCCCCTCTGAAGGGGCAGTGCCAGGAGAGGGTGGGAGACTCCCAGGGCGCTCCCGGCGTAGCTTCGCGCAAGCTCAAGATAATGCCCGAGATTCACTTTCAGTCCGAGTTCCCCCCACGGGCTCCAAGCGCGCACGTCGCCTCTCCCTGGGCAGCCGCTGCCCGGGCGCCCTTCATCCGGCGGGCGCGGGGCCGCGAGAGCCTCCTCCTGGCCAGCGCAGGGCCCACCAGAGCAAGGGCGGCCTGGCATTCCCCGCGCCGACGCGCCCCGGGGACGCTCGCTTGTTCCGAGCGGCGGCGCTTCACAGCTGGCAGCGGTCCCCTCGAAAGCGCCCCCGCCCCCGCCCGACAACGCTCCGCCGAGTCTGGGTCAAGCGCGCCAGTCCCCGCCCCGGCGTCGCTCGCCGGGGGAAGCCCCCTCGGGCCCGACTCCGGCTGCTTTCGGCTCGTCCCGGCGCCCGGGGCCGCCGACCTGCGCGTCGGCGCAGAGGACCATGCGGGAGGGCCGGCCGAGCAAGCGGAGCCGGCGGGGCCGGCTGCTCCGGCGGGACCTGCGGGGGGGAGGGGCGGGGGGCGGCTTTCTCGGGCGACCTCGCCAAAGGAGCGGCCCCGGGCCCCTGGGCGAGCCCCCGCTTGAGCGCGGCGCGAGGGGGGGCGGGCGGGGCCGGCAGAGCCACCGGGGCGGGCCAGGTGAGCGGGCGCGGTCAGGGGGTGCGGCCGGCCTGCCTCCCTGCCCCGCCTCCCCCACCTGGCCTGGCCTGGCCGCGCTGCCGGCCGGAACTGGAGCGAATCGGTTCTGCCGTGGCGCCGATGGAGTCTCCTGCCGCCGCCAGCCCGGTGAGTCCGAGCACCCCGGCCGGAGAGGCCGAGGGAGCTCCGGAGGGGCGCCGGCGCGGGAGGTGGCCCCTGTTCGCCCGGGCGGGACTCTGTCCTCGCCCGCGGGGCCCCGGCTCAGCCCCACCTGAGCCTCCCCAGCAGGGTGGTTGTTGTGGGGGGAGACCCACGGCGTAGCTCTTCCTCCCTGCGCGGGGGCCCGGAGGAACGCCCCCGCCCGGAGGTCAGGTTCCTCGTGCCAAGCCCCTGCGGGGCAGCGCGGGCTGCCCTCCGGGGATGGGCCGGATAAGGTGGGGCCTTAGAAAAGCAGACCAGGGTGGGGCCCGGTTGGGGCTGGGAGGGAGCAGCCGGTCAGGAAAACAGCGCCCGGCTCCCAGGAGGGAGATGCTGGCTGTGTGAACGCCGCCCGGCCCGGCCCGGCCTGCTGCCCCAGGGGCTGTGCGGACGGGGAGGAGGGAAAGGAGGGCTGGTGGGACTCCTCACCCCGCCCCCAGCTGGACCAGCCACCAAATTCAAACTGGCACGCGGAGCTACAGGCGTCAGGCACCGCTTTCCGAACTGCCCGGCTCCTTCCTGGAGCTTTTGAAGAATGGAAGCTGCTGTTTCTGGGCTGGGTTAGCGCAGCCTAGGAGGGCTCTGGGCAACGAGCTTCCCTTGGTTAAAATCTACGCATTTTACTTCTTTCCTTAGTTTTGGTGCTTGCTTTTTCTTCTTTCTCCGGCTGCTCTGGGCAACGAGCTTCCCTTGGTTAAAATCTACGCATTTTACTTCTTTCCTTAGTTTTGGTGCTTGCTTTTTCTTCTTTCTTTCTTTTAAGAAAATGGGCGTTCGGTGTCCACGCCCCACAGACACGTACTTTTTCCTTCCCCCCCAAGCAACGTGGGCTCCACGGGCCAGGAGCCGGGTCACCGCGGGGCGGCTTTTGCCTCTGGGCTCCCCAGACACGGGGGCTGGCCTGAGACCAAGTCGGGAAGAGGGGCCGGTGTGTGCTGGTCCTGCTGGAGTTGCAAGAGCTGCATCTTCCAGGATTGAAAATCCGTTTTTGCTTGGCATTTTTGGAGGTGGCCCCCTTCGTGCTGAGGGGGAGCCTAAGGGCCCCGCTTCTTCACCGGCCAAGGCTTCCTTCCCACTCGGGAGGCTGGCTGGCCTCCAGTTCTGACCCCGGGAGACTTCGGCCTGCTTCTTCCTCAGCAGGTGCCCATCATCTCTGGGGAGGTCTGCCTGGGGAGAGGTTCTGGATTCCCACTCACGCCCAGCAGCTCCCCTTCCGAGCTCCCATTGCAGCCGCCCAGCTACCCGCTGAGGCGCCCGGTTGAGTCTGCCGGGAATCCTGGGAGCCGCGGTTCTGGCCCAGCCGGGAGGGGCCCCCACCTGCCCAGCTTGATCAGGGGTGTGAATCTGGGTGTGTCTGCAGACCGGGGGGACGGAGGCCCGGCAGGTGCCGGGGGCTCCTCCCTCTTTCCAGCTGCCTCTCCCCGGCTGAGGGATAACTCTTCCCCTGCGTGGGCGTGGGCCCGGGGTCCAAAGAGGGCCTCAGGACCCTCTGTGGTTCCCCGAGGCCCCAGAGAGGGGCCCCACCTGGGGGCCTCGCCTTCAGGTGATGGGGTGGTCCTTCAGCTCTCCTCAGCCGGCATCGCTCCGAGCCCGCGGAGCTCCTGGGAGGCCTGCAGGCAGGTTCCCCTGCTGACCGTGGCTGCCACTTCCGCCTTCCTCTCTCACACAGGCACAGCGTCGCTGCTCTTTCAGCTGGGCCTTCTCCAACCAGGCGCGTAGGACTACAACTCCTGTGACTCGCAACTGGCATGGGGAATTGTGGGAGTTGTAGTCCACAAGTACCTTGGGAGGTCACCTTCAGGAAGGCGGCTGAGCTGTTTGCTAAAAGCTGATGGGGTCTGAGCCATTCTGCTCTCCTGGCCCTAGAAGTGACTTCTGTTGGGCCTCTTCCACTTCTCCCAAGCAGGTGCTCTCCGAGAGTGTTGGCCTACAATTCCCATCAACCCCAGGCAGCAGGAGAGGATAGTGGGAGTTGTAGTCCAAGGCATCTGGCAGGCACAGGCCTCAGGAGGGCCAGCATGCTCCATCACCGTGTCTTTGGGGACCCCTTCTTTGCCTTCAAGCCCATTCTGATGTTCAAATGATGAGCAGCCCCTCGGGGTCTCCCTCCTGCCCCAGCGGCAGCCCTGGGGGTCCCGTCCTGTGAGGCCAAGAGCGCTGTGCCTTGGGCCAGGTGTCCAGGAAGCGAGGGTGGGGCCCCGCCGGTGGGAGTGGGGCCCAGCGGCCTTGCTCAGGGCCAATCCCACCGGAGCAAGGCCCTGCTTTTTGGGGAAAGATTGGCATCCCTTCATGGAAGAGTTCTGGACTTGTCCTTGTTTACGCCACCTGATGGTTTTTGCGTTTGGCCATTGGCTCGTTCTGCATCATTTGGTAGCATCTGCCTGAAGGAAGCCGACGAACGAGTGACCGGCTGGCCAGACAGACGGTGCCTTTCCTGGGAGCAGCGGATGAAAGGAAGGGAAAGATGCTGTGGTGAGGGGCCTGGGAAATTTCTGAGGCCCCCGAAGACTTCCCTTTTCTCTCCACAAGAGGTGGTGCAAAGGGCAGCGCTCCCGATTCACACACACATGAATTTCAGGAAGAAAGGGCCAGACACGGGTCTGGATGGGTTTCCCTCTCGCGCTGGCCAGGCGGGCACGGCAGCTCAGCTGGCTTCTCCTGAGCCCGGCAGCTGGACAGGGAGAGAAGCGGGGTGCCGACTCGGGCAGCACGGGGCCCTTGAGCTCTGAAGGAAGACTCAAGTGTTCAAGAGGTGGTGGGTGGCTGCCCGCCCTTGGGAATGCTTGGGCTGCTCCTGGTTTTGTAGCCACTAAGCCAGTTTGGCGTGGTGGTGTAACGGTCTGTGGGAGTGACCTTGAGAGAGGAGGAGGAGGAGAGATGCTGCCTAGGGAACCATCAGATAAAAGGAGGAGGAGCCCGCAGCTGCGTAAGGGTCAGAGAAAAAAACTCAGAAAGGTTCCGCCTTAACTTATCAGGCTGTAAAAAGAAATGGCAGGGGATTTGTACTTTCAGACTTGCAAGATTGAGGTCAGTCTGCCAGGCAGACCAGACAGGAAACACGGCCAGATGAGCTACTTCTACTTTCTTGTAAGGCGACATTAACAGAATCATGCAAGTCTGAAAGTACAAACCTCCCACCCTCCCTCTTTATCGCTTGAGTGGTCAGGGCGGGTCTTTCTTTCCTAAGTTTCTTTCTCTGGCCGTTACTCTGTTGTGGGCTCCTTCCTCTCTTATCTGATGGTTCCCTGGGCACCATCTCTTCCTCTCATCTCTCAAGGTCATTCCCACAGACCATTACAAGTGGTGAAGGCACCAGGCTAGAAACCAGGAGATCCTGAGTTCTAGTCCCGCCTGAGGCACAAAGCCAGCTGGGCGACCTTGGGCCAGTCACTCTCTCTCAGCCCTAGGAAGCGGGCAATGGCAAACCACTTCCGAAAAACCTTGCCAAGAAAACTGCAAAGACTGGTCCAGGCAGTCACCCGGAGTCAAGACCGACTTGAACCCACACCCACACCCAAAGCAATTGAGAGCAATTTTCTGGATGATTCACCAGTCAGGCTTGGGCAGCCCTCTCTGCCAAGCTGGGGTGCCATCCATTTGGCCTGTCCCTGAGGGGTTATGGCCCCTTCCCGGTGGGTTTTGGCTGACCTGGCTGGAGCTCCAGGAGAGGTCCTGGGGTCCCTCTGGGGAACAGCAGGGGCCCCTGAGGAGGATCCCCGGCACTTCCGCTGAGCTGTGCGGGAGGAAGCCAGGCGGGCGTCCGCAGGGCGTGGCCAGAAAAGTCAAGAGGGCAGCCGCAATGGTGCAGTTGAAGCTCCACCTTAAAACCAGGCAGAGCTTCAATTGCGTCTTCATGGCCCTCTCTCGACTTTTTTGTCCACACCGAGGACACCGCTGAGCAACGGCAGAAAGCTCGAAAGAGATCCCCGCGGGCGTCCAGGGAAGAGCTTCACTGGACTTTCTGCAGGGCCTGGAGACCTTTCCTGGCTGGCCTTCTTGGGCCCTGGCCTTCCTCTCCTGGGGAAGGTGATCCCATTGGTTGGGCCGGCTGCAGAGACGGCTCGTCTGCGACTCCTTCCCCCAGACACATGGGATGGAGATGGAGATGGAGTCGGGAGAGCATGCTCCTGAGGAGAAGCGGGAGGCGGGAAGGTTCTGGGTGCCCCTGAAAGGAGGGAGGCCCTGGGCAGGAGGGGCCTCCTCCCCCTGAGGAGGAGGACTCCTCCCCCGACTGCTGTCCCCCTGACCTGACCGGCATTCTCCTCTCTCCTTGGGCCATAGGTTAGAGGCACCCAGCGGAATGGGGCCGGCCCGGAGGGGTGCTGCCTGCCGTCCACCACTCTGCCCCAGAGGCAGCCGTCTTTCCTGGCCCAGGACGGGACAGCGGCCCCCGAGCCCAGACAACCCCGGGAGACGTGGGGAGGGAAGTACGAATTCCTGCTCTCCTGCTTGGGGTACTGCGTGGGCCTGGGGAACGTGTGGCGGTTCCCGTATCTCTGCTATCGCAACGGAGGCGGTGAGTGGACGCCCGGCCCCCCGGGCGGGAGAGCCCGCCGGGAGTTGCTCAACGCTGCTGCTTCAGGGTGGGGAGGGCGGGGGTGATCGTGCAGCTTGGCTGAGGGGCTTCTTGGTTTTTCCGAGATACGTACGTTATATTGGGGTTGAGCAGCGTTGCTCAAAGAGCAGAAAGGGAGTCAATCGTCAGCAAAGGAAATTCAGGAGAAGAGACTGGAAGAAGTACAAAGAAATCTGGATTTCTAACCAGCCCCATTCATTAGATCTCTCCGTGCCCGCAAGCCTTGCACGCCAGTCGGGCCCAGCACTCCCACCTCTCGCCTCCTGTGCCTTCCTTCTTTGCAGCTGTCTCAGCACAGGAGCCAAGTGTCGGCCTCTTGCTTGGCGTGGAAGATTTTCTGCTGCTGCGAGCTGTGTCCCCCCACCTGTCCAGATGGCGGGGGGGGGCTGCTCCTGGGGGAGGGTCCCCTGGACCATTGCTTTAAAATGGCATTGAATTCTTCTTCCTCTTCCTCTTCCTCCTCCTCTTCCTTAAACTCTTCATTGACCCCAGGATCAACAACCTCTTTACTCCTTCAGCCCATAGGTCATTATCTGTTCTTGAGTGCAAGAAAACAAAACTATCCAACACTTCGCCTCTTTGCCATCAGCTACGAGTTCGCTAAGCAAGCATGCTGACATTAACTTTGTCTTCTTCATGAATATTAATGTAGATTGTTCCATTTCCATTTTGACTTCCATACGGAGCTCAAAGCCTCCTTTACTTTCAGTAAGGGGTGTCATCCCTACATCTCAAATTGTTAGTATTTTGACTGTTGTTTCTTCCGTTCCTGCCTTTCTTACCATCACCGTATGCCTTGAGCAGGTGTGGGGGCAACGGGCATCCTTGTCTCGCCCCTCCCTCTGCACAACCATGCTGTTTCTCCAAACGCTGCTCTTAGCAGAAGCTTCTTGTTCAGAAGAAGAAGAATTGGGGGGGGGGTTGGACACACCTTTATCTTTAATGCATCCCACATTTGGGCACGATCCACACAGTCAAAGGCCTGGCTGCCATTGTGAAGCAGGAGTAAACCTCCTCCTCGCAGCCTCTCGCTCCCCCCATGATCCACTTGAGTTAGCCCTCTGATCTTCCGCCCTGATGTGTCTCTCTCTCTGCATGGCTCTATTCTTCTTTGTAAGCTCTTAACTCGAAATTGCGTGTGTGAGCAATTAGTTCAATGGTTCAATAACTTGCACATTCTTTGGCATCTCCCTTTCTTTGCACAGGTATACACACCGGTCTACAGGCACGCACACAGCTCCTGATAATTGTTCAGTTGTCCTGAGAATGAGGTCAAGTCAACAGCAGGGGTTTTCCTCTGCATCCCACTAGGGGGCGGTGTAGCACTGACAATCTCCCAGGAACAAAACCCATTTGGGGAAAGAGAGATCCAGGGACCAAGCGCCAAAGATCTTTTAGGCAAACAGGCTGCAATCTGCTATCTATCTATCTATCTATCTATCTATCTATATCTATCTATCTATCTATCTATCTATCTATCTATCATCTCTCTCTCTCTCTCTCTCATCATCTATCTATCTATCTATCTATCTATCATCTATCTATCTATCTATCTATCTATCATCTCTCTCTCTCTCTCTCTCTCTCATCATCTATCTATCTATCTATCCATCCATCCATCCATCCATCTATCTATCATCTATCTATCTATCTATCTATCTATCTATCTATCTATCTATCTATCATCATATTTCTGTCCCACCATCATGAAAAGACTCACGCTTCTTTCATATGATGCTTCCACGAAGCAGCCCAGAACTGTGTTAACTCTGCTGGCTCGCGTTCACCTTGCTGTCATTGGCCGCACCTTGTCCTTCTCCAAAGCTTTACTTCCAAGCCATGAATCCCCCATCTTGTGTGCGTGCCCCATTTTTTCCTCCCTAGATGGAATGCCGTACATTTCTCCCTGTTGAAGGACTCCTTGTTCCTCGCAACCCCATCTTCCAACCTGCCCAGATTAGGTGGCAGTCTCAGTCTCAGTCTCATTGTTGGTGTTATTGGCGTTGTGTGTTGAGGACCACGCCTACACTGGGTTGTCTTCTCTAGGGGTGTTTCTGATTCCGTACGCCATCATGCTCGTCTTCACGGGCCTGCCTCTCTTCCTGATGGAGCTCAGCCTTGGCCAGTACGGTGCCACGGGACCTGTCAGTGTCTGGAGGTGCTGCCCCCTCTTGAAAGGTAAGCCCGGGGGTGCAGCGTGGGCCCTTCCTGGAGCAGCAGGGCCAAGAAGCCATCAAGCTCCAAAGGGGAGCCCCATCAGCCCACGCAGGGCATCCTGGGAGTGAGAGGGGCCCCCAGATGGAGGCTTGGGAGGAAGGGCCTCCCAAAGGGTCTTTCTAGGACAGTGCTGGCTGGGGAATCCTGGGCGTTGAGGTTCACACAGCTGCAGGCTGCCAAGGTTGAGACACCCTGGTCTAGGGCCTTGTTGGCAGCGGGGGGGGGGGGCGGGGCTGCTTCCCCTTCTCTTTTTGCCCGTGGGGGACCTCCCCGTGCCCCTGGTACAACAGCAGCTGCTGCCTCCATGCAAGGAGCAGACGAGCTTGGGAAGACGCGCGCTGGGCCTCGTGAGCGAGAGCTCCCCACCCGGCTTGCCGAGCCCCAGCTCCGTCCTCTGGCCGTCAGGACCCTCCACTGCTTCCCCAAGAGGCTGAGCCATGTGGACCCCGGCCGCCTCACATGCCAGCCTTATGTCAGGCCAGCCGGGAATCTGCCAGTGCTGCTCCAGGGGCCTCGGCTCTGCTTGCAGTGGAGCTCAGGGACCCCTGGGGAGGGCATCTCCAGCCGGGGAAGGGGAGTCCTGGGAGCCTAGCCGGTCGGCGTCCTCCGCACCCCCTGCAGGGATCGGGATCGGGATGCTGGTGGTCTCCTCGCTGGTCTCCCTCTACTACAACGTCATCATCGCTTGGACCTTCTACTATTTGAGCATGTCCTTCCAGAGCCCGCTGCCCTGGTCCTGCGACGCCCCGCAGAATGGTCCCCTCTGCCAATCTCAGGTATCGGGTGGGTCCCCGGTGGGGAGGACGAGGAGCGGCGGGCAGCGTGGGAGGGGGCCAAGGGCCGTTGGATTGTCCCAGGCCACGCACGGCACCTCCTCGGCCCAGGGAGACGCTTGGAGCAGCCTTGGAGGAACATGGGGAGGAACACTGCCAGCCCTGTGATGGGCGCCTGTTTCTTTTCAGAATGGGTCTTTGGCCAACGGGACCTGGGCCAGTGCCAGCGAAGCCTTCTGGAAGTGAGTCTCGTTCATTGGCAGGGGGGTGGGTAGGAAACGTCTCGGGGAGGCAGCAGGGCACCCCTTGATCTCTCCTGGGCAGTGTTTCTCAACCTTGGCAGATAGGTGGACGTCAACTCCCAGAATTGAGAAGCACTGCTCTTGGGGTCAGCCGGGTGAAGCAGAGAGTTGGGGCTCGAGGCCTGGCCTTGGCTCAGCCTCTTCTGCTGGGGCTCCTGCTTCGGCCCCGGCCTGAGAGCACAGCTCCTCGTGGCAGAAACACGCACACCGTGTGCCAGATGGCAAAAAAGAGTTTCACCAGAAAAAAACCCTGTCCTGCTTTGTCTGCAGACCAGCAAACGAATCTGGCCAGGCATGGAGGGGGGACACTGGCCGGGCCTGCTTAGCGAGGCCCCCTTCCCCCATTTCCCTCACTGCTGCCAGGAGAAGGTGGCAGAGGGTGCTCATCTTGCACGGGCGGGCGGGCCAGGAAGACTTCTGCTCTGCCCCCTCTTGCGAGCAGAGGGAGGGGTCTTCCTGGCCATCGGCCACTCCTCAGCCCGCCTCTTCTGCTTCCAGCGAGCGGGTGCTCGGGGTGGTGCACAGCTCTGGCCTGGGCGACCCTGGCCCCGTGCGGTGGCCCCTGGCGCTGTGCCTGCTGCTGGCCTGGGCGGTCCTGTTCCTCTGCACGCTGAAGGGCATCCGGAGCTCAGGCAAGGTGAGTGGCGCGGCTGGGCTGCTCCTGGTCTCTGCTGGGGGCCGTCGTGCCCTGCCAGAGGGAGCCCCGGCAGGGGGCAGCGCGGGGATCCCCCCTCTTGCCTTGCCCTGGGGGCCCTGCCTGCCTGCAGCCGGGGGCCCCTCTTCCCCCTCAGCCAGCCTGCCATCTTCCTGCACAGGTGGTGTACTTCACCGCCACGTTCCCCTACGTGGTCATCGTCGTGTTGATCCTCCGGGGAGCCACTCTGGAGGGGTCCGTTGAGGGCATCCGCTTCTACCTCTCCGCAGACTGGAGCCGGCTCCGGAGTGCTCAGGTGTGTCCTCGGGCGGGGGCAGAATCGTGACCGTATTGCAGGGAAAGGGGTTCTGCTTTACCTCCTGCAAACCGAGGTGGGGACCCTGGCCTAGGAGGATGCGGAGGGCACCCCCTGGTTTCTTGCAAGCCGAAGGACAGGCCAGGGAGGGGTCTTTGAGGCTGGGAGGGCGGTGACCGCAGCAGGAGCAGAAGGAACGGGGCAGGTTTGCCTGGGGTTCCGTATTCTGAATCCAGCCCTCTCACGGGAGGCCAGCTGGGCAGGAAGCCCAACCCTTTATAGCCAGCCCTGTCCTGGGCACCACACGCCGTCCTGGGCTAAGCCGTGGGGTCTTTCTTAACCAGGTCTGGTGGAACCAATGAACAAGGTCACTGGTTCAACAAGCAGAAGCCATAAATATCTGTTTACAAACCATAGTAGCTTCCTTGTGGTGTGATTGCAAACACTGGCCTGCTTGGTAGGTCGCATTAAGACATGGTTTGACTAACAGTGGTTTCTTGAATAACCCACGACTGACTGGGCTCACATGGTCAGTGGGCCGTACTTAAGCCCTCTCGGTATTTCTGCAGGCATGGACTGTGGGAGCAGCCAGGCCTACATTTTGTGTTGATGCTTATAATAACAAGGCTTTTTAACCGGCGCTAATAAGTGGGGTTGCAAGTTGAGAGGTAAACTTGCAAGAGGGAGAAAACTGGACTCGGGATCTCTCCCTCCCTGGAGAAGGTCTGGAGCGACGCTGCCTCGCAGATCTTCTACTCCCTGGGCATCGGCTTCGGGGGCCTGCTCTCCATGGCGTCCTACAACAAGTTTGACAATAATGTGATCAGGTGAGCAGTCTGGCCGGGCTGACCCGGCTCCCTGGCATAAAACCTGGCCCAGCACAGATCAGCCACGCTGGGAGAAGAATTGGCTTTCCGGGTTCCCGGGATCAAACTCGTTGGGCGACCCAACCCGTTCCTCTGGGTGATGAGGAGGACAAAGCCGTGGGGCCCACCAAGGGCCTGGCGTCCGCGCAGGAGGCCAAAGCCCAGGGGAGGGCTGGCGGCCGTCTCGTTCAGCCCCACAGAGTCTCCCGCTCTCTCTGCCCGCAGGGACACGCTGGTGATTGCCCTCGGGAACTGCTGCACCAGCTTCTTCGCTGGCTTTGCCATTTTCTCCATCCTCGGACACATGGCTTGGCGGAAGAAGGTGCCGGTCGGTGGCAGATTCGGGTACGGAGGGCGCTGGGAAGCCCCGTCTGGCTGGGCTGCAAGTCGTCTCCCGATGGCTTTGCCCACCCGGGGCCCTCCAGAGCCACCCTGGGAGTCTTCGATGGTCCTCAAGCCGGGCTCAACGGTGGCTCCGAGAGCCAAGACCGCACGCCCCTGCTTTCCTGAGGGGCAGGCCATCTGGGGAGCAGGATCTGAGCTGCTTAGGGGTGCACGAAGAAGAGCCCCACCAAGACACCTCCCCACCCCTCACGGTTCCTCTCCGTCCACCGTGCTGCCCATGTTTGAGCAGGGCCAAAGGCACCGCAGTGGCCCTCGAGTGACCCTCGCTCTATTCACAGGGCCCGGACTGGCCTTTGTGGCCTACCCAGAGGCCCTGGCCCTGCTGCCCGGCTCAACGATCTGGTCCATCCTCTTCTTCCTGATGCTGTTCACCCTGGGGGTGGACACTCTGGTAAGTGGCAGCCCGCCGGACCCTTCTCAAAGCCTGCAGCTGCGTGAGGGGAGGGGAGGGGAGGGGAGGGGAGGGGAGGCAGCGTTGCCAGGAACTTCCCTGATGCTCAAAAAGCAGCAGTCCGGCGCCGGTCTTCTGCTGCAGCCTGACCCAACTGGCCCCTTCAGACCTATTGAAATTCCCATTAAGGTGGTGGGGGTTACAGTGAGAGTTGGATGTCCAGCTACCATCATGTCTGGGCGAGGCTCTCCCACAGATTGCCAGGGGTCCTGAAGCAAACTTCTGGGCCATTGAGGTGGTTTTTAAGGCAATGAAGCTCCCTGGATGCCACGTTCCCTCCCTCCCCAGCTATTTTCAGATCAAGGTTTCTGTTGGCAATAGTGAAACTGTCGACGGTTAAAAAGCAGCATAAAGAACTTAAATTACAAAGCTGTTGCAATTTTTGGGTTGAGCTTTAAATTTTATTCATTTATTTATTAGATTTCTCACCGCCCATCTCCTCCTACCAGAGGGACTCTGGGCGGTAGATGCTGCTTCGTCGTTCTCTTGCCTTCCCACTGGCCTGAGAAAAAGACTCCTGAGCAGATGAAAGGTTCCCACTATTAGAGCTGTGCTCTTTAAGGCAGCTGCCTCTTTCTTTCAAGCTTCCATAGGAGCTCGAGAAAAGACTCTGCTGCTTTAATGCTGCAGGTGCTTGAAAGAGGGGCGCGCTCGTGTCCTGGCCGTTCCAAAGCACCTTTTCTTCATCGCTCTTGAAGGGTGCCCAGCCCTGGTTCTGTCCCATGCGTGGCCCCCTGGGAAGGAGAGCTGAGCCTTGCGGGACGTCTGCTTCCTGGCAGGCCACCTTAAGGCTGCCTGGGATGGGGCCGAGAAGGAGAGGGCGGGCGGCTCAGGACGGGGGGAGGGAGGCTGCCTTATTCTCCCTGGCAAAGCCAGTAATGCTCCCCTGCCTGTCTGTCAGTTTGGAAACATGGAGGGTATCACAACGGCAGTGATGGACCAGTTCCCGCCCCTGCGCACCTGGAAGCGTAAAGTCATCCTTCTGGGTGGGCTTTGTTTTGCCTTCTACCTGCTGGGCCTTCTCTTAATTACTGAGGTAAGAACCGGGGGTGGTGGTAGAGAGGGGCAGGGAGGTGTTTTAAGTTTCTTTCCCCCACCCCCAGGATCATGATTTATTGCGGGCACCATTGGGGAATCCTGCCTTTCCAACTGATAAGGAATGGGTTGCTGCTCTCATGTCGTTCTGTGTCTCAAATGTGGCTGCTCATGTGCTGAAGCTGGGAGGTATGCAAGGTCCCCTGGCTTGTGACCGTAACCGAAAGTGTGAGGTTTCTTGGTGGGGTCATCGGCTGTGAAAGAGCCGCTGAAAGAGGGTTGGGGGTCCACTGTGCTGTAGGAACCCAGATTTTGCTTTAGCCTGCGGCATAAACCAGGCTACCACATTAAGCCACCCTTCACAGGGTGAAGCCGTTTGACTGGGCATTGCTCGTCCCATGAACGCAGCAGGAATGATTTGTTCTGCTAGGTTTGGATGTACCACGTTGTAACCTTTGTTGTGCTGGCAAAGGAGAGCATCAGGGGTGGCGTGGTCTGGTCAGGCATGCCGCCTTGAAAGCCTCAGACCTTCTGTGAGCCTTCATGGGTTGCCAAAGCCTGTGCTTTGTGGGCGAGCACTGCTGGGAACCCAAGGTGGCTTTTGGGGTCCTTGGAAAAGGTGAACCCGTTCAGATGCAGTCCTGGCTCTGAGTTGGGTGGACGCCCACCCCGTAGCCCCTCGAAGGACAGCAGGGGACCGATTTGGAGGGTCCAGGCCAGTTCTTCCCACTTCTCCACGGCCTTGCCCAGTTCGGTGCCTTGCCGCAGCTGCCAGGCGTTTGTGGCTTTCCCCTCGCAGGGCGGCATTTACTGGTTTACCCTCATCGACGCCTACAGCACGAGCTTCGGACTCATCGTCGTCGCCCTCTTCATGTGCCTCGGCGTTGCCTTCTGCTACGGTGAGTCCAGGCGGGGCTGAGCAAGGTGTGTAGGCAGCCAGCGGCGTCTCGCGGCTCCTGGGAGTCTCTCCCTTCTTCGTGACTGCCCGAGAGTGGGCCGCTGCGTTGATCTTCACAACGAACCAGCACAAGTGGTCTGCTTATGTGCAAAGGGTCATTTGTCTTGGTCAGGTCAGGTCTCCCTTTCCTCACTGTAAAAAATGGAAGCAATTGAAGCAGTGTTTCTCAACCTTGGCCACTTCAACTCCCAGAATTCCCCAGCCAGCAAAGCAAAGCTGGCTGGGGAATTCTGGGAGTTGAAGTCCACACCTCTTAAAGTGGCCAAGGTTGAGAGACACTGCATTATAGAATAGACTTGACTTCATCAAGCATCGCTGAAGTGGAAAATGTCAACAACCCTTTAATGCCCACTGGGCTGCTTCCCAAATTAGTATTGGCTGGTAAGGCTTGGTTTCGGAAAGAACTAAAGACTGCAGTCGCTACCTCCTTGGCCCTGGGTCAAAGCCGAGGCCGTGGCTGTGGAAAGCGAGTCAACTGTCAGAGAGGCACTGTGGATGCGTGTAAAGAAAAGTGCAAAGCAGGGGGGGCGGGGCGGGGGGCTTCCCCACGGCCATGCGCTGCCTGCTTCCTTTCCTGCAGGCGTGAACCAGTTTTGCCAAGACATCGTCGACATGATCCGGCTGTGCCCGCCCTGGTGCAGCCAGCTGGTGCTGTACTTCAAGGCCTGCTGGGTGATCTTCACGCCAGGGATGCTCCTGGTAGGCCAGGAAGGGGGCTTTGCAGTCTTCCTGTCCCCCCCACTCCTGCGGGGATTCTGGGCAGCAACGGGGTGGCCCCCCTTGCCCCCCTCCGCTTGTCTGCTCTTTGACCCCCCCTCTGTCTCTGCTCCCTCCACAGTTCATTCTCTTCTACATCTTCCTGGACCTCTCTGGCACCACGCTGCACTACGGGGCGTACCAGTACCCGCGGTGGGGGCAGGCGTTGGGCGTCTGCATGGGGGTGCTGATCTGCATTCAGATTCCGCTCTGGGCCGGCATTGCGCTCTGCAAGGAGTCTGGGACGCTGGTCGACGTGAGTCGGGGAGAGCCCGGTGGGTTGCGGGAAGGGCAGTGCAGAGGCCTGCCGGTGGGGAAGGACCCCCGTCCTCTCAGCCAGGCCCCAGACCTCAGTTGGCAGGAAACGAAACATGGGCGTTAGTTCAGGCCTCCTCACAGGGAAGGCTGTACCAGCAACTGAAGCGAAAGGGTAGAGAGTGGATCACCTGTGCCCTAGGTTTTCCCCTGCAGCTGCCCTCGCCTACTTGCTTGGGGTCAAGTCCCCCTGTGGGCAGAATTTTCTTTTGTTCTCTGGTAGAATCTGGGTGAGGGCGAGACCCCCCAGCACAGCATTGCTGACACTTTAGCTTGAGGCTGGAGGCTGAATCGGAGAACTTCTTCCAGGAAGCAGACGCACCGTCCTGCCCTGCCCTGCCCGCGTTGTGGCAGCTCTTGGAGAGCGGCAAGGCAATGCTCTGCCCTCCCTGCCTCTCCAGAAGTCCAGTGCACATCCACGTAGGGTTTTTTTCCAACAATCCCCTTGATGGCTGGGGTGGGTAATCGGGGCTCGGCCGAAACGAGCAAGCCTCCTGTACTGTCCTTCCAGCGGTTCAGGAAAGCCATTCGTCCTCTGAATTCCTGGCGTTCTGCAAATGGCCGCGAACTGCCCCACCAGGTCATTGACGTTCCCTACACTGTGAACTTGACGGACAGCGACTTTGCGGGGAGTTGGCAACCGCCGGATTGCAGTGAGGCCTGATGCTGCAGCCAACGCGGGGGGAGGCTGCTTGGTCCCAACCAGCTGCCTGTTGCCAGCCCTTTGAAGAGACGCTGCTGCTGGCTGGGAGGGCGGGCGGGCCTGGGGGATGCTGGTGCCTCCCGCCCCCTCCCCACGAGAAGCCCAGGGGGCTTGGCCATCGCTGTGGCTGCTCTGCTCCCTGGTCAGAGACCAGGTGATCCTGGGCTCCGGAATCCTTTCCAGCACCTGCCTGGGCGGGTTTGCCCAATCTCCGAAACAGAAGGGGCTGGTCTCCACTGGGGCTTTGCTGCTCTGTGGCAGTCCTCCTCCTCCAGCCCAGGGCACGCCCTCCGCACCTCACCGCCCAGATTCTTCCTCCTGGATTCTGCCCGCCTGCCGCCTCCTGCAGGAGGCCTGGGCCCTGTGCTGGCTCAGCCACCTTCAGACAAACCCTGCGCTTCCTCTTGCGCAGTCTGCCTGCGAACCAGAGCCGAGTTGGAGGAGGATCGAGGACGGGAACGTATGCCGACAACGGACACCTCTGGCTGAGATGCCTGGACGGACCCCCCTTTCCTTTTCCTTTTGAGGGGTCAGGGGTCGTACAAGTGCTCCCCCCACCGACCCAGGATGCATGTGAGGACGCTGCCCAGTCTTGCCCAGTGTCCCCTCCCTCCTCCCCACACGGGGGCTTCGTAAAGCACTTCCAATAAAGGGCGGTGGGGAGAACAACAAACTTGAGGAAGGTTAGATCATTTTTAGAGGCCCTTCTGGAAGTCAGACAAGTCAACCTGTTGTGCAGGAAGCAGCCGCGTGTGCCGCGTGTTCTGGCCCCAGGCGGGGCTCCCCGCCGGGTAATTCCGGCTCTTCCGAGTGAGGCCGCGACGCCCTCCTGGTTAGCGGGGGAGGGTTCTGCTGGCCATTAGAAGGCAGGACTTTTGCCTAGGAAAACGCACCCTGGGCCCGAGGCCGGGGAAAAGAAGGGCAGTCTGCTCTTTCGGCCGCAAGCCGAGCTGGGGGGCAGCAGCACCTCTGGCCGCCTCCGCAGCCATCTCAGAAGGACACCACACGGTTGAGCTTATTAAAACAGTCTACATGCTTTATTAGATTCAAAACAGTTTTATGAAACGGCCCCTAAGGAAAAGCAGCCGGCCGGCCCAGAGAAGCTGCCTCCGTTCCAGCCTCAGCAGCCACCCCGCAGCCTTGCTGGCCGGGTGGCCTCCCTTGCCCCAAGACCCAGGGAGAGGGCCTCCTGTGCGGCGGCCCCGCGGCTGCTCCGGCCAGTCCAAGAGCAGGGAGGGCGCAGCCAGGAGCCCGGAGCGTCGCCTTCCTCTGCCCCAGCCGTGCCACCCGGGTCTGGCCACGAGGGCCGCGAAACTCCGGCTGCCGTCCAGGGGCACCTGGAGGGGGGCGGCGGGTGCAAGCCATGCACAGTCAAGCAGGGGCACTCCGGCCCCAGGAGGCCCCCCAGCAAGCGGCATCGCTGGGCGGGCAGTGGGGGCTCCCGTGCTGCTGCGGGGCAGATCTGGTCTGGCGGTGGGCGGCTCTCCCGGTCCTTCCCCGCCCTGCAGCTACTTCCGGGGCTTCTTGAAGATCTTGAGCGGGAACTTCTTCTTGCCAGGGCCCGAGTCAGTCTCCTCGCCAGTGGAGCCACTGTCCTCCTCACCGGCCGCCGCGCCCATCTTCTTGGCGGCCAGGTGCGGGATGCGGCTGTTGGCCTTGCCGGCCAGGAGAGCAGGTGCGGTGCGGCTGTCGGCGGGTGGCGAGGGTGTGTCGGGCTCGGTGGAGCTGGGGCTGTGCGAGCGGGAGGAATCCCCCGAGCGGGCGCCCCCGGGGCCGAGCTCCGCCAGGCTGGCCGCCTTCTCTAGCCCGTGGTGGTTGAGCACCGGCGCCGCCTTCATCGTCAGCGGGCTGTCGGACTCGGCCGGCTCTGCGGGGCGCTGCTGATGCTGCTCCTCGGCCGGCTTGCTCGGCAGGGCAGGGCGCAGATTGGGTGCGGAAGCGGCCGCCCGCTGGCGGTCACTCAGGTGTGGGATGGAGGAGTCCGAGTCAGAGCGGGCCAGGTCCCTGCGAGGGGGGGGGGATGTGAAGATGTTAGTGCGACCCTGGAAGGGCTTGAATGCCTGCAGAGGCAGCAAGGAGCCCAGGAGGGACTGCCTTCAAATGCCCCCCTCCCCAATTACTTCAGCGTTAGGGCTGGATTGCCTCCTGCTCAGCCGACCCAACCCACGGAAGGCTGGCAGCCAGAACCTTCCCCCGGGCCACCCTCACAGAGCCCCAGGCGGGCTGATGCAAGCAGGCAGGTGGGGGTGGGGAGGAGAGGCTCCCCTTCTCCAGCCCAGGGGGGCATTCGGAGGTCCCAGCTCCCACAAGGAACTCCTCTTGCAGGCCCTGCAGGAGTCCCACTCTGAATTGCGCCGTGATGTTCCTGGGGGAAGAGGCCCTGTGGCAGGAGGGACACTTGTCTCTTCCAAAGGGGGTGGCGGGGTGCAGCCCAGACTGGAGTGCATCTGCCTGCAGGACCGATGAGGGAGAGAACGTTGCTGCCGTTCTCAGCCCCCTCCTCCGTTTTAGCCAGCTCGGTCCCACGGAGCTGGAGCTAGAGCAGACGGAAGCTGCCCCCTCTCCTCCCCAGCAGAAGGGATCCAAGACTGGGGTGGGCTGTGCCCTGGGAACACGCCTTGCCCTCCCTCCTTGGCGCACTGAAGCGTGCCTTGCCTTGCCTTGCCTTGCCTTGCCTTGCCCTGGGCCAGTGGGTCACTCCCCCAGCACGGCCGGATGCTCCCACCCCAGGCAAACGGCCGAGAGAAACCAGCCGCAGCAGAGCCGCAAACCGCCAACAGCTTCAAGCAGAGCAAACGCAGCCACACTCCAACCGGGGGGGTTAAGAAAGCTCCCTGTGCAATCGGTGGGTTTCACCTGACGTCTCAGCAGGCACAACACCCCGTGCAGCAGCGGCTGAAAGCAGCTGGCCAGCGGTTAGGCGAGGGGGCACGTGCCGAGGCCGAGCAACAGGACAGTACCCCAAGCTCTCCGTCTGGCAGTGCGTCCCGGAGGTGGCGTCAGGAGGGGGCAGGTTGGGCAGGGCATCCATCTGGAGGACGTAAGAGGAGGTGGTGTGGTGGTAGAGGATGGGGAGCGCGTGGCAAGCCGGAGCAGAGGGCGCTCCGTGGCCGGCCGCGGAGGAGTGAGGAGGAGCGGCCTGGACGTCGATGCTGCTGCAGCTGGTGAGGCTGGGCATTCGGCACAGAGTGACCCTGCCGGGCAGGTAATGCACCAACGGTCCCGATTCACCCTGGCCGGGGGCCTGCTGGTAACTCTCTACCAACCTCTGAGATCCCAAGGAATGCTGGGGGTCCACCAGGCGCTGGCGAACGACGCTGCTCGGCAAGGCGGGAGCTGGAGCGAAAGAGGGGAAACGGGGCCAAGTTAGGACGGAAGAGAGAGGGAGGCGGCGCCCGTCGCCATCTAAGGCCCGTCCTTCATTTCCTTCTGGCTGCTTGCCCGGCGGGGGGGGGGGGGGGGGAGAGAGGCTGTCCCGCTTTCCCCCTCCGCTCTCCCCATTTCCTCTCCCACCCCCTGCGGTGCGGCTGGCAGCAGAGGAGGAGAGGCGGAGAGCTTTTCCGAGGTCTGGCTGAAGCACATGAAAAGGTCTGGCTGCGACCCAGGTTCCCATCACCTACTGGCACCAGCCCCCTTGGGACAGCCCCAGGGCGCCCCGGTGGAGGTGCCCAAGGCTGGGCCCGAAGGGGCATGCAAACGGGGCACGGGCCTGAGGGGTTAACCAGTGCACGAAAGAGACGAGGGGCCAGGGCCCCGCTGAGAACCGAAGAACCAGGAAGCAGCCCGGCCAGCCCTCTTCCGTTCGGAGCGCCTCTCCCAACCGCCTTCTCCCCAGGGGGAAACATTTCAGGCCCTGCACGTCTTTGCTGAAGAACTGGCTTCGGGCAATTCTGAGTGGAAAAATACTCTGGCGAGCAGCAGCCCGACCCCAAGGGCCCTGCGGCTGTGGGCCGCCCCCAGAGGCAGAGGCCCCAGGAGGAGAGATGCTTTCCGCTGCACCGGACGTAGGGGCTGCCCTCAAGCGGATAGTTCAAAATAACTTCAGGAAGCCGGACAAAAATCACCGGGCTCCGAAGGCGGGGGGCCAGTAAACTTTCTCTCGATGCAGTTTGTCCATCCTCTGGGCCCTTGGGAGCTGTCCCTGACGGGCAGAGCATGCCAACTTCCTGGCAGCCGGGCAGGGAAGGGGCACATGGGAAGGCTTTACAAGCAAAACAGCAGCTGTTCTCCTTTAGAGCCGACTCCCCTTAAAGATCCGCGGTGGCGGCACGTGCAAAAGAGCCCAGTCAGCCTCGGTCAGCCGATCTCAAAAAGCAGGGCACGGCCTGTGAGCAACTGGATGGGAGACCGGCCGGACAAGCCAGTGCTGTAGGCCGGACCAGGAGGCTGAGGCTGGCAAGTGCCCTGCTCCTGCCAGGGAGACTCCCTGGGCATGTTTGTGCAGTCACCAGGAGCGGAGCCCAGCCCGAGGAGCCCCTTCCCAAGGCAGGGCATTCCGCACTACCGCCAGCTGCGAGGAGGGCGTCTGCTAGTCAGCAGCAGGAACAGCCGCCGGAGCGCTTCCAGCGACGAATGGTGCCTGCTCGTCCGAGAGTTTGCCCCTCTCTCTCAGCGCGAGGAGTTTGCCCACTTCCTCGCCCTGCCCTAACAGAAGAACGAAGAGTGGGTGTCTGTCCCAGGGAGACTGCCCCCCACCCTGCTCTGCTTCCAGGGTTTCTGCCCCGCAGCGGTTCTTCGTTCCAACGGGCACTGCCCTCCTGGAAGGGGTTAGTAGAGATGCCAGAAAGGGCAGATGGGGTGAGAATTAGCTGCAATGCTGAAAACAAAAACGACCCCGACGGGGACAGGAAGAGGCGGTTCGGCTGCGGCTGCCTGTTTGGCTGAGTTTAGTCTGATGGGTGAAAGCGAATCCAAGATAATAGTTCTCAAACCGGGGTGTTTCCAGAAGGACTGATCCTCCGAGCAGAGAGACGAGCGGTCACTGTACTTGTGCCCCAAAAGCAAGGCGACGTCTGGCATTAGCCAACGAGAGGAGGGAGGCGGGAAAAGAGAGAGCATCATTGGCACCGGCATTTCGGACATTCGCGGCAGCCGGTTCCCCCTCGCTGATGTTTCTGCCTGGTGGTGCCTGGTCCTGACCCCCAGTCCGGACCCTCTAGAGCAGCGTTTCTCAACCTTGGCAACTTTAAGATGCGTGGACTTAGACTCCCAGAATTCCCCAGCCAGTCAAAGTCCACGCATCTTAAAGTTGCCAAGGCTGAGAAACGCTGCTCTAGAGGAAGACGGGCCCTTCCCAGCGCGGACCCTCGCCACAGGCTTTCCTCCCTGCCCCCTCGGCCCCTTGGACGCCCTTCCCACCCCCCTTCCCCAGGGCAGATCTAAAGGCCATGCCGCCTCGGCTTGGCTCCTGGAGCCAAGGGTAAGATGCCTTCTGCAGCCTTGCCCGTACCCCAAAAAGTCTGCAAGTCTGAATGCACAGCTACCTCCCCTCCGTGTCAAACCGCAGGTGCCCAACTGAACTGGATACTGAGAAAAGCACTCGGTGAATGCTCAGAGGCACTGCTAGGATTTAGCCCAGGTGCTCTAAGCCCAGGCCATTCATTGCGTTCCTTGAGAAAGTGAGGCTTCTGCAAAATAAGTAGACTTCCTGAAGCACCCTCCACTGCCGATGGGGCAGGGGGGTTGGCTCTTAAGGGTCTCGGGGGAGCCAGGACATCTGGTGTGGAGCAGGCAGCTCTTCCGCCGGCTCTGGCCTTTTGGGCCAGGAGGGGAACCCAAGGGCTCCGTGCCCGAGGAGTCCTGTCTCGGGGAAGCCGAGGCCCGCCTGTCCCCCGTCGGCGGCTCCCCGTCTTTCTGAGCGCCCCGCGGCGATGCAGAGCTACCTACACTGCATGGACATAGGCGAGACGATTTCTTCGTCCAGGTCATCCACATCGTCGGTCATGATGAAGTGGGAGGTGTTGGGCCGCACGGGGGCGCCTATCCAGCTGGGGTCGACGTTGAGGGCCGCCACCAGCGTGTGGATGCCCGGGTTGCTGACGATCTGGAAGCCGCAAAGCAGCTCTATCTGATGCCAGCGGTGAAGCCGCTCTCGCAAGGCCGCTGTCACCTCGCTCAGTGCCTGCCTGCAGAAGAGAGGAGGAGGGGGAGAGGAAAGTAAGGGGGCTGCAGAGGCAGGGGGCACTGGGGGAACAAGGCAAGGCCGGTCGGGGTGGGGAAACGGCCCGGGCGGCTTGTGTGCTCGCCATTGCAGCCGTCTTGGGCTCTGCCCTCAGGAAGCACAACCGGAGGGGGCCTTCTGTGCCCAGCTGAAACGCAAACCGCCTTCCCACCCATTCTCCCCCTCCCTTTCCCCGCATGGCGGCTGCCTTGCCGCCCAGCCCCTGCCTTGTGGGTCAATGCCTGAACAGTTCCCACAGCCGGGAGAGCAGGACGGCGGGGGTCTTTCTCCGGGCCGGGCGGGGGGCGCCTTCACTGGACAGACGAAGCCCCTGCTGCAAGGCTTCCCTCGATCGGGGCCTGCCCAAAAATTTCCTCGGGGGTCCCGGGAGGGATTATCTGCGGTATAAACTCACTTGGCCGTTAAGATCTTATGATCCACGTCGTCCAAGGACGAGCTGTGTGCCACGTGGAACGTGCCGAACAAGGTGTTACGCTTCTTTTTAATTTTTTCAGCCTGAAGAGGAGAATAGACAGCGGACTGAGCAACGCTGGGGCTCAGAAGGCCCAGCCAAACGCCCCCACGCTCAGCAGGCCGCCGGCCGCTCTGCGGAGCACTCTGCCCTCTCGTGACCCAGACGCGGCCCCACCGCCACCCCGGGGCCTCTGTCACCCTGCCCCTCCTGTTCAGCGAGCTCTGGGCCGAGGTGGGGAAAGGCAGATGCCCCCGTTCGGGCAACAGGGAGCTGCCACGGGCTCCCTCTCTCCAGCCCCACCCCTCCTCACCCACCCCCTTCTGGCAGACACACCCTCTGGCCACCCGGCAGACTCCTTCCTTCCACCTGCGGCTCGGTTGCAGCAAGGACTGGAACGGAGCGGGAAACCGAGAACGTCCGAGCGAATGAGGAGCGCCGCAACGGGCTCCCTGGCTCAAGCCCTACATGCGACCGGTTAAGAAGGGACTCTTGGGGTGGGGGGTCCCCAAGGCTGCAACGCTGGCACTCACCCCCTCCTTGGCCAAGAGCAGCTGCTTCTCCGCGTTCTGCTTCTTCACGTTGTAGTACTGCACCTCCACCTCGTGGGTCAGCTGCAGCCATTTCTGCAGAGCCTCGGGGACCGCCCAGCTGCTGTGGGATTCCAGCTCCTTCTCGGCGTTCCTGAGGGCCATCCGGACCTGCCGGAGGGAAACGGCGCGACGGCCGCTGCAGCGCTTCAACAGGCAGAGAGAGGGGCCGCCCTGGCGGGCCACACCTTGCAGCGGCAGCCTGGGTGCCACGCTGACCCTTGACCCTCGAGGGCCGCCTGCCACGGAGGGAAGCCGAGCTGCGCGGGCCAGGCGCCCACCTGCCCCGCAGGACGTACCTGCTCCAGCTCTTGCTCCGCGTACTTCTGCCTGCTGAGCTCATTCTCCGTCCCTTCCCGCAGCTCCCGGAGCCGATGGGCCTCCTGCTTTGCTATGCTGATCTCGTCCTGGAGCCGCTTCTCCAGGGAGACCTTCTCCACCTCCACCGTGCGGTGCTCCTCCTGGGCCTTCTGCAGCCTGCAAGAGAGACGAGGAGCGATGACACACGGGGCGGGCGGGCGCAGATGGCCCCTTCAAGGCTGCCAGCCTACGAGAGCAGGGACAAGAGCGGCCTGGCGGAAGGATGGAAGGGAAGGGGGGCTCCTGAAGATGCAAGTCCTGAAGCAGAGAGGGGGACGGAGAAGGCGTTCCAGAGGAGCAGCAGCAGAAACCGGGCAGAAGGGGTGGAGGAGGAGATCCAGAGAAGGATCCGAAGGGGAAGGGAGAGAGGGAAAGGAGCTGGATGAAGCTGGTCAGGCTTCAGTATCTCAGGGTTCCCTTGGAGGTCTTCTTGAACCCCTTTCATCTGGCTTCAGAGCAGGCCTCCAGCAGAAGGATCTTCGTAGGACTGGCCCAACTGAGCGGAGGACCTGAAGCAGGGTTTCTCAGCCTTGGCAACTTTAAGACGTGTGGACTTCAACTCAAGCTGGCTAGGGAATTCTGGTAGTTTGTTTGTTTGTTTGTTTATTTCTCACATTTCTTCACCGCCCATCTCGCCAAGCAACTCTGGGCGGTTTACGATTCGATTAAAATAACGAGATTAAAATCATAAAAACAAGTGCATCATAAAAACAGAAATATAAAATATAAAATCCCGGATGGACAAACCAACAATCTCAACAAAATTCCTCGGGGCCCCATCACGGCGCCAACCACCCCCACGATCGACTACCCCACCTCCCGCCCCAAGCGAGGTGGCAGAGCCAGGTTTTCACTCCCTTTCGGAAGGCCGGGGCAGTGGGGGCCTGCCTCACCCCTGAGGGTGACGTGTTCCACAGGCGGAACACGTTTCAAAGCTGCTAAGGTTGAGAAATATTGACCGAATGGGTAGAAAATGCTGAGCAGGGGGGATGCCAGAACCCTCTCAAGGGACAAGCGTTGCGCCTCGGGGCCTTCTCTTCAAGGCTGCAGGGGACCCTCCCCCATTCTGCCAAAGAGACTTCCTTCCACCGCTGGAGGGCTGAGGCTGTGGCGGCTGGGCCCAATTCCAATATTCTCTACCAGGTTCTCACGACAGTGAACTCCTCCTGACCATCTAAAAAGCTGGACATCAAACCAATCTAGCCCTTGAATGTCCACCACCAAGATCTTTGCCAAAGCAAGAGAAGGGCAATCCCAAGAGGGCTTCAGGCATTGGGCCATCCTGAGACGGAGGAAGAAAGGCTTATGCGGAATCTCCATTCCCAGGAGGAGGAGGACGGTGTCGAGGGCACAGGAGAAGAGGGAGACGTTGCTGCCCCCGATTCTCACGGCCAGTAGCTCTTAGGACACAGAGATCAAGGGCACCCACGCCAGGGTCCTGCTCCTGCAAATGCGGGCCTGTTTCTTTCCCCTCAACCCAAAAGCAGCCCTGCCCAGCTCCTTTGACTCGCCCAGAGCAGGAATCCATGGAATCCCACACAGGAAGGGGCTGCCCCCCCCCCCCGCTTCCAACCCTTTGCCCAGTGAGGATGCCCGACTGAAGCCTCCCCGGGAAGGGAGACCATCGCTTCTCCACTGTCAACTGCTCTAGCCGCTGGGATTCTTTTCTAATATTCAGCCAGAATCAGCCTTCCTGCAACTTATACCCATTACTCCGTCTGCTGCACTCTGCAGTGAGGGGGGACAGGCCTGGACCCGCTTCGGTGTGACCGTAAATATCCGTGAGAGGGCCATCGTATTCCTCCCGACCCCAGGCATCCTTTCTTATCCACCCCCCCATTTCTCCCCCAAAGGTCTCCAGCTCCCCCATCGTCCTCCATGCCCTTCCCTGAGGCTTTCCCAGTTTCTCTGAATCCTCCTTAAACTGGGATGCCCAGAGCAGACCCCAGGAGGCAGGGGGGTCTCACCAAGGCAGAGTAGCGTGGAACCGCTTCCCGCAATTCGGAAATTGCTTCTGTTGAGCAGCCTAGAACGGCAGGTGCCTTCTTGGCTGCTGTCTCCCAGTGCTGAGATGTCTCTGGTCAAGAAAAGACCAATCGTTTTGGGTGCCCCTTTACATTTCTCTCTGCTGAAAGCCACCTTGTCAGATGGGGTCCAAGTCAAGATCATCCTGAACCTTCAAGATAACCCTGAACCCACCCCTTCCGCTCCTGTCTCTGCACTGGCCCCGTCTCCCCAGCAGGACAAGAAGTCTCTATTTTCAGACAAAGACCCACCACCTCCGGGGAGAGCAAGTGGCATCGGGGTCTCTCAAGATCAGCCAAAGGGGAGAATCCTGGGCAGAACGGAAGCCATGGGGAACAGGCAGCTCTGGTGCAGGGGGGGGGGAGGCAGGCAGCGTGCTGGTCCTTCCTGGATGTCTTGGACTACAATGCCCATCACCCTTGACCGGTGGGTGTGCTGCCTAAGGTTTGGGGAATTTAGATTAAACTAAAACACCCCAGGGCATCTGGTTATCGACCGACTGCCACTCTACCGTCTGGTCTGAAATGAAAAGACACACCGGCGTGAGCTGATGGGTGGGAGTCGGTTAGGGAGGGAGGGGGCTACTGCCCCCGGAGTGAGGCCAGATCAAGCAGGGAACGTGTTGGCCCAGCCTGAGGGAGGCGGCACCAAGGTTCCTGCTATCTCGCTTCAGATAGCCCCCCCCCCAATTTACATGAAGATAAAGGGGAGGAGGGGAAGCACGCTCAGACCTGTAAGATTCTGATAGTACAGCCCTTCTAATAAAAGCAGCTTTAGGTCTGCACGGCGTTTGTTTCTTAGCCTGGTCTACCTGGTACGGCTGACAGTCACTTTCTTGCCTTCTGCACCATCCTGGGCTCCAAGCTAAGAACCTCAGAGCACTTTGCATGCTGAGCACGGGACGGGTAAGACAGAGTGAAAAGGAATCGCATGAAGGACGTGCCCCTGACAGCGTGAAAGAGGCACCAGCCAGCTCTGCCGCTCATTCATGCTGCAGAAATTCTGATCAACGGGTCCTCGTCCTCCTCCAGATGCTGGCCAAGAAGTCGTTTAAAGAGAGTTAAGATTCAAGTTAAATGTTAGGGGGGAAAGTTTCTAGCTATTACGTCACAGAAGCCTGCTGGGAAGTGTACTAAATGTGTTCCCACGTTTTTCAAAAAGAGGTTGATAGTTCCTAACATAGTGATCTACGTTAGGAACAGGTGAAGACCTGAATATTTCAAAGGAGGTAGAGTGAACCTCCAAGGAGACCCTCCCATCCCTACAGGGCATTTGATGCCCACCCTCATTCACTCTGCACTGAATACGAGGGGATCCAGGATGCCAGTACATCAGGGTGGACAACCCTGTTCCTGTTGTTTCCTGCCCACATCTCCTTGGGCAGTATCTCTTTGGGGACAGTTAAAGTAAAAAGCGGGTGGGGGGCAGCCATTCCCCCTCCTCTCACTCCAGTCTACCTGGCATAGGGAGGAGACCCAAGGAGGCAGCCCATGCTCGCCCAGTGGGGATTCAGCCAGTGCTTTTCGTTTCGATCGAGAAAGCTGAAGCACATGCAGACTTCGCCAGAGCACAAAGAGCAAGCAAGGCAGGAAGGCAGGAGGGGGTTCAGCAGCCACTATCCCCATCGAGGGTTCCAGCTGGAAGGGGGAACAGACAAACCCACCTTTCCTGGAGGTCGTGGAGACTCTGCTCCGCTCTGTGGAGACCTTCGAGGTCCCTCATCATCTTTTTCATGTGCTCTTTCGAATAGCGGTTCTGGATGTAAGCGAACCAGCAGCCCCCCACGCCAATCACAATGGACACCACCAGCATGAAGTCTTTCAAGTGGTTGTGACGGGTCACTGTGGAAACAGAAGTTGAAGAGCGGCCCTGGTAAACAAGGAGACACGCCCACCTCTTTGCCCGCTTTGATCTGATCCGGAGGCCGACCTCCTGCCAGCTGGATTCCAGGCACGGAGAGTTCTCCGATCAGGGACAACAATCTCCCCTAGAAGCCCGCTTTCAGGGCAATCTCCTGAATGGCACAGAACGGCTAGGCTAGGCAGAATCAGCGTGTCTCTTCACAGCTGCGAAGGCCACCCATGCTTCTCTGGAGCAGCAAGGAGCCAAGCACGTTTGCCCCCCAACATTTCTGTCAAAATCATTCGTAACGTAGACACTTCTGCTTCGTCCCTAACAGAGAAGCCATCCTGGGCTTGGCTGTGATTTCTAAGCCATCTTCAGACGTGCAGCTCCCAGAGTTAATTTTTAGGTACACCCATCTGGATTTTGGAGAATTACAGCCCTGCTGCTCTAGCTCAGTTAAAACCAGTGGCTAAGAAGTGATGACTGGCCAGGCCACAACTCAAGGGGTAGTATTGTCGATGAGTTTGGACAAGGCCGTCAGGAAGTTAGAAAGCCTTGAGGGCGTCAACCGATAAGGAGTATCTCAATGAACTTACAGCCATTGGCCTGGAAGTAGCCCAAAATGCAGTTGATAAAGAGATTGGGAATGTTCCAGTTTACAAGAAGATAAAGGAAGGAGATTCTAGATTTTCTCGTCAAAAAAACGAACGCATACCCAACACTCTTCTTTTAGCAGCAGGGAACGACGGCTAACCTTTTTGTACCAAGTATTATGAAGTTATTTGTTCTTCGTTCAGCCCTGTTATTGTTAATGCAGCACAGTAATTGCATTATGTCTACCGAAGTGGCTTACATTAGCTTGCAGTTTCCTCAAGTAAAAGAGTGTAACCGTAAGCAGAATTCTTTTCTTCTCCATTTGTCATCTGTATGCAGTGGGGGCATAAGTCTCTGAGCAGTCTGCAAGCCTTAAAGAGGACCCGCCGATGCCCGGGGGACGCACATGGGCACAGCCTATAGCTGGTGGCCTACACTCAGATTCTCCGTGAAAACAAGCAGCTCTTCTCAGTCAGGGTCAGCCGAAACAGATGCCTTGCTCCGAGGGCCATTCCAGAACACGGTGTCACGGCGGTGTCCCCACGCAGAGTGTGATTCGCTCATCAGAGGGATCCAGGGAGCTGCACGCTGGCAACTGACAGTCCCAACAGGCATGGCGTGCCCCCAAGCTCAGAAGACAGGAAGAGGGATTTCTGTCCTAGGAAGGCAGATGCCAGTGAAACGCTTCCTAGCAGGAGCGCAATCTGACAGTGGAAGCCGTGACCCGGAGAGGCGGGCGCATCCCTCCCCCGGAGAGGCCTGAGCAGAGGCCGGACAGCCAGCCGAGCACAAAGCTTTCACCGGGATTCCTCCAGGGCCTCAAGGCTACGGCCTTTCTTCAACCTGGCCAAGTCCCTCCTCTTCAGAGCCCCGTGCCTTTACTTCCTTCGTCACGTCTCCGGGATTCTGTACTTCGTGATCCAGCACTGCCCTTCCTGGACGAACCAAATCTGCAGCGCTTTGGGGGTGTAAAGAAATGCCGGGCAGCCCTGGGGAGCAAGCGCCATGTGACAGGAATGCTGGAGCAGGCCCCGAGGAGAGAAGAATGGCCCTGCCCAAGCCTTTCTCCGGGCTGCCCTGCATTTCAGTGCCATTTCCAAAGCCTGCTCGAGGCTGGCCAGGAAACCAGGACGTAGCGCCTTCCGATGGACCTGTGGCCAAGGCAGCCCCTCCCACACGCCCGTGCACCATGCAGGGGAAGGGACCCTTCTGCGGGTGGGCTGTCAGCAAAGGGAGAGAGGCCCTCCAGCCCCACTTCCCGTCAGAGGGCACGTGTTGCGGAGCCCACAGGGTGGCAACCGGCTCCCAAGGGGCATCACAGCCCTCCGGTTGCCAGCCGGCTCGGACCAGCTTCTACTCCTACTCACGATGGGGCAACATCCAGCGGGCTTGTTGAGGGCGGCCAATGGAAGATCCGCCAGTGAAGAGGGGCCTCCTCCTGCCCAGCGTGTGGCCAGCAGGAGAAACCCCAAGGAGGACCACCTTGGTCTGGAGGAGCTGGCTCCTACCGAAGTCACTCAAACGAGCGCCTGAAGAAGAAACGCTCATCTAGGTTGAGTTTCGGTTTGGCAAGACTCACGAAGTGTGCTACGCTCTGCTGGAGTTGCACAGGATCCTCTGTTAAAGCACATCCGCGTTTGCCAACAGGTTCCACAAAGGAAGGATTCCCGTCTTCCAGGAATCTCCTAAAGATGGTGTTTCTACAAGTGCCCAACTCCCCCAGCAAAAACAAAAACAAAAAAGCCTTGCACAATCGTCTCTGCAGAACAGTCCACCCGAAGCCCAACTCCTTGGCACAAGGGCCCAACGAGCACCCGTTGCTCCATTTCGTTGGGAAATGGTCTTAATCTTCTTAATCTTGGAAGATTAAGACCATTTCGCAATCTCAACAACAGCAAGGTAATCTTAACGATCCTCCTTTGGATGATAAAGGGACTTAGAAATAAACATCTCAAATAACCATGACCTAGCCCCAGGTGCAAGGTCACACAGCCACCTAGAAACATATTTAAGGATTCCCTTACAAACTTTGCTCAGACTGAAGAAGCTCCTTGGACAAGGAGCGAAACGTTTCCACTGAGAAAATAGAAATCCAGTTGACATGATTCAAGCTAAATCAAATTCACAGTAAATGAGTTCGAACGGACTGGATTGCCAGCGGGGCCCAAGCCCAGGATCAGACAAGGAGACCCACCCCATTCATAACCCTACCCGGCATGGGTCGGGTAATCCATGAGGTAAGCGTTGGTGGCCGGTGCAGAAGACTCAAGTCAAGAGCCAAGTTCCTTGTTGCCGGGCATGATGCCCCCCCCATCATGGCTCTTGACTTGCCATCAACGCTTACCCCATGGATTACCCAACCCATGCCTCCACCTTCTAGGGGGCATCCCAATTTGACTGACAGCTGTTTGGGGCAGCTTTCTGCAACTCTCAAGCATCCTCCTTAGGGAGTGAGGGGTGCAGCCTTTTCAAGGGGGTTCTTCCAAAGCATGCAGTACTCAGCTAGAAAGGTTTCTGTTTCAGCTGATGCAGCCTGTAGGCGAACCTTCTCAGCAAGGAGGCCAGCCAGGGGGGTCTACAGGAAGGGGGTCAAAAAGTCAAGATGGCAGCCTCAACTATGCGATCAGAGCCCCACCCCAACTTGCTGGCATTCCCGAATGCCCCAAACGGTTCTAGGCAAGCTCTTCCCCACAGCGCCTTCCTTCCTGCCCACTCTGTTGCCCAAACCTCTCCCTCCCTTTTTGCCATGCATTTACAGAGCTTCCAGTGTGGTTACAAACCAAAAGTCACTTCTCACAAGAGGAGAAAGGACCAGGAAAAACAGAGGAACCCACCACGCCCATTTCTGTCTCAGCATGACAATCTGGGCCGCAGAGAAAGGGTCCGTCCCCCGCAACTTGCTGGCATTCCCGAATGCCCCAGATGGTTCCGGGCAAGCTCTTCCCCACAGCACCCTCCTTTCTGCCCACTCTGTTCCCCAAACCTCTCCCTCCCTTTTTGCCATCGAAGGGTGAAAGCCGTGATCTGGATTTCCATGTCTATGAAATGGGACGCAAAAGAAGCAATGCGACTATTCAGCACAATCCAGATTTTCTGGCTACGGATTCTAAAAATGTAATAGAATCACAGGGTTGTTTGAGAAGCACAGCGTTCATCAGAACCACTCACAAACCGAAAGCT
Source organism: Charina bottae (assembly GCA_023362775.1). NCBI lineage: Eukaryota > Metazoa > Chordata > Lepidosauria > Squamata > Charinaidae > Charina > Charina bottae. Next base: position 4,257,973 of record JALMGJ010000045.1, on the reverse strand, counting down.
TATTAAAACGGGCTCTAAGGGACAAACTGAAAGTTTAAGACATAAATCAATAAGCCGGCAAAGAACCAAGTCAATTATGGAAAGGCAAGAGTACTGTTTGCCATCCGACCGAATTTAAAATCATTTTCTTGGGCACGCGTCCAAGAAAAAGAGACCCCACCACCGAGGGGCAGTCGTCAGGCACTTTCTCCCCCGCTTCCTCACACCCAAACGAAAACAGCCGTAGCTGGCCCTCACTGGAGAGTTACAAACCTCAAACAGCTATGATCACACTCACAACCGGCCGTGCTTTCCCCGAAGTGCAACAGCCTTCGAGCCACAAGGCGTGAGGGCACCAGCTTCAGGGCTGCTGGGAAACGTATTCCAGCTACCTACCAGCCCTTCAATGTGACTGAACTACCATTCCCACAATTCCTTGGCATGCTTAGCCAAGGGCGAAGGGAGTCCGGGGCAAGGACTTCCGAAAGGTGCCCACTCCCCTCCCCGCCCTCCACAGTCCCTGGACCAAGCTGGGTCACTCACAGAGGGGTGGGCCAAAGAGCACCGTGTCCAGGGCTTTAAGATGCAGCTTCTGCCGGTGGCTCCTGTCCGCCATCTTCAGGACCGTCCCTGTCATGGTGGCGTTGGTGATGGCCAGCCTGCAAGGAAGAGAGACCAGGCCTCCGCTTAAGATCAGGGAAGGTCAGACCGAAAAGGGCAGGGCGACACCACCACCACCACCCCCGATGGGATCCGCTCAGCTCTGCTGGTCACTGGAACAATATTAAAAGCAGCTTCCTTGCTCTTCCCAAGGATTTAAGGACAACCTCTAAACCAGTGTTTCTCAACCTTGGCCACTTGAAGATGGCTGGCTGGAGAATTCTGGGAGTTGAAGTCCATCCATCTCCAAGTGACCAAGGTTGAGAAACACTGCTCTAAACTGTACTTCATAGAACAGGAAATGTCAATACTGGGGATCTTTGCAGAGTTCCCAAATCCAGGAACTTGGCCTCTAGCGCCTCAGCGGCACGGGGGTGAGGAGAGAGGTGGGAACACCTGGCCAGCTCCTGGAAGGATGGACAAGAAGCGGACCCCTGCCAGATCCCCTCCCTCATGGGGGAAGGTGAGCGGCCCAAGGCAGGGCAGTCATTTCCCACTGGGCAGTTTGCTGGCCGAGCCAAAGGCCGCCTCCGGTCTCCAGGCCACCCAGCCCGACCCGGCCAGAGCTCTTCTGGAGGCCGTCGGGGGTCTCCTGGGTGCGTGCGCGCGCCTGCCTGCCTCTACCCGTCTTGGGTGCCCTTCCCCAATCTGGCCCGCTGGAGATTTCATGGCTCCTTTCAGGAATGGAGGGCAGCGGGTTGGGGAAGGCCTTCGGGGAGCCTCGAGTCTGCCTCTTTCCCAGCCCCTCCTTTTCCTGGAGCAGGAGCGCGCAGAGGCCCTTTCTCTGCTCTTCTTCGCAATCGTACGCCCCGTGGCAATGCCCACCCTGCTGTTTTCAGTTGTTCTGTTCTCTGGTTGTGCAAATCCCCTGTGGAAGCCTGGAAACAGAGATTCTAGGGCAGACGTGGCAGTAAACTTTGCAGAGTTCGTGTTTCTTCATCAAGCTTAATTGACTTCTGTCAATTAAGATTTCTGTCTTCCAAGGTTCCTGTAACTTCCAAGGAGCATTTTCTTCTTCCCCAGACCACAAAAGTGGAATTTCATAGGAGGAACCAAGAGTGGCATAGAATAAGGAGATCTACTTTACAATATGAAAAGTTCACACAGCTTTTGGGGTGCTGAAAAGTATTAGATCTTGTTTTATCCGTCCAATTATCAAGGTTTCCTGGGTGGAATAACATGAGACAGAGGAAACTCTTGTTTGTTTATTTGCCTTCATATTCATCTGTATTCGCAATTCATCTACGCTTAGTATTGCTACCCTAAAGGAGCAGCCCTGTTTTGGAAAACGAACTCTGCACGTCTGTCAGCGAAGGGTGCCTCCTTGGCCAGCCACAGGAAAGGCCGAGGTTCAAAACTCTACGCGCGGGAAACCGGGGGCAACCAAAAGCCGACAGCACTGGTTCGAAAAGAAGAGAGGAAAAAACGCCTAGCAAAGCAGATGGTTGTTTGGGGAAGCAGCTGGGGACCCCTCAGGAGCACCAGCAACCTCATAAAACAGCCGTCTCCCCCCAAGCTGCCACACCGAACCCCGTTCTCGGCTGTGGGTCTCGATGCCCCGAGTCTCGAGAAACGCAGGCTGACCTGGGCATGGCGTGACCCGTGAGCTGCAGCTTCCGGAAGGTTTCTTCATACTGGGGTAGCTCCACGTAGGTGATCAGCCACTGCACGACCTCCTCGACGGTCCAGTTGTACACTGCAGGAGTGGGGGAAAGCAGAGACACACCCAGAGTGATGGACATTCCAGAGTCTCTGAAACAAAAGGGCCCGAAGGGTTGCACGTGGCCGCCTCTCACACCCCAGCGACCCGCGTGTTTCTCTCTGGTCCCGTCAGGCTCAGCCCAAGAACCACATGGAAGCCATCCAGCCAAAGTCCAGTTCTTTCTTTGCTTACACGGTATAGACAGAATCTTGCCAGTCTAAACCTGCTTTACTCCAACCTAACGGATACACCCTGGGAGATTCTAGGGAGCGGCTATCCTAAATCTCTTCCTCTTCCCACAGTCCAACTCCGGGCTGTGTTGTCTCCTGCCTCGGCCCCCTCCTTGGAATGTGCTCCCCCCTTCCTGAGAACCTGCTGCATTACGGCAGTCCATCACAGCTAGAAAAGCAGGAGGCAAGGAAGGTCTCCCTGGACACAACCACGCAGTTTTCCTAACCACCGAAAGGAGGTGGACTGCCACTGCCACCTTGGGGGCTGTTTTTTCAATTTCCCACCTAGCCTGCAGCCCGGGGGCTCGTGGTGGTCTCCCATCCAAGTATCCAGTCCCAGGTAGCATTAATATGGATCACTCAGCTTCTCAACTCAGTCCCGTAATGACTTGCCGTGAAAGTCGTTGTATACGAGATGGGCGGCAGAGAAATTTGACAAACAAACAAACTGTGAACCGCCCAGGGTCCCCAATAGGGGAGATGGGCGGTAATAAAAGGTTTCCTCCTCTTAAGAACAGACCATCTTCTGGATTTTTATTTTTTTATTTTTATAGTAGTTTTAAATGTTTAGGTTTTATCTTTTATATTCTGATTGTAAACCGCCCAGAGTCTGCCATGGCAGAGATGGGCGGGGATAAATTCAAATAATAAATAAATAAATAAATAAATAAATAAATAAATAAATTTTAATAAATAAATAAATAAATAAATAATGATAAATAAAAATATGTGCTCCCTTCTATTTGTATTTATTTATCCAGCTGTGGTCACAATAAATGTGATAGGAAGAAAGGGCTCAGGAGGGAGCCTTGGGATGATGGAGACCCCCCCCCGTCTCTCCCCCCCCCCCCGGCACTTAATGCACTGCAGAGGGAGGGCAGGAAAGCCAGACCCACCCCATGGCTGGCCCCAGGTCAGGGCAGCGTCATTCAACAGGCGTCAGAACTGGGACAGGAGAGGGATCGGCCAAGGGCATCGCAGATTTCATTCCGGTATTGCTTACTGTGGAATCAAGGATAGGTGGATCACACCGACTCAGGGATGGGGGGGGGGGAACCTTACACTGGAGAAACATAAGTCAGCCCTTGCAAAGCTAGCTTTCGTGCAGCACGTGCCGGGCCATACGAGGCCCCGTCAGCCCATCAAGGCCACTCCTTCTGAGCCCCCACCAGCCCGTGTCTTAGGAATAAGAAGACTCAGTTTATAACATTTTCTGCACATTGAAAAGCACAGCCTGGCAGATCCTGGGAGACAAACAGCTTTAATCCTACTTTCCACACTTGTCATAACATAGAAATGTTTGTGATAAATGGTGATTTGGGGATGAAAACAAATCTACGAATAAACAGAGCAAAGAGTTTCCCACAATTGCCTTTATTGACTTTTATAGTTGTGCAGATCATTAAAAAGGAAATTTTCCTCCCTGTCCTTTCCAAAGTTAATTCTTTGCTAGTTTGCACTGGTACTCCTCCACAGACACACACACTCACTCTCTCTCTCTCTCTCTCTTTACAAACATGACGTAGAAGAGGAGGGGTGTTCAGTCTGTTCTCCAACTCTCCTGCGAGGGAGGCCAGAAGGACAAACACTCAGCTGCCCGGGAGGAAGGGGCCCTCCAGCTGCTCCTGGCCCCTCTGGCACAACTGGATAAATGCTGCCAACGTTTCTGAGCAGCCTGTGGTGGATTCCGGCACTGCCACTGCTTCCCAGGGAGGGAACACATTCCAGGCAGATGAGACAGTTCGCAGCCTGGACACTGTTGCTGGGAAAGTTAAGAGGTTCAAGGTAGCTCCGCCCTCGAGCCTTCCTAGGTTATTTACTCTTAGGTTAGTTAGAGTAGCTTTAGTCTGGCAAGATTCTGTCTATACGGTGAGAACAACAAAGAAATAGAGTTGGAATCCACTGACTCGGAGTCGTTCTTGGTCTGGGCCCTGACATCGCCTGGGCTGCTTTAAAAGTGGGAAGAACCCAAGAGACCCCCTGATCATCTGAGCTTTAGCAGGAAAAAAGAGAGTACAAAGACGGGAGGTGCCCAGCTATCTCATAAGCCACGTGCTCCTCAGAAAGCTGGTCACGCTGGGCCTGCTCTAGCCAGACCGACTTACTCAGACCAACAGACCTGCTTACGATGCAACCCGCTGGCCGTAGCCGCTGTGGGGCATCAGCAGGAGGAGGGAGCCGGAAAGACTGAAGGACCGTGGGATTTCTCCATCTGGTTCTGCTTGCGAGAGTCTGACAGACGGGCAGCTGACCTTTCTCCGGCCAAGAGGCAAGGGGAGCTGGCCCCAGAGTTTGCCTGGGGAGATGGGAAGGAGCGAGAAGGGCAGGCCGTCCTGCCACTCCAGAGCACCTGGGCAGTTAAAAAGAAACCTTGGCCGGAATCTGTCCCCGTTACGACTCTCACAAATCCAGCCGGCTGGCCGGCCAGCTCCCCCACCCCAAGACTGACCTTAGCAACGTCTAAACTCTGCAGCATCAGAAAAGTGTCTCCCTTCCTAGTACCAACAGCTCAAAGAAAAACATTCAAGAGGCAGAGGGAAGAGAGGAACAAAGCACAACAGGGCAAAAGTCAATTAGAAATGAACCGGTCTCTTCCCAAGGAACCGTCTTGGGGAGTGAAAACCGACCACCTCTTCCCAAACAGGACACACAACACTCCACGCCTGCCTTCCTGCCGTCTCACGCTGCGCGTGCAAGATGCTCAGAGGGTTCCCCCAAATAATCTGCAACCGCAAAGCGTAAAACCGATACGGAGCCGCGGTTTAAAACCCGCAGCGAGCAAAGGTTCAGCGGCGGATGAGCCTCGCAGCCCAGACGACGGCAGGGACCAGAAAGCCACCTCTCTGCTGCCGGAGGGCAGGACGTGAAATCAAAGTGACGGACGGACTCTTGGGAAAAAATTCCTCGCCAGAAGAGCAAGTGGCTCAAGGCGGGGCGGAACCAACAACTTGGAGAGGAAACGGTCGGAGCAGAGGCTGGACAGCCCAGCCATCCGCCTGGGGGGAAAGGCTCAAGGGGGTCTGCAGGAGACTCTTCCCTTCCAGGGGGCTGCTGGGGCCTGCTGAGGATAAGCACGTTTCCTGGGACTTCTGCAGCTTTTACTTGTCAACAGCCACCACGAACGGGAACCTGACTACGGGATGGAGCAGCCTGCAAGGTGGGAAAGCCTTGGGGATGTTCCAGAGCGCTGCTTGATGGCCCCTCTCTTGCAGACCGGCTCCCTTCACCTCCTGGCCGAGAGCACGTTTCACAACACAGGCACACTCAGAGAAGCTGCACCAATCACATGTTTTGCCTTTCTTATCAGCTGGGGGGGGGGAGAGACTTAAAATGCAGCCTGATTTGGTTTCAGCTGCAGCTCCTGCTCTGACTGACTGCCCCCCCCCCTTCGCAGAGCTCCCGAGGGAAGCAAGCTCACTCTGCCCACGATGGGTGACTTGCCCACCAGGAAACTCCACCCTGCCTTAATCTCCATGCTCAGAGGAAGCAAGAAATTGAAGCACACCCCTTGTTTTCCTAAAATCTATATAAACACACACACACACACACACACTTCAGCTTCAGGAAGGAAAGGGGGGGGGATTTGCTGAGCTGGGTCAGTCCCGAGGTCCACAAAGCCCGGCACCACAGCAGAGTTACTTTCTGGGAGAGCAAAATGCCATTTCTGATGCGCCTTCCCGCCCCAGTTCTGCCTCTCAACGCTGCCTGGTGCGTGGGAGAGGCCTGGCCCAACTCCCATAATGTATACATTTAGGAGCGGACACTCCATGAAATTGAACCATACATTAAGTAGGGATTTTTCTGCAAGGAATACAGAGGGGAATTCTGACACACGCTGACTCGATCCATCTGCAGCTCCCGGCAGAAAAACAGCCCGTCTAGGTGTGCTTAAGCTACTGGTCAGACTAGCGGTTCAGTATAGGCTTTTTTGAGTTTCTGAAATATGGGTTACAGAATTAACATGGCTTCATAGATTTTTATGGAAATTGCACCATTTCCATAAAAGGAGGGCAAGAGGCTGAAAGTCTCCCTCCCGGAATTTTTGGGAGAAGGAGTTCGACTGAGCCTTCTGGGGCTTGCCAGACGATGCCCGAAGAAGAGCTGCGAGCGACAGAAACTCTCCGGAGGGACTAGGCTGCCGCTGTGGCCCCATCTCCAGCCCCCGGGGGCCCCTGAGGAACGGCCCCCGGAGTAGAGCAGGGCTGCAATTAACAGATCCGCAAACTGCAGGATGCCTCTGAGGAAGGGAAGCCTGGGGCTGCCTGTGGACCCTCCCTTCCTCCTGATGGGGCTCCAGGTGTCCTTCGCTTGGGGGGGGGCAGCAGCAGGGACGCAGGTAGCGGCTGGGCTGCAAGCCGGAAAGGCCCCCCCAACAGGGCTGTTCCAGAAAAGGCTGATATTTGACAAGCAGAACGAGGACTGGGAGAGATTAAGGGGATGACAAAGGGGAGCAAAAACAGGAGCCGTGAGGAGTGTTGGCTGAGAGCAGGCGGCCTTATCTAAGGAAGCTCTCAGCGCCCCTGTCAGCCTGCCTGCCGCCTGGGATGCTGCCAGGAGGACCTGCTGATTGTTCCTGGAGTGCCAGCCCTCCTGTCTTCACAAGCACCAGTCGGTCGCAGGGCCTGTTCCTGGGCAGCAGGAGTCTCTTGGACTGCCCAGGCCGACCAGCAGGGTTCTGCAGGAAAGTCACTCCGGGGACTTTCTTGGGGCAAAATAACTTGTTAATCTGTGAAACAGATTTTAAACTTCTCAAACGTCTCGGTGAAGAGGGAACATGCCCCCTGCTGCACAGAAGAGACAAACGTCAGGGTCATTTGGGCATCGCTCCGAAAAGCATGGGGGGGGGGGAGCGGCAGGTGGATCTGCAACAGCCCTAATGGAAGTGGGGTCCTCCGTGTTCTCTGAGCTTGCAGACGTTGCATTGCCCGACTAGGCAACCTCATCAGTGCACCAACGACTCCACAGTTCAACCCTGAGCTACAGAGGTTCTCTTCTGCTGGCATCTAACGAAGTGCCACCTGAAGGAGAGGTGAGGTTCAGGAGATGTGTGGCAAGGGACAAAGTCTCTGGCCCTGATTCTCCCCCATCCCAGCTGAAGGGACAAACGACCCCCCCTCCAAACGAATCTCTCGCCGGGGTCCCTTAAAGCTGCAGGAAAGAGCCGGCCTTCGTGGCCAGAGAGAGAGAGACCCCCGAGCCCCCTCAACCCCCCCCCCACTCCCTCGCTGCCTGCTGGCACCCGGGGCTCCACAGCAGCTTTCTGCTCCTGGCCGGCTGAGATACCCGATCGCCTCAAAATGAGGCCCCACCTCTGCCAGCCCCCCCGCCCTGAGAATCTCACCCATCCCCGACTCCCATGCGCCGCAGCCAAGGGATTACACGAGCTGCGCTCCAAATCATCTGGAAGGCACCCGGCAACTCTTCCCTGCCGAGGCGGATGGGCTCCCCCTCGAAGTGCCACGTTCTGCCAGTGCAGCGAGGCTGAGAACGGAGCCTTCCTGGCAGACACAACTATGCTAGAGGAACCACAGAGCCTCATGCTTTCGACAGGCAGCGCAAATGCTCCTTTGCCCTGGCCGCCCAGGGCAGGGCCCGATGATGTCCTGCTCTTCTGGTCTGCCCTGGAGGGTGCTCTGAGGCCACAGGAGGGATCCACGTGCCCCGAGTAATCCACACGTGCCTCCTTCCTTGTGGACTCTGCACAGAGCCTTGTTTAAAATCCACCCCCCGGAGCCCTGCGATCCCAAGGTTCTTATCCACAGAGACAGACCGCTCTCCCCCGCTGCCTGGCTACCCCGTGCTTGTTCTATTCCGGCGACATCATCCAAAATCTCTTGGCTTGTACATCTCCACTAAGGAGAATGGAAAGGGATATCGTCAAAAATGTTTATTACGTGCACGCCTTTCCCTACTGCCTGGCCAACGGTGTTGCATGAAACCCCTCAGCAAGCCGTTACAAAAACCAGCACAAATTTTCTAAAGTATCAAAACTAGCAGGAATCACGATGAACCGAAACGAGTCGTGCTCTTCTACAACAGATTTGTTCAAGGGATAAGAGAAGCGGTCTGAACGAGGCAGAAGCAGCTGCTGTCCTGACTTGGAGCGAAGGAACACGCCGAGACTTGGTGTACCGGCTCTAGTGTTTTACTGTTCTACTCTGCTAGACAGAATCCAGCTAAACTGAAATGAACGAGTGATGCTCAGAGAAAAGGCCCAAGAAACTAGGGCGGGGCCTTCTTCAGCCTCTTGGGAGGAAGGCAGAGCGATTCAGTACTGCGCATGCGTTCATCCCCCTGGAGGGAGCCCCCTCCTCCTTCGCCAGTTATCTCCCTGGCAGCTGCTGGGGATACAGAGCAGCAGCAGGAGAAAGAGGGAGAGGAAACAACTGCCACCGGGGGGGGGGGGGGGGGTTCAGGAGGCGGCCAGGGGAGGAAGGGCAGGAGTCTAGGTGCCCTTCCCTGCAGGTCTTCTGGAAGCTGCATCCTGCCCGTCATCGGGCAACTTGGCAACTTGAAGATGGCTGGACTTCAATTCCCAGAATTCCCCAGCCAGCATGGTCGAAGTCCATCGTTGAGTTGAAGTCCACCCGTCTCCGAGCTGCCAAGGTTGAGAAACACTGAGCAAGGGAGAAGCTTCCTTTCTCAATGCTGCTGCCCAGGTTCGTTCAACCCTTTCTGCAGAAGCAAAACTGGACGCTGAGTGTATCTGAAGCAGGCGAATGAATAAAGCCCCTTGTCTCTCGCTGCTGGGAAGCTCTGCTCGTGTGGGCTTGGAAGCATCAGCCCCCCCGGCCTTTTCTGTTTATTGCCCTTTCTCGGGGGGGGGGGGGATTCTCCTGGGCTTCTCTTCACCGTTCTCAGCATTTCACCTGGGCGCTCAGTGCCAACAAGCCCTCCCTGAAGCCTCTTCCTGTACAGGCAGTCCTTGACTTACAGCCATGATTGGGACCGGAACTTCTGTTGCTAAGCGAGGCGGCCGTTAAGTGAGGCACGCCTGATTTTACGACCTTTTTGCCACAGTCGTTAAATGAATCCGGCTTCCCCCATTGACTTTGCTTGACGGGAGCCGGCTGGGAAGATCGCAAATGGTGATCACATGACCCCGGGACGCTGCAACCGTTGTAACTACATGCCGGTTGCCAAGTGCCTGGATTTTGATCGTGTGACCGCAGAGAAGCTGCAACAGTCGTAAGTGGAGGACCGGTCGCAAGTTACTTTTTTCAGCACCGTCCTAACTTCGAATAGTCACTAAACAAATGGTCATAAGTCGAGGACTGCCTGTAGTAAGAGACAGCGAGTCCCAAGCCAGCCACCGTGTTCCTTCCTGGCAGGCCCAAGCCATGGGGTGCCATCTGGCCTTACCTTCAGATGCCTTCCAGGCCTTCCAAAGATCCTCAACACTAATGAGCTTATCCTCCCCATGGAAAGTACTATGTTTGATTGTTGGGTCATGGTAATTCAAGTCTTCCCTCAGGAACTGGGAAAGAAAGACAAAGACAGAGTCAACCGGTTGCATCAGTCCTGCGCAAAGGACACCCCTCTTGCAAGACTTCTTGCCAACTAGATGCAGGATCTGGGCCAGGGAGGGCTGTAGTCGAGGTGCTTCCTGGTGCTTATGCAAATGGCTGGCTGCTGCCTAACGACCTCCCTCACCGAATGGCTGAAAGGGTTACCACCGCTGGCCTCCCGGCCTGCTTCCTGCATAACACCATCTGCCCCGTGACAGCGAACTCTGCAAAGGGAGGTTTTGCAAGCGGAAGAAGGCAGCATCCACCTGTTCCGTTCTCCTACGCGCTTTCATTATGTCCTTGCAAACAGCTGTCACTGTCACAGCTCAGCTTCCTTGCAAGAAGGGGCTGCTGGGACGGGTGCAAAGCAAGCAAGCAGGATGGATGGGGCTGACCTTTCTGTGAGTCTTCAAGCTACTTGAGAATGGAGACAACTACGGAGGGCCCCCAGAAGAAATGCAGAGGCTGCCCCATCTCTCTCTTCCTTTCTGCCCTTCAGGAGGAGAGAGATCCTCCCCCAGCTCAGCTATCACACGCAGAAGTGCCGATCCCAACTGTTCCTGTGGAACCCCAAAACACACCCCACAGGCCTGTCAGTCGACAGGAAAGACAGGACACTTCCCCTGGGATACTCTCTGAAGAACACCAAAGATAAGGATGTCAAGAACGGAAAATTCACTCATACTAATTCCTCTTGAGAAGATGAATGTGGTTTTAAAATTGGAGGAAGAAACATCAATAACCTGTGCTATGCTGATGACACTTCTCAGACAGGTGAAAATGCAAAGGATCTGCAAGCTTGGGTAATGAAAGGCAAGGAGCACAGTGGAAAAATGGGACTAAAATTAAATATAAGGAAGGCCAATGACAACAGGTACAGAAGCCAGCCTTAGAATTGACAATGAAGATGTCGAAGGGGTGGAGAGCCGCTGCCTTTTAGGATCAACCACCAGCAGTCAAGAAATACGCCGCAGAGCAGCCATGAAGGCCGTGGAGAAGAGATTCAGATGCCGTGGTGTGTCTCTACCTACAAAGGTCAGAATCATGCAAGCCGTGACAGAATGTCACATTCTGTGACCCTCGATGGACGCGAAAGAGAAGAAATCTTCCGGAAAGATCTGAAGACCTGGTTCTGCCGCCTGGCTTGGGACGGGAATGCCAATAGTTCCTCTTGGGAGTGGCTGGTGCCGTGAAACCCGCCTTATTATTAACATCTTTCTATTTGGATTTAATATGTAAGTTATTGTTGTTGTAATTTTTATATTTTTAACTTGTTGTGAACCGCCCAGAGTTCCCTGGTATAGAGGAGATGAGCAGTGATACAAATTTAAATATAAATATAAATAAAATAAAATAAAATAAAATAGAGGACAACCAGCAGCAAGGGGGATGGACTCAGTTACAGTGGCAATGGGGGCATTTTTGGAAGACCTGAAGGACCAGTTTAGGGACAGAGCATCCTGGAGAACATCTATTTATGGGGTGGCTAGGTGTCGAAAACGACCCGATGGCTCATCATCATCATCATCATCATCATCATCATCATCATCATTGGCTGCTGGAGAACCCGTAAGCAGCTGGTGAACTCCCCAAACAGTCACACCTCCTCTTCCTCCCAAAGGGTTACATCTGCCAGCGGAGGGGCCCTGAAGCGATGGGGCGCGGGGCGGCTTGAGGTGCAGCACATGGTGAGACAAGCCTGAAGGCCCCAGGAGGGTTTTAAGGGTCTCCTCCCCCTGCCCTGCCCCCCATTCTCCCTCCCCACTTCCCTTTGACTGGGATGAACTTTTCTACTCTTTGGTGGAACGCTTTAAAGAACGAGGCGGCCTGGACAGGAGGCAGTTTCCCTTTTAGGCCTTGGATTCAAACCACTCCTGGTGAGGGTGGGGACTGTCCCCCAGCACTACAACTGTGTTCCTTCAGCACCCTAGATTGCGCTGCCAAAATTCAACGGCACAACTTTTGGGGTTCCACCAAAGTTAAAGGTGGGAATGGGAGCAAGGAACCTCTAGGATGCATGCTACTCTCATCTGTCCCCCCCCCCCTTTTCTTAATCCATTCCATTGTGTCCGATTCTCGGAGACTGCCTGGACAAGTCCCTGCGGTTTTCTTGGCAAGGTTTTTTGGAAGTGGGTTGCCATTGCCTCCTTTCTAGGGCTGAGAGAGAGGGACTGGCCCAAGGTCACCCAGCTGGCTTTGTGCTCAAGGCGGGACTAGAGCTCACGGTCTCCCGCTTTCTAGCCTTAACCACGACACCAAACTGGCTCTCATCTGTCCCTTAACGCCCTGCAAAACAAAACAAAAACAGTCCAGACTATCTCAGCCCTGTTTCGTCTGGAGTTGTCAAAGGGCTTCACGCTCGGCTTCGTGTTGCCCGCCACAGACACATACAAGACTTTCGGGATCGTGTTTTGCGGCTGCAGCTTGCAAGCAAACTTTATTGCAAAAACAAAGGGGTTTTTAATTTTAGGGGGAAAAAAATCACCCAAAAAGCAGTGAAAAGTCAAGGCAGTCCATGTGTGACACCATTTCCCTCTGCCCAGCCCCTCCACCGCACCCGAACTCCTGGACTGAAAAAAGCAAAGCCAGATCAGGAGTGTAAAGAAGAAGACGTGCTGTGTTCACAACAGCAGCAACGGAAGGAAATGAAAAGGTAGGCCACAGAAAGAGCAGCTAATTGCAACGGGGAGGGAAACCTCCAGGGGAGAAAGTGCTCGGCTGAACGCTCAAGAGCCGCTGCCTGCCGGATCCTTTCTCTGGAATGTCTTCCTTGCTGGTTGGCAACGAGGCCCGCTGAAGAGCTCAGTCCCGAAGGTACAAGGCCCGAAAGGAGCGATGGAGAAAACTGGCGCAGCCCTGCGACCTCCGCAGAGAGCCGAGCTCAGGGTTAAGGCGAGAGAGGAAGGTGGGAGGGGCGGGGCGGGGCGGGGAGTCCTCAGGATGGTCCAAGGTCACCGAAGTCTACGCTGAAGCCCTCAGCCGGGCCAGGGGGGCAAAGCGCTGGGGCAGAGCGGCTTCCCTCCCCCGAGCCCAGCCTGTGACCTCCACAGAACATGGCAATGTCATCCGGGGCGGGCACTCCGTGCAGCTCGGGAAGCAGGCAGAGGAACCAGCTGTTGTTCAGTATATTTAGCTCAGGGAAGAAAAGTGATCTCTCCCGTCATCCTCCCTCAGTCGGAGCCCTGCAAAATCAGGCTTCCAGGAGCTTTAGGAAAAGGAGGCTGTCAGGCGGAGCTGCTGCTGCTGCTGCTGCAGTCTTTTCCTGCGAAGCAGAGAGTCAACGCTAACTCAACTGCAGAGGAAGCAGGAGGGCCCTCTGCTTTCCCAAAAATCAAGACCATGAGCCAACCAAACAGGTATAACTGAGAAATGAAGCCAGTGCTAAGCCTGCCTTCCTTCCTTCCTTCCTTCCTTCCTTCCTTCCTTCCTTCCTTCCTTCCTTCCTTCCTTCCTTCCTTCCTTCCTTCCTTCCTTCCTTCCTTCCTTCCTTCCCTCCCAGCTGGATAAAGAGTTCTTAGAAGGAAGTTTTAAAGACCAAAACAGACACTAAACCTGGTACTATTTTCCCAGGCCCAACTGTCATACGTTGGCACACCTGCACATACACCAAGAAGGCCCACCTTAAAGTGGAATTCTACTGCTTCCTATACTGAAACAGCACACAGGAAAGGGGAATAAAAATAATTAAAGTGTAACAAAATCAGAAATAATTAAAGATTTAGCATAAATTTTGAAAAGGTGGGGAGAGGGAGGAAAAAGAATTCATTCACCCATAACATTCCCACCAGAAAGGCCCAAGGGAAGAGCAAGTCTTCAACAGATGCCCGAAAAGGGAGCTCAGATACTCCGAAGAACCACCACAAGATGACAACCTCCAAAATCACCGCACAAGCTGCACTGCATCTTCTAATCACCTAGCAGTTGTTCAGGCTGGGAGTGGAGAAGGTGACCCCCTTGTTTAGAGCCTTCTCTTGTAACAGGGAACCATGAACCTGGCTTGTGAGCTAATCATACATTGGAGATCAATCCCACCATTAGGGGAAAAGTTTTAAAAACTTGCCATTGTTAATGTTTGAATGGTATCATAAGAAATTCTTCACTGTATGTCATGTTCTCAAAAATCAAGGACACTCTGGAAAAAATATACAGTAGAAGGATAAAATGCTTTTGTGTTTTAAAACCCCAAGGATTATCGGCACACGTGATTTTTAAGTATCCTTGTAAAAATATTATTATTTCACAAATAAAAGGTTGCCTTGGATTGAGTGAGACAGCAAACTGGGTCCTCATTCTCTCCTTAATGATGTGATGGCAGAAAAATGATCTTCAAGGATAGGATTTTGAGAGAGGCTGCTCAGGAGCTCAAACTGGATCTTGGAAAGAGTCCTGAGAACTATATTAAGACCGCAGTTGGGAAGCCTATCAACTTGGGAGGGGTGGACACGCCATGGGTAGGAGAGGTGCTTCATTACAATAGATGTTAGAAGGTAGGACTGGCCACCGAGATGGTCATTTCCGCCAAACGCACAACTGCAACAACTGCAGCAGCACATGACAGAGCCTCGAAGAAGGCGGCCGTCACACTGGTCTGCTTGGATCTGGGTGCCTGTTGCTGGTATTCCGTGCTCTGCGGGCCACCTGCAGCATTTCTGGGGAAGCAATCAAACATGAAGGGACATTCCTATCAGATCTCCTCCTCATAATCCTCTGTCTTGGATGATGAAGAGGAAGTCACCTTCCTCTTCATCATCCTTAAAAAAGGAGCTTGTGAAAAAGCTAGGTGGTTTCCAGCTGCCTCTAGGGCAGTGTTTCTCAACCATGGCAACTATGCTGGCTGGGGAATTCTGGGAGTTGAAGTCCATACTTCTTAAAGTCGCCAAGGTTGAGAAACCCTGCTCTAGGGTATCTTGAGCAGGAGATGAAGGCCATGTTTTGTCTAGAGACCCTCCACGTCTTTTCTTTTTCCTCCCTCTGCAGCAGTCTGCTGGAGCCACCTTGGAGCTTCTGTCTCCCCTGGTGCACATATCAAGCCCTTGCCTCTCATGCCCCCAGCATTCCCTATTGGAGAAGGGAACTAGCATCTGCTAGAAATGAAAGAGGATCCAGACCATGATCTGAATCCCTCACTGCACTTTCTGGACTGTGATCCGAGGTAGCTCCTGCCCCTGGAGGGCAAGAGAGAGGATCTGGAGGTGCCAATGCTTGTTCTGGAGCTAGACTGGGAGAGTCCCCAGCAACGGGGCATTTCTTCCCAGGCTGAGCTCCAGTACAAGTTATGCCTGTGACGAGGACTCGGGGAGCAGCAGGAAGATTCCAGTCTAACTTGGTGGACTTACTGAATGGGATAGCAGGGACTCAGGGACCAGAAACCATCTGTCATCAGCGTGCACAACGGGAGCTGGAGAGCAGAGGAAATCCAACTCTCCTCTTCAAAGAGGGCAGCGCCACAAGAGAGCAAGGAAGGGTTGGAATCTCTCCAGCCATAAATTCTCAACTATCATTCCAGCTCACTGAGAAACCGTCAGCGGTCTGTTGTGGCTGCCGTTTCCTGGACTACCACGAAGGCCGAGCTTCTCCCCGCGTTCGTCCTTGTCTCTGTTGGAGGCTGCCACCTGCCCTCCTTCTCCGTGTGCCATCCAAGCTCCAAGCGGGGTGGAATTAATCCCGCCCTGTTGGCTTCCCGGAGGGGAGAGGACTCGCCGGGCCTCTTCCTTCCCACTGAGAGGGCAGCGTGCCCCAGAGGTGAGGACATCACTCTTGCCGGCTGGTTGGCTGGCTGGCTGGCTGGCTTTTGAATGGTCTTGCTTTGCAGGAGGTCACCAGCCGGGCTGTGGAATCCCCATCACCTCCGTGAGGAGGAATGGAAACTGCTTTCCTGACCCAGAAGTGGGACTTCCCACACGCTGGAAGACATGGAGCCCCCCAGCCAGCCAGCCAGCCAGCCAGCCAGCCAGCCGTTGGTCATCCCTCCACAGATAGGTCGGCCTCCTACTTTGAGGACGACATTAATCTGAAACTGCCTCCTGCTAGTCAGCCTCCCCGCTCCATCTAACGGAGGGGTGCAGCTTGCACGGAGCCAGCCTCTCAGAGGGGGCAGCCAGAGCCTCTTCAAACCCTGCCACCAAATTTGGGTGGTGTGGGTGAGGGTGAGGGAGAGAGAACTGCTGTTTGCAGCAACCTTAAAGCAGGCAGCACTTGGCTTCTGTCCCAAGACCAACACGGGCCTGCGGGCTACACTCTGCCCAGGCTAATGGGCCACCCTCAGCGCATGTTTTCACACTAAGCACCCACCTGCACGCCCAGGGCAGCCTTGGAGGGATGTCAATGAGGACAGGCCCTCGGCACCCCAGAACCGCATCCAGCGAGGCATGGAAAGAGCAGGGTGGAAAGAGCAGCTTGGCCACAAGGGGATGGGCAGGAAGATGGGGGCTCACAGCAGCATTAGCTTGGAGGGAGGCTGAATGTGGACACCCCCGTCTCTTTTCTTTACGGGCCTTTTCATAGCATGCGGTCTCTCACCTGCGGAAGCCCCCATAATCCAGCATTTGCCTTCTCCAACAGCCACCGGCTGCCTCTAGGGCAGTGTTTCTCAACCTTGGCAACTTTAAGAAGTGTGGACTTCAACTCCCAGAATTCCCCAGCTAGCTGGTTTCTGGCAAAAAAATGTCCATTGGGGAAGCTGGATTTGCTTAACGACCGTTGTAAAAAAAAGGGTCGTAAATCGGGTCCAGTCACACAGTGACTCACTTAACGACAACAACCGCAACGCTTTACAACCAATTTTCCAGTCCTTATTATGGTCGTTAAGTGAGGACTTGGAACTGTGTCATTCTTCACTCCGCCTCACACGTTCCAAAGTCACTGTACGGTTTCCAACAATGTCCATCTTTGATTGGAACAACTCCTTAGAGTGAAGTTCACAACTGGCTGGCTAGCCAGCTAGTAATTGTGTGGGGGCCAGTTTATTTCAGAGATGAATCCTCATTTGGCAGATGGAGTGAGACGTGTAGGGGGGTGGTTAAAGCATTGGACCTGGACCAGGAAGACTCCAGTTCACCCAGATGATGCTGCTCCAGTCAATGGCTCCCTCCCAGCCCCACCTGCATCCCAGGGCTGTTCTTGTGGAGATAAAATGAGGGAACACCCCTCTGCACGCCGCCACCGTGAGCTCTTTAAAAGAAACGGTAGCACCGAATTGCAAAATGCTCAGTTCAAATATGTTCTAGGCCGTTTTGAACTTTTACCTCACATCTCAAACATGCATTGACAGATCTTATGCAAAGCAGGGGCGTTGGTAAACGAGAAATGGCTCTTTTCCAACGAGACCACGCCACCAGCTCGGCCAAGGAAGTCTCCTGAAAACGAAAGGCTGGGCCGGCACTTTGCAAGCTTCAAGTGAGGCGAGGAATTGTCCTCAGGAGAGAACGGCCTCTCGGCAGGCGCATTCAACCTGGACACAAAGCACCGCTCCACTGGGAAAGGCCTTCCTCCATCTACCCAGGAGACGCCTCCAAAGACTCTCTCTGGCTTTGAGGCACGGCCCCAATTCCTTCACTGAATCAGGAGGCCGAGCCCAAATCAGTGGAACAAGCAAGCTTAGCCATGCCCGAGATAAGACAGTTCCCCTGGGAAACTGCCCTTCAGCCAACTAAGGAGGGGGTGGGGAAGGCAGAAATGCAACCCCCTTGGAAAAAACGCTCCAGCAGGCAAATGCTTGTTGAAGGGAGATGCCCTGGCAGGCCAGGGTGCAGAACAGGAAGGACAGGTTTAAAGATTCAGCAACCAACTGTGGTGATGCACCCTAGAAGAACAGGGAGACTGTACACAGCGGTACTTCAAATTACGATCCCAGCCCCCCGCCAAGCAGACGCTTTTAGCAATGAGAATTAAACATAAATATAGAACCACAGAGGTGGGAGAGCCCATTTAAGCCATCACGTCTCACTCCTTGCTCAGGGCACAAGCTCAAAATGAAAGCCTCCCGGATTGGGGGCAGTCCAACGGGCATTTCACTGCATCCAGCAAAAAGGGAATCAAAATCTCCTCTAGTAATTGGTTCCACAGCTGGACGGCTCTTACAGCAGCGCAAGGCCGTTATTCTGTGTCCTGCCCTCTGGAACGAGAGAGAACACGACTTGACCCTCTTCTCTGCCATGCCATTTCAAGTGTCCGAGTCAGTCTTCCCTTCTCAAAATAGCTCTCTCTCTCTTCTCCTGGCCATTCCTCGTTTCCAGGCCCCAACCATCTAGCTTGCCTTCTTTTCACCTGGTGTGAAACCTTCAGAACCGGACACAGTCCTTCAGACTGACTCTGACCAACGCAGAAGAGATGGGATACCCTGGGTCGGTGTTTCTCACCCTTGGCAACTTTAAGATGCGTGGACTTCTACTCACAGAATTCCCCAGCCAGCATGCTGGGAGTTGAAGTCCGTGCATCTTAAAGTTGCCAAGGGTGAGAAACACCGATCTAGGTCAATTGATGCAATGTAATCCTGATTTTGCCTTCTTACCTGATGGTGTTCTGAGCGTGTGCAGGACACTGATGGACATCATGGTTAGCAGGATGTGGGCAACACGACGCTGGCTTGCAAGGTAATCCCTAGGTTAGCAACCCTAGCTTGCACAGAGCATGTGAGCATGTCTGGAGTAAAACTGGGCTTGGGTTGCACTTGTTGTTAATGCCGTTGTTGGACTGTTGCATGGGGCTAGTAACCTGGTTCCCACCTTCTCTATCTTGCGAAAAGCCTTGTGTGAAGCCTTGACTGACTAAAGCCACCATGGGAGGCAGAGGGCAATATTGATGGGCATAAGGGGACTGTGGCCTTGATTCCAAGAAGAGCAGAAGAAAAAGAGCATACACTGAGAAATTAAGTGCAGGCAAGAAGTGTGTCTGCAAAACTAAGAGAAAAGAACGTAACAGATCCGATTAAAGGTAGCCTGGTTTTGCAGAATGGAACTGATGAACACGTTCAGGGACGCGAACTTGCAGATTGAGCTGTGCAAGAAAGAGCTGAACTCC
This sequence comes from Charina bottae, assembly GCA_023362775.1. Classification (NCBI taxonomy): domain Eukaryota; kingdom Metazoa; phylum Chordata; class Lepidosauria; order Squamata; family Charinaidae; genus Charina; species Charina bottae. Next base: position 4,238,876 of record JALMGJ010000045.1, on the reverse strand, counting down.
ATGTCAAAAAATGTGACTCGATATCATCGGTGCCGCTGGTGCGCATGTAAAAGTAGGAGTCCAGAGGTTACTGACAGTGGCATGTTCTGCTCCAGTGAACGTGAAGAAACAAAGAACCAGGGATGGCTCTGGAGGGCAAGTGAGCGGAGTTCCGAATGAATGCAATCCAGGGGAAAGCAAATACTGTTTAATGTGCACAAGCAGAAAAGGACAGTTGCACGGAATGTAGTCAGAGAGAGGAAGGAAGGGTTAAGATTAAGAGGCAGAGAAAGTGCAGAGCAACTTTGATGGGAGTAACATTTGTTTTAGAAATGGGTGGAGAGGGGTAAACAAAGAATCTCCAGTAGAGTGAACTGTATTAAAAAATAAAAGCGATGGAAAAGCAACTAGGGATAAAACTGAGCTGAGGAAATGCTGGAAGGAATATCTTAGAGATTGTATAGGAATGATGGTGATACCTGAAACTTGGGGGTGAAACTGAAGCTTGGTTCCATGCTATTATGTATGTTAGCACAACTCTGCAGAAAGACAGTGGCTAAAGATGTAAACATGATGAGAAACTATACTGCAAAAATACGGAATTTGACATTTTTATGAAGAACTTTGGCTCTTATTAACCTGGGGATCAGTTAAGAGAATCATCCTCCAAAGATCAAAAGGAAGGAACACTCCAGTCATCGAAGGGTGGGTTCAAGAGATCTTGACTTTTTAAAATGGCTTTAATCTGCAGACATGAGAAGGAGCAGAGCTTTCAACGTAGTCTCGATGTAATAACACATTAAAGGACTGCACCAGTTGTGTATTAATTCTATATGGACTTTTTTTAAAGTGTAGTTTATCTTTATCGTTATTACATATACTTTTTAAAATTGTCCCACTACTGCTGTACTTTTTATTTTTGTTAAATTCAAAATTAAAAAGAAATAAATAGTGTTAGTGTCCATCAAAAAAACTGATGGAAAGGAGGTTGTAAGTGCTGTGAGAATGTTGAAAAGTGGTAAGGCTGCAGTTTAGATTGTGAAACTGGAGAAATACAGGTAGTCCTCACTTAACCATTTAGTTACGGTTCAGACTTACGACGGTGCTGGAAAACATTACTTATGACTGGTCCTCACAACCGTTGCAGTGTTCCTGTGATCACAATTTGGGCGCTTGGCAACCAGTTTGCATGTATGACTGTCACATGATCATCATTTTCGACTTCCCAACCGGCTTCTGGGAAGCAAAATCAATGGGGAACTGCATGATTCTCTTAACGCCCAAGTGGTTCGCTTAATGCCCATGGTGATTCGCTTAATGACCGCCACAGAAGGTTGTAACATCAGGTTGGATTTGCTTAATGACTGCTTTGCTTAGCAACTGAAATTCTGGTCCCAATTGTGGTCGTTAAGCGAGGACTACCTGTATTGAAAAACATATGAGGCTTACTGCTGGAGTGACAGAGACACTTATGGAATGTCAGTGCAAAAGCTCCACATCTGCCTGGCAATTGGAAGAATGCGGTTACTGTACCGCTCTGCAGAGGGACAGGTAGGAAGAGCGAATGCAAAACTGGAGGAAGATGAGTCTGTCAAGGGTGCTGGTGCCTGGCAGACTTCTGATGCTGGCCAGGGTGGCAGAGGTGTGTGGGTCAGACACAAACTGCTTGGGAACTGACGGCCGTTTTCAAGCTGAAGGATGGTTTCCTTTACTCTCCTTGCCCCTGCGCCCTCACGCTGGCAGCAAACCTCAGCCCAGTTGTCCACAGTATTAATGGACTTTCACAATTCCTGCCATCTCAGCCGTTGCCCACCCTTTCCCACTTCTTTGTTCCATCTGTTTTACGTTTTTCCCGGTTTTGCTCCTCCAGCCTTTGCTCTTTTCAGACTCTATCTGGTTAGATACACATGAGCCGTGTCCTGCTGGTTGGGACCACGGCCCATCTCGTGCAGCAGCCTGTTCTCCCAGTGGCCCACCAACTGCCCAAGGAGGCCACAGTCTCCCAGCAGAGGCCCTTCAGAGGCAGCCCCACTGCCACCCAGGCTAAGAGCCATCGATCCCCAGGGCTTCCGTGAATTGGTCCAACCCTCTCTGGAAGCCAGCCCAGCTGGTAGCCAGCTCCCCATCTTGTGGCAGTGAATTCCAAAGTTTAAGAAGATTAAGAAGAGAATCTGTGGTTATTTTTCAAGCTGCTTCTTCTCATGTTTTGCAAAGAAAAGAAACTTTAGGTGGGAAGTCCCTGCCTCAGAAATCAGAAGTATTCATTTGGCCTGAGTTGAGCTTGCTTTTTCCACACTTACACTTACACTTACACTTACACTTACACTTACACACACACACACACACACACACCCCTTTTATGCTCTCCAAAGCAAGTGGAGGCAGCTGTTTGATAGCAAGAGCAGCTGAATTACAACTTCCTGAAACTGAATGCGGCAGGTGGAAGGACGGAAGAAGATTGTCCTGAAGCTTAGAGGGTCAACATTTTCCATGTTGAGACCAGACCAGACCAGAGCACCAGCACCAGCACCAGCACCAGCACCAGCACCAGCACCAGGCCGGGAGTGGCAGTCTACGTACAGAGAGAGACCCCTAATTCCCAGTCTCACAATTTTCAAGATTCCGAAAGCTGGAATGAGACACGGTAAAGGGAGGGGCGAGCGCTGCTTCATGCTGGTCTTAAGCCAGGGAAGCTCGTTCCCCTCACTTCCATGGATGCTACCAATTGCAGATCGGATTTGGGGGAGAGGGAGAATACAGGCCGTGAAACAGAAGGGGGGGTGTCTGTTGAGGCTGCAGGAGGTGTGCCCAAAGAGAAAACCCGGTCCCTGGTCCCAGAAGTGCGTAAGACGCGGTTTGAGAGGCCAAGAGTGCCAGCAGCCCCCCCCCATCGAAACCGGGCCCCCCACGAAGCAACGCGGGGAGCCCAGAGGCTGCGAAAGCAGGGCTGCCTTGCCCCGAGCCCTCACCTCATCGCTCTCCTCCACGTCCACGTTGCCGTTCGCGTCGTCGTCCATCTGCTTGTGGATGTTGCGGACGGCTTCGAAGCTGAGCTGCTCGTCCTCGTTGTGGCACAAGGGCTGGTCGATGCGGCAGAACTCTGCAGGGGCAGGCGGGGAAGTTAGACACCCCGGAGGGGTCAGGAGACTCCCAAATCACGGCCGTGGTCTCCCTGGACAGGTTTTGTCACAGAGACGTGGCGGAGGACCACCCCTCCTAGTCTGCAGACTAGGAAATTCAGGGAAATCTGGTGCCTGAGCAGGACCCCCTCACTCCCCTGGTGGAAAGGGCAGGGCAACGTAACCTGGGCCCCCGAGGGGCTGATCCCGGAGCCCCAGCCCCGAGTCCCCATCAGGAGCTCCGCAGCGCACGCTGGAGGCGCAGAGGCCCTGCCCGGGCACCTGCTGAGCATCCTTCGCCCACGCCTGCTACGGCCACCGTTTCTAACAAGCCGCTGAACGAAGCCGTGCGCCTCCTTAGGAGGACTTAGGAAGGGCCCCTCCTTCCAGGAAAGGTTCAGGAGTCCCCCCCTCTCAGGGGCTGGCAAGTGGCTAAGTAATGCAGCTGGGCCCACTTTCAACCTGACGTTTTACTGAACAGCAATCAGCAAAAGACAAAGAAGCACCTGTTAAAAAATGGGCAAACTACGCAATGTGGGTAAGAGCTAAAGAAAGGCCAGTACACTCTCCCTTCCGCTGCAAAAATGCTGCAGGTCTCTTAAGGGCAAACAGGAACTTGACAAACATTTCTGTCTTCTAAGTCATATTCAAGCGCTGAAAAGCTGGATCAAGACCAGATCTTTGCATTCCTCAGGACTTCGGTCCAAGGAAAAAACCACAAAGGGAAGACAGAAAGCAGCCTTGACGCCTTGGGATCGCCGATGGCCGGGGTGCCTTTCCTGACACCCCCCTCCGGCCCAGCAGCTGCACTGCATGGGGGAATCCGAGCAGCTCAGCGAGGGCCTCTTCTCGGGTCCCCCACCAACCCGCACGGCTTCAACCTGAGCCCTTGGGATTCAACTCCCCCGCGGCCACAGCCACCACCGCAGCCGGGTAGAGCGCAAGCCGCGCTCAGCAAACAGGCCCGAAGGAAAGCGGCAGAGCGTGCCAAAGCTAAAAGAGGCCGGCTGAGTCAGAGGCTCCGGAACGCCGCCCGTCCTCTGCCCGCAGAAGACCGGCTCGGCCGGCTGAGTCACACATGGCGGCCTCAAAGCTGCGCACGCTTTGAGCGGTGCAGAGGATCAGGGGCAGGAAGCGTGGCGAGAAGAGCTGCCGGCCCTGATCAGGAAGCCCCTCCCCCCGGGGTTCCTAGCCCTGCTGCTTCTCCTCAAGCAAGCCAGTTGCAACTGGATTCCCTCTGGTGCCCCCACACTGCGAATATAATTCATTCTGCTGACTCAAGTGAACATGGTGTGGTGGTGAAGGTGCTGGACGAGGACCGGTTCAAATCCAGCCATGGAAATTCCTGGGGGGGGGGCTTTGGGCCAGTCTCTCTTTCTGCCTCAGCTCAACCTACCTCACAGGGTGGTTGGTACGGGGAAAGCCGGAGGAAGGAGAGCTATTTATGCCTCCTCAAACTCCTTAACAAAAGTTGGGATATGAATCTAACAATACAGAGCACGGAGGAGGAAGGTCAGTCTGTATGGCTCAGCAAGAAGGACAAGGGGCCAGATCTTTTCAGACTTTTCAGATTCATGAGCAATGGGGTATGGGAGTCAATTAAGGGTTTGCTTCTTGAAGAGTGGGCAAAGCGAGGTAACCCAAATTCCATGCTTTGTCTGGAGGGAGGTGGCCCTCTAAGCACCGTAAGAGCCACTGGCTTCCTGGACTTGTCATGAGATGAAGGCGTTCATCAACTGGTGATCTACAGAAAAGAGCATCCTTGTTCTTTGCCTGAGTGCCTCCCTCCACTGCCCAAACCAACAACAGAGGTGGCTCCTTGAGATACTCCCTGAAATTCCCACAACCCTTCACAGAAGGGAAATGTGGAGGGGAGCACACAAACAGTCTGTGCATTGTGCCATCCGTGAAAACAGGAGACACCAAGCGTGCAAGAGGCCCAAGGCCACAGGAAAAGGCACAGAGAAGGAAAGCAGGGAGAGAACAAGAAAATAGGAGAAGAAACAAGGTCTAAAGGTCCGTCCTTTGCACCTGACTCTGGATGGCAGAGCAGAACTGTTTTGTTCTTGGAAGAAAATGACACAGTAGTCCAGGCACACCTGCAGTCCCCACCCCACCCCTTCCCCACTACCAAAATACGAGCTCCAAGGCAGACACGGCCTTCTGGGCAAGCCTCCCACCCAGGCGGACTTTCCCGTGCTGGGGAGAGGGGGTGTTTTTACGAGGAAGAGAAACTGGAGGAGAAAAATCTCTGCCACACTTAGCCCATGCTAGTCTACCACGAACGTCTCTCTAATCATGGCTAAGCCACCATCTCTCTGCCAAAAACCCAATTCTGCCCTATAGGGAAGCTGCCCCTCCCTCTCCCCTACTTAGACAAACTCTGGCAAGAATTGCCTCCTGGGTGGTTCTTCTATTGCCTCCACCAGAGATTTCCCATTAAAGGCAGCGATTAATCCCTGAACAGCAGACAACCCTGCAGATTCCCCATTGTTTGTATTCTTGCTCACTCCTGCCTGTTTCTGTCCATTCTGGGAATCCCCTGCTCGTTCACTGGACCAAATTGCATTAGATGCTATTGAATCTAGAACAGCGTAAATGTACCGAGGAAGAACAGCTTATCTCAGGACGGAGATCTAGTTTGACCAACCGTCTGGTACAGGATTTTGCTTTAGCATCGTAGCTGTGCACCTTGCTAACTTCCTCCTCTCCTCTCCTCTCCTCATATCCTTTTCAATAAACATACCCTGAGCTACAAATATTCTCTTCGATTGGTCAGCATTTTATAAGCAAACATTATGACTAGAGCGCAAAAGCAGGTTTACTTATTGCTGGTGCCTTTCAAGAGTTGCACCCTGCCTGTCTACTTTGTTCAGAAATATTTTCCTCAGAGGATGCGAGTGGAAGCAGGGGGCCATCTCCTGAACAAGTCCCACAGACAGGAATGGGCTTTATACATTTAATGGAACGGCTGCAGGAAAGTGATCCTGCATGTGCCATGACCTCAACATTTTGGAAGCCTAGTTGGGCATATCCAATGATAAAGGATTCAGTTTGATTATCGGTGCCACAAAAAAAAGTCCTAGGAACTGGCTGGGAGCCGTTCTAAAACTAAGTAGTACAACTCAAAATATACAAGGCAGCAGCACCGCGGGAAGAGGGAAATTAGGGGTCCTTGGCAGCAGAACAGGGGGAGGGTCGAGAGCAAGCTGACCCCCAGGAGTGTCCAGGTTCCACCAATGCTTTAACTTCATTAGAGATTCAGTAATGGGGGGTCAGCTCACACGGTACACTCACACATTCCACAAAGGTACTGAGTCTGTGAGCAGTGTTTTTCAAACTTCCCCATGCTGGCTGGGGAATTCTGGGAGTTGAAGTCCACACATCTTAAAGTGGCCAAGGTTGAAAAACACTGCTCTAGGGCAGGGTTTCTCAACCAGGGTTCCGCGAGAGGTCCCTAGGGCAGAGCTTTCCAAACTTTTCATGTTGGTGACACACTTTTTAGACATGCATCATTTCGCCACACACTCTTACAGCAGGGCACAAGGCAGGCACTAGGACCTGTGCGGAATCCTGGCAGGGCAGGTTTGGAGGCAGCAGGGCACAAGGCAGGCACTAGGACCTGCGTGGAATCACAGCAGGTTTGGAGGCAGCAGGGCACAAGGCAGGCACTAGGACCTGCGTGGAATCACAGCAGGTTTGGAGGCAGCAGGGCACAAGGCAGGCACTGGGACCTGCGCGGAATCCTGGCAGGGCAGGTTTGGAGGCAGCAGGGCACAAGGCAGGCACTAGGACCTGTGTGGAATCACAGCAAGTTTGGAGGCAGCAAGGCACAAGGCAGGCACTAGGACCTGCGTGGAATCACAGCAGGTTTGGAGGCAGCAGGGCACAAGGCAGGCACTGGGACCTGCGCGGAATCCTGGCAGGGCTCGGAGGCAGCAGCAGCCACGACACACCCAGACACTGCAGCCGACACACCGAGACACTGCAGCCGACACACTAATGTGTCCCGACACACAGTTTGGAAAGCTCTGCCCTAGGGGTTCCCTGGGAGATCAGTATTTATTTAAAAAAATATTTCAAATTCGGGCAACTTCACAGGACACTGTTAATGCATACAGACAGGCCTGCCCATGAAACTAATAGAATAGTTTTGTAACTCCCGGCCTCTACTGGAGCCTGAATGTGCAGGGGTTCCCTGAGGCCTGAGAAATATTTCAAGGGCTCCTCCAGGGTCAAAAGGGTGAGAAAGGCTGCTCTAGAGGGTAAAGCAGAGAAACAACTAAGGGTCAACATCTGAATGAATCCAACTGGCAGATCTGTAGCATCTACCCATGAATACGTGCGGCTGCTCTAGGCGGCATCAGGCCCGTCCCCCGAGCCACCGCTGACCGTTCTGACGAGTGGCTGCTCTCCAGCCAAGACTGAGATTCTTCTGGCCCCCAGCAGAGACCCTTTGCCCGAGGAGGGAAGGCCGGACTCCAGGGCCTTCTGCATGCATTGGCCTATGAACCATCCTGTTTTGTGCATTCTAAAGAAGGGTTTGGCTGGTAGGGATGACGGCAGTTACAGTCAAACGTCTCTGGAAGGCCCTGGCTGGGAAATGCTGAATGACTTGAACGCTGCCAAAGCAGGCACAGGCTGCCTGCTTGTCTTCTGCGGAGGAGAGAGAAAACGCCAGCCTCACCCAGAGCGCACCGTGCCAACACCAGAAACAGCTGGAGCAAGGCCAAGAGTTTTCACTGGCGTTATCAGTAAGGAGCACTTTGCTGCAGGACAATCACAATCCGCTTCCTTGTAAAGCGCCAAGTGCCCAGACTGGCAAAACAGCTTTGGGTTGCGGGGAGTCGTTCTCAAGGGAAAAGGCCAAGAAAGAAAGAGACCGAAGGGCTGGCATGCCCTCAGTTCAAGCACGAGAATTACTACTTTTCAGTTATTTCTCCCCCAGCCCCATTCTTCTGGCAAGTGTATAATCCAGTGTTTCTCAACCTCGGCCACTTGATGATGGGTGGACTTCAACTCCCAGAGTTCCCCAGCCAGCAAAGGGGAGTTGAAGTCCACCCATCTTCAAGTGGCCGAGGTTGAGAAGCACTGGTATGATCCAGCCAGCCAGGGAGAACGAGCAGGCCTACGTCTCCCCACCTGCCACGCAACTGGTAGCATGACGGTGAAGCGCTGTTTGCACATGGGACAATTAAAAGCACAGCCATGCAGAAGTAGGATGCCACATGTGTACATAACCAGTCCAATTTTTCCCCAGTGGATCCCTTGCTCACTCAACAACTCCTCACCTAGAACTGTCCTCGCTTGCTTGCTTTCCTCCTCCTCTTCCTCCTTATTTATTTAGCTCTGGGCGGCACACAGATTTAAAAAACACAGATGTGACGCCTAAAAGCGAACCGAAACGTAAACATAACAGGGAAAACAGACACACACCCTAACCAAAGCAGACTCTGCGCAACAGACAGACCACGCCCAGACCTATCCCAGAGCTTGGGGAATAACCAGGTTTTCGGAGATTGTTCAAAAGGCTTTCAGGGTCTGGGCAGTTCCAAAGTCCGGGGGCGGGATGCTATTCCACAGGGCAGGCACCTTGACAGAGAAGGCACACCTCCTAGGTGCCACGAGATTATTATTACACTGCTTGATGGATGGGACATGAAGCACACCTGCTTCGTTAGATCTTACGGGACAGGCAGAAATGATGGGACTGGGTCCCTCAGATAACCAGGCCCCAGGCCATGAAGGGCTTTAAGGTTACCCGAGGAACCGCCTCGCCCCAATCACATCGACCCGTCCCACCCGGTCCGGCAGGAAGGGCATGTTACGGACCCCGTCGGCTCCAGAATTCCGACTGGCAGGTCGAGGAGGAGAGCCTTTTCTGCCATGGCCCCCGCCCTGTGGAACCTCTTGCCCCCAGAGGCGAGGTTGGCCCCCTCCCCTTCTGGCCTTCCGGAAGAACATCAAGACCTGGCTCTGCCAACTAACTTGGGGGTCCAAGAGTGATAGACAGCCCTGGGGGGGGGGGGTTTGAGGACGCTCTCTCCATCTTTTAGTTTCCCTCTTTTAACTTTGAAGTTTTTGTACTTTTTATAATGGTTTTTTATGACTTTTATTTGTAAGCCGCCCAGAGTCACTTGCATAGTGAAATGGGTGGTATATAAATTTGATTAAATAAATAAATAAATAAATAAATAAATAAATAAATAAATAAATAACCAGCAGCTTGAATTGCACCCCCCCCCCCGAGGCACAATGGTAACCACTGCAGCTTGTGTAGCAGCACTTTTTACACGGGTGTACGAAGGTGCACCCATAACTGCTCGGTCTGCTGCATTTTGTAGCAGCTGTAGCTTCTAAGTCTGTGTTTCTCAACCTTGGGAACTTTAAGATGGGTGGACTTCAATTCCCAGAATTCCATGGCCAACATTCCATGGAAGTTGAAGTCTGGGAGTTGAAGTCCACCCATCTTAAAGTTCCCAAGGTTGAGAAACACTGTTCTAAGTAGTCTCCAAGGGCAGTTCCATGTAGACTGCATTGCAACTGTCCTCACACAAAGTGACCAAGCCGTGAGTGACCATGAAAACTCCCAGCTCTCTTGCAGCTTCATAGAGAAGGCCGAGATAAAATCTTATGAAAAGAGGAGTCAAGAATGGACCCAAGCTCACCGTTGGCTTCAGTATTTACAGATTAATCCTGCAGGGTGCAAAGATATATAGAAATGTAGCTCTATGGCAGCATTCATAGAATCCAAAAATGTCTAGGCATTTACTAGCATGTATTAACAAATTACTGACAAGATCTGATTCTAAAACTGAGCAAAGATTGCATGATGAAGTGGATGCAAAATGTAGATTTGACCACTGATATACAACAATGGGAATTTTAATGGAAAACTACTTTTATGTTTACTGCAAATGTTGTAATTTGAGGAACCTGTTATAAAATGCTCTCTCATTGGTGTATTACCCGAGTTATGTTTGCTAAAATGGGTCCCATATATTCAAAAATTTGTTGGAAATGTAATAAAGAAATGGCAATGTGAAAAAACTCAACAATTTTGGAAAGTGATATAACAAAAGGTAGAACAAATTTTAGTCTTGCATTTTACTTAACTTCCTCTTATTTTCTTGTTAAATATCACAAAACTATATGTACCAGTAAAATTTTCCAAATTGTTTCAGCAGTGAGAAATGAATATGCCAAATATTGGAAACTTTCAGCAATACTTTCCCCTGAAGACCGGCAGCTGAAATTGTGGGAGTATTCTTCCATGTCTCAAAAACAGAGTTGCGATACAAAACTAGCTGATTCAGTAGAGTTTGGCAACCATTTATTGATTATAATAATCAGAAAAATCTTCTCCCATGCTTGAATTATGGCTTTCTTTAGTTTTCTAATTAAATGCACATTTCTATTCAGCTTTGCTGTTTATTATTCACTCTTAGCTATTTGGCTGAGTTGATTATTTCCTTTATGAAATGTATGTTGACAAGAAGATTAGATCTCAATAAAGTGGGGAGGGGGGAAAGAAGCAGTTCTACAACTTGGCGGACCTCCTGGTCTCTTAGCAAATACTGGATGGCAGGTGGAGCTTTAGAGCCTCTGGCTAACGCACCATTTAGCCCAGCCCTGCCCTCATCGCCACTCAATGAGCTTGCAGCAGCCTGGCTGTTGGTAGGGATTCACCAACACGAGCACATTACACCTGTCTCCTGACCCCCATCCTGGACCCTGGCTTCCAAATGCAATTCCAAGCACTTGTTTTTACTTTTAAAGGCCTACGTGGCTTAGCACCAGGGCATGAGCAAGAGCACCTTCTCCAACCAGTTTCAACCAACCCAATTTGAATGTTCCAGGAGAATCGGCTTGTGGTTTTCCGCTATCATGAACGGGCAGGAGACCCACAGGTGCTCTTTCTCCTACACTTTGGAATAGCTTCCCTCCAGAAATGTTACCAAGCCCCTCACTACTGGCTTTTCCTAAGTTATTAAAAACTGAAGCATATTGAAAAGCCTTTGGGGTACGAACTGACACCACCAGTTACTGATTGTTCGTATGTTTTGTGTCTAATGGAAGCTATTTTACCATTTGTTTACTTTTCATATTTATTGTTGTTATTGATATTATTTATTCAGATTTATTGGCCGCCCAGTTCCAGTGGACTCTGGACTCATATTTGTGTTATGGATAAGCCACAGGGGAAGGGAGTTCCTACTCTCCAAGCTTGTGAGTCCCACAGGGGCATCCAGGCAGCTCTTATGTTCTTAATGGTAAGACCTAGGTCAGTGTTCCTCAACCTTGGCAACCAGCATGCTGGCTGGGGAACGCTGGGAGTTGAAGTCCAGACGTCTTAAAGTTGCCAAGGTTGGGGAACACTGCCCTAGAGAGAGCGGTCTGAAAGCCTGTCATCCATTTCTAGCGCTAAAGTTCTAGCCCAAAGTAATTGCTTGCCCCAAAGCCTTAATTAAGCTCTTTGTCTCAAGCTGTTCTGACCTGCTGGGGTCAGGTGCTAAAGGTGCTTTCCAGCTAAAGTTAGAAAAAAAGGGTCCTGGCTGATGCCCTTGTTTGGTTGGGAAAAAGAGTACAGGACACCCTCTCTCTCAATGGCTCTGGATGGTTTACAGAAATATATTAAAAACAGTTAACAAAACCCCAAAATATAAAACGCTGAAAACTAAAGCAATACCACCCACGTGGCATTAAAAACCCCAAAGTCCCCACGTGGTGTAACTGGCCTTTATCCCACCTGCAACACAATCTGCAAGTTGAGCCACGCCTCTCTCAACCCCGCTCGCTCAGCATTCCTCCCCGGCCTTCTGGCTTTGAACTCTCTGAACCAATATTGTGTTTTGTTTTGATTTGAAGTTGTCCGTTCTTAATGAACCTTTATTTTTTCTACCAGTTTTATTATGTTTCTGATCAACCCAGCAACTGGAGTACCCTTTCCGCATCAACATTTATGCTGAGGAACACCTGCACGTTGCAAAGATTTGGAGAGGTTATTGTAACATGCTCAAGGGATTCATTCACAGGGAAGTGAATTCTATTGATTTTTATTTACTTATTTTTATTTATTAATTTTTATCCCACCTTTATTATTTTTATAAATAATTCAAGGTGGCGAACATACCTAATACTCCTTCCTCCTCCTATTTTCCCCACAACAACCACCCTGTGAGGTGAGTTGGGCTGAGAGCGAGCGACTGGCCCAAGGTCACCCAGCCGGCTTTCGTGCCTAAGGCGGGACTAGAACTCTCAGTCTCCCGGTTTGCCATTGGCTCCTTCCTAGGGCTGAGAGAGAGTGACAGGCCCAAGGTCACCCAGCCGGCTTTCATGCCTGAGGCGGGACTAGAACTCACAGACTCCTGGTTTCTAGCCTGGTGCCTTAACCACTAGACCAGAGCTTTCCAAACTGTGTGTGGCGACATAAAAGTGTGTCGCCACACACAGCGTGGTGTGTCGCCACACCACCCGGAAGCGGCGGCATGTGTGTGTACGGCGGCCGCGGCGCGGCTTCCGCATTTTAGCGGAGGCTGCCGCCGCTGCCGTGCACACGCACGCCGCCACACACCCCCACGCCGCCGTGCACGTGCGGCCCCCCACGCCGCCGCCATGTGCGCGCCCGCCGCCGCCACGCTGCCGCCACCGCCGCCGGTGTGTCACCAGTGGCGGCACTTTGGAAAGCCCTGCACTAGACCAAACTGGCTCTCCATGTGAATGGCAGCATCTCAGAACAGACCTGAGTTTCCTGGAGCTGAACACTGCAGGGGAAGACTAATGGCAAAGCACAAGCCATGTTTCTCAGCTGAGCTTTTGGCCGAGGAATCTGGCAAGATTAACATCTGCACATTTTTGCCACACTGTTGAAGAGCACTGCCTTCAAATGACAAGTCCACTATTTCCAACTCCCTACACCTGTGGATCCAAGGAAGTCAACACATTTCACTAGCATCACCACCACTCCTTTAGGATATTTATATTGTGCCCTTCATAACATTTAACCCATACAAAAGAGCAAACCACTGAAAGATAACTATCGTAAATAGTATATAGTTCACACAATTAAAATAACCATTAAATCAGCAAACTTCAATTTCAATGGTTTTCAAATATAATGTCCTCCCTGCCTGTTTTGCAATATAAAGGTGTGGGGGCCAGGTGTTTCACATCATGCTTTCCTGGCCATGGCCTCCATCTGCTGCTCTAGGAAGACTCAAGAGCCAGGAGAACCCCTAGACGATGTACCTGCTCTTTCAAAAACAGGGCCACCCCGGTCAAGAGCAACACAGAGACCATGCATGGATCTAGAAGGCCTCTGCATCAGCAGCAATTCCATCTTGCTGGGATTCAGAGGGAGGGCTGTTCACCTGAGCCACACGTAGGTTAGAATGTGCTTTCTTGCTTGCTTGCCGGTCCCAGAGCCATGTCCAGCCAACCAGAATTTGGGGTTGCCCCTTCTTTCTTGATATTAATCCTATTAGTCCTCCGCGCGACAGCAACTAGACACTAGGTCTCCTACTTACACACGGAATCTCTCTAAAGACGGCAACCCACCAGTTACTTTTCCTCCATCATTGCCAGCCGTTCTTCCATGTTCTCCATGTCACCATCCACCAACTCCTGTCCAATTTAGTTCCCACTTTCTCCCCACTCGAATCACCTTTTATTTAGCTTCATCGCCACCATCAAACATGCATACCTCACTCTTCTTCCAATCTTCTTCCTTCTTTGCTCTTTCATAGCATTTTTGCTGCCATTTCACCGTTTTTCCATCACACACAGTGGAACAGCTTGCCTCCCGGAGTTGTGGGTGCTCCACTGTTGGAGGTTTTCAAGAAAAGATTGGACCACCATTTGTCCAAGATGGTATGAGGACTCCTGCCTTGGGCAGGGAGTAGAAGGACTAGAAGACCTCCAAGGTCCCTTCCAACCGTATGATTCTATGATTCTATGACACACTCTCAAACTCTCTCTTCTGTCAATCCCACTCGATTACCGTATATGTTTTTCGTGTGCAGCATCTCTTACCTTCTAAATCTAGAACTTAGGGCATGGATTCATTTTCTGCAACTTCAAGATTTTGCAACTGCCAGGCACTGTACAGGGAACTGCCCTAGATTTTAACTCAGAAGCTTCATTGTAAAATGCAGAGGTCTGTCTTTCACCCGGTGCCAGGAAGCAAGTATACAGTCAATGTGCTTTGAAGCAACTATCTTCATTACAGTCTACTATAACTGCGCCCTGGCTCAATTCAAAGAGCTAATGGTAATGTGTAAAGCCTTCCACAGAAACCCTGTTTCTAAAAAAACTACTTCTCCGTATGTGGTCAATAAAAGCAGGACCAAAGTGAGGAGGATCCTTTGGAAAACACTGGTAAGTTAGAAAGCGGATGTCAGAAATGGCCGAGAACACAGGGGACATTTGTGTGATGTGCCGGTTTCCGTGGCTGTGCTGGGCTGTTTCTGGTTTGTATCATCACAAGGCCACTGGATCAGCTTACACGGGAATGCAAAAGGTCAGAAGCACTTTTGCAACTCCGCACGGAAGATGTGCGTGGGCGGAAAGCCGTGGCAGAAGAAAAAAAATAATTAAAAGAAACTTCCGTGAGTCAGCGGCTCCTGCCACACACAGCCTACACACTAATTCAAGAGCACAAAGTACTCAAATCATTTAGAAAATACAACAAACTGAAGGAATTCAGCCGTTAAGAACTGAATAATCAGTTGGAAAAGCTTACAAGCCCCCACCCCCGACCCATCTCTGAGTGAGCTGGCATGAAGTGGCACTCCATGGGCAACGTTAGGCCGAGGGCCACAAGCAAGGCGACGGAGTGCTTGCTTGAGATGGAGGAAGGGGTCAGGATGAAGCCCTAGAAACTCCTCAACCACAGGGTTTCTCAAACTTGGCAACTTTAAGATGGGTGGACTTCAGCTATGCTGGCTGGGGAATTCTGGGAGTTGAAGTCCACACAAGGCATTAATGGCAGTTTTGCACCGTATTATCGATGTCTTAAAATGAGTCTTAGAACTTACAGGATCCTCAATCTAGCTGACATAACTTCTGCATGCCAGCGTACAGCTTGCATGTCTGTTCCAAGCAGCAGTCAGGGTTTATCCTTTATCATTTCACATAACTTTAGGACTTCATATAAAGTCAGTCTATACGAATACAGAGAGAATTTGGGCTGTTGCGGTCAATAATAAAGTCACTCAAGGCTGGATGAGTATAATTACTGACTGGCAGGAAGGAATACAGAGTATGACTTTAACAGCTGTGATTTATTATTTCCAAAAATGGGATATTTACAAGAGTTTCTTCTTCCCAGCAAACTCCGCGAGCCCCAAAGCAGCTTAACAGCCCTCTGCACCCATTTAAGAATGCCGTCGGCTCTAACGTGGCTCTAAGGGTGGCCATACATTTCTTCTGTGTCTCACCATTGGGCCTGATGTAGAATTCTCGGACTCTCAAAAGCTTACTACTGCTTCGTCAAACTTCAACTGGCCTAATTGCCTTTATGTTTGCAAAGGGCAAAGGAGGATTCAAGGAACTAGAAATCAGTCAGTCTGACATTAACCAGTGAAGATTCTGAGCAGCAGCTTGCAAAACCTTCTGCCTTTTCATAAAACTGGTTAGTCCGAAAAGGGGCTTCCCAGCTCCTACTGATTTTTAGAACTCCTGGCGGTCTCCCACTGAAATACCAATACTAATACGAAGGTCTGATCCTGCTTAGTTATGCCTGAGTGCACATCCATGGCTCTTCAAAAAAAACTGGAGAAAAGCATTAAATGCGGTGCCACAAAGATCAATCCTGTGTCCTCTACTCTTCAACAAGTTTATTAATGATGTGGTAGAAGGGCTGATGCTAGGGAAAGTGGAAGGCAAAAGGAAGAGGGGCCGACCAAGGGCAAGATGGATGGATGATATTCTGGAGGTGACAGACTCAACCATGGGGGAGCTGGGGATGGTGACGGCCGACAGGAAGCTCTGGCGTGGGCTGGTCCATGAAGTCACGAAGCTGGTCCATGAAGTCACGAAGAGTCGGAAGCGACTGAACGAATAAACAACAACAGAAGGGCTGGAAGAAACACGCAGATGACCCCAAATCAGATGGGATAGGTAATGCTCCAGTAGAGACAGAAATGAAATTCAAAACAATTGTGATTGGCGAAATGGGCAAAAATAACAAAATGAACTTTAGCAGGTACAAATTAGGAGTTCTCTAATTAGAAAATAGAAACCACATGCCCAGATAGAGGATGGTGATTACTTGGCTCAGTAATAGAACTTATAGAAAGGTTTTAGAATAGTAGGAAATGGCAAACTGAAGATGAACAGCAGTACTGAATGTTTTCAAATCATGAGAAGTAGATGTTGCCTTTTACTCTCTAATGTAGTGTTTCTCAACCTTGGCCACTTTCAGATGTGTGGACTTCAACTCCCAGAATTCCCCAGCTGGGGAATTCTGGGAGTTGAAGTCCACACATCTGAAAGAGGCCAAGGCTGAGAAACACTGCTCTAATGGGTAGTACCTACTTTAATTACTGTGGGCATACAGTATAGGCAAGGGGGGGGGGTGAACAGGTTCTCAAAAGTGGAAAGAATTGGGAATGTTTAGCCTTTAGAAGACTAAGGGGAAATATCCTAGCACTCTTCAAATCCCTGCAGAATGCTGCACAGAAGAGGATCCAGTCCTGTTCCATATTAGTCCTGAGGGCAGGACATGACGTGATAGATAGAAATTACCGGAAGACAAATTCCCAGTCACAGTCACTGACAGCAAAACCTCTTGCCCGGAGCGATGCCGAGCTCCTTTTTGTTGGATGTGTTCAAGCAAATGTGGCAGAGGCTTTTATTTGGATTCCTGCTTTGAGCAGGGCCATGGACCTGATGGCTTCGAGGGTCCTTCCCAACCTTCTGAGGTCGTCAATCTGCGATTGGAAGAGGCTCTGATCTCAGGTTCAATGACCAGGTCAAACGGTTCTGACTCCTAGTTCCTGCACCCTGGAAATCCAAAGCCAACTTTGGTTCTTCCCTTCCTATTCTCTAACCTAGTGTTTCTCCACCTCGGCAGCTGGAAGATGGGTGGGCTTCAATTCCCAGATGCCCACCCATCTTCCAGCTGTCAAGGTGGAGAAACTGCTCTCACCCAACCCTGGCTCTCCCAGAAAAGCCAGCATGAACCAGTAGCAGCACCCTAGGGGTGCCTGCAGCACAGATGAGCCCAGACCCGTGAGGGCCAGAAGCTGAGCCTGGACTATCACAGCTGGAGAGGAAACCTCCTCCTCCTCCTCAACGGCGGCCACTGAGACAGAAACAGCCGCTTCGTAGTCAAGGGACACGGGCCCAGGACTCCCCAAACTCAGCCCCTCTGGGGTACTCGGACGTGCTGTTAAAAAGCTCGGCTATATCCAAACTCCTTAAATTCAACGCACAACCGCAGCAGGGAGGGGAGAAGGGAGCTGCCAAGAAGAGGGAGCCTGCGAATCGCCCAAGAGTGTTTTTTGAAAAGCAGGCACGACATGTGCGCCACTCGCGGAAAAACAGACCGGTGTCTCCGCTCCTTCATATTTTGGCAAGCAGCGAAAGGGGAGGGTAGCCCTAAGAGAAACATGGTCCAGCCCAAACTCTGTGTAGATAACATTCCTGGGATAGTTGCAAAGTGCTTGAACCTTTTCTCGAGATCGTTCTAACTACTGGCCACTAACACGAACTGACAGCTAATAAAAAAAAAGGTGGTCTCCCGGTTGCCCTTCTTTGTATTGTGGGTTCCAGGGAACGAAACACACAACTGAGCAACCCTAAGAATCAAGGTTCCACCTTCAAGCTTTCTGCCAACCAGAAGAGCCTGGTCAGGAACAGCCCCTGGGCAGCTTGGAATAGAGGGGTCATCTCTTTGAACATTCCCAATATTGGGGGAAATTTGCCTACTGACTTCTTTATAAAACTCCTTCAGTTATAACAGCATTAGCAGCAGTTTAAAAAAAGTAATGCAGAATAAAACCGTCATTCAATAGTCGATTGGGATAAAGCAAGGTTTAATTTTTTTTTTAAAACCTGCTCTTGATCTTTGGCAGCTTCGTTGTTCAGAAATCAGGGCTGGTTCAGATGAGTGCAGCCGTCTTTCCACTAGGCTGGTCCCAAACCAAGTTAAAACAACACTTTAAACTGGGCACGGAAATGAATCTCACTAGTGGAACACGGGAGATGCGTTTGCAAGCCATGGGAGCAGATTCGCAACACAATCCCTTTTTCGAGGGAAAAAGATAACAAGAATGCAGGCTGCTCATCTGAACGCTTGGGAGCTATAACTGAAATCGGTTTATAGGTGGTTCAAGTTTACAGATGCTGAGAGCCGTGTTTGGGATCATGCCGGTCAGCATTTCTGTATGTTTTAGTCCTTATCTCGGCACCCCAGAAGACAATTTGCATTTAGTAAAAAAGGCTGGCTCTATCCTCTAAGCAGCCCATCACCCATGGGGGAACCTATCTAGTTCAGCCATCCGGATGGGTTGAATTCTGCCCATTTCATGTTATCTGCTTAATTTCCCCGTTGAGATGCTCTAGTTACTGTTGGCTACCTCAAAACAGCAACGGCGGTCAGAAATCACTTTGGATCTTCATTTATTTATTTATCGTATTTATTCACCACCCATCTCGTGTAACGACGACTCTGGGTTTGCTGTGGAAACCACCCCGGAGGCCTAGATTCCGTGGGTCAGTCTCTCCTCGCAGGTCTTTTCGTCCAGCAAGCGAAGGGCAGGCCCACCCCAGGAAATGAGTTTCCCTGGCAGCACCAACGGAGCAGAATCTGGCCAGAAACTCTGTTTCTATTATTTATAGTTCTGCATTTATTGGAAGATTTATAGAAGTCTATTAATAGCCCAACACAAAACTATGCAGCCCTCTCACACAGGTCGGGCAGGGGCAGAAAGACGCTGCGTGTAAAAATATTCAGCAGCGGGGCCTCTCGGCGTGAGCGGAATCCAACTCCCCTCGTGGGAGTCTCTCCAATGCGCCCCTCTCCACGAGCCTCCCACCAGCCAGCACAAGCCACAACGCCGGGCCTGCGCAACGAGGCGCGTCTCAAGCCAAGCGGCCCCGCTAATGCAGGAAGGCTGCCGTGCGCTGGGCTGGCAAGCCCCTTTTTATGAGGGGGGACCGAGCGGGCCTGGGCAGAACAGAGGCCACGGAACCGGTTCTGTACAAAACGGGTCACCCAAATGGTTGCGCCTCCCTGCGCTACTTCTCCCCGCACGGCTCAGCATCACCCTCAACCGCTCACGCTAAAGGGTACAACAGGCAGCCGTGCCGTTCGGCGCTTTTCGGGCGGCCGGTTTGCTCCAGGGGAGAATCGCCCCTTCCTTGCCAGGTAGGCTCAGGGCCAGCCTTCTAGTGGCAGAGCAGACGGTCCTTTCCTTTCGGGGCCAGAGGGCCAGCCCGCCAGCCAGCCCCCCTGCTGCCACCAGCCTGCTATTCCCGAACTGTAGATGCTGGAAGCATCTGGGCCTCCTCTCTAAGGGCTGAATCCTCTATGAGAAAAAGGACGGAGCGTGGGCGGAAGCAGTTTGGGGAGGGGGAGCCCTTCCCAGAAAGGGGTTGGGCAACCTCCCTGGGCCGAGTCTCAGAGCGTGTTCTTAACCTCCCCGGCCAGAGGCAGGAGGGCTCCAAATACCCGGCCCGGTCCCCGGCCTGGCAGCCCAATTCGGAGGCTCCCAGGCAGCCCTGCAGGCCTTTTGTGGGAAACAGGACGCTGGGACCTGGGTCTGGCTCTGGACAGCTATGGGCATTCCCAAAGCAGGACCCCTCCAGATGCGTCTTCGACTTCTGGCTCCCGAATTACCGGATTTATATTCCAAGGTATCGGACGACCATCTAGTTGGAGGAGGCCACTCTGGCCTGTGAGGTCAAGGCTTTGAAAACCGAGAGGGGTACGAGCGAAACAAGTGGGGGCTATTTGCATGAGCTGCTGCTTTCGGCCCGCAGCGAGGCGTGGCTAGAATTCCCTGCTCGCCTGCCCCGGGCCAAGTGCCCAGCAAGCAAAGCCCTGGAGGGACGTGCCTGCAGACCCACCCGCGCCAAGAGGTGAGGCAGCAGCAAGTGACCGCCGTGGCCTCTGGGCGGGGAGCAAAGGCGTCCTCTGAAAGCAGAGCCGCGGGGTCCTGTTTGGACGGGCGCTGTGCTGGGAGTGGCGATGGCCGAGGGCGGCCTGCAAACACCACGGAGGAGAACAACAATATTCCGCAGCCCTCGTCTGCCACTCAGCCCCGGGGTGGGGGCCCTTCCTCCGCCGAGAGCAACATTCCCTCGTGGGAGGCAGCTGGCAGGGTGGCAGGGTGGGGCGGGGGGGGAGGACGCGGCCCCCCCTCCTCCCTCCTTCTGCCCCTGTGCCGCGCCTCGTCTTTGCCCCACAAACCCAACCGGTCCGGGGAAAGGATGCGCTGCTCCGTTCTGGTTCCCACGCCCCACGTGGGCTTAGCCTGAAGCCCCCAAAGGACATGGTTCCTCCTCTCGGCACGGCTCCCGGGCAAGGCTTGGGCAACGTGGCGCTCTCCGGCCCTGCCCCAACCCAAAAGGGGGGAGCCCAGCTATGCTCGGAAGGGAAGCGAGATCCGCTCGTCCGGAGGGGAGGGAGCGGAAAGGAGGGTTCACAGCAGCAAAGGCCTCCCGGACATCCCGAATCCTGCAGTCCCGGGGAGGCTGGCTCAGCGCGAGGCTTTTCCGGTGTGCTGAGCGGGGGCAAGGCAGAGACAAGGGACTGAAGGTATCAGAGAAGTCTGTATCAGAGACAACGTAACAGACAACCAGCTAAGACATCTACAGGTAGTCCTTGACTTACGACCATTCGTTTAGTGACCGTTCGAAGTTAGTTTATTTATTTATTTATTTGTTTATTTGTTTATTTATTTATTTCATCCCCGTCCATCTCCCCGAATAGGGGACTCTGGGCGGTTATAAAGAAGAAGTTACAAAGGTGCTGGAAAAAGTGGCTTACAGCCAGTCCTCACACTTATGACCATCGCGGCATCCCTGCGGTCACATGATCAACATTCAGGTGCTTGGCAACCAGCATGTATTTACGGCGGTTGCAGCATCCAGGGGTCACGTGATCGCCATTTGCAACCTTCCCAGCCAGCTTCCGACAAGCAAAGTCAATGGGGGAAATCGGATTCGCTTAACAACTGCGTGTGTCACTTAACAACCGTGTTGATTCACTTAATGGCCACAGCAAAAAAGGTCATAAAATCGGGTGTGACTCACTTAACCTCCTCGCTTAGCAACAGACGTTCCTGTGCCAATTGTGGTCGTAAGTTGAGGACTACCTGTACAACCAAGTGGCAAAGCAACTGCAGGTTAAAATCATGTTATTTGGCTTAAAGCCTCTTCCCCACTTGAGATTCTCTCTCTAGCAAAAGGAAGTAAATTGACTCAATAGCCTTCCATACCAAAATGTCCTCTTTCTCTCATGCAGGCAGGCTGCCCACAACCAAATGGCAATGTGATTATTCAACTATCAAGGCATTTCAGGAATCTTTGCAGATTAATTAATGCACTGCACAAAAAAGAGAGTGAGAGAAAGTGTATTAGATTAGGCTCAGATGGACACACGGAATTAAAAAAAAAATAACACCCTGATTCCGGAAAGCGGTGAGCTTGCCTTTAATTATGACAGTTGAGCATCCTGGCATTTCTCTGGGGTCTGTCATCTCACCTCTGTACAGCTTACAGGAACACTGGTTATAGAATCGTGGAGCCGCAGAGCTGGAGGAGACCAAAGGATCATCTAGTCCAGCCCTCTGCAATGTGCAAGGAAACAAACTGAACCATCCTTGAGAAGTGGCTGCCAGCCTCTTCTCACACGTCTCCGGAGCTGGAGAACTCACCGTCTCCAAAGGTGGACTCTTTCGCTCTGGTACAGATTGTACTGCCAGTGAAACCTAGACAGATGCAATTTATACTCATTATTTCTGATCCATCTCCTTCTGGGAATGGGATGCCCTCCGGGTGTGGTTTTCAGCAGTGCAAAGTAGAGAGGAATGACGACTTCACACACCTTTGATGTGATGCTTCTTCTGACGCAGCCTAGAACTGTTTTGGCCAATCTATCACCTGTCTCACACGGGTGGCTTAAGGGTTCTGGGAGGCTCACAAGGAGAAACATAAAAATAAAACCCAAGAACAACAGATGGCACGGATGACAAAATACTCAGATAGGAATGAAAAAACGAACCCACACAATCCGGGGGGGCTTCACTCACCCTCCCAAAGGCCTGGGCAAAGAGTCAGGTCTTCAAGGCCCTTTGAAACAGCAGCAGGGTGGGGGCCTTGCTATCCATGACCAGACACAAGTCCTGCTCAGATGCAGTGTTTCCAAGCTATGAACTGTCTGTGCACCCTACATCTTTTCGCCTTCCCGTGGGGTTTCTACTCTTACCCAAGTTTAGGACATGGAACGTATTTATTGGTTTCCTGCACTGATAGCTCATCTGTCTTCCTAAGATCCCAAAGTGGCTAACCACAATGATAAAGCCAGCAATTAATAATTATTTCAACACTAAGACACCTTTCCCTAGGTGAGACCCTTTGTCCAATTGGGCAAGTCGTGTATTTGCCAGTGCTTGAAACTTCCTGCACCGTCAAGAAGTGCTCTGCTACGGTTCCTCCCTATCTCGGATCCGTCTTTCTACCCAAAGGTCCCTACAGCAGTGTAAATCTTTGCAGTTGGCCCGGCTTGGTCTAAATCCCAAGAACCCACCTTCCTCCCTTGTCTGGTCAAGATGGCCCTACCGTCTGCTTGGTTTCCCAGCAACAGTAATAATATACAAGAAATAAAAGGAAAGTTGTTATTATCTCAGATAACGTAAGACTTCACCCAGCTTTTGGCAATACTTCTGGTTTGAACTGCTCAGTAGTAAAAGGAATTCTTCTCAACAAGCTTTGAATTAATTCAAAATATGTTGGCATCTTTTGTTAATTATTGGAACATACGCTGTAATTCAATTACATTGGAACAAACTCAGTTTTTACAAAAATCTTGTTCTTACAAACAGGTGGGGAAACGCATCCAGCCCAGAAATATAGAAGAGGCCGCCTCCTGACTTTCAGGCGGGGGGGGGGGTGCTACACACCCAAGTCCTCACCTGTATTTGTATAAAAGCTCCCAACACCCTTTCCATCACCTCTTCAGATACTCAAGGCAAAGCAAAGGGCAGGATTAAGACGACAGACAGCGGCTGCTCTGATTTTGAGTTAGCGGGATTCCCAGAGGAAGACTGCCACAGGCAGAAACCCAGCTGAGGGAGAGGTCCTCATCATCAAAACTTAGGCAACCTAAGCAACATTGAGCTGGAATTAAGCATCCAGGTAGCTTTTTGTTACAATGCTTGGAGATACCATGACAAGAAAGTACAAGTAGTTCGCGCTTAACGATCATTTGTTTAACGATGGTTCGGAGATATGACAGGGCTAAAGAAAGTTAGTTACAACCCATCCTCAAAGTTACGACCGTCACACCACCACCCCCATGGTCAGGTGATCTCAATTTGGGCGCTTGGCAACCGGCTTGCATTTATGACTGGTTGCAGCATCCTGCGGTCATTGGCTTCCAACAAGCCAAATCAATAGGGAACCATTGATTCGCTTAACGACTGCAGTAAAAATAGAATAACAACTTTATTGTCATCCCACTATACACTAAGTGCACAATAAAATGAAATTTCGTTGCAGTTGGCTCACAATTTCAATCAAACAGTAAAATACTAATAATAAAAAAAGACCATAGTTACTATAAAATATACGTTCTTTAGCTCACAATTTCAGTCAAACACTAAAATACTAATAAAAAAATCCATAGTTACTATAAAATATACATTCTTTACACATCCAACATTTCACCTAAAAGAACTTATTTAAGCATTCAAGAATCCAATAGCCCGGGGGACAAAGCTGTTTCCCAATCTGGCTGTTCGACCTCGGATACAGCGGAACCTCTTCCCAGAGGGTAACAAAGAAAACAAACCATGAGGAGGATGGGAGGCGTCACTGATGATCTTTCGAGCTCTGGACAAACAGCGTGCATGTGCTAAATCTTGGATGAGTTGTAAAATGGTTGTAAAATTGGGTCGTCACGTGATGCCTCACTTAACGAATGCATTGCTTAGTGACAAAAATTCCGGTCCCAATTGCGGTCATTAAGTGAGAAAAATACCTCACCATCTCAGGGAAACCCTGAAGCTGGACCTGCCAAGCTTCTATTTGAATCCTGTTCCCCACAGCAGTCAACCAGATGCCCCTGGGGTGGAACCTACAAGAGACCTCTTATGCTCATGTTTCTTGGCAGCTGGCACTGAGCGCAGATACTGCCTCTCTGCAAAAAGTGGCCATGCTGGCTGGGGAATTCTGGGAGTTGAAGTCCACGTCTTAAAGTGGTTAAGGTTGGGAAACACTGGAATACAGAGCCGCACTTAGCAGCCACCATTAGCCTTCTCCTCCTACCCAAATGGGCCTAATGCCCTTCCCGAGCCATCCACGCCGGTGGCCGCCATCAGAGCTGCAAGAGCGTTCCAGTGCCCGCGACGTGAAGCAGCTCTTCCTCTTGCCTGTCTGAATCGCCCAGCACTTCGCTGCCCTCCGCAGCTGTTCCAACATTCCTCTTCCGGTCAGTCCCCAGCAGCTACGACAATGTTAAACGGGGGCAGAAGGGAAGAGGAGATGCTGCACCGGACGCGTCTGAAAGGCAGACATCGCGGCCCCGAGGGAAGGCAGAGCGCTGCTCGACCGCGATGCGCAACCACAGCGAGCTTTGCTGGCCTCCGCGCTCTTTGTAGAAATCCGAAGGGCTGCCCGGTTGCAGACCCACCTTCACCTCCTCGGAGATCCCCTTGGCTGCTGCCCGAGCATTTCTAGCCAAGCTGCCTAATTACGTGCCCTCTCTTTCCCATTATACAAAATAACCCCTTCTGGAAACAAAGCACGCTTTAAATCTTGCCAACTGGCTTCAACGAAGGGGAGCTAGGGAACAGGGCTCCCTTTTCAAAACGCTTCTTCTTTGTTTATAAACAAAGCATAAATCAAACTTTCGACAGGGGATGCCGTTTTTATTCCTCCCAACCCAGTGGAATGTTGGAAGAAAATTATGGAAGGGGCTTAGGATGCGCTCTGACTGTCCAACAGCTTGGTCACTCTCCAAAGTCTGAATAGAAAGGGACCGAATCTGGAATGGGGACATTCTCAATCTTTTTTCTTTCCATATTCAACCCAAATAACCTTTTCTGTTTAAAGGTGCTCTAAACAATGCTCCAAAACAGTGTTTCTCAACCTTGGCCACTTTAAGATGGGTGGACCAACTCCCAGAATTCCCCAGCCAGCCATGTTGGCTGGGGAATTCTGGGAGTTGAAGTCCACCCATCTTAAAGTGGCCAAGGTTGAGAAACACTGCTCAAAAACAAGCACAGGATTCTGGAAGCTCCTGAAAGATCCACAGCTTTTGTGGATTGAAGTCTCTGCCTCATCTGACACACAAGAAATGGACAGAGGAGGAGGAGGAGGAGGAGGAGGAGGAGGAGGAGGAGGAGGAGGAGGAGGAGGATAGAGAGGTCCACAGAGGGGCCACAACTGTAAATATGAGAGGCACCGTCATGATTTATTGATCGTGGCTGCCCAACACGTTGCATTCCAAGGGTAAAAGGGATTTGCAGAGCAGCAGTCCTCCGCAGCAGCATCTCCTGCCTAACTTTTTAGGTTTAACCCTCCTATTCCCACCACTCTTGGTTAGACCTGTTTAGCAACTGGATGGGAGACCACCAGGAAATCCCACATCAGTCGGCTGGACTAGAAAGTTGGAAAGCATCCTCGAATGGCAAAGTATTCCTGTGCCACTGCCAGGAAAAGTACATCCGCGGTTCCATGAAATCCCAGGAATTGGACTTGATCTTCCCCAGCTTTTCCATCGCAGAGAGAAAATGGGGCGGATGAGAAAGCGGTGAAACCATTAGAAAGGCATGACTCCCTTTGGGACAGAGGCCTTTCTTTCTTTAATGTTAGGTAGTAACAGTACATTAGAAATAATGAGTTTATTTGGGCTCCTAGCAACAAGAAATGCGGATGCATTAGCCCATTCAAATCATTCATCCTTCAACTGTCCTGGTCAAGTGCCCGGGTCCTTTTCTCTGCCAGCAGCCTCTCCCTCCTCGATAACAGCACGTGCCCAAAATGAGGCATTAAAAAAGACGACTGGGCAGAGTCCATTTGGAGAGTGAAACCACCTGCAGGGTCTGGGATGTGGGACGAGAAGAGCCGGTGCCAAGTTGCCAACACACAGACGCATCATGTTCCTCCCTTTTGGGGTAAGCAATGTTATGTCAAGGGCAGGAAAGGGTCAAGAAATACTAAACCTTAGACCAGGGTTTCTCAGCCTTGGCAGCTTGAAGGTGTGTGGACTTCAACTCCCACAATTCCCCAGCCATCCATGTTGGCTGGGGAATTCTGGGAGTTGAAGTCCGCACATCTTCAAGCTGCCAAGGTTGAGAAACCCTGCTTTAGACATTAAAGGCAGAAAATAACAGAAAGAGGAGGAAACCAAGGGAAATCTAGTTTACATCATTAGGCCTCTCCAACACATACGTATCTTTCTACCCTTACAATCCACCCTTGCTTCTTCTACGACAACCCACAACCCACACCGCTTCACACAATGCCTTTTGTTCTTTAGACTTCCCACCTCTCTCTCTCTTTGGAGACTTTCTCAACTTTGACTCTCATTTAATGCACTGGTTTTGCAATTCAATCTCATATACCAAACCATCCCAGCTTCTGGCCACTCGCTTCTGCACTGGACGCACATTCCTTCAGCCCGCCGTCCTTCCTGATCCAATCCCTTCTGGTTTACCACGCAGGTGGCCTGTTGCAACTGCGCTCCACTTACTTTCATGTTTTCTCTTGGCACACCCAACTCTCACTTCCGTTCCTTACATGCAGGCATTTTCATTTCTTTGACAAACACACATTCCTTGCAACAGACCACAAACTACCCACCAACTTTCGGCCAGCATTTACGCATCTTAAAGCTTCTCCATCCATTTTCCTACCTTGAATAAAAATTGTAGCAATGTATTCAAGTTAATCAACTTCTTTAGTTTTTTGCCACATATATACCCATGCACACATTCATATTTGTATTATATTATACACTGCACATTATACATGTATGTCTAACTTGCACTTATTCACTACGTTGTCTCTGCTGCAGGCTATGTGACCAGGTCTCTGATGCGTTAATTTTCTGATCCATCTTCTTCATGGCATCGTATAGTCCGCCTGCCACAAATGATCGGAGTTTCCAGCCCACAACACAGCATCATCTGGAGACCAAGTACAGGCGCGTTCGTGCCACCAACCCACACTTCTTCTTCAGAGCCACTGTCTGGAGCAGCCCAAGATTTCCGGGCATCCCCGGGCCTGCCTCAGATTTCGTCTAGCTCTGCACACATAGCAGGACATGAACAGGCTTGCTTTTTTTCCTTGTGGAGGGAAGAAGTTGCTCTGGGGGTGGGAAAGCTGGCTGCTGAAGCCCTTTTAGCCAGACAAGCCTCTCTGGGGGTGGCCTGCGCTTACCCAGAGATGAGTGTGCAGCTTATTAAGACAGACATGGATCAATTCCACATTCATAAAATTACCGCCTAGAAGATCCTCTTTTGCAGCTTTTGCAGCCTCTACAGCAGCCTTTGAAGATTTTTTTTGAAGCCAAATTCATGGGCGAGCTACCTAATTCTCTCACACACGCCAGGTAGAGACAGAATTCGAGGCGCCAGGGGGCCTGCAGCAGCCAATCCCTACAGTTTGCACTTTTCTATGCTCTGCATAACATTGCTTACAGCAAAAGGAAATTGCATGAAATACCCACACACAAATACAGGTAGTCCTTGCTTAATGACAATTGAGACTGGAATTTCGGTTGCTAAGCAACGCAGTCATTAAGCAAATCTGACCCGATTTTACAATCTTTTTGGGGGCGGTTGTTAAGTGAATCACTGCAGGCATTAAGCCAGAGCTTTCCAAACTTTTCATGTTGGTGACACACTTTTTAGACATGCATCATTTCGCGACACACTCTTACAGCAGGGCACAAGGCAGGCACTAGGACCTGCGCGGAATCCTGGCAGGACTTGGAGGCAGCAGCAGCCGCAACACACCCAGACACTGCAGCCGACACACTAATGTGTCCCGACACACAGTTTGGAAAGCTCTGCGTTAAGCGAACCATGTAGCTGTTAAACAAATCATGCGGTTCCCCATGGATTTTGCTTGCCAGAAGCCAGCCGGGAAGGTCAAAAATGGCAATCACATGACCAGGGATGCTGCGATGGTCATAAATGTGAACTGGTTGCCAAGCGCCCAAATCACGGTCACGTGACCGCAGGGACACTGCAACGGTCGTTAAGTGTGAGAACCAATTGTAAGTCAGTTTTTTCAGCACCGTCGTCAGTCTGAACCATTACTAAATGAATGGTTGTTAAGTGAAGAACGAATATATATATATATATATATATATATATATATATATATATATATGAAAATATAATGCCCAATATATAGTCATTTATACATGCCCTCTTCCCAAAACACTCAAGACAGCCCAGCAACTAAACCAAACCAAGGAAACCGAATCAGTTACCGCAAGCAGCCCAAGCACCACGTTGTTTGCAATCTGCAATACAATCACGCCCCTCCCAGCACAGCCTTTTAGCACCAGCACGGTCCTTCTTGGCCTGGGAAACAATGTCCACCTCTGTCCGGAAGAACTCCTTGTCCTGTTCTGGCTGAACACGGCTTTAGCCAGAAGGCACCTGCGGTCTGAGGCGCAGAACGGGATTCCCGGACGCCTTCGCTTGGCCCAGGGCTGCAGTGGGTCTCGAACAGAAGGGTGGCCACGCTTCAAGAACAGCCCGCCACTGCAGGGAGAAGGGCTAACGTTCTGGACAGCTGACAGCTCTGTCGCTGGGATGATCTTAACTGAGCAGCAAGCAAAGAAAACACGTCTGTAACAGCCATTTCCACGTTCTGCCTGCTACTGCTTACCCTACGGTGAAATTACGGAGCTGAGCTGAACTTCCGAGAGATTCTCCTCTAACTAGCGTTCTAAGGGCCGAGGCTTAATTACAAATTTAGAGGGAGCCCAGACTGTGTCCTGGGGCTCCAAGGGGGGATCTCTCAGATCCAGCACGTTCTCCCCCATTACGCAGCAGCAGGACTTTCCGTGGAGACGCCAAGCGGCTCCGTGCCCTGCCGTCACTGCTCCACCTTACTCTGGAAAAAGACTGGCAGGCGATGCATGCCGTCACAGGTCAGAGCAGGAAATGCATTTCAAAATCCCAGAGAGAAATTTTCGGGAGTGGTGTTTCTAGAGCCAACCCCCCCCCCCTTCTTAAACACTAGCCGCACACAAGAAATGTTCACTCAGATCCCAGTGGCTGGGATCAACATTTATAGGCACCTGAATAAAATACTGCAGGTTATGACGTGGTGAGAGACCCAACGTAGCAGCAGCAGAATGTCACTTTTCATGTTCCCTAGTCTATTATCCTCCTCAGCAGAAAGACTTTCCCAACATTAGATCAAAGGCCACTGTTTATCTTAAAAGACCATCTCTCCATTTCCTTTACAAGCCTTAATTCTGGGCCACAGGCAACGCTAAGCTGGTGAAAAACAAGAACTCTTTGTTTAAGGGGACAGTTGAAGGCAGGTGAGCTGGATGCCTTCCAATTTATCCCGGAAACAGAGAAAAAACAGGGAGCAGCCCAGAAATTTCCAGAACAGGTAGGACAGCTCTGCCTCTGGTGCTTGTGAACTTCTGAATGCAAATGGAGGCTGGCAGGTTGCAGAACCAGGACACCTGGCACCACAAATGGAAGGACCTCCTGGCACCTGCAACTGCTTCAGAGCTGGCAAACAGCGGGTGAAATATCTCCATTTCAGATGGCTAGGCTGGCATGCTTATTGGTTTATTTATCTATCATGTTTAGAGATCACTGCAATACCAAAGGACTCTTGGCCATTCACAAGACAAAATGCACAATTAAAACACACAATTAAAACATCCACCAGCTGATTAATAAACACTGGACACATAATATGTCTTTGGTGTATCGCAGCCCCAAAACCCGCCAGAAGAGCTCCGTTTCGTTTTCGGCTGTGCACTTGACTTCTTCAGTCAACCAACAAGATCTCTTCTCAGCGCTGGTCCACGCAATTAAACACTTCATTTGCCCAACTGAAAAGGAGCTGTTCTTTGCTCAGGGTCCCACCCCCTCGCTTCTACCTACAAACCTGCAGAGAAGGAAGAGAGCCAGAGCGAACTATTGGGCAGCCGCCACTCAGAAGACGCTGCTACCTCCCAAGCAAAAAACAGTGAGAACTGAAAAAAGCCCCAGCTCCTCCTGGCAGCTTCTTTTGCTGGAAAGACAGAAGAGAGATGCCCGGCCGGAGCTGCCCTGCTGCAAATCAGCTCTGGGCCCCTTCTGTCCCAGACAAAGCCAGCGGCTCAGCCCCGTTGGTCTCGGGGTGTCCAAAGGACAATGCAGAGAGACTGCAAGGAGGAAAAGCTTTGTGACCACAATTGGGACCGGAATTTCAGTTGCTAAGCGAAGCGGTCATTAAGCGAATCTAACCTGATTTTACAGCCTTTTTTGCGGCGGTCGTTAAGCAAAATACCGCAGTTGCTAAGCAAATCACACGGTTTCCCATTGATTTTGCTTGCCAGAACCCGACTGAAAAGGTCAAAAATGGCAATCACGGGACCACGGGATGCTGCAACGGTCATAAATGTGAACTGGTCGCCAAGCACCCAAATCATGATCACGTGACTGCGGTGACACTGTGGCGGTTGTGTGAGTTCTGGTCATAAGTCGTTTTTTTCAATACCGTTGTTGAGTCCGAACCGTCACTAAACAAACAGTTGTTAAGCGAGCACTACCTGTAATTCTAAGAGGTGAACAGCTATCGCACACCAGAATATAAAACCAATATCCTAATCCACAATTCCGCTCTACGCTCATTGACGGTGCAACGTCTCACTGTACCATCCCAAATGATCTCTGAAACAATGAAGGTTTAGCTGTTTCCTCAGTGTCAGCTTCCTGATCTGCTAGTTGGTGGGAGGGTATTCCACAAGAGGGGAGCTCCTGCAGAAAACACTCCCCCCCCCCCGAGTCCCCTCTCCTGGCACCTTACACAGGGCAAGGAGTGAAGATCTCAGCCAGGACTCTCTGTAGACATGCCGCAGGCAGGCAGACTGTAACTGGTCAAGTGACCTTGCAGATGTAAGCAGGGCCCAAGCCATGCAGGCTTCCAGAGGGAATAATCAGCACCTTGAAGGACAGATTAGACTAAGGCCTCAATCAAAATTACTTAATTATGGGTCCAAGAGCATCCAGTCCATCTAAATTCAACACTTTTGATACTATGCCACACTGGATTTATACAGTAAATCCGAGAACTTAAAAGTTATAGAGGCTTTTTAAACTAAAATTGACTTTCCACAATTAGTTCCTCGCAACAATCTTAGTTGCATCACTGACTATGGATGAGATCAAAAAGGTGCCTTCGAATACGAGTAATGGTAAAGCACCAGGACTGGGCGGATTTCCTGTGGAGTGGCATAAAACATTTATTAATAGACTTGTTCCTAAAGTTGATCAACCATACAATGAGATTTTTGAAAACGGTATTTTAACTTCACCATTTAATGAAGCATATAGTACAGTTAGTTACACAGTCTGTGGCTTGAATCATGTCAACTGGATTTCTATTTTCTCAGTAGAAACGTTTCACTCCTTATCCAAGGAGCTTCTTCAGTCTGAGTAAAGTTAGTAAGGGAATCCTTAAATATGTTTCTAGGGTGGCTGTGTGACCTTGCACCTGGGGCTAGGTCATGGTTATTTTGAGATGTTTATTTCTAAGTCCCTTTATCATCTAAAGGAGGATTGTTAAGATTACCCTGCTGCTGTTGAGCTTGCGAAATGGTCTTAATCTTCCTAGGCACAGAAGACAAAGCAGGAAGGAAGATAGGGGAAAGGTTATGCCTGAGGCCCCCACCTCTATTCAAGGAAGGATTTTCCAAGTTGGCATAAATGGATTCCTTGACCCCTCTCTCAAGACCAACAGCTTTTTCGGCTTCAGACACCCCCAAGCTAAAAGAAATTAGCATCCTAGGAGACAAAGAAGTCCCACTTAAAAAATTAAAAACTAAATGAAATAAGGAATGGAGATCCCCATTTTGTCTAAATAGTGGAAAACCGCCTTAAGATCAGTATCAAACATGTCAACAGCTCTTGGATC
This sequence comes from Charina bottae, assembly GCA_023362775.1. NCBI lineage: Eukaryota > Metazoa > Chordata > Lepidosauria > Squamata > Charinaidae > Charina > Charina bottae. The sequence continues at coordinate 4,206,444 of JALMGJ010000045.1, read as the reverse complement.
GATCATTCAACCAAAAAATATACTGGACCTCATTATGCTTGCATAATGACGGGGATACCACGTCATCTTGTCTGCCTCCTGAGGAATCTGTATAATGACCAAGTAGCAACAGTAAGAACAGAGCACGGAACAACGGACTGGTTTAAGATTGGGAAAGGAGTACGGCAGGGTTGTATACTCTCACCCTACCTATTCAACCTGTACGCAGAACACATCATGCGACATGCTGGGCTTGAGGAATCCAAGGCTGGAGTTAAAATCGCTGGAAGAAACATTAACAATCTCAGATATGCAGATGATACCACTTTGATGGCTGAAAGCGAGGAGGAGTTGAGGAGCCTTATGACGAAGGTGAAAGAAGAAAGTGCAAAAGCTGGGCTGCAGTTAAACCTCAAAAAAACCAAGATTATGGCAACGAGCTTGATTGATGACTGGCAAATAGAGGGAGAAAAAGTGGAGGCAGTGACAGACTTTGTATTTCTAGGCGCAAAGATTACTGCAGACGCTGACTGCAGCCAGGAAATCAGAAGACGTCTACTTCTTGGGAGGAGAGCAATGGCAAATCTTGATAAAATAGTTAAGAGCAGAGACATCACACTGACAACAAAGGTCCGCATAGTTAAAGCAATGGTATTCCCTGTAGTAACCTATGGCTGCGAGAGCTGGACCATAAGGAAGGCTGAGCAAAGGAAGATAGATGCTTTTGAACTGTGGTGTTGGAGGAAAATTCTGAGAGTGCCTTGGACTGCAAGAAGATCAAACCAGTCCATACTCCAGGAAATCAAGCCAGACTGCTCACTTGAGGGAATGATATTAAAGGCAAAACTGAAGTACTTTGGCCACATAATGAGAAGACAGGATACCCTGGAGAAGAAGCTGATGCTAGGAAAAGTGGAAGGCAAAAGGAAGAGGGGCCGACCAAGGGCAAGATGGATGGATGGTATTCTGGAGGTGACGGACTCAACCATTGGGGAGCTGGGGATGGTGACGGCCGACAGAAAGCTCTGGCGTGGACTGGTCCATGAAGTCACGAAGAGTCGGAAACGACTGAACGAATAAACAACATTATGCTTGCATAGAAAAGGAATGAGTACAGTAAATCATCAGGTTACTGGAGATTTAATGAGAATCCTGCTTCCTTGAAACATACTTTTTTGTGATCTCTTAAAGTTGTAATATTCTGGGAAGAAGTAATTAGACATATTGATCTGACTTTGAGAGAGGTTTTAATATTTTTCGACCTCCATATTTTTTTGATCAATATCTATTACTGGAAATTGATGGCTGAACAACGGGAGGGGATTCTCCATGTCCTTTTTATTACTAACAGACTGGTCCTTCAACATTGGAAAGAAAAATTTATGGCCCCATTTATTCAGTGGATTGAAAACCTGATGTTACTTATGACTCAGGAACAAGTTGCTTACTCGTACAGGCACAGATTATATATGGATGACTACAATGAAATGTGGTTTTTTGTTGTTGTTCAGTCGTTTAGTCGTGTCCGACTCTTCATGACCTCATGGACCATAGCACACCAGGCCTTTCTGTCCTCCACTGTCTCCCGGAGTTTACTCAAATTCATGTTCATTACATCGGTGATGCTATCTAACCATCTCATCCTCTGCCGTCCCCTTCTCCTTTTGCCCTCAGTCTTTCCCAGCATCAGGGTCTTTTCCAGTGAGTCCTCTCTTTGCATTAGGTGGCCAAAGTATTTGAGCTTCAGCCTCAGCATCTGTCCTTCCAATGAGCAGTCAGGGTTGATTTCCTTTAGGATTGACTGATTTGACCTCCTTGCAGTCCAAGGGACTCTCAAGAGTCTTCTCCAGCACCACAGTTCGAAAGCACCAATTCTTCGGCGCTCAGCCTTCCTTATGGTCCAGCTCTCACAGCCATACATTACTACTGGGAAAACCATAGCTTTGATTATACAGACCTTTGTCGGCAAGGTGATGTCTCTGCTTTTTAATATGCTGTCTAGGTTTGCCATAGCTTTCTTCCCAAGGAGCAAGCGTCCTTTAATTTCATGGCTGCAATCACTGTCTGCGGTGATCTTGGAGCCCAAGAAAATAAAATCTGTCACTGCTTCCATTTCTTCCCCTTCTATTTGCCAGTAAGTGATGGGACCAGATGCCATGATCTGAGTTTTTTCAATGTTGAAAAGCCAGCTTTTGCACTCTTCTCTTTCACCCTCATCAAGAAGCTCTTTAGTTCCTCTTCACTTTCTGCCATTAGGGTGGTATCGTCTGCCTATCTGAGGTTGTTGATATTTCTCCCGGCAATCTTAACTCCGGCTTGCGATTCATCCAGCCCGGCATTTCTCATGATGTACTCTGCATATAAGTTAAATAAGCAGGGTGATAATATACAGCCTTGTCGTACTCCTTTCCCAATTTTGAACCAAATGTGGTTATCCTTCTCTAAAACTGTTGTGTAAAACTTCATCCACATATACACACACAAACATACACATCCACACACATATAAAATGGTTATTCTTGTGCTTTTTCCTCTTTCACTGTTTTCTTCTTCCTCCTCCTCTTCCTCTTCGTCTTCTTCTTTTCTGTTGTCTTAAATCAACAAAGGCCAAGTAATTGCTAGATAGTGCCAGGCTGGCCTCCTTCTGGCTTCACTCTTCGCTGCTCTGGCGGCCACTCCACTCCGGCCAGGGGATTATCGGCCCAATCATCAGTCCCTGCTGAATAGCACTTGGCAGAACAGATTGTTGCTGTGGAAGCAAGCGGAACCAGGGAGGCCCCCAGCAGATTTTAAAAGGGGAAAATAATTTCTCTGGAGTCAAGCTCTGCAGCCAGAGAACTATAGCTCAGGCCACATTCCCTCCCTATATGAGGACAAAATGAGGGACCACCTGCTACTCAGGCAGGTCAACCTGGCGGGACACGCCAGAGAAAGGGAGAGCGAGTGCTTCTGCCAAAGCCACCAGCCGACCACGTCTGGGCCTGAAGCAAAGCAGGTCAGATCTGGTCAGGAGAGAGTCTGGATGGGAGAGCCAGGCAGGCTGCTTAGCGCTTTTGCAGGCTGCACTGGAGTTTTAAAAAGGCCTAAGAAAAGGCCCTGGGAAACACTTCCACGCTGTTGCCGAGAAAGCTGCCCTGTTGTGTCCATGGTTTTCATCCAGTCCTTCAACAGCTCCTTCTTCATTAAGATGTAACTACCGTACTTAGAATCCTGGGGATGGAGGTCTTCCAGTCCAGCCCGTCCCCAGGGCAGGAATCCTCAGACCGTCCCCGCACAACGGCACGAGACTGAGCCACCAGGCTGCCTGTGCACTATCAAAAACCTGCGTCGGGGAACATTAAATGAATTCGCAAGGGCTTAGACAACTCCATGCAAGGGAAGGTGTCAGCCGGGCCTATCAACGGCTACCAGCTGGACCGGGCAGGTAACCAGAAAGGACCCCCGGCCTCAGCAGCCGAGGGTCGGAGCCGCCTCCTCTTGCTTCTTGCTTGTGGGCCTGCAAAGGCGCCTGGTGGGTTGGGTGAATCTTTAGCCCGATCCAGCAGGGGCATTTTTACAATTCTTCAGTCTGCAGCACCCAGATCCCTAACCAGCGCCTGTGCGGACAGTGGTTTACGGGAACTGTAATAAAAAAAAATCTGGGTAATGCTCGGTGGACTATTCCTGACATGACGGGTTTGGGTAAACGGCGTCCGACTGCGTCCGACTGCATTCATTCCAGACCCACAGAATGAACAGTAAGATGCAGACCGTAGTATTTCTCCAAGCTTTTCCACTGGGAGGGCAGCATCTCTCCAGATCCATGGGGCTAGACACCCTCCCTCTGGGAATGACTTTCTGCCACGAGAGCCAATTCCCTCGTGGGTGTTGCTCGTGGTTCCGCTGAGATGGAAACAGAACTGGTTCCTGCCCCAGACAGAAGCGAAACTGGTGCCCTAGACAAGAGAGCTAATTTCCTGGATTAGGATATATTCTAATATATTCCTAACAATAGTAACCTACTCTCTTCCGCTGCAATGACAGAGCAGAAAGGTCCAGCCTGAGACAGCAGAGTTTCTAACAGAGAGCATCAGGATAATATTTCCCATGCCAAAGGGACATGAAAAATCTCTCTCCATCTTGCAAAATTGCTCTGATTAAATTAGGACTAGAAAATGCAGATCGGGTGAAGGGCCCCGAGCGCGCTATTTCTTCAAAAGCAGGCCCGGCTGGCTAACTTCCCTACCCGGCTAGAGTTCCCGGCATTCAACGGACCAGCAGCAGCAGCAGCAGCTCCAGTCTGGCACCGCCACGGCCCTGGGCTGCCTGGCGCCCTTTGGTCTGGCAGCGTGGCCGAGCAGGAGCCAGATCCCCAGCAGGGCTGAAGCAAATTCCTCCTCCCGCTCCCCCCCACTCCTACCCAAAAGGCAAAAACATTTTCCTTACTAAGGCATTGCAGAGGAATCCCACCCGAGGACTTTGCGCTGTGCTCGCCCGAGAGGAGGAAAGGCCGTCCAGCAACGGAGGAAAAGGGCAGAGCAGCAGGACAAAGCCAGCAGGGTCAAGGGCCTCCCTCCGGGGGAGCAGGGCAGAAGCCGCAGCTCTTGCTCACAGCGCGGGCTCCGATCCATCCGAAAAGAAAATCCCCAACCGGTCCAACAGCTTCTTCAGCAGCTTCACCCAACTCTGTTCTCAGCGGGTCTGGATGCTCGTGGAGCCGCAATAACCCCAACCGCCTTGCAGGTTGCGGCACCCAGAACAGCCCGCCGGGCGCTTCCGCTTGAGCTGGAGCAGGGGAGGAGGTTCCGTGAAGGTGAACTGACGGGCCATCGGGCAGAGAAGTGGGCAGCCGCAGAGCCTCTGGCTACCCTAGGACTTCTGGGCTGGCCGTGAGAGCCGCCCCGTTAGCAGCCCTCCACCCCTCCACGCAAGGCCCGGCCACCTCTCCCCTCTTCGGGGGGTCTGGGAAGAATTCTGGGATATCTCGGAACGGGCAGGAGGGGAACGTATTCCTTGGCTCCACTCTTGAACTCCACAAACTGGTGTGTGCAGTATGCCAAGCCACAGTTTGTTGAAAGGTGGTTTGTGGACTAAGCCACAATCGGTTGGGGCCACGCAACACGCTGAGTCATAAGCCATGGCTTACAAACGACGAGGAAGCCACCCGATAGCTTCGTGCCTCTCTGGGGCCGAAGGGGATCTAACTTCTCCCCCTCCGTCTGTGCTGTGAACCGCCAGCTGTCCTCAACCACACCCCTCGGCTCGCCAGGTCACGGGGAAGGGCGCTCTTGGTGAAGGGCTCCGAAGGCATCACCCTTCCTGGCAGCGGCCGTGGCAAAGAGCCATTCCCGTTCACGGGCTGAAGAGCCCCAACTCCCTCAGCAAATTCCAGCTGATGACTCATGCCCTGAATGGGTGAGCTCCCGTCCTTGCATCCAGCCCTTCTAGAAGAGTAAGCGCTTACTGCACCAAGCATCAGCTTTCGGGTGGCATTTGCATGCTGTTATTTTATACCTCCGGATGGCCACCGGTCTCTTCTAAACGCCTGAAACAAGCCGGTCCCAGTGCCAGCCACCCCCGCTTCCAAGCGGCTCCAACTGGCCCTGCTCTGTGCCTTCTGGGTCAGCACTTCAGTTCTTCTGCGGCTATTTATGACAAGAGAAACGTGAAGCCCGGCTCAGAGGCTGAAGTGGGAACGAGGGTTTTCAGAATCAACACTCTCCAAGAGGATTAAACTCTCTGCTATCACCAGGAAGGAAAAATACATTCAACTGGTAGAGTCATTTTCTGTAACCGAAAGAATGCTAGGCTGGCCATGACGACTTCTAAGGCTAAGCCGGGGCAAAAATGTATGGGCAGCTTGGAATAACACCACGTCATAATCCAAGAATGCCAAACCAAACCCAGCAAATAGGGGTGTGCTAATTAGCCCAGCTTTCCGCAGCCCGTTCCCCTCCAGGTGCTTTGGACTATAATTTCCAGACCGCCTAACCCAAACCACCGGGTGACTTTGCGCGTGTCAACGGTTCAGCCTTCCTCACTTCACAGTTATGACAACAAAACAAGGTGGGCAGGAGAACCACAACAGCATCTCTTAACTACTTAATATAAATAGAGTGTATTTATAAACTGAAGTTATGACTTCTTTGACTACACAAGACAGAAGCAAATCCATGCTGTCCATATTCTGCATGCTCTACCCCTCGCACAAGGCAGACACAAAATATTAGAACAAAGCAAAACATTTTCTCAATCTCTACGACTCCTGGATTTATAAAGTGCAGCCACAACCTTCATCTCCGCCAGACACTCATAAGAAGCCCTTCTCAATGATTCAGTTATAGTTGGTTTCTTCCTAAAAACTTACCCCTTTTTCCTCACGATTAGCAATTATCATCTCTGTCTCTCCCCCTTTGCCCTTCCTTTCTCCTCCCTCCACCCAACAGATTGACAGCTGGTACAAAGGAGAGATGGCTTTAACACACAGTATTGTTTCTTACACAGAACATACAGTACAATCTGAGTGAAACTACAGATCATATCAGAGAAGATGTTCAGGGACAGCCCACCACCCTTAAGTGGGGGGCCTAGACAGAAGGCAGGATGCAGACAAGCACTGCCTATTCCACAGGGAATAATCTGCCCCATTCACAAAATGAACCAAGCAGCAGAAATTACAGAGGAAACGTGTTCCTTCTCCTTCTGTAACTGCCCTCAGTTGCTGCCCAGGAGTTGCAGTTGTGGGGGATGATATCCACATGGAAGATTTCAGGCAAAAACAGCAGATGGGAAAGAAAAACAATCCTTATTTTAGCAGCACCAGGGATAAGACCTGAAACAGCCTGGAAGTCCAGCCACAGGGCATCCGGGACAAGTGTTTTCTATGTCTGAGGGGCCCAGCAGATACAGTACGCTCCTGACCTGCAAGCGTGGGGCCTCCTGGGCCACATCTTAAAAAGGCAGTCAACTTCCAACGTCAGCAGTGAAGAAGCGTAAGCTGTGGGCCAAATCCAAGCCGGCTCTCTGTGTCGTTAATTCTACAGGAGTCCCTGTGGCTTCTAATGGATTACATAAATTGTCTGCCGTCTACAGACACACATCCAAGCAACAAAATGCCCTACTGAATATTATAACTTCACTTCCCTAAACTTTTTAAATTGTTAGATTACAAAGAGGAAGGGTTAAGGATGGCAACCATACTCAGACTGGCATTCCCAAGATGGCACCATCATCCACCAGCCCAGGATCCAAGATCCAAAAGGGTCCAAGCACGGATTTGTCTACAGTCAAAGCATTTGGCCCAGCCAGTCAGAAGTTAGATCTTGGTCTTCACAGTGGACAGTCTGGTGAAGATCCGGGGCGACAGCAGCAGACAGGAAGAACAACTAGGAAGTTTTAAGATATTAGCTGTTAACATCGAGATCCCTTAAGCAGTCATGTTTACAACATCATTTTTAGTGATGAGAAGGTGCCAAAAAGAGCTACCCAAGGGTTGGATTCTTTTCCTCTGAAAGGCGTCTTTAGTGTAGGAAAAGAACACAATCTCAGAAGGAACTTGGTTACAGTTTAAAAAATTGGGCTTAGTGGGGTGGGGGGGGAGGACTTTCCTTCCTTTTACTGTAGACCTAAATGGGACTGGCAGGCAGGCAGATCCAAGAAAACTGAGCTTCTTAATATAACAGGCAACTAGCCCATTTTGGAATTGGCCACCAACACAGGGCTGGATGGCCTCCACCTGAGAGCAAAAGGGTCCCTACACCCCTGTTCTTGGCAGTTCAGTAACAACAGAAGGCAGCTGTTGCCTTGATAAATCCACTCGTGGGTATCCCGTAATCCTCTGTCTGACTACACCTCAATTAAATGGAATTTAGTTGATAGGATGGTTGGAAAAGGCCTTCAAGACAACTGAATCTTGCTCAGCACAGGATTCAGAATTAGCGCTCCCCCTCACTGATCATGGGAAGAGGAGGCCTTTCCTTTCCATAACCCTTCCTCGGCACTCACCGCTCACGAAGGCGCGAGGCAGAGATTCCTCATCCCGGCGCCCCCTCCTTGCACACAGCCCCCCACCCCACGCGCTCTGGCAACCACAGCGTTCACCAACCTTCACGCTCTGCCCAGTGTTCACACACCACATTTCCATTAATATATTTTTTCTGAAACAGAAGACCAGGGGTAACAAATGCATCGTTTTGGTTCTAGAAAACCACCACCCAGATGGTCAGGAAAAAAATGACAAAGACGTTTTGTAAAAGGCTGGAAGCCTTATATGGGCTTTTTGCTGAAAGAAGACTGAACTGATGATCTGTGGATTTGGGGATTAAAAAGGGTTAAAGAGGGAAGGGAAAGAGTAAGATGGCAATTACTCACTGATAGGAGAAGGGCAGAAGTCAAAATTCTTTCTTTTTCCACTTTTCTTTTTTCTTATTTCCTATCTTTTTTCTTTTTCTTATTTTTCTTTTCATTTTTTACACCTTTTTTGTATTGTAAAATTCTAATAAAAATATTTTTCTTAAAAAAAGAAAGAAAACCATCCTCCACGGAAGCCACAAGGAACAGCAGCACCAAGTGTTGTTCTGGTTTGCGTGTGGCCTCTTTCGTCACCGATTGTGGTGTTGCAACCTGTCAGAGTAGCGCACGTTGTGCCATCCCCTGAGTGGTCTCGAAAGAAATCTGCTTGGCTTCAATATTTACAGACTTGACTATACAGATCTATATACAAGCAAATCCTTTACCATACATAACCAACAATACGCAGCAATACTCTCTAGGAATACTTAAGGACACCCAGCAAGAATCCGTTCCTCTCCCACTGCTTATATACATTGATATGTGCTGAGTCATTTACAGAAACTTCCTAGTAACAGTACAGGTGCTAGCAATTAGCCCCCATGGTCCTTCTGAGCTAATTACTCATTATTCTCAGCTGTGTACTTTTGCCTTGTCATTCCCTTATTCACCCAGTAAAATTATCTACAGTATACATTTTCTGAGTATACCCTGACACAACCAAGGTAATGCTTTTACCCTTTTATTATCATCTTATTCCTAACTGGAAGCTGCCTTGTGAATTCTTTTTGTTAAAACACCAGGCAGCATGGCTGGCTGGGGAATTCTGGGAGTTGAACTCCACACATCTTAAAGCAACCAAGGTTGAGAAACACTGAAATAAGGAGACTCTTTCCTCTCCAACCGACTTTTCCCAACAGCTGCACTTCCTTCCAGCAGAATCGTGGGCACGGCTAGGCCAAAACGTACTAAGGCGAAGATGGGCCGAAGGAGGCAACTGACTCCAAGCATGCTGGGAAGAACAGGAGGCGAGGGGGTTGCATGTGGACTGAAGACAGACGGACGGAAAGGACAAGGAAGACGGGCAGACGGTTCTTCGAGCCTCCTTCAGGAGCTCACCTGCACATCCCACTTCCCCTGATGTGAGGAGGGTCTACTAACCATTTCTCGAGGATAAGGACATACCGCGGGGTCCCCAACCCACCCCAAAAACAATATTGGCTTGTCTGTTCTTGTCCTATATTAAAAGTAGAGGTAGTCCTTGACTTACGATCGTTCGTTTAACGACGGTCCGAAGTTACGACGGCCTTGGAATGGGTGCTTTACGGCTTGTAAAGCAGTTCCAAGCATCGCAAAACGTCGCAACCCCCCCCCCCCCCACGGTCACATGATCGCATTTCAGGTGCTTGGCAACTGGCTTGCATTTACGACCGGTTGCAACATCCCGCGGTCACGTGATCGTGTTTTCCCACTTTTTTTGCTGTTTTCCGGCAAAAACTGCCCATTGGGAAAGCTGGATTCATTTAACGACCGTGGTGGTTCACTTAATGACCCATGGTTTGCTTAACGGCCGCCGTCAAAATGGTTGTAAAATTGGGTCCAGTCACATGGTGACTCAACATACTCAAGTTCTGGCGATTTCCTCCTCCTGGCCCAGGTGACCGGAAGAAAGGTAAACGCTAAGGAGTTTTTTCTTTTTTTCCTCCCTGCCAGTTCATTGGGGATGCCCTGGACAAAGACGTCAAGTGCACAGGGGCTCTCGTTCCTCCAAGACCCTCCCAGGGAAAGGAATGTGATGGTGCTTGTTTTCCATGCACCGGTAGCAGGGACAAAGAAGCCACCCACAAGGGTGGGGGCACAGGAAGAACCCCCCACCAGCACTGCTCCCGGAGCCGAGACGCGGGCTGAGGTCCCGGCGACCGTTTCATAGGCCGACGTCTTGCCCAGCCAGCTTCACCTTTAGGCAGCTGTGCAGAACAGTCCTCGTACTTGCAAAAGGGGTCCGGGGGGGTTCGCAGAGGATCGGGCTCTCAGCAGCCACCGATGTGGTGGCTGCTTCTCATTCCCCCAATCCCAGGCAACAACAGTTCCCAAACTCTGGAGCGACAGGCTCCCCCCTCCCAGGATAGGCCTGCAGGCTTCCCACATGCAGCCAAGCACTGGACTGGGCGGGCTGATCCAGCAGGGATGGGATGGGATGGGATGGGATGGGATGTTCCAATGTTCTGCCCAGTATTTATGCTTCATACAACCACACAGGCAGGCTTCCTGCAGACTACAACTCTAGTAGTGCCCATAAACCCCTAGAGGTCACGAACAAACTGTCTGATCAGTTCTTGTAACAAAAACTTCCACAACCTTGTTAGCCAATTATCTACCACTATTGTAAACTGCTTTACGTTTTCTTAAATAAGCAGCAGTATATCCCATTTTAAATAATCAAGTAAAAATACCGTTGACAATCTGGTTGTACAAGGGGACGCTTTCCTGATGTTTCACTTAAGCGTCCCTTGACTGCGTTGTTTCAAATAGAGTACGCAAGAGATTTGGCTGAGTCCCAAGCTAAATTCTGCCACTTGGAACACATTTGGAGGCTTCTGTGCTGAAGCAGGATCCCCTTCAAAGTGTTTAGAATTGGTGAAGAATCACTGTGAAGCTCAGACGGCAAGCAGAAACTGTCTGCGGTTCACACATAATGCTAAGCCATCATTTCCTGGACCAGGGTTTCTCAGCCAGGGTTGCGTGGCACCCCAAGGTTCCGCGAGAGGTCACTAGGGCTTCCCTGGGAGATCACGATTTATTTAAAAAATTATTTCAAATCCGGGCAACTCCACATTAAGGAGGTCAGTTTCATTCTTTATTTTCATTTGAAGAACACTGTTGATGCATGTATACAGGCCTACCCGAGAAACGAATAGAATAATTTTGTAACTTCTGGCCTGTATTTGAGCCTGAGTGTGCAGGGGTTCCCCGAGGCCTGGAAAATATTTCAAGGGTTCCTCCAGGGTCAAAAGGCTGAGAAAGGCTGGTCTGGATAAACCAGAACTGGTTGGGTTCTGGAGCTCCCCCAAGTATTGGGAATGGTCCCAAGACCAAGTACAATCCTCTGCTTATCCAGATCTCCCAGGCAGCCGAAAGGGCAGGAGAACCAACCTCTGCCCCGGAAAAGGGCCGCAGCTTCCTAACGGCCAGCACAGTCCCCTGCAGACCATCATCAGATGCACCATCCATGCTCCTCCTGAAAACGTCCCAGCAAACGGAGGCCTTGTGCGCAAGGTACAAGGAGAAAAGGAGGAAATTGGAGGCTTTAAGGTGGGGTATTGGATCAAGGTTGCTCTGATTGCTTTGGTGGATGATCGGGGGGGGGGGGGGGGGACAGCACGGAAGGCCTATGTGCAGCCCTACTAGTTCTCTTGACCCCACCAACTATGGTATCTCTGCAGATCATCCAGCAGGGTTGGGCCCTGGCATGGGTTTACAATGGTTCTGCTCCCTTCTCTCAAGCCACATCCAGAAGGTGGCAGAGGGGATTATGTTTAGCCTCTTGGCCATTAGCCTGGGATGTCCCACAGGATTCCCTCTTGTCTCTTAAACTGCTTAATCTCTGCCGGAAATAGCTGGGAAACATCATCTGCAGCTCTGAAGTGAGGGGCTACCAGTGTGCTCGTGGCACCCCGTTCCGCTGCTCTTTGCCACCTTGAGCAGTGCCTAAGTTCTATCATGGGCTGGGCAATGATGAACAAGCTGAAATTAAATCCAAGACAGACATGGGAGCAATTGGTCAACCAGGAACGGGGACTGGGGTTCAGACTGTTTTGGATGGATTGCGTTCCTTCTGAAAGAGCAGATTAACTGTCTGGACATCACCTTGACCCAGAGCGGTCTCCGGGTTTCCAGGCAGAATCAGTGGCAGAGTATGTTGCATAATTAAATCGGGGGGCCTATTGTGATCCTGACCTGGTTGGCCCTGGAAACAGTTATTCACACCTCAGATGCACCTGAGTTGACTACTGCAATACACTCTATGTGGGGCTTACCCTCGGGAATGTCTGCCAAGGTCAACAGATGCAGAATGCAGCAGCTACCATACAGTACTGGGAACACACTATTCCCCTATTGAACCATTTCTTCTGGTTGCCCATTTTTTCAGGTACAATTTGAGGTACATGATCTTTAAAGCCCTGTGTAGCTTAGGGGCGGAAGGACCCCGGCTTGAGATGAACACATCCCTGCCTTAAGAGGGGCTGAAGGTTTCAAGGGAGGCTCTCTTTGGGAGCCATCTCCTATGTGGTTTCTGAGCTGTGGGATAAGCGTCTTCTCAATTTAGGGGAAAAATTAGGCTCTTCCTCTTCAGCAAGGCCGTTTCCTATAGAATCAGGGGGGCAGATTCTGAGTGAATGTTTTGCTAAAAATCCTACATTAAGAGGAGTGCAACCAATGAGCTAGTGCAGTGTTTCTCAGCCTTGGCAACTTTAAGGCGTGTGGACTTCAACTCCCAGACTTGGAATTCTGGGAGTTGAAGTCCACACATCTTAAAGTTGTCAAGGCTGAGAAATACTGAGTTAGAGAGATGTGGTGGGCTCCATATGTCCAAGTTGAGGCCGGACAGACAAGGCCTTAACTGGGATTCCTGCTTTTTCGGACACTTTCCTCTGGGATCGGAGGATTCCTGCTTTTTCGGACACTTTCCTCTGGGATCGGAGTGGCCCCTCCCAACTCCAAGACTCGAGGGTTCTAGCTCCTAGTTTATTTTAATGGTTTTAGTAAGATTTTTGCTTTATTTTGTACTGTTAGCTAAGGACAGAAACATAGAATATAATTCAAAAAGCTACAGTAAAATAAAACTCAATACCCAAAGCTGACGGATTAGGGAATAATCCACCAACCGGGAAGCTGTCCCAGAATTTGGCTCTCCTTGCCACAAAGGCAAATAAAATTCAGAGCTACACTCCACGCTGAGCTACCGACCCTGGCTAGCAAAGGGTCTTTTATTTTTCCAACTACCCCAATGAACTATGCTTGGGACGCAGCGCTGATCTCCGACCAGTGCAGCTCTGGTAGAAGGGGCCTCAGCGACACCCAAAAAGGCTGCCTTACATCTTCTCCAAAGCCTGCAAAGCTGCTGGACTAACTCAGATCAGTCACGCTTAGGTGGCCATGGCAGGGGGTGGGGAAACGTCCGCATTTGGAGAGCAGAGTCCCACCGAGACGCCACTGTAGCCCTCTCTCTTTTTCAGAGTCACTTGATCCAGGGGGAGCTGTACATTTCTTGAAAGAGAATCTGCTCCAGTTTGGACATAATATAACGACCCTGAAGCCCGATAAGTCACCAATGTTCAGTGGACTGGGAGGTTAGGTTAGCGGATCTGCTTGTCCTTGGGGAAGAGGCTGTTCTCGCCAATGAAAAGACAAAAAGAGGGCTGGGGGGGGGGAGGCTTCCCTGCTCAGCTGTTACTGGATTCACAGGGGCTCCAAGCCGAAGGTGCAACTTAACTCTTCCAAAACGCTTGCAGCCAAGAGGCAGAAACTGGCTAAGGAGCGCTAAGAAAGCAGGGCAGAATCCCAGACATGCCCATTCAGAATTACCGGTGGAGCTCATTCCCAGCTAAATGGGTACAAGAATACAGCCCAAGTGTATTTGGGTTTGTTTGCACCCATTTAAACAAACAGACGCGTCTAAATTGTGGCTGCAGACCAGGTGGTGGTGTTGGTGGTGGTGCTCTTTAATAGATTGAAATAACAGTTCAGACAAGTGAGGCCTGGATCCCAAAAGCACGGGGTTAGTCAGTGGGGACAGAATGACAAAAGTTTCAGAATCCTCTTTCCATGGCTCAGATGTGGCCCAACAAACTCCAAAAAGCAGAGACAGGAGCCAAAATGTCAGAACCAGTCAGGATTTTACGGATTCCTGAGATAGTTGTCATTCATAGCTCTTATTTGGACTGCCAACCATGTTGTTGTTGTTCAGTCATTTAGTCGTGTCCGACTCTTCGTGACCTCATGGACCCATTTAAACTAAATTAAATAATTAAAATATGGCCCAACCATAAGCCGCTCTTAAAGCTGCCTCAGGTCTGATTTTATGGCTACCCAGTTCTGTGCATATTTACTTTGGAGTAAGACTTGCTGAGATCAATGGGACTGGATATTTAGAGTCCCCTTCGGGGGAGATGGGGCGGTAATAGAAATTGAAAAATAAATAAAATATTTCGGCTCTGCCCATGGGGATGCAGGATTTAACTGCTTCGTAGCCAGAATGCCATACCGGGTGGGACACCGTCACCTTGCCCACACTTACTGGCCTGGTTGCAGGAGGCACGCAGCTCCCATGTTAGAACCATCCCAGTGAACTGTGCTTGCTCTGCGGCGATGCCAAAGTGCGGCTAATGACGCACACGACCCCACCCAGCAATCTGTGTTCATTCAATTAAGAAATCGATGGCATGACACTTTAGCCAAGGTGTTTAACTGGCTAGGCTCTCCACGCCTGCAGCGAAGACACAAACACCAAGGGTGCTTAAGAACCTAAGTGTCCCACCCTGGATCCAGCGAGCCCTCCTCCTCTCTGCAACGGCTAACCAGATGGCATGGGAGGTGGGCGGTGATATAAATTTAAATAATAAATAAACGACCTTTGGGGGCTGCCGGGAACACCAGGACCAGAGAACCTTCTCCGTCACTTGCCCAGGTGGCTATCAACTGTCAGTGCCAGCAGGGGGTGGCTCCTCCTCTTCCACAAAGGGGTCTATCTCAGAGGTTAACCCCTCTCTCCCACGGCAATGAACTCTGCATCAGCTGCCAGGTTCTCAACCCACCGCACTTATTTATGATATTTATGACATCGCCAGCAAAGGGGAATTCACCAGAAGGCGGCTGTCACCCGCTCCCGTTGCAAAGGGCCCAGAATCAGGGAAGCAGAAAACTTCCTAATGAGAAGAGCACTTTAGCAGCGGAGCCAGGAGGGAGGAGGGCCCCTTCAATGGGGATGATTGGCGGAGGATGCACAGCCACCCCCCACCCCCAGCTTTGAAATCACTGTGCAGGGCTCTGCCACGCTTTACTTTGCAATAGTTTTCAAAGAGGCAACTTTTCCTCTCGGGGAGCAGAAACAAGAGAGTCAGGCGGCGGCTCCTTAAAAACAACTAAATTTGGTATCGTGCAAAGGCCAGGAGGGCTTGCTCTATAGAGATTTCTGGGAACTTTCAAGCAGGAAAAGGTGTCTAGAATAAAAAACAAACGAAGTAGTTTTCAACCTGGAGGGGCAGACAGGCACAGGAAGTTGGTTTCTGCTTTAGTCAAGACTGGAAAACGGCAACAATAAGAACGAACGGTACAACCCTTTCCCTTAGCAATTCTGATCTTTAAAGCATCCGCAAGGCTCTTGGTCGGGCGCTCTATTTATGGCTCCTGCATTTCCAGGATCGGCAGACAAGGACCCGGATCCGGCCTTCGGACCACGGCAAGAAGCAGCGGGCGAGAAACCCAGCCCACATCCTTCCGCTCCCTGCCGAGGCACCTGATCCAACCGAGTCAGCGAAGGGCTGCTGACAAACGGCTTTTTTGAAGGCCTGCCCGACACTTCTGCGGAAGGCACCCGCACCCGGGTGCCCAAAGCAAACGGGGAGCAGCAGCCGGGGACTCGGCCCAGCGAGACGCGAAACCCAAAAACTCCTTTCTCTATTTCTGCCTCCCCGCGCGGCCATCAGACCGCAGGCCAGTCGGCCTCAGCCTTGGCAACTTTAACGTGGGTAGACTTCAACGCCCAGCATTCCCCTGCCAGCACGCTGCCTGGGGAATGCTGGGCGCTGGAGTCCACCCATACACGCTGGCAGGGAATGCTGGGCACTGGAGTTCCCCTCATGCACGCCGGGGGGGATTCTGGGCGTTGGAGTCCCCCATGCACCTCGGCAGGGAATGCTGGGCGTTGGAGTCCACCGTCTTCAAGTCGCCACGGGGGGGCTCCCCGCCAGCAGCCCCCTCGACCCGGAAGGCTCCGGCGAAAGCCAGCCCTGCGGCCCCAGGCCCCAAGGGGGTCCGAAGCCGGCAGCGCTCCCCCTCGCCGCCAAGCCGACCCGACCCGACCCTCCCCGCGGCTCACCTTCCAGCATGGCGACGTCCAGGTCTGAGCCGCCGGGGGGGCCCTCCCCGCGGCCCGGCTGCAGGAGGAGGCAGCCGCACAGCAGGCCCAGGGCGATGCGGCCCCACAGCGCCATGTCGCCCGCCGGGTCACCTCCGCTCCCGCATCGGCCCCGCAGGGAAGCGGCAGGCGCGGCACGGCCGCCCCGGGGCTGCAGGTGGAACCGCGTCCGGCTCCGGGCCCGGCGCTCCCGGCCCAACGGCACTCGGCCAGGTGAGGTGAGGTGAGGCGAGGCGAGGTCCCCGCCGGAAGCGCGCGCCCCTCCGCTGCCCGACCGGCGTGGCGTGGCCCGTCCCTCCCCGCGGCGCGAATGGTCTCTCCCGCGGGCGCTCCCCGGCCCGCGCGCCGCCCCAAGCCCGAGCAGGCGCCAGGGGAGGGGCCGGCGCCGCCCCTTCTCCGCGGCGGCCAATCGCGCGGCGGCCCTAGCCGCGGAGAGCGCGCACGGGCGGCAGCGGCCTCTAGCGGCCGGGGAGGAGCGCCGCACGGGGGGCGCAGGGAGCTCGAGAGGCGGGACCTGCCCCTGCCCCGTCCGCGGGGGCAGCTTGCCGACACAAGCGATGGGCCGCTCTGCCCGTTGAACCCCCCCGGTTCCGGCTGCCATCCCGAGGGAGGCCCCACGCGAGATCGCATCCTCCGTGTCAAGGGAGCTCTTGCATCAGTGTTCTGGCTTCGCACGACACGCAGACTCCCAAACACGCAGGTTGGGCTGGGTAATGACGGAATGCAGCGGTCGTGCAAGCAGAGGTGCCTTGGCCCTCTCCCCGCCCCGTCCACCCCCTGTCTTTTTTCATGAGCAGACCGAATCTCCCACCGCCAAACCTGGAACACCATTTCTCTGCAAAGCAACCTGGGTGAAAAACCGGAGCGCCGATTTGGTCTAGTGGTTAAGGCAAGGGGCTAGAAACCAGGAGGCTGTGAGTTCTAGTCCCGCCTCAGGCAGGAAAGCCAGCTGGGTGACCTTGGGCCAGTCCCTGTCTCTCAGCCCTAGGAAGGAGCCAATGGCAAACCAGGAGACTGAGAGTTCTAGTCCTGCCTCAGGCAGGAAAGCCAGCTGGGTGACCTTGGGCCTGTCACTCTCCCTCAGCCCTAGGAAGGAGCCAATGGCAAACCAGGAGACTGAGAGTTCTAGTCCCGCCTTAGGCGTAAAAGCCAGCTGGGTGACCTTGGGCCAGTCACTCCCTCTCAGCCCAGGGTAGGAGCCAATGGCAAACCAGGAGACTGAGAGTTCTAGTCCCGCCTTAGGCACGAAAGCTGGCTGGGTGACCTTGGGCCAGTCGCTCTTTCTCAGCCCTAGGAAGGAGCCAATGGCAAACCAGGAGACTGAGAGTTCTAGTCCCACCTTAGGCACGAAAGCCGGCTGGGTGACCTCGGGCCAGTCGCTCTCTCTCAGCCCTAGGAAGGAGCCAATGGCAAACCAGGAGACTGAGAGTTCTAGTCCCACCTTAGGCACGAAAGCTGGCTGGGTGACCTTGGGCCAGTCACTCTCAGCCCAACCACAGGGTGGTGGTTGTGGGGAAAATAGGAGGAAGGAGTGTTAGGTATGTTCCCCGCCTTGTAAAAAAGGTAAAGGTTCCCCCCGCACATTTGTGCAGTCATGTCTGACTCCAGGGGCCGGTGCTCATCTCCGTTTGTTAGCCGAAGAGCCAGCGTTGTCCGAAGACGCTTCCACGGTCATGTGGCCGCATGACATGCGCGGAACGCTGTTACCTACCCACCGAAGTGGTACCTATTCATCTACTTGCATTTGCATGCTTCCGAATTGCTAGGTTGGCAAGAGCTGGAGCTAGTGCGGGAGCTCACTCGGCACGCAGGGCTAGGGATTCGAACCTCCAAACTTGCGATCTTCCGATCGACAAGCCTGGCGTCTTACCCACTGAGCCACCACGCCCCTTTAACCCCACCTTGAGTTATTTATAAAAATATTTTTTGTTGTTCAGTCGTTTAGTCGTGTCCGACTCTTCGTGACCTCATGGACCATAGCACGTAAAATAAAAAATAAATTTCTGCCGCCGCAGTCTGGGGGCAAGCGAAGAAGGCCGCCTTTCGCTCTCCTCGGCCGGAGCAAAACCGACGGGGAGGCTGAGGAGGAAGTCGCGGGCGCTTCGCTTGGCGCGGTCCTTCCCAGCCGAGCTTCCCCAGCGCGGATCTTTCCCTTGCCCCAGCCGCAGCCCGTGTCCAGCCGTCGGGCGGCTTCTGTAGCACCGGCTCAGCTCGGAAGACGGTGTGGCTTTCTTGACAAACGCAACTTTTTAAAGAAGTATTTTATTCATTCAACAGAAAGGGAAAAAAGCTTAGCGAAACGAAAACAAGAACGATGCTATATTCTCTTAACAGCTTTACACATCTGTTAAGTGTTACACAACAGTTCCAAGCAGTGTTTCTTAACCTGGGCAGCTTGAAGATGTGTGGACTTCAACTCTCAGAATTCCCCAGCCGGCCTTGCTGGCTGGGGAATTCTGGGAGTTGAAGTCCACACATCTTCAAGCTGCCCGGGTTAAGAAATACTGGCTTTCTTTCTTCAGCCAGCTAGCCAATTTATATAGCCGCCCATCTCACATAACGTGACTCCGGGCGGCGTACAAACACAGCCGCAATTAAAACAATGTAACCCATCTTAAAGCGCTGAAACATGAATAAAAATAAAAGCATAAAAAGCCACGACCGCGGGATAATGACAGACCCGCTCCGGCGCGCGACCGCCTTGGCATTTGCACCCAGCGCGGCGGAAGGGCGCCGAGGGAGCCTTCCCGGTTCCCGCTCCCTTCGCAGGCCGAGGGGCGCTCCCAGCCACGAGGGGGGCTGTCCCCGCTGCGCCCACTCCACGCGGGGGGAAGCCAGTCCGCTCTCCCGCGTCCCTCCAGAGACCCGGGTCCCTCGGGCAGGAACGGAACCCGCCGCAGCAGCCCGTGGTTCTCGTTGCTTTCAAAGCGGGGGGGGGGGGAGGGCGAAGGGGGGCAAACTCTCAGCGGTCGCGAATCCAGGCGCCGAAGGGGGTTCCGGCAGTCGTCCCAGATGCTCCGCAGACGTTACAAACCACCGTGGCTAGAGGGTTACAAATCACGCGGCCCCAAAAGCGAAGAAGCCGCCGGGGTCGGGGCTCGCCAAGCCGGCGTCGGCTCTCCGCTTGGCGCTGCCCGCCCGAGCCCAGGTAGGGCTCCCCCTGGGGCGCGCGGCCGCCTCCCCCCTCCCCGCCGCGGGAGGGGGCGGCGGAGGCGGTGGGAAACTTCCCCGTCGGCCGTGGCGCTCCACCTCGCGCACTTCCTCCGGCCGCGCACACTTCCTCCTGCGAGCCGACGGGGAACAGCCGCCGCCGCCGCCGCCGCCCGCTCGCCATGAGCCCAGGTGGGTCTCGCCTCGCCCGCGCTCGCCCCGCGGCCCGCCCCCACCCGGAGGGCGCTGCGCTGCGCTGCGCGGTCCGGCCGGGGACCCCCTCCGCCGGCACTCGCCGTCTCCGCTGGCGCCCGCCGGGCCGGGGCGGAGCCGCGCGTAACGGTCCCTTCGCCGAATCCGGCCGCGCCTTCTCTGCGCTCCGGGCGGGAGCCGCGCCGGGACCCTCTCGGCCCGGGAGCACTTGCGGGGGCAGGGCCCCTCGAGCCCCGGCGGGAGGAGCGGGAGAGGGGCGGCCGGCCGGCCCGGAGCCACCCCCGCGCGACCGTCCTCCGCCTCCGAGGGGGGAGCGGATGAAAACGGCCCCCGCAGTGCGCGCGCGCGCATCGCTGGGCGGGGAGGCGGTTCCCAGCCCTAAAGAGGGTCGCTCGATGGTGGGCTTGCTTCTTCCGCGACACCGGTGGGATCAGCAAGCCGCATTTCATAGTGGAGCGCGATGCGTGGCCGCATTTCATTCTGATGTGTTAAACTAGCCGCGCTGAATCGAAATCATGGCTTAGCCAGCCCAAGGGTGGGATCGAACTGTGGTTAAGCAGGCCCTGCCTGGCATCCCCCGCGACCCGGCCTTGGGAGCCAGTTGGGGGAGGAAGGCACCCGTGAGCCTGGCGGGGGCTCCTGGAGAATGCGCCAGCCAGTAACCCCGTGTCCTCACCTCCTGGGCTGTGGTAGACTGGCCTGGCACAGGGAGGCTCTGGAGGGAGAGAGGGCCTTGGTTATGCAGAGGACCCCTCGTCCAAAGGAGATGCGTTTGGCCCTCGGAGAGTAATTGTGCAAACCTTGCGCCTCCTCTCTCTGAGGACCGTCTTCTGCACCCGAAATCACCCTTTCCCAGCAGAGTTCGGCGGCAGGCACCGCTGTAGAATGCTGCAGGCCAAGCCAGGAGAGGAGGTTCAAAGGGGAGGGGGGCCTCTTTGCCCTTGACAAGGGATTGGGGGAGTTTAATTAGGACTATCATTCAGGGAGGGGGGAGGGGTTCCTCCTCCTGGCAGGGAAGGCCTTCCCCAGCCCAGAGGCAGGAGCACCGCCTGAGTCGCCCGCTCAGCCTGGAAGCAGCTGGGGGGGAGGAAGGGGGCACCTCAAGGCTGGCAACCGCCCCCCCCCGGCCCCCACCGTGGATTGTGCCTTCAGCTCCTCCTGGCCCCAGCTGCACAGCCACGCTGAGTGACGATGGGTGGGGCGGTCTCACAAAATCCGGGAGGCCGCCTGTTTCCCACCCAGGGTTTAACCAGGCTGGCTAATAGAGGGAACGCCTTTGGTTAACCTTCCCCGTTTTCTAAGCCGTCCTCCTGTCGCACCCCCTCCCCCCAAATACGAGAACGCTGACTTGTTTTTTCCATCACTCTTTTGGGACGCTGTCTGTGACACCCTGAAGTTCCCTTTCTGGACTTCCCCATATCTGGGACACACGTCTGCCTGGGCCTCCTTCCTCCCGCTTTGCCCCCGGGGGAGGCTGGTCGCTGCCCACTCACTCTGCATGGGGAGCCTCAAGGGAGGAATTGGAGCCCTGAGCGCGCTTACCAGTGTCCCACGAAGACTGGGGGAACCCCGCTGGGGATATCTTTCCAGTCAGTATGGGGGGGGGCTAGTGATATAGATATATTAATTGTTATCCTGCCTTTATTATTTTTATAAATAACGCAAGGCGGCGAACATACCTAATACTCCCTCCTCCAATTTTCCCCACAACAGCAACCCTGTGAGGTGAGTTGGGCTGAGAGAGAGTGACTGGCCCAAGGTCACCCAGCCGGCTTTCATGCCTAAGGCGGGACTAGAACTCTCAGTCTCCTGAATTGCCATTGGCTCCTTCCTAGGGCTGAGATACAGGGACTGGCCCAAGGTCACCCAGCCGGCTTTCATGCCTCAGGCGGGACTAGAACTCTCAGTCTCCTGGTTTGCCATTGGCTCCTTCCTAGGGCTGAGAGAGAGTGACTGGCCCAAGGTCACCCAGCCGGCTTTCATGCCTAAGGCGGGACTAGAACTCTCAGTCTCCTGGTTTGCCATTGGCTCCTTCCTAGGGCTGAGATACAGGGACTGGCCCAAGGTCACCCAGCCGGTTTTCATGCCTCAGGCGGGACTAGAACTCTCAACCTCCTGGTTTCTAGCCCAGCACCTTAACCACTAGACCAAACTGGCTCTATCATGCATGATGTAACTGGCATCATTAATTGCATCATTGCACAGTGTTGTCATCATGCATGTGACCGTGGGTGGTACCACTGAGATGTGACTGATAACGGTTTGCTGATGTAGGTAAGAGTGTGAATCCAAGAGCAGGAGGCAGCCCCGCTTTCGTGTAACTGCGGGGGGCCCTCCTTTCCTGTCCCTGCCCCACTTCCAGCCCATCCCACTCACCTGTCCTCTCAGTCAAACAGCAAAGTTCCCTTTCCAGCAAGATGCAAAAGTGCCTGTGGGTCAACAGCGTGGGGGGGAGGCCAGTGGGTCACAAAACCCGGTCAACTTCTAGTCTTGCTTAGTTAGCAGGCAGGCTCAGCACGCGCGCACACACACACACACACACACACACACACACACACCGTGAATGGCTGGCTCTTCAGCCACAATTCTAGGCTTCCCAGGTTGGGTGGACGGAATGGATGGTGCTGCAAGTGCATTGCAGGCTTCAGCATGCCTTTCGTGACCGCCGGACAGGGGCTGCACCGCCTCGGGACGGTGGATGCAGAGATGGGAGAGGGGGAAAAGGGCCCTAGCCTAGCGTGCGCCCTCGCCGAGGTTTGCAGCCAGGCATGTCCCGGAAATGTTCCTGACGAAGAGATGCCTGAAGGCACAGGGTTGTGATCTGGAAGTCTCCTGCCCCCATCATTTTATACATGTCCAGCATTAGCTCCCATGGCTAATGGGAGTAATGCCAGTGCGTAGGTAGGTTTTAAAAATATCCTGTGAAACAAATCGATATGAAGCAAAATAGCAGCATTATAGGTAAACGACAGCAGCCACCGTAAAAATAGCAGATATCACCACCAAACCAGCAGCAGCTCAGGGTGAGGTGATCTTCTTTCATGCCCTGAAGGCCCTCGGCCGCCTCGTCTCAAGGACGCCTTGTGTGGCCGGGTCCTCCTCCTGTCGTAACTCCGGAACCCAAGTCTTTGGCTTCCCGCATCACCCAAACCCCAAATGGCCTCGTTTCGTCTCCAGCTCAACTGGGAAGGAGAAGCAAGGCCCGTTGAAAGCTTCAGACCGTGGTTTCCACGGTCCCTGCAGGGCTGCGTGACGTGGGAGAAAGAACCTTTGGGGGAACAGCTGTGTGCCTCGGCCTTGCCCTGAACATGTTCCCCCACGCCCCCCGTAATGGAGTCTGGTGGATTTGGGCTCAGCGAGTTCCACCATCCAGCCATGGTGGTTAGTAAAGCCTGGCTTATATCTCCGGGTGCTGTGCAAACGGAGTCCTCCCGGGGAGGAAAGGAGAGGTGCCTTTTCCTGCCCTCTTTCGTGGAGGAGAGCCCGGCGCAACAATGCACACACAGGGCTGCCCTGGCGGGCCCGAAATGCAGGATCTTGACTGGTCCTTTAGCACAGTGTTCCTCAACCTTAGCACCTTGAAGATGTGTGGACTTCAACTCCCAGAATTCCCCAGCCAGCAACGCTGACTAAGGAATTCTGGGAGTTGAAGTCCACACATCTTCAAGGTGCTAAGGTTGGGGACCCCTGCTTTAGCAGACTCAAGGTTTCTGTTGCTACCAAGACCGCCCTGATCTCCTTTGCCCCATGTGGCTGGGTAGCAGGTGCCCAAGGGTTGCAACGACCTCCCGCGCTCATCCCCCAAGGTGTGCAGCCTTAAGCTCAGAGGTCGATGAAGGTTCTCAGTTCTTCTTAAGCTCCGAGGCTGTGCCTGGGATCCAAAAGTAATTACAGTTTTTAAGGGGCTGAAAGGGGGAGATGATTCAGTGCAAGACAGGAGAGCAAGCACTTCGAGCGCGCTTTGTGCCATTACATGTAAATAGAAAGCAGTTGAGTTTTTGACCCAGGCTCCCTGGCTACTTTTCGGCCTGCCAGGGAAAGGCAAAACGGCCCTCTGCCTGAAGGAGGTGGCCTGGCACCCAGACTAGTCCTGAGCAGCTTGGGGGTCTCCTTCCCCAGGCTCGGGGGGCCCGCCAGTGGGGGACAAGGGACCTGGGGAGAAAGAAATGCCGAGGACCTCAGAGGGAGGGAAGACCGGAGGAGGCCTGGCCCCGTTCCAAGGCCTGGGAGCCGCTGGCTGCGAGGGGTCGTCGCCGAGCCCTCTGTCCTCAGGGCGGGAAGAGGAGGAAGCAAAGCCCAGCATTCTGGAGAGCTTTGCAGAGCCCAGCATGGGACCACCGTGAGTAGGGGAAACAGCCCCTAGGTCAAGGGGAGCCTCTCCCCCTGCTTGAATGGCCCTAAGGCCACTTGCCTTCCCCAAGCTGGTGCCCATCGGACCGGACAGGAGACTCCACCCCAGGAAGCACGGCTGCCTTCGGTCCGTCCCCTTTGGCCCAGAACCTTGGAGTGGGGCAGGGTGTCCATTCAGGAAGAACCTGGTCGTTGTACGAGATGGGCGGTGAAGAAATATGATTGATTGATAGATAGACCTGCAGAATTCATGAGCCTTAGGCACAGCCGGCTGCAACAACACCAACGTCGCAAAATGTGCCTTGTGATGTTACAGTGCTCCAACCTTTTATACTTTATTTATTTATTCATTCAATTTATCCCCGCCCATCTCCCCAAATAGGAATACTTGCCTTTTATGCTCCTAGTTGGACTAGAACTGGACTAAGAGGGGCCTTGGCCTGATTCAGCAGGGCTACCTTACATTTTTACTGAGAGAGGATTGGATAAATTCACGGAGGGAGGGAAGGTCTGTCCGGGGCTGTCGGTCTGCAGGATTCCACGTGACCTCTGGGTTTGGCACCGGCTGCCTCCGAACAATTGAAGGGGAGCAGCAGGAGGGGGCAGGCGGCCGTCTCCTATGTGTGAGCACTCCAGACATATCGTGGAAGACAAAACGCTGGATTCTAGTGAGCCTCCACCTGATCCAGCAGGCCTCTACTTACGGTCTTAAGAAACGGTGGTCGCTGCCAACTCGCATGGCCTCCAGCGGGGATTGGGTCCCTCTGCAGAGGACAGGTTTATCGAGGGATGTTGGTCTTGAAGGCTCCACGTTACCCCTGGCTTGGAGGCAGCTGGCCTCCTAAAACTTGCAGGGGAACAAGGGTGGGAGGGGCGCATATCTCCCTCTCCTGCTCGCAAGCGAAATGCTGGATTTGGCCTCGGCCTCCCCCAGCAGGGCTGTTATTAGTTCTTAAGATGTAGTGACGGCCACTCACTCGGATGGCTTTGGAGGACAGCTCCGCCAAGGTCTACCGATCCTGAAGACTCTACGCGATCTCTGAGCGGAGGGCAGCACGTATCCAAATACCATTTGTGAGGGGTCAGTGGCAGGAGAGGATTATGGCCCCATCCTTTGCTTGCAAGGACCCCAGAGGCATCTGGCCGACCGTCGTAAAAAACAAATGGTTGAACCAGGGTGGGCCTCAGCCTGATCCGGCATGGCTGTTTCTAAGAGGCGGTGACGGCCACTGACTCCGATAACCTCCAGAGGGGATTGGATCCACCCATGGAGGTCAGGCCTATCGAGTGCTGGCAGTTCGGAAGACTCCTGGGTTGGACTTCTGGGCTGGGGGCAGCTGGTCTCCTAAGGCCTGAAGGGGAACAAGGGTGGGAGGGGCGCACGTCCCCCTCTCCTGCTCGGAAGCGCCCCAGAGGCATTGGGCGGCCCCGGGAGGAGGAAGATGCAGGGCCAGGACCGGCCTCGGCCTCCCCCAGCAGGGCTGTTCGGATGCGCAGCCGCCCAGGACGTGGAAGGCTCCAGTCAGCCCTGCGTCGAGCTGGCCTCTGCTACTCAGGAAGGACCTTTCCTGGGTGGGAACCAAGGGTGGCCGCCCTGTTGTTGCCAGAGCAGCCCCTGCGTTTGCGTGACAGGAACGTCCCGTGGAGCCAGTGGTGAGGCAAGAGGCAAGGGGCTGTTCCGCTTGCGCCATGTTGAACGGACCCGGGTGACTCACGTTCCCCACCAGGGGAAGACAAAGGCGTTGGTGTGCTGAGCCTGCATGCGGTGAGGCACTTTGCATAGAATTTGCACAGAACTGCAGGCTTTGCATAACGAAAGGCGGGGAAGGGCCCTCCTGGAGGGCCGTGACCTGGGAACCGAAAATGGCTGCGTTTTTTCGGGGCACCGTCTGGGACTCGTCTCGCCCCCTCGCCCCGCAGTAGGCCTTCTGCCACAGGACGCCTGAGTTGATCTAGTCCAGCCCACTGCTCCGTGCAGGAAAGCCTCCAGCGAGGGGGCGTTCTGGGCGGGCTGTGCCGCCCCCTCAGAGCCCTTCAAAGGCCGAGGCTCCCTCCTCCCGACGCTGACAGAGTTCTGTGGCGCTCCAAAGCTTGCACTGCTTCTGGCAGGCTGGGATGTGGGAAGCGGCCTGGCCGGGCCTCTCGGGGTCCATCTCTCCAGGCATTAAGGGAAGCCTGCGGTGGCGGGGCCGGGCAAGAGGATCGGAACCACGCCGACACAGGCTCGGGCAGGCCCAGGCCTCCTGGGGAGAGGGCACTGCACGTGCATTGCAAAAGGGCCTTCCAGCCGCACCGCCCGGGGAGAAACCCAGGAGTCACGCGCTTCCTGCACAGGAAGGGGAAGCTGCTGGGGGGACGCTGGCCTGAGACGTCGGCCGGCTCCAGAGAGGCCCGGAGAAAGGAAGCGGCTGGCCTGGCCACTGCTCCTCCAGGCACCTGTGGGGAAGGGGGGCTCCTCCAGGACCCTCCCCTGGAATTGGGCTGTGCCAGGGATGGGGTGCTGGCAGGTGGCGGGAAGAACCACTTCCCCTCTCGGTGGCAGCTGGGGACGCCGAGAACCGCAGGGAGGATTTCGCGTTCAAACTGGAAAATGAGTCAGCGGGGCGTTCCAAATTGTTTTATCGGCTGATTGGTGAAATGTATATGCCGCCTCAGTCCAACTGGACTCTGGGCCGTTTGCAAAATATGTGTACCGGAACAAACAATAGCAATACAGCAGAGAAGAGCATAAAACCTGAAACCGTTAATGGCTCAGCAGTCGGTCCTAAAAAGGCAGCGCTGTCTGGAAGGCCGTGGGAGGGGGGCTGCTCTGTCGGAGGGCAGCCCCCATCAAGCCCATCGGGACCCTCCTGCCCCGCTCTGAGCAGGCGCTCTCTGACCACCCAGGCCAGGCAGCCCGACCCACAGAGGGCTGGAGAGGGCGCCGCCCACCCCTTGGATGGAACCCAGATACCCACTGGCAGCGAGGTGTAAGATGCAAGCGTTGAGGCTGACCAGGAAGCGCGCCAGGCCCCGCAGTCTGGACTGGTGGGCGTGTCTCAGTGGTCTTCAAGGGCAGCTCGGCGCAGAGATGGCAAGGGCGGGAACGGCTTCCCCAGCAGGAGCTGAGCGCGCGGGAGGGCCTGCGGATTGCAAGCCTGTCCCCCCCTCCCCGGAAGAGCACCGCCAAGTCAGAGAGAGTATTGTCCAAGAATCTGGCCAAATTAACAGCCACCCTGTCTTGCTGGGGCTGGGTCCAAGCCTGTTGCTCCCCCTCCAGGCGTTGGGTCAGGGCATCCACCTCCTCGGCCATGTGCCCCGGGGGTGGAGATGGACAAGTGCAGATCATCATCAGCACAGGGGTGACACCTCGCCCGAAACTGGCAGATCCACGCAGGTGCTTGATCACAGCAAAGTAATTCTTCCTCTCGATTCTGCTTTGGCCAGACCACCCAAAACCGGCCAGTGCCCTCTCCCTGTACGTTCAGGTGGGTGTTACGTGGGCCTGGGACTTCATCCAGGGAAGTAAAGTAATTGCTCCCTTTTATTCTACTTGGCCAGAAGACGCCCCTTTGACACCTGGGAGCAGTTGTGAGCAAGTGCGGATGGGATTCTAAGAAACAGGAATTGATTTGGAGAAGGAGAAGCAACAGGAAAGTAAGGGAGTTGGGCTGGGCGTGTTTGGCCTTGAATAAAGATGACAGCAGCATCTCTCCCTCCAAATACCCGGAAGGATCATGATGCCCCATGGAGAAGGTGGTCAAGGAGCCTTCTCTCTCTCTGGGATTACAGGGTGGGGAATCACGGGTTTAAGGCAGTGTTTCTCAACCCTAGGAACTTTAAGATGTGTGGACTTCAACTCCCAGAATTCCCCAGCCAGCATAGCATAGCTGGATGGGGAATTCTGGGAGTTGAAGTCCAGACATCTTAAAGTTGCTAAGGTTGAGAAACACTGATTTAAAGGAAAGGAAGATCAGGGAAAGCTTCCTAAGTGTTTGACGGTGCAAGCCACGACCCCAAGAAATGGGGGGTTCCCGTTCCCCTTCCCTCGGTGTCTTCAGATGGAGGCTGGACTGCCCTCTGTCTGAAATAATTCTGGGAGCCCTGCCTAGGGCAGGGAATTGGATTGAAGACGCTCAAATAGTTTGATCTAAGATTTGTGTCCTGCTGAGGTACAAACATCTGTTATGGCCTGTAAGCAATAATTTATGGTTTTGTGAGTTGCATGAACTCAGCTAGTTGCAGGGTATTTTGGCCAACCCACAGCTGGTTGCAGTGTGTGACCCCAGTTTATGGAGTTGGGTCAGCCTGTGAGGCAGCCTTCCCTAGGTGGGAAACAGAGGCTGCAGACTGGGCACTTGCAATGAGGAAACACGAGAATTAAAACAGGGAAGGGCATGGTGGTCGAAGAATGCAGCAAAGGGAGAATGGGTGGGAGTCACACTGCATCCCCCTCCCCTTGAAAATACAGCAGGCTCCTGGTTTCTGGGAAGGAATAGAATTCCAGCAGAGCCCAAGTCGGGGGGGGGGGGGTTAAACATATTTCAAGTCCGGATAACATTCAGAAGTTGTTCAGACAGACACCTCCCTCATTCACTGGAGTATGAGGAGGAGGAGGAACAACATAATCAGACTTGCAAGGTTCTGCTATTATAATAGCAATAAATTATAATTTCAATAAAAGTTTTAACCATCCTGTGGAGCTGCTTTCCTGATTTGGTCTACCTGGTGTGGCTGGCAACAATCTTGCAAGTCTGATTGTGCTCCATCTCCTTCCCCTTCTTATACTCCTGTGAATGAGGGAGGTGTCTGTCTGAGCCTCTTCTGAATATTTTCTGTTGGTTGTGGATCTGTTTCACCCCTTTTCACTTGGGAATAGATCTTGCCTATCTCTGTCAAGGTCATCTTCCTTCCTTACAGGTGGGGAGAAAATGCAGACAGGCCCTCCCTCCCTGGGCTCCACTGTGCACGGTGCGTGTGTGAACGTGCACATGGGCGGGCAGGCAGCTAGCTGACTTCTGTTGCTCCGCAACCAGGAATGCTCCCATCCTGGTTGTGCAAACCTGTGCAGCTGCCAGAAAGTCTCTCTGTGCCTCATGTTCAGACAGAGGATCTGGTCCCACCCAGCAGGGCAGAGGAACGGGACTCTCTGACATGTGAATCACGGCCGAGTCAGAATCGCCTAGGCACGGAGTGCTGCCTGTGGCCCTGTGGCTCCTGGAACCGAGACAGGGGTTGTTTCCTCTCCTCCTGGCGGGGCTCTGAAGGACAGCTGTCCAGCCCCGAGCTCTCCAGCTCCGTGTCAGCCAAGGCGCATGGGCCCTGGAAGCGCCCACCCCAGCCTTGGATGCGGAGAGGGCCTTCCGCCTTCCTCGAGGGGACCCAGGGCCTGTGCGGTTCAAGGAGGGCTTCCCAGAGAATCCCCCGGGTCAGGTTCCTTCCCCGGGGTGGGCTTCCATTTTGATTTCCTGCCTCAGGCACCGAGCTGTCTTTGGCTGTCCCTGCCTGGCGGGCTTCCTGTTTAGATTTCTGCAAACTGCTCTTTGCTTCCGTTTCTCTCTCAGCGAGGCGCGCCACACCCGCGCCCTTGGTCCTTTCCTCTGCAGATGTGATGAAAGGTGGCGGCGATGTGGGGAAAGCGACTGGGGGGAGCTTCCCTTCCTCTTTGGAGCCAGAAGGGGACCCACAGAACAGAGGTTAACAATGGGGAGGCGCCCTGGAGCCCCCGTGCCGACTGTCCCGCTGGATTAAAAGGCAGCAGCGTTTGTGAATAGCCACTCGCTTCATCAGATGCTGCGTCTCCTGAAAGCTGCTGCCTTTTAATAAAACGGGTTAGTTGGAAAAGGGGCTCCCAGGCTCCTCCTGGGCTTGGGCTACCATAGTCCCACACGGCTCTACAAGGAGAACAGAGGTCAGGAGTGCAGGATGGATGGATGGATGGAGCTGCCCTGAGATACTCCCAGCCTCTCCCATTCACGATGCAACCCTCTGTGTCTGCTGTAACCCCAAACAGCGCCACCTTATTTGGGGGCCTATCCATGAGAGAGAGACTGGGGAGCAAAGCAGCTGGCAAAGGGGATCTCCAAGGCCAGAGCTGCCTGCCGACCTCCCGTGCTAAGCCCCAAGTAGAGGGGCTCCCTGTCCAGGAAAGCAGAGCGCCTTCGAGTCTTCCCAAAACGAGGACGACTGCAATCCTGCTGGCTGAACACGCCACAGCTGCTCCAGGGGCATCTTCCTGGCTGTCGTCAAGGGCAGCCGAGACAAAACCCCTCCCCCTTTGACCACCTGAGCGTAGATGGGCCCTCAAAGCGGCACAAGCTTCCCTTCCAGAATGGGAAACGGGCCTTCCAGGCGGTGTTGGGCAGGACTTGCCCGGAAAAAGCATTTCAAGTCACGGGTGTGGGTGTGTGTGTGTCCCCCGTTTGGGACTGGCAGAAGTCCAGGGCAGCTTCTCAAGTGGGAGATGCTACCCTGTCCGAGAGGTCTCCCCAGCGGCCCCCCACCAGCCCTGCCGGGACGTCAGCCTCGTTAATCTCCCCGAGCCCCCCCCCCCGAAACATTAGCACGAGGACGCCTGCTTTGCAGGGTTGGTTCTCACCGCAGACAGAAGGGTTGGAACCCCGGACCTTCCAGAGACCTGCTTCCACAACTCCCGTCATCCTAGCGAGCTGCGATGGTTGAGGACGGTGGAAGCTGCAGGCCAGCACACCTGGAGGACCAGCCCAGGAAGGCCTTCTGCCCGGTCGAATGGACGGTAAAGAACTCCAAGCCATTTTGATCTGGTCCGGGTGGTTGTTTGCTGTATTGATCGATTATGGGCCATCAAGTCGGGGTCGACTTTTAGTGACTAGATCGACTTTCTCCGTGACAATCTGTTCCCAACCTTCAGGCCTTCCAAGGGTGCCCCCATCGCCACTGTACCTGGATCCATCCCCCTGGCTGCTGGTCGTCCTCCTCTTCTCCTTCCTCCCTCCTTTCCCAGCATCAGAGCCTCCTCCAGAGAGCTGGGACTTCACATCATGTCCGAAATAGGATCATTTGAGCCGGGCCATTTGTGTCTCGAGGGAGAACTCTGGGCTGATTTGCTCAGTGATCCATTGCTTTGTTTTCTTGGCTGACCTTTTTGCTGTATTACAATCTAGTAATTCAAAATGAGAACTAACGATGAGCAACCCAGGTTTTTCAGAGATATAAATCTGTTGCCATAAAAACAGCCAAGAGTCTTGTGGCACCTTGAAAGCGAACCAATTCCTATAAAAACACCCAACGTGTGAAATGTTTATTACGGCACCTGCTGCAAGGCGTGTTAAGAGTTTTGTTGCAACCAGCTCACACAAATGACACCCTTCTGGAAATGGTTGCAAATTAATTTCAAACTGCCCACAAAGGCATGCATTTGCGGGTCCTGAAGGTAACACAACTTAACAGAGAAAGAAGAGATTACAAAGGGTTTTGCACGTTTTTCTTTGCAATGAAATCAGGAAAGCTTCTTGCTAACGGATTACCTGAATTCAGCTGCTAAGGAAGCTGGGACGGCTGCAGCTCAACCCCTGCTTGCCCCGAGAAAAGCCCCCTGCTTCCGGCTCACCAGAGAAAGCTGAAACAGGCAGCTACTGTACCTGAAATTCCGCATGTGCTGGGTGGGGAATTCTGGGAGCTGACGTCCACACAGCTTAAAGTTGCCAAGCTTGAGAAACAGTGGTCTAAGGCCACTGCCCATCTTATTAGCAATTTGTGGCCACCCCCTTGAACGCAGGGGGCAGGGAGTGAATCCTGTGGACCCCCAGGGGGCCCTGCTGCTGGGACGGACTGCGGGCCTCCCCCCAAGAAAAGCCCTGCAGCAGCAGCAGACTGGTGGCCCACCGGGAGGGTGACAGACCTTGGCAAGAGGCAAATCCTCTCTCGCCCCCGCCTCTTGGTGCTTCCCCGGTTGTCACCAGCGGACGCGATTCATGCTGATTCAGACCAAGCGGAGGCAAAGGGGGGCTAAATGTAGCAGGGACCGTGGTTGTATTTATGCACTGCCTCCCCCCCCCCGCCTCCTCGTACACCACTAGAGTTTCGTATTTCGTCTGAGCAGAGCGAAGGCTTGGCCAGAGACGGAAGCAGGAGGGGAGGCATTTGGGGGGATGCCTGGTAATGGGGGGGGGGGAGTGGGATAGAGTTCCACAGACAGGCCTTTTCTGGGAGCAGCAGCCCTGCAGGGGAGTGTTGAAGGCCCAGGCAGGAGCATTGACGCATCAGCATCCCTGTGTAGCTGCTTTCTCCAGCCTGGGAGCCCCCGGTAAGTGGTGGCATGCAGGGTTCCCCGCAGGCTCCCTCCCCTCCGCCCAGCCCCTAGCCCCCGAGGGCCACGGGCATCCCCAGAGAGCTGGCGATCTGCAGTTGCTGGTGCTTCACATCATCTCCTCTGGAGGAGCCAGTGGCAGCTCCCGGCCGGGCTTCCTGCTGCCCTGCAATCTCTGTCCCCTCGCAAACCGTCTCCCTCCCTCTGGTGGACAAGCCACAACCCGTCTGCTCACCCCCTCCAGCCAGGAGCAGGTGGAAGGGGAAATTGGGCACTGCCCCTTCCCCTCCAGGTTCTCCCTCAGTGCTGCTTTGAGGGGTGTTGATGCCAGGCCTGCCCCGGCTCTGAGGGGCCCTGGTCCCCTTTCAGCAGACGCAGGCCAGGAGCAGCTTGTAAGATGAAGCTCGGAGCTTCGAAGGAAGCACCAAGAATGCCCCCGTCTGCCCTCCAGGGTACCCACCCAGCCCTGCGCTTCTGCTTTGGGCAACCTTTCAAAGCCAAACACAACAAACCGGGAGAGCATGAGCCTCTTTTTAAAGTAGCAGGTCAGCCCAATCCAGCATGCAAAATATTAGAACGGGACAGTCTATAAAAATGGCAAGAGACCCAGATATGCCCCTGCAACCCTCAGTGTTACAGATTGCGGGGCACTGAAGTGCAGAGCGCTCTCGGGCTCTTGGTGTGTCTCTGCGGGCAGTGATGAAGCGCGGGGCGGGACGCCCCCCCCCCCCCCCCCAACGAGCCTCTTTCCAGCGTCTTCTGTTTTCGGTCCCCTGCAGGTTGCTGAGACGGAGCATCGAGAGCCCCGGAACGGCCGCGGAGATGCAGAGCATCAAGTGCGTGGTGGTGGGAGACGGCGCGGTGGGCAAGACCTGCCTCCTGATCTGCTACACGACCAACGCCTTTCCCAACGAGTACATCCCCACTGTCTTCGACAACTACAGCGCGCAGAACACCGTCGACGGCAGGACGATCAACCTCAATTTGTGGGACACGGCTGGCCAGGAGGAGTACGACCGCCTCCGGACGCTCTCTTACCCGCAGACCAACGTTTTCATCATCTGCTTCTCCATCGCCAGCCCGCCCTCCTACGAGAATGTGAAGCACAAGTGGTACCCGGAGGTGTGCCATCACTGCCCCGACGTGCCCATCCTCTTGGTGGGCACCAAGAAAGACCTCCGGACCAACCCGGAGGCCGTGAAGAAGCTGAAGGAGCAGAACCAGGTGCCCGTCACCACGCAGCAAGGCACCAGCCTCTCCAAGCAGATCCACGCCATCAAGTACCTGGAGTGCTCCGCCCTCAACCAGGAGGGGATCAAGGAGGTCTTCACGGAAGCCGTGAGAGCGGTCCTCAACCCGGCCCCGCCCAAGCCCAAAAAGTCCTGCGTGCTGCTCTGAAGGCGGCCACGTCCCCAGCCGGCCCGCGGGGCCTCGGGAGAGGGGCGGCGGCCCCAACAGCTTTGGCAGCCCAGCAGCCTTGCTCTCTGCTTATGCCCAGGCGCACGCGCTCTGCTTCCCACTTCCCTCATTCCTGCCCAAACTTTGCTTCCTAGGGAGGATCAAGGACCAGCTTGTCTGGAGGGCCCGGACACTGGGACGTTTAGCCTTTTCGCCCCCAGGGAGAGGAGGAGGAAAGGCCGTGATTGCACTCCACTGTGCAAAGCTTGCTTGAGACGCTGTGTCTTTGATGGCGCAAAGAAGATCCACCTTCTTCTCAACAGGCCAAACCTCGTTTCTCTGCTCCTCCAAGGCAGAGCTGCCAAGTGATCTGCCAGGCCTCCGGCTTGTGTGACTGTTTGGAGAAACCGCTGGGCAGAAAATCCACCCCAGGAGAGCGAGGACAAGGCAGAAGGTGGGGAGCTGCTCCAATCGCTCGCCCTCCGCGTCACCCAGCCAGGCGGCCCAGGAGCTCCTCCTGGAATTGAAATAGGGCAGTTTGGCAGCTGCCAACCAAGGTGCCACTTTTGCGATCTCCTCGCCTCCCTGAGCTCCACATCCTGTTTACAAAGGAAATACTGTTTTCAGCCCGTGCCGTTGTGTGCTTCCGCCGCCTTCTTTTTGCGAAGACTGTACGCGGGCTTCCCGCTCCCACAGCAGTCCTCTGCAGGAGTTGAATTGTTTACAGGTCTGGAGGCCAAGCAGCTGCTGGGATCTTTCCTCCCTCGCCCTCCTCTGCAAGGGGAAAAGGGGCATCTCCCCAGCTGGCCGGAAGAGCTTCTCCCTGTATTGTCGCCGGGTTCAGCCGGGTTCTGTGCACGCTTCGTGTTGAATGAAAGAACAGACGAAATGCTAGAATACCCCAAAGCAGACTGTTCCCCGTCCCCTTGGTTCAGACGCAGGCCCTCACGCTTCCAGGCCACCCGTGGCGAGGCCCAACCATTGGTCGGCTGGGTTCCACCGCCATAGGAACCAGAAACTTGCTGGAATGGTTTGAAAGTTGGGATTCTCAGGATTCTGAATGCTCAGGTAGACTCTCAGACATTGTGGCTAATGGCACTCACGCTGGATCCTTCCTCCAGCAGTTTCTCAACCCCCTCCTCCAGAAAGAGCGGCGGTGCCCTGCTGCCGTAACTCCGCGTTGCCCAAGCCACAGCTTCCTGCCTGTTCTCGCCCAGCTCGCCAGGTCCAGGGACAGCGGGGCCACCCGGCCCTTCCTCTAGTTGACCCGGAAGGCTCAGCGGGGCTCATCTTGCTTCTGCAAGGGGGGAGCAGCAGCAGCGCCTGCCTTGCCCCAGGTCCCCCCCCCCCATGATTACCTCGCGTACGGGTCTTTTTGTCATCCCAATAAAGGTGCCAACCTCCCCACTGTCTCTTGGGCTCCATCTAACTATGCGCATGGGAAGCACCTTCACCAGCCTGGTTGCTGCCCCCTTCCTTCCCAGGTGGGTCCGGGTTATCCAGAGGGGCCTGCTGGGGGTGGCAGCCATTCCGCACGTCATCGTGGGCGGGAGCCTTGCCCGGCCCAGCTGGGAGGAAAGGGGGGCCGAGCCGGTCACAGGGAAGACTGGCCGGTCCTGCTTCCCCTCGGGAGGGCTGAAGCTGGGCATGGCGGCTTCCTGTGCCACCTACGTTCAGCTGGGGCTCGGGGGCTGCTCCTGCCTGTGGAAGTTCCGCTGAGGCCCCTGGGGTTTCACCTCGATGTGAAAAGGCGCCCCTTTGGCCGGCTTCTTTAAAATACCGGGCAGATTGCGCGAAACCAGCAGATGCAGGACAGGGGAAGGAAGTGCCCCACCCCCGAGATCTTGGGAAGCTGCGGCCAGCCAGAGCAGGCCGCGGGGAAAGGCCCTGGGCCCTGGGGAGGATCCAAGGAAGGGGGAACAGAGGCTCTCCCCAGACGGGCTGAACCGAGATTTCTGCGCCTCTTGGCTGTGCTGGCTGGGGATGATGGGAATTGCAGTCTGGAGAGTGCTAGACCGAGGGCAGCTCCTGTAATGCTTTCCAAGGTTCGAAACAAGATGCAGGCATCGTCTCAGTGGGGTCATCTGAAGGGCTTTGCTCATCGACGTTGGTTCTCACCCCCACCCCCACCTTTTGGAAGGTGGATTTTGAACTCGGGACCACCTGGGCCGCCGCCTCCTCAAAAAAGGCCCATGGCTGCCCTTGGCAGAGGGGCGGGGGAGACCACGCCAAGGCAGACGCAGAAAACGAGCTTGGCTCCGAATTGTTGGGGAGGGGAGGGGAGGGGAGAGGAGGACCTCGAGATCCTGCCTTGATGGTCTGTGCAGAGACGGGGCACAAGCAAGACCGCGTGGGGCCTTGAGGTTGCTCTCCGCTGCGGACACCACCAGGGCTCTCCGGCCGGAGGGAGCGGTCAGCACAGGGGGGAGGAGCCGGCCCCACTCAGCCTCCCAGCCTGGAGGAACTGCCCAGAGCCCCTGCTCCTGCTCTGCTGGAAACGTCCAGCCAAGGAGCCTTTACCACCTCATGTGGCAGTCTGTTCCACCGGCTGGCAGCTCATACTTCCATGAAATTCCTCGCGATGCCCAGCCCGACCCTCTGCCATGTAGCGTTAATCTGCTGGCTGTGCTTGGGCCCTCCGGCGGAACAGAGCGTAGGTCCGCTCCCCCGCCCCCCCCCCCCCGCAGAACACCCTTTTAGACATTTGAAGATGGCTCTCGGCTCTCTCCTTGGGCATCTCTTCTGCAGGCTGAACACGCCCGGTTCCTTCAATTGTCCCCCGCAGGACGTGGTCTCCAGGCCCGCTGAACCTGCTCCGATTTCTCACTGCCCTTCTTTTTTGAAATGTGGTGCCCGGAGCTGGACGCAGCGCTCCAAATGGGGCCAGACCAACACAGACTGGAGCAACCCCTTCCCGGATCTGCACCGTGCGCTCCTGCGAACGCAACCAAGATCGCACCGCTGGGCTGTTGAACTCGGGGTAAACAAGGACCCCCAGATCCCGTCAGATGCCCTGCTGCCGAGCCAGGTCTCCCCTATTCTAGGCTCGGGCCTCGCCTTTTTCAGCCAGCTGCAGAACTCTCTGTTTCTCCCTGGACAGTTCCACCCTGTTCGTTTCAGCCCCCTTCTCAAGCCTCGCCGCGTCTTCTAATATCTTCTCCTCTAAAATGTTAGCCACCCCTCCAGTTTTGGGTCATCGGCAACCTTGAGTCCTTTCTGTGTAGGGATGGGGGCGCTACCGATTCCCCGCGGTCCTCACCGGAACCACCCTGCTCTTCCTCGGTGAGCTGGCTGCCGTGTTTCTGGAAGATCCAGTCATCCAAGGCAGAAACGGGGGTACCGGTCACTCCCCGCGAGCTCTCCTGACCATGCCTGAATCTCAGGGGAGGTGCTGGGGCCCAGGTCTGCATCTCCCCGAGAACCCTAGCCCCCCCCCCCCCGGGGCTTTCCTTGAGCACCTCCTTTCAGGGTTCAGGCTTTGGCAGAGACCCCTTCAAAACTGCCCAAGTGGGTGGGCAGAGACACCGGGTGAACGGTTTCCTTGAAGGGGGGGGGAACAATTCACCCCCATTTTTCAAGGGCAGGATGCCTCCTCAGCTGTTAAGAAAAAAAGCACCAGGGAACGGAAGCCGAGGCGGCTGCAGACCGAGAGGGAGGACGGGACGGTGAAAGATCGGAGGGCGGCACCTCCTCAGCATGTGCCAGAACAGCCCCCTTTAAAACCGCAGAAAGAACTTATTTTTAAAAAAATACTCAGTGCTTTATTTTGTGGGGAGGGTGGAAATTGGATGAAAATACATTATCTGGCAATTAAAATTTTTCTACACACGCCCGCCCGCACGGGGGCAGGACAGCGAGGAGCCGGAATCGCACAAGGGGAAGCAAGTCACCCGGGCCCAAGACGTCAGAACGCCTCTGCCCTCCGATGGCGCGCCTGGGCTCAGGCCCCCCGACCCGGCCACGGGGGCGCGGAGGAGCCTCCAGCCTGGTTTCGGCTGAACCCTCGCCGGTTCCCCCCTTGGCTCAGCCTGGCTGCTTCTGGCCGCTTCCCCTGCCCGCCCCGGGCGAGCGCCGGGGGCCTTAAGCCGAGAACAGCGGCGTGGCCTGCGAGCGGATCCGAGCCCGTCATGTGCGCGTTCCAGCTGCAGGGAAGGAGCCGGACGGACCTCGTCTCTCCCACTTCAGCCGGTCTCCGAGGGAGCTCAGGCTGGCTGAATTTGCCTCCTTTTTGGTCACGCAGCCACCGCACACCAGCACGCCCCCCCCCCTACTCCTGAGACCTGCATCTTGGGGGGGAGGGGGACAACACTTTGAAAACTCTTCCGGAACTCCAAGCCCGAGGATGGAAAGAGCAAAAGCAGGAAGGGCTGACGCTGTCAACACGCAGCAGGGGTCCCTTTCCCCGGCCGGGGGGATATCAGTACGAAAGCCAAAATCGAGGAGGGAGGCAGAAAGGGGGCATCTCAAGAATTCTGCCCCTCGTGCCCATTCGCTTTGGCCCGTGGCCCAGCTGGGCAAGAGCCTTCTGGACACAGAAAACCCCAACGGGGGAACCCTGTGGCTGAAGGGGGTCAGCTGCAACAGCTCCAATGGAAAGGGAGGAGGAGGGGGTGCCCCTCCCCCACCATCCTGGGGAGGGCTGGAGCCCCCCGGGCCTGGCCTAGGTTGCGGGCAGCAGCAGCCTTTGCAGGCCTCCAGGCGTCCCTCTGAAGCCAGGTCCGATGCCTCCCGCCCTTCCCTTACCAGAACCGGGCGGGCGGGCGGGCGGGGAAGAGTCCTTTCCGGGGGGTCCTTCCCTCCTTCAGCGCAGAATGCCTCTTCCCCGGGAGAAGGCTGGGCCCCCAGAGCCACCGCAAAGCCCCCTTTCCGGGCAGCGCCCCTCTGGCAGCAGTCCAGCACCCGCCGCGAGGCTCCTCCGGCCGGCCCAGGGCAGCCTCGGCTAGAAGCACTTCTCCGGCTGGGAGCTGATCACCAGCTCCTTGTTCCCGAAGTCCCACCAGGCTGTCATGTGGAAGGCCATGTTGGACAGCACCACCAGGTACTCCAGGAAGGCAAAGGCCGTGTACACTGGAACAGAAAGCGGACACGGAAGCGTGGACGGAGGCAGCTCGGCGGATCCGGATTCTGCAGCCGGAGATCCCCATCCCACTCCTGGGGTGAACGAGAACTCCCCCCGCCCCAGAAACAAACTGGATCCGTCCCCTCCTCCCAAGTTGTTCTTCGGCGGCCCTTTCCTCCGCCCCGGTGAATCCAGGCCCGGAAGACGACTGAAC
Source organism: Charina bottae (assembly GCA_023362775.1). Lineage (NCBI taxonomy): Eukaryota > Metazoa > Chordata > Lepidosauria > Squamata > Charinaidae > Charina > Charina bottae. The sequence goes on along the minus strand of JALMGJ010000045.1, from coordinate 4,167,410 downwards.
GGAGGAACTGGGAGAAGGGCTGTGGCCCCGCAGACAGCAGGTCTGAGGAACACAGGAGGCCCTTCGCCACTCTGACCTGTTCTATCCCACAAACCGGGCAAGGGAAGAGGGCGGAGCGCGGCTTCCAGCCTTCTACCAGGCAAAGCCACGAGTTTCCGCCACAGGTGGGTGCCCTGGGCCACGGGACCAGGAGGGAGGCTTAGGCTGCTTCTGTTGGAATAGTTTTGGCCATCACTGTATCGTTTTATCTTGTTATACTTTTTGCTACTGTCGTGACGAATGAATTACAAAGCACTTGCCTAGAGTCTCTAAGCTTTTCCATTTGCCCATCAGAGGGTCACTTGTTGAGATGGGCGGCTACAGAAATTAAATAAACAAACTAAACTTGGGTCTTATACAAAGCAAAATCGAAGATGCTTAGGATGTTCTGATCCGCCTCGGGTGCATTCGGCTGATATATCCACACCTCATCCCTTCCACGAACACGCCTAAAGAGAATTCCTGGCCATGAACAAACGCTCCCTGCAGGGCCTGGGGGGGCCAAAGCAGGGAGGGGTTCTTAACCTGGGTTGTTGTTGTTCTGCGGAGCCTTGGATGGGGGGAAAATGACAACTTTATTTTCAATAACCTGCAACTGAAAGTTAGCTTTTCACTTAATAATGTTTGTAGGCAACTAAGAATTTGTGGCTTCTGGGCTCCCAAAATGTCTGTTCACTTTAATGAATCTCACTACTTAAAATGATTATGCCCCCCAAAATTGTATTGTCTTGTACTGATTTAATGGACTAATAATGAAGGACATTTATTACTGTATCGCATATTTGCTATTTTTAATATTTTGATAACTGCATTTGAGCATAATTGGTTTCCTTTGCAAAACCACCTATATCTATGCACTTAATGTCATGTATTTAAATAAATTTCTCTAAGGGGCCCATCGGCTTGGCCCAATTCTCAAAGGGGTCCGTGGCACATAAAGGCCACATAAAGGCTTCAGCCCCTGGACCCGAAATTTGGAAGGGAAAGCAGGGAGCCCAAGAAATTTGTACCCTCCTGTCTAGAGAACCTGATGCTGAAGAAGGGCATGGAGGCCTAGGACTCTTGAATTGGCACAAAAAAACAACAGGTAGTCCTTGCTTAAAAACAACAGGTAGTCCTTGCTTAACAACAATTGGGACCGGAATTTTGGTTGCTAAGTGAACCCGACCGAATTTTATGACATTTGTGGCGGTCATTAAGCAAATCACCAAAGGTGTTATGCAAACCACGTGGTCGTTAAGCAAATCACACGTTCCCCATTAATTTTGCTTGTTAGAAGCCAGCTAGGAAGGTCGCAAATGGTGATCACGTGACCGTGGGGACACTGCGACTGTCACAAGTGTGAGGACCAGCCGTAAGTCGGTTTTTCAGCACCGTTGTACGTCTGAACTGTCACTAAACGAATGGTTGTTAAGCGAGGACTACCTGTACCTCCTCTCTCTACGAAGCTGCGGGAAATCTTATTTCAACTGTAAAGGGGTGCTTATGAGATGAAACCAAAACGTCACCTAAACCTGAGTTTTAGATCACTATAATTATTATTTCCACACCAGTAAGAGAAAGAAGCAGCGGCCTTACCTCCAGCCTCGCAATACCAGTTGTGACGGAAGTAGAAGCACAGGGCCACCAAGAAGGTGAACAGGTTGAAGAGGAAAAGCCACCACTTCCACTTGTAGGACGTGCGCTCCTGCGGAGAGAAATGCGGCTGACCTCCCGGCTGGCCGTGCAGGCCACAGCTCCACAAAGCCCCCGTGAGAATCCCCTGCGACCTCCCTCATTGTCCCAGCCCGCCCTGCACACAGGCCAAGTGTGCGTGGTCTCTCTCTGGAAGTCCTAGAGGGAACCTCCTGCTTGCCCCGGAAGTCCCCACACCAGACAGGAGAGGCAGCTCTGAACCCAGAGAATTTCCACTGAGGTGGAAGAAGGCGCTCTTGAATGCCTCCTTCCCCTTCCCAAAACTGGCCACCCTCAGGACAACACAAGCACAACCAGGAAGGCAGTAGCCAGGGGACACCACGTCGCAATACAATGGAAATGCCAACACACACCCCAGTACTGCAAACAAAACAAAACAAAACAAAAAAACGGGGGCAGGACTGTGAAATCCGGAAGCTCCTAGTCATGGACCAGCACATGGGCGGTGGATACGGATTCAGTTGCCCTGACTCAAGGATCGAGGCAGTTGAGTAGTTCGGCAGCTGTATCCACGACTGAGCAGCCCTATTTAGGATCCACTCTGCTCACCCCATATGGGGAGGGGGCTAGAAAAGGTGCCCTAAACGTAGTCTGCCTCATTTTCTCCCTGACTGGATTACCGCGACCAGTGGGGTCACCATCTAGCGGTCGTAAAAAACACATGAATTTTGGAACATGGAATATACGGACACTGCAAGACAATATGGATAGTGAACGACCTGAACGTAGGACTGCCATTATTGCAAGGGAGCTGAGACGTTTTAATATCGATATAGCAGCACTCCAAGAAACTCGAAGAGCAGGAGAAGGACAGTTGAAGGAAGAAAAAGGAGGTTATACCTTCTTTTGGAAAGGACTGCCTGAACAAGAACGACGAATACATGGGGTAGGCTTTGCTATCAAAAACGACCTTGTGAAGCTCTTGTCAGAAGTTCCCACTGGGATTAACGAACGACTCTCAACTCTGCGAATAAAACTCGCCAAAAACCAACAGGCAACTATCCTAAGTGCTTACGCACCAACACTAGATGCAGATAAGGATATCAAGGAAAAATTTTATACCCAGCTGGACACCATCTTATCAGAGATACCAAAGGAGGATAAAATTATCCTCCTGGGCGATTTCAATGCAAGAGTTGGGCGTGACTTTGATTTGTGGCCGGGGATCATTGGGAAAGAAGGAGTTGACAACAGCAACATGAATGGAATCTTACTTCTGACTAAATGTGCAGAGCATAACCTTGTCATTACTAACACACTCTTTCGCCAGAAAAATAAATTTCATGGGAGCACCCACGGTCGAAGCACTGGCATCTTTTAGATTATGTAATTGTCCGTGCTAGAGATCGCTGTGATGTACTTCTCACCAGAGCCATGACGAGCGCCGATGACTGCTGGACAGACCATCGATTAATTCGATCCACGATGGCCATAAAGATTGTCCCTCATCGTAGGCTCCAAGGAAGAAAACCAAGGCGTAAAATGAATACACTGGCCCTTCAAGATTCTACTAAACGAGCTTGCTTTCAATCAACTCTCAAGGAACATCTGCCTATGGAACTCCCTGAAAATGTTGAGGAACACTGGACTAAATTGAAGACTTCTATTATTTCAGCCTGTGAACAAACTATCGGATACCAAACTAAGAGACATCAGGACTGGTTTGATGAGAACGATAGTGAGATTGAACATATTATTGACAAGGAAAAGGAAAAGGAAAGCCTTCCGGATATGGCAAAAAGATATTAACTGTGCCGTTAAGAAAAAAATCTACGCCAGTGCAAAGGCAGAAGCCCAAAGAAGAACTAGAGAACTTAAGAACATATGGTGGATAAAAAAAGCCCAAGAAACCCAACATTTTGCAGATGCTCAGGATGCACGGGGCTTTTTTAATGCCATAAAGGCCATCTATGGACCAACAAACTATGGTACAAATCCCTTACGCTCAATAGATGGTGCTAAACTTCTAAAGGACAAAGAGTCTATTGCACTGCGCTGGAAAGAGCATTACTACAATCTCCTTAATCGTCACTCTACTGTGGCTGATGAAGTCTTCTTGCAAATCCCGCAAAAACAAATAAGAAATGAGCTTGCAGTACCCCCTAGTTTGGAGGAAGTCAGTAAAGCCACTAAACAAATGAAAAATAACAAAGCCAGTGGACCTGATGGGATTCCTGCTGAAGTCTTTAAAGAAGGTGGGCCTGAACTTACACAACAACTTAATAAGCTCATCGAAAAAATCTGGATGAGGGAGGGGATTCCAGCAGACTTTAGGGATGCCATAATTATCACTCTCTTTAGAAAGGGTGATAGAACAGACTGTGGAAACTATCGAGGCATCTCCCTTCTAGCCACAGCAGGCAAAATCCTGGCAAAGATCATCGCAAACCGTCTCCTATCTATATCAGAAGACATCCTCCCTGAAACGCAAAATGGCTTCCGCCCTTCCAGGGGAACAGTGGATATGATCTTCACTGCACGACAGCTTCAAGAAAAATGCAAGGAGCAAAACCGCCCTCTGTACATGGCGTTTATTGATCTGACTAAAGCTTTTGATACTGTAAATCGTACTGCTCTCTGGACCATCCTTCTGAAAATCGGACGCCCTGATAAATTTGTGAACATCTTGCGGCTACTCCATGACGGCACCAATCCTGAATAACAATGGCTCTCAAAGCGATCCATTTAAAGTGGAATCCGGCGTTAAACAGAGATGTGTTATTGCTCCAACCTTATTCGCTATCTTCATCGCTATGATTATACACCTTGTTGAAGAGAAACTTCCTACTGGTGTAGAAATTATATATCGAATAGATGGAAAGCTTTCTGCAGACAGACCAATTTTACAACCCTGCGCTGGCATCAAAACAAGACTGGCCGTTCCTAGGCCAGGGGCAGCCGCCGGCCGCCGACCTTTGACTCGAGCCGCTCGTCTGCCATGGCAAGTGCCCTTCAGCAGACTCCACGTCTGCCTCTGGGGATTATCCAAGGGGCTGCCCTACGAAATTCCCCCTTTGGCCAGCAGGTGGCTAACCAGAGCACCAGGTTGCAGCCTGGTGCGCAATTCAAGCCCTCTCTCTCTAAACGTGGAAATGGAAGGGAGCAGACCCCAAATCCACAAAAGATGCAAATGCCTTTGGGGAAAAGATGCTTGGCAGCTGCCAGCCGGGAGCGTCCTCCGTCCGTCCGGGTACAGCTATCCAAAGAAAAGCCCATGCCAGTGGGGAGAAGCAGAAGACCGCCCCCCCACAACAACCAGAAGTCTCACAAAGAAAAGCTCCTCTCCATGCAAGGATCCTTCAGCAGGCCCAGAGAGGTTTGCTGGCCTGTTGATAAACTATCTGGAGCTCCCTGAGGCAATGAGGGTTTTTTCAGAACCTCTCCAAAGGGGATAAAGGAGAGTTCAAATGACAGACGCCCTTCAGTGTAACCAGGTCACAACAAGAGACCAAGAGAGGGATCCTTAGGGGGGAGATGGGCGGTGATAAAAATTTGAATAATAATAAAAAAATCTTGTGGTCCTGGTGGCAGCTGTAAAACGGCACATTCTACGCTCCATGAAGTTATGGCGAGGCCACCTCTGGAATACTGTCTCTGCACCCTGAGGACACCACAGAGCTGGAAAAGAGCAACAAAGGCTAAAACAGCAGCCTTAAAGCAGCCGGGGTGTCTGAGCTTGTGGTGAAGGGAGGCAGAAGCAGCATCTGAGCTAGATGCGCTTAAAGAGGGTCAAAAAAAGGCGGGAGCACAGGCAGCCATGCCTTTTTTCAGGGTCCGCTGAAAAGTTCATCATGGAGAAAGTCTATCTACAGGGTTGCTAAGAGTCAGCAATGACTTGATGGCACGTAACAAAATTAAAAAAACCCACTGAAATTGGGATAGGAAACATCAAGAGTAGTGTTTCTCAACCCTAGGAACTTTAAGATGTGTGGACTTCAACTCCCAGAATTCCCCAGCCAGCTAATGCTGGCTGGGGAATTCTGGGAGTTGAAGTCCACACATCCTAAAGTTGCTAAGGTTGAGAAACACTGGTCAAGAGACAGAGTTTCTTTTTCATGGAGTAACAGAAATCAAAGACATCCTACTTCTTTACAAAATATATGTAATTCAGAGGGCTTCAGGAGATGGCTAGAAACGTTCAGGAGGATCAGGCTGGGCAGCAAGAGGATCATCACCCAGGTTGGGCAAAACCCGTCGTTTCAGGAATGGGAAGTTCTGGAGAACATTCCACCTCTCCTCCAGACCATGCTGTTCTGGCCATTCCAGGCAATTTCCAGAAGGTATCCCTCCAAACAGGGAGCCATTCCATTTCTCCCCTGGACCAGGCTGATCGGGCCACTCCACGGAAAACTGCTGAACCATTCCCCAGGATAATATACAGGAGAAATAAAATGATGTTCCAGAAGCTCCATTCCTAGAAAAACAGGTTTTGTACAGCTCTTGTGATTACTCCTGTGTCCTGCTTGTCGGCTTTGCAGAGGCATCTGGTGGACCACTGAATGCAGATCTAGAAAGATCTTCGGCCTCACCCACCCTCTGCACCTAGACTGGAACCTCAGCTACTAGGCCAAAGCGTTTGAAGAACATCTAAACCACCTAAACCACCCTCTGAAATAGGATGGCCAAGCTTAACTCAAGTCCTACCAAAGCAAGAGAGCAAATTCTGACTCGAGTTGCTTTAAATACTGAAGTAGATATCATCCTTTCTTTAGCTTCCTGGCTCAGCTTATTTGAGGAAAACAAGGGCAACAAGGATAGGACTGCAAAGGATTTAGCACGGAGTGGTGATGGAAGGGGGAGCAATCAAAGAAACTGACCCTGAGGAACAGCTACTGGTAGCATCCCGTGCACAGGCTACAAACAGGATACGGTGTTGTTCCTACTTCGAGAAAGGCTTGCAAGAGGAGCTGCACCATGGATGTGACAGAGAGGTTCAAAAACTCCCCACTAGACGATCATTCATGTCACCACTGGGCCCCACAGAGCCGGTGCTCCAAACCACAGGCAACGTAGGATACGGAAACAGCTTCCTTCTCTTTTGGACAAGAGATTTTCTCAAGCAAAATACCAGACTTTGAAAGAACAGCAAAACTGTGGTGTATAAGCAGGGTGGGCAAAAGTATAACAGAGGAGAACCCGTCCCAAAGTCTCTGAGCAAGCCAATCCACAAATGGCATTAAAGAAAAACTGAAGCAGACAAAGTAGGAGAAGAGTCCTGTTAGTCCGTGGCAGTGTTTCTCAACCTTAGCAGCTTTAAGATGTCTGGACTTCAACTCCCAAAATTCCCCAGCCAGCCATGTCCACCCATCTTCAAGTGGCCAAGGTTGAGAAACACTGGTTTAGCAGTTGCCCTTAAATCCTTGAGAAGAGCAAGGAAGCTGCTTTTAATATTGTTCCTGTGAAGTTGCTAAGGTTGAGAAACTAGTTTATGGTGGGGAAAAAATCAGGAGAAGCCTGCTAGCACCTCTCCTGACTCACACATTTTTTTTATTTATTTAATTTTTATCCTGCCTTTATTATTTTTATAAATAACTCAAGGCAGCGAGGTGAGGTGAGTTGGGCTGAGTGCGAGTGACTGGCCCAAGGTCACCCAGCCGGCTTTCATGCCTCACGCGGGACTAGAACTCTCAGTCTCCTGGTTTGCCATTGGCTCCTTCCTAGAGCTGAGAGTGAGTGACTGGCCCAAAGTCACCCAGCCGGCTTTCATGCCTCAGGCGGACTAGAACTTTCTGTCTCCTGGTTTGCCATTGGCTCCTTCCTAGAGCTGAGAGCGCGCAACTGGCCCAAGGTCACCCAGCCAGCTTTCCTGCCTAAGGCGGGACTAGAACTCTCAGTCTCCTGGTTTGCCATTGGCTCCTTCCTAGAGTTGAGAGCGCGCGACTGGCCCAAGGTCACCCAGCCAGCTTTCCTGCCTATGGCGGGACTAGAACTCTCAGTCTCCTGGTTTGCCATTGGCTCCTTCCTAGAGTTGAGAGCGCGCGACTGGCCCAAGGTCACCCAGCCAGCTTTCCTGCCTATGGCGGGACTAGAACTCTCAGTCTCCTGGTTTGCCATTGGCTCCTTCCTAGGGCTGAGAGGGAGGGACTGGCGCAAGGTCACCCAGCCGGCTTTCCTGCCTAAGGCGGGACTAGAACTCTCAGTCTCCTGGTTTGCCATTGGCTCCTTCCTAGAGCTGAGTGCGCGCGACTGGCCCAAGGTCACCCAGCCAGCTTTCCTGCCTAAGGCAGGACTAGAACTCTCAGTCTCCTGGTTTGCCATTGGCTCCTTCCTAGGGCTGAGAGGGAGGGACTGGCGCAAGGTCACCCAGCCGGCTTTCATGCCTAAGGCGGGACTAGAACTCTCAGTCTCCTGGTTTCTAGCCCATTGCCTTAACCACTAGACCAAACTGGCTTTATTTATTCAAAGGCATCAGCTTTTGTCAGCTGCAACTGAGGAACCGGAAAAGGCGGTACCAGGCTCCTGATAGCAAACGGACATAGATTCATCCATGGAAACGGAGTGATCTTGCCAATCCCTCCTCTATCCATTTTCAGTTGAGCAGAAATAATGCCTCCTCAGCCTCCGTGGACGTGCCCGTGTCAGTTGTGGCTGAATTTCTGAAGGAGCCGTTTCTACCTTGCCTCTCCTCCCCCGTCTCCTTTCTCTCTCTCTCTCTCTCTCGGGGTTCTTCAGCTGGTTGCTGATCCACAGATTTTGAAGTGGGAGGGGCTCAAGGCTGCAGGGGCGAACCCCCCCCCTTCAGTTCAGTGCAGTCGAGGCCGAGCTGAGGACCGCAAACAAGCTGCGATGTGAGAGTTCACGCAGGAAGTGGTAGATGGTAACCGGTAACCGCTGTGCTTGTGCAGGCTGTGGAAAAATCCTCCCCGTGTCCCTCACCGGGGGTATCTATACATAAATTTATTTATAGATATTTATAAATTTATAAATTTATTTATAAATAAATAACCACCCCCCAGCTCACTCTGACATGCAGCCCCCCTCTCCCTTGGCTGATACAAGAAGAAGAATTAACCCCCCCCCCACCTGCAGCCATCCATTTGCTCCCCACATCCTCTGCACAGCTGTTGCTTCAGAGGCACCTGGGGTGCCCTTCCCACCCTCAGCCACCCAGCCCACGGTGTGCCAGCCCTGGAAAGGGAGAGAGCCTTAAGAAGAGACACACAATGGTGCCTCCCTCACCCACTGGGGTTTAAGAGGGAAAGGTTGTTACAGCCTCTTTCAATCAAAGGTGTTTCCTGGCCTGCCTTGAAGGGCGGACAGCAGCAGCAGCTAGCCAGATATTTCTTGGGATTAAACCCACAAGGACAGAGCAACCTCCTGCTCCACAGCCACGCTTATTCAGAGGAGACCTTTGTATTATGCCTCCTGCGGAGAGGCTCGGCTGTTGTGAACCAGGATCCTTTGCCCTAGGGCTGGCTGGAGAGGGTGCTTCACCTGTGCAGGATCACTCACGGGGCTGGGCTGGGATTCGGGGAGAAGGCTCCTCTGTAGCTGTGGCTTCTGGGATGCCTACACCCCCTCCCCTCTCCCTCCACAAAGCTCTACATGACACTCAGTAAAACGAAAGCAGGTTCCAGGAGCCACCAGCCCAAGGGAGGGAAACAGACGCTGCCCCCTGGTGGCCCGTCCCTAACCCAGCACCAGCCTTTCTCTCCCACTATAAGGCAGGCCAACAGGCAACAAGCGAGCAGAATCCCTGGCCGGCCCAAAAAAGCCAGGACTTGGCTTTCCACCCTCCCGCCAGAGCAGCCCCCAGACCCAGGCGGGGGAGCGGAAAGCATGGGGAGGACTCGAGCGTTTCCTGTTTTACACACCAACAATGAAACCAAGTAGTATTTCCAAAGCAAACCAGAAATGCCAACTGTCTGTAGCTTGAATCATGTCAACTGGATTTCTATTTTCTTAATGGAAACGTTTCGCTCCTTATCCAAGGGGCTTCTTCAGTCTGAGCAAAGTTGGTAAGGGAATCCTAAAAAAATTTTTAGGATTCCCTTACCAACTTTGCTCAGACTGAAGAAGCCCCTTGGATAAGGAGCGAAACGTTTCCATTAAGAAAATAGAAATCCAGTTGACATGATTCAAGCTACAGACAATTCCACCTGGATGACTGAGAACCTTCATAGACAGAAATGCCAACGTTTGCTAGAGGTTCATGCCTCCCTCCCTTCCACACCAGGCAACTAAACTGAAGCCCCAACCTTGCGTCTGGAAACACACCCTCAACCTTCTGAAAGGGAGCCTTGAACGCAGCTCCCCACTCGGCTCTGGCTTTCTGGAGGCCCCAGTTCCTGGTTTGCTAAACGGGCTGCGGACAGTAGGAAGTTGGGCGGCAGGAGCAGCACCAACCTTGGCTGATGTCGCATTTGAAGGAATTCCCTTCAGCACGATGGGAGAGTGACCGCTTGCTCTCAGCCTGGTTTCTTCAAAGGACAAATACTGCACCCTTCCACTCGGGATGAAACACGGAGACTGCAAGGCCCTTTGCAAAACTCACTCCCAACAAGGAACCAGCAAGCGCAGAGCTTTCCAAACTGTGTGTCAGGACACTGTCGGGGTGTGTCGGCTGCTGCTGCTGCTGCCTCCGAGCCCTGCCAGGATTCCGCGCAGGTCCTAGTGCCTGCTTTGGGCCCTGCTGTAAGAGTGTGTCGCGAAATGACGCATGTCTAAAAAGTGTGTCACCAGCATGAAAAGTTTGGAAAGCTCTGAGCAAGCGTCTCAAGGAAATTGCCCTCAGGGGTCTTCCACACCCACCCATCTCCACCAGCTTCCTGCAAACAAAGGCTTCTGGATAAAACCTGTTTCACCAGACTAGGCGTTGCTGCAAATGCCTCCTCACGGGAGAACGCAGAGTTTGATAGCCATAACAAGGTCAGAATGAAAACCAAGGCAAGGCCCAAGAATATGCTTAGCCAGGACCGGATTACGTAGCTTCTATCTGGAGGAGGGTTACCAGATGTCCAGCAAAAGGACATGTCCTCCTTTTCGCCCTCATGTCCCCTGTCTGGCAGGCATAGCCTTAAAATCAAACATTGTCTGACTTTTTGAGTATCTCTTCCTGAACAGCTTCTCTTCCCTAATAAGCCTAACTGCAAGTTAATAAACACTTAGTACCCTTGGGCCAGCTGCTGCCTGAAACTGACAAGACCTTAATCAGTACCATACTGAAGACTCTAGCATAGTGTTTTTCAAACTTGCCCACTTTAAGATGGGTAGACTTCAACTCTCAGAATTCCCCACCCAGCGTAGCTGCCCAAGCACCTTCTTTGTAATCCCCTCCTCTCCAATGTAAATACAGATAGGTAAAATAACCAGCCTTAGAACTGATAATTAACAAATCAAAGTGGTGGAGAGCTTCTGCCTTTTAGGATCAACCATCAACAATAAAGGGACAAGCAATCAAGAAATACGCTGCAGACCAGCACTTGGTACCGCAGCCATGAAGTCCTCCAGACACAAATGACCAGGCTCGAATTTCCTACTTTGGACACACAATGCGAAGACTCTCTGGAGAAGGCTCTGATGTTGGGAAGGTGGAAGGAAAGAGGATGACCAGCAGCAAGGTGGAGGGACCGGGGGTCCTACCTCGGGACTGATGGCAGCATATTTCTTGGTCAGCCGCCAGAGCAGGCAGGTCACGAACATGTGCCCGAGGGCGGAGGCCACGAAGAGGCAGAAGGCGTTCTGGTGGATGGCTGCGGCGGGGAGACAAGGTGGGTGGTGGTGGTGGTGAGGGGTCTCCTCCAGGGCGGCCCCCGGCCCGGCAGCCCCCCAACACCCCTCGGCCCTACCTTTGTTCTCGGAGGAGGAGACGTAGGTGAGCAGCAGCAGCGCCAGGTTCTCCAGCAGGTTGAGCGCCAGGGCGGCGTGGCAGAGGCGCGGGTAGCGCGGGTGTGGGCAGGGGCAGCTGCGGTAGTGGCGCCAGTAGACGGCGGCCACCAGCAGCCGCGGCGCCGAGTGCAGCGCGATGCAGAGCCGCCAGACGTAGCGCTCGGGCGTCGCGCCCCCGATGGCGGCGCTCAGGGAGGGCAGGTAGTTGGGCACCTGGGGGGGCGGGCCGGGCTGAGCGGGGGGGGGGGGCAGGCCAGGCCTCCCCCATCTCCCCTCCCCTCCCCGGGACTTACGCGGCAGCAGGTGGCCATGGCCTCCTGGGCGTGGGGGGCAGGGCAGGGCAGGCTGAACGGGGGGGGGGGACCGCCCGACCTCCCCCTCCCCTCCCCTCCCCTCCCCCTGCCCCGCCCGGGACTCACGCCGCAGAGCGTGGCCGTGGCCTCCTGGGCGTGGGGGGCAGGCCAGGCTGAGCGGGGGGGCTGCCCGGCCTCCCCCTCCCCCTCCCCCTCCCGGGACTTACGCGGCAGTGCGTGGCCGTGGCCTCCTGGAAGTGGAAGAGCAGCGCCCAGCCCACGCAGAAGAGGAATCCGGCCAGCGGGCAGCACACCGTCCCCACCGCCAGCGTGGTGAAGCGCACCCGCAGCAGCGCCCCGTCCCGCTCGCGCTCCACCGGCAGCGCCACCTGCAACATGCTGCCCGCGGCCGCCCCGCTCACCGGAGGAGGAGGAGGAGGAGGGGGCCGCGCCCGCACTACGGCTCCCGGCGGCCTCGCCTCCCGGGCCTCCCGGGAGATGTAGTTCGCCGCCTCCTTCCGGCTCCGCGGGCCTCGCCCCGCGGCTGCTATAGAAACGGAGTGACCCCCACGGGAGAGCTAAGCCCCGCCCACTTCCGGAGAGGTTTTGAAAAGCCGCGCCGGCGACAGAGTCCTCCCCGACGTCGCCCTTCCGCCCCCGCTCCCAGCAACAGGGCCGTCGGTTTTCCAGCCAATCGCCGCGTCCCAGTGCGCTCTTCGGCGACGGACGTCAGGAGGCAGGTTGGGCAGGGGCGGGATTAGTGACGCCTGGGGAGGGCTACCCCATGGCCAATAGGAGTCCAGCGCGAGGCCGCGACGTTGGGGAATGGGGGGCCAATGGGAGCTTCCGGCGAAAGGGAGCGCGGGGGAGCCAATCGGAAGCCTCGGGCGCCTTGACGTCCCGCGCAGATAAGCGTCGAGCGTGCGTGTATGACGCAGTTTCGCCGCCGCCCCCCCGATCGCGACCCCTCGAGCGGCTGAGGCGGGTGTCGTGGAGGCGCTGTCGCCGCCGCGCTCTCCGGCTCTTCGTTGCAGAGACGTGACTACGAGCGAGCGCTAGGCCGGGCCGCGGCCCCTGCGCCGAACGCCGCGCTTCTCCCTCGTCGGAAGGCCCAGCCTGGAGAAGCGGTGAGGGAGGGGCCCGGGGGCTTCTGGGAGGGGGAGGAGGAGGGGCCGTGCGGCCTTCCTGCGAAGGGCGGGACCTTGACATCACGTGGCGACCGAGGGTCCCGCCGAGCGCACGTGCGGGGCCGATGGGCCTCGTTGCCCGAGTCCCGCCGTTCTGGGTTAACTGCGGGTTGTGGGAACGCAGCCCATCCTGGTTTATTCACGAAGCCGCGGGCCAGGGAGGGGCCTTTTCGTAACAGCCCCTCCAGGGTGTCTTCTAGCCACAGCTGCGCCGGGCGCCAGGGCTAAGGAGCCCTCTAAGCCAGCGGAGGAGGAGGGAGAGCAGAGAGGGACTCCTCCGCGCAGTCATTAACTGGCGTTGCCGGTCAGACGCAGCAGGAACTCCTCCTGTTTATCTCGAAGCCTCTGTGACTGGAGCTGGCCCGGGCCCTTTTGCGGGGAATTCCATCCACAGGAGAGGCGATGAAGTCACCCGGAGTTGAGCTCGACGCCAAGGAAACCCGACGTTGAGATACTGTTTTGGCAGTTCCTGTGCTTGGAATGCAAACTGCCCAGGTTCAGGGCTCAGAATCCCCACTTGCAATAGGTAGAAGCAGCTCAGTCCGCATCCATCAGAGTTGGCTGATTGACCTAGAATGCAGGTGGAGATCTTGAGGCTGTGTGTGGGCCTGGGTTGGTTCGTGTGTCACACTCGCTGGTGAAATCGAGAGTTCAAATCTTGGCAGTTGGGTGATTTTAACCACACCATGAGCTAGTGTGAATGCAGCTGCTATGATGATTTGTAAGGATTTTTCTCAAAGAAGCAGCATCAAGGCTGGTGCTCTCTTGGTTAGAGAAACTGAGGAATCTTCAGTGCAAAGATTATTTAGAGAATATCAGTAACAGCTTTTTTTTTTGCCCTGAAATAAAGATTCTTACCAGGCAACGCTAAGGAAATAGTGGTTTTCTTAGTGGTGGCCTTGAATATTACCTCTGCACAAGTAGGTAAGTTGAGCCTGGCGGCCAAACATAATTAAGCTGAGCCTTTCTTGCAGTGATACGCAAGGACCTACATATAATAGGCAAAAGGTTTTATCAGAGCAAGCTTTGAGTTGTGCAGCAAAGAGTTTTGTTACACTTTAAAGACTAGCAAATTATGATTTTATTAACAAGAGCTCCTGAAGCTGTATGTTTCAACCCCCTGGGGGATCATGAGCAACCTGAAGAAAGGGTTCACCTAACTTTTTAAAAAAACTTTTTAAAAGCTATGGCAAACCTAGACAGCATATTAAAAAGCAGAGACATCACCTTGCCGACAAAGGTCCGTATAATCAAAGCTATGGTTTTCCCAGTAGTAATGTATGGCTGTGAGAGCTGGACCATAAGGAAGGCTGAGCGCCGAAGAATTGGTGCTTTCGAACTGTGGTGCTGGAGAAGACTCTTGAGAGTCCCTTGGACTGCAAGGAGATCAAATCAGTCAATCCTAAAGGAAATCAACCCTGACTGCTCATTGGAAGGACAGTATCTGAAGCTGAAGCTCAAATACTTTGGCCACCTAATGCGAAGAGAGGACTCACTGGAAAAGACCCTGATGCTGGGAAAGACTGAAGGCAAAAGGAGAAGGGGACGGCAGAGGATGAGATGGTTAGATAGCATCACCGATGTAACGAACATGAATTTGAGTAAACTCCGGGAGACAGTGGAGGACAGGAAGGCCTGGCGTGCTATGGAATCATGAAGAGTCGGACACGACTGAACAACAACAACAAATGGCATATAAACGTATAGCAAAAATAAATTGCTATTCGCAGAAATAAGTTTTTTTGTCCACTTTAGTTACATTAGAAGTCAAATCCACAATATACATTATTTTTAATCAAAACAAATGATAACCCCTTTTGATGAAACTATGTATTTTAAAGGATAAACATTTCATAAGCCAAATAGTTATGCGAATATAAGTTCATTTCTAAATGTTTTATAACATAAATAAGTTAAAGACTACAATACTGTTGGCAATTTATAAACCCCTTGAGCTTCTGCTAAGAAAGCAGGTGAAAAACTAATTCATAAGCTTATCAATACTCATAAATTCAAGCTCTACTGTGACAGACATTTTAAAAAAGTTTTTTGTTGTTTGGTTATCTCATCTTCCGTCCCCTTCTCCTTTTGCCTTCAGTCTTTCCCAGCATCAGGGTCTTCCAGTGAGTCCTTTCTTCGCATTAGGTGGCCAGAGTGTTTGAGCTTCAGTATCTGTCCTTCCAATGAGCAGTCACGGTTGATTTCCTTTAGGATTGACTGATTTAACTTCCTTGCAGTCCAAGGGACTCTTAAGAGTCTTCTCCAGCACCACAGTTTGAAAGCATCAATTCTTCAGCGCTCAGCCTTCCTTATGGTCCAACTCTCACAGCCATACATTACTACTGGGAAAACCATAGCTTTAATTATACAGACCTTTGTCAGCAAGGTGATGTCTCTGCTTTTTAATATGCTGTCTAGGTTTGCCATAGCTTTCCTCCCAAGGAGCAAGCGTCTTTTAATTTCATGGCTGCAGTCACCGTCTGCGGTGATCTTGGAGCCCAAGAAAATAAAATCTGTCACTGCTTCCATTTCTTCCCCTTCTATTTGCCAGGGAGTGATGGGACCAGATGCCATGATCTGAGTTTTTTTAATGTTGAGTTTCAAGCCAGCTTTTGCACTCTCCTCTTTCACCCTCATCAAGAGGCTCTTTAGTTCCTCTTCACTTTCTGCCATTAGGGTGGTATCGTCTGCATATCTGAGGTTGTTGATATTTCTCCCGGCAATCTTAACTCCGGCTTGTGATTCATCCAGCCCAGCATTTCTCATGATGTATTCTGCATATAAGTTAAATAAGCAGGGTGATAATATACAGCCTTGCCATACCAGTTGTCAATCAATTTTGAGCATACAGTATGTAAACAGATTAAAAGAGCAAAAAAAGGCAACTGTAGCAATTATATGATAAAATACTCCTGTTCCAAAAAATAATCATAGTCTATATACAGGAGGATCCCTCTCAAGTCATCTCCTCTTGAAAGGCTTGCTGAAATAATCAGGTTTTAATTGCTCCCTTAAATCCCATTGATGTTGGGGCAAATCAAATTAATTCTTGTTAATCATCAACAAACTCTTATTGAATATCAACAGCCCAATTGTCAGCAACTAATGCTAGTTGGATTCAGCTACTGTCGGAAATACCCGGATGTCCCCAACATGCCTTAGTATGAAGTAATGTATTTAGTCTTTAGAGCAGAGCTTTCCAAACTTTTCATGTTGGTGACACACTTTTTACACATGCATCATTTCGCGACACACTCTTACAGCAAGGCACAAGGCAGGTACTAGGACCTGCACAGAATCCTGGCAGGGTTCGGAGGCGGCAGCAGCAGCCGCGACACACCCAGACACTGCAGCCAACACACTAACATGTCCCGACACACAGTTTGGAAAGCTCTGCTTTAGAGAACGTTGAACTTTGTAGGTCACAGTGAAAATCAATAATTTTTTATCAATTTCTAGCCTTCAGAAATGGAGCAAGTTTTGTGGATGGTAAGAGAAAAGCTGACCAATCTACCAATAATGCTTTAAAAAGTATGTTTAAGTCAAGAAATTATGATGAAAGTTGCATACCTTTTGGCTTTTGTTTCTCAGTACATTGTCAGAAAATGCTATCTAGTGAGAGTACGAAGGTAAGCTAACTAAAAGGGCATCTGGAATTGTCATGTAAATGTAAAAAAGTTGTGATTTTGTGTCATTATTTGACGTACAGATTAAAAGTATGTAG
This sequence comes from Charina bottae, assembly GCA_023362775.1. Classification (NCBI taxonomy): domain Eukaryota; kingdom Metazoa; phylum Chordata; class Lepidosauria; order Squamata; family Charinaidae; genus Charina; species Charina bottae. Next base: position 4,150,644 of record JALMGJ010000045.1, on the reverse strand, counting down.
TACAGTACAGGTCTTGCGCAACCTAATCCCAATGAATTCATTAGTTTAAGAGGGGCATACTGTTTATCATTTTAGGGCATTGCAACATTGCAAAGTTTGAGAACTCCAGACTTTTGCAAATTGCAGTCCATTTTGCCTTGTGCATGCAGGAAAGTCCTGTTCTTCTTTTAGGACCTGGCCTGTTAAAATCTGCACTCCAAAACTGAGTGGGACAAGTTTTGATTTCATTTTTTCCCTGTTTTTAGCAAAATTCCCCCCACTTGCTTTTTGCCCCCTTCATCAGTAGATAGACCTATGATCCACTCTTCAGTGTTATCACTCCCTCAGTAAATAAAACACTGTAGCTTTTTCTTAAGCAGATGGAAGAGTAAGTAGGAAAAGGAGGTATGTATAGTCGAAGGCTTTCACGGCCGGAATCCAATGGTTGTTGTGGGTTTTCCGGGCTGTGTGGCCGTGTTCTGGCAGTTCTGGTTCCTAACGTTTCGCCAGTAGCTGTGGCTGGCATCTTCAGAGGACAGGAGCACAGCTAGAAGATTCTGTCTGTGCCCAAGTGGAGAGTGTGTGTTACTGCTGGTGTTGTTTATAGCTGCTGAGAGGGTGTGTGTCTTCTGTGGGTCATTTACAAGAGATTAGGAGAGGGTTTATTGTGGTGATTAGGGGGTGTGGTGCTGTCCTGTGTTGGATTAGCACATCTATTGTGTGAGTTTGTATCTTTCTCTGGTTGAGTAGAGTTCGTTGACCTTTTGCAAGCTGTGTTTTTCACGACTGGCAGCCAGGTTTTGCTGATCTTTAGGCTTTCTTCTTTTTTATTGAAACTGTGTTGGTGTTTATGTATTTCAATGGCTTCCCTGTATAGTCTAACATAGTGGCTGTTGGTGTTGTCCAGTATTTCTGTGTTTTCAGATAAGATTTGGTGATCAGTTTGTTTGAGAGCATGTTCAGCTATTGCAGATTTTTCAGGTTGCTGTAGTCTGCAGTGTCTTTCATGTTCTTTTATCCTGGTGTGGATGCTGCGTTTTGTGGTCCCAATGTATACTTGTCCACAGCTGCAGGGTATGCGGTAAACAACTTCAGCGGTGAGGGGGTCCCTTTTGTCTTTTGCTGATTTTAACATTTGTTGTATTTTTCTGGTGGGTTTGATGACTGTTTGGAGGTTATGTTTTCTCATTAGTTTTTCCATGCGGTCCGTGACTCCTTTAATGTAGGGCAGAAATATTTTGCTTGTGGGGGGCTGTTTTTCTTCAGTTGAGTGCTGTTTTTTCAGTTTGATAGCTCTCCTGATTTCATTCTTGGAGTAGCCATTTGCCTGTAGGGACCAATCCAAATGGTTGAGTTCAGAATTGAGAAATTGAGCTTCACAGTTCTGATTTGCGCAGTGGATCGCTTTAGCGTCTTTTAATTTCATGGCTGCAGTCACCGTCTGCGGTGATCTTGGAGCCCAAGAAAATAAAATCTGTCACTGCTTCCATTTCTTCCCCTTCTATTTGCCAGGAAGTGATGGGACCAGATGCCATGATCTGAGTTTTTTAATGTTGAGTTTGAAGCCAGCTTTTGCACTCTCCTCTTTCACCCTCATCAAGAGGCTCTTTAGTTCCTCTTCACTTTCTGCCATTAGGTTAATTTAATGGCATTAATGCCATTTAAGCATTAGGTTCAGACTTACGACAATGCTAAAAATTGACTTACAACCACTTATGACTGTCACAGCATCCCCATGGTCACATGATCACGATTTGGGCGCTTGGCAACAGGTTTGCATTTATGACTGTTGCAGCATACCGTGGTCACGTGATCGCCACTTTCAACCTTCCCGGCTGGCTTCTGGCAAGTAAAATCAATGGCGAACTGCATGATTCGCTTAACGATCACATGGTTTGCTTAATGACCGCGGTGATTCACTTAATGGCCACCACAAAAGTTGAAAAATTGGTCGGATTCTCTTAATGGCTGTTTTGCTTAGCGACCAAAATTCCAGTCTCAACTGTGGTCATTAAGTGAGGACTACCTGTAGTAGAACTTCATAAATAGGAAGCAAGAAATGTGATCTTCACGGTATAATTCTAGCGGAGGACTTGTCTGGGTATCGTGCTATTATTAGATGAAGTCAGTAGTAAGCAGCTGCTGATAAGACCAAAAGAAAGATTAATTCACCATTAATCCAATTCCAAAGAAAGGCAATGCCAAAGAATGTTCAAACTACCGTACAATTGCACTCATTTCACATGCCAGCAAGGTCATGCTCAAAATCCTACAAGCTAGGCTTCAGCAGCATGTGAACCGAGAACTACCAGAAGTGCAAGCTGGGTTTCGAAGAGGCAGAGGAACTAGAGATCAGATTGCCAACATTCGCTGGATCATGGAAAAAGCAAGAGAGTTCCAGAAAAACATCTACTTCTGCTTCATTGACTACGCTAAAGCCTTTGATTGTGTGGATCACAACAAACTGTGGCAAATTCTTAAAGAGATGGGAGTACCAGACCACCTTACCTGTCTCCTGAGAAACCTGTATGTGGGTCAAGAAGCAACAGTTAGAACCGGACATGGAACAACCGACTGGTTCAAAATTGGGAAAGGAGTACGACAAGGCTGTATATTATCACCCTGCTTATTTAACTTATATGCAGAGTACATCATGAGAAATGCCGGGCTGGATGAATCACAAGCCGGAGTTAAGATTGCCGGGAAAAATATCAACAACCTCAGATATGCAGACGATACCACCCTAATGGCAGAAAGTGAAGAGGAACTAAAGAGCCTCTTGATGAGGGTGAAAGAGGAGAGTGCAAAAGCTGGCTTGAAACTCAACATTAAAAAAACCCAGATCATGGCATCTGGTCCCATCACTTCCTGGCAAATAGAAGGGGAAGAAATGGAAGCAGTGACAGATTTTATTTTCTTGGGCTCCAAGATCACCGCAGACGGTGACTGCAGCCATGAAATTAAAAGACGCTTGCTCCTTGGAAGGAAAGCTATGGCAAACCTAGACAGCATATTAAAAAGCAGAGACATCACCTTGCCGACAAAGGTCCGTATAGTTAAAGCTATGGTTTTTCCAGTAGCAATGTATGGCTGTGAGAGTTGGACCATAAGGAAGGCTGAGCGCCGAAGAATTGATGCTTTCGAGCTGTGGTGCTGGAGAAGACTCTTGAGAGTCCCTTGGACTGCAAGGAGGTCAAACCAGTCAATCCTAAAGGAAATCAACCCTGACTGCTCATTGGAAGGACAGATGCTGAAGCTGAAGCTCAAATACTTTGGCCACCTAATGAGAAGAGAGGACTCACTGGAAAAGACCCTGATGCTGGGAAAGACTGAGGGCAAAAGGAGAAGGGGACGGCAGAGGATGAGATGGTTAGATAGCATCACCGATGTAATGAACATGAATTTGAGTAAACTCCGAGAGACAGTGGAGGACAGGAAGGCCTGGCGTGCTATGGTCCATGAGGTCACGAAGAGTCGGACACGACTGAACGACTGAACAACAACAACAACAAATCCAATTAGTCCTAATTTACCGAATAAGCCACAGTTGGCTGCATTCACACAGCATAAGCTGTGAACCAATGGCTTATAGACTACAATGGCTAATTGCAGGCAAACAGGCTAAAATATGGCATGGTGTGGATTCTTTTGATTTATTCATTTACTACCATTTCTATGCAGCTCTACATCCAAGATACAAAATCTCCAGGCAGGTTTTCATTCCTCTTTTTTGCTTCAAGGAGACATTGTGCTGCTTTCAAGCCAGTATCCTTGGATATGCTTCTCTTTCCATTTCCAAGGATGGGGAAGCAACTATTTTATTAACAGGCCGGTTTTTCTGTTCTTGGAGCATCTGAAATGTTACTTGGACGAACATGGAGGTTTTGCACAATAGTTAGAGTTTGTTTTGCACTAACTCGTGTGCCAAGAAATGCACTTGTTAAGCTCACTTAGATCAGGAAGTTCTACTTGAATTGCTTAGGTTGATGTAAATACACAAGTTCAGTTTTGAATCCTATGGTAAGTGGAAATGATTTGATTTTTGGGGGAGATGGGCGGCGGCAAAATTCGAAAAACAAATAAATAAATTTTGACCATCACTTGGAAGCTATTGACAACTTTCTGTTGCCTTGGCTCCTTTATTGATGGAATCATAAAAAAACAAAGTTGGAAGGGACCTCAGAGACCAGCCCCCCACTTGGATTCACTAAAACATTTTGTACAGATGGCTCTCCAGTCTCTGTTTAAAGATTTCCAATGAAATCCCACTTCATGAGGCTGCCTGTTTCCACTGATTAACACCTCTTATTATCAGAAAATATCTCCTCCACTTCTCTCCAATCTGATGTGGATCAATTTATGAATTCCTCTAACAGCTGTTTATGTAGCCCGTATACTGTACTGTCATTTTATTAATAAGGTTATAATGAGAAACTTTTGAAAGTTTGCTGAGGTCAAGATATACTATATCCATGGCATTCCCCTCATCTATTAAAGCTTATAAGTCTCAGAAAGTAGTTAAGGTTAGTCTGCTGTGATTTGTTTATGACAAATCCGTGCTGGGTTTTGTTAACAGTTGCATTCAAGTGCTTACAGATACCCTGTTTAATCATCTTGAGGACATTGCCTGGTATTGATAGCAAGTTGACAGATTGGGAATTTGCTAATTCCTTTTTTTGAAGATAGGGATAACTTTGCTCTTCCCAACCTTCTGGGACAATTCTTCAGGAGTATTGAAAGTTTGCAGTTAGTTCTACAATCACCTTCAATAGTTTATTTAGTACCCTAGAAATTCATCTGGTCCTGGAGACTTGAATTTCGTTTATCTATTTTTGAAACAAAGCCTAATATGAACTAATAAAAGCTGAGTTTGTCTAAAGTTTTTATTTTCTCTTTTTTAGGTACTGAAATAACTTCAACATGTTTAACAAATCTTTTGGAACGCCTTTTGGAGGCAATACGGGGGGCTTTGGAACAACTTCAACTTTTGGACAGAGTAAGTGACAGGTGGTGACTAAGAATGGAAGGACGTTTTTGCCCAGGTAGCTTAGTATCAACTCCTCCAATGGGCAGTTTCGGGCAGAAATCTTTCACCTCCTTGTATTCTATATCTTTGAATCCACAGGCAGTGAAGATTTGAGGCTTTTTATTCTGTTTTTGGTCTCCTCTCTCCTGGAAATGCTTAAAACAACATATTTTAAATTTTAATAACACACTATCTGTGTAAACTATTTAGAGAATAATATTATTTGGCAGTCCTACATAGAAAGTAGAACATTTTCTTCATAAAGTGAATATGGATGGGATGGAACTGAGTTAAATGCTTTTTATTTAAAATTCTATTTTTAAAATTTTAAGCCCTCCAAAAGATTTGCCCACGAAATGCACTTTTCGACTGACACATACTTCACATGGGAGCCTAATTGTTCTGAAAGGTGTGGCTTGCAAAACCATGTGCTGTAAAAAATATGCATTCTGTGTGCCCTGAAAGTGGCTTCCACTTCCTGCTGGCTGTGGCAGCCACTGGACTACAGCCCTCTTGTCAGCTCAGCGGGTCTCTCATGCCCCTCTTCCTGCTTTGCAGATACTGGCTTTGGGACTGCTGGCGGAGGAGCCTTTGGGACATCTGCCTTTGGATCAAATAGCAATGCCGGGGGACTCTTTGGTGGCACCCAGGCCAAGCCAGGTACAGGTCCCTCCCTCCCTGCCTCCTGTGCCCCGTGTTCCTTTCTCCTCTTGGTGCCTGATCAGAGGGCTTCTTCTTGCTTGCAGGAGGGCTCTTCGGGGCAAGTACCTTTAGCCAGCCAGCCACATCCTCCACTAGTACTGGTTTTGGCTTTGGAACGTCCACCGGAACTTCCAGTGGCCTGTTTGGGACTGCGAGCGCAGGGGGAGGCCTCTTCTCATCCCAGAGCAACGCCTTTGCCCAGAATAAGCCGGTGGGGTTTGGCAGTGAGTATGGCTATTTCTGAAGTGGCTTGGAAATGCTCTGCGCGTGGTGCCTTTAGTGGTCTGTGTCACGGAGCAAAGGAGGCGTCTCTTCAAAATGCCTGAGAAGATGCTCCCGAGCGTCTTTGTGGAACGAGGCTTGGGCACTGTTGACAAACAGGTTTGTAAGGTCCACAGAGCATTATCGGACATTCATCTTTCTAACACGCTAGTAAAATAAAAATAGATGAACCAATGCACAAACTGAAGAATGTGTGTGATTAGAAATATAATATGAAGTATTTTTTAAACATTCCATCTTCTGCCTTTCCCACCTTGGGTCCCCACTGCCAGATTCAACCTCCTGCTGAATTCTCTGTTACTTTAGTTCTTTGCACTCTTTCAGCCAGCAGGTGCAGTGACGGTTCTGTTAAGTCAGCCAAGGATCTTGATCTTGATCAAATGTACAGTGTGAAGAAATAGTCCTTGAAGGCTAATAATAATGCATTCACAACCAGTTTTTAAGACCAGCTTTAGTGGAATACAGTCAGCAAGAGCATTGCCTTTTCTGTCAGTAATGTAATTAAGAGTCAGCTGAGGCCTGTTCATTGTTCATACCCTGAAATATTTTCCTATTCTTTCAGCTTGTATGCAGTATCTTCACGATGCTAAAAGTGATCCAAAGTGACCTGTTGAAAAAAGCATTGCTGAGCTGATAACTTTGTTATCAATTAGGAGGAATATATTCTCCTGATACTCTTGGGGATTGTTTTCTAAAAGTTCTGATTTAAACAGATTTCAGCATGTAGAACAGGGCTGTTTATAACTGTCAGCAGTCCATCAGAATGCCATTTCCCAGATGTTTGGATAGATTGAGGGAAGTGTTAGATCAGGCCAGCCCCTGTGCAAAGAATCAGTGCAAACTGATTCAAAGGTTCTCCCCACCCCGAACTTGAGCTTTTGTAAAATGTGCAAGCCATACGCTCTTGGTACCTCCTGTGAAAAACAAATGGACGGGGGAATTGCATTTATCCCTGAATAAAAGGCATGGGCTTTTTTCTTAATCTTAGGGAGTGTTTATTCATCCTTGTTCATGCTGATCTGTGACCCAGTTTCTGGTTAATTAGAAATGTTATAACTTCAGTCTGTTTTCCATCAGGTATTCATTGTATGAAAAAATGTTTAGTTTTATTTGATCATTTGGACATTGAATTGATTTTTTAAACAGATTTTGGGACAAGCACCAGCAGTGGAGGGTTGTTCGGAACCACTAACACAACCTCCAATCCCTTTGTGGGCACATCTGGCTCCCTTTTTGGATCAACCAGCTTTCCCACTGTCCCCACCGGCACAACGATTAAATTCAACGTAAGCCCCATTCCTGTGCACTTTTAAATTAATTTCAGCCTTCAAGATACATCTACTGTAAATGCTATTCACTGTCAGTGATACAGTGAACAAGACTTCATATTTTTCATGATTCCCATGAAGCCTCATTATCCCCTCTCAGACATATGTCCTTCCATATGGGGCAGCATAAAAGTATTTAATTTTGAGTTAGGAAGTCCTTGTCAAGATGTCTTTGAATGTGTGATACTTGTGGGAACATAAGCTAGGGAATCTGGATTAATGTTGCTGCCTGGAGGATCTGATGCCATATGTTGATGTAGTTCTATTTGTGTGTAAATTATTTCAAGAAGGGAGACTGAGAATAACAGTTACGCTTCCCATCACTTGAGAAACGGCTGTAATACTGGGACAAGGTGCCTGCTTCACATGTAGAAACTCGCATCCAACCCCTGCCGTTGCAAGGCAGGATGAGCGGCAGTTCTCTGAGTGGGACCTTGGAAAGCTGCTGCCGGCCAGTGCAGATTGCCCTGAGTTCAGTGGGCCCCCAAGGTTCTGCCTTGGTATGGGGCGGCTCCTTGGAATTGTGAAAAAGGAAGGAGTGTTCGGTTGGCATCGCTTTAGGGCAGAGGCTCCTTTAAGGGCTGAATGGAATAGCAGTTCTTGAGGGTTCTGTAGCAGTTGATGAAGTAGAAGATGGCAAGATCGGCTAAAAGGGTCTCTCCTGTCTGTGCGGCAGTGAGGGTGGAGCTCTCCTGCTCCCGTTCCATCTGAAATTGCAGCAGCAGGCAAAGTCAGAGCCATGATGGCTCCCTTGAGGGCTCCCTTCCAGGTAGGGAAAGCTGAACTCGGAAGGCGACAGAGCACAGGCAAGGAGAGGGCATGACGACGTGTCCTGCACAGCAAGGCAAGCAGCGTCCAGCTGTCTTTTTGTGTCCCGGAGAGCAGATTCAGTAGCCCTCAGATAGGCAGCCCAGGCCCTGCACGCTGGCCAGAACCATAGCAGGGTTCCCCGAGTCCCAGCTCGGTGCTTGAGCCGTTGGACCCCGCTTGCAAGCCCACAAGGCCCCACTTGGGTGCTCACAGGAGCATGGCTTCTTTCGGGACTTGCATCTTGGGTGAGTTTGTCATTTTCCTTCCAGCCACCAACTGGCACCGATACAATGGTCAAGTCCGGAGTCAGCACAAATATCAGCACCAAGCATCAGTGCATCACGGCCATGAAGGAGTACGAAAGCAAGTCCCTAGAGGTCAGTGTGGGCTGCGTGCCTGCGGCTGCTTGAAGGAAGCCCAGCTGGAGGGATTCCCACAACTCTTCAGCCCCGTTTTGGCTTAGCTGCCCCTCGATGACTTGCCGGAAGTCAAACGGCTGTGCAGGATTGGAACTCCTTCGCTCTGAGAGCAGTGCTCCCCCCTCTCAAGGAGCACTCCGTTAAAATGCTGCCTTTCCTATTTTTGGAAAGGCCAGAGCGTGGAGGGGAAGATCCTCCGTACGCTCAGGAAGCGTTTCTTGTTTCTCGCCCAGGAGCTTCGCTTGGAAGACTACCAGGCTAACCGGAAGGGCCCCTCCAACCCCGTCGGAGCCGGAGCCACTCCCAGCTTGTTTGGCTCGTCAGCGGCGACCTCCAGCGCAGCCACGGGGCTCTTTGGCTCCTCCACCACCAACACGGGCTTTTCGTATGGGCCAAATAAAACCGCGTTTGGAACCAGTAAGTACCAACCGGCTCGGGTGCCTCTGTGCTGTAGCCAAGCTTGTAAAAAAACGCTATAAAGCTTTGTGCCGTTGCGATGCTCTTGAGGGGGAAACATCCTCCGGGGAAGCCCAGTCCTTCACGGGGCAGGCTTTAGGCACCACGTCCCCCCGGGGTGCTCAGTGGACAGTAGCTGAAGAGGACCGGCCTGGGTCCAGTTTAGGAGTGAGGACGCTCACGTTCAGATTCCGCTCGTCCAGCAGAGTTGCTCTTGGCGCTCAACCCCACTTGCATCCCAGAATTGTGTTCCGTATAAAATGGCGAGATGATGCCCTGCTTTGGACCAGCAAGGAAGAAGAGAGTGGCTTCTCCTGAGGGAGAAATCAGATGCCGCACTTGCCGGTGTCACGAGAATATTGCTCCGTCGTGAAGTCGTACGTTGGTTTTAGCTAGCTTTTGGAAAGCCGTAATTGACGGAGCCTCCGGGGGAGGCAATTCCTGAAAGCTGCAATCACTACGGGGAGCCAGTGTCCCCGAGGCCATGGCCCTCCTCACCCCCTGCAAATGGGGCATGGCCTGCGACTTCTCCTGGGTAGACACTTTGGCTTTGTGGCGCTTTCAGTTGCACTTGGAGACGTATCGGCATCCGGTGCAGTTCTCTTCAAAGTCTTCCGTGAAGCCGTGGCCCCATCTTTTTGGCCCATTCAGAACAAAACTCAGGTGTATCAAAGTGGCCTTACCTGTTTTTCCCTTGTTTGTCCTGATGAAGTTAGGCCCGCGAGCTCTTTGAAGTACGCACCGATCCGAGTTGGTTCCATGAGAGGGTTTGCAAAAGTAACGGACTTCGTCTCTGTGTTCCAGGTACCACCGGTTTCGGGACAGGAACCGGAGGCCTCTTCGGCTCGACTCAGACACCCAGCCTCTTCAACAAACCTTTTGGCCAGCCCACGACAGCCCAGAACACGGGTTTTTCATTTACCAACACCAGCACCCTCGGACAGCCCAACACTAACACAATAGTAAGGGTGATCACGGCCTAGAGAGCTCCAGGGATGGTGTGGTATGCTGAATGCTCCCTTGAGACCCTCCTTTATGGGCCAGTCCCGCAACATCTTTTGTGGAACTCCCAGGAATCCAGACCTTCCTGTTTGCACTCAGCCCTTTTCAGGGGAGCCTAATCTGGGTGGGATAGAAGCATTCAGAGTCTGAGGTGGAACTTGGCAAAGCCCCTGAGGTGAGGAGATGAGCAGCCTTGTCTCTGAGGAGAGCCTGTCTCCAGGCCTGGTCATGGGTGGGCTTCGTTCTCCAGGGCATGGGCCTGATGGCGGCCTCGGGGGGGGGGGGTTCCTGACCTCCCTTTGCAAAGAGCTGGGTCTGGGCAGGCCCGAGTCTCCTCAGGGTGATGGCAAAAACAAAATTGGGCTTTCCGTTCAGCTTCTGCCCAACTCAGCTGAATCGGATCAAGCCCCAGCAGAGGACGTGTCTGTTTATGCGAAGATGCTTCATGGTCTCTCTCGTCTGCTTAGCTTTTCAAACGGATATATATGTGCTACCCACTTGCTCAACGTTTCCTATCCTTCCCAGGGCTTGTTTGGAGCTGCCCAGCCCACGCAAACAGGAGGCCTCTTCGGAACAGCTGCCAATACCAACACTGCGGCTGCATTTGGAACAGGAACTGGTCTCTTTGGGCAGCCCAGTACTGGATTTGGTGTTGGTGGCTCGGTACGTGGGTTGAAAATGAGTTTTGTGAAGAGGGTGGAAGCTGCAGTTCCCATGTAAAAATTAAGCTTTGCAGGCATACCAATATTTCTTAGTAGGGTCACCTGTAAAGGTGGTCCATGTTAGTCAAAGACACTTTATGGCAAGAAATGTCCTTGTCTGCAATTCACTCATCATCTCTGTAAAGTTAAGGAGCAGTGATAAGCACCCTCTTCTCTCTGGTCCCAGACCCAAGGAAGCTGCCCTTGGGATCAGTCAAGTCCATGTGACCTTCTGGTTGTCTTTCCCTGATATCCCTGGGGGCTATCTGGGGAAGTTGCCGCCAGTCCCCTCCTAGTAGCAGAATTAATCTCTCAAAAGAGATCCTTCCTCCTGCAGAAAGGAAAACACTTGTCCTGGCTTCCCCGCCTTCAGTAAGGAAAAGATTTCCAGCTAGGACAAGGCAGCCCTCCTCCCCCTGCATTGCTTGCCCCATGTATCTGAAGGGCACCTTCTCTTGGGAACTGTGACCGTATTGGGGACAAAAGTGGAGCCCGTCTCTTCCTTTCTGCCCCCCTCCCTGGTTTTGGGCAGCCCAGGGGGCTTTTGTGCTGAAGGAAAGGGCGGCTGCTGTCTGGCGTGGCAGCCATCCTGCAGAAGAGGGCACTGCTTTGAAAGTCATGCCTTCTTTCCTGAAGGCACGTCAGCAGCTGGCTGAGAAAAGACGTCAGTTGCTTTTTCTGGGTGCTTGTATCTCTGTAAAAGTTACTACAGTATTTTTTTCCTTTTATTTTCAGTCCCTGTTTAGTAACAAGCCTGCTGGATTTGGCACCACAACCACCAGTGCTCCCTCCTTTGGGACAACAACAAGTGGACTTTTTGGTAACCAACTAAACAGATATTTCTCATTTAGAATATCTCTCTGGAAGTGTTTCAATCTGTTGTCTGTTTCACCAAATATAGCCCAGAGGCAGGATTGGGCTGAAAGGTCACGCGTTGCAAAGGGCCATCCGGTCTGGAGTTTTAGGCAGGATTTTTGCATTTTGAACTGTGAGGCAGGAATAGTGGCAGCGGCTCTCACCACTCTTCTTCCTCTGCCTTTCCCAACCTAGGTGCGTGAGGGATTACAACTCTTTTAATCTTCGTGCTACCTGTAGGCTAAGAATTTGGGCAGTTACATATCAATATACCTGGAGGGCTCCATTCTGGGAAAGGTGGGCTGACTGTCGGGTCAGTTCCAGCTCTCTCCATCTGTGCATGTCTGGACCTGAGCTTCCTAAAACTGGACCTGAGAGTCCGAGGAAAGGGCCTGCCGTGGCATTTGTGGGCTTTTTTATTGGTTAAACAAAGGACTAGGGGATCCCTGCTGGGTGCCAGGACATCCATGCATCATCTTCCCTGAGTCCAGGGCCATACGGGTGGCATTCTCAAAAGTTATGGGACAAGTCGAGTTAAAAGCTACATTTGATTGGATTCCAGTTTAAATATTGTTACGTTATTTCTTGAATTTATGGTCAAAGACCCAAACATTATTAAAGTTATAGGTAATAATTCTCTTGTCATGCATTTAATACAGAGCTTTCCAAACTGTGTGTCACGACACAAAAGTGTGTCGCCACACACAGTCTGGTGTGTTGCCACACAACCCGGAAGCGCTGATCATCATCATCATCATCAGAGCTTCCGGGTTTTCCCGCGGCGACACACCAACTGCAGAGCGCAAAACCCGAAAGCGGCAGCAGCGCTTCCGGGTTTTTGCGCGCTGCTGCACTTCCGGGTTTTCCCGCGGTGACACACCAACGCCGGTTGGTGTGTCGCCGCGGGAAAAACTTTGGAAAGCCCTGATTTAATAGTTTCTCCTTTTGTCACACTGAAAATTACACTTGATGCCAACCATGTTCTTGGAGGCCACATGCAGCCCTAAGGCCTCATGTTGTGTCTTCAGATAAAGGCTTGGCCAAAAGTTTGTTTGTTTGTTTGTTTGTTTTCTATCCCGCCTTTATTATTTATTATTTTTATAAATAACTCAAGGTAGCGAACATACCTAGTACTCCTTCCTCCTCCTATTTTCCCCACAACAGCAACCCTGTGAGGTGAGTTGGGCTGACAGAGTGACTGGCCCAAGGTCACCCAGCCGGCTTTCATGCCTCAGGCGGGACTAGAACTCTCAGTCTCCTGGTTTGCCATTGGCTCCTTCCTAGGGCTGAGAGAGAGGGACAGGCCCAAGGTCACCCAGCCGGCTTTCGTGCCTGAGGCGGGACTAGAACTCTCAGTCTCCTGGTTTCCCATTGGCTCCTTCCTAGGGCTGAGAGAGAGGGACTGGCTCAAGGTCACCCAGCCAGCTTTCATGCCTAAGGCGGGACTAGAACTCACAGTCTCCTGGTTTCTAGCCCATTGCCTTAACCACTAGACCAGACTGGCTCGGTTGGTTGCACAGTTTTGTATAGTCCTAGTGGCACAATCAGCAAAAGTTCAAGTTGAATTTCAGAGAAGACCATTAATCATTCTTCTCTCATAGGGTTTAACGCAAACACCACAGGAAATAGCCTGTTTGGAAGCAAGCCTGCAGCTGGCGCTCTGGGTCCAGGCCTCGGGACAGGATTTGGAACCGGTAAGATTGGGGAGCTACCAGCATGGGATGTGTAGTCTTCATTCCTTCTAGAAAGTTCTTAGCCAGGAATCAGGGTGCCACAGTTAGGGATTCACTGAGCAAAGCATAGTAATAATGAAACATAAGTATCGTCGGACCATCCCAGTTCTTACTGTCCATGGTTAACTTTTTCAGCTATTGTTACTAATTATTGGTGTACCCCTGCCCTAAACAGTTGTTCCAGTTCTTTGCCATTTTACTTAAACAGAGAGATTAAAAACCAGCTTCTGTTACATAAGGCAAAAAAAAAGTTCCTGCAGAATCATCCAATTTTCTATGATTTGAAGCCAGTTATGACCCTGGTGTGATGGATTCCTTGTCAGCAATTACGTCTTCCCACTTATTTATTTATTTTTTATTTATTATGCAAATTTATCACCGCCCATCTCTACAGCAGTAGACTCTGGGCGGTTTACAATAATAATATTAAAATTAAAAACCTGTACACTGTAAAATACAATATAATAATAAAGAAAGAAAATCCAGAGGATGGTAGGATCTTAAAAAGGAGGATATCATGGGGCTAACCACCCCCAGGAGGAACTATTACCTCCTTCATCCCAAGCAAGGCGGCAGAACCAGGTCTTTAAAGACCTCCGGAAGGCCAGGAGCGAGGGCGCCCGCCTCACCTTTGGTGGCAAGATAATCCACAGGGCGGGTGCTATTGCAGAGAAGGCATGGCTCCTGGACCCCGCTAGATGGAATTCTTTTATTGATGGGGTCCGAAGCATGCCCTCCCTGCATGACTGAGTGGGGCAGGTAGATGTGGTCGGGAAGAGACGGTCCCTCAGGTACCCTGGCCCCATGCCATGTAGGGCTTTAAAGGTGATGACCAGCACCTTGAATTGGACCCGGAAGCAAACTGGTACCCAATGCAGCTGATGGAGCAGTGGTGTTACATGTGCTGATCTTAAAGCACCCATGACTACCGGTGCGGCCGCATTCTGGACCAGCTGAAGCTTCCGGATACTCTTCAAGGGTAGCCCCATGTAGAGCGCGTTGCAATAATCTATATGGGAGATGACAAGGGCATGAGTGACTGTTCGGAGGGCCTCTCGATCCAGGAAGGGGCACAACTGGCGCACAACCCAAAGCTGTGCAAAGGCCCTCCTGGCTTGGCTGACAGCCTGGCTCTTGGGACTAGTGATTCATCCATTGCAACTAAAAAACTCCCTCTCCTCCACCCCTGGCTTCCAACCAGCTCTGTCAGTGAGTGTAGAGAGTCAGGAAGATGGCCTCAATGGGCATCTGGAAAAGCCACTGCCAGGCGAAAGGGGCCGAAACGTTTTTGGGTCCAGAAGGGCCAGATAACGTTCGGCAGCGGCTCCTCCCTAATTTACTGAACCATGCGGAGGAGGTCCGGCATGATCAGGCTTGCAGGATTTTGTTGTTAGAGCCAATCTCAACAAAAGGCGTTTTAGCCTTCCTGGGGAGTTGATCACGTGGTCGGGTATCCCTAGTGGAATGAAAAGCTACACAACTGATACAACTCCATAGCTGAGAAGAGTGCCAAGTTTAATTATGTCTGTCCTGTTAAAAAGTTAGCTGACAAAGCTGGCATTGGCTGGTAGAAGCATTTTTCCGGGAGCATCTTAAGACCAGCAGTGCTGCTCTCTGAACTGCGCTTGGAAGGTCTGAGTGCATTGGCTGCTGCTGGTTGGTCACAGGCAGTTGCTTCCCCCCCCTTCTGTCCCCCCCCGTCTTCTGCAGCCCTTGGTGCGGGGCAGACTTCGTTGTTTGGGAGCACGCAGCCCAAGCTGGGGGGCACGCTTGGGACGGGAGCATTTGGTGCCCCTGGATTTAACACATCAACAGCCACTCTGGGCTTTGGAGCTCCGCAGCCTGCTATGGGTAAGTTGCTTATACCCCAGTCCTTGGGGTGGGAGAGGGCTCAACGTGGAGCTGAAGGCGGCCTGTGATTGTCAGTGTTTCAGAGCTGGGGTTTGACAACCCGGGGATAGAATCACTGGCGTGCGAAGAGTAGGTTTCATTGACTTTTCTCTGACGGACAGTTCAGACGTGCAACAAGAAACCCTGCTGTTGGTGTGGGAGGATGCCTCCAGGCCCCCCTCAGCTTGTCCTCTGCCAAAGCATAAGGGAGAGTTGTGTGCTCCTGCAAGGGTGGGGCAGCATGCACACAGCACAGCCCCGCCTTGTGATTCTCAGAGGTTGCATAGCCATGTCAGCTGAGTGTCTATGAAGGTTCTCAGTCATCCAGGTGGAACTGTCTGTAGCTTGAATCATGTCAACTGGATTTCTATTTTCTCAGTGGAAACGTTTCGCTCCTTATCCAAGGAGCTTCTTCAGTCTGAGCAAAGTTAGTAAGGGAATCCTTAAATATGTTTCTAGGTGGCTGTGTGACCTTGCACCTGGGGCTAGGTCATGGTTATTTTGAGATGTTTATTTCTAAGTCCCTTTATCATCTAAAGGAGGATCGTTAAGATTACCCTGCTGCTGTTGAGCTTGCGAAATGGTCTTAATCTTCCTAGGCACAGAAGACAAAGCAGGAAGGAAGATAGGGGAAAGATTGTGCCTGAGGCCCCCACCTCTATTCAAGGAAGGATTTTCCAAGTTGGCATAAATGGATTCCTTGACCCCCCTCTCATGTCAGCTGAGAGCATCTGCGGCTTTTCTTGGGCTAGCAAGGACTTAATTTTTTACTTTTGCGTTTGAACTTAGTAAGATCACTTGGATCTCTCAGCCTGCTGTTTTGGGTCTTCTCAAATGTGCCCCCTGATTTTCTAACTCTCCGCCAGAGGGGAGGGTCTTAAAACTGTTTTCAGAAGGGCAAGTGGCGAGGGCATTATGCAGCAGCTTAGGGGAGTCCCATTGAAAGTGCCAAGAGAGCTTCAGGGCCTTCGGGCAGTCTTGTTGTTACCCAGAGTGCATTTTATTGTTACTCCCAAATCAAAGACTGGACTGTGGGGAGTTGGCTATACGCTTTGCTTGAGATTTCAGCCGAGCATCACAACAGTTAGTGAGTTAGCGTGTGGACGGGTCTCTGCAGAGTGCTCTGCACAGCTTGTCCCTTGGTGGCACCTGGACCGACCATAAAGAAGAGGGCCACACCCCTTTGAAAGTGGTTTGGAGGAAGAAGTGCTTGGGACTTGCGCGAGCCCAGGAACGCTCTGGGCTTTGCTGCAGCAGAAACCTTCAGGGACTAACAGAGTGGCACGGGGCCCACTCAGTCATTTTTGAAGGCGCACTATCCTAATATGGAGAAAGGAGACTGAATTCCGCCGCCGCCCTGTCCTCTGTGGGTGTAGGACGTGGCGAGGGCCACACTTAGAGGAGCGACAGCTGAGCCTTCATCTCAGCCAGGTTGTGCGTGCAGATGTGCACCTGCCCATCCAGAGGAGATCATCCTAAACAGCAGTGCCCTTTGTTGGCCTTGGGTTGTGGCTCACGCAAGGGCTCCTTAACCTTGTGTCCCAAGATGCGCTGGACTACAGTTCTTACCATCCATTGGCCAGGAGACCAGGCTAAGGCAGCTTTTATGTACCTCCGATAGGCAGAACAAGGGCATTTCCCACCCCTGCCAGGGATTCTCTGCTGCCGCTGCAGCTGGCATTTTGGTAGCCCGCAGGGTTTGGGCTGTAGTACGACTGAATCCATTTTGTGGGGTGTTTTGATAGCATGTCTTAGTAGGGCAACCTCCACACCTGGTCCTGGCATGCTTGAAGCCCCCCCCCCCGAAGCAGCTGGAGGTTGGCTGTCAGCTGTTTATCTCCCACCACCACCAGTGCTGTCAGAGGAGGGCGCCTTTGCCCGTCTTCAGCGGCATCCTGTGGGCTGGCGGGCTGATCCTTGCCTCCCGTTTCCCTTCAGCTTTGACGGACCCCAACGCCTCTGCGGCCCAGCAAGCTGTCCTGCAGCAGCACCTCAACAGCTTGACATACTCGCCCTTCGGGGACTCCCCGCTCTTCCGAAACCCCATGTCTGACCCAAAGAAGAAAGAGGAGGTAAGGCAAAGGGCGGGCATCATCTCTGGAAAGACAGCTGGGGAAGACATAACCAAGGGGTCTGTGAAATTATGATGCCTGTGTCTGGGGCGTCCCCTCCCCCCCATTTAAAAGCCTTTGAGGAGGGAGTTCTGGGAGTTGCAGTCTTCACGCATCTGGAGGATCAGCTGGGGGGAAAACAGACAGCCGGGGGTTGCAAGGAAGCCTTTCCTGCCGTGCCTAATTATGACGGGGAGCCAAGCGTGGCAGGATGTGGCACCACAAATAAAAGGGTCTTTGAAAGGGGACTGGGGTGGTTCCCAAAGCGATGTGGCTCTTGGCTGGTAAAGTGCTGAAGGCTGCTATCTTCAGGAGCAGCGTATGGCTCCCCTCTTGGGGGCTCTGCAGGGGCATCATCTTTGACCAGTCTCGAAAGCAGACTGTGGACGTCACAGCTGCTCTCGCACTCCTGTCAGCAAAAAGCTTGACATGGCACCAGCTGGAAGGATGGCTTGTTGGCCGCAGGCCCCCTCTGTGATGGTTTGGGAAGGGCTGATGCGTGTCACAATGCAGGTTCTCCACTGCCCACTGGAGTATTCGAATGAATAGGAGTTCCTTAAGCCCTGGCGTGGATCAAGGAGACCTGCCCGTTGGCTTCCGTTGTCTTGTGGAAAAGTCTGGGGATAGAAGTGGAGGAAATGGGGATTGAACAGTCGCCTCGTTTGTTCACGGGGGAAGAGCAGCGAGTCAGCAGTTTAAACCTGGAGGGGCTGGCCCGGCATTGCTCAAGCCCAGCAGGCACGGACGTTTAGTCCCGAGGTGGAGAGGACAGCCACCCCCAATCGTAACGCTTGTTCCTTTCTCAGCGGCTGAAGCCAACCAATCCGGCGGCCCAGAAGGCGCTGACCACACCGACGCATTACAAACTGACTCCCCGCCCGGCAACTCGCGTGCGCCCCAAAGCTTTGCAGACGACCGGCTCCTCCAAATCCCAACTCTTTGATGGGCTGGATGACGACGAGCCCTCCCTGTCCAACGGGGCTTTCATGCCCAAGTTAGTATCATGCGGCCTTTGCGTTTTGCGGGGAAGGGGATTGGGATTGGGAGCGCATGCGGATCTGAACAGAATTCCACGTCGGGTTCTTGAGGGTCTCCGGTTGCAATCTGAGATGACTCTAAACAGCCGGACTCTGCGTCACAGGGATTAGTGCCTGGACAACGTCCCTGATTCCACTCAGTGGCTTTTGAAGGGTTTTCTCAAGCTCTGCATCTGATCCTGGGGTAGCTATTCTAACTGTCCTCCTGGGTTTATTTACAGAAGCTAGGAATTCCTGGGTGGTGGGGTCCTGAGATGCCTGGGCTTTCTTAGCCTTCTCTCACTGAGCTACAGTTCCCAGGATCTCCTGGCAAGATCCAGCTCAACCAAGTTGAGCCAGCATGCCTCATCCGTTGCCTTTCTCTTTTTTGTGTAGTCCGATGCTCAGAATAAGTAATCGCAAATTAGAAGAGAGGAATTGAGGTTGATGGCTCTTTAGACCCGTCACCTTCTGCCAAAAGGGAACCACGATAGCGGTGACCCCGGGTGGAATTGTGTGCAAGGGGAAGGTCACAGAGCTGCTCGCTGCTCTGTTTCACGGGATTGCCTCACAGGGTGTCTGTCTGCATCTCTCCCCCCCCCCCCCCAGGAAGAGCATTAAAAAGTTGGTTTTGAAGAACCTGAACAGCAGCAGTCTCTTCTCTCCTGCCAATGCTGAAGTTGACGACATCACCTCGCCATCTGTGTATCCTGAGAACGGGGATCGGTATGTCTGCCTCCCCCCATCTCTGCTAGGTTTCTTTCTGACATGAGCAAAACTCATTTTAAAAAAGCAGCTCTAGCTGCAGTTACTGAGTTTAAGCATTTGCAGTTCTTCTGACTATGAAGCTAGCAACGCTGTGTCTAATTCCAGGCCGAAGGCTGCATCCCTGGGAAGAAGGGAGGCACAGAATTCCTTACATTGGAAGAGCAAAAAGGAAATGTGCTTTCTGCAGTGGCTGCTGTCCTGGCAGCTGCTTGGTATTGCAGAATAACAAATGATGGGCAAGGCATGCTGGTCTGAACACCTTAGCAGGAGGAGCTGTAGTGCTAATGGCAGTCCGCTGAACCTGGGCCTGTGTTCTCCATTATGAAAATTCCCCACTGCGAATGGGTTGAATGGGCTCGGAAAACCACACCCCGTTGCCAGAAACTGAGCGGGGAATTGCATTTTCCATGGCAAAGCGGCCGGAAAGGTCGCTTGCACCACTTGGCTCATTTATGGAGAGGAACCTCTGCAGTCCTTGCTCTGGTTTCTGAGGTCTTGCTGAGCATAGCCTTGGCCATTCATACCATCCAGCAATTGCACTTGAAGCTGCTTCTCATTTTGCTTATTTTTAAAACGATGTACCACCTTTTGAAATAATTATATCCCACCTTTCATTCTGGAGCTAAAGACAGGGACTGTAGTGTTCCCTTCTCCGGTTTTCCCCGCAGTAGCAACCCTGTGAGAGAGATTGGGCTGGGAGAGAGTGGGTCAAGGTCACCCAGGGCGTTTCCGTGGCTGAAGAGGGCGGTGAGTCTGGGTCTCCCCACCTGAGTCTCAAGCCCTCGTCACGGCACCACCTCTCCCTCCGCTTCCCCAGCCCTAATGGCAAAATCAGATCTCCAATGCCCTCCACCCCCAGTATGATTTATATGGGGACAGTTCATGGTTCATAACCGAACGTGGTTGATATTGGACAGGCTCCATTGCGGAGCGCAGTCGAGCATGGTTTGCTTCCCAAGCCGCGCTGGTTGGGTTCAAATTAAGTTCTAAGCCAAAGCAACATCAGAACTCTCATGATGGCTTAGCCTGATGTGTCAGTGACTCCATCCAAATATTTTGGTGCTTTGTGCGCCAAAGAGCTGATCTTATAAGACCGACTGCTAAGCCAGGCTAAAAGCTTATTTACAGAAGAATGGAAGTGGAATTCCCAGTAGAGATTAGATTGATTGGGAAATTGGTTTTTTTCTTAGAGCGTTACTGCTTTCAGAAAGTGCATTTTATTTGTTTAGTCAGCCTTGACATTTTAAATGCTGTTACACAATGGCTTTTTAAAAACAGTTTCCTCAAGCTTTGCTTCCGCCGGCCCTGCAGGATTACACGGAAGGCCGGAATTGTTGTGGCCTTACATGGGTCTGTCTTGTAATCAGCGATGATCAAATGAGGCTGGATTCTTAGACTTATTTTTAGTTCCAGAGAAAGAATTTATTTATTTTATTTTTTTATTATTTAAATTTATATTACCGCCCATCTCCCCCAAACCGGGGGACTCTGGGCGGTTCACAATAAAACAAATTAAAAACATAAATATAAAATTAGAACATCCATAAAAATAAATATAAAATCCAACTGGACTAGATGTTAATAATAGGGCGGGCTTCATGGCACCAGCCACCCCCAGGAGGAACAAGTAGCATTCCCATCCCACGCAACGTGGCAGAACCAGGTCTTCAAGTCTTTCCGGAAGGTCGGGAGCGAAGAAACCCGCCTCAGCTCCTAGGGCAAGATATAAAGGGCGGGTGCTACTGCAGAGAAGGCCCGCCTCCTGGACCCCGCTAGATGGAATTCTTTTGTCGATGGGGTCCGTAGCATGCCCTCTCTGCATGATCGGGTGGGGCGGGCCGATGTTCTGGGGGTGAGACAGTCCCTCAGGTCTCAAGAATCCTACTTCTCCTTGCATGCACTGTTGTTCCATGTTCAGTGTATGACATAATTATCTGGTCCCCACAGAAATAATTATGTAGATATTCACTGAAGGTGAGGTACCAAAATACCTTACCAAATATCACAAGAAGTTTGACCCTTCAGTGCAATTTCTTGGTTCTTCTCCATATTACGGGTATGCATTTCCCAGAAAGATCTGAGCTTATACGGTAGGTATACCATCGTATAAAAGAGGCATTGTCCGAGACTGAAAACTCAGGCCAGTGAAAGCGGTTCTCCTCCTCCTGTGACACGTGGCAGGGTACCTTCCTTTAGAAGTGATGCTTTCTGCCTGCCTGCTTGCCTTTCTTAGATTCAGTCTCCTCTTTAGGTCAGTTAACGAGAACCACAGGCATGACGAAGAGCCGGAAGATGAAAGCTATCCTCGTGAGATGTCCCGATATTTTGCCAACTCCATTACCAAGCCCATCCCCCAAACTCCGGAGAATGCTATGCACAAGCATCACAATAGTGTGGACGACACCATCCTGGCTCTGAACGTGCGGCCGGCGCTGCGGAACGGGCTGGAACACAGCACGGAGGAAGCTTCCTACCACGAGGAGTCCCTGCAGGAGGACCAGGACGAGGAGGCCGAAGACCAGCTCCAGGGCACCCATCCGGCAGGTCAGGTGCTGGTCCTCCCAGGGTTCGGCTTCCTGTCCCTTCTTTGGCCGCCCGCCAGCGTGGGGAGAGTGGCTTTCCTGAGGCAGTCCTTGGCCCTGCAGTCAGCTGTCCTCCCATGTGACTTCCATCTTCAGTGATTGGGTGGTTTTCCAAATAATTGAGCTGGTGTTCAGAAAGCTAAACCAAGTTGTGGTTTGTGGCCCAAATCTGTGCAGGCATCAGCATTTGTAGGTCTGTTCCCAGAGGCCAGAACCAACCTGTGAAATTTCAGCTTGGGTTGACAGATTTTCCTAAAGAAATGCCTTGCCTGGATCACCCGGCTGTGGGTGTCAGAAGACCAGTTTTCTGTACTGGCACACAGCCAGTTCTGGAAAATGCCTTCTCTCCCATGCCCTCTCTGTGCCCTTACTCAAAGCTGTAGCTGGGTCTGTGCCAGCAGATTATTAGAGCGGAGTGCCGTGGAATCAGGTTCACTCCTTATAGGCGTGTTCAGTGTTTTGTTCATGTGCTCAAAGGTTGCATTGCTGTGTGGCTTGGGGGGGAACTTCACCCAGATTTTGGTTTCTCCAGGAATTGTCTTGACACGAGTTGGGTACTACACCATTCCCCCCCTGGAAGAGTTGGCCAGAATGACCAATGACAGAGGAGAGTGTCTTGTGACAGACTTCACCGTAGGCCGTAAAGGTGAGAGGATCCAAACAGCTTCTACCAGTTCACTGTTGTCAGTTCATCTGTTATTGTGGCTGAGGCTTCATGACTCTTACAACAGGCGCCTTGGCTTTCTAAAGTATTGAACAGTTGAACGTTTGCATTTCAAGGTTAATGCAAGTTTTTTCACATCACCCTGAAATTAGTAATTTCATAAAGCCCACCGATTCTTTTGTGGAATAAAGGAATTTGCAATTAGAAGCCCCTGTTGTCCTAGAGCAGTGCTTTCCAAACTGCCGCCGTTGGCGACACACCAGTGGCGGCAGGGGTGTACACGGCGGCCTTGTTAAAACGCGGAAGTTTGGAAAGCTATGTCCTAGAGTCATTAGGTGGAGAAATGGCACCCTTAAGGCCATGCTGGAAATACACAAACCCAAAGCTGTTTTCATGGGCAGGGCCCTTTTTGTGCGTATACAGCCAGATGTGTTGCCATTTATGTGCACAACGCATTATGCCTGTTGAGTGACTTGCGTGCTTCATTATAATGGACCAGGGTGGCCGGCTTACTGTGGTATTGTCTTCTTCTTAGGCTACGGCTCTATCTACTTCGAGGGTGAGGTCAATCTGTCCAACTTGAATCTGGATGAGATTGTGCATATCCGCAGGAAAGAAGTAATCGTCTACCCGGATGATGAATTGAAGCCCCCCGTTGGGGAGGGCTTGAACAGGTGATGCTGGGAACCTTTTATTTTCATATTTGTCCCAACACCAGCTGGGAAAGGCTATTTTACCCCACTGTTAGCTCCTTCTCGGTGGCAGGGGCCACGCTGCTGAAGCCACCCCCCGTTTCTCTCTCAGACTGTCTTCATTTCAGGCCTCCACATTTCTCTTTTGAGCAGGCGAGCTGAAGTCACCTTAGATGGAGTTTGGCCCACTGACAAAACCTCACGTTGCTTGATCAAGAGCCCAGAACGGCTGGCAGAAATGAACTATGAAGGCAGACTGGAGGCCGTCTCTCGGAAACAGGGAGCCCAGTTTAAGGAGTACCGCCCTGAAACCGGTTCATGGATATTCAAGGTAGCTGTAATGACTCCGACTTCAATACCCCAATAAACACTTCTCAATGCACTTCATTTAAATGCAGAATAAGCTTTATTAAGGATACATGTAAATCGAAGCACTCCCAAAGATCCGAATGCTGGATTCGCGCCAAACAGCCCTAACTTAACTCTCCCCCCTGCGCCCCAATTTCTCCGCGCCTGTGATGTCAGTGTCCATTGCTTTCACTCTCCATTCCCAGGCCTCTCCGACTCCTGCAGGTGGCCGACCTTGGCGCCGCATTCCACAGTCTCCGATGGAAACCACAACCCCGTGCTTGGCACAGCTCGCCCCCTCCTCACATTCCACAAGCTAACACTGACACTACACAATTAATGGCAGGATTCAACTTTGAACCCTGACATGCCGACCCTCTAGGAAAAAGAAATGCACACAATAAAAGAAGAAAAGAGAAAGAATAAACAATATAGGATATGCATATAAAATACAAAGTTAACTCATCAGAGCGAAGTATGGTGAGGAATCTGAAACAAGAAGAAAACATAACTGTTAAGTATGTACATTTACCCAGGCTTATCAGGATACTGAGAATGGAACTTAGCAAGAAGCCTGGGAGCAGAAACATGAGACTTGTCCACCCATTCACTGAAGCCCACAGGCAAATGCTTCCATTGAATCAAATATTGCAATTTGCCTCTGTGAAGGCGAGAATCTAAAACGGCCTTCACTTCAAAATGCTGTTCTCCCCCCACCATCATAGGCGGAGGCGATGGAGTTTCTGGATGCCACCGCTCCGATGTTTTCACTGGTTTCAACGGACTAATATGAAAAACAGGATGTATTTTCTGCAGATTCTTTGGTAACTCCAACTGGGCAGTAACAGGATTTATCACTGTCACAATTGGGAATGGTCCAACATTTATTTATTCAACTTCTATCACCGCCCATCTCCCCGCAAAAGGGATAAAAAACATACTTTACTCCCAATTTTCTGGATGGCTTAGTAGAGCGCAAATGCTTGGTAGATAAATATACTCGTTCTCCTACAACCAACGGCCATTCTGGAGATCTTTTACGATCCGCAAATTTTTAATAAGTGTCTTTTGCCTCTTGTAGTGTCTTTTGCATTACTGGCCAATTGGCCCTTATTTGTGCAATCCATTCATCTGCCAGTATTGGATTAGGCTGGTCATTTAAAGTGGGATCTGATAATTCCGGTATAGGCACAAAGTCCTGGCCGTTAGCAATTAATTATATATATATATATATATATATATATATATATATATTTATTTATTTATTTATTTATTTATTTTTCTAACTTATATCACCGTCCATCTCCCCCCATTTCCGGAGGGGACTCTGGGCGGTTTACACAAAGCCAGCAATTAAAACATATAAAAATTTATAAAATACAATACATAAATTAATTAAATATATAAGACCTAAGAGGCTCTGATGTTAGGTTTTAAAAGAACTCTACGGAGCAAGCCAACCCCAAGAGGAGCTATTACTCCCCCCATCCCAAATGGAGAAAAGCCTGTACTCTGATGAACTGCATTATTATATGCAACCTCAGCAAACGGTAAGAGATCTATCCAGTCCTTCTGTTGGTAACTAATGTAACACCTTAAATATTGCTCCAATACAGCATTCAGACGTTCAGTTGAACCATCTGTGCAAGGATGAAAAGACAAGCTTAACCCTTGTTCTGTGCCAATTAATTTTAAAAAGAATTTCCAAAATTTGGCAGTAAATTGACTTCCCCGGTCACTTCCGCACGGGGGCGCTGTGGGGCCGATAGACGTGCTGAATGAAGAGCTTGGCTAATTGACTAGCCCAGGGGTCGGCAAACTTTTTATGCCGGGAGCCATTTTGGCATGCTCGTGCACATTTTGAAATGCTCGAGAGCCAGGGGGCGGGGTTTGCGGGCGGGGGCCAATCGCGTGGAAGGGGGCGGGGTTTACGGGCAGGAGCCAATCGCATGGAAGGGAGCGGGGTTTGGGAGCAGCGCCGGCAAAGTAAAAGACTGCTATCCCTTTAAAGGGATAGCAGTCTTTTACGTTGCCGGCGCTGCTCCCAAACGCTGGGGCTTCTGTGCTTCGGAGAAGGTGGGGGGGCGAAGAAAGTCACCCCAAAGCATCCCGGGGCTCCCCTCTTGCCGCCTCTGCCACCTGCAGGCTGCCTGCCTGTTTGGGGGGGGGGGCCGTGCACACTCCAAACGGCGCCCCAAAGACGGCTTTGGAGCACTGGGATAAGCTGCCTGCTTTGAGCTGGGCAGGAAACAGTCCCTTAAAGGGATAGCAGTCTTTTACGTTGCCGGCGCTGCTCCCAAACGCTGGGGCTTCTGTGCTTCGGAGAAGGGGGGCGAAGAAAGTCACCCCAAAGCATCCCGGGGCTCCCCCCTTGCCGCCTCTGCCACCTGCAGGCTGCCTGCCTGGTTGGGGGGGCCGTGCACACTCCAAACGGCGCCCCAAAGACCTTTGGAGCACTGCCCGCTGCAGGCAGCTTATCCCAGTGCTCCAAAGCCGTCTTTGGGGCGCCGTTTGGAGTGTGCACGCCCCCCCCAACCAGGCAGGCAGCCTGCAGGTGGCAGAGGCGGCAAGGGGGGAGCCCCGGGACGCTTTGGGGTGACTTTCTTCGCCACCCCCACCTTCTCCGAAGCACAGAAGCCCCGGCGTTTGGGAGCAGCGCCGGCAACGTAAAAGACTGCTATCCCTTTAAGGGACTGTTTTCTGCCCAGCTCAAAGCAGGCAGCTTATCCCAGTGCTCCAAAGCCGTCTTTGGGGCGCCGTTTGGAGTGTGCATGCCCTCCCCAACCAGGCAGGCAGCCTGCAGGTGGCAGAGGCGGCAAGGGGGGAGCCCCGGGACACTTTGGGGTGACTTTCTTCGCCCCCCCACCTTCTCCGAAGCACAGAAGCCCCAGCGTTTGGGAGCAGCGCCGGCAACGTAAAAGACTGCTATCCCTTTAAGGGACTGTTTCCTGCCCAGCTCAAAGCAGGCAGCTTATCCCAGTGCTCCAAAGCCGTCTTTGGGGCGCCGTTTGGAGTGTGCACGGCCCCCCCCCCAAACAGGCAGGCAGCCTGCAGGTGGCAGAGGCAGCCAAGGGGAGAGCAGGTGGCTTTTCGCCCTGCGCCGCCCTGCCGCTCACGTCCCAGGCCCTCGCTTGGATGCCGGGGAGCAGCACCATCTCCAGCCGCAGCAGCCCCTGCAGCCGCTCCTGCGCCGCCTCCGACAGCGCCGCATCCCGGGCCAGCAGTGCCTCCCTTCCGCGCCGGGCCTCGCTCAGTGCGAGAGCCAGGGGGCGGGGGCCAATCGCGTGGAAGGGGCGGGGGTGAGTTCAGCTGCGGAAGAGCCACACTCAAGGGGCCAAAGAGCCGCATCTGGCTCGCGAGCCGCCATTTCCGACCCTTGGACTAGCCGATGGAATACTTTTACACGGAATGAAATGGGCTTGCTTAGAAAATAGGTCTGTGACTACCCAAATCACAGTCTTTCCTTTGCTTTCTGGTAAATCCACAATAAAGTTCATAGCAATTTGCTTCCAGGGGCTGGAAGGCTTTGCTACTCCCTGCAACAATCCAACTGGTTTGCCAGGAGCCCTTTTCATGGTGGCGCATATAGGGCAAGACAAAACGTATTCTTTTACATCCTTCCTTAAGGTGGACCACCAAAATTGTCTCCTCACTAAATGCAAAGTTTTTACGAAACCAAAATGTCCCGCCACCTTATCATCATGACACCGTTGTAAAGTGTGTTTCCTTAAAGCATACGGTACACACAGTCTGTCTCCACTCCACCACAACCCATTATTTTCTCGCAATGTCTGTTTATTTGCTTTCCACCAGTCATCGTTCTCTAACTCCACTCTGATTTCTTTTGCCAATGCTGTCTCAGGCATCTCGTCAGGGGTTTTAGCTTTACGTCTAGTGACAGCCGCTTTCCCCAATTGCTTATCAGACTCAGCCTCCTGGATTCCGGGCTCACCGGTACCTGAGGTCTGGTCGATTCCCAACTGTTGAGACATTACTGTGGTGACAACCTCTTCACGTTGGCTGTCGTGTTGGGGCAAGCGGGATAGGGCGTCTGCTAAAAAGTTTTTTCCTGCCGGAAGATATTTCAATGTGAAATTGAACCTACTGAAAAACTCAGCCCACCGCACTTGTTTTGGGTTTAATTTGTGTGGCGATCTCAAAGCTTCCAAATTTTTATGATCGGTTAAGACTTCAAAGGGGTGGGGAGATCCCTCTAACAAATGCCACCATGTAGCCAAAGCATGACGAACTGCAAATGCTTCTTTTTCCCACACATGCCAGCATCTTTCAGTTTCAGTGAATTTACGGGAAATATATGCACAGGGTCTCAATTTGTTGTTATTGTCCTTCTGCAGTAATACCCTACTGCAGTATCAGACGCGTCTGTTTAGACAACAAAGGGCTGATCAGAATCGGGATGTTTCAAAATTGGTTCAGCTGTAAAGAGTTTTTAACTTCTCAAAAGCGGCTTGCATTCTGGAGTCCATTTTATTATTTATTTAATTAATTTATTTATTATTTAAATTTTTATCACCGCCCATCTCCTCCATACCTGGGGACTCTGGGCGGTTATTTTAATTTTGCCTGAGGTTTGCTTGCCAGCACCCCCTCATTAGGGTGTTTTTAACAGTTCAGTTAATGGCAAGGCAATTTGGGCAAATTGGGGAATGAACTGGTGATAGAAATTTGCGAACCCCAGGAAAGATTGCAATTGCTTTCTAGTTCTTGGAGGCTCCCATCCCAAGACATCACGTACTTTTGCAGGGTCCATCTCAATCCCCTGGTGTGATATTCTATACCCCAAATAATCTAATCTCTCTGTGGAATTCACATTTAGACAATTTAACATACAATTGAGCATCAAGCAGTCATTTTAACACTTCTTTGACCAATTTTACATGCTCTTCCATGGTTTCTGTATAGATTAATATATCGTCTAAATAGACCAACACTCTTTGATATAAACATTCATGTAAAACCTCATTAATTAAGCTCATGAAGAATCCAGGCCCTCCAGTCAATCCAAACGGCATGACCCGATATTGGAAACATCCCAGTTGGCAATTAAAAGCAGTTTTCCACTCATCCCCCTCTCTTATACATACTCTAAAGTACGCTTCCCTCAAGTCCAGCTTAGTAAAGATTTTCCCTTTGGTCAGGTGTGCCAACATGTCTTTTAACAACGGCAATGGGTATTGATTGGAAATACATATGGCATTTAACCCTCTATAATCCGTACACAGTCTTAATGAACCATCTTTCTTTTTCCGAAACAATACAGGAGCTGCCTTGGTGAAGTGGATGGTTCAGTGAAACCCCTCTCTAAATTTTTATCAATGAACTTTCTCAGTTCTTGCAACTCTTTGTGAGTCATGGCATACAGTTTAGTCTTTGGTAGAACTGCCCCAGGTTCCAGCTCAATAGCACAGTCACTTTTACGATGGGGAGGTAACTGGTCTGACTCAGCTTCATCAAACACCACTTGCACTTCCTCATACAGCTCAGGGAAATCTGCCTCCTGAGCCGCTTGCTCGTCTATTTCAATGCTTGCGGCTCCCACTTCAGTTCCGAGCTGCATGCCATCCCGTTCTAACCCAGCGTGGGACCCATGCGCAGACTCCATCTCCCCAGACACCCAGTCAATGTGGGGATTGCGTTCCCTTAACCATTTCAGCCCCAACACTATTGGCTGATTGGCTACGGGTGCTACAATGAACCTCACAGTCTCTTGATGTGTCCCAATAGTCATTTTCACTGCTTCGGTATAATATTCTACTGGGCCCCCTTTCATGTCAGAACCATCAAGCTGACAAAATATTATTGGTACCTTGAGTTTATATAATTTCAGTCTCAGTCCAGTCACTATGGCAGGGTGAATCAAACACCTAGAACACCCAGAGTCCAACATAGCTAGCAAGCTAGCTTGGTCCCTCCCATCCAAAGTCTCGATCTTTACCTTTACTTGCATGGTGGGACAGTCACCGCTCACCAGGGGGTCAGCGCGCCTATCTGCAAATGCCTGGCCTCCAGCACATCTCAGGACAGGCAGTTGGAGTTTCCCGCCGGCAGAAATTCCTCATCTGTAGAGTCGTTCTCTCCGCCCAACACTTCTGCTTTGCTTGGCTCCTCAATGGCTATTGCTGCTCCTTTTCTCTTTGCTGGTAGTGGTTTAGCCGTTTTGATCTCTGGTTTCTTCTTCGCCATGTAAGTGGCTTGAGGGCAGTTACTAATTCGATGGCCCTCCTTGCCACGTTTAAAGCACAGTCCACTTTTAGCCCTACGGTCTTTTTCCTCCTCCCAGGCTTTCTGACTGACTGACTTCTTCGGTGGTGGAGCCGCACCATCACCCTTTTCCCCGGTGTCTGGAGCCGTTTGTATGACCTGATGCGCAGCCTGGTGCTTTCTGCTTTCCCAGCTAGCTGGATCCACTCCTCTAGCGTTTCGGGGTCCCCTCTCCCGGCTGCCGTTTCCAGAATCTCCGGCCTTAACCCCATCTGGAAATACTCGATTTGGAACGTTTCTGGCCAATCGGGCAACCGACTAATCGGTTTTTTAAATTCCATGGCATATTCTGCCACGGTGCGGTTCCCTTGGCTCAGTTGCTGCAATTCAACTCTAGCCAACATCTTTGATAAGGTGTCTTCAAATCTCTTTCTCAATGCCATCATGAACGATTTAAATGTTAACAGTTCTTTGGCATCGGTATCATGCATGGCCACCAGCCACTGTGCTGCCTCCCCCTCCGAAAAGCTGGACACGTACCTTACTTTTGCCTCCTCGTTAGCAAATGATCCTTCAAATTCTTCCATGAACCCTCTCACATGGGTCATGAAGCAGGCTGACTTTCCTGGGTCACCATCAAACCACATCTTTAACGCTGACAGCCAGGGCTTTAGCTGTGACAGAAGGGACTCTCCCTTCAGTTGGAACACTAGAGGGGGTAGGCTAAAGCCTTTTTCTGGCTCAGATGTTTCTTCCTCCTCCTCCTCACTCTCACCCGACGTGTCACTCTCTGCCGAAGTTGTGGTCGGAGTGGCCGCCCTCTGGGTGACTTTTCCCCCCTCTTGGGGTAGCAGTTGCAAGATGTGCTGCAAGGTCTTGTTCATCATGGCCATCTGCTGACTGATGGTCTCCAATTCGAAGTCCACGCGAGACGCCTTCGCCTCCAAGGAAGCCACTCTCTGGGATTGGGTCACCCGTGTCTTGGTAGCCCGCTTCCCCATCTGGTTTCAGGCCGCCTCCGATCCCCACGGACCACTCCTCTTGGGTTTTCGGAGTGCACAACCCTGGGATCTCAGCCGCCTCACCGCTGCTCCCTTTGTCTCCCTTTTTAGATCTCTTCTTACGCTCAGCTTTATCGTCGAAGGCACCCGATTTCTTTCGGGACTACTACATTGTCCCTGGAAGTTCCTGGTTGCTCGGGCTCCTCTACTTGGGGTTGTTCCCTAAAGTCTTCCATCCTGCTGTTCTCTGCCATGCAGATTGTCAATAGATGGGTGGTAGATGGTCGATTCTCACCAACAAGGCTCTCTGTGGTTTCAGCAGTAGCCTCGGGACAAGCCGACATAAAAGGGCATTCGGATTTTTCTGTAATGACTCCAACTTCAATGCCCCAATAAACACTCCTCAATGCAGTTCATTGAAATGCAGAATAAGCTTTATTAAGGATACATGCAAATCGAAGCACTCCCAAAGATCCGAATGCCGGATTCGCGCCAAACAGCCCTAACTTAACTCTACCCCCTGCGCCCCAATTTCTCCGCGCCTGTGATGTCAGTGTCCATTGCTTTCACTCTCCATTCCCAGGCCTCTCTCCGACTCCTGCAGGTGGCCGACCTTGGCGCCGCATTCCACAGTCTCCGATGGAAACCACAACCCCGTGCTTGGCACAGCTCGCCCCCTCCTCACATTCCACAAGCTAGCACTGACACTTCACGATTAACGGCAGGATTCAACTTTGAACCCTGACAGCAGCGCCCTCTCCTGGCGAACAAATCAGGAACACGTTCTGTGCTGGAGCCAGAGCCCCTGTCCTTTTTAAGAACCATAAGGAGCAGGTGGCATAAGAGCCTCAGCCACATCTGGAAACCCATATTGCTGTTTGCTGTAGCCGAATGTTCAGGGGGTGACAGCAGTGAACGGGAATTGATGGGCAGGACACGGTTTCCACGTGAGAATAATCTGCCCTCGGTCTTCTGATTTGTAAAATACGGCTTTTTTCTCCATCCAGGTGGCTCACTTCTCAAAATACGGCCTGCAGGATTCTGATGAGGATGAGGAAGATAACCTAGCGAAAGTGGAGTCCAAGAAATTAAAAACTGCTCAAGTACCCCTGCCAGGCCAGCAGGTGTCTCAGCAAACGGCTGCCGTTGGGAAGCTGGCACCTCCGTCCAAGGTAGAAAAGACTGCCCTCCTAAAAGGCCCTGTTGAAATCAGTCCTGCCTGCCGTAGGGCAAAGTGTGCAAACACGAACCAGTTAAAGATGGGTTCTCCATCCTGTCACTGTTTCCCCTTTGCACCCCAAAGGGCATTTGCTCTGGTTCTCGCCGCCGCCGCCCCCCCGAATGTGGAGACAAAACGAGGCATGAAACTGGTCCATTGCCTGCCTTTTTCAGACCCCCCCCGGGTGGGGAGGACGGGTCTGCAATGGAGGGGGGCTTAAACTAAGCCACAGTGCACTAGTAGGGTTTGCTTGTGGAGGGAAATAAAGATGTCTCTGAAAGTGCAAAATCTGGGCATTTGGCTCTGAAGTAGTTTCTGCTGTTTTCAAAGGATGACGACTGTCTAGGCAGGACTGATGTTTGCCTGTTTCTGCTTTAAAATTCTGTGCTGTTTTAAAAACAATTGTATTGTGACAAAGTTTTGCATGGCAAAGTGCTTTTGCCACCCGCACAAGCTGCTTGGTTCCTAACCGGGAGTCAGATGCGGGAGAAATACTGATTTGTTGATGACATCCCCTGCCCTATAAAGATAGAGATACACATCACAAGAACCTCAACATTTACGCTAGAAGAACTAATCTTGGAGAAATGTTGCTGTGTTCTCCGTTCTTGTTTAGAGATACCTTTATTGCTGGCTTTAGGTAGCTCCATCTGAAATGGGAGGACTTACAGGAGGAGATAGCCCAGTGTTTTCTTTTAAAATTAAAAATCCCACTGGATCCCGGGATGACAGCAGGTTGCCACCAGAAGGCACCGGCTGCCACACCCAGCATCTTCTGCAAGAGGTGCGGCAGATGCAGCGTCAGCATGTTGGTTGCCCAGATAGCTGCTTCCCCTTTTCCGCACTCCCGTCGCCTGAACGGGGTCTTGAAATCCAGCCGAGTGAAGGAGACATTATGGTAGCAGCACAACCCCGTACATGGTGACATTGCACCACACACTGTCCCTGGGCACCCTCGTAGAGACTTGCTTTCCTAGCTCCGCAGCTCCGCAGGATGGGGTCCTTGGCTGAATCTAGGACTGGTACGGAGTGTACGGGCACCATGTGGACCTCCCAGAGCACAGGGCGACTATTCTGGCTCGCATCCGTTGCCTTTTGCAGAGTCCAGAGGCTGACCATCTGGGGAAGGTTGTAGAGTTCGACAGCGATATGGCAGACATCACCCAAGAGGTGCTTCAGGATTCTGTGCTAGAAGAGAGTCTAGTGGAAGAACAGGAGCCAGTACCAGCCTCTGTGCATATTGCGTCATCCCTGGACATCAACCCTCACGCACTGCAGGTGGGTCCTCCTCCAGGTGTCCCATGGGGGGAGGGCCCATGTTGCGTTTGGGCCCTCCCACCTCTCTCCTTCAGAACTGTTTTAATTTCCTGCAGAAGTTTCCTTTTGAAGTGGGATCTTTCCAAACTGGGGTAGGAGGTTCGTTTTCCATTTTGCTTTGGCTTTTTATCCAAGAAAAAATAGAATGTTTTATTTAAGATATCTATATCCTATATTGCCTTAAAAGTTCAAGTCAGCCATCAATCTAAAACTTGTATTAAGGAAAACAAACAACACAGAGAGTTAAAAGCATAAAAGCAGCAAGGTTATGCCTACAAGAAAGGCGATATTCAGGCAGGTGGCTATAGATAAGTCATTGCTGAAATATCCAAACAAGAAAGCAAGTTTAGAAGCAAATCCCAGTTTGAATTCAGAGCTTTTGAGAAAAGAAAAGTCTTTGTTGTAAGATGGGAAGGGGATCTTCCCAGCCAAATCTTCAGCAGGAATCAGCGGACCCAAATAAGGATCTCCAACTGGCACTCTCCAGTTTAGCTGAGAACTTGTAATGCAGAATAGTCCTTACTGTGTTCTCAAATACTCCGTTGTCAAACCTAGTTATTTAGCAAGGATGCCTAAGAATAATCTGGTATTTGAGCACAAAATATAAAATGTAGCTTGCCTTTGAAAACATGAGTTGTCTTTGAGGCCTCTGAGAAAACCGCAGCTGGTTGCTAACTACGTCGGATTGTTTCTAGGTTGGTAACTGAAAAGGGAGCATCTCTGTTCCATTGGAGCCACTGCACAATCCAAAGGACTGGTGCTGGCTTGAAAGCCTTTTACGGCCTGGGACCACAAAGGGGTGCTTGCCTCCTTGTGAATTTATTTTGCACTGTTCACTCTGTTTGCTTTTGTTTATTTATTTATTTATTTATTAGTCAAATTTATCACCGCCCATCTCTACTGCAGTAGACTCTGGGCGGTTTACAATAATAATATTAAAATTAAAACCTATACATTTTAAAATACAATATAATAATAAATAGAAAAAAATCCAGAGGATGGTGAGATCTTAAAAAGGAGGATATTACTAGGCTAACCACCCCCAGGAGGAACTACTGTATTACCTCCTTCGTCCCAAGCAAGGCGATAGAACCAGGTCTTTAAAGACCTCCGGAAGGCCAGGAGTGAGGGCTCCCGCCTCACCTCCGGGGGCAAGATATTCCACAGGGCGGGTGCTATCGCCGAGAAGGCACGGCTCCTGGACCCCGCTAGATGAAGTTCTTTTATTGATGGGGTCCGAAGCATGCCCTCTCTGCATGACCGGGTGGGGCGGGTGGATGTGGTCGGGATGAGACGGTCCCTGTTTGCTTTTGTTTTATCATGAGGTAAACTTAGGGTAGAACCACTTTGGTGTGGTGGTTAAGGCATCGGGCTAGAAACCGGGAGACCGTGAGTTCCAGTCCCGCCTTGGGCACGAAGCCAGCTGGGTGACCCTGGGCCAGTCACTTTCTCTCAGCCCTAGGAAGCAGGCAGTGGCAAACCACTTCTGAAAAACCTTGCCAAGAAAACTGCAGGAACTTGTCTAGGCAGTCTCCAAGAATCGGACACGATTGAACGGATAATAATAATAGTAGTAGTAGTAGTAGTAGTAGTAAACTTAGGGTAAACTGCCCTATACATGCATGCACCCCCTTCATGAGGTATTCAGGCTTATTCAGATAGCAGAAAATAAGCCAGAAATACTAAGCCAAAGGAATTAAGGACATCGGGTAATGATTGGTGTGAGTGGGGTGCCCCCCTTGTAAGTGAGAGTGGCGAGGGGGGGACTAAGACTGTATGAGTTATGAGAGAGTACCTACCCTTGAGTGAGAGGCAGGGTAGGTAGGAGTGGTTGAGTCCCTTGCTGTGGCTAGTGAGAGAGGCCCAGGAGGGAGCAGTGAGAGTGGTTGAGTTGTGTGGGGTGGGGTGGTTGGGGCTTACCAGCGCCGAGAGCGTGAGCTGGTGCGCTGGGGGCCCTGCCATTTACCCAGGAGAGATTGGGGTGAGAGGATGGATGGATGTATGGAGAAGGGGACCTTTGCCCAAATCCAGGCTTTCCAGGGACTCAGGAGTGGAGGCGTCTGAGCCAGGAGACTCTGGGGGCTGCGGGGCGGGGAATTTGATCGAGGTGGTGACGGGTAAGGGACGTTATGACGGGAGCTGGAGGGCAGGCCATCGTTGGGGAAGGCGCCCCCGGTGTTTATTACTGGTGGTACGTTCCGGCCCTCCAAGCTCATACCCAGGCCCTGGTAAGCAGATCTTTGTGGGCCCTGATGTCCGGCTGCTGCTCCTTAACGCCAGGTCTGTGAATAATAAGGCTCCCCTCATCTGCGATTTACTTGCGGATGAGGGGGCAGACCTGGCATGTATAACAGAGACCTGGCTGGTCCCAGAAGGAGGGGTTGCCCTTTCGGAAATGTGTCCAGCCGGGTTTCGAGTGTGGCATCAGCCGAGACAACGGGGCAGGGGAGGTGGGGTGGCAGTTGTCATCCGAGAGTCTCTTATGGCCTCCAGGGGCGCTGCTCCACAAGTGACCGGATGTGAGACCCTGTTTTTCAAGTTGGGTTCCCAAGCACAGTTGGGAGTGTTGCTACTGTACCAGCCCCCCTGCTGCGTAGCAACCTCTCTGCCCGAGCTGCTCGAGGCCGTCTCTGGGTTGGCAGTGGAGTTCCCCAGACTCATGGTTTTGGGGGATTTCAATCTGCCATCCCTGGGACGGGCCTCGGAAGCGGCCCGGGAGTTCATGACTACCATGGCAGCCATGGGCCTGTCGCAGATTATTCGGGACCCGACTCGAGACAGTGGTCTCACGCCGGACTTGGTTTTCTTGTCAGAGCAGTGGCAATGTGATCTGAGGGGAGAGTTACATCTGTCCCCATTGTCATGGTCAGATCACGCCCTGGTGACCTTGAGGATCTCGTGTGCTGCCCCACTCCGCAGGGAGGCGGGACCTATTAGATTGGTCCGCCCCCAGCGACTTATGGACCCAATGCGGTTTCAGAGGGAGCTGGGGGTTGTACCTGAAGATCTGCAACACGGTCCAGCGGAGGTCTTGGCCGCAGCCTGGAATAAGGAGGCGGCTGAGGCCTTGGACAAGATCGCGCCTATGCGACCTCTCTTGCCTTGTTCGACCTGTCACTCCCCGTGGTTCACGGAATAGTTGAGGGTTTTGAAGAGGGTTAAGAGACGTCTGGAGCGCCGCTGGAGGAAGACGAAGACTGAATCTGACTGGACACAATCTAGAGCCGCTATTAGGGCCTACCTTGTGGCGGTAAGAGCGGCGAAACGTGAATATTTCTCCGCTCTTATTGCGTCCGCAGAATGCCGCCCGATGGCCCTGTTTAAGATTACTAGATCTCTCTTGGGTCATGAAGATACGGTGACCCATTTACAGGGCCGGTCGGAAGAGTTCGCTGAGCATCTGCAGGACAAAATCGCTCAGATTCATTCTAAGTTAAACTCTAAGTGTGAGGCACAATCTGGGGAGATGCCAGAGGTACGTACTTACCCTGTTATCTGGGAACAGTTTGACCCTGTTGGGCCTGATGAAGTAGACAGAATCCTCTGGATTGTAAATGCCACCACATGTCATCTAGACCCATGTCCCTCCTGGCTGGTTAAATCAGCCAGGGAGGTCACATGTGGTTGGGTCCAGGCGATGATTAATATATCTTTGGGGGAGGGGGTGTTTCCAACGGTCTTCAAGAAGGTGTTGGTGCACCCCCTCCTCAAGAAGCCTTCCCTGGACCCTACTGTTTTAAACAACTTTCGTCCTGTCTCCCACTTTCCCTTTTTGGGAAAGGTGGTTGAGAAGGTGGTGGCGCTGCAACTCCAGAGGATTCTGGATAAAACGGATTATCTAGACCCCTTTCAGTCAGGTTTCAGGCCGGGATATGGGACAGAGACTGCATTGGTCACGCTTATGGATGATCTTTGGTGGGAGCGAGATGGAGGGAGTGCATCCATTCTCACTCTCTTGGACCTCTCAGCGGCTTTTGATACCATCGACCACGGTATCCTTTTGGGGCGGCTCAGGGAATTGGGGATGGGCGGCGTTGTTTTACGCTGGTTCGCCTCCTTTCTCCAGGACCGTTCCCAATCTGTGGTGATAGGAGAGGAGAGATCTGACCCTCGACCCCTCTTGTGTGGGGTGCCACAGGGTTCGGTTCTCTCTCCTCTCCTATTTAACATCTATATGCAGCCGCTGGGTAAGATCATCCGTCACCATGGGATGAGGTATCACCAGTACGCTGATGATACCCAGTTGTACATCTCCATCCCGGGTGAAGTAAGTGTTGCAGTCGACACCCTTTCTCAGTGTCTGGAGGCTGTAGGGGCCTGGACGGGGCACAATAGGCTTCAGCTGAACCCTGGTAAGTCGGAGTGGCTGTGGATTGATGGCCTCTCGATTTCCAGGAAGTTGTCATCTTTAACTCTGGATGGGGTGGCACTACCCCGTTCAGATTCAGTGCGAAACTTGGGGGTCCTCCTGGACTCACGACTCCTGCTCGAGGAGCAGGTGGCAGTCGTGGCCAGGAGAGCCTTTGCACAGCTTCCTGGATCAGGAGGCCCTCCGAACAGTCACTCATGCCCTTGTCATCTCCCATATAGATTATTTCAACGCGCTCTACATGGGGCTACCCTTGAAGAGTATCCGGAAGCTTCAGCTGGTCCAGAATGCGGCTGCACGGGTAGTTCTGGGTGCTATAAGATCAGCACATGTAACACCGCTACTCCGTGAGCTGCATTGGGTACCAGTTTGCTTCCAGGTCCAATTCAAGGTGTTGGTTATCACCTTTAAAGCCCTACATGGCATGGGACCAGGGTATCTGAGGGACCGTCTTATCCCGATCACATCCACCCGCCCCACCCGATCATGCAGGGAGGGCATGCTTCGGATCCCTTCATCAAAAGAATTCCATCTAGTGGGGTCCAGGAGGTGTGCCTTCTCTGAGATAGCACCCGCGCAGTGGGATAACTTGCCCCCTGAGGTGAGACTGGCACCCTCACTCCTGGCCTTTAGGAAGTCCTTGAAGACCTGGCTCTGCCGCCGTGCCTGGAGTGAAGGAAATGATAGTTCCTCCTGGGGGTGGTTGGCTTAGTGGTTTCCCTCCTTTTAAGAACAGACCATCTTTTCGATTCTTATTTTTTATTTTTATAGTTGTTTTAAATGTATAGGTTTTATCTTTTATATTGTGGTTGTAAACCGCCCAGAGTCTACCACGGTAGAGATGGGCGGGGATAAATCCAAATAATAAATAAATAAATAAAATAAAGACAAAAGAAAACATAGCTAAAAATCAGCGTATGCCAGGGCCATTCCTTACGTCCCTTGCAAAGCATCCTTGCTTCCACCAGCTCCTTATGAAGATTTATACTTTGCCTTTTGTCCCTGAGTATATCGCCTCTCTGGATCACCTCCATTCTCCCATGGCTGCCTTTGCCTTCTCTTTCCTCCCAACACACCCAGGCTTCAGTGTGTGTGTGCGCGCGCGTGCGTGTGAGTGCGTGTGAGTCGATCCCCACTCATTCTGCCAGGCTGACCCAGCCACTCCGAGTACCTCCACACACGTGTGTAGCCCCATTAACCAACCGTTGCCACATCCTCTCGGGAGATTAATCGGTCGTCTACTTTTCCATACAGAACTTCCTCGGTCGTCCTACTTTCACTCTTGTTGCTGTCACTTCTTTCCTTCTTCTGCGGCTGTTAAACCCCCCCCCCCCCGATTCACTCTTGATATTACCAAAACTGATCTGCCCATCCCACATTCAGAACTTCTCACAGCCCTTCACTAATTCCCCCCCCCCCAATATTTCGTCATAAACAGTCATGCTTTTAATTTTGCATTCGGTCTTTTGCCATGTGAATGTTTGGCTAGACTTGGAACATACTTGAAACCAACAGGTCTTTTTCAATGTGCATGTAGACAAACCAAAAAAATATGTTCTGTTCTGTACGGAGCAAACACAGCATGGCTTGGAGCCCCTTCCCCCCAAATTCAGGGGGCTTCTGGGGTGGGTAGGGCAAGGCTGGAGTATGTTGTCCCCACTGTGCCCTCCCCACCCGCCTCGTGCCAGCAGGGCAGTTTCCCTGCTGTTGTCAGCCAGACTTCCCTCCCCATCTTTGCAGCGAAAACACTTCCTGTGTGCTGCTGCCCCCAGAACTCACAACCTTTGGTCTGTGTCAGGAAGGAGTACAGGTTTTGGTTTGGTTCAGACGTGGGTCACCCGAAACGAGCTGTTCTGTACATTATGTTCACACACGAAAGCATCTTGCGCATTCCTACTCTCGTTCATTCTTGGGACTCGGAATTACCTAATCAGGTACTGTGGTCTGGTTCGTACCAAAACAGCGTCACGGTGGGGCAGTCCTGAGTTTCAGGGCTAGGCTGGTGTTTACGGAACCACCTTGCCTGCTTTCCTCAACGTTACCTCCCTACTCCTCGACATCCGCCTCGCAAGGCAGCATCCCGTTGCTCCGGTCCCCCTACCTTGGAAGCCCCTGCAGTGAATCAAATACGTACATTTAAATAATGTATTTATTTGATTCAGCAGGTTTTAGAGGTATTTTTTTGCTTACTCACTCCCACCACTGATGGGAGGAAACGCAGGCACGGTACCTTTGCTCTGGCCTTCTTTCCAGATCATGAAGGCTTCTTTGCTTGCGGATGAGGAAGATTTGGACTTGATAACCGATCACCAGTTTGGCAAGCAAGCTGAACAAATGGATACCTCTCAAGAGATCTGCTCTCCAAGGCTTCCCATCTCCTCCTCGGCACGAGGATGGAAACGCCACCCCCCAGGTACGGTGAAACACCCAGGCCAGGAAGAGCCTGGAATGCTCAACTCTGCTTAGGGCTAATTTAGGGTAGAGCTCAGCAGATGATGACAACGTCCCTGGGCCTTTCTGGGTGCTGTCGGATCTTTCGATTCCTCTGTATGAATAGAGGCCGTTCTGTACTCACAGTTTGCAGGTAGTCCTCGCTTAACAACGGTAATTGGGACTGGTATTTCCAGCACTAAGTGACGTTATAAAGCATGACATGTGACCATGCTGCGGAGCACTTCCGGTTGCCGTTGTTAAGCGAATCCCGTGCTGTTGTTAAGCACCATGTTTACAACATGTTAAAAATTCTGAATAAAACCAGGATAACCAATGAAACACACACACACACACACACAGACTGATTTTATAATCAATTTAGTTCAAAGTTTCAGTGTAAGATACACATTAAAATAAGTATATTAGAGTATGAGAGAGTTTAAAAAATGCTACTTTTGGTGTTGTGTGTGTGTTCATTGCATGGTGACCATAGGAAAAGGAGGATGCGCCGTCCAGAGAAACATCCAAGTAGGGCTTTTCAAGGAGCCCCTTGTCACTTGCAAGCTGGGCTGCAAATCACGCGATGCCTGCGGAGGCCTGGCAGCTCCCGTCGCAGGTCGTGGCTACAGCTGTTGGGCCTCCTAATCTGCGTTCTGCTCTGTGTGATGGAACAGGATGCCCAGAGCCACCATTGAAGAATTACCCCCTTCCATCAGTAGCAATACACAGAAAAGGGCAGTTTATAGGAATGCCCCTTCCGGTCCGCCTGGGCGTGTGGGTGGGCTGGGAAGACGGGCCTTGTTCACAAGCAGCAGGGCTGGTCTGTTTCGAAGAGGCAGCTGCCGAGATCTGCTGCTGCTCCTGTTTTTTAAGCCTTGCCTTTGACTTCCTAAATGAAAGCTTTCCTCCCTGCTTGCAGTTAGCAGGTTGCTGCAGTCAAGACTCTCCAGTGGCTCTTTCCTGCTCCCGAACGCTTCCCTCCAGGACCGCCGCAGTCCAAGGACTTCCTCGCTGGGCGGGGCTTTGCCTGCCCCACCGTGGCCCATTCTTTCCCCCCTGGCCTCGGCCTTCGTAGTGCCGCACTCGGCGCCTGAAGTGCCCCTGAAAACTGTGGGTGTCCGCAGGCATCCAGGGCTGGTGCCCCTGGAAAAATCAGTCACCCACAGGAAAGGAAGGCTGCTGAAGGACATGGCGCTCTTCATGGGCCGCTCCTTCCGCGTTGGCTGGGGGCCCAACTGGGTTTTGGCCCACAGCGGAGACTGGTTGAGCCAACCGAGCGAGCCAGAGGATCCCCACGGGGAGTCCGCAGAGTACGGATTCTTGCCAGCCCCCGTGGCTCCGAAGCAGTAAGTCGTTGCTCTGTAATCCTGGGGTTTTTCTCTGGGAAAGTGCGTCACTGCCCAGAACACAGCAGCAGGAACACTCTGGGCACTGATCTCAAGTTGGGTGGCTTTTCTAGTATATTTGGGCCGTACCGTTTTCTGGTGGACTTTTGGGGACGTCGTGGGGCTAGATGTGTTGACTGATCCTAGAGGAGAGGGGGAAGCCCCGTGCTCCTTCCTTCCCAGGGCTCTGTCTGAGGGGGCGGGTGCAGATGGCCCTTGCCTCTTCGGTTCTCTGTGCCTGCCCTTGCTGGCAGTCGCAGTGCTCTGCTTGGAGCACCCCTGCAGCGGAGCAGAAGCCGCCGCCAGTGCTGCTGAGAGAGCAAAGCTCTCCTAAGCCGAGTCCCGTATGATTTATTTACTTATTCCACTTGGTTCCCACAGGCTCTGAGCAGCCGAGCAGCGTAACATTGAACCAGAAGAGAACCGTTCAACCACAACAGGCCCCAGCCTGATGCTCTGCCCTTTGGGGATAGAGTGATGTGCGCTTGTGCCCAAACGCTCTTCCAAAGTGGCTGATTTTCACTGGGAAGCCGACTCAGCAAGGGGTGGGTGGTCTGAACGTCCGGGGTAGGCCGTTCCAAGCAGCGCGCTCTGCATGGGGCGGAGTTTGTCCATCAGCCCTCTAAATTCTCTGCCGCAGCAAGGAAAGGTTGGAGGGGACAGCCATTGATCACCCATCTTCTGTGTTCCCAATGCCTTTGCAGGGTCTCTGAGTCCCCCTTCAAGATTCACATGGAGAGACTGACCTTGGAAGGAAAGACGACTGATGGGAATCTCCGTGTGTACCTCCTTCCGTTAGAGATCAAGCTGAAACACAGCACCGTCCACCTGGACGGTCCCTGCCCCTTGCTGACCCCCAACCCTGGCGTAGCAGCCATCCATGAGTATGCCAGATGGGCCACAGAGGGGTGCGAAGACGCAGAAGAACAAGAAGGTGGGGTGTTCACAAGCAAGGGGTGGGGCGCGGGGAGGACTCGGGAAGGTAGCATGCTGCCCGGGTCCTCTCT
Organism: Charina bottae; assembly: GCA_023362775.1. Lineage (NCBI taxonomy): Eukaryota > Metazoa > Chordata > Lepidosauria > Squamata > Charinaidae > Charina > Charina bottae. The sequence goes on along the minus strand of JALMGJ010000045.1, from coordinate 4,108,327 downwards.
TCCCAAACCTGGGGAGAGCTGGGTGTGGGAGCAAGCAAGGCAGAGGAGAGCAGCACAGCAGGGTCCCCTCCCTGGCTTTGACCCAGAGAACAAGGCGTTTGGTAGGGATTGTCATGGCACCCAATTGGATTGCCTCAGACTCAAAAGATCCACCAAAAGCACTGGACCCTAGACAACTGGATTTTTAAAATCTCCCTATAAGGTAGGGCGGCGCGGTGGCGTAACGGTTAAGACTGTCGACTGCCGACTGTCGAACGAAAGGACGGCAGGTCGGCAGTTTGAGACCCGGAAGCGCCACGTACAGTAACAGGGTGAGCTGCCGTTCTCGCCCAGCTCCTGCCAGCCTAGCACTCCGAAATAGGTACCACTCCGGTGGGAAGGTAACAGCGTTCCGTGCGCCTCGGCGTTCAGTCATGCTGGCCACATGACCACGGAAGCGCCTACGGACAACGCTGGCTCCCTCGGCCGGGAATCGGAGATGAGCGCTTCCCCCTAGAGCCGGATACAACTGGAAGGGGAAACCTTACCTTATAAGGGTTGAGGAAATGTTTTATTTGGAAAAAATACTTACCATACAAAAGTGAAACTTACAAATATATATGTGAGTGTTTTCTATAACTTATCTTGTCCTATACTCTATCGCCATTACTAATGGTACTATACAACGTTATACTACACTCTATTACTTCTATACTATAATATTACATGTTACTTGTCTACTACTAGTAGTATACTATTTTATTTATTTATTTATTATCTAAATTTGTATCACCGGCCATCTCCCCCAACCGGGGGACTCTGGGAAGTTCACAGTAAAAGCAAAGTTAAAAATATAAATATAAAATTACAATATCAATAAAATAAATATAAAATCCAAGTGCAACAGACGTTAATAATAGGAGGGTAATAATACTAGTACTATTATAGAGCAGTATTTTACCCTTACAGACTGTAAATCCTCCCCTCCCTCTCTCTGTGGTGTTTCTTCAGTTGCATCACTGGGCACCTTGCAAAGCACCAGCACCTTCTCAACCTTGTGCCGGGCTTTGCTTTACCTCTTCTTTTTTCCTCTGGGCCTTCTAGTCTTTGCGAAGAGAAAACGTCTTTTCTTTGGCTGCTTCCGCTGCTGCTGCTGCTGCTGCTGCAGAGCGTCAAAACACACACACACCCGTCTCACCTGTTCTCCTCCAGTCCCCCCCTCCACCTGTTTCAAGGCTGCAGCTTTTAGGGGCCCCTCTGCCTGCAGAGACTGAGCAGAAGGCTCAGGCAGCGCAGGCGCCTGCGCGGGTTCGTCAGCAGCCTCAGGGGAGTCCTCTGCTCTGCTTTTGCCCACAGGCTCAACGGGTTCCTCCTCAAGTCCTGTCGAGAATAAGCAAGATGACCTTAAGGGAGATACGCAGGCTCTGTTGCCAAGGCGAGAGGGGCTGAAGCCTTTTTGAAGTCCAGAAGGTCCAGAAGTGGCTCAGAGAGACACCTCCCTGATTCACAGGAGTGTACCAAGGTGGGGGGGGGGGGTCCAGCAGAATCAGACTTGCAAGGTTCTGTTGTCAGAGCCACTCTCAATAAAAGTAGCCTTGGCCCTCCTGTGGGGTGGACTGCATGGTCTGATCCACCTCGTGGGGCTGTCACCAATCTTGCAGGGGTCTGTCTGCGCTGCTTCTGAAGGTTACCTGCACATTCTGGACTCAAAACACGTTTTGCTCCTTGTCCCCTTGGCAGAGGGCTCGCATACCTCCGTCAGGGTCCTCCTCCTTACTCTCCAGATTGGCAGCCGGGTTGGTGTAAGCTTTCAGCAGCAGCAGCAGTTACTTCAGGGGTCAGCAAGAACTGGGAGCAGGGGTGGGAGGCAAACGGGTTCAGGCTCTCGATTAGCCTGGCCAATCCAGCTCCTAGTGAGGAGCAGAAGGATCTCTGCGAGGTCAAATCCCTGGGCAGGGCAGGTCCGAGAGGCGTGGCCGGAGGGTTTGGCAGGCGCGGCTGGGATCGCCGCTGACGGCTGCTGCCTGTGTCCTTCCCCCGGCAGTGGTGAAAGACTGGGGCCTGGTGTGGACCCTCTGCGAGGCCCTCTGGGGCCGCCTGAAGGAGCTGGAGGTCCGCTTGGAAGAGCCCAGCGAGTACGTGCTGCTGCTGGAACGCAGGAAGGCCTTCTCTCGCTGGCTTTCGCAGACGGCGGCGGGGCGGATCCAAGAGGAGGTGTCTCTCAGCCGGAACGACAGTCCTGCGGAGGCCGTCTTCAGTTACCTTACCGGGAAGCAGATCGGCAACGCTTGCCACCTGGCCCAGCAGTCTGGTGAGGCCATGGGTTTCCCCGCAGCTTCGACCTCATGGGAGGGCGTGGCTTCAGGGGCCCGGTGTGTGCAGGAATACTCAGCAAATTACCCGAGGGTGGCTCCCAGCTTCAGCAGCACACGGGGAGCGGAAGCCTTGATCGATCGCGGCCTAGAGAAGCCTGAACTCAGGGCGGTGGCCCTCCCCGGTCCTTGACGCCCAGAGCTAGCTTTTGACCGCACAGGGGAGCGGATGTGCCTTTTAGCCACCCAGGAAAGCTCCGCAAGGCTTGCGCGAAGAAAATGTAGCCGCTCCTCGGAAGCCCCCACCCCCTAGGCTGGCCTCTTGCATTGCTAGAGGAGCAGTGGGAGGGCAGGCGCCTTGCCCTGGCAGAGGATCGCGGGCAGCGCTATCCAGGTAGACGCACGCCAGCCTACAAGGATGGCTCACGGCAGAGGGCTACCTTCCTGCAAGCACCGGTTCCCCCCGCCCCTCTTTCCCGGTCCTCACCTGGCAGGAAATGCCAGCAGATCCTCTCAGGTCTCCTAAGTCAGAGAAAGAGCAACCGCGCTTGAATTCCCACACCCTTGACGACGTCCCCAAGCCCAAGAGGGGTGAGGCTGCCGAAACCCCTGGGGGGGGCTGCTGTCTTGCTGATTGCTGCTCTGTTGCAGGAGATCACAGGCTGTCCCTGCTCCTCTCCCAGTTGGTTGGGAGCCAGGAGGTTCGGGAGCTGCTGGCCTTGCAGTTAGCCGACTGGCATCAGCTCCAGGCCGACAGCTTCGTCCGGGAGGAGCGGCTGCGCATCTTTTGCCTCCTCGCCGGCAAGCCGGTGAGTCTCAAAGCTGGGCGCTCGCTTTACTCCAGAATCGCGTGCTGCTCCTTTTTAAGTCTTTGGCTCCCCTGGTCCAGGTCTGGCAGTTATCCGAGAAGAGGTGCATCAACGTTTGTTCCCAACTGGACTGGAAGCGCTCCCTCGGCATCCATTTGTGGTACCTGCTGCCTTCCACGGCACCCCTTTCAAAGGCCCTCAGCATGTACGAAGCGGCATTCCAGGTAGGTGGCAGCTGGGGACCCCCAGGAGTCTGGACTGGTGCCCTGGGAGGAGGAGGAGGCGGTCCTTCCGAGGAACTGCGCTTGGCCCTTGTCCAGCCCAGCAGGGTCGTTCCGGAGGGCCTTTACTTCTCTGCGCACCTCTCTGAGATGTCCCCCAGAAGCGTTAGGCTTGCCATTCCCATCACTCCTGGCCCGCATGCTGGTTGGGGAGGAGGGGGGTGGAATCCCACACATTGCGCCCAGCTTGCCACCCCTTGCTCATAGCTGCCTGGCCCCCGCTCGAGCGCATCAGGGTTTTACGATAATGCAGCACAAGTGTTTTTATCGGCAGTGGCAAAAGGGGGGGGGGAGTACGTTGCTTAGGATAGAGGCTTCGCACTCAGCTTTGTATGGAGGACGTTCGGGGGGGAAAGGCAGGGGCTCGGGCGCGAGAAGCATCTTCCCCGTGACCGGTGAGGGCCACCTCTGGGGCACTGTGTCCGCTTGGGGCGCCTTGTGCTTGTTTGAAGGGCTTGTTTGAGGCTGCCCTGGAGAACGCGAGCCGGCCTCTGCAAGCCCGCCCAGGGCTGCCTTTCTCTAACGGGCGTTACGTCCCTCAGGACTCCCCAGACGGTGAGAGATACGCCTGTGCTCCACTGCCTCCCTATCTGGAAGGCTCGGGCTGCGTGGTCGAGAACGGCAGTTCACAACGCCCTCTGCGAGACGTGTGCTTTCACCTGTTAAAATTGTACAGTGACAGGTACCTCAGTTCAGGAATCCTATTCCTTTTTTTCTTTTTTCTTTCGCCTTTGAGTCAGTCTTGACTCCTGGTGACTGCCTGGACTAGTCCCTGCAGTTGTCTTGGCTAGATTTTGGGAAGCGGTTTGCCCTGGCCTCCTTCCTAGGCTGAGAGGGAGGGCCTGGCCCAAAAGCCCCCTAAGGCAAGGGTAAAACGCACGGAGTCCCACTTCCTAGTCTGGGCCTTAACCGCTACAGCAAACTGGCTCTCGTTCCAAATTCAGATCTCCTTCCTTTTCAGCCAGTTCGTTGGCTGAACAGCCCAGCGAAGCACCTCTCTTTGCAGAGGTAAAGAGGGAGGAGGCATTTCATCCAGTGCCACCGGTCTCCAAAAAGTTACGCCTCGTAACTTGAACGGGGACGTGGGTGTCTGGGCACTCTGGTTCCCGTGGAGGGACAAGGCTGTGCAGCGACACGGTGGCACCAGCACAGCAAGTGGGCTTACCTGGAGTTCCCTTGCAGGTGTTACGACTTACACCAGCTGCTTGACCCTCGGAGCATAACCGCAGACCCCTTGGACTACCGTCTCAGCTGGCACCTGTGGGAAGCGCTTCGTGCCTTAAATTATACCCACCTGTCAGAGCAGTGCCAGGGAGTGCTGAATGCCAGCTACGCGGCCCAGCTGGAGAGGGAGGGGCTGTGGGAGTGGGCTGTCTTCGTCCTGCTTCACACGCCCAATGCCCGGTAAGTGCCCTCCGACCTCATGCTTCCACTGCTGTCGTGTAGAGTAAATTGCCTCAATCTTGGTCTGCTTGTAAACGATCGGGGAGAGTTTCCTAGACAGTAGAACATTGCTGTATTTGAAAGCGGCACCCTGTAGGTTTGGGGGAAATGGCTACTCGCTCTTTTAAATGTGTATGAGAATCCTGTTTTGAGTGGTTTTTAAGTAGAACCTTTAAAATTACAAATTGTGCACCAGAACTCACTTTTACAGTGAGACAAAGCTGAGCAAATCTGGAGAAAGTGAAATTGTTTTACAGCATTGGTTAGGACATTGTTACCATACTGGTTTTTAATAGGGTTCGGATCCCAGGGAGGAAAAGCCAGCCACAAAGTTTATTTATATGTTTGATTTATACCCTTCCCTTCTGGCAAAAGGGGTGAGTTTTTAACAGCTTCCTGAATTCCGAGAGCAGGGTCGAAATACCGCTCTTGGGAGCGAGGCAGGAGGGGGCCTTCTCCCACGGGCGTCTTCAGGAGAGTCCTCCAGACAGGCATTGCCGCCACAGAAGCAGTTCCTTAGATAAGGTGGTGCCACACTGGGAAACGGCCTCCTCCTGAGTAGCCATTTTCTCTGTGGGACCGGCGGCAGCCCTGCGGTGGGTCTTGCCATCCGTCCCGCTTGGTGCTTTTTAGCAGGGCTTCCCACGAGGGGCAGGACTTGGACCCCCTGCATACAGAGGTCCCCTCCTGGGATGAACGGAGCATATGGGGGGGGCGCTTCCTGCTCTTGTGTTTTGTTGCCTGCAGGTTCCAGGGGTGGGGGGGCAGCTAGGTTAGTTGTTGCACAGGGTTGTGTCCCACCTTGCAAACCAGCAAAAGTATGGCAGCCTCGGTTTTTGTGGGCTGCACTCCTGCCTGTACGCAGGAGCGTGTGCCTGTGCTGTGAAAGGTCAGACGGGAAGCTAGCGCAGGAGGGAGCCGCCTGCAGACCCCAGCCGTTCTCAAAACCAGAAAGGAGGAACTCCACGGAATCAGTACAGGTAGTCCTCGCTTAACGGCCACCATTGGGGCTAGAATTTCAGCTGTTAAGCAAAGCAGTCATTAAGCTAACCCAATCCGATTTTACGACTTTTTTTGCTTTGTCTTTAAGCAAATCACCACAGTCGTTAAGTGAACCACGTGATCATTAAGTGGATCACATGGTTCCCCATTGATTTTGCTTGCTGGGAGCCAACTGGGAAGGTCAAAAATGGCAATCGTGTGACCGTGGGACGCTGCGACGGTCGTAAGTGTGAGGACCGGTTGCAAGTCGGTTTTTCCAGCACCGTCATAAGTCTGAACCGTTGCTAAACAAATGGTTGTTAAGGGAGGACAACCTGTAACACTGCCGTTTTTGAGAAGGCTGGCCTTTGTGGGTGGTGCTTGGACGCAAAGTCTCTGAGCACGGCCACTCAACCGTCCTCCCCCCCCCCCCCAGAACGCGTGAAAGAGCAGTGCGGGAGCTGCTGAACCGTCACTGCAAGCTGCTGGAGGCGCCCCCCGAGTCTTGGGACAAAGAGGCGTTCCTCACGGAGAAGCTGTGCGTCCCCCCGGAGTGGATCTACGAGGCCAAGGCCCTGTGGGCCAGCAGGCACGGGGACCGGCCCCGAGAGGCCCTCTACCTGTTCAAGGCCGGCCACTGGGACCAGTGCCACCAGCTGGTGGTCAGGCACTTGGCTTCCGGTAAGCGCCCGCGCCCGGGGCGCCCCCCAGGGCTGAAGCCCCCCGCTGGCTGCGCTCGAGGTCGGGAGCCAGCGGGAGGGGTGGGGAGGAGACGCCTGCCCGTGAAGGCTCTCTCACTCCCTGGCCTTCCCCGCAGATGCCATCATCAATGAAAATTACACGTATCTGAAGGGGTTCTTGGAAGACCTGTCCAGTCCTCAGCGCAGCAGCCTCATCCAGGGATGGGACACTGCGGGGCTGGTTTTCTTGGACTACCTCCAGGTCCTTGAGATGGTCAGCAGAATTCAACAGGTAGGGGGGCCGGGGATGTTGCCTCCAAGGTGGAGCTCTTGACCCCCTCGGAGTTCTCTGGCTTGGCAGGATACGTTTTGTTCTTGTCGTAGGCTTGACTCGGGGGGAGCGTAGGCGCGGGGGGGGTCGGGCTCCAGGATGCCCGGGTATTTCGCTGCCCAGCCTTACCCTCCTGCTGTTTATCGGGGGGTGGGAGGGGAGGGGGTGGTAGTTCTGTGAACTATTAAGGCGCTCTGGTGGGCGGTGAAATGCCTGCAGAGGCTAGCTGGGCCTGCAAGCCGAATCTGAGCGCTGCCTGGGGTTCCCCGTCAGGATTTGCCCCCTCCTGTCGCCCGAGCCAGGCTCAGCCGCCCTTGACGCTGGTAGGCGCTCTCTGCCCCGGATCTCTTCAGTCAGTAGGCCTCTCCCACCGGTCGTGCGGTCCACACACGGCCTTTCGCAGGACCTTGGTGACGGCCTCACTCGAAGCACAAAGCCGCCTCTTTGGCCTTGCCCTGGACCCCCACACGTCCGTCAGCAAGCCTCTTCGCCGCTGGCGGCGGCTGCCTCAGCATCCCTTTCCCTTTACTTCGCCTCCTGCAGAGGCCTCTTCCCGGCCTTCTGTCCCTGTTCCAACTGCTGCCGTTTCGGACTCCCTGAGCTGGTTCGTTCAACTCTTTCGGTACAAAACTTCAGCGTGCTATTCCAGCCAGCTCCAAATTGATTGAGATGATAGATAGATGATGGATGGATGGATGGATGGATGGATGGATTCCTTACCCACCCCCCTCTCTCTTACACACTCACTCTCTCTTTCTCCCTCTCTGTCTGTCTCTCTCTCACACGCGCACACACAGAGGCCAGCTGGGCTGCACCGTCTACTGTTCCCTGCAAAGCACCTTAGAACCAGGAGGTTGGGCCCTTTAAAAGCAGCAGGGAAGGGGGGCTGTGGTGCCAACCCAGGAAAGCTTTGTTAAGGCAGCCTGGGGTCATTCGAGGAGGCCTCTGGTTTTCTGAAAGTTCGGGAGGAAGGAGCTGGTGGTGCCCTTCACCGCCCCTCCGCGGTGTAGGTGTAAGCAGGAGACGCCACTACGACACAGCATTGCAGGGGCACAAGGAGAGGGCTGTATTCCCAGGAGATCGGGGCCTGGAGGGAGGAGGGCTTCAGAGACGTTGAGATTTCCACTCCTTCAAAGGGGCTGATTGTAGGGAAAGGCGCTGGGCGGCACGGCACGCACAAGGACCTTCTGCCTGGAAGAAGCGGCGCTGTCCCTGGGAGGTGGCATGGAACCGTTCCCTGGCCAGCCCCCCGCCTCGGCAGGTGACGCTGGCCCTGTTCCTCTGGTCTCCCTGCAGCTGGACTGTTCTACGTATGAGCTGGAGGAGCTCCATTCCAAAGTGATCTCCCTCTGCAGCAGGATCGAGCTGGTCCGGTGCCACAGTGCCAAGGACAGGCTGGCTCAGTCTGGTAAGGCTGGGGATGGCGCAGAATTCATCTTCATTTCCTTTTGGGGGATTGCCACAGGGATGTGGCCCAGTTTGTGCGTAAACCCGGCGCCAGACGAAGAAGGCCTTGCGTGACGCGTGGTTCAAATAATGCTGCGGACACGTGTTTTGCCGGCCTGCCCTCCTGCCAAGGCAGCCTAGGAGCTCAGCTCTTGCAGTGCCCTTGAGCTGCTTGATCAGAAGCCCCAGATGGGGAAGAGTGGGGGGGGGCAGCCCCCCAGCCATAGGCGGCTCTACAGCTTCTCTCCACTTGAGACCACATAAGGCTTTGCGCAGAGTATGAGGGGCTGCCCTGGAAGAGGGGAGCCTGCAGGAGCCATGTTGCTCAGCAAGGCACCCATTTTACCCCTAACCCCCCAAATCTGTCAAATGAAAACAAAAGGTGGGCCCCTTTTTTTGCCCCTCCCAGCTGGGGCTGGTTGGCCAAATGGGGTCTTGTGCGCTTGGCCTCCCCCGGCCTCCTGGGCATCCCTTAAGGCCCCCTTTGAGCAAAGGATTCTTAAGCGGAGAAGCCCCCGGGCGGGTGGCGTGTTTGTTTAGAGCCCTTCCAGCAGCTCCCCATGCCCTTGGAGAGAGGATTCCTGTGTCTGGCCAGGCTGCTCCTGTCCTTTCTTCCCTGTCTGTTCTCCTGGGAAATGGCCAGTGATCCGTGGACGTAAGCTTCCAACCCTTTTGCAGACCCTGCCTCCCTTTGCTTCGAAGGACGTGGATCGGAAGCGTCCTGTCCGTGATCTCTGGCAGGCAGGCAGGCAGGCAGGCAGAAAGACGGGGGGGCCTTTCCCGCCTCGGGGCTCACGGGGTTTCAAACGCTTTCTCTCCCCCAGAAATGGCCAAGCGCAACGCAGACATCCTGCGTGTGGTGCTGAGCTTGCAGCACCCTCTGGCCTCCAGCTCCGGCTCCACCCCCGACGTGCAGAGGGTGCCGCTGCGCCTGCTGGCTCCCCACATTGGCAGGCTCCCCATGCCGGAAGACTACGCGCTGGAGGAACTCCGCGGGCTGACCCAGTCCTACCTGCGGGAACTGATGGCGGTGGCCCAGTGACGACGTCCTGCCTGCCCGCCCCTCCGGGTGTCCCGGCCTGCCCCACCGTCGGGGACCCCTTTGGACCTGGTTTTCGGGGTAGAGGCCGCCGCGATGCCGACTTCCTTTGTACTCTCAGATGCTGCACGGCTACTGCCAGCTCGCTTGTGAGGGAGGGAGGGAGGGGAGCGGGGAGCTGGAGGCCCGGCTCTCCCGTTGGGGCCCGTGGGCCCTCCCCTCCCCCCGCGCTTTGTGGCATCAATAAAGTCTGCTGCCGCAGAATCCAGCAGTGGTGGCTGCTCCCCGGCGGCGTTTGGCAGGCCGGAAACAGGGCAGCGGCAGCCGAGCCCCTTCCTCCACTCGCGTGGATGCTGGGAATCGTGTGTAAATAGGCAGACTCCGATTCAACAGAGCTTTGGCTGGGGATTTTGTCAGGGAGGGTCGGAGCAGGATGGCCCTGGAGGGGGCCAGGCGGTCACCGTGCAGCTGCGCCTCTTCTGGATTGCCCCCCATCAGTTGGCCCAAGCGGCTGTGCCCTTTGAGAAGTTGGGGTCTGGGCCCGTTCCTTTGGCGCCGGCTTCGTCCAGGGCGCGCTCGGGCTGGGCTGGAGAGGCAGCCTTCGGCCTTCGGGGGCCTCTGCATTTACAAATGAAGGTGCTCCCCCCCTCCGAGGCCCCGGCAGCCTTGGCTGAAGGGGGACAGCCTGTCCATAAACCCACTGGGTCTGCGTTCGTAAGATGCACAAGGGACTTCCGGACGGGACTGTCCTAACGGGGAGGCGGCCGTCGCCCTTTGCGCAGTCTCGGCCTGGATCTTGCAGGGGAACGCGCAGCCTGCGGCTGGATCTGGGCGGCTGGGAGGGAGGGGTTGTGTGCATGTGTGCTCGACTGCGTGTATTGGGGGTGCCAGAAAAGTGGTTACGCATGAAGATTATGTAAAGGTTTTTATTAAAACTATAAATAAATGATCCAGATTATTTTCTTGTCTGTTTTTCTGGAAATACTTTCTACACAAAAATAAAATGTTTATAGCATTTTCCTGACTGCCTCTTTCTTTGTTCCCTCCCTGTCCTCAAATGGGCTGGGTGGGCGCCCCGGTTGCAGATCAGGAGATGATGACCAGTTGGCTCAGGATGCTTGGAACAGGCACAAGGGGGAGGGGGCTCCGACTGCCATGCATTTGCATGTGTGCCTGACCCTTGGGAAGATTTGCAGCCCCCAGCATCATGTCGTCAACCTTTGCAGCTCTGCACCCCACTGACTAAAGCAGGCAGGAAGTCTGCAGTGAGACTGAGCTTCCAGTGCCAAGTCTTCGGCAGGCGTCTGCAGGAAACCCCCAGAGCTCTTCAGAAGCAGTGGGCGCTCTGCTCTGGTCTAGTCCTGTCGCCCCTGGCCAGTGGGTAGAGTTGACCTACATGTGAAGCTGGGGGGCGCTTGTGTGGTGTGTTGAAGTCCTGCCTTGCCAAGGGCTCTAAAGAGCAGCTTATTTTTCAAATTTTGCCACCGCCCATCTCTCCCCAGAAGAGGGACTCTGGGCGGTTTGCAACAAAGCTAACAAGTTAAAAACAATAACCATAAATAGTATATAAAATATAAATACTAATACAAGATATAAATATAAAAAATAAAATCCAGATGGCAGTGAAAGATCTCATTCAGTTCATATGTACTGTATGTGGGGAGCACACTAAGGTGCCAGCCATCCCCAAGAATAATTACTCCCCATCCCAAGCGAGACGGCAGAGCCAAGTCTTCAGGTTCTTCCGGAAGGCCAGGAGCGATGGGGCCTGTCTCACCTCTGGGGGCAGAGTGTTCCACAGGGCGGGAGCCACTGCAGAGAAGGCCCGCTTCTTGGATGCCACCAAACGGAATTCTCTTGCAGACTGAGTCCGTAACATGCCCTCTGCATGACCGGGTGGGACGGGTCGATGTAATGGGGATGAGACAGTCCCTCCGGTAACCTGGACCCATGCCATGTAGGGCTTTAAAGGTGATAACCAACACCTTGAATTGGACCCGGAAGCAAACTGGCACCCAGTGCAGCTCGCGTAGCAATGGTGTCACGTGCCGATCTTGGGGCACCAAGAATTGCCCGCGCTGCTGCATTCTGGACCAGCTGTAGCTTCTGGATACTCTTCAAGGGTAGCCCCATGTAGAGCGCATTGCAGTAGTCTATACAGGAGACAACCAGGGCATGAGTGACGGACCGGAGGGCCTCTCGATCCAGGAAAGGGCGTAACTGGTGCAGAACACGAAGTTGTGCAAAGGTCCTCCTGGCCACGACTGCCACCTGCTCTTTGAGCAGGAGTCGTGGGTCCAGGAGGACCCCCAGGTTCCGCACCGGGTCGGTCTGGGGCAGTGCTATCCCATCCAGAACCAAAGATGGTAAGTTCCTGGGTGCAGGGGGGCCATCCACAGCCACTCCGTCTTGCCAGGGTTCAGCTGAAGCCTGTTCCCCATCCAGGCACCCACAGCCTCCAGGCACCGAGAGAGGGTGGTCACAGCCTCACTTAAGTCACCCCGGATGGAGATGTATAGTTGGGTGGTATCTGCATATTATTGATACCTCATCCCCTGTCGACAGATTATCTCACCCAGTGGTTTCATGTAGATGTTAAATAGGAGAGGAGAGAGAACCGAGCCCTGCAGGACTCCAGAAAGGAGGGGCCGTGAGCCGGATCTCTCGCTTCCTATCACCACCGATTGGGACTGGCCCTGGAGGAAGGAGGTGAACCAGCGCAAAACCACGCTGCCCACCCCCAACTCCCTGAGCCGCCCCAAAAGGATACCATGGTACATGGTATTGAAAGCCGCTGAGAGGTCAAGAAGAGCAAGGATGGATGCACTACCCCATCCCACTCCTGCCAGAGATCATAAGTGCAACCAATGCTGTTTCTGTCCCATATCCGGGCCTGAAACCTGACTGGAAGGGGTCCAGATAATCCGTTTCATCCAGGATCCTCTGGAGTTGCAACGCCACCACTTTCTCAACCTCTTTCCCTAAAAAGGGGAGGTGGGAGACTGGACGAAAATCGTCCAGGATGGTAGGGTCCATTGACGGTTTCTTGAGGAGGGGGTGCACCAGATCCTCGGGTATAGCCCCCAGCTCCCTTTGGAACCCCATTGGGTCCATCAGTCACTGGGGGCGGACCATTCGAACGGGTCCTGCCTCCCTGTGGAGGGGGGCAGCGTAGGAGAAACTCAAGTCCACCAGGGCGTGATCTGACCATGACAGAGGGGACAGCTGTAACTCTCCCCTCAGGTCACACTGCCACTGCTCTGACAAGAAAACCAAGTCCGGCGTGAGGCCGCTGTCCCGAGTCGGGTCCTGAATAATCTGGGGTCGCCATGGTAGCCATTAACTCCCAAGCCGCCTCCGAGGCACACGAGGCAGGTTGAAGTCCCCCAGAACCATGAGTCTGGGGAACTCCACCACCAGCCCCGAGACAGCCTCCAGTAGTTGAGGTGCCAGCAGATAACATTCTATACTGATTTTTACCCTTGCTGTTGGGCAGATGGGAGAAAACAAGGCCTGTTTTAACTTTTTTCTCTGTATTTTAACATACTTGTCAGGCCTGAACTGGAAAGAGGAACGGTTTAGCTTCATTCCTGAAGTCCCCAAGATATCCATGCTGCTGAAGGCAGACCCCTGCATATTCCAAGTCTGCTTGTTGGATTCCTCCTGGGTCATCTACCTGTGAGCACGGGAGCGTCAAGGCAACGTCTCCCCACACACTTCTCTGCAGATCTGAGGCTCTGGGTTCCCAGCCCACAGGGGCCAAGGAGTTCTTGAACTTGCAGGATGAGGGAAACAGGAACCACAACAGGCTTCCACTTGCGGATTAAACAGCAGGTTTAGGTGCTATGCTATTTGAGCCTTTCTAGGGATGAATTCTTAACAAACAGTTCATTTACTTCTAAATGTTTGGTTTATTGATTCCTCTAATACAGTGTTTCTCAACCTTGGCAACTTTAAGATATGTGGACTACAACTCCCAGAATTCCCCAGCCAGCAAGGCTGGCTAGGGAATTCTGGGAGTTAAAGTCCACATATCTTAAAGTTGCTAAGGTTGAGAAACACTACTCTAATGACAAGATACAGTACATAGTGGCTTGGAGGGAAATCTTTGCCCAGGAGCATCCAGGGTGCACTATATAACTTTAACCAGGGGCAGGGGCCAACCACTGCAATTCTTAACAGGATCATGAGCGTAAGGCCAAAGGTTTGGGTCAGCGGCATCTGGGCAATGCCACATCCAGAAGTTGAGAAGAATTTTTGCAGAAGCTGCATTCCATATTGGCTTTGCTGTCTCAAAAGGACGTACCCTGATCCAGGGCCGATCCTCAGGGCTCTTGAGGACCCCCCGTTGCCAAAACTAAGGACAGCAGTCGGCAGTTTTCCGAGGCATTACTGTATTTGTCTGCGGTAGGGAAAAGAGCAAAAATAAGCCTGCATTTATGGGGCTTTTAGCTACAGTTTGCAGCACAAGCCACAGTGACCTACTTTGCACACAATGCTGTGTCAGAAATAAATCACATGCAAACCGGGTAACAAATAATAGGAACTAGGCCAGACTAAAGGTCTAGTTCAAGGCAGACTAAATATTTTTGCCACAATAAATCTGTTGAATCATTAGGTCTTTTTTTAACGGTCATTAAGCAAATCCAACCCGATTTTATGACCTTTTTTGCGACGGTCGTTAAGCGAACCACGTGGCTGTTTAGCGAAACATGCGGTTCCCCATTGATTTTGCTTGCCAGAAGCCGGCTGGGAAGGTCGAAAATGGTGATCATGTGACCATGGGACATTGCGATAATCATAATGGTCATAAATGCAAACCATTGCCAAGTGCCCAAATTGCAATCACATGACTGTGGGGATGCTGCGACTGTCATAAGTGTGAGGACCGGCCATAAGTCAGTTTTTTCAGCACCGTCGTATGTCCGAACCGTCACTAAACGGTTGTTAAGCAAGGACTACCTGTAATTTCAATACTTCTTGAATATGATCCATTCAAAAATACTGCTTTTTCTTTAAGGATAAGTAAATCAGTAGCAGCATCTTTAGTTTGTTGCACACTCTGCATATACCAGGTATATGGCAACTGAAATTAAATTAGTTCATTCCAAATATTAGAATGAGTCTATAATGTAATGTAACTTGCTACAATAAATAATTGAGAACTCCGTGGCGTTTTAGGCTTACCTGATATATTTTTCTAGAGGCTTATTTTAGCCCTCTTCTGCTCTTTTTTTCAATGTCATGGATAACCCACTTCCTGGGGTTCTGTTTCCACCCTGGCTGCGGTAAGGAAAATCCATCCGTGACTGTCACAGAAAAGACAGCCTCGCGCAGGATCACTTGCAGGAATTCTGTCTGAGGATAACAGGCAAGCCCCCACGTTTATTCTGCCAGCAAAGCTGCGCAGCCACCTTCTCAGCGAACAGCTGAACAGCTGGCTTCTCTGCACTTCCCTTGCTAACATCCCCTATAGACGAAGGAGAGGCGTGAAATGTTCTGTGGAGTTTGTTAGATTTTTTTCTCACTCCAGCTGCCTCTTGGTGGGCGTGAAGATGCCTTGGAATCTTGGGGTTTGCACCTTCCTGCTTCCTGGGATCTTCCTGGGATTCTTCTCGATGCCAGGTAGGGTGTTTCCCAGGATTTAAAGGAACCTGGGGGTTGTCTTTGCTTAAGGAAAGAGTGATTTTGCAAATGTGTGCCTTTATCAGCTCAGCAATGCAACCCTTGTTCCACCCCTGTTGCTTGCTTGAAGGGACTTTTCTGCTAATCGGGGTCCTTGAGATCCAACAGCTCCAGAGCTTCAGACCCTGAGTTGCCTCATTTGCCCTTCCATCAAGGAAAGCAGGTTGAATTCTCTACTCCAGTGCTTCTCCCTTTGGGTTTAGTTTCATGTTTTCAACAACAACAACAAAAAGTGTCTTAATAGCATCATAGAAACGTGGCCTTTAGAAGAGGCATTTTGGAATTGCCATCAGCTAAATTGCAATTCAATCATCTGTGCAAGGAAAAGCACCAGCTAATAATTGGAATTGGCGTGTCTTGATCTGTAAATGAACCTTACAAGATGTCACTAGAAGTCCCTGGCAGGGGAAACAGGACACCCCTCATTAAACTTTCAAACCAGGGAAGGGACAGATCTTGCAGGACCTCTGCCACTTGGCAGCTGAAACCAAGGAGGAGGTGAGTGCTGAGGGGGAAGAGGGAATGGGTCAAATAATAACAGGAAGGCTGTGGTGAAGAGTGGTTGGCTCTGGGTTCAAATCTCACTCTTCCTGAAGGGCGAGGCTCTTGGTGTTGCCTGAGCTTGGTTGTTTCCCTGTAGATGTTTTGTTACCAGCTGGGCAACACCATCAGTGGATGCCCACGGCCTACCGATGGAATATCTGCAGGAAAGCAACCAAGCTCAGAGAGCGTCAAGAACCAAACAACTGAGCTACAGGGACTGTGAAGACCTGGCTGTTCACCCAGGCCCTTGGCGAGAGAGAGGAAGGTCCCTCGTTTCATCACGGTTGACCTCTTTGATCTTTTATTGATTTTATTGCAATTTCTTTTATTGTTGTGAGCTGCCCAGAGTTGTTGGGAGTTGGACAACATACAAGTTTGTTTGTCTTCTGCTAATGTTTCCTGAGCTTTCCTGCCTTGGACTGCAAGAAGATCAAACCAGTCCATACTCCAGGAAATCAAGCCAGACTGCTCACTTGAGGGAAGGATATTAAAGGCAAAACTGAAGTACTTTGGCCACATAATGCGAAGACAGGATACCCTGGAGAAGAAGCTGATGCTAGGGAAGGTGGAAGGCAAATGGAAGAGGGGCCGACCAAGGGCAAGATGGATGGATGGATGATATTCTGGAGGTGAGGGACTCGACCGTGGGGGAGCTGGGGGTGGCGACGGCCGACAGGAAGCTCTGGCGTGGGCTGGTCCATGAGGTCAGAAAGAGTCGGAAGCGACTGAATGAATAAATCAACAACAACATGGTTTCCTGAAGTCAGAAGCACACCGTTCTCAGCCTTACCCTGGATTGGAAAGCCACCTTCTTGGAGCGTTGCTGCCAAGACAAGCAAGCCGAGCATTTGGCCAACTGAAGGGCTGGATGAGACTAGGACTTGATGGAACACCCTCAGCACATCTCAGGGTGGTAGGCTAGACAGGGAAGCCAAAAGACCTAGAAAAAGGCACTTCCGTAAGAGCTACGGAAACTACATGGATGAATCTATGGAGTCACCGCATCAAGTTTAATTTGAAGGCATCCTTCCCTTTCAGGGCAGTAGTTACAGAGGAATGTTTTTCCAGGGACCTAGAACCCAAACTCAAGAGGGAGCATCAGGTTGATCTTGTGCTAAGGCTGATTCATGGGGCCTGTCTTTTGATGACCAGCAACTCTTGGTTTAAACCCATAAGAAGATTCATTTGCCCGTCTTAGGCCTGGTTAGTTTTGCAAGGATCTGCAACTCTACAAGTCACGGTGATCCGAGGGTGAATTTGCGTATGAGCATTAATCCACTGAGAGCCCTCCTTTAATGGGATGTCAGTTCTGTTTAACTAGAGTCATTCATTTGGCAGAGTGAGTTCTGGCCCAGGGCCAAGGATCTGAGTCCCAGTAAAGAAGAGGAATGCTTAGCAGATGGCCAGCTGCTGGCACCGGCACCGGCACCTGAACCCATGTATGCCCGGGGAATGGATTCGCCCGGGAGGGGTGGGGCGGCCAGCAAGGAACCTTATCCAAACCTACTGTCTACTCGCCCCCTTCCTCCAGATAGTATATTCCCAAATGGCTCTCCAACATTGAACCAATGCAGCTGATGGTCCAAGCCAGGGCTTTCCAAAGTTTTCCCGCGGCGACACACCAACCGCCGTTGGTGTGTCGCCGCGGGAAAACCCGGAAGTGCTGCCGTTGCGGTAGCGCGCAAAAACCCGGAAGTGCTGCTGCCGCTTTTGGGTTTTTGCGCGCCGCCGTTGGTGTGTCGCCGCGGGAAAACCCAGAAGCGCTGATGATGATCAGCGCTTCCAGGTTGTGTGGCGACACACCAGACGCTGTGTGGCGACACACTTTTGTGTCGCGACACACAGTTTGGAAAGCTCTGGTCCAAGCAATGGGAACTGCCACCAAAAGAGGGAACCACCTTCAGGTTGGGGAGAGAGAAACAAGGTCCCAGTTATCCTAGTTCTTCAGCAGAGGATAACTTGCCCACCTCAACTGCCTCACTTGATAGCAGCTTGTGGGTCCAACCAAACAGAACTGCGGTCCCTGCAGTCATGTGATCAAAATTCAGGTGCTTGGCAACCGGAATGTATTTACGACGGTTGCAGCATCCTGGGGTCATGTGATTGTCATTTGTGACCTTCCCAGCCAGCTTCCAAGAAGCAAAGTTAATGGGGGAAGCTGGATTCGCTTAACAACCATGTGATTCACTTAATGACTGTGGTGATTCGCTTGATGACCGAGGCAAAAAAGGTCGAAAAATCGGGCGTGACTCACTTAACGACCGCCTCATTTAGCAATGGAAGTTCCGGTCCCAATTGTGGTCGTAAGTCAAGGACTCCCTGTACAGTAGTAGCCATCTCATCTGCTCCCTAGAACAAACAGGGCCTTACAAACATTTATCTGCTTTCAGCACCTCTGAAAGCCACAGGAAGCTCCTGGATGGCTATAGCCACCCTGCCACCCCTGCCCTGGGGCTGCAACTAGTGCCACTGAAAATCCAGGTGAGCCCGTAGAGGAGAACACTCCCCCCATGCCCAGCCAGTCTTGGTAATGCATGCCAGGCCAACCCCCTCATCCACCACTGAATCATGAATGAGGGAGGCCTCATGAGCTGGCATTCAAAAGCAACAGCAGAAAACCCAGGACCCCAGGGGTCGGATGAGCAGGTGTCGGGGCTGAGCCCAGGGAGCTGGAAGGCAGAATCGGTACCAGACGCCAAGCGGGACTTCCCCAAGAGCTAACAGACGGAGATGAGCACCGGCTCCTGGAGTCGGACACGACTGCACAAATGTGCGAGGGGAACCTTTACCTTTTTACCAAGCGGGACTTCCTCAAGAGCAGCCCGCTCCCATCTCACACCCTTTCTCCCTCTGCCCATCATCACTGGGATGGTACTGCCTGCCCCTCCCCCCCATCAAAGCAATTCCACAAAACCTGCCATCTCCAGAGATCCCATCCACTTCCTAGATGTTAACTAGCCAGTCATTGGCCAACGAGCTGGTCAGAGTCCCTGGCCCACTTCTGCTTCCACACCGAAGTGGTACTTCAGATCCAGTGAAGCTAGCAACCCTACACACCACCACCATCTCCCAATTCCCTCCGCACCGCTACCGAGACTAATCGGCGGCATAACCCCAGCCCCCTCGATACTGAGTACAGACAGGGGTGATCTGAGGAGGACACTGTTAGCACCCACTGTCTCAACCCAGAGAGAAAACAAATGCCCTACCTCTCAGCCATTTCACCTCTGGAAAGAACATTATCTAGAAGATGTTGGGGGACTTAGAAAATGTTTTACCCCTAGTCGCCGTGGCAACAGAGCTTGCCTGCCTCCATCAAGGTCATCTTCCTTTCTCTCTACACAGCCTCAGGGTCTCGATACCTCCAGGCAATCATGCACCACCTCTCAACCGCGTATGGGTGGCATTGCTGCTGCCAAACAGCTGACCTCCGGTGTGTTCTCCATCTCCCGGACTGCTTTCAGTGGTGCAGGATGTGTCCAGGAGCCTGCTTTTCTCGATACCTGCTTCGGAGGTGCCATTTCTTCCAGCCTCCACCACTACCTCTGCCAACACTCTTAATAACCACTGAAATTCCAGTGGCATCAGAAGACCCTCCTCTCCTACAGGCACCACCGTCAACCATCAACCCTCCCAAACATACTCAACCATCTAAACTCTAGTGCCCATCACAAGCTAACATCTTGTCTTGGAGCCATTAAGGCAGTGTTTCTCAACCTTGGCCACTTGAAGATGTGTGGACTTCAACTCCCAGAATTCCCCAGCCAGCCATGCTGGCTGGGGAATTCTGGGAGTTGAAGTCCACACATCTTCAAGTGGCCAAGGTTGAGAAACACTGCCTTAAAGGGGGGGGGAGAAGGGGGGTTGGGGAGCCCAACTCTAAACCATGCGTACAGGGCGAGAGGGCTCCAAGGATGGGGTGCTGCCGTCTTGGGTGGGGCGAGAATAGTGGCTGTTTCGGTTTGAGGGACGTTGGGAGAAGGGCGCAGGCCCGCTCACACCTCTCTGCTCCCTTGGCTCTTTCCTCCCAAGCATCTCTTTCTTCCAACAGGCTGCTCAGGCGCCCCGGGCAAGGTCGCCTACCAGCTGCTGCACCGGCTCTTTGCCAATTATTCCAGCGCCCTGCGGCCAGCAGAGGATACGGACCGGGCTCTCAACGTCACCCTTCAGGTCACCCTCTCCCAGATCATAGACATGGTAAGGGCAAGCGACGGCGGACACCCCACGTCAAGACTGGTGCTCTTTTGCCCAAGAAGCCTGGTGAGAAGGGGCACGTTCCATCACCAGCCCAAAGACCTAGAACACAACCCGTGTTCTCCAGTGAAGGAGTTCCTGGTTGCTCCCTCTCTGAGGTCACCGAGCATTCCTGGGTTGTGGAAGTGTCTTTGCCAGGGGGGATAGACGCCCGGCCACCCATTTGGATGGCTGGAAAAGAGGTTTGTTTGTTTGTTTATTTATTTATTCATTCATTCTTTCGATTTCTATCATCGCCCCATCTCCCCCGAAGGGGACTCTGGGTGGTTTACAAAAAGACAATAATTAAAATAGATAAAAAGTAATACAGTAGCCTTCGACAATACATTAATACAGTATACAATCATCATATAAATACAAATAAATTAAATATAAAATCCAGGAGGCAATAAGGTTGTATTTAAAAGGGCTCTATGGCACCAGCCATCCCCAGGAGGAGCTGTTCCCGTTCCCATCCCAGGCGAGGCGGCAGAACCAGGTCTTTAAATTCTTCCAGAAGGCCGGGAGCGATGGGGCCTGCCTCACCTCCGGGGGCAGAGTGTTCCAGAGGGCGGGGGGCACTGCAGAGAAGGCCCGCCTCCTGGACCCCGCCAAGTGGAATTCCCTTACCGACGCAGTATGCCCTCTCTGCATGACCGAGTGGGACGGTTCGATGTTCTGGGGATGAGACGGTCCCTCAGGTAGCCTGGCCCCATGCCATGTAGGGCTTTAAAGGTGATAACCAACACCTTTAATTGCACCCGGAAGCAAACTCGCACCCCGTGCAGCCGGTGCAGCAGAGGTGTCACATGGTTCAAAACAGCCATGGGAGAAGGCTTCAAGGATGCCTTTCTTCAGTCGTATCAAAAACTGATAGCCCCCGCCCCCAGCTGCATCCTGAAGACCTTTGAAGGCTACCAAACTCCAGAACAGGACACTGTCCTACCCCTCGGGAGCTGTAAAATAAGGAGAATAGCTGTAAGGTTAGTCTTGATCTAGCCCAGAGCTACTTGTATGCCACACCTGCAAATCACAAGGCCCACCCCCTTCCTCCCTGGGAGATCCTTTAAGTCTTCCCTTCTGTTCCAGGATGAGAGGAACCAAATCTTGACGGCTTACCTTTGGATCCGGCAGGTGTGGGTGGATGCTTACCTAAGCTGGGACAAGGAAGACTATGGCGGCATTGACAGCATGAGGGTACCCAGCAGCTACGTATGGAGACCAGACATCGTCCTTTACAACAAGTGGGTTGTAGAGGACTGTGGCAGAGGTGTGGAAGGGGATAACCCAGGGAGGGGCGGAAATGGCCCTGGAAAAGCACCGGGCACAGCGGTGCAGAGGGGGGCCTCCGAGACTGGGCAGGGAGATTCCCACTGAGACATGGGGTCCTTGGGTGGGCCATCCTATCCCTTACAGGGTTGCAGCAAGGATAAAATATTTGATAGGATGTTTACCGTATTTATCAACCCTAAGCAACACCACCTCGAAGGAAGATGAGATGAAAATGAAATAAATAAGTAAAATGTAAAAAAACAGTAAAAAGCTTTTTTCTGGAAGCCCAGCTGAGGCTTTGCCACCTTCCAGAGTGGGCAAAAGGAGGGCCACAGTCTCCACCCCAGCCCGATCCCCGTCTTCCTTGCCTCCCAAGTGCCGATGATCAGTTCGCCGGCTCCATGGAGACCAACGTGGTGATCCGCTGTGACGGGCAGATCACGTGGGACTCCCCAGCCATCACCAGGAGCTCCTGCAAGGTGGACGTCTCGTATTTCCCCTTTGACGGGCAGCAGTGCCACCTGACCTTCGGCTCCTGGACCTACAACGGCAACCAGATCGACCTCCTCAACGATCAGGAGGCGGGCGACCTGGTGGACTTCGTGGAGAACGTGGAGTGGGAAGTGCTGGGGCTACTGGCCAAGCGGAACGTGGTCACCTACGGCTGCTGCTCGGAGCCGTACCCGGACGTCACGTACACACTTCTGCTCAGACGGCGGGCCGCCTTCTACGTCTTCAACCTCCTGCTCCCCTGCATCATGATCTCCTTCCTGGCCCCCCTGGGCTTCTACCTTCCGGCAGACTCTGGTGAGAAGGTGTCCCTGGGGGTGACCGTTCTTCTGGCCCTGACGGTCTTCCAACTGCTGGTGGCGGAAAGCATGCCGCCCTCCGAGAACGTGCCGCTGATTGGTGAGTAGGCCCTCTGGAGAGCCAGGGTTCATTTCCAGGCGCCAACCCCCCCCCCCCCCGTTCCCACTCAGAAAAACATGCTAACCTGGAAATCCAAGTGTTTCTCAGAAGCCCCCACAGACTAATATGGCCAAAAGCAGAGGCTCTCGCGCTGGCCCTCGCGGCCAACCGCCTTGAAGGACCGAGAGCTTGTTTGAACAGACGATAAGCCAAGGGTGGCGGTCGCCATGGGGAGTGACCCTTACCACCTGGGGTGCAGCAATGGCGACACAGCGAGGTGACTGCCTTAACCTTTCATGGGGGGCCGGGAAGCCGGTACAGGAGGCTGCCTGTTTCTGGACCTGCCCTCGGAGAAGACCTGCCACTTCCCCAGTGGGTTTTGGACCATCTTTCTCTGGGAAATGGGCTGGGAAGTTCAGCTCCAACTTTTTTGGAAGGTGGAGGAATGGGGGACTTCGACTTATGTGGCCGGAGAGAATCAGCTTGCTTGTTTGCCTCCTCTGTGCCCCCTCCCTCCCTCCCTCCCTCCCTCCCTCCAGGGAAGTACTACATTGCCACCATGACGATGATCACGGCCTCTACCGCCCTGACCATCTTCATCATGAACATCCACCACTGCGGCCCCGGGGCAAGGCCCGTCCCCCGGTGGGCCCGGAGGCTCATCCTGCATTATATGGCCCGCATCTTCCTCGTCTACGAGGTTGGGGACGGCTGCAAGAACCCACCACAGGAGCTGGACCCACTCCCTCAAGTCCAGAGGGCCAACGCTGAGGCGCCCACGGGCCGGGGGCTCTCTCCTTGGGAGACCCCGCAGCTCCAGGGCCTTGGCAGCATCCCCAAGCGGCCTGCTGGCCAGGACCTGGAGCCGGAGGAGCAGCCCTCTTGCCCCAGGCAGGCGTGTTGGTGCCACCAGGAGAGCATCCTTCGGAACGTGGACTACATCGCCAGCTGCTTCCGAGACCAGAAGGCAGCTTCCAAGCGGGTGGGGGAGTGGAAGAAAGTGGCCAAGGTTATGGACCGCTTCTTCATGTGGACTTTCTTTGCTATGGTGTTCATCATGAGCGCCCTGATCATGGGCCAAGCCGCGTGATGCAAAGCGCCCTTTGTGCAGCTGGGGAAGGCAACAGGGGTACCTGCCCAATGGGAGGTTGTGAGTGTGTGTGTGTGTGTGTGTGTGAGAGAGAGAGAGAGAGAGAGAGAGTGGGGAGGGGCAACAGCCTTGCAGCAGCTCACCCAGCCTGGCCGATTGCACAAGCCCCCCGTCTGTTGTTTGGAGTTTTGGGGGCATCTGCGAAGCAGCCATGATGAGTTGAAGTGAGCCCCCATATCCCCTTGGGGTGCAGGTGCTATTGTGGTGCTGGGTCACAGGGTGCAGATACGTGGAGCTGCAAAATATCTTTGCTCAGTGATCGGTGGCATCCCACTTCAGCTCCTGCACGTGGCGGGTTCCAGCCAACTAGAGACTCGACCTTTGGTAACCCCACCGAGTATTCCTGCCCACCCCTCGGTTCCTTTGGCAACTGGCTGCGGAGAAGCAGGAAGGAATGCCCACCTGCCCTGGGTGAACGTGTCTCCGTCCGGCACCCGCAGCCCTCGTCCCACAAGCATTCCGGATCTTGCCTCGGACCCTGTCTCCCACAGGAAGCATCTGTGCCTTGTGCGGCCAGGCCCTGGGACGGTCTGCCACTCCTGTGTGCGTTGTGTGTGCGGGGCCTCCTCCCTCTGCGGGCCCTGAGCATCCGGGTGGCTTTGAAACAGCTGAATGGAGCCAGGATTCCTTTTGGAAGCTGGCTGGGTGTCTCCTAGGTGCCGGTGGGAGGAATCAGAGGAATCAGGCCGGTGACCCTGTGCGGACTCCCGTAGCCAGGGGGCCCTTCTGAGTCAAGGAACGGACACTCCAGCCTCAGCCTCCCGAGGTCAGACCTTTGCCGGCGCTGGGAGTGGGGCAGGCTCGTTTTTGTGAAAAGGAACAAGTTAGAGAGAAGAATCCATGTCCCAAGAAGGCTTTGCACCAGTAGCTCAGATCTCAGAGCCGCATCTGCCAAGATTAAACGAAAGCTGGGAAAGAGAGAGCAAAGGTGCGATAGGGGGGAAAAAAATCCATCATCCCACTTCCTGAGTTGGAATTGCAAATGGATGCCTTGCATTTCTTTTCTGCAAAGGAGGAAATAAATGTAATTTTGGTCCTCTCACCGAGTTCCTTCCTGGAGAGACCAGATATTGGGGTGACATAATTCCTGGTACGGGGGTGGGGGGCGGGCAGGGTGACTTTGAAGGCATGGTTGGTGGGTGCCCATTCGGAGAGGCACAGCCCAGCATTCTTCACTTTAACTGAGCCATTGCAGGCTGGGTCCCAGTGAGATCTAGGGAGCAGGGGGTCACAAGCACCGACAAGAATCTGCCTGGGATCGGCCCCCCGGCCGCCCTTGTTCTGGGTGCAGCCGTCCCACCCGAGAGAGGTCTGCCCGCCGGGTAGCTACCCTGCCACCACCAGATCTGGAACGCGGAGGTGGGGCGGAAGAGGAGACTCCCCCTTCCCCAGGACTCAGCTTTTAAATAAACGACTCCAATTTTGCCTTTTCCCCAGGGTTACCTGCACCCGGTGCTGCTAATGACAACCTTGGCACAGGAAGGATGGGGAAAGGGTTTTATTTCAATAGCAGCAGCGATGGAAGGACGGCTGAGGAAGCGGGATGGCTTCTTCAGGTTAGCGAGGCTGAGATCTGTTTACTAAAGCTTGCAGTTGTTGACCGGAGCAAACAACACAGAAGCTGGAAGGACAGCGCATGGGAGTAGAAGTAAGGCTTTTCAACTGCATGACAGTAGCCCTGGAAAGGAATTAGAATATCCCTGATGCCAGGAGAATCTCAGAATGCAAACCCAGAAATCAATCCATTAGGACAGTGTTTCTCAACCTGAGCGACTTGAAGATGTGTGGACTTCAACTCCCAGAATTCCCCAGCCAGCATGGCTGGCTGGGGAATTCTGGGAGTTGAAGTCCACGCATCTTCAAGTCGCTCAGGTTGAGAAACACTATATTAGGAGATCAAATAAGCCCAGAGTGAAACAGACGTCTTCAGTTGGAGATGCAGCTCCAGAAGAATAAAGCTTTGGCATCTTTTATGGTACTGCCCACAAGGAAGAGATCAAGCAAGAAATGCCCACGGGGTTCCTCTCCCTGACCGGAAGATGGGTTCTCTGAGGCTCTCTCCATGGGAAGAACTGGGGCCTTCCCTTTGCATCCTTCTGTGAGATGCTCTGGTTTGCATCTCGCACTTCCCCGCGAAGGATGGAGACCTCAGAGATGCAGGCGTCCCTCAGAGTGACCGGGCCTGTCTCTCGACCCTCTGGATGAGTTGGGTAACCCTCGCAGACCCCTCGGCTCTGCTAAATGTGGCGGCGGAGGTTCCTCCCAGAAGGCTCTCCAGTGGCCGCCAAATATTTCTCCAAAGTTTCACCCCCCTCTTGGAGGCACTTTTTAGTGAGGGAGTAGAGCAGATGAGAAGCCTCGTCCCCCAGGAGGAGCATCAAAACATCTGGCCACTGATGACCTGCTTACGGAGAACCAGAAGGGTCTAGGCCAGAGCTTTCCAAACTGTGTGTCGGGACACGTTAGTGTGTCGGCTGCAGTGTCTGGATGTGTCGCGGCTGCAGCTGCCTCCGAGCCCTGCCAGGATTCCGCGCAGGTCCTAGTGCCTGCCTTGTGCCTTGCTGCCTCCAAACCTGCTGTGATTCCGTGCAGGTCCTAGTGCCTGCCTTGTGCCCTGCTGTAAGAGTGTGTCGCGAAATGATGCCCTGCTGTAAGAGTGTGTCGCGAAATGATGCCCTGCTGTAAGAGTGTGTCGCGAAATGATGCATGTCTAAAAAGTGTGTCACCAACATGAAAAGTTTGGAAAGCTCTGGTCTAGGCAGTGTTGGTGGTTTTCGGAAGCCTCGCTGGCTCTACCCCCTCGCCCTCTTTCCCAACCAGTGGCTTGACAGGCAGGTGAGGGCATCTGGAGCAGGGTCACTGAGGGCAGAAAGGTTTCCCCTTCCTCCCACCAGACCCAGTACTGCAGCTGGAAAGCATCCAGAGAAACTCCCTTCCTTCTCAGTGATGCTGAGCACATGGGTGGATGTTTATCTATGTGGTAGGGGAGCCCAGAGGCCATGGTGCCCCCTGAACCCCCAACAGCTGCTGCTCCGGGTTAAGGAGAGGGCTGTTGAGGACGGGGAAACCTTCCTGAGATGTCTGTGGTTGGATGCACACAACATGTGGGACCAGGTCTGTTCACCTTGGCTTGCCCTTGCGTGCTGCCATTCCATTCCAGGCCGTCTGCTTAGTTTAGGGCTCAGTGAATGGTACAAATCCAGGAAATGGGTTTATTCAGTAGCCAAGTCAAATATGCAAGTATTGTGCAAACGTGGTCAGAGAGGCTGACTTTGGGGGGCCGTACAAGAAGCTCCAGTGTTCATTCACACCAGCGCCTTGCCAACATACTACTTGATATCAGTTCTCATTTATAGATCACGACGCTTTGGGGGATGAACACAGTCACACTAAATTTGTTCAAGGAAATTAAGACCCGGCCACTGAGCTAGACAGTCTTTTTGGATGGCCATCTGTCATTTCTTCTAGGAACGACTGCGCACGTTTCCACTTTCTTGCTCTGCCATCACATCTTCTGAAGGCAGATAGTTGTCCCCTTCCTAATTCACACAATTTAAGCTTCCACCGAACAGCAAACGGTAAGTAAAATCGAGGGACGAAACGGCGCCGCCGAGCACACGGAGGCCATGCAGACGGGCCTCAAACGTTGCGGCATTTTCTGCTGCAACCTCAGAAAAGCGCAGGGGGATCTTGCCAAGCTGGTAAATCACAGGAGTCCTGGAGATCCAAGGAGGCCAACAGCGAGGAGGGGGCCCCAAAGAAGGAGGGGGGGTCGGTCTTCAGCAGACAGATGACTCCAGCCCCCACCTGCCAAGAGAAAGGGAACACGGCCTGGCCTCGCTTGCTCCTGTCCAGAGATGCCCCATGCCTGCCTGCCCGCCCTCTGGGACCCCCAACCCAGCAGCCAGAGAGGACGAAGGGGCCCCGGCTGCCCTCTGCCCCAAGCAGCCTTTTCCCCTAAGCCCACCACCACCCAGGGGCGTGTGTGTGTGTGTGTGTGTGTGTGTGTGTAAAATCTGCTCTGCCTCACCACCCACAACTTTGGGGGGAAGGCCGGAGACCTCTTGAGGGTGTGATGGGGAGTGTGGGAGGATGGGGAATGCCCCTCCCCTCCCCTCCGGTCATGGGCCCGCCATTTCTCCCCCAGCCTTTGCTCTCGGTGCCCTGAGTTCTGCTCAGCCCCCTGACCGACCCCTGCCTGCCTCTGCCCACCCCTCTCTCCAGGCTCCCCGCAAGGGAAAGGAGGAGGAACAGGCAGAAATTGGAGCAGCTTGTGCTTTTGCACCAGCTTCTCTGTCCTGGTCAGTTTCAATCACTTCCTCTCCTCTCCGCCCTTCCCCTTGAAGAAGAGCCCATTTCAGTTCGGATCTGGCTGGCTTCACCATCCTGACAGGCTCTGCCTCCCTCCTCTCTCAGGATCCTTCTGCCCCTAGGTCTTCCCAGATGTTTCTTGATTCACATGGTTTTAACTGGGAAATGTCCAAATGTGTGTGTGTGGGGAGGGGGGGGTGACACACCATCCCTGAGATACCCGGGCAGAGCCCTGAAGTCAGACCATCCCCATTCCCACTGCAGTGCCTGATGATGGCTGTTTTCCCTGTTGCTGATGGTCTATCGAAAGCGGAGGAAACCAGTCCCCTTGCCTATAAGAAGGGGCACACTCACAAACCGGGCCAGCACCATGTGCCAGAGACTCAGAAAAAATGCCCACAGGGATCAGCAAAAAGCAGCAACTTGATGCCGGCATTGTTTCGGGCCGCCTGAAGGATGGGTAGGTGGTGGGTTAATGCAGTACAGGTAGTCCTCGACTTACAACCACAATTGGGACCGGAATTTCCATCGTAAGTCATTGTGGTCGTAAGTAGAGCCACCTCTTGACTAGACCCAATTTTACGACCATTTATATGGCAGTCATTAAGCAAATCACTGTGGTCATTAAGCAAATCACTACGGTCGTTAAGCGAATCCAGCTTCTCCAGTGAGCATTTTTTGCCGGAAAACGGCAAAAAAGTCGCAAAATGCAATCACGTGACCACGGGGTGTGTGTGTGGTATGACGTTTTGCGATGCTCGGAAGTGCTTTACAGGCTATAAAGCACCCATTCTGAGGCTGTCATAACTTCGGACTGTTGTTAAACGAACAGTCGTAAGTCAAGGACTACCTGTAGTGGGGGAAGGCCCAAGGGAGCAATCAAACCAGTTAGCAACATGAGAGCTGCAAAAGTTAGCTATCGGCCGCCTTCCCTCACCTGATTCGAAGTGGCATCTCTGCATCTTGCACGTTTTCTTTCAAATGGCAAAAGGAACTTGAGGGTGAAAACTGAACCGATCTGTCTCTCAGGGCCCTGAGATCTTGGTCTGCTTCTGGAGACAGATTTCCAGCCTGCCCCATTTCCCTCACCGCTTTTCCTTACCTGACCAGAGTCCCGGGGCAGAGGGGATTCGTGCTTATTTCCTGAACAACGACGCCAGGCATCTAGTGGTCCCCTCCCTCTCTCTCGGACTCTTAAAAAGAGAGAGCAGAGATTTCTTCCTCCGCACTTTTTAGAGCTCGGGAAAGGTGGAGGAGACTTTTGGCCAAGCTGTACCCTTTTTCTAGGGGAGACAAACTTGGCTTCTGCTGGCCTTCGTCTTACTATGGCTCCCCCGGGAGTGAAATACCCAAAGTCTTGTTCAAGACCCCTGCAATGATTAGCAGACTCGGCTGGGGTGTCCTTTGCTACTGGGGAGACCCCAGGGTCTACCTTGCCTGAGGAGGTCAAATAAATGTGTTGAGCATCTACAGGAGCTCAGGATGAGCTGTTTGCTCTGCCCTGCTCTGGGTTCAAGGCTCTGGTTCCTTGGCTGTTACCTGTCACAAACACACAGTTGTAAACGCTGGCATCCTCAAGCGAGAGAAGATGGATGAAGTTGGTCTCTTGCCCCTTCGTGAAATTAGTCACCTTGAATTTCTCAAAGGGAGGGATGAGGACTTCTTCCTCGCCTGGGAAGAAGGAGTAATTCTTGATGTTGACCCCGTAGCAAGTCTCAATGGTGAAGAAGGTGTCTGTGCCAAACCGCAGGGCGCTCTCGTTGCTCCGCGACGAAGAGGTGAATTGCCCGAAGCGGACGGGCTTGGCGCGCTCAGCGGTGAAGCGGACGTTCCTGACCCCACGGTACACCTTGTGGCATCGAGGCTGAGCGGTGGACCCCAGGACGTGGAGGGCTCGCGTCAGGAGGAAGTGGAACGTCTTGAAGCTGAAGCGGCTGAGGTAGTCACCCCTGGTGCGCCCAGCTTCCCTCACAGCTGCGTTGAAGTCCCTGTGGAAGCGGCCTTGGACGGTGTAGGCCATGAGGGCAACGGCGTGCTCTGGTTTCAGAGCGGGAGACTCGGAGGAAGATGTCTTTCTCTCGTTCCACTTGGGGGCCGCCTCTCCCCAGGCCTCGGCATAGACTCTGTTGTGGACAAACTCAGTGCGGTTCAGCTCCGCCAGTTTCGCTTCCATCAACTCCACACAGCCCTTGTATTGGTCATCGAAAGACGTCAAGGCCATGTTGAGCGGCGCCTCCTTGACAGAGAAGAGGTCTCTTCTTGTTTTGAGGGGAAAAGGGAAGACCTGAAGCAGAAAACAACATGAATGGGCCAGATAGAGCTGGTTTACAGGAGTCCTCACCTAACAACCATTCATTTAGTGACAGTTCGGACTTACAACGGTTGTGAAAAAAATGACTTACAACCGGTTCTCACATTTATGACCATCGCAGCATCCCCATGGTCACGTGATCGCCATTTTGGACCTTCCCGTCCAGCTTCTGGTAAGCAAAATCAATGGGGAACCACGTGATTCACTTAACGATCACGTGGTTCGCTTAACGCCTGCAGTGATTCGCTTAACAGCCACCACAAAAAAGGTCGTAAAATCGGGTCAGATTCGCTTAATGACCGCTTTGCTTAGCAACTGAAATTCCGGTCCCAATTGTGATAGTTAAGAGAAGACTAACTGTATAAGGTTCTTTTCAAAACCTTACTGAATGTTTTTAATCAGTGAAAAGAGAAAATGAGAGAGAGAGGAGAGTAAACCACCTGTGGTGGATTCCAGCTCTGCTGCTGATTCCCAGGGAGGGAACGCATTCCAGGCAGATAAGCGCCTTCGCAGCCCAGACTCTGTTGCTGGGAACGTTAAGAGGTTCAAGGTAGCTCTGCCCTAGGGCCTCTCCCAGGCTATTTACCCCTAGGTTAGTTAGGTAGCTTTAGTCTGGCAAGATTCTGTCTATATGGTGAGGACAATAAAGAACTAGAGTTGGAAAACATCGACTCGGCGTGGTTCTTGGCCTGACCCTGACATCACCCTTCTCCAACCTAGCACCTTCCAGGTCTGGCTGATTACAATTCCAACATAGATTTCTGGGAGATGGGGTCCCACACATCTGGAGTGCAACAGGTTGGAGAAGGCTGACCTCACATCTCCTCCAGATACCAATTAGCCGTGCCTAGAGACCTGCCATCTGTAGTTCTCAATGGGGTTGTGCCCCCCCCAGATGGATCCGGTGTGCAATTTGGGGCCTTCCTGGATTCATGGCTCTTGCTGGAAGAACAAGTTGCAGGAGAGCTTTTGCACAGATCCATCTGTCTGTTTCCTGGGCCAACAGACCCTGTTTATGATCATTCACGCCTTTCTCACCTCTTGCTTGGATACTGCAATGCACTTTACCTGGGGCTGCCCTTGAAGACCGCTCAGAAGTTACAGCTGGTGCAACATGTGGCTGCACCGTTATGGGTGCATCTCAGTAAGCCCATCTGATACATGTGCTCTGTGAGCCACGCTGGGTTACCAGGGGGTTCTGTAGTCTTCTACAAAGGTATATACATGGCTCAGTTGCATCCACACCGCAACAACCCTGTCGGGTAGGTTGGGCTGAGAGAGAGAATGACTGGCTTAGAGTCACCCAAGGTAACTCTCCGTGATTGAGTGGGGACGTGTATCTGGGTCTCCCAATCTTAGGCTCAGACCTTCACTACAACACCAAGGTGGGTGATTTAAGAAGTCTGGATTTGTTTTGTTTGTTTGCTTTATTTACTTCTTGCCTGGTGGATTGTTCTTGAGAACCCCAAAATACATACACTCTTTTAATGGGCCTGATAATCGTATTGCTCCATTATGGATTTTGGAACTGTTGGTTTTTACCACTTTTGTTGTCACTCGTCATTGCAAGCTTTCCCTCCATACCTGGACATTTCCTGTAAGCATCGCCATCAGACAGAGGGCCAGAGACGTTGGGAAGGACGGACGCTTCATTGCTCACTCCTTTCAAAGCAAAACAAAGAAATTGCAGTTATTCTTGCCTTCGTTGCCAAAATGTGACATAGAAAAGAGACCCCCCAGCTCATAGATCTGTTTCAGGATGTCCCTTCCCCCCACCTCCCCAGCCCCCCACAGATGCTCCTGAGGCTGCAGGGATTCTGCTCCCATTAAACTGACCAGCACCAGAACAAAAGCAGAAACCAAAGGTCACCATCCCTTTAAATGCAGGTGAGCAATCAATCTTTGACAGGTGCTGTCCCGACTGCTACATCCCTTTCTCTCTTTGGGCATACAAGTGCAACTCGTTAACTTTTCTCTAAGCAGGCATGCAAAATATGGCCAACTTTCAAGGAAACGGTTCACAAGCCGGCCGCTGAGCAACTCTCCCAAACTCCAAAACATGACTTTAATATTCCTTCACCAACTCCTGCTTAAATGCATTTGGGGAAGGCAGAAAATCTTGCTGCTGGAGAAGAAGAATTAAGAATTTAAAGCGTGGTCCAAACGGGGATCAAGGAAGGGGCCATGTTTACCTTCCTATTCCCAGCCTGGGAAGCAAGTGGGCTAAGCGGCGACGTCCCCTTTCCTCCTCCTGGCCGCTCACTTGCTTCCGCCATGGCTCCCCTCAGCTGTGCGGTGCCATCAACGTGACAGGCGGACAGTGAGACGGTGCTTTTTATAGACCCCACTGGCAACTCTCGCTTGCACCCGGGTTATTTATACCCAACACCAGGCCATCTGGAATAAAACTGTGTTTCAGAACAAGGGAAAGGAGAAGACCAGGAGTCTCCATTGAGGAACGACGCAGCCTTACCTTCTGCCATTGGGGAAGGATTCCCATTTCCCAGACCAATTTTACTGTCGTCCAGAAGGGGCTTTCTAAGCCAAAATGCTCACCGAGTGGATGCCAGGGACCTTCGAGATCATCTAGTCCATCCTTTTGCTCAAGGCGGGGACCACCAGGAGCTCTCCCAACTGGCGGCCATCCAGCTCCTCTTTGAAAGCCTCCAGGGAAGGAGAGTCCATCGCCATTTTAAGAGGTTTTTACATGGACTATCAAGAAATCCCAGCTTGGATTCAGCCTGAATCTCGCTTCTTTTCATTTCAACCAATTCGTCCTTGCCCAGCCTTGAGTTTTGCCAGGGAACAGGTCTGCCCTCACTTGCACCTGGCGGTCTTTTAGAGCAGAGCTTTCCAAACTCTGTGTCTGGACACGTTAGTGTGTCGGCTGCAGTGTCTGGGTGTGTCGCGGCTGCTGCTGCCGCCGAGCCCTGCCAGGATTCCGCGCAGGTCCTAGTGCCTGCCTTGTGCCTTGCTGCCTCCAAACCTGCCCTGCCAGGATTCCGCGCAGGTCCTAGTGCCTGCCTTGTGCCTTGCTGCCTCCAAACCTGCCCTGCCAGGATTCCGCGCAGGTCCCAGTGCCTGCCTTGTGCTTTGCTGCCTCCAAACCTGCTGTGATTCCACACAGGTCCTAGTGCCTGCCTTGTGCCCTGCTGCCTCCAAACCTGCCCTGCCAGGATTCCACGCAGGTCCTAGTGCCTGCCTTGCGCCTGGCTGCCTCCAAACCTGCCCTGCCAGGATTCCACGCAGGTCCTAGTGCCTGCCTTGTGCCCTGCTGCCTCCAAACCTGCCCTGCCAGGATTCCACGCAGGTCCTAGTGCCTGCCTTGCCCCTGGCTGCCTCCAAACCTGCCCTGCCAGGATTCCACGCAGGTCCTAGTGCCTGCCTTGTGCCCTGCTGCCTCCAAACCTGCCCTGCCAGGATTCCACGCAGGTCCTAGTGCCTGCCTTGCGCCTGGCTGCCTCCAAACCTGCCCTGCCAGGATTCCACGCAGGTCCTAGTGCCTGCCTTGCCCCTGGCTGCCTCCAAACCTGCCCTGCCAGGATTCCACGCAGGTCCTAGTGCCTGCCTTGCGCCTGGCTGCCTCCAAACCTGCCCTGCCAGGATTCCACGCAGGTCCTAGTGCCTGCCTTGCCCCTGGCTGCCTCCAAACCTGCACTGCCAGGATTCCACGCAGGTCCTAGTGCCTGCCTTGTGCCCTGCTGCCTCCAAACCTGCCCTGCCAGGATTCCACGCAGGTCCTAGTGCCTGCCTTGCGCCTGGCTGCCTCCAAACCTGCCCTGCCAGGATTCCACGCAGGTCCTAGTGCCTGCCTTGCGCCTGGCTGCCTCCAAACCTGCCCTGCCAGGATTCCACGCAGGTCCTAGTGCCTGCCTTGTGCCCTGCTGCCTCCAAACCTGCCCTGCCAGGATTCCACGCAGGTCCTAGTGCCTGCCTTGCGCCTGGCTGCCTCCAAACCTGCCCTGCCAGGATTCCACGCAGGTCCTAGTGCCTGCCTTGTGCCCTGCTGCCTCCAAACCTGCCCTGCCAGGATTCCACGCAGGTCCTAGTGCCTGCCTTGCGCCTGGCTGCCTCCAAACCTGCCCTGCCAGGATTCCACGCAGGTCCTAGTGCCTGCCTTGTGCCCTGCTGCCTCCAAACCTGCCCTGCCAGGATTCCACGCAGGTCCTAGTGCCTGCCTTGCCCCTGGCTGCCTCCAAACCTGCCCTGCCAGGATTCCACGCAGGTCCTAGTGCCTGCCTTGTGCCCTGCTGCCTCCAAACCTGCCCTGCCAGGATTCCACGCAGGTCCTAGTGCCTGCCTTGCGCCTGGCTGCCTCCAAACCTGCCCTGCCAGGATTCCACGCAGGTCCTAGTGCCTGCCTTGCGCCTGGCTGCCTCCAAACCTGCCCTGCCAGGATTCCACGCAGGTCCTAGTGCCTGCCTTGCCCCTGGCTGCCTCCAAACCTGCCCTGCCAGGATTCCACGCAGGTCCTAGTGCCTGCCTTGTGCCCTGCTGCCTCCAAACCTGCCCTGCCAGGATTCCACGCAGGTCCTAGTGCCTGCCTTGCGCCTGGCTGCCTCCAAACCTGCCCTGCCAGGATTCCACGCAGGTCCTAGTGCCTGCCTTGCGCCTGGCTGCCTCCAAACCTGCCCTGCCAGGATTCCACGCAGGTCCTAGTGCCTGCCTTGTGCCCTGCTGCCTCCAAACCTGCCCTGCCAGGATTCCACGCAGGTCCTAGTGCCTGCCTTGCGCCTGGCTGCCTCCAAACCTGCCCTGCCAGGATTCCACGCAGGTCCTAGTGCCTGCCTTGTGCCCTGCTGCCTCCAAACCTGCCCTGCCAGGATTCCACGCAGGTCCTAGTGCCTGCCTTGCGCCTGGCTGCCTCCAAACCTGCCCTGCCAGGATTCCACGCAGGTCCTAGTGCCTGCCTTGCGCCTGGCTGCCTCCAAACCTGCCCTGCCAGGATTCCACGCAGGTCCTAGTGCCTGCCTTGTGCCCTGCTGCCTCCAAACCTGCCCTGCCAGGATTCCACGCAGGTCCTAGTGCCTGCCTTGCGCCTGGCTGCCTCCAAACCTGCCCTGCCAGGATTCCACGCAGGTCCTAGTGCCTGCCTTGCGCCTGGCTGCCTCCAAACCTGCCCTGCCAGGATTCCACGCAGGTCCTAGTGCCTGCCTTGCCCCTGGCTGCCTCCAAACCTGCCCTGCCAGGATTCCACGCAGGTCCTAGTGCCTGCCTTGTGCCCTGCTGCCTCCAAACCTGCCCTGCCAGGATTCCACGCAGGTCCTAGTGCCTGCCTTGCGCCTGGCTGCCTCCAAACCTGCCCTGCCAGGATTCCACGCAGGTCCTAGTGCCTGCCTTGCGCCTGGCTGCCTCCAAACCTGCCCTGCCAGGATTCCACGCAGGTCCTAGTGCCTGCCTTGTGCCCTGCTGCCTCCAAACCTGCCCTGCCAGGATTCCACGCAGGTCCTAGTGCCTGCCTTGCGCCTGGCTGCCTCCAAACCTGCCCTGCCAGGATTCCACGCAGGTCCTAGTGCCTGCCTTGTGCCCTGCTGCCTCCAAACCTGCCCTGCCAGGATTCCACGCAGGTCCTAGTGCCTGCCTTGCGCCTGGCTGCCTCCAAACCTGCCCTGCCAGGATTCCACGCAGGTCCTAGTGCCTGCCTTGCGCCTGGCTGCCTCCAAACCTGCCCTGCCAGGATTCCACGCAGGTCCTAGTGCCTGCCTTGTGCCCTGCTGCCTCCAAACCTGCCCTGCCAGGATTCCACGCAGGTCCTAGTGCCTGCCTTGCGCCTGGCTGCCTCCAAACCTGCCCTGCCAGGATTCCACGCAGGTCCTAGTGCCTGCCTTGTGCCCTGCTGCCTCCAAACCTGCCCTGCCAGGATTCCACACAGGTCCTAGTGCCTGCCTTGTGCCCTGCTGCCTCCAAACCTGCCCTGCCAGGATTCCACGCAGGTCCTAGTGCCTGCCTTGTGCCCGGCTGGCTCCAAACCTGCCCTGCCAGGATTCCGCGCAGGTCCTAGTGCCTGCTTTGTGCCTTGCTGCCTCCAAACCTGCCCTGCCAGGATTCTGCGCAGGTCCCAGTGCCTGCCTTGTGCTTTGCTGCCTCCAAACCTGCTGTGATTCCACACAGGTCCTAGTGCCTGCCTTGTGCCCTGCTGCCTCCAAACCTGCCCTGCCAGGATTCCACGCAGGTCCTAGTGCCTGCCTTGCGCCTGGCTGCCTCCAAACCTGCCCTGCCAGGATTCCGCGCAGGTCCTAGTGCCTGCCTTGTGCCCTGCTGCCTCCAAACCTGCCCTGCCAGGATTCCGTGCAGGTCCTAGTGCCTGCCTTGTGCCCTGCTGCCTCCAAACCTGCCCTGCCAGGATTCCGCACAGGTCCTAGTGCCTGCCTTGTGCCCTGCTGCCTCCAAACCTGCCCTGCCAGGATTCCGCACAGGTCCTAGTGCCTGCCTTGTGCCTGGCTGCCTCCAAACCTGCCCTGCCAGGATTCCGCGCAGGTCCTAGTGCCTGCCTTGTGCCTTGCTGCCTCCAAACCTGCCCTGCCAGGATTCCGCGCAGGTCCCAGTGCCTGCCTTGTGCTTTGCTGCCTCCAAACCTGCTGTGATTCCACACAGGTCCTAGTGCCTGCCTTGTGCCCTGCTGCCTCCAAACCTGCCCTGCCAGGATTCCACGCAGGTCCTAGTGCCTGCCTTGCGCCTGGCTGCCTCCAAACCTGCCCTGCCAGGATTCCACGCAGGTCCTAGTGCCTGCCTTGCGCCTGGCTGCCTCCAAACCTGCCCTGCCAGGATTCCACGCAGGTCCTAGTGCCTGCCTTGTGCCCTGCTGCCTCCAAACCTGCCCTGCCAGGATTCCACGCAGGTCCTAGTGCCTGCCTTGCGCCTGGCTGCCTCCAAACCTGCCCTGCCAGGATTCCACGCAGGTCCTCGTGCCTGCCTTGTTCCCTGCTGCCTCCAAACCTGCCCTGCCAGGATTCCACGCAGGTCCTAGTGCCTGCCTTGCGCCTGGCTGCCTCCAAACCTGCCCTGCCAGGATTCCACGCAGGTCCTAGTGCCTGCCTTGCGCCAGGCTGCCTCCAAACCTGCCCTGCCAGGATTCCACGCAGGTCCTAGTGCCTGCCTTGTGCCCTGCTGCCTCCAAACCTGCCCTGCCAGGATTCCACGCAGGTCCTAGTGCCTGCCTTGTGCCTGGCTGCCTCCAAACCTGCCCTGCCAGGATTCCACGCAGGTCCTAGTGCCTGCCTTGTGCCCTGCTGCCTCCAAACCTGCCCTGCCAGGATTCCACACAGGTCCTAGTGCCTGCCTTGTGCCCTGCTGCCTCCAAACCTGCCCTGCCAGGATTCCACGCAGGTCCTAGTGCCTGCCTTGTGCCCGGCTGCCTCCAAACCTGCCCTGCCGGGATTCCGCACAGGTCCTAGTGCCTGCTTTGTGCCTTGCTGCCTCCAAACCTGCCCTGCCAGGATTCTGCGCAGGTCCCAGTGCCTGCCTTGTGCTTTGCTGCCTCCAAACCTGCTGTGATTCCACACAGGTCCTAGTGCCTGCCTTGTGCCCTGCTGCCTCCAAACCTGCCCTGCCAGGATTCCACGCAGGTCCTAGTGCCTGCCTTGCGCCTGGCTGCCTCCAAACCTGCCCTGCCAGGATTCCGCGCAGGTCCTAGTGCCTGCCTTGTGCCCTGCTGCCTCCAAACCTGCCCTGCCAGGATTCCGTGCAGGTCCTAGTGCCTGTCTTGTGCCCTGCTGCCTCCAAACCTGCCCTGCCAGGATTCCACGCAGGTCCTAGTGCCTGCCTTGTGCCCTGCTGCCTCCAAACCTGCCCTGCCAGGATTCCGCACAGGTCCTAGTGCCTGCCTTGTGCCT
The DNA here is from genome assembly GCA_023362775.1 of Charina bottae. Lineage (NCBI taxonomy): Eukaryota > Metazoa > Chordata > Lepidosauria > Squamata > Charinaidae > Charina > Charina bottae. The sequence continues at coordinate 4,070,780 of JALMGJ010000045.1, read as the reverse complement.
GGCTGCCTCCAAACCTGCCCTGCCAGGATTCCGCGCAGGTCCTAGTGCCTGCCTTGTGCCTGGCTGCCTCCAAACCTGCCCTGCCAGGATTCCGAATTCTGGGAGTTGAAGTCCACACATCTTAAAGTTGCCAAGGCTGAGAAACACTGCTATACGTATTACCAAGAAAAGGTTTGTTCGATTTAGTTAAGGCTAACTTACACATTGTAATTAAACAACTTAGGGAAGCCCGACGCACACAAGACAAAATTTGTGTGACAAAAGTGCTCAGTTTTGCTCTGGATGCCTGGAAGGACCCTGGCCTCAGTGAGGTCTAGAAACGATTTCTGCGAATTGACCTGCTGCTGCGCTGGCAGGCTGCTCTCCTGGGTTCTCCCTCGGCTCCTCCTTGGCAGAAGGAGAGCTGCCAAAAGGAAGATTTGAGGAAGGGAGAAGAGCAACGCACAAGGCCACGTTTGCAGCCTGCCAGGAGGCCAAAGAGAACCAGTTCAGTGGCCTCTGCAGAAGGGTAAAAAAAGTCAAGATGGCCTCCACCACAATATGATCAAATCCCTGCCCCTTTTTCACATGCACCACATGCAAAAAAGGGGCAAGTTTCAATCATATTGTGGTGGAGGCCATCTTGACTTTTTTGACACCCCACCCTCACCCCCTAGTATGCCCCTTTCCCATTTGCTTCCTATGGAGTCCTTGGTGCTCTCTGAGCTTGGCTGTTTGCTTGCAGACATGTCATTGCCCAACTAGGTAACATCATCAGTGCAAGTGAGTGTGGGGTTTGCTCCCTTGTCTATATACAGTATATATACAGTATATATACTATATACAGTAGCTTCTCCAGCAAAGGAGATCGTTACCTTGTCGTGGTGCTGGAGCTTGAGCACCTCAATGAAACCATGAGCTAAACCGTGAAGGGACACCCAAGACGGGAAGGTCGTGGCAGAGAGGTCAGACTAAATACGATCCCTGGGGAAGGTAATGGCAACCCACCCCAGTATTCTTGCCATGAAAACTAAATGGATCAGTACAACCAAAGATATGTCGGTATACCGTCGGAAGATGGGACTCCCAGGTCGGAAGATGGTCAAAATGCTACTGGGGAGGAACAGAGGATACGTTCAACTAGCCCCAGATGTGATGACGCAGCTAGCTCAAAGCCGAAAGGACGGCTAGCGGCCGACGGTGCTGGTGGTGAACGACGAATCCGATGTTCTAAAGATCAACACACCATAGGAACCTGGAATGTCGGATCTATGAGCCAGGGCAAATTGGATGTGGTTATTGGTGAGATGTCAAGATTAAATATAGACATTTTAGGTGTCAGTGAACTGAAATGGACTGGAATGGGCCACTTCACATCAGATGACCACCAGATCTTCTACTGTGGACAAGAGGACCACAGAAGAAATGGAGTAGCCTTCATAATTAATAATAAAGTGGCTAAAGCAGTGCTTGGATACAATCCAAAAAACGATAGAATGATCTCAATTCGAATTCAGGGTAAGCCATTTAACATCACAGTGATCCAAATATACGCCCCAACCACAGATGCTGAAGAAGCAGAAGTAGATCAGTTCTGTGAGGATCTGCAGCACCTACTGGATAATACACCAAAAAGAGATGTTATTTTCATTACAGGAGACTGGAATGCTAAGGTGGGTAGTCAGACGACACCTGGAATTACAGGCAAGCATGGGCTGGGAGAACAAAATGAAGCAGGACATAGGCTGATAGAATTTTGCCAAGACAACTCACTGTGCATAACAAACACTCTCTTCCAACAACCTAAAAAATTACTTTATACATGGACTTCACCAGATGGTCGACACCGAAATCAGATTGACTACATCCTTTGCAGCCAAAGGTGGCGGACATCTATACAGTCGGTAAAAACAAGACCTGGAGCTGACTGTAGTTCAGATCACGAACTTCTTATTGCAAAATTTAGAATCAGACTAAAGAGAATAGGGAAGACCCACAGATCAGTTAGATATGAGCTCACTAATATTCCTAAGGAATATGCAGTGGGGGTGAAGAATAGATTTAAGGGACTAGATTTAGTAGATAGGGTCCCGGAAGAACTATGGACAGAAGTTTGCAACATTGTTCAGGAGGTGGCAACAAAAAACGTCCCAAAGAAAAGTCTGTGGCTTGAATCATGTCAACTGGATTTCTATTTTCTCAGTAGAAACGTTTCGCTCCTTATCCAAGGAGCTTCTTCAGTCTGAGTAAAGTTAGTAAGGGAATCCTTGGAAAATCCTTCCTTGAATAGAGGTGGGGGCCTCAGGCACAATCTTTCCCCTATTTTCCTTCCTGCTTTGTCTTCTGTGCCTAGGAAGATTAAGACCATTTCGCAAGCTCAACAGCAGCATGGTGATCTTAACGATCCTCCTTTAGATGATAAAGGGTCTTAGAAATAACATCTCAAAATAACCATGACCTAGCCCCAGGTGCAAGGTCACAGAGCCACCTAGAAACATATTTAAGGATTCCCTTACTAACTTTACTCAGACTGAAGAAGCTCCTTGGATAAGGAGCGAAACGTTTCTACTGAGAAAATAGAAATCCAGTTGACATGATTCAAGCCACAGACTGTTCCACCTGGATGACTGAGAACCTTCATCGACATATAGTCCCAAAGAAAAAGAAAACAAAGAAGGCAAGATGGCTGTCTGCTGAGACACTGGAAGTAGCCCAAGAAAGAAGGAAAGCAAAAGGCAACAGTGATAGGGGGAGATATGCCCAATTAAATGCAAAATTCCAGAGGTTAGCCAGAAGAGATAAGGAATTATTTTTAAACAAGCAATGTGCGGAAGTGGAAGAAGACAATAGAATAGGAAGGACAAGAGACCTCTTCCAGAAAATTAGAAACATTGGAGGTAAATTCCAGGCAAAAATGGGTATGATCAAAAACAAAGATGGTAAGGACCTAACAGAAGCAGAAGAGATCAAGAAAAGGTGGCAAGAATATATGGAAGATCTGTATAGGAAGGATAATAATATTGGAGATAGCTTTGACGGTGTGGTCAGTGAGTTAGAGCCAGACATCCTGAAGAGTGAGGTTGAATGGGCCTTAAGAAGCATTGCCAATAACAAGGCAGCAGGAGACGACGGTATCCCAGCTGAACTGTTTAAAATCTTGCAAGATGATGCTGTCAAGGTGATGCATGCCATATGCCAGCAAATTTGGAAAACACAAGAATGGCCATCAGATTGGAAAAAATCAACTTATATCCCCATACCAAAAAAGGGAAGCACTAAAGAATGTTCAAACTATCGAACAGTGGCACTTATTTCACATGCCAGTAAGGTAATGCTCAAGATCTTGCAAGGTAGACTCCAGCAATTCATGGAGCGAGAATTGCCGGATGTACAAGCTGGGTTTAGAAAAGGCAGAGGAACTAGAGACCAAATTGCCAATATCCGCTGGATAATGGAGAAAACCAGGGAGTTTCAGAAAAACGTCTATTTTTGTTTTATTGACTATTCTAAAGCCTTTTACTGTGTGGATCATAACAAATTGTGGCAAATTCTTGGTGGTATGGGGATACCAAGTCATCTTGTCTGCCTCCTGAGGAATCTGTATAACGACCAAGTAGCAACGGTAAGAACAGAGCACGGAACAACGGACTGGTTTAAGATTGGGAAAGGAGTACGGCAGGGCTGTATACTCTCACCCTACCTATTCAACCTGTACGCAGAACACATCATGCGACGTGCTGGGCTTGAGGAATCCAAGGCTGGAGTTAAAATCGCTGGAAGAAACATTAACAATCTTAGATATGCAGATGATACCACTTTGATGGCTGAAAGCGAGGAGGAGTTGAGGAGCCTTATGACGAAGGTAAAAGAAGAAAGTGCAAAAGCTGGCTTGCAGTTAAACCTCAAAAAAACCAAGATTATGGCAACCAGCTTGATTGATAACTGGCAAATCGAGGGAGAAAAAGTGGAGGCAGTGACAGACTGTATTTCTAGGCGCAAAGATTACTGCAGACGCTGACTGCAGCCAGGAAATCAGAAGACGTCTATTTCTTGGGAGGAGAGCAATGGCAAAACTTGATAAAATAGTTAAGAGCAGAGACATCACACTGACAACAAAGGTCCGCATAGTTAAAGCAATGGTATTCCCTGTAGTAACCTATGGCTGCGAGAGCTGGACCATAAGGAAGGCTGAGCGAAGGAAGAGAGATGCTTTTGAACTGTGGTGTTGGAGGAAAATTCTGAGAGTGCCTTGGACTGCAAGAAGATCAAACCAGTCCATCCTCCAGGAAATAAAGCCAGACTGCTCACTTGAGGGAGTGATATTAAAGGCAAAACTGAAGTACTTTGGCCACATAATGAGAAGACAGGATACCCTGGAGAAGAAGCTGATGCTAGGGAAAGTGGAAGGCAAAAGGAAGAGGGGCCGACCAAGGGCAAGATGGATGGATGATATTCTGGAGGTGACGGACTCGACCGTGGGGGAGCTGGGGATGGTGACGGCTGACAGGAAGCTCTGGCGTGGGCTAGTCCATGAAGTCACAAAGAGTCGGAAGCGACTGAATGACTAAACAACATACAGTAGCTTGCCCTGCCAGGGTTGGTGGGGGTGTGGTTTCCTCCTCGGTAGTTCCTTGATTAGGGTATTGTTCTCTGCTTGATTGCCTGCTTGATTGTCTGGCTGCTTGATTGTTTGTCTCCCTTGTTGTTCCTTGATTGGCGTATTCTGCTTGATTGGTTGTCTGGTGTTAATCCCTGCTTATCTGGGTGCTGGCTGCTGGAGAGGAGGTGTTCTGGTCTTTTTATTTCCCTCTTGGCTTTTTTATTGTCTCTTTTGAATGGTGTGTAAATGTGGTTTATCTCTATGTTTCCATTGATGGCTGATTTGTCCCAGTGCCAGGCTTCCAGGGATTCCCTCGCATTTTTGGATTTGGCTTGATCTAAACTACTAATAGTTTCCCAGTTGAAGCTATATACTTCATATAGCCATTGCACTCTTTCTCCATCAAACTACATGTATCCCCTATTTTCCAATATGCATATTCAGTATGTGTGTGTGCAAAGATGTCAATGGAAACCTTAGTTTTTAATTCTGTCCCCCCCCAACACATAAACAGCAAACTTTATTGCACTGCATAGAAGAATAAAACAGGCACTAAAGTAGGTAAACATTTGATAACTATGCTCAGTGGCGAGCTGTTATTTATTTATTTGCTGGAGATATTTAAAACTGTCCTTCGTCCTCCTTACGGAAGCAAGAAATACAGTAATTGTGCCAGAATAAACTGCAACAATGCAACTTCTTTTTCTAAGCGCAATTTGAATAATAGCACAACTAGGGAGGAACTGCCAAGGGGAGCATCCCGGCGCTGCTGACGAGAGCATCCTTCCCATTTTGCCCCAGGGAAACGTCTGGGATGGGCTCTGGATTCTCCCCCAAAGGATGGCTGCTTAACGAAGTGCATGGCCTCATCTCTAAGGTGGCCGGAGAGGGGCCGCCGCCATCGTTTGCAGGACCTCAGAGCTGTGGGAGCGTCTCCCACAAGGGGGGACCGAGCTTGTGCTCCCTGCTGAATGGTGGGTCAGGATTCCGGTGCTTCGCCTGCCTCGTCTTCCATCGTCTCCTGAGGTTCGTGCTCAGGAATCCCTTGCTGAGCCTCCTCCTCCCCGTCTGCCTCGCCCCCCGCCTCCCCCTCTGCCTCGCCCCCCGCCTCCCCCTCTGCCTCGCCCCCCGCCTCCCCCTCTGCCTCGCCCCCCGCCTCATCTCCCGCTTCGCCCTCCTTCTCTTCCTGAAGGAAGGGCAGTCGGCCCTCCCCTATGAGGGGCACGTCCTGGTGCACCACCACCTCCACGGGCGATCCCTGGCCGGAGCTCTCCTGCTCAGGCTCGTAGCTCTGGAAGCTGTTGCGCACCTTCATGATGTACTTGCGCAGCACGCTGGCCCCGTCCATGGGGTTGGCTGCTGCCCCACCGGCTGCCACCGAGTGGCGAAGGTGCTTCATCTCCGTGTGAAGGCGCAGCACCGACTTGTTCAGCTCGGTCAGGCGGTTCCCCAGATCTGTGGGCCAAAGGTTCCAGAGGAGAGGAGGAAATAAGAGGGGGAGAGGCCTGCGGGGCAGAGACGCAGGTCAAGGCCTCCTCGTGCCCCAGTCCAGATGCAGCCCCCTGGCTGGACCCCCTTCTGTGAGGCCAGACGTGTAGGCTCTGTGGGCCACCCAAACCTTGGAAATGTCCTGTTGGCCACCTGCAGAGCAACGCCAGGGTGTAAAAGGGCCTTCTCGTTTGAGGCAGGGGGGAAAGGGAAAATTTCCCCAGTCTGGGGGGCCGTCAACAGAAGGAAGACACAATCTTCTCTACTCAGCCGCTGGTGCGACCATATTTGGAGCACTGCCACCTTCCCCAGGGTGGGGGCTGGAGGAGGGAGACAGAGACTGCAAACTGGAGACCTGAGCAAGAGCAGTGGCAGACCCCCCAGGAAAAGTGGGGAGGAGCGTGCCCCGGATGGAGAAGGTGAGGAAGAAGGCCGTAGGCTGGGCAGGTGAGTATTTAGGGCAGAGCTTTCCAAACTTTTCATGTTGGCGACACACACCAATGGCGGCGGCGGTGGCACGGCGGCAGGCCCTGCGGTGTCCTGGTGTGTCGTGCAAAACCCTGGAAGCACTGATGGGGGGAACCAGAAGAAGCGGCACCCCCACCAATCAGTTCCCCCCATCAGCGCTTCTGGGTTTGCGCGTGACACACCAGGACACCACAGATGACACAGTAGTGTGTCACGACACACACTTTGGAAAGCTATGATCTAGGGCATCCTCCCCGCCCCCCCCCCATCTGCTATACCACACATCTGTGGCTCTTGCACAATGCAGATAGGAAAGCGGGGGGGGGGCTCTTTGCAAAAGTATTGGGTCCATACCCAGAGAAGCAGTTTTACTTCAGTTCAGCACCATATGAGGTGTGCCTTCCAGCATGTGATTCCTTACTGGTGGCCGTTTTGTGAGGGAGGCTGCTTGTACTCAAGCCCATGCTCGCCCCCAAGGAGAAGCCCCCCGTGCATCCAGAGTCGCACATGATGGGACTCAAATGGGGGCACCTACCAGGCTGTCAAGGTGCAGATTTGAAACTCAGTGAGGGGGGAGGTACATCAGCCTCCTGGGGGACCTCCCCAAGGGCCCTCACCTTTCCTCCGGCTCTCCTCAAACTCCCGCCTGGCCGTGTCGATGTAGCGCTGCACCAGCGCCTTGAGCACCTGGTTCCGATAGGAGGCACGGCTTTCTGCCCGCGTCCCGCCTTCTTCCACCGACGGATTGCTCTGGAAGGCAAAAGGGCAGCCCGTGCTTTCAAGCTTTTTTTTTTTTAACACAGGAAGCAGGCAGGAAATATAATAATAACATGCCCAGAATTCCACAGAGTTCCTGCAAAACAATCCCAGACCAGGTTGAGGGGCTTCTGGGCCTCCTCGCCCTCTTCCCCATTTTCTAAACCCGCCCACTGTTCCCCCCGTGCACCTGCCCACAACACACGAGGCTGCCCACTGCGGTCGGAGCCCCAGGTGCGCCTTCTGAAAGCCTTACAGGGGAACTTACAATGGTGGAAATTGGGGGGTATTTCTGATGCTTCTTCGGTTTGAAACAGCACACGAAGCGAAAGATGCCCCTACAGATGTGAAGAATCAAGGGAGGAGGGTTAGCAGGGAGACCAAGAAGACAGATTCATTGCAAACTTGGGGTGGGCCAAAATCCGGGACATTTGGCCGCAAGGTGGATGCTGTCGCTGCACCTTTCCATGATGCCAACAAAGGGGACACCCTTAACGCCAAAGGCCACTGGAGGTTCTGCTACAGATAATCAGCTGGGCTTTAAGGGAACCCCAAGACTCCCAAGTTACCCCTTGGCTGTGCTAGAATCGAGCGTGCAAGTTGAGCCTCATGCCCAGCAACCAGTGGGATCTCTGCCCTCCAGGGAGATGCGGGGCATGCGGCAAGGGAACTGGTGCATATGGGGGGATTGTTGTGGCCCCCCTCCTCCATGTTCCCCATACCTGATGGCGTAGAAGATGGACTTGGGCGTCGGGATGATGTTGAAGGGAACTGGCAGAGTTAAACCTTCCCTGAAGAATGACAGGTAGAGTTTTGAGCGTGCAAATTTCCATTCCACATCAGCGTCGTTCTGGGGAAAAGGAGTGAAGGGAGGCTCCAATAAATAACTGAGCAACAAAGGTGTTTAGCAGTGACACTAACCAAGGCTCTTGTTGCCAAAAGGGAAGCCCCATCAAATATGGGCAATAGTTAAGGACTGGTGGATTTGTTCATTTCAGTTCCACGCAGGTTTTCAATTTTTCAAATCCATTAAGTTCAGTTTGTTGTACTGAGATTTTTTTCTTTTAATAAAAAGCCTGCGATGAAAATTGTATGTATTCTGTGCACAATTCTCCAAACACATGTATTGGCTTGCAATTCTACACAATTTGGCAAACACATTTCTCTGCTGTAATGCAATTTTGTACCTTATTTTCATCATTTACATTTTTATGCAGTAAAAAGGTAAAGGTAAAGGTTCACCACGCACATTTGTGCAGTCATGTCCGACTCCAGGGGCCGGTGCTCATCTCCGTTTGTTAGCCGAAGAGCCAGCGCTGTCCGAAGACGTTTCTGCAGTCATGTGGCCGGCATGACGTGCATGGAACGCTGTTACCTACCCACTGAAGTGGTACCTATTCATCTACTTGCATTTGCATGCTTTCGAATTGCTAGGTTGGCAAGAGCTGGGGCGAGTGCGGGAGCTCACTCTGTTACGTGGCGCTCGGGTCTCGAACCGCCAAACTTGCGACCTTCCGATCGACAAGCCTGGCGTCTTACCCACTGAGCCACCACGCCCCCTTAATTTTTTACGCAGACTTTTCCCTAATACAAAAAACTTGGGAGACATGAGTTGGATGAACTTCTCCCCCATCTCCGCAGACAGCCTGAAAGGATGGGGGAGGCTTTACTGGGCCCTGGGACATCTCAACCAGCAAACAGTCCTTGCATGCATCGCCCCCCAACTAGGCAGTCTGCAGCTGTGTTGGGCAAGCCTCACTTGCCCTGCTGGAGTTTTGACTCCCACACATCTGGAGGTCACCTAGTTGAAGAAGACAAGCATGAACATTGTTTCTGGGGGGTCTCTACAGCACACCCCTGTGTTCCCATCAGTAAACACCAATCCCGCTCAGCATCCCCGAGGAACACTTGCCTCAATCTTCTGGAAAGAGTTGGTTATCATGGCAATGAGCATGTTGAGAAGGACGACCACCATGACGATGGTGAAGATGCCATAGAGCACTCGGCCCACCAGCTCAGCCACGTAGAATTGGGGCATGTCAACCACGTTGTGCTCCTCCATACCAAGCATCGTCCAGAAGAGGAACTGGAAAGTCTCGTTGAAGCTACGTGAGATAAGCATTGTCAGGTAGAACCAGCACTCAGTTCGGAATTGTGGGGGCCCTCTCCCCACAAATCCATCTGAGTAACCAGTAGGGCACCAAGCTATTGGGACTTTCCTCCCAAGGGCAAAAGCAACCGAATCACCCTTTGGGTTCTGCTCCTAAATCAGCCAAGAGTCAATCTAGGAAACTGCCTCCGGAGCCTGAGGAAAGGGTATCTCCAGCATGGCAGGTGGCTGGCTGAAGTGTCCTATATGGACCAAGAGACCCGGGTTTAAATCCCACTGAATGAGGTGAGGTGAACCAGAGAGGGGAAAGAGCACCAGACCCCTTTCTCTGTGGGTTGCTGAAGAAGACGAGCAGGTCAAAATGTAAAAAAAACCCTAGGCATGGGTGTATTTCAGAGTCTCTGATCTTAATGCAGGAGGAATTGGGCTGGAAGCTTCAAAAGCAGTGAAGAATCTGACCAAGAATGATGGGCCTGCCCCCCTTCATTCATTCCACTGAACTTCTCCCTCTTTCAGGGAGACTCAGTGCCCACCCCCCTGGTCCGCTTGGCTTCAGCATGGTGGCTAAATCCTGGCTTTCTAACACAGTCCTGGCCGTACCTCCCCAAACACACCAGTTGCCATACCTTCCCAGACGCTCAGATTCCTGATAATGGACGTAGATGTTGTTCATGCCACACAGGAAAGCTGTCAGGATGATCATCATGATGAACATGAAGCTGAGGGGAAGCCAAGGAAAGATTATGCCAAAAGGAGGTGCCCTCTGCCCCCTTCTTCCCAAAACCCAGGCAGAGGCGGCTGAACCATCCCTTGGAGAAAGCCTCTCCTTGGCGCTCTCGCCACCTTGCCCAAGCTGCTCTGCCACTTCTAAGCAGCCTTCTCCAAGTTGGGAGGCACCGCTCAAGACGTTCCTATGGCCTCTTCAGGCTGCAAAGAGGTCGGGGTTCGGCTGGCTCAGGACCCCGAGTCAGAGGAAGGTGGTCTGGTGCCCCTACCGAATCATGTCATCAATCATCTTCCCAATGGAAATCTGGAGTGTCCCCAAGGTTTCGTGGGCGGGCAGGATGTAGGCCAGGCGGGTGAAGCTCAGCATGCTGGTGACGGCAAAGAGCACCTCGGCCATGAACTGGGGGTCTTCGGTGTGCCATTCCAGCCGTTCTGCATCAGAAAAGGGCAGAAGGAAGGAGGGAGGGAGGGAGGGAGGGAGGGAGGGAGGCTCAGTCGCACAGTAGGTTGGCTCTGATCTCCGAGTCCCTGAATATCTCACGGCTTGGCTGTCTTGAGATGGACCTGCCCAGGTATTACGGTCAGCAGGAAGAGCCCCCTCAAAGATGTGCGGTCTTTCCAGGACCCCTTTGTGGGGTACGCAGGAGACAGCCTCCCCGCCCTTTGTGTTCCCCCCAAGCCACACAAGGCATCCCATTGTTCCGAGGCACAATTTAAGGTCTTGGCTTGGACCGGCTCGCGGCTGTGGAAGGACCTCCTTCGAGCGCTGCGTTGGCCACAGCTCTTTCTGCCTCCAGGAGAAGAATCCTGCCCTGCCTCTTCAGCCTGGATTCTTCTGTTTGAGCAGGTTTGGGGCTCTTTTATCTGTTTTGGCAGGAAGTTCAGGGCCCATCTTTGATCTTGCGTGGTCTACCACTGGATTCCTCTGGGCAGAAAGGTGGGCTAAAAATTCTACAGGTACAGATACAGCCGGCTTACTAGCTTGGGTATAATAGTAGCACTCCGGAGAAGCGGACAGGTCATCCAAGCAGAAGACGCGGCCTTTGAGGTAGACCAGAAGCCTGAGCACGAAGGAAGCCAGGTACATGCTGAGGATGACAATGTCCAGGAAGTTCCACCAGTCGAGGAGGTAGCTGCGGAGCCCTTCGATCCAAACCTCCTTGCACTCAAACCAGAAGAAGCCTGCAGGGACAAACATCCAAAGGGCTTCGGGGTCAACGCCAACAAGGCAGCTGGGCTGCTGGACTCCCTGCCACGTCTCCTCCCCCCCCCCTTTTCTCCACCCAAGCAAACCCAAAGCCGTCTTTGCCCTCTTCTCTGCACCGTCAACTATGCTGGGCTTGAAAAAGAGAACGGCTTCGACCCACCCCAAATCTCCCACATTCCAGTCTCCCACAGAGCCCAGCAATCTTCCAAGTGGCCCTCCCCGTCTGCCCCTCCCCTCCCCGTTAATTGCTCTTCTGGTCCCGTCCTGACGGCAAACCTGTCTTGTCTACCTAATGCCTAGGTGGAGGCTGTTGAACAGGTCAAGCCATTCCTGTGCGCAGGACAGTGTCCAGAACACCTCCGGACCTCGGAAGTGGCACCTGATGAAAGCTGCTTTGAGAAACACATCTGATTCCTCCTCCTCCTCCTCCTCCCACTGGTGGTGATGTCAATAATCAGAGTAAAGGGTTGATGGAGGGGGAGGAGGAGATGGCGAAGTGTTGTCAGCCAGGCAACAATTGCTCTGTGCAATGCGGGAATTTGAGGGGGATCCAGTCCGTCCTCCACTTTAAGTCCCCCATTTTCCTAAGGAGAATCATTAAGGCGGCCAGGAAAAGGAAAGGTATCCGGGAGGTGGTGATAGCAGGGTTTCTCTTTCAGGAAGCAGCCCGGGGGGTGCAGAAGGAGCCGGCACCTCTTTCTTCCCTGTCTCCTCACCCGGGTGGGGGGGGGGCGCTGCTCAGCCACCTACCTGCCACCCAGACCATGTGAAGGGACGTCTCCCACATGCTCTGATTGCGCCCCATAAAGGACTCGTGATGGCTCTCCAGGATTAGAGACTCCACCAGCAGGAAAACCAGGAACCAGAGGTAGGAGGCTGAATGCAGGAGGAATTTTAACACAGGAATCTTCAGCATTTTGCCAATCTGCCATCAGGGAGGGAGGCAAACAGAAGGTGGGTCACACCATGTTTTCAAAAGGGAGGGGATGCATCATTCAGGCTGCTCCTGGTCCCCCAAACTCCTAACCATTCAAGGCAACCCAACTTCTCCAGCTGATGCCCAAGGAGTGCGAGGACTGCGAATCCCAGCATTCCTGGCCAAAATGGCCACTGGCTAGGAATTCTGGGATGTGCAGTCCCAACACCTCTAGAGAGAGCCGGGTTGGGGGATGCTGTGTTCGCTGGTTGTGTGGCGAAGCGGGCACACTTTGCTTCTGAAGGCCAAAGCCAGGAGAAACCTGTATGTGCCGAATGGATTGTTCTGTGTCAATATCTTCAAGTGATACACTCTTCAGTTGTGCATGCAACTGGAGCCTGATGGGGAGGAAGTGGAAAGACACCCTGGCACACCAATTTGGGAACCAGATGCTAGGCTGTAGCAGGGTGGGCATGGAAACACCAACACTATACAATGTGTTATTTTAGGAATGGGCTGGCGCAGTGTTTCTCAAACTTGGCCACTTTAAGACGTGTGGACTTCAACTCCCAGAATTCGGGGAATTCTGGGAGTTGAAGTCCACACGTCTTAAAGTGGCCAAGTTTGAGAAACACGGGGCTAGAGGATTTGGTGGATGGGCAACTGGATGAAGAAAGGCACCCAAGAAGAGGGTGGCCCTGCATCAACCTGGTGGGATGTCCGAGCGGGGTCCTGCAGGGTCCTTCCCGGCGCTCGCCAGCACCTTTGGAGACGACCAGAGGAGGGAGCATCTGGAGGGATTCCTGATGGTCAGAGATCTAAGGCAATGAAATCATCTGCCAAAACGAGGGTGGCCGCTCCTTCGCGGGGGGCTTTCAAATGGGGACAGAGCAGGGAACTGGGCCAGATGACCTTTGTGCCCAATGAAGATGCCAGCGTGGGGCAGCCGTGAAAAAGACCAAGTCCGTGCCAGAACCATTCAGAAAAAGATTGAAAAGAAAACGGCAAACATGTTAATGTCCTCACACAATCTTAGGGTGCATCTGCATCGGGCATATTGTGTTCAATTCTGTTCGCTCCATTTGAAAAAGGGTATCATGGAGCTAGGAAAAGTCAGAAGAGGTACCCAAGTAATCTTGAGATTCCATGCATGGCATGGAGTAAGCGGGCAGGGAGACGTTTTTCTCCCTCCCTCCAAAACTAGGTTCAGAGGTCATCCGGCTGATTGGAAGGTGATTTAAGAGAGAAAAGAAAGCATTTTTTCACACAGCACATATGGATGGTTTCGACATGGGATAAATCCAAGAAGGCCAGGTCTGTCAAGTGTTTCAGACTTGAAGACTCCATGTTACCTTTGGATTGGGGGCAGCGTGCCTCCCGAAGCCAGTTGCAGGGGGGAAACTGGGGTGGCACATAAATTTATTATTATTATTATTATCCTCATTATCATTATCATTAATCAGCAAGAGAGATGTGGGTCTTCATCTCCTGCTCCTGCTTTGCCGCGGCATCTGGCTGGCCACTGTGAGCAGCCAAGTGCTGGGCTGTTCTTTTGTTCACATATATATATATACATATATATATATATATATATATATATATATATATACACATACATACATACATACATACATACATACATACATATACATACACACATACATACATACATACACACACACACACACGTGTATGTGTATGTGTATGTGTATGTGTATGTGTATGTGTATGTGTATGTGTATGTGTATGTGTATGTGTATGTGTATGTGTATGTGTATGTATATATAAGCTGCTCAAAAAAATAAAGGGAACACTGAAATAAGACATCCTAGATCTGAATGAATGAAATATTCGTATTAATTACTTTGCTCATTACATAGTTGAATGTGCTGACAACAAAATCACACAAAAAGCAATGGAAATCAAATGTAAGCAACCCCTGGAGGTCTGGATGTGGAGTTACACTCAAAAATTAAAGTGGAAAAGAACACTACAGGCTGATCCAACGTTGATGTAATGTCCTTAAAACAAGTCAAAATGAGGCTCAGTAGTGTGTGTGGCCTCCACGTGCCTGTATGACCTCCCTACAACGCCTGGGCATGCTCCTGATGAGGTGGCGGATGGTCTCCTGAGGGATCTCCTCCCACACCTGGACTAAAGCATCCCCCAACTCCTGGACAGTCTGTGGTGCAGCGTGGCGTTGGTGGATGGAGCGAGACATGATGTCCCAGATGTGCTCAATTGGATTCAGGTCTGGGGAACGGGCGGGCCAGTCCATAGCATCAATGCCTTCGTCTTGCAGGAACTGCTGGCACACTCCAGCCACATGAGGTCTAGCATTGTCTTGCATTAGGAGGAACCCAGGGCCAACCGCACCAGCATATGGTCTCACAAGGGGTCTGAGGATCTCATCTCGGTACCTAATGGCAGTCAGGCTACCTCTGGCGAGCACATGGAGGGCTGTGCGGCCCCCTAAAGAAATGCCACCCCACACCATTACTGACCCACTGCCAAACCGGTCATGCTGGAGGGTGTTGCAGGCAGCAGAACGTTCTCCATGGCGTCTCCAGACCCTGTCACGTCTGTCACATGTGCTCAGTGTGAACCTGCTTTCATCTGTGAAGAGCACAGGGCGCCAGTGGCGAAGTTGCCAATCTTGTGTTCTCTGGCAAATGCCAAACGTCCTGCACGGTGTTGGGCTGTAAGCACAACCCCCACCTGTGGACGTCGGGCCCTCATACCACCCTCATGGAGTCTGTTTCTGACCGTTTGAGCAGCCACACGCACATTTGTGGCCCACTGGAGGTCATTTTGCAGGGCTCTGGCAGTGCTCCTCCTGTCCCTCCTTGCACAAAGGCGGAGGTAGCGGTCCTGCTGCTGGGTTGTTGCCCTCCTACGGCCTCCTCCACGTCTCCTGATGTACTGACCTGTCTCCTGGTAGCGCCTCCATGCTCTGGACACTACGCTGACAGACACAGCAAACCTTCTCGCCACAGCTCGCATTGATGTGCCATCCTGGATGAGCTGCACTACCTGAGCCACTTGTGTGGGTTGTAGACTCCGTCTCATGCTACCACTAGAGTGGAAGCACCGCCAGCATTCAAAAGTGACCAAACCATCAGCCAGAAAGCATAGGAACTGAGAAGTGGTCTGTGGTCAACACCTGCAGATCCACTCCTTTATTGGGGATGTCTTGCTAACTGCCTATGCTTTCCGCCTGTTGTCTATTCCATGTGCACAACAGCATGTGAAATTGATTGTCAATCAGTGTTGCTACCTAAGTGGACAGTTTGATTTCACAGAAGTGTGATTGACTTGGACTTACATTGTGTTGTTTCAGTGTTCCCTTTATTTTTTTGAGCAGTGTATATATATATGTAATTTTATATTGTTATTATTGATATTTATTGTTTTAATTCTTTTAAATTGTTGTGAACCGCCCAGGGTCCCTCCTTGTGGGGGAGATGGGCGGGATATAAATGTAATAATAAATAAAATAAAATAAACAAATATCCCTTCAACGATATAACAGTCCTGGGATTCACAGAACAGGGCAGGGGCAAAGGAGAATGTCACCTGCACTCAAGCTGTTCAGAGAAGCTGCAAATGCGATCCCCACCCCCACCCCGTGCCCTCTCTGCTCACCCCCACTGCCACAAATACGCACCGGTTGGCCCAGTCGGGAGGCCAGGAACCCACCTTGGATTTGGGGGCAAACCAGTAGGTCAGGCACAAGAAGGGCATGGCCAGGAAGATGGAGCAGGAAATGAACACCTTCCAGAGGCTTTTGCTGCCCCGCCAGCTGGGCAGGCTCCCGCACCAGATGGACGACAGGACTTGCTGACAGATGGGGTGAGCTACAAACTGAGCAGGGAGGGAAGCAGGACAGAAGGAGAGTTGGGTCCAGTATCTGGTTTCCAGCTGGGTTCAGCCCAAGGCTTCCAGAAGCCCGCAGGCAGGAAAGAAGCCCTGCATTAGCCTTCAGGATGACCGATGATATCCTGGGATAAGCCTCTGTCCCCACCCCCGAATTCGCAAAGCACGTTGGCCCTTCCCACTGGATGCCACACACAAGGAGGCCTTTTCCTGGAGAACATGGCCAGGCCCCTTCCATCCATCCATCCATCCATCCATCCATCCATCCATCCATCCATCCCTGTCCCCCTTGCCTGGGATTATTACACACACTCCTCTATTGCGTGTAACGCTCCCATGCAACCCAGTCAGGGATGAAAGGAAGGCTGCCTGGCCATGTTTCAAACCACTCTTTTACAAAGGCACGATTGTGACCCGAGAACGGCAAGGGACTAGACCCTGCGGCCTCTCTTTCTTGAAGGGCCAGGCCCCCCTCTCTTCCCTCCTGGCAGATCCCCCCCAGCCTGCCACCGCCTGCTCTCCAGCGGTCTCACCCGCTTCTGGTTGTAGTTGACTGCCAGACGGAGCCTGGCCAAGTTGGGGATCCCCTCCTCGAAGGCCTGGTCGTCCATGTCCTCGTCCACAGCGTCGTCCCCCAGCTCGTTCAGGACGGCCGTCACCTCGCTCTGGTTGCGACACATGCCCACCAGCTCAAAGGCAAACTCCTGGCACAGCTGCTCCAGCGCCACGTAATCCGGCTGGATCAGAGGAGAGGGAGAAGGGGCTTGTGAGGGCCTCCAGAGAGCCCCCCGCCGCCCCCCCCGCTCTGCTGCCTCACGCAGAGGAGGACGAGGCTGCTGGGGCCCCTCGGCTTTGCCCCAGACGGAGAACGCAAGGGACAGCGGGAGGAGCAGAGATTCTAGGCAGACTGGCGCTGCTGGGCAAAGTATCTCTTCTGCAGCCAGAACAACCTTTCCTGCTACTCCCCTTTGAACACTGCTTTTTACTTTGGGCGCCTTCCAGTCAGTGCTGACTCCTGGTGACTGCCTGGAGAAGTCCCTGCAGTTTTCTTGGCAAGGTGTTTCGGAAGTGGTTTGCCATTGCCCGCTTCCTAGGGCTGAGAGTGAGCGACTGGCCCAAGGTCACCCAGCCGGCTTTCGTGCCTAAGGAGGGACTAGAACTCTCAGTCTCCTGGTTTGCCATTGCCTCCTTCCCAGGGCTGAGAGTGAGCGACTGGCCCAAGGTCACCCAGCCGGCTTTCGTGCCTAAGGAGGGACTAGAACTCTCAGTCTCCTGGTTTGCCATTGCCTCCTTCCCAGGGCTGAGAGAGAGCGACTGGCCCAAGGTCACCCAGCCGGCTTTCGTGCCTAAGGAGGGACTAGAACTCTCAGTCTCCTGGTTTGCCATTGCCTCCTTCCCAGGGCTGAGAGTGAGCGACTGGCCCAAGGTCACCCAGCCGGCTTTCGTGCCTAAGGAGGGACTAGAACTCTCAGTCTCCTGGTTTGCCATTGCCTCCTTCCCAGGGCTGAGAGTGAGCGACTGGCCCAAGGTCACCCAGCCGGCTTTCGTGCCTAAGGAGGGACTAGAACTCTCAGTCTCCTGGTTTGCCATTGCCTCCTTCCCAGGGCTGAGAGAGAGCGACTGGCCCAAGGTCACCCAGCCGGCTTCGTGCCTAAGGCGGGACCAGAACTCACAGCCTCCCAGTTTCTAGCCTATGCCTTAACCACTGCACCAACTGGCTCTCTTCAAATATCACAGAACTGTAGTTATTTGCATATCATGATCCTGCCGAGGATGAAGCCTCTGATGCAAATATCATCTTTTAGAATCTATTTCATGCAAAAGCATAAAAGAAAATGTGTCTGCTCAGGGGAGGGGCCATAGCTCTGCAGTCAGCTGCAGGATCTTTTGCAGAACGTTATGCAAAATAACGTTATAATAAAGATTTGATCATTTTAAATTTAAAACATGGTCTTACAGTAGGTACCCAATCCTGAAGCCTTGGAAAGCCAACTGGAAGGGAAACTAATCACGGAAACTAATCACGGGAGGGAAGAGCCTCCCCCTCCCCATGGCAAACGTCCCTCCTTCCTGAAATTTCAAAAGCCAAAGGGGGAGGGGTCTGAATCCACATCCATAAGTTTCCAGGATGTTGGACTGATGGCTCAAATGGCCCCACTTATGTGTAGGATCCTGAGGCTTTTGATGTCTTCTGTCTCCTTGAAAGGCAGAAGAAGCCTGAGGCCATGAAAAGGGAGGAATGATGCAGACCAGAGAAGAGGACCGATGCCCCCGCCATTTCCCCCGCCATTTCCCACGACATTTCCCCCTGCAGCCCCCCCCCCCCCCCCCGCACAGACCGACCTTGAACTCTGGCTCCTTCTTGGATAGCCATTTCAGCTCCCGGCTGAGTTTGAAGGCGGTCAGCATGGGATCCTCGCTGGCGATGGAAAGGTAGGCCCGGCTGGCGATGCCTTTGTAGGTGTTGATGCGGGAAAGCGAGAACTTGAGCAGGTCAAACTTGCGCCCGTTCGAGCACTCCAAGCAGGCGCAGGAGACCTTGTGCGGCCGGGAAATGGTGTGGCCCTTCTTCATCAGCATGTCCACAATTTCGTAGAGATCCTTCTCACAAGCCAAGGTGAGAGGGGTCACGCCAGGGGCAAAACGGGAGTTGTCAATCGAGTTATCGAAGAAGGCCATGGAGAAGGATTTGATGTCCATCTTGCAACCCTTCTCTTGGTCAAGCCTATCCAGCAGCTGCTTGACCACATTGGGCTGGTTGGTGTCCACGGCCACCAGCAGGGCCTCGTGGACCTGCCGGAAATCAAACTTCACAAAGCGCAGCAATGTCCTGGTGATCTCCGCCCCGCCGGTGCGGATGGCCAGGTTGAGAGCCTCTCGCCAGGCCCGATCTTCAGCATCGTCCAGCTGCCGCAGGATCCCGTCGCTCACTTGCAACAGCTGCTGGATCTTCGTCAGCTGGCCATCCTGAATGGCACTGAGGAGGCCTTCGGGAAACTTCAGCTTCTTGTTCACTATCTCCTTCCAGTTGGCCGGCTAAGGGAAAGGCAGAAAAGCCATTCTTTGCATCGGTATAAAACGAGGTTGAACGAATTAATAGCACCATCATTATATATCCCATTGCCATGAGTTCCTACAGGATCAGCACACTAAGGCTGCAAGGAGACAGAGCAGAGAAAGGCAGCGGATGCTCCTCCAGTCCTTTGCCAATGGCTTGGAGCCTTCCAGACCGGTCTCTCTCCCTCTCTCCCTCTCCCTCTCCCTCTCCCTCTCCCTCTCCCTCCCCCTCTCCCACTCCCTCCCCCTCTCCCACTCCCTCCCCCTCACCCTCTCCCCCTCCCCCTCTCCCTCTTTCCCTTTCCCCCTCTCCCTCTCCCTCCCCCTCCCCCTCTCCCTCTCCCTCTCCCCCTCTCCCACTCCCTCCCCCTCTCCCTCTCTCCCTCTCCCTCTCCCTCTTTCCCTTTCCCCCTCTCCCTCCCTCCCCTCCCCCTTCCCCTCTCCCTCTCCCTCCCCCTCTCCCCCTCTCCCTCTCCCTCCCCCTCTCCCCCTCTCCCACTCCCTCCCCTCCTCCCTCTCCCCCTCCCCCTCTCCCTCTTTCCCTTTCCCCCTCTCCTCTCCCTCCCCTCCCCTCCCCCTCTCCCTCTCCCTCCCCCTCTCCCCCTCTCCCACTCCCTCCCCCTCTCCCTCTCTCCCTCTCCCTCTCCCTCTCCCCCTCTCCCTCTTTCCCTTTCCCTCTCTCCCTCTCCCTCTCCCACTCCCTCCCCCTCTCCCTCCCTCTCCCTCTCCCTCTCCCCCTACCCCTCTCCCTCTTTCCCTTTCCCCCTCTCCCTCTCCCTCTCCCTCCCCCTCCCCCTCTCCCACTCCCTCCCCCTCTCCCTCCCTCTCCCTCCCCCTCTCCCCCTCCCCCTCTCCTCTTTCCCTTTCCCCCTCTCCCCTCTCCCTCCCCCTCCCCCTCCCCCTCTCCCTCTCCCTCCCCCTCTCCCCCTCTCCCACTCCCTCCCCCTCTCCCTCTCTCCCTCTCCCTCTCCCCCTCCCCCTCTCCCTCTTTCCCTTTCCCTCTCTCCCTCTCCCTCTCCCTCCCCCTCTCCCTCTACCTCTCCCTCTCCCTCTCCCTCTCCCTCTCCCTCTCCCTCTCCCCCTCCCCCTCTCCCTCTTTCCCTTTCCCCCTCTCCCTCTCCCTCCCCCTCCCCCTCCCCCTCTCCCACTCCCTCCCCCCTCTCCCTCCCCTCTCCCTCTCCCTCTCCCCCTCCCCCTCTCCCTCTTTCCCTTTCCCCCCTCTCTCCCCTCCCCCTCCCTCCCCCTCTCCCTCCCCCTCTCCCTCCCTCCCTCTCCCTCTCCCCCCTCCTCCCCCTCTCCCTTTCCCTTTCCCCCTCTCCCTCCCCCCTCCCCCCTCCCCCCTCCTCTCCCTCTCCCTCCCCCTCTCCCCCTCTCCCCCTCCCTCCCCCTCTCCCTCTCTCCCTCTCCCTCTCCCCCTCCCCCTCTCCCTCTTTCCCTTTCCCTCTCTCCCTCCCCCTCTCCCTCCCCCTCCCCCTCTCCCTCTCCCTCTCCCTCCTCCCTCTCCCTCTCCCTCTCCCTCTCCCTCTCTCTCCAAAATCATCTGCACTGTAATTCCTTGGGAGCCACCATTTGTAGTGGCAGCGAGAGTCAGGGCAACCTGTATCATGCTTGTGGATGCCCTGATGGACGTCCATATTGTAATGGCAATCAAAAATGATTAACTGTGTAATAGGAAGTCATGAAGTACAGAAGCATAACGGAATGTCCTGTAATCTTCCTTGTCAAACATGGTTGTTTGCTAGATTGTTTGCTGTTGCAAAGATTGACTGCAGGAATGGGACAATGGGCGGGCAATTGCTCTTAGAAACTAAAGTAATTGGTTTAGAGTTTATTAAACTTAGAGAATGGTAAAGTATATAAAGGACAGTGACGGAGTGTGCTTTGTGTAGAAATGGTATAAAAAGGACAGCTTTGCTTGGGCTCAGGGCTCCCCCCTTTGAGGAGAGTCCCGCGTGTCATTTTAGAGCTCTGTAATAAAGTGGATAAAACCTGATCTCTGTCTTGGTGTTTTACTGGAGTTGCGCCACGTCCCGAACCCAACTCCGGGGGTCTAAATTACACCCCCAACGGCAGTGGGCACCAGTGAAGAGCGGTGGGTGAGTGGGGGCTGCTGGTGGGGAGGGACAGGAGTAACATCAGATCCCAAGGGAGCGTCGGCATAGGAGGGGAAAGGAAGGTGAACGTGGCAGAGGAGAACGTCCGCTGCCCGGAAGGCTGGCCTAGACCCGTAGGTTAAATCCCCAAGGAGGGAGGGTCAGACTGGACGGCAGGAGGAACCCTCCGACTCTGAGCAGGCCGCCCCATTAAATGGTGAGTTTGCCCTCATTGGAGGTCATCAGTCAGAGACGCTGTGCTGGATCCGGCCCTGAAGGGGGGGGGGGTTCTGGGGCTGGATAGGATGGGCCTCTTAGGTCCCCTTCAAGTCTATGATTCTACAGCGCTGGAGAAGTCTGCGACCCCCTCGCTCCTCACGCAGCCTCTCTCTCTCTCTCTCGCGCTTGGAGCCCGGGAGACTTCTCCAGAAGCTGACCTTCTCCCCAGGGCAGGGCCCTGCTCCTGAGGCCACCTCCGGGAGGGGTGGGGGTCTGCAGGCTCCCCCTTGAAGTTGCCGGCTGGATTTCCACCCCACCCTCACCCTCAGCAATCCCGCCCCAACCCAGACGCGAAGGCTGCCAACCTGGGGGTCTGCATGGTTGCGAGCAGGAAAGGGGCCCGATGACGTTTTGCAGACCACCTTCTCGTTTTGTAAAACTCTCCAGCCTGCTTTCAATGGGAGGGGGGTTGTTGCTCATGTCACCCCTTTGGTGCAGTTATTACAGGACTTTTCCGATATAGGCTCGTTTTTGTTGTATTTCTCATTCCATCCTATACCCTGGCTCTCTCTCGTGAGGAGGCTTTGCCTCGAAAGCTTGTGTGAAAATCCTGTACATAAATGAAATGCTCGGCTGGGGGAGGGGAAGGAACGGGCTACGAGGAGGAAGGGGGTCGGTGGGAGAAAACCCGCATTTTGCAAACGGGCCTTCGACCTCCACCCTGTCATTCTCTTACGAGACACTAGGTGGCACTCTAGGCTCTTCGGCAGCCAGATGCCTCGTCCACGATCGCACAATGGCTCAGCTGGCTGTGGATGATGGGAGTTCCATCCAGCAAATTTGGAGGATAACGGGCTCTATGAATGGGGCTAAATGCCTGCTGTGATCGAGGGCTCACTCTGAGAACCGACATGGCCGGTCTGGCCTCTCCGCACAGGCCCTTTGTGTGTTATGTGAGCCCAGAGGGCTGGGTGAGTTTGGGGGAAAGCAAAATAATTTGGGGTCTAGAGCCCCCGCCCAAGCAACGGTGTCTGCAGGGAAGCGGTCAAAAAAGTCAAGACAGTGCCACAAGGTGGCATCGCTGGTAAATAGGGCAGGTCTTTGATCTCAGAGCTGTGGCCGCCAGCTTGACTCTTTTGACTCGCTGCCCCCCAGGAAAGATGGCAGGGATGGAGGCATTTTAGCTTAGGGGGGTCCCTTCCCTGTGGACGGGCGCTGGGGGGACCCCCTCAGCCACTGAAATTCCCGGGGTGGGGGGGCTTGGGGCCAGTCACTCTCCCTCGGATTGACCTACCTCACAGGGCTGGTGTTGAGGGGAAGGGAGGAGGGAGCGTGACCTCCCCCCCTTGAGGAGTACAGAGCTCACTAATGATTGAATAAATTGGAGGGCATCTGGTCGGAGGAAGCGGGCCCCGGTGATTTCTGAGGCTGTCGTCATGCGTTCCAATTTGGTGTCCCCCCCCCCCCCCCGCAAGGGCTCTGCGCCTTCTGGCCGACGAGGCCCGGAGCCCGGCCGGCCCAGGGGCAGCACGAAGCCCCTTTGCTGCGCCCCCGCCCCGCCGAGCCCTTTGCGGGAATCCCCGGGGCCCGGCGGGGAGGCAAAGGCGCTCCTCGGGGCGGCACTTCTTGCAGAGGAAACTTGGGGGGGGGGGGGTAAAGTGGCCCAGCCATACCGGAGCCCCTCCCTCTCTTCTTCTCCCCAAGTGGGGGAGCCCTTCCGCTTCCCCTTTGGGAGGGACCCTGAGCTCCGTGGCTGCACGGGGGGCGCAGGGGGGCTGGGGGGCTGCAGGGCACATCTGAGGACGCCTAACCGCCTTTGGCAAAGGATGCGGCCTGAAGACGGGTGCCCAGCAGCTCGTGGGCAAGGAAGGGAGCCGGCCCGCGTCGGGGAGGAGAAGAGTCCGGGGTGGCACCCACGAGGGAGGGCAGCAGGCTGGGGCGACGGCAGGGAGGCGCCGGGCAGGACGCGGGCAGGTCCTGGGCGCTGCGGCCCCTTCGCCGGGCTGGGAGGTTTCCAGCGGGGATGCTCAGCCCTGCCGCTGCCGGGACCAGACGCCGCCCGCCCGCCCGGGCCGGACCTCCGGGGGCCGAGGGGCCCATCCGCAGCACCGGGCGGGGGGGCCCCGCTGAGCACTTACCGAGATGCCCTCGTACTCTGTCGCCATCGCGCCCCCCGCCGAGGTGACCGGGGGGGCTCCAGACCCTCCCGCCGAGCGCCCGGTCCCCGCGAGTCAGCGAGGGCTCTCCGCCATCCGGGCCGTCGCCGTCCGCTGCAGCGCCCGGCCCGAGCCGCCCCGGCGAGGCTTGTTTTTCCCTGCCCAGGGCGCCAGCGGGCGGGAGGAGCCACGAGCCCACCTGCCGAGCCCCGGGGGGCCGGGTTGCCACACGAGCGCCCCGGGCAGCCTCTCTGGGGAGGGAGGGGGGGGAGGGAGGGAGGGAGCCACAGGTGGCTGCCTGGCGGCCTGGGCTCCCCTGCCCCCCCCCCCCCGCTCCCAGACCGGGCTGGCACTCCGGAGGGCTCTTTCTTGCGCAACTGCTTCGGAGGCAGGAATTTCTAAGGGAGGGGGGTCTGCAAGGATTTCCTTTAGGAGTATAATGGGCTGGTGGTCCCAGGGCAGTCTGTTCGCGGCCCGGTGATCAGCAGGAGCGTCTTCCTACTCTTCGGAAATAGCTTTCAAGAAACACTTAAGGCGCCCTAACAATGCAACTCTGCAGGTAGAAAGCTGGAGGTTTGGCCCTGGGGCAACCAGCACGGGGAATCTGCCTGCTGGGCAGAAGCTGTGGGCAAGCGCCTCAGGTCTTAGGGGCACATTCAAGGGAGCTGAGAGTGTCAGATGCTTTGGAATTCCAGCCTAGGCAAGGACACCCGGCATTCCAAGCTGTGGCCTTTCCCTGGTGGAAAACGGGGGTCTCCTGATGCAGGACCACCCCCCAAGAAGGAAGAGGACAGTGCCTAAGGCGGTTAACCTGGCCTTGGAGGCGGAGGAGGTCTCTGGCCCCAAGGATCGGCCCCCAGGGAGCTCTGGGCGAGCAAGGCTGCCACAATCGGGGAGAAAGGATCTGTGGTGGGCCAAAGGCACACCTGTGAAGTTGACAGCCATCGACAGCGCCTGGGAGGGAATGATGGGGAGGAACCACCGAGGATGGGAAGAAAAGCAGCCCGCCAGTCAGGTGAGGGACAGGGGTGGGTTGCTGTAACGCGGGACCCCGAGAGAGCTTCTTTGGAACACACAGAATGAGCCGAACTGTGGGTGTGGCAGCTGGTCAGATTTGTGAGGTGCTGGGCTGCATTTCGGGGGAAGCTGGCCTCCACCTAGGTCCTAGGAAATGGACTTCTCTTGACCGGAGGGGGTGGGGAGGTGGGCAGAGAAGCAGACTGCTGACTTGACCTCTGGATGGTTTGGGACAGTATCGGAACAAGGAAGGAGTAATAGGAATGTTCCCCGCCTTGAGTTATTTATAAAAAGAATAAAGGCGGGATAGAAAATAAAATAAACAAACAAAGAAATAAATAAAAAGCTTGAAGACAACGTCAGAGACCATGGTGGATGGCTCCATGCTGGGGGAATTGGAACTCGGGTGGGCAAGTCCCTAGACGGGAGAACAGTGCTAAGGTGGGACTGGCCAAGCCTTGATGGACTACTTACGCCTTGTTAGGAGGCGCATGGATGGGTGGGAAGCGTGCTCCTGGGAAGCCGTTATGTGGAACGAAGCACCGGGCGCGGTGGGTCTCCCACGTGCTGGAAGTCGGTCCGAACCTGGCCAGCTGGACTGTGAGCAGGGAAAGGGCATGAAGTAGGAGGGGGGGGGTATAAATGAGTGGAGTTTTTAGTTTAGAAAATGAACAAGTGGTAAACCTGAATTTGTTTCTCTATGTCGTAAGTCTCCGGATAAAAAAGAGCACGTTGAGTGACTGGTGATGGTTCCGTTTCATGGGATGCGTCCAGATAGAAATGGGATCTGTCGGGGTTGCTTTAATTTGGATTCTCTCCCAGAGCCCCCCCCCCCCCCCCCCCCGCTCGACAGTTCTGTGATTTCTCTGGCGTCCATGACCCAACTGACTACAAAGCTGAAAGCAAGAACTGCATAGATTTTTTGTGGGGGGGGGGGGAGATTTTTTGCTTTGTATTCTTTGGCTTCATTTAGAGCCCTTGCGTGTTTCATCCAAAGTCTGCTGAATTGTTTGTGTATTGTGGTCTCTAACTCAAGAAAAGATGGCAGCCTGAATCTTTGCCAGTTTGTTCCAAGCCAGTCAGATATGAGCCTCCCCTGGCATTAGCATCAAACAGTTTTAAAGATGATCCCAAGTAGAGTTGGGGCGTCTCTGCTCAGGCTGAATCGTGCCTTGCGGGCAGCACAAAGTGAGTCTTTCAGCAGGAGAGGAAGAAGCATTTGATACATCTTGATCAGGAGCAGACGGGCTGAGAGAGACAACATGCCAGGGTGTCTTTGGGCTCGAGCCACGTGCCCCCACAAACCCAGTTCTTTTAATCGTGTCTCATACGCTGTGGTCTACAGTCCTCCCACCAGCTTGGTAGCGCTGAACTCACTCCAGTGGGTCACTGTCCTTTTTGAACGACACTGCCCAGAACTGGGCCCAGGACTCCAAACGGGCAGAGTAGAGCAGAGCAATTACTTCCTGTGATCTGGATTAGTGCCACCCAAGATAGCATTGGCCTTTTTAGCAGCTGCAGCACGTTGCTGGCTTCCGCTTAACTTGTGGTTGACAAAGGCCCCCAGATCCCTTTCAGATGGTCCTACTGCCAAGCCAGGTCTCCCCCACTCAGGACTTGTGCCTTTTACTTCTCCTCCCCAGATGCAGAACTTCACGTTCCTCCTTGTTCAATTCCAGACGATTCATTTCAGTCTGCTGCTCAAGCCTGCCCAGATCTTGCTGGATCTCCGCTCTGTCCCCTCCAAAGTATTAGTCACCCCTCCAAGCCTTATGCCTTCCGCAGCCTTGAAAAGCGTCCCCTCAACTCCCTCATCCAAGCCCTGATTAAAAGGCTGGACAGCCCCGGGCCCTCCACTCAATGCTTCCCCCCAAGCTGATGTCCAGCCTTTAAACAAGCACGTTGGGTGCAGCCATCCAGCCAGCTGTGAGTCCATCTGACCATATTTTACCATTTTGAGAAGGTGTGACGATCCACCCCCTTTGATGTCAATTCAGAAGCTCTTACCACAAGCCATAGTAGGGTATGAAAGAATTCTTTTTATTGATACATGTGGGTAGAATCAATGCAAAGAGCAGACTGAACAAAAGGCGGGAAATTGCAACCTTAAACCTTCCAGTTCCCACTCACCCCTCATCCCCCTCCCCTCCTGACCTGGCTCCCAAAACACTAAACTGTTGCTCCTTTGAAGTTCCAGATGGATGGCCTTGGAGCCCGGCATCTTTCTTCTCCAGCGCCAAAGCAGACATGCCGCCGGTTGCTCTGTTGTCTGGCACTCTACTTACTTACTTACTACAGGCCTCTCACTAACCTAATTACTACAAGGCCCATCTATCTATAACAAACTAAAATCCTTAACTAATCCCAAACTAATCTAACTACCGATCCTGATGGCAGGATGCCATCCTGACAGAAGGAGAATATCAGGAGACAGCCTGTTAAAGGCTTTGCTGAGGTCCAGGTACACTGTATCTCCATCTTTTAAGCATCTGTTGAAGACCATACATTCAGCCAGGCCTTCTTCCCTGGATGAAAGTCATGTTTTCTTCCTTTCGCCTTTTAAATTAATACAGGTAGTCCTCACTTAACGACCATTCGTTTAGCAACGGTTTGGACTTAACGATGGTGCTAAAACCCAACTTAGAGCTGGTCCTCGCACTTATGACTGTTTTTATTTATTTATTTATTTATTTTTCGATTTCTATTACCGCCCCATCTCCCCCAAAGGGGACTCTGGGCGGTTTACAAAACAGACTGTTGCAGCGTCCCCACGGTCACGTGATTGCGATTCAGGCACTTGGCCACCGGTTTGCATATACAACCGTGGCAGCATCCCGTGGTCACGTGGCCGCCATTTTCGACCTTCCCAGATGGTTTACCCCAAGCAAACCTAATGGGGAACCATGTGATTTGTTTAACGACTGCCGCAAAAATGTTCGTAAAATCAGGTCAGATTCGCTTAACGACCACATCGCTTAGTGACCAAAATTCCGGTCCCAATTGTGGTGGTTAAATGAGGAGTACCTGTATGGCTTTATCCTCTTTGAATGTGTTTAATTGTGCATTTACATTTTGTAAAGCACTTGAGATGATTTTGTATAGGAAATGGTATATATGCAATTATAACCATCATCACAGGAACAGACCACAGAGAGCGGGAATGCCTGTCCACCCCCAGGAAGGCCAGGACAACCCAGATGCTTTGCCTGGGGGGCGGCAAGATTGGTGGCTGAAAAGGTTATAATGGTGTTTTGAATGTAACACACAAAATCTGAATGGGAAAAGATTATATAGTCCCCACAGAAATGGATTAGGAATAAAAATGAATTTTACCCAGAATCCCTTTACGAACAATGGTCCATCCGGCTGACTTTCTGTTCTTCCTCAGGAAATATGAGGTAATAACTGTGGGGAGGGGGCAGGAATGGTGGCCTAGTTGTGGTTATGCGGTAGCCAAGGGGTCCCTTCTATCTTAAACAGAAAAAGTAGAATTGTGCTCTGAAAAGCAGAGCTATCTAGTCGGGTGCCTCCTGGATCAGTCAGTGAAAAGACAGACGCTCCCGTGAGAAGCTTGAGGAGCAAGTTCTACCCCTGTCCATCCTTGCCCAATCTCTGTGGGTTTCTGATGAAAAGAATGAGCCAATCCCACTGCTTTATTCCTTAAGGCTGTAAAATGGGAGGACTTTAGGGCTGAAATGCAGTGATCGGTTCTGATCCACAAACAAGTATTTGAGAAGAGCTCTCTTGGGTCAGAGCAAAGGTCTTTCCAGTTTTGGGGGGAGGGAGGACTTTGCTTTGCTGCCCAAAGCCATCACCACTGGGAAACCAGTGTTCCACAAAGGAACCACGAAGAAGCAGAATCCATGGGCCCAACTATGGGGGAAAGGGAGTAGATGGTGGGGTGGTTTCTCAGCTGCTGTGTTTCGTTCTCCTGATCAATGTGCGTGTGCTTACTCGACCCCACCACCTGGCTCCCTGCTGATGTGAAAGTATGGCAAATCCTTGTCTCTGCTCCCCATCCTTCATGCAACCTTCATCCATACCTGGAAGCCTCCTGAGGACATCCCCAACAGATAAAGCACCAGGATCGCCTCCATTGTCTGCTGCTGAAAAAGGCCATACAGTATGTTTGTGACAATGAAGTAGCAGAAGCGAGAATGAAGCTCCAAAAAAAAACACGTTGTCAAACAAAAGACACATATGTGCATTAACAAGTTCAGCAGATGCTTCCCTAAATGAAGCTCGATGGTAACATAGACTCCAGCCGCACCTAATTAAGAAACATTTGAGGTAGGATGAGACTCATCCATAGAATGCCCCTGTTCCCTCCAAAGTCAACCTACACAAGTCATCCATGATAGGAAAAGAAACGCCTGTGTCCTTCTCAACCCAAGCTCACAAGCCTAGCAAAGTTCTGCTACCTCTTAGTAACTCAGGCATCTAGTCAGCCACGTAATAGTCACACTGCAAGAAGAAGGTGCCTCTGCCCGGCCCTGAACTAGCCCTCCGGTTACTTCCTCCTCATCCTCTCTCTGCTTTGGAGTTGGTTCATGTAGTGTTTTAGGATAATGCATTGTGTATGGTTCCTTCTGCAGGACATAGGCATGGAATCGTTGCCTTCACAGATCCCAGGAAACCCATAAAGGTTTGCTTCTGATTCGACACAATGTGTGAACTCAGTCAGTGTGGCACAGCAGGATCACACTTGCCACAATGAGTGCATGCACACACCCTGCTACACCAGAAGCAAATCCATCCCATTATGGTGACACAGATACACATGCACGAATGAAATGACTGCAGTCTCGTTTGAGAATCCAGATGTCGCAAAATCCTGCCAATCTTTTTTAATCCCTTTCTTTTGGAAATCAGCGGACTCATTCAAGATCCATGGCTTAAAAATCCTGCTTTAATATCATGCATGTCCTACCAAAGAGTCCACATTTAAAGGACGATCAGCACCCAGCCATTTATGTAGTTGTTCATTTATTGTAAAAGGTTAAAGGTTTTCCCCTGCACAGTCGTGTCCGACTCTAGGGGCCGGTGCTCACATCCGTTTGTTAGCCGAAGAGCCAGCGCTGTCCGAAGACGCTTCTGCGGTCATGTGGCTGGCATCATCTATCATCTGTCATCTGTCATCTGTCATCTGTCATCTGTCATCTGTCATCTGTCATCTGTCATCTGTCATCTGTCATCACAGCCGAGTGGCTGTGGATGGATGGCTTAGCGTCTTCTGGGAAATTATCATCTTTGGTTCTCGATGGGGTAGCACTACCCCGTTCAGAACCGGTGCGGAATCTGGGGGTTCTTCTAGACTCACGACTCCTGCTCGAAGAGCAGGTGGCAGTCGTGGCTAGGAGGGCTTTTGCGCAACTTCGGTTGGTGCGCCAGTTACGCCCATTCCTGGAACGCGATGCCCTCCGTACAGTCACTCATGCTCTCGTCATCTCCCATGTAGATTATTGCAATGCGCTCTACATGGGGCTACCCTTGAAAACTATTCGGAAGCTTCAGCTAGTGCAGAATGTGGCCGCGCAGGCAGTTTTAGGTGCTCCAAGATCTGCACATGTAACACCATTGCTCCGTGAGCTGCATTGGGTGCCGGTTTGCTTCCGGGTCCAATTCAAGGTGTTGGTTATCACCTTTAAAGCCCTACATGGCATGGGGCCAGAATACCTGAGGGACCGTCTTATCCCCATGTTATCGACCCGCCCCATGCGGTCATTCAGAGAGGGCCTGCTACGAACCCCATCAATTAGAGAATGCCATCTGATGGGGTCTAGGAGGCGGGCCTTCTCTGTGACAGTGCCCACTTTATGGAACACCTTGCCCCCAGAGTTGAGACAGATCTCCTCCCTCCCAACCTTTAGGAAAGAGCTGAAGACCTGGTTCTGCCGCCTGGCATGGGAAGGAGGAAGGGATAGTCTCTCATGGAGATGGCTAATCCCTTAATTGATGTCCTTCTTTTAACTAATATCTTACCCATCTGGATTATACTTATTTTATATTGTTTGTAATTTTATATATAGATTTTAATTATTGTCCTGTAAACCGCCCAGAGTCCCTTAATTGGGAGATTGGCGGGGATAAATTTGAATAATAAATAAATAAATAAATCTATCATCAAATACACTGGTATATGCTGTTAGTTTCGCCATTGCTACATATTCTCCAAGTTCCCAATCAGATATTGTCGGTACTGTGTCTTTTTTTCCAGCACTGGGCAAAATTTGTCCTTGCAGCGGTCAGCCTGTATCTTAATAAATTATGGTATTTTTTATTGATGTGTTCTAGAATTATATGAAGACCATTATTTATTGAACTAATAACTTTGGGCTCTGAAATGAAGCAAGGTGTTGTAGAAAATTCTTGTGTTCCCACAGAGGGATTTCTTATTCCTGCTTTTGGAGGACATTGGGAACTGAGAGGCATCAGTTCCTTTGCAAACCTTCACTGCCTCAAGTTAGCATCCTAAATATTCGGAAGTTCAGAAAGCAATGTTTATTTTTTTTCCAGTCACAATCTCTCGAGGAAGGCTATGTTAGAGTGTAGAAACTTTCACTGGACTGCATTGTTCATGGGAAACTGGCTCTACCTTCATAAGGACTAGAACACATAACATGACATGTGTTAAAAAGTGGGGCCTGAACAAATAAGGGGTGCTTATCAGAGACGAGCATTGCAGTGCACTACAGCCATTATCTTGCTATAAAATATCTTGTAAAAACAGGTTCACTGCCCTGGGGGGGACGTTATTTTATTTTTGGCATGTAAACCTTTGCCTACTGGATGGCAAAGGCAAAGTGGAATTCAAATTGTTGTATTGGCAGTATTGTATTGCCCTGCCATGTGACACACATTCCAGTTAATTCAAAGTTGAAGTGAAAGAACAATAATTGAGACAAATTATTTTGCCACCATGATTGCAAATTATTGAATAGCACAATCGAACAATTAAGGCAGTAAAAAAAATAAGTTGCATTTTACAAGAGATTGCAATTCACACTAATAATATTTACATTGATAATTTTGATTTCCCGAATATTTAAGGGCATTTAAAAAAAAAATGACTATGCAAAACCGACCGGCTTTAGATTCTGTATTAGCAGCAAGGGGAAGCGTTTGTGCCCTGATAGAGTAAGACTACTGTATTTTTATTACAAATGATACTAAAAATGTTAATGAGGTTATGGATGATATAGAAAATTCAGTACAAATATTAAAAAGGTAAATGTAAAGGTTTCCCCTGCACAGTCGTGTCCGACTCTAGGGGCCGGTGCTCATCTCCGTTTGTTAGCCGAAGAGCCAGCGTTCTCCGAAGACGCTTCCGCGGTCATGTGGCCGGCATGACGCATGTGGAACGCTGTTACCATCCCACCAAAGTGGTCCCTATTCATCTACTTGCATTTGCATGCTCTCGAATTGCTAGGTTGGCAAGAGCTGGGGCGAGTGCGGGAGCTCACTCCGTCACGCGGGGCTAGGGATTCGAACCTCCGAACTTGCACATAACACCTTTACTCCACGAGTTGCACTGGGTGCCAGTTTGCTTCTGGGTCCAATTCAAGGTGTTGGTTATCATCTTTAAAGCCCTACATGGCATGGGACCAGGGTACCTGAGGGACCGTCTCATCCCCGTTACATCAACCCATCCCACCCGGTCATGCAGAGAGGACACGCTACGAGCCCTGTCTGTAAGAGAGTTCCATCTGACGGGGTCCAGGAGGCGGGCCTTCTCTGCAACGGCGCCCGCCCTTTGGAATATCCTGCCCCCAGCGTTGAGGCGGGCTTCCTCCCTCCCGGCCTTCCGGAAAAATCTGAAAACCTGGTTCTGCCACCTAGTGTGGGAGGGGAAAGGCAACAGCTCCTCCTGGGGGTGGTTAGTATCATAATGCCCTCCCCATTGTTTGAGATTGATTTGCCAGATTGGATTATGATGATTGATGATTGTAATTTTATACTTGTATTTTAATCCTAATTTTTATTGTAAGCTGCCCAGAGTCCCCCGTTTGGGGGAGATGGGCGGTCATATAAATTTAAATAATAAATAAATAAATATTTTATTTATTTTAGTTCTTTATTCGATTTATCACTGCCCAACTCCCTTAAGAGGGACTCTGGGCGGTTTACAATCAAATATATATTTAAAGGAAAGCTGTGAGGGATTCAGTCTGAGACTTCACCATCCAGACGTGTTACCATCAGAACTTGGCGCCTCATCTTTCCCAAACCCCTTGCAAACCTGGCCGATGTGTACTGGGGAAAAGTGAGTAAAAAAGTCTGTGTGCCTGTGTGCACGTGCAACACTTAAGCAGACTGTATCCAATAAAGCTCTTGAAGGTTAACAGTGTCTCCGGGTACCGTGTGTTACCTGGAGCATTTCATTAGTACTCTGTAATATCCTGAACTCCGTAATACGCCTGATCTCCCTGGCTACTTACAGATCAGAAAGCAGCAAATTCTATCCTGGTGCTGCTTCAACGTGCCGGGACCATTTTGGCACATTTCCTGCTTCAATGCAACGGTATTTTCCATGGTTGATCCTCATGCCCTTTGCCAAAGGTTTCTGTCCTTCTTCAAACACACTTTGCTTGCATTAATTCTGTGACATTTACGTTCTGCTTTGCTTTCATCTAAGCGGGACTGCTCAGTAGGACCCCTTCTAACAGCATCTCACCCTCCAGGGTCCCCTTCAGCCTGGTAGCATTTTTCCTGATCCCAGGTGTACCTTCTGAGCTTGCAGAATATTTGTCGCTGTCATTTTGAGAAATTTCCAAGCTTCTTAAAAACTGCATTTATTTATTTATTTATTTATTTATTTATTCATTCATTCATTCATTCATTCAATTCATTCATTCATTTAATAAAAGTAAGAAAACCATAGGAAAAAAAAGCAACACAAAGGACATATACAGACTTCTGATACACGTATATAGAATTTTACACAACCATTTCAACAAAAGATGACCATCTTTCATTGCCACCATTATACATAGCGTACATCTGAAAGCAACTGAGATGCAGTTCCTAATTCACAAGTAGTATCAGGTCCTCAAGGCACTGAATGTTTGGGGCCACAAATTTATCTTTATATTCTGGAAAGACTTTGCCTACCACCTTCCTTTTTCATAATCCCCTCATTTTAAAAAGCGTTTCTTCTTTTGATGTCAAATGTGACTGTATCGGACATTGCTCTATAATTGTTTGTTTATAAGTACGTTGAATGTAATAAGTCACTTTTTCCTGGTTCGGTAATTATATTGTCCTGGATCACTTCCCTGTTCTTTGAAGTGCCTAGAAATTATCTTTCCAGCCAGACCGTGCATTGCCCCAGTACATAAGGGGTGATCAAAGCCACTGACTATTGTTTTCATGCCCTTTGCAAGTAGAAACTTGCTCTTGGAAGAAAAACATAGCTGCTTTTTTTTTCTTTTTGGCAAACATCCATTTACATACTGTATGTGTTAAATGCAATGTTATTACAGTCACTGCTCAGTGTTTGTCCTGGATAGGAACCGGAACATTACTTAATGAAATCAGGGACCGGCTTCCCCGTTTCATTCCTTGACTATTTGATCAAGGACAGACATAATTTGCCTGCTTGCCACAGCCAAAGGCAGGCACAGATTAAATCTTTGGCAATTTTCCATGCAAGCTTTTTCTTTATTTACCCTCTTCCTTGATGAAACCTCCAGAACCATTTGAAAGCTTGCAGAAATTTTTGTGGCTTTGAATGGACTTCAGATTCTTCCATGCTTTGATTAACCGAGAGAAGACAGCAGAACTCAGTGGATACAGCTGTGCAAACTTTGAGTTGGCCAAATAAAGGAATTGCAAGAATATACTGTATACAGTGGAATAATCCTTGTGAAAGAACACCAAGGCTTTCTTATTATTGAATAAAAGTCTTATACGGACTTTTTCCAAATCGTCACTCTTTCCACCTGTTGCAATGCTCTCTGGATAGGTAGCATTCTGAAAAATCAAAACATTCGCAAAGTTGTAAACAGACATAAACTCTCCTCCGAGCTGAGCTCGACTCCTGGCTTCTGGGATGGGTAATTCTTTGGCAGCAATATGCAAATGGTTTGCCATGGCCTTTGTGCAGATTTCTAAATTTTCCAGGCTAGCCCTACGGTTCTGGGAGCCCCTGGTGGCCTCCCATCCATGGACTAGCCCACCCATCCCTGCGGAGCCTCCGAGCTCAGATGATTTAGAAGAGACAAGTTTACTTGAAAACTCCATTGCCAGAGTATGAAGTCCTATTTACATAAATCCGGGTCAGGACCTCTCCTCTTTTAGCAGACAAAAGAAAAGGGGAGCAGCGTTAATGAAGGTTTTTAAAAAGCAGAACGCCCAGGAACTCTCTGGTTGAACCTGCCCCTTCTTGAGCACCGTCTGGCCTGCTTCACGGAGCGGAGCGTGCAGGTCATCAGGAGGCAGCCTCTCCTGCTGGATGGTCCCCTGCTTGCCCACTCAAGCACCAGATGTCTGGCTCAAGCCAGCAAATGAGAAATTAGCTCGCGGCTAAGCCCCCTTTCCTAGGAACCCTTGGTGGGACAATGAGAACACGTCCCAGCCTTTGGGCTGTCCCCTTGTAAATTTGGGGTTACTTGGCAGGTACAATTTTGGAAACAAGCCGAATTCCTCTTACTTGGGCTTCTCAGCAGAGGGTTAACTTAGCTGTTTGACACCCAGGTTCCCTTCCTGAATCAGCACCTTCCCAGGCAGGACAATGACGCTTGGGAGACGGGCAGGGAGAGCAGCAGCAGCCGCCTTGGAGGCATCCTCCGTTCGCAAGCTTCGCCAACCGCCCTCTGCCAAGCTCCACCCAGGTGCCCAGACTGCACGGAGGCTGCTGCTGCTGCTGCTGCTTGGGGGCACGGCTTTCCTGGGTCTTCCAGCAGCACAACAACACGGAAAACGATGCGGCAAGATAAAATGGAACCCCAGGAGGGCAGGCCAGCTTGCTCACCCCAGCAACGTAGTAAACAATGTTGTTTACCCAGAAAGCTTTCCGGGCAGAGGATGACGGTAAGATAAAGGTCCAAATGGCTGTTTTCAGAGAAGGGACCCAAGGAATTGAGGTCAACAGTGCAGACAGGATGGAAAACTGAACCTGACGGCCACATTGGAATGAATGAACCATCTGTGCAGGTACATTCAGGGACAGCACTTAACCTGCTAACAAAGATATGTGGCATGTCCTTAAAACAGTCTCTGAGGTGGGGGACTGGCAACTGGACAGAAGAATGTCGATATTCAAGACTGAACCCACAGGGGATGCCAGGAAATGGAGAATAAAGGCTGTCCCAGAAAAACTAGGCAAAAGCATTACTTGCCAAGCACATAAGAGGAGGAATCTTGCTTAAGAACCAAGATGGCAGTGGCACGCCCGGATTATTTTAGGGCTCCTTGAAAGCGTCAAGAACACGGAAAAGAACCATCTGGCAGAAGAGTTTCTTTGGAGTTTGAGAGAACCACTTGGTGAAGGCCCCTTCCCAAAGGAGACCCTCAAATGGGAGAGTGAGTCGCCCCTCCGGGCTCTCAATTGTGCCCCCCCAACTTCTATTTTAACTTTAATTTGCATTTTGTGATTAGAGGGGTGTGTGGGGGTGTGTGTGTGTGTGTGTCTGTCTATGGCCTTGATGGCACATAACCAATCAATCAATGCATCAATCATTACCCGCCCAGGTTATGTATGTAAGATGGGTGGCCATCTAAATTCTCTGAACAAAAGAAAACGTTCCTGCATCTGCACTAATCGGCCACTTTCCAGTCCTCCGAGCAGCTCATGTGCTCCCCAGATGGCTGACAACTATATGAAGCAGAGGATGAGCAGATACACCTAATGGAAGAGCTTTGGGGAGCCCAGATATACGACAATCATGCTGCAAGACTTCACCTTAAGAATTATTGGATGGATTCTTAAGGTAAAGGTTCCCCCTGCACATTTGTGCAGTCGTGTCCGACTCTAGGGGCCGGTGCTCATCTCCATTTGTTAGCCGAAGAGCCAGCGTTGTCCGAAGACGCTTCCACGGGTCATGTGGCCGCATGACGCACGTGGAACGCTGTTACCTACCCACCGAAGTGGTACCTATTAATCTACTTGCATTTGCATGCTTTCGAATTGCTAGGTTGGCAAGAGCTGGAGCTAGTGCAGGAGCTCACTCTGCACGCAGGGCTAGGGATTCGAACCTCCGAACTTGCAATCTTCCGATCAACAAGCCTGGCGTCTTACCCGCTGAGCCACCACGCCCCTCACCCCCTGGATTCTTACCACTGTTTCAATTCCCAATCATCCTAATTTTCTCTCCTTTATATGACTCAGGTCCAGCTAAAACAGCTCATCGCCTTGACTCTTGAGGCAGAGATGCCCCACGAGGCTCTGCCTCAAGCCAAGGAAGATTCACTCAGTCCCTCAAAGCAGCTTGACAGGTGAAGCGGGGACCTGCTTGGAAGTTTCTGGGGCTGCAGTGCAGC
Source organism: Charina bottae (assembly GCA_023362775.1). Taxonomy (NCBI): domain Eukaryota; kingdom Metazoa; phylum Chordata; class Lepidosauria; order Squamata; family Charinaidae; genus Charina; species Charina bottae. Next base: position 4,033,632 of record JALMGJ010000045.1, on the reverse strand, counting down.
ATCGCAGGCGTTACACAACGGCGCAGCGGGCTCTCCAGCATGGCGAGAGGGGCACTGCCCTCCTGGACTTTCTGGCTGCTTGAGTTCCTTCCGAGTCGCAAGGCTAGCGCTCTTTGGGCTCCATCCAGATGCTCAGTTCCCCACTGGCCACCAGCTCCTGCTTGGCTTCCCTCGGGGTCCTGGATGGCACACTTCTCCACTGGTCCTACAGCACAGCTGCCGCTCAGGATTTGGCTCCTGAGCAGGCCAAATCCTATGCCGTGTTCTGCCACGCTGGGCAAGATGTATAGACCAACCAGGGGAGAATCAGTGCCAGGCTAACACTTCAAGGCACCACCGCAGGTGCGGCTTTAAGAATAAGTGGGCAGCAAGGCCATGCGTGCAAGTTCCCATGCGCTAGCCCCGTTCTTCACAGCACATCTGTCTCGATGTGCCAGGCGGCTTCTCCTGCCCCTATTCGGCACTGCTAAAAAGCCACCCGCTCAGAACACACGAGCTCTGCTGCTATACTCAGCCTGGGCCTCCCCCCCCCCCAAAAGCCCTAACGGGGTCATTCTCCAGAAAGCCCACGTCTGCCATCATTCCTGCCACCCCACTAAGGCCAGGGCACGTCCATGGGCACTCTCAGAATCAAACAAACTCTGACTTGGCGGGAATTTTACCAAATGGGTAAAATCAGTTTATATCTCACAAAAGGTACAGATAATTGTGAATGGAGAATTAACAAAAACCTGTGAGATACGGAAAGGGACTAGACAAGGATGCCCCTTGTCACCATTGCTATTGATTTTAGCTTTGGAAGAACTGAACAGAGATATAAGACGAGATGAGAGAACTGCTGGAGTGAAGATTTAAAAAGAAACACACAAACTATGGGCGTTTGCTGATGATCTGATGATAATTTTGGAAGACCCTCTGGAAGGAATAGAAATATTAATGGAAAAACTGAAGGATTTTGGGAATAGCTGGTTTTAAAATTAATAAACAAAAGACAAGGATGTTAATAAATATGCAAATGGAAAAACAAATGGTATTGATGGGGGAAAAACTGGTTAGATCAACATTCAAGTGAAACCAGAACTTTTCTTGCTGGGATTATGGACAGTTAATTAGAAAAAAGCCATGGAATATTATTCTTATATATGATTACTGCTGCAAGACTATTATATGCGCAAAAATGGAAAGACACTGAAATACCCACAACGGAGGAATGATTGGTGAAGATGACAGAACTAGCAGAGATGGCAAAATTAACTTGTCTGATTAGAGAAAGATCAACAACTATATTTATCAGTGACTGGAAACCTTTATGGATTTTTTGTTGGAAAAAGAGAAAAATGAACTTGTGATTTATGGCTTTGAAGATTAGAAAAGGTAGCTTATGGAAAGAAGGAACTTATGATGTAACTTTGTAAACCGCCCAGAGTCCCACTTTTTGAGGGAGATGGGTGGTGGCAAAATTAGAAAAATAAATAAAAATAAATAAACTTTAGAGAGAGGGCAAAATATAAATGCATTTATAACCACTGTCAAAAAGATTGGAAGATGCTTCTTTATAATCTTTTTTCTCTTTTCTTTTTTATTCACTATTCTTTCTTATTTTCTTTTCTAATATTTGTTTTGTTTTTATCTTGTTATAAATTTCGTCAATAAAATTATATTAGAAAAAAGAAGAATCATCAAGCCAAACTCTGTTCCAGAAAAGCAACTTTCTTTAGGCTTTGAAAATGTTGGCTTGCCACGTTCTTCCAATTACCAGTTCGGGTTCTTTGGACAACTTGCAACTGCTGTGCTGCCCCTTGCTCACTCTCGCTGTCTCCACTTTAAGAGGGCGAGGAGGATGCTTCACCCTTAATGCCGCAAAACCTGGGTGGCATTAAGCTGAAGGCTGGCAGCCTTGAGAGCCTTTAAAGCAGTGTTTCTCAACCTTGGCCACTTCGAGCTGCGTGGACTTCCACTCCCAGAATTCCCCAGCCAGCCATGCTGGCTGGGGAATTCTGGGAGTGGAAGTCCACACAACTTGAAGTGTTGCTGCTGCTTTCATCCCATTGTGTAACAGAAACTGCAGCCATTCTGAGCCTCCCCGATTACGGCCCACAAATTCTTCCTCTCCCCCCCCCCCACCTTAGAAAAAGGCACTTGAATCAAACCACATCCTCTTCTCCCCACCACAAAAGAAAAGCAATATATCCTGCTGGCATGTTAACATCCTAAATATCTGGAAGTTCAAAACGTTCAAATGAATCACACGACAAGGTTTCAGAAAACCCCTCTTGGTAACTGCCATCTGCTCGAGGTCTCCCTCGGAGACCAACGGCTGTCGATTTGTGGCTCACAGAGCCCAGATTCACCCTCTCGGACGCGCCCGAGGAGACCTGGAACCAATTCGGCCACTCCAGGGATCACGTTCTCCCCAGTGCTGCTCATTCAATCCGCGCGGGGCTGGCCCTTCTCTCCTCAGGCCTCAGAGCTCGACAGGGTCTGCTGGGGGACCCCCGGCCCCTTCCCGAACGGCTGAGCAAGAGGGTGGGTGAAGTCTCGGGCGCCGAGGGGGGGGACCCGGCTGCAGCGGATGCCTTCTGCCCTCATCTCCGGGGTGCGGAAGGGGCCCGCAACGGAAGATCAAGCATCTTCGCCACAGCTGCTCGCGTGAGCCTCCACCGCGGAGGCAGGGAACCGGACCTGGCAGATGGGGCAGCCCACCCAGGCTTCCCAGGAGGGTGGCGAAGGAGCCCTGGCCGGGCCCGCCTCTTCTCCGCAACCAGAGGCGTGAACTGGCAAGACCTCGGCGGGGAAAGAACCTGTAGCGGAAGAAAGCAGAGTGTAACACGCGCCAACCGCGTCCCGCCACCAGCTGCTCCTGGAATTCCAGAGGTCACGCCCGGTTTCCCTGCCAGCCTCGAGCAGCAGCACCCCGGCTCCCCCAGGCCGCCAAGATCGCCCAAGGGCAGAACAGCAGCAGTTAGCCCTTAAAGCGTAGAAATGCCAACCAGCAAGACAAGTAGCAGTTTGGCACTGTACAAACCCCGAGGGGCAAGGGCAGAATGGCCGCCTCTGTGCCCGCAGGCCACACCAGAAGGCCGGCGCAGGGTAATTCTGCAAATGGCCATGGGGGGGGGGGGGGGTTTAAGGAAGAGAATTCCTAAGCCTGCTTTAGGGCTTGTGTTATAGTTTCCTTTCACCCACACAGCACCCAGCCGACCTCACAGAGATGTTGCTGTGAGGAAGAGGAGGGAGAGAGGCCCCTGCAGGCACCGCCTTGAGCACCTGTGTGAAAGGGGGGTGTCATTCTAATAAATAGGTTTCAAAAAACACTAACTTTCGAGATGCTAACCCCAAACTCACAGCCCTGCCCACCCTGGCATTACGGAAGCGGGTGGCTGGAGGCCCAGTGCCCCTCACACACACACCCCACCGCACAGGTGTCCTTGGTGTGGTCGGCACACTGGGTCTCCTCTGCTGCATTCTTCACTGTCCTCTTGGGAGCTCCTCCTGGCATTTGGCTCACCGGCACAGATTGGGCATGTGCCCAACACAGCATCTCCTTCTCTGGGCCTGCTCTCTTCTTCCTCCTCCTCCTCCTCCTCCTCCTCCTCTCCATCTTCCCTGGTCCATGGCTTTCTTCTCTGGCTGGGGGCTCCTCCCTCCCGTCGAGAACTATTCCTAGGTCTGAAGAAGAAACCTATTTAAAAGTTTGACAAGTCTCCTTGCCATCACGCAACAAAGACAATTGACCGCTTGGGGTGTCTGGGTGGGAGGCCCCTTCCAATCTCTCCATCCTGGGTCAGGTCCGAGAGCGAAGCCTTCTCGCAACCATCCGGGCGGTCATCCATCCGGGATTAGGGCTCCCAAATTTTCCCATCGACCACCCACTTGTAGGCTCTGTCGGTTGGGCGTCCTGAGCGCGGCCGGTTGCGGATGGTGGCAGTAAATCAAAACTCCCTTAAGCGAGACAGTCTGCAGGGACGTTCTTCGGGGAGTCAACTAGGTAACGAACATTCATCAAGGAAGCAGCGTTTACATCAGGCTCCAGACGATCCGGACGCACGGAGGCAACGGAGCTCCTGTCCTGCCCTGCCCCGCCCCTCCTACGGAGCAGGACCCCCAGGGTCTCAGAGCAGGGCTTTCTCCCCTTTCCCTGAACAGGAGAAGCTCTCGGGCTCCCCCCCAAAAGAGCAGAAACCTCTTCTTTTCAAGAGTTTGTCTACATGGGCCACCACCTCCGATTTCATGCTCTGAAACTGCAGCGCGTCAGCAATGGTGGACGTCGTATTTGACTGGAATTCTGCATTTAGGGAAAGGGTCCCTCCTTGACTTCCCCGGGCAGCAATTTCAAGGGGGGGGGGGGGAGACAGGCAGATGGGTGGGAGCGAAGAGACCAGAAAATACGTCCAAGAGAGCCACTTGGGCTCAAGCAGACTTTTCCCCAACCCCAGTCCCAATCCAGTTCCCTGTACAGTCAAAATCAAAACCAAATCTGTTGGGAAACCTACCAGTCATGGATTTCTCACTTACTTACTTATTCTCTAGGGCTGATCAGGACCTTGAGCAGCACACAGAGTTTGGCCCTAATTTCTGGCCCCTCAAGTTTCTGGAGTGCAGACCCACGCCCTCAGCCGTGCAATCCGGCCCACCTGTCCCCCCCCCCCTTCCTGGTGCCAATTCTCCCCACATCAACGACCATCTTTTGCATCGCGCAGTGGACCCTGACAGGCCCGCCAGAAAGCAAACTGGGAGGAGAAGCAGAATTCCAGGCATCACCACGTCACCTCCCCGTGCTGCTGCTGGATGATCCACGCCTTCTCTTCGCTTTCACGTGGCCGCTCCTTACGGATGGCTCCTGCTTGGGCCCTGTGGGATAGAACATGCCGGCAACATAATTCACCTGGGAACGGCTTGCCAGTTAAAGAGCAGCCTGTGGAGGTCAGGGTGATTTTCAGGATCGCACAACAGAAGGGATCATCAGCAGGGATCCTTAGGGGTCCTGCCGGCCACAGCTCTGACACCAACGCTTAATTGTGCTTTCTGAAGCTAAAACATTTATTACAAGGGGGTGGGACAAAGTGTTTTTATCCAAGCCTTTTCATTTTTGTACTTCTGGTTTGCAGGATTCTTTTTTTAAAAAAAATTAACTAAGTTTCATTTTCTTGTATTTTTGTGAGCTGCCCAGAGGCAGTAAGGATGGGGGTATCACATCAACTTTCCAAATATATAAAAAATAGAGCAAGCCCAAAGCCACAAGAGGTAGCAGCACCTCACTGACTGCAGGTGATCTTGAAAAAGCTCTGCAGGGTCAGACCTGGCTTGCGACTGGATGCGAGACCAACAGGAAGGCCCAGGCAGGGCTCTGGGCCAATCTGGAAGTCAAAAAGCATCTTGGAACAAGGGACGGCAAAACGCTTCACTTGTTGCCAAGTTTGACTCCGGGGAACCTTGGCAAACACACCATCTCAAAGAGATCCACAACAGCTCGAGTCCTTGAATCCCCACCACCGTGTCGTGCACAAACGGAGGTCTGACAGCTTGCGCAATGAAGAAGGGCTCTGAGCAAGGAATTTAGTTATCCACAGAAAGGGCAGAGCAGTGTTTCTCAACCTCGGCAACTTTAAGATGGGTGGACTTCAACTCCCAGAATTCCCCAGCCAGCCATGCTGGCTGGGGAATTCTGGGAGTTGAAGTCCACCCATCTTAAAGTTGCCGAGGTTGAGAAACACTGGGGTAGAGCATTGCCCTGGACCCTATTTTGCCACCCTGAGAGCCCCTCCAAACTCCCCCACCAATGCAGCCCAAAATTTAAGCCATAAACCAGTTGCATCCAGTGGGATGCTCCCCGAAAAGTATTAATTTGTAGTGATTGCGCTGACCGAGAACGATGGTGGGAACCACAGCTCAACATTCTGGAAGGCACCAACTTAGCAAAAACTACCCTCTGGAACAACAGTTGCAGTGGAAGGCATGGTGTTAAATTTTAAAGAATGGCAGAAGAAAAGATTTAAAACCTAATAGTCTATGAGTTCCTAAAACAAATTAGCTAGACTTGCCCACAACCTCAGGGATTTCACGGGGGTTTCGAGAGCGCCAGATCGAAAACAGGCTTGTAAGATCCCACTGTTCCCTCTGTGCTCCTGTCCCCTTCTAAGCAAAGCGACCTCCACTAATTTCATGATTCTGGGCAGGAAGCCCATTAACCCCGCTTGCCATCCCATCCCAGTCTAATCAGCATCCTTGGATGAAGGAGGGATCACGCCCGCAAGGTTCCTCTGCCCTCTAGTGGCCGCTCAGAGCATCTCTTCCCTGCTCAGCTTCACCCTAACACTCACCTGGTGCACTGGGGCATTCGGCCGCACTCCGGGCCCGCCCAGCCTCTTTGCTCCTTGCAGCGGGCGGCGGAGAACCTCTTGGCAGGAGACAGGCTCGTCTGCGGACAGAGGCGGCAGCCTCCAGGACCAGCCGGGCTGGGCGGCTCAGGCAAGCTGGGCTCAGCCCCCTGCGGTGGGAAGCCGGGTCCTCGAACCGTTGCAGCTGGCTCTTGAGCAGCGTTTCCTCCTCAGTGCTAGACCTGCAGAGAGAAAAGCAATGAATCCTGGGCAAAATGCAGGCTGGGTTCTTACCCAGACTGAGTGGGCAAAGTCTGCTTCCCCGAGATTTCAGGGAGCTGCTTAAGATACGAGTTCACCTCTTCACGACAACAGCGGCAAAGCAGCCAGAGTAGCCCACAAAGAGGGTACTTACTCCAGCCCTGCCGGGAAGAACGTCCCACCAAAGACTGGACTGGAGAGCCACGGCTTTGCTTTAGGCTCGGGAGAAGCCTAAGAGGGACACAGAGGGAGGGATTTAGTAGGCAGAGGAACACTAACAAGAAGGCAAAGGACAAGGTCGAAATATCTACAGTACTATTATTCATTTATAAAATGTATATACTGCACCACACCCAAAGGGGCATGGGGGCTCAGCGGGTAAGACGCCAGGCTTGTCGATCAGAAGATCGCAAGTTTGAATCCCTAGCCTCGCGTGACGGAGTGAGCTCCTGAACACGCCCCAGCTCTTGCAAACATAGCAATTCGAAAGCATGCAAATGCAAGTAGATGAACAGGTACCACTTCGGTGGGAAGGTAACAGCGTTCCGCGTGCGTCATGCGGCCACATGACCGCGGAAGCGTCTTCGGAGAACGCTGGCTCTTCGGCTAACAAACGGAGATGAGCACCGGCCCCTAGAGTCGGACACAACTGCACAAATGTGCGGGGGGAACCTTTACCTTTACTTTTTACTGCCCTAATCAAATTACTCTGACGGAGTAAGTGTGATCCCTTTAATGCATATCTTAATAGCTATGTACAGTAAATTAACCCCATCAGTAAAGTGAAGCTTATCAACCATTCTGGCCATAGCCTCCTATTACATTGCTGCTAATTAACTGTAATTTTACTGTAACCAATTAAATGAAAGTAATGATTTCCGAAAGTCCAGAAAAAGGCTTGTAACCTCACCCCGGTCAATAAATCCATTTACGCTTCAGCATAATTGTGTCTGGTCTCCAGTTTGAACATAGCCAAAGGGAAGAAATTATCCATCTCCCATATACTGTTTGGCCATATGCATCTTTAGGTCAGTGGTTCTCAGCCTTGGCAACTTTAAGCTGTATGGAATTGGAATTCTGGGAGTTGAAGTCCACACAGCTTAAAGTTGCCGAGGTTGAGACACGCTACTTTAGATGCTCCATTCTGCCCTGAACCCAAACGTGCCCCCCAGAGCCGTACCTGACCAGGGGGAGAGGCGGCTGGATCCACGTGGCCGTGCTCGGCATCCCGGGGAGTGCGGATGCGGACGAAGGAGAGGCCGAACTGGGCGTGCCTGTTGAAGGGCTGGCTGCAGGTGAGCCGGACTCGATCCCACTTCTCAGCCAGAGCCGAGGCCAGCAGATCCCCTGGGCGACACAGCAAAGCCGATGCTGAGCAAGCCCCGCTGGCCCCTCCGCGGCTCTAGGGCGCTCCAGACATCGACCGGCACCCACCCCTCCTTTACCTCCTTTAAACATCCGCACCCCGGAACGATTCTGGTTCAGTTTGGCGTCCGCTGGCATCATCAAGGTGGTGGTGGGCAGCAGAGTGAGGTAATTCTGACCTGGAGGCCAGGAGGACCGCCCCACGTCGATCTGGAGGAAAGCAGAGCCACAGTTCCCTGGAGACCCAAAACAGGAAACCTTCTTACTCCTGAAGCGAAGCTGCCTTCTGCCCACAGCGCCCCCCCCCTTCCTCTTCCGCTGGGCGGAGTTACAGCACCACCACAGAGCCAAGAATGCGGCAGTCAGCCAATTCAGTTACAGGCAGTCCTCGGTTAATGATGGTGATTGGGACTGGGACATCCATCGCTAAGCGAAGTGGTCGTAAAGTGTGACGTCACATCACTGCATCGCTTAGCAACGGCACTCCCCATTGCTGCCACTAAGCGAGGATGGCGGGTCGTTAAGTGAGTCCCAGGTGGCTTGCAAGCAAGCCAGCAGGCAGGTAAGTGGTTGCTGCCAGGCAGGGGAGGGTGCGCAGATGGCGACCACGTGACTGTGGGACACTGCAGCCGTCCTAAGTGTGAGCTGATTGCCAAGCACCCGGATTGCAATCACATGACCGCAGAGGTGCTGGGACGGCCGGAACTTCGAGGACCGGTCGTAAATACCACTCGTTCAGCGCTTTTGTAACTTCGAACAGTGGCCATTAAACGAGGACTACCTGTAGTTCCATTTAGGCAAATGTTCGCACCTCCTTCAACAACATCTCAGATACGAGATTCTAAATCACCAACTGGGCCCGATCCTTAGCAGCGACCTCTGGCTCCATGCTCCTACAGCGGCCCCAAGAGTCGGTACACAGCCCTTTTATTCCCACACCGAAAGACCATTTCAAATTACACCCACCCCGGGCTTACCTACGTCGATGTAACCAATGCGACTGGCTTGCTCCAGCTGCAACTCCGCTTTCAGCTGCCGGCTGCGATCGAAGGGGCAGCCGAGCCAGGGTTGAATGTTTTCTTCCAGCAACAGGTTATCCACCGGGAATTTGGGGTCCTGGCCCAGAAAAGGGGAAGGGAGAGGAAAGCATTTGATTGACGTTTAATGTTGATATTAAGGACATTACATGTGGTTGGACATACAGAAATCAAGGGATAGCTTAGCCAAAGAGAATCTTGCAGACTTGTCCCCCAGGCAACCTTTTCCAGTGTTCGAGATGGACATTGAGCGTAATGAATTATCTCGTGAACGCTCAGCCTAAACACAGGCAGTCCACCTCTGGTCCTGGTTTTTCTTCGTCTCTCAACAGCTTTCAACGCCATCAATCACGGCATCCCTCTGGACTGGCTACACGGTCTCGAACGCCTCCAGCCGAGAACACCGGATGGAGCTGGTGCCAAGCTTCAGACAGTTGCAAATATTTCTACCCCATTTGTTGGAAGGGTCCTTTGGCCATACAAAAGCCAAGGGTTAAAATCAGCAGAGACCGTCCATGTCTGAATGGAAGGGAATCTCCTTGCAGACTGGCCCAGCAAACCACCTTTTCTGGTGTTCATGATGGAGACTGAGTTTCATGACCGATATCCTGAATGCGCAGCCTACGTACCTGAAGGCACGGGGGCATGGGAACAGCACAGCATGACAGCGTAGAGGATGCGCAAAGACCGGGAGGAGATCAAAGGAAGACTGGTGGATAAAAGTGCCAAGAGCCAGCCCGGACATGAACTTCCATGGACCCCTCCCTAAATGCTCTCCAGATTCCGGGACATCCGGACAGTCGGAGGCACAAAAGGGCAGAGAGAAAGGCGAGGGATCTTCTCTGCCCTCCCGCTCGCGTCTCCCCGGCGGCGTCTCTCGCTGCCTTTCCTGCGCTGGGAATTCTCTCCGGGACCAGGAGCTGCAAGGCGACTTTGGGTAACTCTCCGGCCGGATGGCACGTCATCCATCCATCCCAGTGTTTCTCAACCGTGGGAACTTGAAGATGCGTGGACTTCAGCTCCCAGAATTCTGGGAACTGAAGTCCACGCATCTTCAAGTTCCCAAGGTTGAGAAACACTGATCCATCCCGCTTACCTGAGCGGGAAACTTGCTGAGCAGCCAGGGGCAGCTCTAATTAGCAGGACTGGCATTGGGGGGGGGAGGGCGAGAGGGCAGCTGGGCCGCCCCCCTCCTCCCGCAGCTGCTGGTGGGCCTGAAGATGCCAGGAGGGGGGGAAAGTCCGCGGGGGTTGCTTGGGCGGCCCATAAAAAGGAAGGAAGGGACTTTCTCCCTCCCCAAACCGTCCCCCGAGAAAAGCTGCAGCCAAGGGCGAGGCCTCCCTGGGTTCCCACCCGCTGGGGGGCTCTCGGGGCCCCTCGCACCGCAAACCTCGCCCCCCGAAGGCGGAGGGGCCCGCTTTGGGCTGTCGGGGCCGGGCCACCCTTCCCGTTCGGCGCCACGAGGCTTCCGGGCTCCCCAGCCGGGGCCACGAGCAGACACGGGTCGGGCGTGACCGCATCCCCACGAGCGGGACGCCCGCCCGAGGCTTCCCCAGCCCAGAAGGGCTCCCGCCCCGAGGCCGCGTCACCTGCGAGGAGAACGAGACCACGCAGCGGATCCTCAGCGGCGCCATCGCCTTCCCCGCCGCGCGCCTGGACTACAACCCCCATCACCCCCGGCGGCGGCTCCGCTTTTCCCGCCAACCCCGATTTGACCCCTCGCCCAGCTCCGGATAGGCTGATGCGCCCCACACGCTCTGACGTCGTCCGCTTCCAGCCCGGCGCCGTCCGCCAATAAATCAGCCCCGGTAGAGGCCGCCGGGCATGCCGGGAGACGTAGTTCTTCCCGCCCCACCGCAGGGAGCGTCTGACAATACCTCTTCCCTGGAAGCAGCGTGGAAAGCACGCCTCTTCCTTCCAAGCTCGGATCCACCGGGCCGCGCCGTGGTCTCCTGCCACCGACCCGCAGAGCCCTCGGTGCCCCGTCGCGGCGGCTTGGCTTTTACGGTTGCGCCCGAGGGCGAAGCCGGCCCTTGCTCGACGCTCCCTGGCGCGCGCGGACAGCCGCCCGCCCTCCGCCGCCGCCTCACGAGGCGGCGATTGGCCGAGCGGGAGCCGGGGGCGGTGATTGGTGGGCGTCAGCGGAAGCGAGTTGGCGGAAAGGCGGGGGCAAGATGGCGGTGGTGGAAGTAGAGGTGGTGGGGGCGCCGCTGGAGCACGGCGCCGAGGAGGTGAGGGGCGCCGGCGCCGCGGGCAGGGAAGCGGGGCCGGGTCGCTGCGCAGGGGGCGGTCGGTCGAGGGGCAGCGGCTCGCTCGTCCTCCCCAGCCGAAGCGCGAAGGGAAGAGAGGCGGGCTGGTCCCTCTCCTCAGGAGCCCCTCCCTCCCTCCCCCCAACAGCCCCGCAAGGCAGGCCTCGCGCAGAGCCCAGTCCCTTCTAAGCTGGGCAGAGCCTCCAGCGCCCGAGGAAGTCTACCAGAGTCAGGAGACTGGGCGGCTTTCGCTTAAAGAGCCCCAAAAACCCGCATTTGGGCCAAGTGCATCAGCTGGGCGATGTTGGCGAGATGCTCGGGCAAAGGCTCCCCTGGGAGGCCTCTCCGAAAAAGGCCTTTGGCGTCTCCCTGAGCGGCCCCCGGTTGTCCAAATCAGGATCCCCCGGGTCTTGTAGCAGTGAGTTCCACAGCCCCGTCGGCTGTCCTGCCACGGCATGCCTTGCCTGCCGAGGGTCCAGTTCAGCGTTTCTCAACCTCGGCACCGGGAAGAGGTGTGGACTTCAGCTCCCAGCCCGCAGGGTGGAAAGCAGGGGCAGCTGGCCCAGCTTGTTCTGAGTTGTTGAGCTGTGCAGGCCGCTGAGGGTCGTGTCCCGGAACATCGCCTCCAAGGGAGAACAGTTAGACCTCCCTCCTCTGGCCTCCGGGGAGAGAGGACTTGAGAGAACGCCAGGCTTCCTTTCCGCTCTCCTGGGGAAAATGCCGTGGGAAGCCGAGCCTTCTCCCTTTGCTGAGGCTGAGGAAGTTGGCCCGCTTTCCCTTTGCCTGGCAATAAAGGTGAGGGTTCTTTCCGGCTTGTCATCCCGCCTTAAGAGCAGGAGAGCTGCTCCCCACTCCGGTCCTGTTTCTCATTCTTCCGCCCCGTCCTGCTGCCCCTCCCCACAGCCAGCCCAGAACCTCCTGAGCCACTGGCTGTGCTTAACATACAGGTAGTCCTCACTTAATGAACATTCGCTTAGTGACAGTTCAGACTGGCGACGGTGCTGAAAAAAACGACTTACAACTGGTACTCACACGACCATTGCAGCATCCCTGTGGTCAGGTGATCATGATTTGGGCGCATGGCAACAGGTTCGCATTTATGACCATTGCAGTGTCCCATAGTCATGTGATCGCCATTTTCTGCCTTCCCAGCCAGCTTCTCGCAAGCAAAATCAATGGGGAACTGCCTGATTTGCTTAATGACCACATGGCTTGCTTACCGACCATGGTGATTTGCTTAATGACCGCTTCACTTAGCAACCAAAATTCTGGTCCTGCTTGTGGTTGTTAAGCAAGGACTATCTGTACCTGTTTAACATCTAAAGCACAACTGCGAGTTGTGCGCCAGTTACGCCCTTTCCTGGATCAGGAGGCCCTCCGATCAGTCACGCCCTTGTCATCTCCCGTATAGACTACTGTAATGCGCTCTACATGGGGCTACCCTTGAAGAGTATCCGGAAGCTTCAGCTGGTCCAGAATGCGGCGGCGCGAGCAGTTATGGGTGCCAGGAGATCGGCTCATATAACACCTCTGCTTCGCGAGCTACAGTACATTGGTTACCAGTTTGCTTCCGGGTCCAATTCAAGGTGTTGGTGATTACCTTTAAAGCCCTAAATGGCATAGGGCCAGGATACCTGAGGAACTGTCTCATCCCGATAACGTCGGCCCGCCCCACCCGCGCATGCAGGGAGGGCATGCTCCGGACCCCCTCAACAAGAGAATTCCATCTAGCGGGGTCCAGGAGGCGTGCCTTCTCTGCGATAGTGCCCGCCTTATGGAACATCTTGCCCCCGGAGGTGAGACTGGCCCCTTCACTCCTGGCCTTTCGGAAGGCCCTTAAGACCTGGCTCTGCCACCAGGCCTGGGACAACAGAAGCGGTAGTGCCTCCTGGGGTTGGCTAGCCCCGTAGCAATACAATCTACGCTACGATCCCTATCCATCTTGAATTTTATCTATTTATATTGTATTTTTTAGAGATTTTTATTGTATAGTTTTTAACCTTTGATTATTGTAACCCGCCCAGAGTCCCTTGTATGGGAGATGGGCGGGGAATAAATTGAAATAATAAATAAATAAATAAATAAATAAATAAATAAATAATAAAAAAGCGAGCAAGTGGTGTTTCTCAACCTTCACAACTTTAAGAGGTGTGGACATCTCTTAAAAGTTGGTAAGGTTGAGAAACACTGATCTAAAGGATGACTCACCTACACTCAGCGCTTCTCTCCCATTAGAGTATAGCTTTCCAAAGTGTGTGTTGCGACACACTACTGTGTCGCCTGCGGTGTCCTGGTGTGTTGCGCGCAAACCCAGAAGTGCTGATGGGGGGAACCGGAAGAAACGGCATCCCCGCCAATCAGTCCCACCGCCACCGCTGCGCTGATTGGCGGGGGTGCCACTTCTTCCAGTTCCCCCCATTAGTGCTTCCGGGTTTGCGCGCGACACACCAGGACACCGCAGGCTGCACCACTGCTGCCGTTGGTATGTGTCGCCAACATGAAAAGTTTGGAAAGCTCTGCGTTAGAGGGTTTAGATGAAATACTCCACTTAGCAACAGCAGTCCTTAAAGATGCAAAACAGTCTCTGATAGCAAAGGATGTTTTGATTAATTGTCTCACAGCTGAAAAAAGAGCTGATTGCATTTTGTGAATGACACAAAATTACATTTGAGGCTTGATTTGTGACTCCACAGAACAGAAGAGATGTGCAAGAGCAGGAGTTTTGCTCGTGCCTCCTGTGTTTGCAACCTTCGCGCTAGGCCTTGCTAGCTTTTTGGAATATTTAGGACTGGGTAAGCTACAGTTCCAAGCATGCGTGGCTGGGGCCTACCTCTGGGCAGGCAAAGTTGCAGGTTACAGGTATTTGTTATTCCCTTCCTCTGGGAAACCCTTGGACCTGCAGGAGGACACTCCTCAACTTCAGGCAAGGATTTTCTTCCAGCTTGGTCTGGGGACTTGTAAACAAACTGGCTTCTCTGTCCCAAAGAATTTGCTGCCTCCTTTCTACCCAGCGTCACCCTCTGTCGCACCTGTACGTGCCCTGTGTGTGCTGCGGTTAGCCATCAGAAATCGGGGAGTGGGGAGGGAGTCCCCTCCTCTAATATTGTGCTCCTGTAATGTTCAAGGTAGACAGGGCAGCAGAGACATGTGTGCTGCCAAATTCGATTCATAAAAGATGTCACTCTTAAAAAGGAGTTTGTTTATTCTAGATGTTAGCTGTTGGCTCCCGCAGTGAAAGGGAACTAAAGAACATTAAAGGTCATTCCTATGCCTAGGCATCTACCTGCTGGCAGGCTGCTCCGTGTTTCAACCGTGTGTTAGGATAGTTGTAAACTCCCTTTGCCCACCTGTAGGACAGCCACACAGCTCTTCGAAACAGGTAAGCTTGCTCTGGCCTCTCCTCGGAGTGAAGTGCTGACCAATCTTTAGAGGAGAAGGTGGCCTTACCAGGGTCTTGGTGGCTTAATGTCTTACATCCTGTCTTCTGACTTTAGTTCAAGGTTGTTCCTAATGGCAAGATTTTTGCGGGCAGGGATCTTCACCTGTGCCTGGCATGGTATTAAGGGGGAAAAAGGGCGGTTATGCTCAGAGAAAGGAGAGCTCACTGGTCAGTGGTTCCCGTGGAGGCCAGGAGGGCCAAGTCACAATGCGGGTGGAATGTCTGGCGTGGGGAAGTTCTCAGATCTCCCTGGGAGGAAGGGATTTGAAGGTTGGCCAGTGCTTTGCTTTGCTTCGCTCCGAGGAGAGGCCAGAGCATGCTTACCTGTTCCGAAGAGCTGTGATGGCTGTCCTACAGGTGGGCGGGGGCAGTTTACAACTATCCTGACATACAGTTGAAACAGCAGGGAGACAACAGGTACTCGGCAGCTTGTGCTGTTTTGTGCTGCTGGCATGGATTGACGCTGGCATCGGTTCTCTAGGTGTGAGGGCAGTGTCTCTGGGCCTGGCTCCAGAAGCAGACATTGGGAGCTAAGGTGTTTTGTGTGAGCCGGGGGGCTTCACCTTTTCAGGGCAGGCAAATTCTCAACTCCCTGATGTTCAGAGTTGGTAAAAGGGGACATGAGAAGTGAGTCTTAAGGGAGACGCTGGTTACAAACTGAAACCCCTCCATGGACTCCTCAGCCTAAAATTGCTTCTGGAGCAGAGAATCCTCTTCCGTATCTGCCTGGAAACCCTGCAGGGTGCTGAAAAGAGGAGCGGGCCCTTTGCCTATCTCTAACAACCCCAGGAGATCAGCCATTTCCCCCAACTTCTTTCTTAGATTCCTATCCCACCTTTCCTCCAGGATTTCAAGGTAGCATGCTCCTCCAAATTCTCCTCCGCTGTGAGGTAGGCTGGCGCAAAGTCCCCCAGGGAGCTTCCGTGGCTGAGGCTGGACGTGACCCGGCTCTCCCCAGGCCAACCCTCTCCGTGCTCCTTGGTCAGCCCCTGGCCCAGGTTGCGCCAGGGTTGATGTCTGTACTCGCTCACCACCAGGTGGGATCCTGGGATTCTTCCTTTACAATGATAGGACTCAGGGCTCCCCGTAACATGCAGGTAAAATTAAGGTAGGGGTCACTCCTGGTCTTCTACTCTTCCTCCTGACATCACAAACCTTTGGTTGTCTTCCAGGAGGGTAAAGTGCCAGCTAGGCCTGCCCATCCCCCTCTCAGGTGGAGCGGGGGGGCATCTCCTGCTGCCATTCCATGGAGCATGTGGGGAAGGGGAGCCGAATCTGGGCCCTTCTTCTGCAGCCTCCTCTCTGCCAGCTGGGAAAGGGGGGGTTGCTTCTCTCACCCTCCTCCAGAGCCCAGTGGGTCAGGGCAGGGCTCATTCGACACTTGGATGGGGGGCAGGAGGACACATCGGCTTTGCGCATCATGCAAGGCGAGGCTGAAGTGGGGTTGGGTGGTTTGCGGGGCACGGGCATTGGGGGGACAAAGCCGTGGTATGTGTCACAAACTTGGGGTGGTCGTTTGTGCTGCGACGTGACGGTGCGCGTGCCATCATTGTGGACAGCCTTGTGGGAAGTCGGGCACCCCATCAAGCCATACCGTGGCTATTCTGGGCACGTCTCGTTACGTGAATATAACCCTCGTGGTTTGCGGCACTTCTCCTGTTCCTGACTCCGGGTTCGGAGCGCCTTTGCTAGGAGCGCAGGGTGTCCTCCCTCCGGCCAGAGGCTTCCCTCGGGTGCAGCTGCTCTGTCTTGTTCCCTACAGGTTGACCTGTCACACCTGGATCCAGATGAGAGATGGAGGTGAGTGGAAGGCTGGCCGGCCGCCTTGAGGACATCTGCCTTGGTGGCCAGAGGCCATCCGTGGGTAGGCGGGGGCGAGTGACACCATCACGCTGTCAGATTTCCCACATGAAAATTGTTTCGGCAAATTGTTTTCTATACAAAGCACAGCTTTCTCATGGTGACGTGACGTGCAGGTGGCCAGATAACAACTGTCACGTGTGTATTGTTTTGGCTAGTTCCTAAAGTTCGCATGGGAACAAGTCCTCCTGATTCCCTCCGTGGGAAGCCTGCTCCAGGGGGAGCAGAGGGAGGGAGGAGACAGCATGCTTGCTGCGACACTGCCACCTATTGACAGGTTATGCTTTTGGCCTAACCTAAGTTTTCCTCCAATCAGAAAGCTGGAAGAAGCCTATTTCTATCCATGCAAAATGGTGTTCTATGCTTCTTGACTTCCTGTGTCTTTTAGCCATGTCATTTGTGTTTGTTGCTCCTGTGGACTAATAGAAGTGTGAGCTACACCTGGCTATGTGCGTGATGCCATGGCAATATGCTCCTTCATCACACGCAAGGCCCGCCTCCAGCCGGCTGCTGACACGTCTCCGTTTACTTACCGGGTTGAGACAGATGGCCTCGTTGTTGGCCACCCTGCAAGGGGGCCGCAAGACTCAGCCCATTGATTCCCGGGGATGGGCAGGGTTTCCTTCCGCCTCCTGCTTTCTGGGGAAAAGGAGGACCGTCCAAGCGTCGTCCTGCTTCATTCCCGCTCCTGGCTGGGCTGAGAAGCAGGGGATGTGAGGCCTGAATCAATCGCTGGAGTCAGCTGCCTGTGGGGAAGGGGCCACAATGAACTGGCTTTCGTTGGCTGGCCCTCTTCCCATTACTGAGACATAATGTGCCGAACCCAAAAAGGACCGTGCGCTCCAGCTCCCTATTTCCCCAGATGCCAAGCTCTTGTCTCCAGGAGGCCTGCAACCCAACCCTCCCCATTTAAAAACCATGGTGACGCAGAGGGCCCCACCTTGATCGGATAAAGACAGTCTCCTCTTCATCGCATTAAACTACGCTGTGTTGAAGTAAAGGTTGAGATTTGGAGCTCCGTAAAACACCCTAGGGCTTACTCCTGCATAAACATGTTTATAAGTGTGATCACTAGAGCAAAAAAAAAAAAAAAAGATGCAGAAAATAAGGTGGAAGCCATGCAGACATCTTGTGTTTGCTGTCTCACCCCCTTCCTGCCCCCTCTGGACCCTGCACCAGGGCAGTTGCACCAGCTCTCTGGCCATTTTCCCCTTCCCCAGAGGGGAGAAGGAGAGGTTGTTAATGCATTGAGGTTTAGAGAGGCCTGGGGAAGCGCAGAGAAGAGGGGAGAATGCCCTGTGGGGTCCTGAGTGGAAAAGGTGGGGGGTCACCAAAGCTGAGGTCCAAAACAGCTTAGAAACCAGCTTTTCCATCATCCGATCCCCCCCCCACCCAAATCGGTAAGAAAAGAAGTGGCTCTGAAGACATGCTGACCAGTGTGCCCTCTTGCATGGTTCCAACTACGGTATACCTTGGCGGTCCTGAGCATATGGTCACCGACCTTTGTGTGTGCCACACAGCAGGCCTGAGGCCCTTTCTGGGTGCTCGGGAGACTAGGAGGCTGCCAGGTCCTCCTGTGCGTGAGGCTGACCCGCCCTGCTCTCGTTCCAGGATCGAGCATGCCCGGATGCACGCCAAGCACCGGGGCCACGAGGCCATGCACGCCGAGATGGTACTCATCTTGATTGCCACGTTGGTTGTCGCCCAGCTGCTCCTGGTGCAGTGGAAACAGAGGCACCCTCGCTCCTACAACGTACGTAAGGCAGCTCCCTCGGGTTGACCTCACGCTGCTCAGGGCCAGCACAGGAGCCAGCCTCTCCGGTGTTCTGGGGGGGGGGTCTGCCCACCTTGCGGCCAGAATCCTTCCCCAATAGCAGCTCTCCATGTTTCGGGATGGGATTGTACCCAGCAGGTGGAGTCGGCTGAGAGAGGCGGACTCTGATGTTCCCCGCCAGCCTTCTCTGCGAAGAGCCCTCGGGAATAGATCGGACTGTGGGGAAGAGGCAGACCCCAAGGTGGACCCGGGAAGCTTTGTTGCCGGCCCTGCTTTTGAACCGGGGCCTCTGCAGTCGTGGTCCAGCCATCTAAACCACGGGCCTGCCTTGGTTTTCAGAAAGGGGTGGGGTTCAGCAGTGAGAAGTCAGGCCCTCCTCCTGTTTCCAAGTTCAGCCCGCAGCACCAGTGGCTGAGCCTAAGCAGCATTGGTCCGTCGGTGCCCAGTTGCTCTGGGGTAGACGGGCAACTGACATCTAACAACTGAACGAACCCCTTTCTTGCAATCCCCGGAGCCGCCTCGGATCGTTGGTCATGGTATTAAGTTCCTGAAAACTCTTGGCCTGGTTTCTCTTTCTTCTCACCTGTTAAGATGAACCTGCAGAGGGGCCCGTAAAGTAGGCCTAGCCTAGTTAAGCCAACCGAGAGCCTCCCCCCCAAACCTGGGGAAAGGTCACTCCCCCGTCTTGCCTGCACGGGTGACTCGTTCCTCCTGGCTCCACCCGACCGTGGCCTTTGCCTCCGTGGAAAAGGTCAAGCGCAGCCCCCGGTCCTGAAACGGGTGCCTCTCCTGGTGGCTGCCCTGGCATAAGACCCTAAGCTTAGGGTCCTAGAATCTTAGGACCATGTAATGTAAGATTATTATAATCTTATAATAATCAGTTGCTTAAAACTGATCACAAGAGAGCAGCGGGACATTGCTGCAAAGGAGGCAAATGCAGTTTTAGGTTGCCTCAATCGAAGCATAATTCACAAATCCTGTTCCACTTCGCGTTGCGCTGGTCAGAACCCTCCTTGAGCGTTGTGTCTAGTTTTTAAGAAGCAAAGGCGGATCCAGGGGCCGGAAAGAAGGCCCACCGGGGAGAGATTGACAGAACTGGGAACGTGTAGCCTTGACAAGACAAGGCCGCGCTTGAAAGATACTGCACCAAACACGGGCTCTCTTGTTCCAGAGTGCTGGATGTGTGGCATTGATTGATTACACGCCATCAAGTCGGTGTTGACCCTTGGCAACCACGTAGATAGATTTTCTCCATGACGATCTGTCCCCAAACCGGCCCTTCAGGTCTCCCCTCTATAATCAGGTCCATCCCCCTGGCTGATGGTCATCCTCTTCTCCTCTTTCCTTCCACCTTTTCCAGGCTTATGGACTTCCTTGGGGATTGTAAGGCTTGCCTGGATAGAGATGGATGGATGGATATATGGATGGAAGTGACTGATTACATGCCATCATGTCAGAATCAACCTTTAGCAAATAGACCTTCTCCATGATGATCTGCCCCTAACCCGGTCCTTCAGGTCTTCCAAGGGAGCCCCCAACACCGCTGGGACTGAGTCCCTCCCCCTGGCTGCTGGTCGCCCTCCTCTTCTCTTTCTTCCCATTGATTAATTGACGGATTCGGTGCCATCAAGTCAGTGTCGACTCTTAGCGACCACATAGATAGAGTTCTTTCTTCCAGGAGAATCTGCCCCTAACCGGGTCCTTCCATGGTGCCCCCATCACCACTGAAACTGAGCCCATCCACCTGGCTGCTGGTCGACCTCTTCTCTTTCCTTCCACCTTTCCCAGCATCAGGGCCTTTTTAGATGAGGAATCATGGAAGGAAATTGCAAGAAGGCAGATCCTGATGGAACGCGAGGAAAAACTCCCGAATGATAGAATCAGTTCGACGGTGGGGCCGATTTCCCACAGAGGTGGGGTCTCCCTTTCATTGTTCAAGCCTAGGCTGCACTGCCCTCTGTCCAGAACGCTTTCATCTGGATTCTTGCTGAATTGACCCACTGGCCCCACCCAACCTGAGAGTTGTCTGACACCTGGTGGCTGTAATTGTCTGCCAGCTGCTTGGATTGATTTCCAGTTCCTTTTGCTGAAATTTGTTAAGGATTGTCTGGATCAGGGTTTCTCAGCCAGGGTTCCGTGGCACCCTGGGGTTCCACGAGACGTCCCTAGGGGTCCCCGGGAGATCAAGATTTATTAAAAAAATGATTTCAAATTAGGTCAACTTCACATTAAAGAGGTAAGTTTCATTCTTTATTTTCAGTCTAGGAACACTGTTAACGCATATAGACAGGCCTACCCATAAAACGAATAGGATAATTTTGTAACTTCTGGCCTACATTTGAGCCTGAATGTGCAGGGGTTCCCCGAGGCCTGACAAATACTTCAAGGGTTCCTCCGGGGTCAAAAGGCTGAGAAAGGCTGGTCTGGATGCCTCTGGGGAGAAAGGGACAGCGGTCGTGCAGAACGGGGATTCCCATCGAGTAGCAGTTCCCCAGGGAGATTAGGGCTGCCCCCCTAAAACTCCTTTCTTGTTGCAGATGGTGACCCTCTTCCAGATGTGGGTCGTCCCCCTCTACTTCACTATGAAGCTTCACTGGTGGCGGTTCCTGGGCATCTGGGTCTTCTTCTCGGCCATCACGGCTTTTGTGACCTTCCGGGCGACCCGGAAGCCCCTTTTCCAGACCACGCCCAGGTGAGCCGGTGCCTTTGGAGGACGGCTGCGAAGGCCCCGCGGTCGTTGCTCTCCTCCTTGGGGTTGGTGCTCGCGGGTGCCTTCAGACACTGGCGAGGCTGGCATCTTCAGGTTACCGCTGACCCTTTATATTTTGCCTTGGACTAATTCAGTATTTTTAATCACGCTCATTTGCCAACTGCCTTCTCAGAGTAGATTAAAAGCAACTGAATGTTTAACATGGTAATGGAATAACGTGAGTACAGTCTCCACAATAGCGAAACTGGTGGGACGTCCTCCTGCTGGAGTTGGGAAAGAGTGGGGGGTCTGGGTCTGCCCAGGGAGGGGCATCCTGCAGTCACTCGGCTGCTCTTGCGGCCATTTGAGGCATGGCTGGACGGAGACGGCTGCATTGCAGAACGACCGCCTCTGAAACTAGGGCAGGACGCAGACAGGTCCGAGTCCTAATTATGCTGGGTGTGTGTAGATATAAGAAACTCTTGAGAGAGAAACCCACATGTTTGTTTGTATGTTTGTTTTATTTCATTGGATTTGGAGGCTGCCCAACTCAAGATGAC
Source organism: Charina bottae (assembly GCA_023362775.1). Lineage (NCBI taxonomy): Eukaryota > Metazoa > Chordata > Lepidosauria > Squamata > Charinaidae > Charina > Charina bottae. The sequence goes on along the minus strand of JALMGJ010000045.1, from coordinate 4,012,081 downwards.
TCACTTGTCTCATAAGATCCTGTGTTTTGCATTGCTGTGTAAAGTCGACCTATTCTATATCCTACTAAAAGTCTCATGTCTGTATGTCTATGAACATACATATATATCTCATGTCTGTAAACTTTAACTGGGCGAAACGGTGCGTCGTAGGGCAACAGTTTTTGAACCAAGGTACCTCAAATGGGCTAACTTACAGAATGCGTCCAAAATCCAGGGCCCATGACTCCCACGGAATTTAAATTTGGCAAATTTTATAACACATTTTATGATATAAAAATGATCATAAAACATTTTATGACGTAATACAAAATGTCATAAAGCGTTTCCTGTGGTCAGCTCCTGATGTTTGACTGGGCTGTACAGTTCAACCTGGGCTGCTTTCAAGGCAGAGACATCTCTGAAGGCCTCCCTGAATTTTTAAGAACTTGCCAGGACATTAGACGCTCTGCCATTGTGGAAGGCGTTGAGGAATCTGGTAAGGAAATATCTCTGAAACGATGACCCAGCGGGTCACGGGTTGTCTAGTGCCTTACTGTAACTATATTGTTTTCTGGAAAGGGCAGTTCTCAGTTGGAATTATTTTTAGCTTGCAACTGGGGTTGATGCATATTCATTTTCACCGGATAGTTATATAGCTTTTCTGGGATACATTTGACCCCAACTTGGGGATGACGCCATTGATTTATTTTATAGAGGAAAGGTTTAGCTACGATTGAAATAATACCATTTTTAGCTGTAGAACTTTAGGATGGTTGAAACAGAAGTACATCCTGTTTATGCCGTCTGTGTTTGTTTTGTTTTGTTTTGTTTTTTTCCTCCCTACAACTAGATTGGTTTACAAGTGGTTTCTCCTAATATATAAGATCAGCTACGCCACAGGGATAGTCGGATATATGGCCGTCATGTTCACACTCTTCGGACTTAATTTATTATTCAGGTGAGAAAAATTGATCCCCCACCCATGTTTCAAGTGTTCCCTGAGCTGCAGCTGCTAGGAAATCCGTGGGCCCCTCTTGCTGGGCAAGCCGGCCCGACAGAAGCGTTGAGAGGAGGGGGAGGCTTGGAGCCCCGCCAGGTGTGCCCTGACCGGTCAGTCAGCACAGCCAGCCCCTGCCTGGCCCTGTGCGGAGCAGCTGCATTGGGTGATGCGGCATGAGCAGGGCGCCCCTTGGGCATCGTAGGCTGGGGAATTTCCCGTGCTGGTAAGAGGGGGTCAGCCAAGCCTTTCCCACCCTGGTGCCCCGCAGATTTCTTGGACTTCAACTCAGAAGCCCTTGGCCAGCTTCCCACATCTGGGAAGCATCTGCTTGGAGAAAGAGGCTTTCCATATGTCAAAATCCTGCCGTATCGGCGTTTGCCTCGTGAAACATCGGTGGCGGTCTAGGGCACTCCGAGCCTCGTGGGCAGGCAGGCCCAAAGGGCTGCTCAGGCAGGGGAGGCGTTCGTGTAGCCAGATAGCGCCAGCGTCTGCCCGCCCGCCAGCGGCTCCCCGGGGACCGGGCCTCGTACACCTCCGTGACCCTGGCTCGAAAGCCGCAGTCCCAGCTCGGGCTTCAAGGCATGCCTGCCCGGGGCGGGGCCAGGACGGAGGGTTCTAAAGGCTCTTCCCCGTGGCAGAATAAAGCCAGAAGACGGCATGGATTTTGGGATCTCCCTCCTCTTCTACGGCCTCTATTACGGAGTCCTGGAGCGCGACTTTGCGGAAATGTGTGCGGACTACATGGCCTCCACGATCGGGGTAAGGCCCTCGGGAAGCCGCTTCTGTGCTTGGCCTCCCCCTCCATCCTTTCGCCTCACGCTGCCATCGCTCCAGATGTGCTTGGCCCGGGAACAGCTACTTGCGGCACCTCCTCTGCCCGGTGTTTCCTGGGGGAAGAGTCTGCTTGGTATCGAGGCAAGCAGGCCGGCTGGCAAGGCTTCCCCGATCACTTTCTAAGGGATGCAGAGGGACTTTGGCCACTAGCCGTCGCCAGAGCTCTTCCCGGCCGACGGAGCCCTGCCAGAGACGGGAGGGAGGGTCAGCCAGCTCTGCCCGAGCATTGGAGGGGAGAGAGGCGGGGCCTGGTTCATGCCCGCACGTGGGCCATCACTCTTCCCCTCGGCCTCGGGCAAGTCCGCCGGTCAAGGGCTGCGCTGTGAAAGTGGGCAAAGCCAGGGCCCTGTGGGCAGGGGGAGAGTTTAAAGCTGCAGCTTATGGCATCTGCAGTGCTAGAATCCTTTCCTTTCCATGCGTTGCGATGCTCCTTGGGAAGAGGGACCTGGGGACGTTGGAGTAAGTCCAGGAGCCTGCAAATCACCCTGGCTCTCTCTCTGTGTTCCTTGATCCCTGCCCTGGGCAGTTTTACAGCGCCTCTGGCATGCCCACCAAGCACCTTTCGGACAGCGTCTGCGCCGTCTGCGGGCAGCAGATCTTTGTCGATGTGAACGAAGAAGGGATCATCGAAAACACCTACAGGCTCTCTTGCAATCACGTGTATCCTTCAGCGGGACAGGAGCTTCTCATGGCCCCCTCGTGCCCCTGGCAGAAATGGGGGAGGGAGGGGGGGCTGCTCTCGGGGGGGGGCTGTATTCATACCCGCTCCCCGCCCCAGACACACAGCCTGTGTTCGTACCACAGGTCTAACATGGAAGAGATTTAGTCCACGCTCTGAGTTCCCACTGTAGGAAGAAGACAAAAGGGCATTCATTGTTGAATTGTGGGATTTGGGTTAGGGAAGAAAGGATGGCAGCCGCCCCCCCCCCCCCCCAGTGAGCACCAGAGGGGACCATTGGAACAGGAGCCCCGATGCGAGAGGCTCGCCAGTCCCAGGGGAGAGCCGGTGCTGATGGGAAAAGGGGTTCTGTTGGAAGGGACCTTGGGGGTCTTCTGGTCTGACCCCCCCCCCCCCCGCCCAGGGCAGCCACCCAGGGATAAGGGAATGGAGATGGTGAGTTGGTTACTGGCAGGGCCATCCAGCGGTAACTGGTGAAAGTGGTTTGGTGTGGGTGAGGGGGGAGCGGGAAACGCCTTGGAGGGAAGACGATCCCCCTTCAGGGAGAGCTTTGGAGGTGGTTAGAGGCGGGGATGGGAGGCAGCGGCCTGAGGCTGGCGGGGAGGCCCGGCAGCTGTGATGTGGGAAGCGCTGTTGAGCTGGAAGGCGCTGCCCGCAGAGCTGGGCTGAGGCTTGGCTTCTGGGGTTGGCTGGAGGGGCAGGCGGGGGGGGGGGCACCTTGGTCCTGAGCCCCTCGTCCTCATCTCTGGGGCGCTGTGGGAGCCCCTGGGCCGGTGGCTCTGGGTGACTTAAGCTCGCTTTCCCTGGAATGGGCTCCGTGGCAGTTGTGGCTTCCGTGGGAACCACGAGCCTGTCTCAGGTCACCAAGGGCTGGATTCGTGAGGGTGGCCACAGGCTACACGTGGCTTTTCTGCCAGAGAAAAGGAAACGTGGTTTGAGGGTGAGGGACATCCACGTCGGCCCGTTGTCGTGGCAGGTCACTCTGTGGTTGCTGTGGAGCTGGCCGGAGCCTCCACAGGAGAGCGACCTCCTCGGTCAGCCCATCTCAGGCGTCTACTGGATCCGTGTGGTTTTCGGGTTCTCTCCCAAAAACCTGGGTGCCAAGATTTGGGGGGGCTTGCTGGGATGTGGAAGGAGTTGAAGACTTGGCCAGGAGCGGCCTCGTCTTGCTCGCTGATCCCGGGGAACCCCCTGCTTTGCTAAAGAGCCCCTGGAGAAGAAGTGGCGGAGGAGATGCCTGGAGCGCCACGGCAGAAGAGAAGGGCCGGCCGGCCGGCCGGTCTGGACAGGGATGATGGCTCGGGTGCAAGACGACGCTGAGGCAGCAGGAGGGGTCAAAGGGCCGCACGCCTCTCCTTGCATGGCATCCTCGGACTGCTGCCTGGCGTCCCTTTCCGGAGTGACCTGTTGGGGGAGGATGGGCCAGAGGAACATGTAGCAGGATGCTGGGAAGGACTGCTTGGATTCTCTCAGAGTGAGGCGCAGCTGGGCAGGCCTGATAGAGATGACAGAGGCTTCATCTCGTGGTTATCTGGGACGGGATTGAGCCTCCTCCTCCCAAGGAAATGGGCCGGCCTTTCGCGTCATCCTCCTGCCCCGGTGCATGGGGTCCTGGGTCAGAGCAGTAGTCCGTGCATCCTTGGGAGAGGGGCCGTGTGCTGCTCGGAGCCCCGTGTGGAACTGAAGCGGCCCACGCGCCGAAGCAAATCAGTAAATCCGCCAGCCAGCCACAGCAGGCTTGATCCCTCGAGGGAAAGGTCACCCTGGGCACCTTGCGGAAGCACGTCCCTGGACCCGCTAGGAGGGGGCCCTGCGCTGCAAAGACGGCTTTTTTCGAGTTAAGCTCTTGGGTTGGGCCTGGCCCAAGCACTGCTCGAATCCCAGGCCACTGACCCTCCAGAGCCACGGCTGAGGTGGCCTGCCTGCCGAGCCAGTCGTCCGCCCTTGGCTTGTGGCCAAGGATCACCGGCAAAGGGTCATGCAAAGACCTGTGTCCACGAGGCGGCCTCTTTTCGTGGCGCTTCGCTCCCCCAGCTAACCAGGATGGGTGTCAGGGTTACAATGGGTGTGTGTGTACGTGCGTGTACGGTGACGTCGGGTCTTCCCTCTGCTCCCAGAGCGTGACCGTCATGTGCAGAGAATCAGCGCTTCCTGTTTTAAGTCTTTCGGGGACTCCAGCGATCGGTCAACCTTGAAGTGTTTAAGTGGAAACGGGGCGGGTGACTCGCCACATTTACCGTGTTTTCCAGCACCGCCCCTGGGTTTCCTGGCTGCCCCTCTGACTGTGTGCTTGTGTGTCAAGGGCGTGGTGAGTCACTGGCCCCCTTCACTGTCAGCCTGGCATGACGCTCCTTCCAAAGAGCTCCTCGCGTGGGGCCCAGAGAGAAAGAGAAACCCAATCCGTGCAGTCGTCACTCAGTCATCTGGAGGGAGCATCAAAGTAACCCCGGCCCCTCCCCAAGCGGGGATCCCAGGGAAACGAAACCATGAAAAACCAAACGGCCCATGCAGAGGAGCAAAGGAAGCTTTCCAGCTCGGGCTCTTGGCCGAGCCTTTGGAAATAGACGCTGGCCCTCCCTCCCCAATTTGGGGTCCCCGCCTGTGCTGGCCCGCAATGCCCAGGCGCCTGGGGAGTATGGGAGTTGTGGTCTCGAGCCTGACCCACGAGGGGTGCAGCAAGGTGATAGGGATAGATCTCCCTTGGGGGGGAAATGGGTGGTCATAGAAATTTAATAAATAAACTAATAGGATTACTGTTTGGGGAAGACTGCAGGGTCCCAGGGAGGCCGCTGGCCCCTCGGCACAAGGCCCTCCCCGTGCGGCTGGGAGTCCCAGGCTGCCGTCCGGGGACAGCCTTGGCCCGGGGAGTACGCAGCACGGCCGCCCTCCCCGGGTGCATGAGAGGAGCGCACCGGACGGTGGCCATGGACGGGGGGGAGGAACCAGAGAGACAGCTGGGCAGTCCTTGGGAACCTCCGAAGGAACATCCAGGAGAAGGGCAGCGCCTGTCCTCCAGCAAGTGGGTGGGGCTCGAGGGCCACCTGGCATGGCCCCAGTGCACTTCACCCTCCTCCCCCACGCTTTGCCATGGCTTGAACCCGCACCCTGTGACTCATGTGCAGTCCCACGTGGATGCAGGAGCCAGCACGACTCACTTCCAGGCACCTTTCAGAGGCAGGATATGCATCTCTGCTGCCGCCTCCTCCTCCTCCTCCTCCTCCGCCTGGTGGTCAAATGTAAAAGACCTCCAGAGATCCAGAGCTGGGTGCCGCTGTTTGTGTCTCCCTAACGGTGGTTGTCCCAGCTAGGTGGCCTTGGATCCACTCCACGGGGCGCCTCCAAGGTGGTGGGGAGGACGTCTGGGGTGGCTAAAGCCACCGTTCGCTCCCGGGCTCTGCGCGCGTACCGCTTGCTCCTTGACTCGCTGCCCTCCCAGCTTCCATGAGTTCTGCATCCGGGGCTGGTGCATCGTGGGCAAGAAACAGACCTGCCCCTACTGCAAGGAGAAGGTGGACCTGAAGCGGATGTTCAGCAACCCGTATCCTTCACCGGCTGCCCCTTAGGGAAGGGGCTTGCTCATTATTATAACGTCACCGAGGGCTGGGCTAGATGGTCCCCAAGTCCCTCCCGACCCTTATTTTCTGTTTCCCTAGATTGAAGAGGCTGGGGCCCATGAGCTTGATAGGCACCCAATGCATGCTCCCCAGCAGTCTCCTCGCAAACACTTTCTACGCAGGGGTGAACTTGAGCGTGCTCCCATTTTGAGAAGCTCCTGCTTCTCCAAAGAGCCAGAAGGTTGTCGGCCGAGGAGGGGGCCGGAGAGCCTCGGGGTGAGTGAACCATCCCGGGCTGGGGCCGGACCTCGGGAGGGACCCGCTCCCCGCTGGAAGCAAAGGTGGGGCCTGAGGAGAGTCCGGCAACCTTCCTGCCCGTGGAGAGGACGGGGAGCCAGGCGGCTGCCTCCATGTCGGCCTCGTGGCTTCCTTTAACTCCTGCCGCCAGCTGGGAGAGGCCACACGTCATGTACGGACAGCTGCTGGACTGGCTCCGCTACCTGGTGGCCTGGCAGCCGGTCATCATCGGACTGGTGCAAGGGATTAACTACATCCTGGGGTTGGAATAGCCCCCTGGGTTGTCCCACCTCGCCGGAACGCCCCTGCGGAGCAGGGCCCCCTGAGCCGCGTGGCGGAGGACGGCCCTCGGACGCAAAGGAGGAGCGTTCTTGATCACTTACCTCTCAGGATCGTGGCCTTTTGCCCACTGCCACTCCGCTAGCGAACCCAGAAGGACTTTGCGCAAGAGAAACACCGCCGAGGTCAGCTTGTGCTGCCTGTAGGTTGGGTGGGAGAAGCCTCTTCCGTTTTTTTTTTTAGCAAGAAAGAAAACTAATTATTTTAATGAGCATATTGAAACATCTTTTTGTTCCTGAGGCCAAAGGAAATAGATGTTTCCCTTCCCTTCCAGTTTCCCTCCAGAACTGCCCCTCCGTGCCTGGCCTGGCGGCACCACCTTCGGGCAGGCCCCCTTCCCCTCGGTCGCTTCTGGCTGGCTGGCTGGCCCGGGGCTCCCGAGGGCGGATGCCAAGCGGGGCAGCCGCCAGCTGGCGGAGAGGGTGCTGCCCTGCCTCCGGTTGTCGTCCCCGGCTTTTGGGGCGGGGGTGCCTCCGAGGCCAGACGGGGGTCATGCCGTGTTGTCTCGGCCTTTTCCACGGAGACCAAGCGCTGATTCCGGACTTGCTCGTTTTTTGTGCCCCGGCTGGGCTTCACCAGGAAGAGGCACGTCCCAGTAGTCTTGGTGGGGAGGGATCTCTGCCGCCTTGCGCTCTTCTCTTAAAACGTCTCTTGCGAGTGGCTCCTCGTCAAGCCCGGGACTGCTCTCGGCTTGCCGGTTAGGCGAGGGGAGCTTTGGAAGACGCAGCTCGGAAACGTGGGCCGCCTGCCACCTTTTTCTTCCCTGAACGAGCAAGTAAGTGAAATGTGCCAGACCGCGGGGCTGGGGGCAGTTGGCTCCTCTCCCACCACTTCGCCCGGAAGGAAGCAGTGCCTGGCCAAGCTCATCCTGGTGCCGCCGGGAGGTCCTGCCAAAGCCGAGGGTCGCCGGGCGGCCTCCCACCCTCGCCCCTGCGTGGTTATTTTTAGGGCTCGACATAAACATGGCGATGTTTGTTCTCATAAAATGAACACTGGTGTTAAAGAGGGAAGGGAGGCAAAGGACGGGGCTGCTTTGGCACATTTTAACCCAAGGTCATCTGTGGAAGCGGTCGAGGGGGCAGGGGGCTCCCTTCTCCCAGTGCCAAATGAGGGGGCACGACGGATGCCAAGCCGGGCAGGCACCTTTCTGCACGGAGGCTCCCGAACACCTTGCCAGGTGGCACCCTTGTCCTCTTCGCAGGCCCGGAAAACAGGCGGGTGCTGGACGGCCGAGGTTGCCCCCCGCCGCCTCCTGTGCTGCTGCCGGAACGTTGGGTGCCTCCATGGGGAAGGGGGTCCAGTTGGGGGCCCCCTCTGGCTTGCGCGGGACAGGTGCGTGAGTTGCCTGTCGGGGACCCCAACGGCGGTCCAGAGAGCAAGGTGGAAGCCGGTCTGGGCCTCGCGGGGCCTCGCAGGCGGCAGCTGTTGGGTGTGCTTTGCAGACAGTCGCGGCCTCTCCCCAATCCTGATGCGGTGATGGGCGGTCTTGGCCGGTGGAGGGCGCAGTGGTGGCCCTCGCTGGATGGTGGAGGAAGGGGCGTCCAGGAAGCAGGGCTTGGCTGTCTGTCACAGCCACTGCCGAGTCCCTCCGAATGCATCCTGGCACACGCTCAGGCGGCCTGTTTCAGCACTAACAGCAGCATTGGCAGCCCGCGAAACGTACTGCCAATGGGGGACTCTTCTGCGGACAAACACTTTAAAAAACGGAGCGTGGCTGAATTCCCCCCCCCCCCAAAAAAAAAAAAGTGTAATAAATTCTGCTAAATTGCTTTTACTGTTGTTTTTGGGATGTCCTGGGTTCTCCAGGAGTGTATTTCTTCCTTCTGAAAATGCATTTTGTATGAGCGCAGAGGAAGAGGGAGAGAATTAGTCTTACTGGGCAAAAGCGTGGAGATCCACCTTGGAGTGTTTACAGAAGATCCTTGCAAGGGGATCGCAGGAAAGTTGGAGGCCTTTACAGGGGGTTCTTCATATCGGGCCTTGATTGGGAGGTGTACGTGGGTTTTGAACTGGCATTTTGGCAAAGGGGCTGGACTTAAATAGGCACAGTGGGTTCTAGTGTTTAATCCAGTGTTTCTCAATCTCAGATGCGTGGACTTCAGCTCCCAGAATTCCCCAGCCAGCATGGGGAATTCTGGGAGTAGTAGTCCACGCATCTTAAAAGCTGCTGAGATTAAGAAACACTGGTTTAATCCATCTCAGCAGAACCTACAGAGGAGATGTTTCCTGTCCATGCTGCTGCTTCACCAGCTCCGAAAACAAAGCTTGTTGAGTTTAAATTCCTCTTTAGTCAAGGCAGTGGCTATTCGAGCCATCAGTACTGGTCATTTCTGTTAGTCAAAATAGCACTACTGCCATAGAAGATGACACCAACCAACTTGGAGGAACCCCAGGGGGTGTGGAAGTCCACAACGTCAGGGAAAAGTTGAACAAAAAACAAACAGGCGGTTGGGTTGCTCTGCGTACGCAGAGGGGCAGATCCAGAGGTGAACCAATGGCAGAATCTGAATGGCGGAGCGCTCTGGCGTCGCAACGTTGGTTGCCGATCTCTTTGTGCCAAAAAAGCAAGCAAATACATGAAAAACGAAACTCTCTCTGCATTTGAACAGTCCTCTGTTTAGACTCCCAGCCTGGTCCTCCTAACTGAACTGCATGTTGGAACAGAGAAAATGTGGTGTTGGGGGGGAAAGCAGAAGAAATCTTTTCTTAAACGTCCTTTGGGGCTAAAAATACTCGGTTGCTTGGAAGGAAATAAACACAGGGCACAATAATTCTGTTGACTCTTTGCTCGGACTTGTAAAAATTAAGCGTTTTCTGCCTTGCACAAGAACATGATCAGTTGGTGGTTTTGCCCCCGTTGCAAAAACCCGCTCATGTGAATCCTCCCTGGGGCTTTATGCTGTTTCGAAAGCCAAGAAAAATACTCGAGAGACCCACCGCCTGAGCGAGGGAGCTCCCCCTGGCCCCGCGCAGCCTAACTGGACGCTCAGCGCCAGCCCCGGGTTCGCCTCGGTCCGGGCTGGGCAGCAGCAAGGGGGCCGCGCGGCATCGGTGCCCGGGGAGCGGAGGGCGCCAGAGGCGGCCAGGAAAGGAGCAGTCCTGATCCTCTTAGCAGATGGCTGCGGCTGCAGGGAGAGGCCCGACTGACTTCCCTCGCCTCTGCTGTCTTCCTCGGAGGTCTGCCCGGCCAGGGTCCCTTTCGGCAATGCTTCCTACGCATTTTCTCCTGTAAAGCGAAGGGGGGGAGACCCCCTGCAGTTCAACAGCCGGAGCTTCGGGCTTCTTGGAAGCAGAACTGCCTGGATGCCGATCGCGCGGCCCTTCCATGTCTGGGCGCGAGGAAGGGCAGGCGTAGGGATCGGCCTGCGGGGCTTTTGAAGCGCTCAGAGCCTGTCGCGCAAACTGTCCCCCCGCGGGGCCCAGCGGCCGGCGGGCGGCTTGGCTACGGAGCCGGCGAACCGGGGAAGCACGTGGGCCCTCGCCTTGCTGCAGGCTGCTTGGGGAGGGGGCAGCTAATGTCCCGGGCTGTGCTCAGACGACCTCCTTCGTGTGGAGGGCTGCCTTTTCTGAAGAGACTCCCTTGCGACCCCGCCCCGAAACGAGCTGTCCCGACATCCCCAGCAGAGACGCATCTAGGTGCGGCCTCTCTCCGGACCCCGAGTAGCCCACCTGGGAAAGCGGAGGAGGGACGGTGGCATCCACCCCTCCTGGCTGGCCTAACGATGTTGACAAGCCCTCCTGGAAAGGTCACTTAGGCCAGGTTCGGGGTCAGGCTTAGGAGACGGAAAGAGCACAGCTGCATTCATGGGACTGGCCCAAGGTTAAGCAAAGCAGGATTTTTTGAGGTCACTGACACACCGTGCCCTACGCCAGCCATGCTCAGGAGGCCTGTGTGCAACATTAAGCTCAGATGTGTTCTGTAGATGCGGAATGCATGCTTTCGAATTGCTAGGTTGGCAAGAGCTGGGGCTAGTGCGGGAGCTCACTCCGTCACGTAGGGCTAGGGATTCGAACCTCTGAACTTGCGATCTTCCGATTGACAGGCCTGGCGTCTTACCCGCTGAGCCACCACGCCCCCTACATCAAAGATATACATAAATCAATATCCATCTCTCCAATTTAGACGATGATAAACATTATTTCTACAAAGCTTTTCAACTCCCAATGCAGCATTCCCCTCTAAAACAATTCTTACTCCCGTTTAACGAACATTTAAAAAAAAAAAAACCTTCATAGTTTTTCACCTAATAATGATGTCCAAAGGCTCCGTTTGGGGAGTGGGCGAGATGCTTCTGGCGGGCGGAAGAGGGAAACGGGGGGGGGGGGGGACATTTCTCCTAAGCAACAGTTCCTACAAGGGGGGGTGTTGTGCACACGTGGGGGCCTGGGGCTTCCCACAAGGGTCTCCAAACCCTCTCCAGAAACTCACCATTCCTCCCCTGGGTATCCTTATTTTTATTCTCTTTTGCTCTGGTTTGGTAGTGTTGGGAGTCTTGTCACTTTTTTCGCTCTGTACCACAGATGTTTTCTTCAGGCTTTCTCTCTGTAAGAATCATGTTGATTGTAGGACCATGGAAACATGTTTGGCATAGGACACCTAAAAACATATCATTCTGGGCCCGCCAGCTAGGGAGGCTGCCACCAGCTGTTTTACTCCCGAGTAATCCCCCCAGCCTCCCTGCCACCGGCTTACCAGGCAGGAGGAGAGGGGCCACCCGCCTGCTTCAGTGGGGTCCCTTTCCTGGCACGAGCTCCGTCAGCTGCTCCCCCCCCCCGCTCCCCCATGCGCACACCGCCAAAACACACTTGCGCAGTCCGGCTCTCCGCGCAGAAACCAAACGGGAGCTCCGCTGCCTTCCCGGCCACGCTCCCTAGAGCCGAGCCCAGCCCCACGGCCTCCCAGCCTCAGAGCAGCAGCTCCCACCCCACGAAAGGCTGCAGTGAAAGACCATGAAAACCCACCCGAGAAGGGACCTCCCCCCACCCCCCGCAGGCTGGTCTTCTTCCTGGCCTTTGACCGTGGGAAGCTGCCTGCGCAATATCCCGTGCAGAGCTCAGCGGTTGCGCAAGTCCATTTTGGGAAACTTTATTACCTCTGACTTAATTTGAAACCAAAATCTAGATGTGCTGAGGGAACAAGTTGCGGGTTTCAGATTGTTTTGTTTATTCGTTCAGTCGCTTCCGACTCTTCGTGACTTCATGGACCAGCCCACGCCAGAGCTTCCTGTCGGCCGTCGCCACCCCCAGCTCCCCCACGGTCGAGTCCGTCACCTCCATAATATCACCCATCCATCTTGCCCTTGGTCAGCCCCTCTTCCTTTGGCCTTCCCCTTTCCCCAGCATCAGCTTCTTCTCCAGGGTATCCTGTCTTCTCATTATGTGGCCAAAGTACTTCAGTTTTGCCTTTAATATCATTCCCTCAAGTGAGCAGTCTGGCTTGATTTCCTGGAGTATGGACTGGCTTGATCTTCTTGCGGTCCAAGGCACTCTCAGAATTTTCCTCCAACACCACAGTTCAAAAGCATCTATCTTCCTTCACTCAGCCTTCCTTATGGTCCAGCTCTCGCAGCCATAGGTTACTACAGGGAATACCATTGCTTTAACTATGCGGACCTTTGTTGTCAGTGTGATGTCTCTGCTCTTAACTATTTTATCAAGATTTGCCATTGCTCTCCTCCCAAGAAGTAGACGTCTTCTGATTTCCTGGCTGCAGTCAGCGTCTGCAGTAATCTGCGCCTAGAAATACAGTCTGTCACTGCCTCCACTTTTTCTCAAGGAGGAACCCTTGAAATGTTTTCCAGGCCTCGGGGAACCCCTGCACGCTCAGGCTCCAATATAGGCCAGAAGTTACAAAATTATTCTATTCATTTCATGGGTAAGCCTGTATATAAGCATTAACAGTGTCCTTAAACTGAAAATAAAGAACGAAACGTGCCTCTTTAAGGTGAAGTTGCCTGAATTTGAAACAATTTTTTAAATAAATCGTGATCTCCCAGGGAACCCCTTGTGATCTCTTGCGGAAACCTGGGTTCTCCTCTTTTCCTTAGCCTTAAAACCACCCTGTTGGGTAGGCCGGTGTCCAAGTGTGACTGTTCTAAGCTGGGTGGAGATCCAAAATTTGGTCTCCCAAAATGTAGCCTGCTCCTGTTTGGGGTCCAAGCAACTCCACTCTGGTGCCTGGCAGTGGGGCTGGGACTGGCTGGGAATTTGGGAGAGTTGTAGCCCCAGCGGATCTGGAAGGCACCAGCCTGGGGACCTCAAATCCTCTCTGTGACGTTGCACATTACAGGGAGTCCTCATTTACAAACCATTTGCAGCTACGACGTGATGGAAAAGTACCTTTGCAACCAATCCTTGCATTTACTACTTTTGCAGGTCTGTAAAGCAAAAGAAAGCTGAAGTCAGATCATAAGCACAGTTGCGGTTTCACTTCGCGACTGCTTCACTTAACGACCAAGTGGCCAGTCCCAATTGTCACTAAATAAGGACTCCCTGTATGGGAATGCGGTTCATTCCACTCCACTGGGTGGTTAATGCAGTCAGTGATTCAGAACAGCAGGGATGTCACTCGCTTCCCTTTGGGGCTGATGACCAAGAAAGGGCCACAAAGCCTCCTGAAAGGAGAGGCAGATCATCATCGAACACGCCGGGCTGTTGGCTGCCTCCCTCTCAGCTTCCGAAAGAGGAAGATGCGCCTGTTCCTAGGAACAGACCTGATGCTGAGGAGCAACCGGACATTTTCCAAGGAACAGGTGAAATGGGCCACTGGCCTTTGGTCTTCTTCTGAAGTCATGGAAAGCAGGATCTGGTCAGATACGTGCCAATGACTTTGTTGTGTGCCTGTCTTTGTATTCATACACACACAGAGACAGCTGCATGGAATAAACTCAGGGTGTATATAGACCAGTGTTTCTCAACCTTGGCGACTTCAAGATGTGTGGACTTCAACTCCCAGAATTCCCCAGCCAGCCTTGCTGGCTGGGGAATTCTGGGAGTTGAAGTCCACACATCTTGAAGTCGCCAAGGTTGAGAAACACTGATATGGACATACATAAAGATGGATGGGTGGGTGGGTGGATACACACACACACACGTAAATGGACACACGCTGGCCACCCCATAAATGCTGTAATAAAACCGTAATAAAGCAGCAACTGCACCATGTCAGCCAAGCCACGAGCCACCTGGCCCCCGTCTTCCTTACCTCCCAGCGCTGGACAGCTGCCATGTGCCTCTCCGCCCAGACCTATGGGGCAGACAGATTCCTCCCGGAGGAGGCAGCCCCAAAGGAAATGAGGACGGGCTCCCGGTCGAGAAACCGGCCAAGATTTGCACTTCGGATTTCTTTATCCCTCTTCTTTCTGGCTATTGCTCAAAGAGCAACAATACCAGCCCATTCCTGCAGCGGCCTGCCTCCGATCAGCTGTCCAGCCCGGAAGAGAGAGCCTCAGCATGGAGCTTCTGCAGTTGCTGGCTTGAGGCTTTTCCAAGCTGGAAACTCCCTTGTGAGCCCCCAGCAGGTGGGAGGGGCCCGAGCCCTTTGCCCAAGATGCAGGACTCTTGCGCCCACCGCCCGGCCTCGGCAGAAGGAAGGCGCTCGCCCTGTGGCCTTCCGGAGGCGGTGGCCGGAGAGGTGAGGAGTTAGGTGGCGTCTCGAGGGGTTGCCAGGATCCCGACCTTAATCACGTCCCCTTCTCCCAGCTGTGTATGGAGCACCCGGCACATGGCCACTGAATAGTTGGGTGGGGGGCAGGTGGTTCCCCCAGTGGCCAGATGGCTCGTATTGGGGCCACGGGGCCCCTTGGGAGCCTCCTGATCTCCAAGCCTCCGGAAAGCCCCAAGTTCTCCTGGGCACACTAATGCTCTGCTGGCAGAGGCGGCAAGCCGGCCTTCTCCCCCGTGGCCAGCTCTGGAGGGGTTGGCTAGCACTGCCGTCATCACCCGGCCAGGCTGGCCAGTCCCTGAAGGACAGATGGGGCGGAAGGGCTATTTTACGTTTTCACGTAGTCCAAGCAGATGATTCCCATCAAAGCTGAGTTAATGACATTTATGCCCAAGGCTACGGAAAGACTGCTAGTCATGGGCAGCTTTGCGCATCGTGTTTTTATGTTTTTTATTTATTTATTTTCTATCCCGCCTTTATTATTTTTATAAATAACTCAAGGCAAACATACCAAATACTCCTTCTTCCTATTTTCCCCACAACAACCTTGTGAGATGAGTTGGGCTGAGAGACAGGGAGTGGCCCAAGGTCACCCAGCCGGCTTTCGTGCCTGAGGCGGGACTAGAACTCTCCGTCTCCTGGTTTGCCATTGGCTCCTTCCTAGGGCTGAGAGACAGGGACTGGCCCAAAGTCACCCAGCCGGCTTTCCTGCCTAAGGCGGGACTAGAACTCTCAGTCTCCTGGTTTGCTATTGGCTCCTTCCTAGGGCTGAGAGACAGGGACTGGCCCAAAGTCACCCAGCCGGCTTTCGTGCCTGAGGCGGGACTAGAACTCTCCGTCTCCTGGTTTGCCATTGGCTTCTTCCTAGGGCTGAGAGACAGGGACTGGCCCAAAGTCACCCAGCCGGCTTTCCTGCCTAAGGCGGGACTAGAACTCTCAGTCTCCTGGTTTCTGGGAGAAAGATGAGGAAAGGGAAGGGCTCTTTAGTCCACAGATTAGCAGACGGACAGTACAGCTGATTGTTCACATGTGGTAGGCTAAGAGTAGTGTCTCTCTCTCTCTCTCTCTCTCTCTCTCATGCATATGTACGAGTGATGCCTTAGTGGGCTGAACCAAACAGTGCAGCAGAATTTTGTCCGAAGGATCTGAATGGGAAGCAGCACTATTTATTTTTAACGTTCATGATCTGAACTTTAGGATGATCCGTTGGGTGGCCCGTTTGGCCAATAATGCTCCATCGCTCTAGGAAGCAAAGACTCGGGGGGGCTGAAACGTCATCTGAAAATGACTTCTCCAAACCCGAGTGAATGACAACACACATGCATGCACACCACCACGTGTTGAGGCTTGAAACAACTGGAAACTGGCCGTGGTCCTTGGCAGCTCCCCAGGGCATGTATCAACTGCGCAAAAGGAAACCCCGTGGTAGGAAGGCTGAGTCAGAGGGCTTGTGATGAAGCCACGCCGGACCTCCCGCCTCTTAAGGCGCATGACCTCTGCAGAGAATGCCCCTGGCTTGCCCCCGTCTGCCCCTTGGCTGCTCCTGGCTGGGCAGGGACCTCTGGAATTGCTCCCCGTTGCCACAACATTGATTCCGTTTTGTTCTGATTGTGCTCCTCAGAAAAGGTCATGTAGAGATGGCATGCTGCAGGAAAGAGAAATCAGCCTGCTCAAAGGCTTTGGCAGCTGCCCTCAAGGAAGAAAAGTTACGAGTTTAAGCTTGGAAGAAAAGATTACTTGGCAGGAAGATATGCGAGATGGCTCCCAGGTGAAGAGCGGAGGGCAGATGCAAATGCAGTGCTTGTAATGTAGCTGCATTAAAGCTGAAAGGATGCCCAGTGGCTGATATGCCCAGAGGCGGAAGGGAAGTTCAGTGCTGCAAAGGTGCCGTATGCATGCTCTTCATACCGGGAGCCTCAGGACCAGAGCACACCCGAAGTTACGTGGGTGGAAATGTCAAGATCCTGGGGATCAGCAAACTCAGATGGACTGAAATGAGTCACCTCATGTCAGTTCTTCTCAAGAAGACAAGAGAATTGTAGAAGAAATGGACCAGCCACCCTTAATAACAGAAGTGCTTAGATACAAGCCCCCCTCCCAATAATATTCTCAGTTCTGGTCCAAACAAATCCATCAGTATTATAGTGATTCAAGTCTATGTGCCAACCACGGATGCAGAGGAAACCAAAGATGAGCACTTCTATAGTGGCTCGCAATTACTAGTCAACCAAGACCAGAAAAGATGCCATTCTAATTACAGAGACTGGAATAGCATGTGGAATAATAGGAAAAATTGCCCTTGGTGTACAAAACAAGCAGGATGCAAATGAACAGAGTGTATATAGCAAATACCTGAAATCAGGCTGTCTATACGCTCTGCTAGCAAAGATGGAGAAGCTTTAATTAGTCAGCAAAAACAACCCTGGTGCTGAGGTCACAAATGACTTCTCGTAAAATTGCACCTTAAAAGCAAAGACAGTGAATAAAATCATTAGACCCACAAGATACAACCCCAGCAGTACAGTATTCCACTGAATTACGTGAAGGTAAAGAATATATTTACTGGATGAGGCTTGACAAACAAAGTGTCTGAAGGACTCTAGACTGACATGACTGGTATCATTAAAGAGGACGCAAACAAAAATATCCCAAAAGAAAAAAAAGTAAAAAGAAAAGGGTGTGTGTGTGTGGGGGGAGAAACCGCTGTCTGCCGAAAAGTTAAAAATAGCTGAATGAAGGTGGAAAACAAAGGGCAACAGAGGCAGAAGAAAATTTGCTCCATTAAACACTAAATCTCAGAGAAGAGCAAGAAGAGATGATGTCTATATAAGCCAGTGGGGTCATTTGTGCATATCCTGGCGGTGATGGAGCCTTTTGTAATGGCTTGTTGGTGAGTCGAGGATCCAGTTTGGGACTGGCACTGTGAAGACGCCGGTGTCAAATAACAGGGACTGGGGGTTTTGAGACATTATTTGAGACCAGGAAAAGGGGAAATTGGGTCCAGCAGTTTAAGAGCCACTGCAAAGAAGCCGAGAGTAACAGATCAATGGGAAGGACAAGAGGTTGATTTAAGGAAATTACAGGAATCAAGAAAACCTAGTATCATGCAAAACTGGACATGATACTATAAAAAGAAGAAAAAGATCTCCTGGAGAAAGAAGGCATAAAGAAGAGATCGTATAAAGGGAGGGATATACAGGAAGACTTCCAAGAACACTTTTCCACGGCTTCAGAGACTATGACCAGAAGTACAGTAAGCCGTCTAAGTTTCAGCTACCTAGATTTCATTTAAATATAAGGAAAAAACTTCCTGATGGTAAGTTCTATACAGTAGTGGAACCATCCACCTACACAGGTGGTGAGGTCTCCATCTCCGGGGTTTTTTAAGAAGAGGCTGGATGACGCCTCTCATGGAGGGTTGAACTGGGTGTCCTGCACATTGCAATGGGCTGGACTAGATGACCGCTGTGGTCCCTTCCAGCGCTATCATTCTATGACGCCCATCGTTCTCTCTGGCAGAAGAGCACCAAACCCATGGGCTCCCAGAACAGAACAGCTCTGAGCAAGGTGAGGCATCTTCTCTCTTTCCTTTTCAGATTTCTTCCCCATCAGCTAAACTTAAGAAGTGGCCCGAGTTATTTAAGGTGAGCAGATGTCTTGGAGGTATTAATTGACTCAGGGGAAACGATGGTTACAGCCTTTCATTCTGCTTTTCTGACGCAAACCATTTTCAAAATGACTGAGAAGTAGAGTGAGTTGGCTGTTTACTGGAATATTAAAGTGAAAATTAATTCTAAGAGCGGGCTAATTCAAGTTGAAAAACATCCACAGTCAGAACAAGAGTGCCTCAGAAAAAATGTGGGTTTACTTGACATTTTGAGCACGAGTTTGATGTGCTGCGCTTGCAAAGTCTGCTGACCAATCCCTAGACTGTCAGAGTACACAGCGCTGGGGCTGCCAATGTTCCTTCTAGACCTCAGAGTAATACGTTCTATTGAGTAAGCAGACACTCACAAGAAATTAGATAAAATAGTCTATTTACTCTATATACATACGCAGTCCATACACAGTCCAATAACGTCCAACACAGATACAGATGAGAAGATGAGAGTCCCTTGCAGGGGAGATGGGTGGGGAATAAATTGAATGAATGAATGAATGAATGAATGAATGAATGAATGAATGAATGAATGAATAAATAAATAAATAAATAAGATAGTAACAAGAAGAATGAACACCAGAACTTCTCTACTTTTATACAAATATCAACCAATCACGTTATAGGTCAAACAAACTATCTGCCACACCCAGCTTAAACTATATCAGCTGCAGTATGTGTCACCACTTACTTCAACAATGGCTGCTAATTGAATGACTTGCAGAAAGTATTACCTCTCACCTATTTACCTCTCCTAATTAATCTATCTGTAAATTCTGAGTATTTATTCAAACCCCAACATAGACCACATTTTCCATGGCCTCAGCTTCGTAAGTGGCCTTTCTTCTGCCATGTTTGTTTATTTATTTATTTTTCAAATTTTACCACCGCCCATCTCCCCCGAGAAGAGGGACTCTGGGTGGTTTACAATAAAACTAACGTTAAAACAGTAAGCATAAATACCATCTAAAATATAAATACAAATTACCAAATAAAAGTATAAAATAAAAATAAATATAAAATCCAAGCGGCCATAAACAATCTAATATAGTGAGGAGAGCTCTAAGGCACCAGCCACTCCCAAGAATAACTATTCCCCTTTCTGCCCCAAGCTTGGTGGCAAACCCAGGTCTTCAGGGTCTTCCAGAAGGTCAGGAGCGATGGGGTCTGTCTCACCTCCGGGGGCAGAATGTTCCATAGGGTGGGAGCCACTGCAGAGAAGGCCTGCTTCCTGGACCCCGCCAAACAAAATTCTCTCACAGACGGGGTCCGCAACATACCCCCTCTGCATGATCGGGTAGGACGGGTCAGTGTAATGGGGATGAGACGGTCCCTCAGGTAGCCTGGTCCGATGCCATGCAGGTGACAACCAACACCTTGAATTGGACCCGGAAGCAAACTGGCACCCAATGCAGCTCGCACAGCAAAGGTGTCACATGTGCCGATCTTGGGGCACCAAGAACTGCTGCATTCTGGACCAGCTGAAGCTTCTGGATACTCTTCAAGGGTAGCCCCATGTAGAGCACATTGCAATAGTCTATATGGGAGATGACCAGGGCATGAGTGACTGTTCGAAGGGCCTCTTGTTCCAGGAAGGGGCGTAACTGGCGCATAACACAGAATTGTGCAAAGGCCCTTCTGGCCACGACTGCCACCTGCTCTTTGAGCAGGAGTCGTGAGTCCAGAAGGACCCCCAGATTCCGCACCAGCTCTGTCTGGGGCAGTGCAACCCCATCCAGAACCAAAGATGACAACTTCCCAGATACCGAGGAGCCATTAACCCACAGCCACTCCGTCTTACCAGGGTTGAGCTGAAGCCTGTTGTTCCCCATCCAGACCCCCACAGCCCCCAGGCACTGAGATAGGGCAGTCACCGCATCACTTACCTCACCCAGGACGGAGATGTATAATTGGGTATCATCAGCATATCGATGATACCTCATCCTGTGGTGACGGATTCCCAGTGAATCAGCAATGCCTCCTCCCTGTCTGGGCAGATTCCTGAAACCAAAAGCTGAAATGGAACCGAGGCTCGGTTCCACAGTTCCTGGAAAGAAAACAACATCCTTTTTGTGAAGCAATTGGCACATCAGCACGTGCCTGAAGCAAATGTGCCTGAAGTGCAAAAGTGCAAAAGTGCAAATGTGCAGGTGCCTGAAGCAAATGAGTCACGGAGAGTCACAGAATCCAATGTGCGTCTCCCAGGGAGCAGGATTTTAAGATCTCACCAACTGAGAACCCAAGGAAACGTAAAGCCTCCTGTCCCAAACCTTCTCTACCTGAAGATCTGAGCTGCAAATATCTGGCTGGTGCTCTCTTGACTGCCATCTAATGGACATCTGGAGTTTGGCAGCCCAGCAATGCTAATCATAATAACTGAGGTGCATCAGAATTATCAAGTCACATTATTTATGTTCCCAGACCAAAACAAAATACACAATAGCAGATATAGATATACTAGACAACCTGTGACCTGTTGGGTCATCGTTTCAGAGATATTTCCTTACCAAATTCCTCAACGCCTTCCACAATGGCAGAGCGTCTAATCTCCTGGCAAGTTCTTAAAATTTCAGGGAGACCTTCAGAGATGTCTCTGCCTTGAAAGCAGCCCAGGTTGAACTGTACAGCCCAGTCAAACATCAGGAGCTGACCACAGGAAATGTTTTATGACATTTTGTATTACTGTATGTCATAAAATGTTTTATAAAATTTGCCAAATTTCTATTCCACGGGAGCCATGGGTCCCGGATTTTGGACGCATTCTGTAAGTTAGCCCGTTTGAGGTTCTTTGGTTCAAATATTGTTGCCCTACGACGCACCGTTTTGCCCAGTAAAAGGTTACAAACAAACAGACACAAGAGTTTTAGTAGGATATAGATTGCAGCAGTAAAATATAGTTACAGTACCTTTAACTAGGCTACACGTTAACTAATTGCTTGCAAATTTGGCCATAGTGTATGCGATTTATCCAGTCAGAGAGACTAAAAATAACACTCAGCAGGACGCTGGAGGTCAGAGGTCTAATCGAGAATGATCTAGTGACCACCCACTCTCGGTGCCTGGGGGCTGTGGGGGCCTGGATGGGGAACAACAGGCTTCAGCTGAACCCTGGTAAGACAGAGTGGCTGTGGATTAATGGCCCCTCGGTTTCCAGGAATTTGTCATCTTTAGTGCTGGATGGGGTGGCGCCCCAGACAGACCTGGTGCGGAATCTGGGGGTCCTCCTGGACTCACGACTCCTGCTCAAAGAGCAGGTGGCAGCCGTGGCCAGAAGGGCCTTTGCTCAACTTTGTGTTGTGCACCAGTTATGCCCTTTCCTGGATCTCAAGGCCCTTCAAATGGTCACTCACACCCTGGTCATCTCCCATATAGACTACTGTAATGTGCTCTACATGGGGCTACCCTTGAAGAGTATCTGGAAGCTTCAACTGGTCCAGAATGCGGCCTTGTGGGCAATTTTATGTGCTTCAAGATCAGCACACATAACACCTTTGTTGCGCGAGCTACTTTGGGTACTGGTTTGCTTCCGGGTCCAATTCAAGGTGTTGGTTATCACCTTCAAAGCCCTACATGGCATAGGACCAGGTTACCTGAGGGACCGTCTCATCCCCAGAACATCGACCCACCCCACCCGGTCCTACAGAGAGGGCATGTTACGGACCCCGTCTGTCAAAGAATTCCATCTGGCGGGGTCCAGGAAGCGGGCCTTCTCTGTAGCAGCTCCCGCCCTCCGGAATATGCTTCCCTCAGAGGTGAGGCAAGCCCCCGCTCTCCTGGACTTCTGACCTGGTTTTGCCAGCGTGCCTGGGAGGGGGAGGGGAATAGTCACTCTTGGAGATGGCTGGTGCCCTAGAATGGCCCCTTATATATTCACAGATTAAAATAATATCTCCTTGCCATCTGAATTTTACTCTATTCATATTCTATTTTTTAGCTGTAGCCATTTATTAGAGTTTATACTGAATTTTAGATTTTATTTTTATTGTAAACCGCCCAGAGTCCCTCCTTGGCGGGGAGATGGGCGGTGTTAGAAATTTGAACAGTGAATGAATGAATGATCTACATCTCAGAGGCAGCTCTGGGGCTTCCCAAGGACCCCCCCTCCCCCCCCCTCCCCCCCCCCCCTGCAGATTTCTCCATGGCCAAGAGTTGGTCACACCAGCAAAGTTGGTGTCACCTTTCTGGTGCCATCTGGTGGCCACCCATCTCTCTGCGGCCCAGATCTGGCAGCTCAGCTGGAGGCTTTGTTTGCAAAAGGTGAAGGGTGTATTTGCTTGGGGGGGTGAGAAATGGGGCTTTCAGAGAAATGCCACAGAGCAATACCCCGACCCATCAAAAAGTGCTTCCGCTGGCCACATTTCCTCTTCCGCTGCTCCATTTCTCAAGGCCAAAAGCTGCCCCCTGGACCAAGCTGGGGCTGGACTGGGGCAGCCAAGAAGCCGTGGGGCACCCTTGCCACGCATGAAGGTGCGCTGTGCACCTCCCACTTCTCCTTCTATGGCGATGAAGAGAACAAAAACACCCACTGGGCTTCCTCCCCAACCCACCACCTTCCCGAGGGTGCTGACGGCAGGGTTCCATGCTGGCTGGGAATCCTGGGAGTTGCAGTCCCAAGAGGGGTCAGCTGGCAAAAGCGGGACTCTTCAGCAACACCAGGACATGCACCAAAGGCCCCCAACCTGTGGCCTCGCGGGGCAAACCAGATAGGAATCACAACCAAATGAGTTAATCCTACTTTAGTGCAAGGCTACATTGACAGGATCTTGCTGGGAAGCTAGGGAGGGTCCCTCCTGAGCCCCTTGCCCCACCCACTCCCCAGCTGTGGGCTAGGCCCTCCCTTATCTGACCGCTCCCTCGGCAGCATCTCTTGGCCCCGTCTCCCAAGGTCTTTCCCACATTACCCCACCTCACCCCAGCCCAGCTTCTGTTCACTCTCTGGCTTCATTCATGCAGCAAACTTAAGTGGTTACAGACTAAGTTGCCTGCATTCACAGAAGCAGCTCAGCTTCCTTAGTTCCAGCCCTGACTGGGTCTTGGAAACCAGCCCACTTGGGTAGTCTATAATTCAGCAGAAAGTGGGCTAATTCAGCCCCTGGATTAAGCACATTCTAAAAACATAGGTACTCCTCGACTTACAACCATTCATTTAGTGACCAATGTTACGATGGCACTGAAAAAAGTGACTTACAACTTGTCCTCACACTTACGACTGTTGCAGCATCCCTGCAGTCATGTAACCAAAATTCGGGCACTTGGCAACCAGCTTGTATTTATGACAGTTGCAGCATCCTAGGCTCACATGATTGCCGTTTGTGACCTTCTCAGCTGGCTTCTGACAAGCAAACTCAATGGGGGAAGCTGGATTTGTTTACTGACCACATGATTCACTTAACGACAGCGGCAAAAAAGGTTGTAAAATCGGGCATGGTCACGTAATGCCTCACTTAGCAACCGCATCGCTTAGTGACCAAAGTTCCGGTCCCAATTGTAGTCGTAAGTCGAGGATTACCTGTACGCAGTTTGCCGCTGCCTGACCCTCCACAGCCCCCGCCCCACGGAAGCCAGTGGGATAACCGTGCTCCGGAGACAATAACGTCGCCTTTCTTTTGCTCCGGGCAGCGACTTTGCACCCGCAGCCTTGCTGGGAGGGCCCGTCCAAGAGACCCGGGGAAGCGGAGGAGACACAGGACCCTTGTGAAAACAGGAACTCAGCCCAGGGGAGGCGGGGAAGCGTGAGAAAGAGCCTTAATTTACTCTAGGAGCCGGCAGGCTCTCACGCTTCTGTTACTGGCCATGCCCGCCTTTCCAGAGATCCAGACGGTTTTCGTTTCCTGTGAGTTTGCTGGCCTTGCAGCCTCGGCCGTTGCCACGTACCTGGCAGGAAGCTCGGAGGAGATTTCTGTCCGGGGTTGCATAAGGAAGGTTCGTGGAACTGGCCACTTTACTTGGAACCGTGACTTTCAACTTCACTGGGAAACTGAAAATGAATCAGGTGGGATTCGGGTGGCTGGGACAGGCGCCTGCCCTTAACACAGATCCCCTCTGATCGGTTTTCCCTGGCACGGCCTGGCAGCCCCTGCGATACCCCATTCCCATGACTGGACAGCGGCGCCAGACGGACCTTGGCTAATCTCACAGAGCAAGGGAGAGTCAAGCCTGGTCAGAACTTGGACGGGGAGCCATCAGGAAATCCTACGGCACTGGGCTAGACTGGTATACGTAGGTGGCCCCGGGGTTACCAGGGCTTGAGGGAGCCTTTGCTTTTTTACCTGCGGTGAGTGTGGCACCTGGCCAGCTCCAAAAGGAAACAGGGTCAGACCTGGTTAGCACTTGGATGAGAGACCACAAGGAAATCCTTGAGTTGACAGGAGACTGAAAAACATACCAGAAAAAAAGCAACACCATTCCCACATTGTAGCCCAAATGTCCTTGGGGTCAAGCTCAATTCAAGGCATCCTTTTTTCTAGCCTACGTCCCCAGGACGCTGTGCTTGTCTCATGGTTAAGACGACTTATCCAGCTGTTGGCCAGCCAGCAGTCGGGGGCGGCAAAGGGGGCCAGGGCAGAAAGGGGACGTAGTCTGGCGTCTCAGTCCAGCCCCCACTGAGGATCATCAGGGGAAAGCAGCCCCTGGCGTTTAAAACAAAAAGAAAAATCCTCTGAATCTATCGGCTCACCCTACATCCCCACACTCTGTCCTCTCCAGTCAAGGTTTATTTGTAAAACTATGGTTAAAACAAGCCGTGGCTTAATGACAGGGAAACCCAGGTGAAATCTGGGCACAACGACAATAACTGACGGGCTGCAAAAACTCCTTTCATAGGAGAAGTTGCCATATTGGGGGCATTTGTCAGGAAGGGGCCTAAGTTAGGGAGTCACTCATGGGGTGGAAACAGCCACAGTGGGGTGTACTGAAGGTGCTGGGCGAGGAGCAGGGACGGCCAGATTCAAGTCCCCACAGCCACAGAGGCCCAACCTACCCCGCAGGGTTATCGTGGGGAAAAGTAGGAAGAAGAATGACATGGGCAGAATTGCTCCAGTTGCTTCAGAAGGTTGCAGGAGAAAGCAGCGGAGGAGTTTGGCGGGGCGCCGGGAAGGATTCCCCGAGGGTTCGAGTTGCTCAGCCGCGCAGCAGGCGGCCTGGGGAGGCTGTTCCTCGCGGGAGATGCTTGGCTGGGTGGCCATCAGCTGGAGATGCTGTCTGGGGGGCTCTCGCCCTTGTAGGGGGTTGGACTAGACCGCTGTTTCTCAAGCTGGGCAACTTTAAGAGGTGCGGGTCCACTTGCCTGCGGCTACAGCCAGGGAAGCGGTCGCGCGAGACTTCGTTTTGGGGCTTCCCCGTTGAGTCACACTGAAACCGGTGAGTTGCAGAATTACTTCTATAAAGCGCTCCCGGGGGCCTCCCTCTTCATCCCACAGCCATACCCGGAGGGAAAGAGGGAGCGATGCCACCGCCGCCTGCCGCCGGTAAGGAACCGCCGCTCAGACCGGCTCCGGGTGTCGGCAACACGCGCCCCGCAGCGCGCTCGGCCGGGAGGGGAGCTCCTTCCTCCCCAGCAGAAGGGCGCCTCTGCGGGGCGCACACCTGAGCCGGGCGCGGAGGGGGAGCTCCAGCGGACAGGCTCCGCCCTCCCTGGCACGCACGCGGGCACGCCGCGGAGTCCTGTTTCAGCACCAGGGAGGGACCCGAGGGTCTGGGCGCTGCTCAGCGCGAGAGGAGCGGGGCAGCGGTCGGGGCCCTTCTGCGCCTGTCTTTAAGGTGTGTGGACTTCGACTCCCAGAATCCCCCAGCCAGCAAGGGTTGAAGAGTTGAAGTCCACACACCTTAAAGTTGCCAAGGTGGAGAAACACTGGCCTGAAGCAATATGTCTATGAAGGTTCTCAGTCATCCAGGTGGAACAGTCTGTGGCTTGAATCATGTCAACTGGATTTCTATTTTCTTAGTGGAAACGTTTCGCTCCTTATCCAAGGAGCTTCTTCAGTCTGAGCAAAGTTGGTAAGGGAATCCTAAATATGTTTCTAGGTAGCTGTGTGACCTTACACCTGGGGCGAGGTCATGGTTATATTGAGATGTTATTTTAAGTCCCTTTATCATCCAAAGGAGGATCGTTAAGATCACCATGCTGCTGTTGAGCTTGTGACATGGTCTTAATCTTCCTAGGCACAGAAGATTAATCTTCCTCCCTGCTTTGTCTTCTGTGCCTAGGAAGATTAAGACCATTTCGCAAGCTCAACAGCAGCAGGGTGATCTTAACGATCCTCCTTTAGATGATAAAGGGAATTAGAAATAACATCTCAATATAACCATGACCTAGCCCCAGGTGCAAGGTCACGCAGCCACCCTAGAAACATATTTAAGGATTCCCTTACTAACTTTGCTCAGACTGAAGAAGCTCCTTAGATAAGGAGCGAAACATTTCCACTGAGAAAACAGAAATCCAGTTGACATGATTCAAGCTACAGGCTGGCCTGAAGCCTTGGCACAAGCTGGCAAACGATTCTCCAGGGTCCCAATCAGCTGGCGCTCCCGGTCATACAAGTGAAGCCTTCATGGGGATGCTGGAGCCGGGATTTCAACCCCGGCAGGCGAGGCCAGCCACTCTTTCAGTGGGAGGGAAGCAGATGCCTGACCAGCTGACCCAGGAAAGGGCATGACGCTGCTGGCCCTTGATTCCACCACTTGGTGCATCTGTGGCAGGATTCCTGCCAAACTGTAGGGATGGAGAAGCGGGGAGCTCTGCCTTGGCTGCAGCCCACCACTCTCACACAAAGCCAGGATTTTTTAAATTCAACCAGGCACCTTCATATACTAAGTTATTACTACAATTTCTCTTTCCACAAGCTTTTAATTGTTTCCATCATTTTAATGCTGGTTTACTCATATTGGTTTGGTCCTGTTTTATACCGTCCATTTTTTTTACTGTGATTAAGCCGCTTTAAGAGTCCCAATAAACAGAAAGGCCAGAAATACGTTCAGTACAGTAATAAGTCAATATTTTAAATGTGCTTGCCGCAATTGTTTTTAAAATGCGTATCTACTACCTACTATGCTTTTATTGTTTATGTGTTATATGTTTTAATTAATTCAGTTATATGTTGAATTTAATTACTGTCCTCTTCTTTAATTAAATTAAATCCATGGTATATAAACAAAGAGCAAGTCCCACTCCCTTTTCGCACTGAAGATGTTGCCTAGCCTGGCAATGAAACGTCTGCAAGAAAACAACCAGGCTCAGGGAGCACCAAGGACTCCACAATTAAATTGTTATGCAAGCTGCCCTAGGACATCTGACAGTGTGGAGTCCTTGGTGCTCTCTGCGCTTGGCGGTTTGCTTGCAGACGTTTCATTATCCAACTAGGTAACATCATCAGTGCGAGGGAGGGTGGGGCTTGCTGCCTGTTTTATTGTCTCTTTTGATTGGTGTGTAAATGTGGTTTATCTCTGTGTGTCTAGATGTGTCTGAGTGCCAAGCTTCCAGGAATTCCCTAGCGTTTCTGGATTTGGCTTGGTCTGGGATGCTCACAGTTTCCCAGTTGAAACTCTGGCGGAGTCTGTCCATGGTTTGGGAGATGTTTTGTTGTTTCTGTTCCCTTCTTAGCTTTCTGTTGTCTCTTTTGAAAAAGAGAAATGAGCATCCGGTGGGGCTTGACTGGGGATTCTATTATTTTATGTATTATTTTAGTACATTTATAAGGCCATCCAACTCTAAACAATGGTGGGTGGTGTAAAGTAAAAACAATCCGAGAATACAGCGAAAAATCCAAGCATCTGGAATAATGTTTCCCAAGCTTGTGCCTTTCGGTATCCAGAATCACCCAGCCATCATGGCATTGCTGAGGCTTCTGGGAGTTGAAGTCCACACATCTGAAAGTTGCCAAGGTTGGGGAGCACTGGTCCGGAAGACAAGCAGCCCTTTGAAAACCACCGAACACAGGGGACCCACTGCCACCCCTGCCCAAGGCCAGCGGGAAGAGCCACGCACGCGTTCAGGGCTCCCTTAAACGTGGCCAGGATAGGGACCAGATGTCTCTCGGAGGGAAGATGCTGTTCCAGAGGGCAGGGGCCGTGCCCAGGCAGACCTGGTCTGCCAAAATGGAGCCAACCTGGAGCGCAGCAGATGTTGCAAGAATTGGCTACGATGCTGGACAGCCATTTCCCCCTGGAGACATTGCATTTTGATGGGCAGAGGGTGGGGTCCTACCCATGCGAGTTCCCAGAGACTGACTTTCCTGTCCATGTGAGCACAGCTGAATCCATGCAAGGACAGATTCTCCTGCCTTCCTCTTTGGAGGAAAGGGAAAGGGGCTCTGGGCATGCTCTGTGGGCCCTGACTCTGGAGGACTCTGGCCCCTCGCAGAGCAGGCTTGATTCCTGACCCCAGGTGGCCGGAGGGGCCTTCCTGCCCTAAGAGGGGTCAGCAGCCTGAGACCCACCTGGACAGAGCTGGGGCAGAGCTTTTAAACTGACCTGGGGCTCTGAAACCAGGCTGGCTCCAATCTTCCCTTCTTGTGTGTGTGGGGGGGGGGTTTCCCGTTTCATCACCCCCTTTTGGATAAGCCATCACAAGCACTTCCGGGGGTCAAAGACGGCAGGCTGCATGCAGGCACAACCCCTCCATGCCTCCTGGGGAAGGAGCCCCTCGCTCTCCTCCAAAAAGAAGCCCGGAGGCGGCGGCTGCAGATCCCCCCTCTTCTCTTTCCAGATGCCCGGCTCCTCGCTGGCTGCCTCCTGCTGCCTCTGCTGTGCCTGTCCACCTCCACCCAAGGTAGGGCCACAGGGTCGCCCGGAGGAATTGCCCCCTGCCGAGCCTGACGCCGGGGTGAAGCCAGCCCCCCGCCCCCCGCCTAATCCTTAGCAAGGCAAGAAGCCTTGCTCGCGTGGGAGCCCCTTTCCCCACCAGCCAAAGTAACTATAAGGCACCGGGTGCTTGGAGGGGCCAGGCTGATCTAGGGTTTACGTAGGGACAAGGCAGGGAGGGAGGGAGGGAGGGGCGGTTATGCACCAGCGGGGCAGGTTCCAGGATTAAAAGCCAAATACAGACCCTCCATCAGTCCAGCCCCTCCATGCGCTGGATAAAGTGCCTTACCGCCCACAAAAGCCTCTGGCTTTTCATAAAACGGGTGTCGGAAAAGGGGCTCCCAGGCCCCTCCTGATTTCTGCTGCCCCACAGACTTCAGACACACAGACTTAACACAGCCCCCCTCCTACAGGCGCCCTAGAGGGGGGAACCTGGGGGGGGGACGTGGGTTGTTACACCACCAAGCCCCAATCGACCCCGCTTTCTTTCCAGCTCCAGCCGCAAAAACGCGGTCGCACATCTCCTCCACTCTCCAGCACCAGCCTTCCCTCGGTAAGCCCCGCCAGGGAGGGTCCGCAGCCGGGCTGGGGGGAGCGGGGGCTCAATCCGAGCAAGCTGGGTCTGGTTGCTGCGGGACTGGGGGGGGGGAGCTGCTCCAGTACCAGCGAGGCTTCCTTCCACACGCCTTGGGGGTTGCCCAGCACCCACATCACCCTCTCCCTTGCAAATAGAGCCACCCCCGAAGGCCGGACAGCAACAGGCAGGAACCTTCCGCCTCCTCCGTGAAGCTTCCAGGAAAATCTATTTGTCCGAAGAAAATTGCCCCAAAGCTCAGCACACGTGCAGGGAGGTCCGGCCCTTTGCGTGGCCCTGAGAAAGCGTTAGGTGTTCACCCCCAAGGAGGGGCCCAGCTGCAGCCCAAGGGAAAGGGGCTCTGTCTTTACGAACGAGGGGGCAGCCTGGGGCCCTTTCAAGAGCATCAGCCTGATGAAGTGGACTTCAGTGACCTGGAACCCCGCTGCTGGGGCCACAGACCTACTGGTCCTTCTGGGGCAGCTAGGCGAGCCCCCTCCTGCTTGAGGCATGTTGGGGAAGCCGACAAATGCCTCCTTGGCCCTTGCCGGACCCGGCTTAGACCCTTGAGAGGGTGGGAGAAGAAAGCAGCAACAGATTCCCTGCGAATCCAAGCAGCGCTTCCATGTTCAGAGGCAAATGCCTCCACGTGTTGGGCAAGCAGGGGCTGGATCATTAAGGAATCTCAGGTAGCCCCACCTCGGACCCCTTTCTGTGCTTTTCCACCGCAATACAATTAAACCCACAGGAAGCAGCTTAGTGGTGTGGCTGGGAGGACGCTTCACTTCTGGAGGAGGGATTGCGGGGTGGTACCCTCTCCTGATCAACTGGGTGGGGTCTGAGGAGTGGCATCTGTCTTTCATTTGGCTCCTCCCTGGATGAACAAACAGATGCTTTTTTCCTTCTTGCTCTCAGGGCAGAAGTTTCATGTTCCCTGCAAGGGCCACACCATTTTCCCAGAGAGTGGCATCATGTACTGGCTAGCTAATAGTACTTTTGTGGATAAGCTGTACCCAGATGGATCAGTGGAGGAGGCAGCCACCATGTGAGTAAACGCTGAAGCTTTTAACCCAGAGACACCTAAATTCCCCACCCTTCTTCCAAAGACCTGCATGGCACTCTCAGGACTCTCAGATGCCCGACTTCTAATCCCCACGACGGTTGTGCTGGTTGCCGTTGTTCTTCCTCAACTTCTTTTGTGCTCCTTTCCCACAGAGAGAGAGACAGAGATCTGACCCGGGAGCTGATCTTCTACTCCTTCACGGAGCAGGACTTCCGCACGAAATTCGAGTGCATCGTCCTTGATCCATCAGGCGCAGTTCGGAAGGCCATCAAGTGGGACTATCAAGATGCAAAATGGGGTGGAAGCGGAGCACAAGACTAGTGGGAGAGCGGGAGGTGAGGAAATGCTCTGTCTCCAAGGGCGCCAACACCCTTCCATCTCACAGAGATGTTAACCGTGCAACTTTCATGGCCCACATAAGGATCACGTAGAAGCTGAAGTGGAGAGAATTCCATTGGAACCTGGTTTTGGTGGACCGGGCAAAAATGGATCCATCTGCCCAATTCCCTGGGTCTGGAAAAGGTGGTTGCCCTTGCCAAGCAAGGGCACAAATGTAAGAGCTCCGAATACCCAGACTCCCTGACCAGCAGTGCCCTCAACAGCAGGGGCCCCACGTTGCTCTTTCAATTAAAATGAGACCACAGAACAGGGCTGCGGATCTTCACAAGGGCCCGACGCGTTTCTCCGAGAAGCCCACAGGTGGCATGCAAGAGCCAGGCTTCCCAGCACTGGAGCGGAGAAAGCACTCTCTAATGTCATGATTACAAGGGTGGCATAATGCCTTCTGCCACTCCCAGCTCCAGCCTCTCACCCCCTGCTGGAAGTAACAGATCGCCCTGCTCCCCTTTTAAAAGCCACCCGTTGGCAGGGGCGTCTGGGGACAGCATTTCCACTCCCTCGCTTCTCTGAGAACAGCCCTTTCAGCCATCCCAAGTCACACACACACGCCCCCCCTTGGTTCCTTGGACAATGAGTATTGTCTCTCTCATATATATCTATATCTATATCTATATCTATATCTATATACACACACACACACATACATACATACATTCATATATATATATATTCATATTCATATATATATATATATATATATATATGAGTATCTCATATAGTATTGCAACAGTGAAAAGCATCTTCCTTTCCCCCTTTTCCACACGGTCCTTGATTTCTTGCCCCACTACCCCCCTAATTTATTTTTTTTACATGCTAACCCCACCCCGCCCTTACCCTTGCATTCCAGCATCCCTTTTAGGGCCTGGGGACCAGGTCTTTTCTCCCGAAAGGACATTGTAAGAGCTCAGGGTTAAACCCTCCAACAAGAATTCAAGAGGGCAAAATCCATTTTCAGGGATCTCTGCCTGAAAATGGAACGTGCCTTTCCCATCTGCAGCCGAGCTGGCAATCCAGGTGGCGATTTGACCCCTGGGCCCATCTCTCCGAGAAAGGCGCTCCACCCAAGGGGAGACGCACGCAGGGCAGCCCACCTGCCCTTCCCCACCACCTCTGGCAGCGCACCCCTCCCGCTTATCCCGCTTTGGCAGAGGAATATCAGCTGGCCCTGGGCGGCTGCTGTGGCCTCGACCTTTCAGACTGTCTGAAGTCCACCTCGGTGCCATTTTATTCTTTCTACCAGAACGGAACAGTCCAGACTGTCTTCATACCCCAGAGAACCACCAGGCCCTGGGAAGTGAACACCCCCCCCCCCCCCCCGCATTTCGTGGCTCCCCGGGGACAAGAGGCTACAGGGCAGGAGTGGACGCAGAAGGACAGTCGCTTCGGCTTCGCTGGGTCCTTTCAGCAACCTTCTCTCCCGTCCCCCAACTGCTCCATCAGCGGAAGACCTTGCCAAGACGGGGGAATATACTGGTCTAATAAAGACTGATTTCATTGGAAGACTGGGGAATAAAGTCCCCCAAAAGGGAAGGGGGGAAAAAAGACAACCTGATGAGTGAAAATGGTATTTTGAGGCTTTTAAACACCACTTCTCCGCATACAATGCAGCGCTTCTTCGCATCAACCCAGAGGCTCCCCCATTCCATTTCCCCCCACTGACTTGTGCATTTGCACTAGTGTATTTTGCAGTATCACTGGAAAAACTGGGGAGCTGGCAAGAGATTCCTGGAAAGACTGCAAAAGCGGTCAGAGGCACAATTGGAAGTCTATGGCTTAAACATGGCTTAATCCCCCTCCCCAGAAGGTCCGGCTTTTCTTTGACTTGCATCCCATTTTGGTGCAAAGGAGGAAAGTTACCAACGCTGGAAAAGCCCAGGTTGCAAAGGAGTGTCGCTCCGAAAGTTCTGTTTCTGTAAAATGTTTCATCTCCTCCTCGCCACGTTCGTATCATTCTGATTAAAAAATGGAAATCTAAGTGCCATGATGTTTGTTTTCATGCTAGATAAGAGGGGGGTGAAGCTAGTTTTCCCAAATGATGGTTCAAAATTGGGAACAAGCGGGGGTAAAACACCTCCCTCCCAGCAGCTTTAGGGGCTCCGAGCAGGGGTCTCTTTGTGGCCCTTCCCCAGCTCTCCGGACCACACCTGCACCACTTCGAGCGGCCGCGTTCTGGAGCCCGTCTGGGACGGCAGCTCCGGAACGGGGTGTGTGTGTGTTCCCCCGGCCCTTGGGGCTCCACACTCCTCCGCCCTCCAGATTCTCCCCGATGGGGGGTCCAGGGCTGCCCTGCCCCCCCCCCGGGCCACTCGCGGGGCTTGGGAGCTCCGCTTGCTGAAGAAATCTTTATTGTGTAAAGCTTCACAATATTCCCATCAAAAGTTTTTCTAGTATTCTCCCCCCTTTGGAAAAGCCGTTTTCATAAGTTGCCCCTGCTAACCTCTGGAGGTCCTTTCAGCCAACCCTTTTGTTGTCGGCACGAAACACGGTCTGTTTGCACAGACCAGCCAGACGGTTTCCCTCGGGGTCTTGGGCCAGGCCCAGCGGAGGTCAGCGATCGAGGTGGTTTGTCATCTTGCCAAGACCACAAACGAGACATCTAAAGCTGGTCAGACTAGACCAGAGTTTCTCAACCTTGGCAACTTTATGATGCGTGGACTTCAACTCCCAGAATTCTGGGAGTTCAACACCTTGCCAAGACGGGGGAATATGCTGGTCTAATAAAGACTGATTTCATTGGAAGACTGGGGAATAAAGCCCCCCAAAAGGGAAGGGGAAAAGAAGTTCATAAAGTTGCCAAGGTTGAGAAACACTGGACTAGACCTTGAGCGAGAACATACAGCTTTGCTCCCATGTGATTTGCCCAGCTTAACATAATGAAAGCCATTCCTTAAATATCTTATACGAGGCTCCTGTATACACTTCAGGGCCTACAAATGGAAAAGCCATTTTTCTATGCTCTGTCCTAACTCTGCCTGATTGTAGGAGCCTCTCTGGATCCATTATTATTATTATTATTATTATTATTATTATTATTATTATTATTATTTTATTTATTTAAATTTATATGGCAGCCCATCCCCCCCAACCGGGGGACTCTGGGCGGCTTACAATAAAAATTGCAATTAAAATACAAGTATAAAATTACAATAATGAATATGATATAATAAATAAATATGAAATCCAATCTAGGCGAATCGACCTTAACAGTGGCGAGGGCATTATGGTACTAGCCACCCCCAGGAGGAGCTGTTGCTTTTCCCCTCCCACACTAGGCGGCAGAACCAGGTTTTCAGATCTTTCCGGAAGGCCGGGAGGGAGGAAGCCCGCCTCAACGCTGGGGGCAGGATATTCCAAAGGGCGGGCGCCACTGCAGAGAAGGCCCGCCTCCTGGACCCCGCTAGATGGAGTTCTCTTGTTGTTGGGGTCCGCAGCATGCCCCCTCTGCATGACCGGGTGGGGCGGGTCGATGTCATGGGAATGAGACGGTCCCTCCGGCATCCTGGCCCCATGCCAGGTAGGGCTTAATGTGTAGAGGCAAATGCCTGGCACCTGCAAGACACGCCTCTCCTTTTCTACAAGGCCCGAGAAAGGGTCCTGAGGGAACTCGGTCGCAACTGCGCTCTGCGCCAGTGCAAGAGACCTTTCAAGCCGACCGGCCTTGCGCTGCAGGTCAGACCTGCTCCTGGCACCCCTGTCTGGTCCTCGAACACCACGACTGAGGCCACAAGTCCCAGCCCCACAGACCCCAACGGGGCGGGCTGCTAAGGAGGCGGGGAGAGAATCACTGCAGAGCCACAGCCAGACCACTACTGGGAGAAAAATACCATTTATTTACAAGTAGAAACATTATTTAAAATGACACATTTGATTGCTAAATCTCTACAAAGGCGAGTAGTAGAGGGTTGCAAGCAGGGGAGGCCCTCGGGCGGTGCCCCCCCCCCAGCCCGGGAGCCTTCCTCCGCCAGGGCCTCCCTGGCACCGTAGGGCAGGCGGGGCCCCCCGGGCAGCCCCTGCGCAGGGGGCCGGGGCCAGGGCGCCTCCCCGCGGAGGAGCAGCAGCAGAAGCCCCTCTCCCCAGGCCCGGGACTCTCCCCCACCCAGCCGGCAACACTCCTTCGCCAGCCCCCGGGACCCGGGGCGGGCAGCCCTGCGGCTCCTGGGCGATGCTCGGCTGTGACCACGGGGCTGGCGCAGGACACCCCGTCAGACGTCCCACCCAGGGTCACTCCCAACGCCGACCTGCTCCGGGTGAGTTTCTGGCAGCTCCCCCATGGCCCCCCGACCTGGAACCCCCCGAGCCCCAACCCAGGCTCTGCAGAGCGCAGTACATAGCAACGTGGCCAAGTAAAGCCGCAAGAGAGAGAGAGGCGTGAGCCCAAGCCCCCCCCTCTTCTCCAAGGAATGGTGGCAGGGCCCCCTTCCCCGGCGAGGGCACTATCTCCCGGTGCCCAGGCAAGGCTGGCACTGCTAGGAAGCAGGCGCGGGAGTGGCCCCCCCTCACTCACCGCCCCCCCCCATCTCTTGCCCGGCAGCTGAGCCTTCCCGGAAGCGCAGGGAGCCGAGATGGAAAGAGGAACGCTGCCGGGGGAGCATTAACACGAGGGAGCCCCAACCCCAGGCCCTGAGACACCAACCGCGTGGCACAAAGAGGCTGTTCTTCAGCCAGCAGGAAAGGCAGAGCTAAGGAGCACAAAGGCCGAGCGTCACGCGAGGAGGTCGCTGGCAGAAAAGGCCGGTGAGATTTCTTTGGGACGCGCCTCGGGGCGATCCGGCCGTGGGCCAACCAGGCCTCGATTCCGGGGGCAAAGCCTGGCGCAGGGACAGGGGCCTGCAGTGGTCTGGGGAGTGCCCCAATTCCCCTGGGCGAGGAGAGGAGAGGAGGGGAGGAGAAGGCACACACGCTCACGGAGGCTGCCCCTGCTCCGCCCTCGCTGGGCATGGGGTGGGGGCGGGAGGGGCCCCCGGGCGAGAAGGCGTGGCTCCTAGGCCTCCTTCAGGCGGGGGGCAGGCTGCAGGGGGACGCGGGCGGTGGCAGCGGCAGAGACACGTCGGCCCCTTGCTCCCCTTCCTCCAGGGAGGGCCGGTACGTGGCGGCGTCGGCAGCCAGAGACAAAGGCGTTAGAACTTCGTGTTCTTCTTCGGGGACTTGGAGCCGGCCTGCAGGAGAGGAGGAGACACCGGTGGGGGTGGGCTGGCGGGGGGGAGCCCAGCAGCAGGGCAGGGCAAGCCTCGGGCAAATTCTCCTGCCCACCCACCCCCAAGAAGTGGACGCAGGGCAGCCTGGCGAGGGCACCTCGGGAAACCCACAGCCACACCGGACTGCGGCAAATCAGCGAGCACATATCAGAAGAGAACTCTCTCTCTCTCTCTCTCTCTTACACACACACACACACACACACACACACACACACACCAGTGCTTCTGGTGCTTAAATCCAGACACCAGCCCACCGCGGGGGAAGGAGGGGAGAGGACCCGTGCGTGTGCCTCTGCTGTGCCCCCACATGCAACCCTGCAGGGCCGGGCACGCGCACACTTGCCTGCTGTGGCCGCCCCTGAGACCTGTGGAAGCAAATGATGTTCAGAAGGGCCTGATTTTTTTTTTTTTGGGGGGGGACATCTCTGGTCCACAGGCCCAGATTGGGCAGCTGAGGAGGAGGAGGAGAACGCAGAACCCAACCCAGCTCGGGAACCAGGGTTTGTTTGTGGGGGAGGGGAATGAGGTGCCTCCCCCGGCACCTTCTCGTGCCTACTGCTCCCCCCCTTCTTTACCTCCTCCGGCTGCTGAGCTGGAACTTCCTGTCCTTGGGTCACTGCTCCCTCCCCCACTAACTGGCCCCCCATTTAGAGGCTGTTCTTCATCAGGGGGAAGGAGAAAGACCACGTTTTTTCCTTGCCTGATCAGCTTTATACTTGCGTGTTTTATTAGGGTGTCGATTAAACACACAGACGTCCAGCAAAACATACCTCCAGCTCAGATCTGGGGCTAGGATGTGGGGGGAGGTGGGCAGGTGGGGTGCTGCAGTGGAGAACGCACCAAGCAGGGCAACCTGGGGCCCCGGGGCCCCTCCCGTCCCGTCCCCTTACCTTGCCCTTCGAAGGCTCGGCCGTCCTTGGAGATCTCCGGCTGCCGCCGCCGCCGTGGGGGGAGCTTTTGGGGGTCACCTTCCGACTGGCCCCGCGGCGCAAGAGGCTGTTCCCCAGTTTCTTCGGTGTGTTCAGGATGCTGAACGCCAGCGACTGACGCCTCTCAGACTGGGGAGTGGGGAGGCGGCACGTTATTCTTTGTCGTTAAGCCGTGTTCGGAAGGAAAGAGGGGAAGATGGCCAGCAGCAGATGGATGCACTCGATTACAGGTAGTCCTCACTTAACAACCATCCATTTAGTGAAGGTTCGGACTTACGACGGTGCTGGGGAAAAACTGACTTACGACCCGTCCTCACAGTTACGACCGTTGCAGCATCCCCACAGTCATGCGATCGTGATTTGGGTGCTTGGCAGCCAGTTCGCATCTATGACCATGGCAGTGTCCCGTGGCCACACGATTGCCATTTTCAACCTTCCCGGCCGGGTTTTGGCAAACAAAATCAATGGGGAACCGTGTGATTCACTTAACGACTACATGGCTTGCTTAATGCCTGTGGTGATTCACTTAACAAATGCCTCCAAAAAGGTCATAAAATCGGGTTGATTCGCTTAATGACTGCTTCGCTTAGCAACTGAAATTCCAGTCCCAATTGTGATCATTAAGCAAGGACTACCTGTACAGAGGTTTGGCTGCAACGTTGGAAGATCTGAAGGACCAGGCTGAGGACGGATCCTCCTGGAGAAATCTATCCACGCAGTTGCTAAGAGCCGACACCAACTTGATGGCACATGATTGATCGATCCATCGATCTTGCTCAGAGCCATCAAGGTTCATCCTAGGGGACTTTTTCCCAGGTACGTCTGACACACAACCATCCTGCTGAAGCGGCTGCAGAGGCCAGCAGAGCGTCACAGGCCCAAAGACCAACCCCGCATCAAGAACAGGCCACGGGGATGGGGGCAAGGAACCAAGGAGCCCGGCCTCTCGGCCAGGCCCGGATCTCCTCGGGCAACCGCCCTGCAGGGGCCAGTGAAGCCAGCCCCCACGCCAGCGTTTCTCCGCCTTGGCAACTTTAAACTGCGCGGACTCCATGCTGGCTGGGGAATTCTGGGAGTTGAAGTCCACACAGTTTAAAGTTGCCAAGGAGGAGAAACGCTGCCCTGCACCAAGGGAAGGCCTGCGTGGCGGCCCCATTGCTTTGTCAGGAATGCCCCACCAGGCTCCACACCAAACCAACACACGGGCCCAAATCTGGTCCTGCACACCTGCCTCCGAAACCTGGGGGGCAGGGGTGTGTCCACTCCTAGGGACCGTCCCCCAAAGGGACTGGAATCCCTGCAAAGCAAACCCGCTGGAGGGAGGCTGAGTGGGGTCTCCCCAACCGAGCACCCTCCTCCGAGGACGCTCTGCCTGTGCCCCACGCGGCCGCCCGGTCTCGGCCGTCGCCGGCTGCTTCTGCCCTTTTCACAGGCTTGTTCCCACGATCCTCCTCCAGCCTTGCTCTCTCGTCTTGCAGAGAAAAAGCTCAAGTTCAAAGGAAGCCTCACCCTGCCCTCACCCTCACCGTGAATTCTTCCCGAACCCAAGTGAAATTCGATTAGCCAGAAATCTGTTCACAGCAGCCCACCAGCGGCTTTGCCAAGCCCCAGGCCTCCTGTGGGGACCACGGATTTGACAGCGCCGGACAATGAAATCAACGAGCGGAACGGCACCCAATTGTGGGACCCAGAGCAAACCCAGATTCCCGCGCACGAGAACTGGATGTGGGCTCCGTCCTCTGGGAGACCCGAAGGGCCGCTGAGGGACAGAGCACCCTGGAGGCAGTGCCAGGAGTCGCCCAGGACTTGAGGGCGAGTAAAGAGCCTGCTCCCTGGGAGGCACTTGTGGGCCAAAAGGCAAGTGAGAAGAGCTTTTACAACTAAAACGGCCACCATCCCCGCCCGAGACACTCGGGGCTCCTGCTCTAAGCATCAGGGGCCACATCGGTAATGGGGGAGGAGGGACTGCTTCCACGAGTCCGGGGTCCCGCTGGAGGCCCCTCCGCCGCCGCTCTGGCCACGCTCCCGCAAGCCCCCCGGGCCCTTACCTGCTTGTCTGCCGGCTGGGCCTTGCTCCTCCTGCCTCCCAGGAGGGCCCCGTGCTTGCGATCCTCGGTCCGCCCTTTGGGAGTCTGCGGCCGGGGGAAGCAACTAGCCGACTTCTTGGGCTGCAGGAAGATTGGGGGGGGGGGATGGGATGTCAACAGCTTTGTGGCCAGAGGCGGCCACCCCGGCCCCCCTGCCCGGACAGCTGAGGAACAGCCAAGGAAGACGCGGGGGAAGGAGCCAAGGCGGGGCCTCCTTCGAGCCCAGAAGGCTGGCGTGGGCGGCTGGGAGGGCACCTGGCCGCAAAGCCCCTCCTCAGCGGCGGAGGGGGGTCCAGGCCCCTCCATCGGACAGCCGGGAGCTCCCAGGTTCATTAGTGCAGGCTAAGATTGGACTGTGGGAGCTAAGCCTACCCAGGGCTGCTCACCTCGGGAGTCCCCGGCCCCGTCTGGGGTTCGTCCGAAAGGCGCTTCCGCTGCTGCCGCGTGGCAACCCCTCCCGTGGCCCAGGTGGCGCTCAGCGTGCTGCGGCGGGTGCTGGGGCCCTCGGCGACCTGAGAGGGCAGCATGCTGGCCCGCCGGAGGGTCTCCTTGGGGTCCCCCGTCATCATCTCCTCATCCGTGATGGCCGGCAGCAGCTGAGAGGGCTTGGGAGCGGGAGAGAGAGCAGCCCGTCAGGCAGACGGAAGACGTGCCACGCAACCACGCATGAGCAGCCACCCAGCCCCGAAGGAAAGCCGTTCAGGCACAGCTGCGCAATCCTGGCCACTATTGTCCACATGCTGCCCCTCCGCCGGGCAGGGAGCATAACCCGTTTGTGGTGGATTTCGGCAGTGCCGCTGGTTCTCTGGAAGGAGGGAGCGCATTCCAAGGAGGGGGAAAGGATAAGAGGAAACATAGTCCAGGGGGCAGTCGTGGGAAACCAAGAGGTTCAGAACAGCCCCGCCCTAGAGCCTCCCAGGTTATTTCCCCTCAAGTTACTGTAGGTAGAGTAGCTTTAGCCTGGCAAGATTCTGTCTATACGGCGTTAGCAAACAAAGAACTGAAGTTTGGCTGGATTGATTCCTGGTCGTTCTTGGGCTGGGCCTGACATGTTTGCACGCAGGAGCCACGCGGTGTCTCCATCCCTGACTGAGCTGGAGGCCAGCACCGAACCACTGAGCGCCGAAGGAGGGACAGATGCTCAGCTTGTATTCACGGCCTGCTCTAGCAAACGTTTGCAACTGCCTGGAATCCCTTTTATGAACTCTGCAAACGCATAAGAGGATAATTCTCTAAAGGCCACGCTTGGCTTGTGAACAGAGCGTCGAGGGACACAAAGGAAGAGATGGGCAGGCCAAGAGAAAAATGAATTTGCTTTAAATTTAAAATTTAAACTTAATTGGAGCAGAATTCAAAGCATGATGCTGATCTGCCGGATTGAACGAGAAATCCGACCGCCACCTTCGGAGGAAGGAGCTTGGAGACCGTATCCCAGGTTTTGGGGAGTTACCGGCCGTACCCCTCTGCCCAAGCGCTCCCCAGGTCTGGGGTTTTTAACTTTGGGAAGGCATCCTTCCGCTACCTTCACTGCACAAAGCAAGACGGGGTGGGGGAGAAGCACGAAGAGCCGCCCTCGGCAAACGTCGTCGACTTCCGGCTCAGAACGGCAAATCCCACGCTACGTCAGCAACAGCAAGAACAGGCTCAGCCTCCGTTTCTGGCTAGCACTGACCAGGGGTTCTTACCGCGACTGCTTTTTTAATGATGCGGGATTCAGTATTTTTCACAAGCCATCACAGGGCACAGGCGTGACCAAAGTCTCCTGTGTGGGGCGTCTCTTGCAGAATCTATTTCTTCGTTGCCCTCAGACCCGCTTTTCTCTGGGGGCACAAGGGGTGCATGCGGGGGACCGATCCACCGAGGGGCCCGGCCCCAGCAGGAGGGGAGCAGAACCTCCCCATTCTCATCGGTCAGGCGGCTGCTCACCCGGGACTCCAGAGGGTAGCAGGTCTTCAGGTGAGGCGGACACACCCGGTTGCGCTGCTGGAGCTCAGCGATGCGGTTCCAGCCCTCCAGCTGCTCGGGCTCGTCATCGCAGGAGCCGGCGTAGAAGCTGCTGCGGCCTGCGGGGGGCGGGGGGACAGCAGGCACGGCTTGGATCGGCAGCTGTTCCTAAGGGGCTCCCACAGCCCCAAAGGCGGAACGACCCGGTCGGAGCACCCAATGCCACCCAGCCAGGGAGAGGGATTAGGAGCCAGGGGAGGGGGGGCTCACCCGGGCAGCTTTCTGCAAGTGTGTGTGTGTGCGTGCGTGTGTCCACCTGAAAACTGCAGCAGGAAGCCCAGCCCCCGAGGCTCCCTGCGGTCAAGGGCTCCCAGAGCAGAGGGCAAAGGCCCGCTCTTGGGCGGCCTGGGAACTCGGGCCGTGGGCCGGAGGAAGGCCGGAAGAGCAGCCCTGCCCGGCAACGGAGGCCAGAGAACCCACCCCTCGCGGCGCCCTGCAGAGGCCAGGGTCCCCCCCACCCCCAACGCCCCGTCCTCACCACTGCTTGCACCCCCAGCTTGGGAGCGTCTCAGAGAACTGCGGGTCGCGGGCCGGTAGCCAGGCAGGCTCCTCAGCGCGGCGTTGCCGGCCGTGCCGTCGGGGGGAGAGGCGTTCAGCCTGCTGAGGGACTCCTGGGAGGGCAGGCTGGCCAGCGAGCGGGAGGAGGAGGACGCGGCCGCTGAACGCAGGCGGGTCTTGACCGGCTCCTGGCTCAAGCTGCTGTCCCCCGACCCCGAGGACCGCAGGCTGACGAAGGACGTGTTCGTGCTGTCTGGAGCTTCCGGCTTGGGGTGTTTCTGTGAAGCAACACAAGCGGGGTGATGGCGGCTTCGCACCCGACCTGGCAAGGAATCTGGACGCTGCAGACGGGAGAGTTTTACTGCAGACAGGACAGCAGCCACGGGCGCAGGGAAGATGTGCCCACTGCACCACAGTGCAATCAGCCCCAGCAGCAGCCTTCTGTGGCTGTATGGCCTCTGCTCTGGATGCATCTACAGGTAGTCCTCGCTTAACAACCACAATTGGGACCAGAATTTCGGTTGCTAAGCGAAGCGGTCATTAAGGGAATCTGACCCGATTCTACGACCTTTTTTTGCGGCAGTCACTAAGCAAATCACCGCAGGTGTTAAGCAAACCACATGGTCGTTAAGCGAATCACACAGTTCCCCACTGATTTTGCTTGCCAGAAGCTGGCCGGGAAGGTCAAAAATGGCGATCACATGACCACGGGATACTGCAATGGTCATAAATGCGATCTGGTTGCCAAGCACCCAAATTGTGATCACATGACCACGGGGACGCTGCAATGGTTGTGTGAGTACCAGCCATAAATTGGTTTTTCCAGCACTGTCTTAAGTCCAAACTGTCACTAAACAAATGGTTGTTAAGCGAGGACTACCTGTATGACAGCTTCAGCCAGAACCGGGGAGTCAAAGGAACAGCGGCTAGGCTGAACTCTGCCGAAACTGGCCAGGCTGACCGCCTCTCTGGGGACGGCAAGACGGGGTCACAGATATGTGGGACCCTCAACCTGAAAGGAAACTCCCACAGGAAGGAGATGCGCAGACGTGCACCTCCACCCCATGCCTGGCTGTATGCCACGGGCATTCCAGAAGGAACTGGACC
This sequence comes from Charina bottae, assembly GCA_023362775.1. NCBI lineage: Eukaryota > Metazoa > Chordata > Lepidosauria > Squamata > Charinaidae > Charina > Charina bottae. Next base: position 3,969,425 of record JALMGJ010000045.1, on the reverse strand, counting down.
GGTCTCGCTCCTGGTTCCCAGGCAGGGGCAGCCACAGCCCCCTTACTTTGATCATGGTGATGTTGATCAGCTGCGTGGTGCGCCGGCGGCTAGAGAGGGCTTTCTGTCCCGAATCCGAGGCAGCGTCGCCCATGGAGCCAATGCTGTTCTCCAGCTTGGACCGTGCCCGGGTGGGGATCGGCGTGAAGTAGAGGCTCTCCAAGGACTCGATCTTGCGGGGAAGCTGCTGCGATGCCTTAGATGACTCGGCTGCCCCAGATTCAGACAGAGAACGGCGGGTCTTCCTGCTGGGGAGAAAAGCAACAGCAGCCCTTGGAGTTGGACGGTGGGCCGGAGGGCTGTCTTGAAACAGGGACCCGTGCCAGGTAGAAGCTTCCACACCCTCGTGGGCAGCTCCATCACGGGGATCTTTCACCGCCAGCCTCTCCCAACTGTGGTCTCCAGAAAAGGCAACCCTTTTACTGCTGCAATCTATATCCTGCTAAAACTCTCACGTCTGTTTGTCTGTGTGTAACCTTTAACTGGGCGAAACAGTGCATCACAGGGCAACAGTTTTTGAACCAAGGTACCTCAAATGGGCTAACTTACAGAATGCGTCTAAAATCCGGGACCCATGGCTCCCGTGGAATTGAAATTTGGCAAATTTTATAAAACATTTTATGACACAAAAACGATCATAAAGCATTTAATGACATAAAACAAAATGTCAAAAAACATTTTCTGATGTTTGACTGGGATATATATACAGTTCAATATGAACGACATAGGCTACTCTCAAGGCAGATACATCTCTGAATATCTCCCTGAATTTTTAAGAACTTTCCCAGTGAAGGCAGGACATTAGACGCTCTGCCATTGTTGAAAGCATGGAGGAATCTGGTAAGGAAGGATCTCTGAAACGATGACTCCGCGGGTCACGGCTTGACTAGTTTCAACTCATAGTTGGCCCACACATCTGGGAGTTGGAGTCCACCCATCTTAAAGCATGCTGGCTGGGGAATTCTGGGAGTTGGAGTCCACCCATCTTAAAGCATGCTGGCTGGGGAATTCTGGGAGTTGGAGTCCACCCATCTTAAAGCATGCTGGCTGGGGAATTCTGGGAGTTGGAGTCCACCCATCTTAAAGCATGCTGGCTGGGGAATTCTGGGAGCTGAAGTCCACCCATCTTAAAGCATGCTGGCTGGGGAATTCTGGGAGTTGAAGTCCACCCATCTTAAAGCATGCTGGCTGGGGAATTCTGGGAGTTGGAGTCCACCCATCTTAAAGCATGCTGGCTGGGGAATTCTGGGAGCTGAAGTCCACCCATCTTAAAGCATGCTGGCTGGGGAATTCTGGGAGTTGAAGTCCACCCATCTTAAAGCATGCTGGCTGGGGACCAACGGGTCACGGGTTGTCTAGTTCAGTCTAAAGTGTTGGCCTCTGCTTGGTGGCCACCCAACGCCACCGCTCTCGGAGCAAAGGCATGGCGCCAGGCAACTGGGCAGGAGTTGTGGCACAGAAGCCCCACTCCTGGGCTGCCCGCCAGAGCCAGCGGAGTACGCAAGGAAGCCTCGGAAGGCAGTACCTGGTGGAGTTAAGCGGCTGCCCTTCGTCGCTGGTGTTCAGGTCCAGGCTGTCCGTGCTGATGTCGGCCGAGCTGTGCCTGAAGGTCTCCCGGCCCTTGAAGGTCTCCAGGGCCGCCTGGACCTTGCCCTGCTCTCGAAGCTGGCGGTCTGCCAAGTCCAGCTGCGTTGGGGCGTGTGCATAATTAGAAGCTGACCTCACGAGGCAGGCCACAGGCAGTCAGCCCCCGGGAAGACGGAGGGAGGGACCGACATACCAACCCAAAGCCCGTTTTGGGGATCTTAATTCAACGCTCCTGCCTAAGTAACCGTATCTGAACCGAGCCTGCCTCAGTTCATTGACAGGCGAAAGAATATTTTGCCAATCTACATGGGCTAAAAGGTGTCAAGTCCCCAACATCCTCTGTTCTTCTGTTTTAAACAGGAAATGTTTATTTTGCCAGTGCCGGTCTTCTTTACAGCTGCTGGCGTAACAGAAGAGCAGATCTTTTCTCTTATCAACGTGATTAACGCTGCAGTAGCGAAGGAAAGAGGTTCGGAAGAAGGCGCTTGTTAGAGAAACAAGACTGCAGAGAAAGACCCTCCCTCTGTGCAAGTGAAGCCTCCGCTTCTATTTTAAGGACAAAGCGGCAACCGTCACGAGGGGCCTTCCACATCCATGGGCAACGCCTGCTCAGTGCAAAGTGGCAGGAGGGAGGCGCCCAAGGAGCCCTTCCAGGAAACAGAGTCCACGTATCCACGTGAACGTTTCCTACGGGCTGCAGCGTGTGCTTGTTTTGCCACAGCAGCTGTGCCACTGACGGCACGGGTAAGCTGCGCTGCCTCCTTGAAACGCAACCCTGCCCTCAACGCTGGATCACGTGCATGACCTAAGCAGAGTTCCAATGCCGACGCCCTCACTGAGCAAAAACAGAAAAGAGGGTTTCCAAGCTCCACTGTAGGAATCCCAATACATCCATCCCACCACCGCTGCCACCATTTTTCTTTTTCAGGCGGGCAAAGTCCGGGGTGGCAGAACACCCTGGGCCTCTCTTACCACCAGCACGTTCTCTCACTCCGAGAGCTCTGAAGCGGCCTTCTCCCAGATTGCCGGCCCCGGCCAGGTTGCTTCCAGCGGCCTTCCTGGTCTCAAGGGGTTGGCTGCATCGCCTGCCCCTTTCGGATCCTGCTGCGGCGCTGCCTCGGACCGAACAGGGCGCTCCGAGCCCCTCACCCGCAGACCCCGGCAGACGCCCCCCCCCCGCATACCTGCGCCTGCAGGTCCTGGACCTGGCTGGCGAGGTTCTTCAGGCCCAGCTCCGACTCCGTGGCCTGCCGAGCCGTGCGCTGCAGCTCCTGGGCGAGGCGCTCCGATTCTGCCTTCAGCTCGGCGTTCTCCTTCTCCAGCTGCTCCAGGCCTTTCAGCTTCTCCAAGAGCTCCTGGTTCTGCTGCTTCTTGGCGTCGTAGTGCGTCTTGGCCTTCTCCATCTGTGGGCGAGCGAGCGAGCGAGGCCCCCGTCAGCCCTCCGCGCCGAGGGCCGCAGAGGGGAGCCCTTCCCTCCCCCTGGCCTGGAGACGGCAGACACGCCGGGTTGCTACCTGAGCCTTGTAATGCTCGGCGGCTTGCTCTTTTTGCGCCAGCTGGGTCTGAAGGTCCGCCGTCTCCTCCTTCAGCCGCTTCATCTCCGACCGGAGCTCCTCTTCACGCGCCTACGGAGAGGGAGAGACGTGGCTTCCTCACCCTCTCCGAGAGGAAAAGCACCGCTTTCCCGAGCCCCCCCAAGTCGGGTGGCCCCATGCAGCTATTAGCCCCAGCCATCCTTGCACGTTTCTTCCCCTCCTGGATTCAGGGCTTTACCTGAATGCCTGGCAGGGTGCCAAAGGGTTTGCCTCCCACCTCTGGGTCTCGGCCTCCATTTCCAGGGGCCCAGAAGGGCCCACAAGGCTCTTCCTCCCCCTTCTCGCCTCACAATGAGGGCACGGCTGGCCCACGTTGAAGATCAAGTGGCCGCAACCTGCTCAGTTTGGTAACCTTGCTCAGTTTAATCCGTTAAAATATACGGTCATAAACCAAACACACAGAAGCTGCAAAATCCACTGCGCTGCATTATTCATGGAGTAAATTATTCACGCCTGCACCAGACACACCTGGGGAAACAATCCCGTCCAGAGACGTCTCATTGTCATAGTGATGGCACAAAATCTGGCTACAATTCTAGTGACTTCTAGATCCTGGTTGTTTAATAGGAAGGACATGATGGCCACCCGAGAGTGGTCCGAAATAGTTGGTAAGTAGAGGGAGATCAGCTCTGCCCTGCAAAACTGATAGACCGACATTTCGGAAACTCCTGCGCCACAGTCTCAATTCCGAAGTCTGAGCAGATGCACAGGTGCACTTGGCAAGGGACACCCTTGTAACATCCCAGCAGCACCACTGCAGAGCCAGCATCCAAACGGGCTGCTGCGAAGGCCCTTCGGTGAGGTGTGTGTTCGTGTCAGAAGCATCAAAGCGCTTCTGTAGCGAAAGGATTTGCCGGTGACACCGCCGTTGCCCGGGGACGCCCAAGGAGGCTCCTTTCCTGTCCCTGTGGTTTTTCCCACCGGAGTGGTACCATATTTATCTAATCGCATCTTCATGCTTTTGAACTGCTAGGTTGGCAGGAGCTGGGGCTGATTTTTTACTGATTGCCGGTAGATCACTCTGGCAGTTTCGAACTGCCGAGCTGTCAGCCTTAATGGCTTCTGACTCAGCGTCTTAACCACTGAGCCACCGCGGTCCTCACTTCGGTGAGGTGGGACTAATAAATGATGCCGGTGTTGGGGAAATGCGAAAGAGGAGCGCACGAGGTCACCGTGGCAGAGATGAGGAAGGCTGGTTCTGCCTCTCTGCAAATCACCATCTAAAATTCTCTGCCAAAGCTCCCTCCAGGCTTCCCCCAAGCCTAGCAGGGGTACAGCCAGCTCACCCATCATTGCTTCTTCCAGGACGACCGGCCTCTGCCTGCCAGAACTAGCCGGGCTAGGGATCCGCCTCCCCTAATCTGTTGAAGCCAGCACTTCACCCGGCAGAGTCGTAACTGAGCCCTGGCTGAGATACAGCCGAGCTGTGGCCAGAGAAGCGCTCCACGTGCATCCCTCCTGAACTCTGGTTAGCTTTTTTTGTCTGCATTTGTAGCCAGTCTGGTGGTTTATGGTTCACTCTGCTGTGCAACCCCTGGGCAGGGGCTACCTCTGCACCCAGGGCATAGCCCAACGCCTCCCTGAGGGGTCACGCCCTCCGAAGCAATTCGGCCCATGGGGGTGCTTCCAGGGAGAGGACGCTTAGGGTCCTGCCCGAGGGATCGGGTGGCCGAGGGTCAGCCCTTCCCTCCGATGGCCCCAACGTGGCGGAAGCCTCGCCTTGCCTCCGGAGCTTCACCTGCCCCCTTCCCTCTTGGCTTTTGGGAAGAATGTCCAGATGGATCTGTTCAAGCTGACTCTGGGGAAGGGACTCAATTTGGATGGACTGTTGGGGGCGGGTTGTACGTTATTTTACTTTTATGGGGGAGCTGGGCTGCCACGTTTTTGTTTGCTTTTGTATTCTGATGCTGCTTGTGGTGGGGGCGCACCCTGCTGCTGGGCTGCTGCTGTGGTCTTGCGCTGGGCTGCTTCGCCTTGGATTTTCCTTGGAATTCTTGTCTGCAAACCACCCAGCCTTGGCAACGGGTGGAACAGAACTAAGCGCAAACAAACTAATAAAATGGCGCAAGCCAATCAGTGAGGCTTATGACTAAATGGGACTTGTAAAAGCGATGTGCAAGCTCTCGCGCTCCTGTGCCGGCGGCTTACCTTGGCTTTCTGCTGATGGGCCTGGCCAGCCTTCTCCTGCTGAGCCAGCTTCTGTTTCAGCTCATCCACCTGGAGGGGGAAGAGGGGGGGGGAGGAGGAGAAAGTATTCCAGGCCTTCCCCCTCCCGCCTGAAGAGCTACTTGGCCCCCTTTGGGGTCCCCCAGCCTCCAGCCCCCCAGCGCTGCACAGAGAAGCGTCCTGCGGCCCCTCCTTCCTGCAGAACAGCCAAGCAGGGTTTCTTGGTGCAAAACCATAAGCCAGGGCATACCAGATGTAAGGCTGATGCATAGCCCGGGCGGTGGTGACCTCCTGCTCTGTCCTAAAAGCCCAATCCGGGGGCTGAGGGTGGGCAAAAGAACTCTGTTGCCACTCCCTGCATTACTTCCCTCCCCCCCCCCAAAGTAGGAGGCCATTTCCTATGAAGCTAACCCCTTGCTGAAACGGAATAGCAAGCTAGTTCTGCACCTAGAGGAATCTACGCTTGCAGACGACCGTGATCAACCTGCATTAGGAAGCTGGAGGCCACACGCAGCAATAAGGTGCCTGCAAGTCCTGAACGGTTTTCCTTTCGACTTTTGTGACTTTGCAGAAATTCAGCTTCCTTCTTCCATCACAGGGGCTAGAAACCTGAGATTCTGAACCGGGCATCAGAGACTAAACGCTACGCATTCAGAGTTACTATAGGAACACAAAAGGCATGCAGGTGATACTACCCTCAGAAGAAGAGTAGCTGCACCTCCCCAGCTTTCCTCCCTCATCCTCCTTCCTGAGACGGCCCCAACAGCATCAAAAGGACCCGCCGCGCAATGCCTGCCAAGATCAGGGCAGGTCAGCGGTCCCAGAGACAGAAGCCAGGCAAGGGAGCTGGCATCTCCCCAGGAGAAGAGCAGCTTTAGCCAAGCAGGAATCCCTGCCGGTGGCGCAGGAGGCAAAGCACGTCTCCTCCGTTAGCCACCGGCCTCGGGCGCATCTGGGCAGCCGAAGGGAAAGGATTCAGAGGACGCTGGCCGAAGCTGGTTTTCTCTTCTCAGAACGGAAAGGGCATTCTCGCCCACGGCAGGCAGGGACAGAGCTGGAGGGCGGCGGGGCGTCCCTGCTCTTGCCGCACCCGGGGGCCTCCCCCATGCCAAGCAGCTGCTGCCGGGGCCTGCCAAGTTGCCTACAGAGCTCTGCGACTCCCCGGGGTGGAAATTATCAACGGGAGATGGGAGAGTCTCCTACAACCCTCTAGAGGGGCTGGGCCTCAACCCCCCCACTCAACGGGCTGTGGAAGATGGGTGCTGCCCTCCAGGAGAGCTCAAGGACAGGGAGCTGAGAAAGGCTGGCCTGAAGGTGCTCGCACAGTCACCGCCTGGGTCAATGCGCCAGCTCAGATGCCGCTCAAGGCAGCCGTAAGGCAGCTTCGCTCAGTGCGGGATCAGGCTCGGGGAGGGGGCAGAAAGCTGGGGAGGGGGTGAAGGCAGACCCCTCCTCAAGGGGAACTTTTTTAGGGGAGGGGGGGTGCCCCCCACCGCCAAGAGTTCGTAAGGGAAGATGGCATCCCCCATGGAGGGAGAGGCCGAGGCAGCAGCTCCGGCTGCACGCGGTCGCCACGTGAGCAGCCGGTACCTGGCACGCCTTACCTGCTTAGCTTGCTCTCGCTGATGCGCCTCCAGCTTCTCTGCCTGCAGGGTTGGGGGGAAGCAAGGACCGTAGATGTCAGGACCCACAACTCAAAGCACCCTAGAGAGCTTGTGACAGTGCTGGGCAGTCAGCCCCACTCTTCCCCCCCCACCCCCGAGAGCGCAGAAATAGGAGCCTGCTGGGCCCACCTCTTCGTGCCACAAGCCCCGGGTAACACCACGCTGCTCGGTTGGCACTGCTCGTTTCATGAACCGCCCCAAGGGGGTGGAGGCCCCTCCCGAGCAGCCAGACGTTCAGTATCAAACTCATGAACCGAATCTGGGAATCCCCTGAGCTGTTCTGACCAGCTGGCTCTGCTCTACGCACTCTTCTTAAAAAACATGGTCTCCACCACCACCACCCCGACATACTGAGATAAAGGCTGGGATAGCCAGTAGCCATTAAGAACAGCCACCGCGGTGACAGGATGGGGAGGGGACAGATCTCTAGGCCCCAACTCTGTTCTCTATCCTGCACGCCCTCCAGCTGTGTGAGCCTCAACCCCGGTGGTAACTGAAGCCAACACCTCTTCGTGTCTGCTGCGCATTCTCTAAATCGGGATCAGACGCTTGTCAGGCCGCTAAATCCGGAGGAGTTCCGATTCAGAGGCGGCGAGATGATCAAATGAGGAGGGGTTGTCCTGCGCGGCAGAAAGGACTGCCGCCTCTCCCTGGGCAGACAGAGCAGCGGCGTTTCCTCCGCCTCCCCCTCTGCCCACCTCGAAGGACGCCGGGTGAGGAAAGGGCTTACCTGAGCCATCAGCTGCTGCTTGGCGTCCTCGTACGCCTTCGCCAGCGCCTCCAGCTTCTCCTGGGCCTCCTCGGCCTCCCGCCTGCTCCCAGCCACCAGCTTCTCCGAGTCCGACCGAGCAGCCTCCAACTGCAGAGCGTGCCGCTGCGTGGCCTGCGCCAGCTCCAGCTCCAGGCGCTGCCGCCCCCGACCGGCGCTCTCGGCCAGCTCCCTGTTCTCCTCGGCCAGCTGCGCGTGAGCCTGCTGGAGGGCGGCCAGTCGCTCCGTGGAACTGCTGTTCTCCGCCTGAAGCTGCTGGAGGAGGTGCTCCTGCTTGAGGAACCTCTCCCTGACGGGGAGCAGCTCCGACAGCTCCAGCTTGGCTCCGCTCAGTTCCGCCTGCAGGGCGCCGGCGGCCTTCTGCAGCTGCTCCACCTCCGCCCGATGCTCGGCCTGCTGGGCGGCCTGCTCAGCCTGCAGCTGCTGGTACAAGCGCTTGAGGGGCGCCAGCTCCCCCACGGCCGCCTGGGCGCCCGCCAGCTCCTGCTGCTGGCCCGCGAGGAGCTGCTCCTTCTGGAAGGCCTTCTCCTGCCAGGCCGTGAGCTCTCTGCAGAGGTCCTCCTCCCGCCTGGCGAGCAGGCTCCGCTCCTTCTTCAGGGCCTCCACGGACAGCCGCAGCTTCTCGGCCTGCTCCTGGGAGCCCTGGGCCTCTGCTTTCATCGCCGAGCACCTCTCCGCGGCTCGGGCCGCCGCGGTGGCCATCTCGGACTGGAGCAGCCTCAGCCGCTCCTCCAGCTTCTTGCTCTTCTCGGCCTCCGCCATGAGCAGGCGCCGCAGGTCCTTGCCCTCGGCCTCCTTCTCCAGCAGCTGCCTGCGCAGGACGGACCGGTCCTGCTCCAAGCTGCTGACGTGGCCGGCCTTCCGCTCGGCCTCCTGGCGGAACCGGGACATCTGCTCCTTCCAGCTCTCCTCCGACCGGTCCTTCTCCTGAGCCGAGGCGCGCAAGGACGTCAGCTCCTCCTCCGCCCCCGACACGGCCTCCCTGCTCCGGGCCAGCTCCTCCCCGGTGTCGAGGAGCTCCCCCTTCAGGGTCTCCACAGCGGCCTTGGAGGCCTCCAGGAGCCCCTCCAGCTCGGAGACCCTCTGCTTCTGCTGCCCCGCCTCCCGTCTCAACGCCTCCGCCTCCGCCTGCTGCTGCTCCTTGGAGGCCGCCGCCACCTTCTCCAGCTTGGCAACGGTGCTCTGCTGCTCCCTGCACTGCTTCTCCAGCTTGCCGACCTGCCTGCGGAGCGCTTCGCCCTCCTGCAGCTGCTTCTCGTGCAGCTCCCGGAGGGAGGCACGCTCCTCGTCCCAGCGGTGCCTCTGCTCCTCCAGGCTTTTGAGCGACGCGTCCTTGGAGAGGATCGCGGCCTTCACGCTGTCGATCTCCGCTTCCCGGGTTCTGGCCACCTCCAGGAACCCCTGCAGCTCGCTCTCCATCTTGGCTTCTCTCTCCTTCAGGGCCTCCACCGAGGCCAGCTCTCCCTTCAGCTTGCTCACCGTCTTCTGCAGATCCCTCAGCTCCTCGCAGCGGGAGACGTTCTTCAGCCGCAGCTCCTCCAGTTCCCTCTCCTTCTCCCCCGCCAAGTCCTGGGCCCTGGCCACTTCCTCCTGCAGACCCGAGACCTCCACCCGGTGCTCGTTCGTGGCGTTCTGCAGCTGCACCTCGAGGGCCGCCTTCTGGGCCTTTTCCGCCGCCAGCTCGGCCCTGGCCCGCTCCTCCGCCCCGGCCAGCCGCCTGGCCTTCTCCTCCCGCTGAGCCACGGCCTCCTCCAGCCTGGCCTTCAGCGTCTTCACCTGGGCAGCAAACCGGTCCGCCTCCTGCTCTTTCTCCTTCAGAGCAGAGCGGAGGCTGGACAAACCGGACTCCGCAGCAGTCAGGTCTTTGCTGCTCTGCTCCCCCAGCTGCTTCACTCTGGCTGCCAGCTCCTCTCTCCTGCGTTTCTCCTCAGCCAAGCTTCGCGTGGCCACTTCGAGGGCCTGGGCGGCCCCGTGCCCGTCTTTCTTCGCCTGGGCCACATCCTTGGCTGCCTCCTGGCACGCCGCAGCCATCTCCTCCTGCAGAGCGGCCACCTTGGCTCGGAGCTTCTCTTCCGAGCCGGCCTTCTCCTTGGCCTGGGCAACGGCACGCACAAGCTTGGCCTGGAGAGCAGCCAGGGCTTCCTGGTGCTGGGCGCGGAGGCTTTTCAGCTGGGCTTCCAGCTCCACCAACCGCTCCTGGCCAGCCTGCTCCTGACCCACGCTGAGGACCGTGGCGGTTTGCTCCAGCCCAGAACATTCGGTCGGCTCCCTCTTGGCAGCAGACAGCTCAGCCAGCTGCTGCCGGAGCTCTTCCAACCTGTTCCTGGATTCGTCCTCCAGGCGCCGCATTTGGCCCTCCAAGGCCTGCCTCTTGGCCTTCTCCTCAGCCCTTTCTTGCACAGCCTGGTCCTTGTGCTTGGCCAGCTCCCGGGCCTGCTCCTCCAGCTCGGCTATTTGCCGGAGATTGCCCTCCAGCGACTCCGCCGCCCTCCTCTTCTCGTCCTCCAGGATGCCTTCCGTGTTGCGGACGGACTCCTCGAGGACCATCAGCCGCTCCTGGAGGCGGGCGTTCTCCTTGGCCAGCTTCTCCTTCTCCGCCAGCTTCTGCTGGGCTTCCCGCAACTGGCCTTTCAGTGCCGGAATGGCTGCCACCTGGGCCTCGCTCTGCTGGCCCTGGGCGGTGAGGGCCAGAACCCTAGCCTCCAGCGCCTGGATCTTCTGGCTCGTCTCGGCTCTCTCCTGCTGGGCCTCCAGAGCAGACGCGCCCCGAGCCTGCTCCAGAGCCTGCAGCCGTTCTGCCAGGGAAGACAGCTCTGCGTCCTTCTCCTGCAGCTGCCTCACGGCCAGCTCCCTTTCCTGGGCTATCCTGTTGTACTCTTCCTGACTGGCCGCTTCCACCTGGGCCACCTTCTCGTTGCTCTGCTTCAGGGAGCGGCTCAGCCGATCCACCTGGCGGCTCAGGTCTTCAACCGCTGCCCGGGACACCTGCTCCTTCTTCTGCCAGTCTTCGGCCAACTGGCTGCTCTGGTTCCTCTCCGCTTCCACCCGCTGATGCAAAGCCAGCAGCTCCTCGTCCCTCTGGTGAAGGAAGCCCGTCAGCTTTGCAATTTCTGCCGTGAGGGTGTTGGCCTGAGCCACCAAACATTCCTCTTGGGCCCGGCAGTCCTGCTCCAGCTTCTCCTTGGCTCGGGAAATTTCGGCGCTGGAATTCTGCAGCTCCGTCAGGAGGCCCGTCAGCTGGAGTTTCTCAGCTTCAAAGCTGCTCCTTTCTGCCTGGAGGTTGGCCTCGAGAAGGCGCTTCTCCTCCTCGAGACGAAGGACGGCTGCCTGCAGTTCGGCCTGCTTGCTGCTGAGGCTCGCCACTTGCTGATTCAGGCCTTCGAGCTGTGGGACAAGCAAACAGGAACAAGCTTAGAGAGTCACGCGAGGGCCATGTATTTCTCTTTCTCTCCACTGCTGCGTGAACGTCACTTTCCAGTGACACGGACGGAGTCCAGACGTTCACTGCTCAAATGGAGAGCACGAGGACATGCTCCCTTTAGGCCAGGTTCACCCAACATGCTAAGGTGTGGTTCTTTGGTTTGGGCACAGGTCATTGTGTGAACCCAGTCATTCTGCTCAGAAAACAATGGTTTAAAAATTAGAATGTTGCGTGAATCATGCTTCTTCAACGGACAAACCGCAGCTTAATGCAATGCGTGAACCATCAGACTGTCGTTGGGACTTGGGACTACTCCTCTCTTCAGCATGAACTCAGGGAAACTTTCTCCCCATTCCCTCTAGAGCCCAAACCGGATGACCAAGTCATGGCAATTTCTCTTACTGACCTTTCCAGGAGAATTTCTAGCTTTAAAAAATACATTCTGGCCTTTATACAAATGCTTCAATAAATGAAATGTGGTGGTTTGGACTTTCACTTCCTTTTCCTTTTAGACAGGCCTTTGGGGGAGGGGGGGAGGGGGGGAGGGGGGGAGGGAGGGAGAGATGTCCTAGTGCCTGCCTTGTGCCCTGCTGCCTCCAAACCTGCTGTGATTCCGCGCAGGTCCTAGTGCCTGCCTTGTGCCCTGCTGTAAGAGAGTGTCGCGAAATGATGCATCTCTAAAAAGTGTGTCACCAACATGAAAAGTTTGGAAAGCTCTGCTGTAAGAACTGCATTCATGGATGACTCCTCTCTATGACTCCTCTCATATCTATTACTATGATGTTGTGCCTACTTTTTAAAGTTCCTTTTGGGAAGATGCAACTGGCCTAGGAAGACCTGGAACCTTCTGCCAAGGGAGATCCCAAATGCAGAATTTAATTCGGGAAAGTGTTTGCTGAGCAGCAAAACTGTTCTGGGTTGCTACTGAGTTTGTCTTTTTTAGGCTCTATTCCTGCTTTTGTTAGCTTTACTATTCCCAGTTTGGCCCTGACCGCAGCAGCCTTGAACATCTTAGAGAAGCCGAAGGTAAACGTAAGACATTTAAAAAGCAGTGTTACAAGGAGGCCACTGTTTTAAAATTTTGAAAATGCATTACTTAATGCATTACTCCATTCCCTGGGGTGAGTTTGGAATTAGTCCTTCAGAATTACGCTACAATACGAATCGTATCCAGAAGCAAAGGAGATCGCCCGGACAAGGCAGACCCCGGGAAGGCCCCTCAGACGTGCCCCGCAGGGAGTGAGGGTGCTTTACCTCCTACAGATGGTCCGGAAAGTGGCACCCGGGGAGGATCAACGGTTCCCCATTCATCAGACCCACAATCCCCTTGCTGGAGCTGGTCCTGTACCTTTAAGACGTCGCCCATGACCTCTCCTTTCACCGGCAGGGAACTGGTCTCATCCAGCTTAGCCAGCTGGTCCTCCAGCAGAGAGATTTTCCCCTGCAGAATCTCCACTCTCTCTTCCAGGCATCTCTGGAGAACCACAGAGACAAGCAATGAAAGCCCAGGCGACCCCTCCTCTTCTCCCCCCCCCCCGAGGAACAGCTCATCCCCCTGGCTGCCATGGGGGGGGGGGAACACAGCCCACACAGGCCCTGTGTGTCACCCCTCCCCTCTTGCCTGCAGGTGTCACCCTCAAGGGAAGCCCAACGCTGCCCCCCTGCCACGCCTCCCTCTGGGCTTGGGCCTTCAATGGGGCAGCCTCCAGCTTCCCCGGGCACCCTATCCCGCCTTTTGTGTGCTGACAATTGGGGGTGGGTGGGTGGGTTTCCAAATCTTTGGGGGAGTGGGGTCGTTTGTTCCTAATCTTGTAAGCTGCCGAGTCACTTGAGTGAGATGGGCGGTTATATAAGTGATATAAATAAATAGATAAAATACGGCGCAACCTCGTTTTTGGGTGTTCTCAGAGCTGTGCTCTAACTCCCAACTGCCGCGACCCAAGGATCAACCTGCGCTGCTCCTGACCAGAAGCAAGCTCTGGCACGCTGCTGCGCGTCTCCTCCCGCTACGGGCGGCCTGGGGGCAGAGCAGAGCCCTCGCTTTCCCATCTGAGCGGGCCCGTTTCTCTCTTGCTGACCTTCTCGCTAAGGGCACTGCGCAGATCTGCTTCCAGGCGGCTCCTCCGCTCCTCCCACTCCTTCAGGGCCGCGCTGTGTTCTTCACACATTTCGTTTGTGGCTTCTTGCATCTCTGTCAGGGTGCGAGCAAATTCCCGGAGCTACGATAAAGCGCAGGGACAGCTTCGGTTTGATCCGTTCCCCCTTTGCTTTGGCAACAGTGCCAGCTCCTCTGCCAGGGGATACGGAATCCCACAGGTGGGGCAAAGGAAACAGGCCCCAGGCCCCACCCATGGCCCAGCGCAGAAGCACCTCATTCTGCTACCTCCCCTTCTAAACTCAAGGCCCTGCGGAAAAAAGCCGGCGCTCCCGTACTCGGAAAGCGAGGTCCCCGTTCTCCTCGGAGAGCTGGCTGATCTTCCGGTCCATCTGCCCCTTTTCCGTTTTCAGATCTTGGCACTGCTTCAGCGTCTCGTGCAGGCGCATGAGGAGGCTGCCAGGGAAAGAGAGGAGGCAACCGTCAGAGGGAGGAGATGGGGCACCGCTGCCTCTGGCCACAGGACCAAGCGCCTCTGCTCCGGGGCCCGCCCAACGGAGGGCCGGCAGCCGCATGGGGGGACGCCCAGAGCCAGCCGCGGGTGCCCTCCCAAAATGCCTGCCTGGGAGGGCTCTCCTCGCTCAAATGGGCCATACAAGGCATTACACCCCGGGCAAATCGTGTCACCTGGGCCCTGATGACAAAGGCAGTGCCCGCTTGTGCGCCCAGCGCTTGGGGGTCCCCCTTCCCCAACTCAGGCTGCAAAGCAGAGCCTGGACTCCATGCCAACCCATAGGAAAGGCCGCATAATGTTGGAGCCTGCGTATCTGGGAAGCCAAAAGAGCAGGTTTTCCTAAACTCCAAGGGAGGAGCAGCAGGCTCCCATGGCTGGAGAAGCTGATGGGGAAAGGCGCTCCAGATGAGTGCACCTTCCTAAAGCATGATATTCTAAGAAAGAGCAAGGAGGAAAATGGAGAAACTGAAAGCAAAAAATGCTGAGGTGGCTAAACAAAAAGGGTGTATCTGAAAACACAAAAAGACACAAACAAAGATGGAAAGAGGGCCAGGTCACAACAGGAGAGGACAGGAGGACAGTCCAGGGCAGGTGTCAGGAAAGCAAAAATTCAGAATGACCTGAAGTTAGAGAAGGATGCCGGGAGTAACCAAAACAGCTTCTTTAAGTTCAAAGTGGAAGTAAAAAAAGAATCAGCACATCAGATGCTCAGTGAAAATGGCAGAGTGCTAGAAGGAACAAAGAAAAATTCCTGTTTGCTTCCGTCCTCCCCCCCCAAAAAACTACATACCCATCAGAAAATTGTCAAGAGGACCACAAAGGGGCAGGATTAAAGCTGGAGACTGATGGAAACATCCATCAATCTGTTTCTGAATGAGTTTAAGCCTCCAAACCAGAGGAACTACATCCTAGAAAATTCTGAAGGAAATCCTCTAGAGCTGACATAGGGCCAGATGACAGGAGGAGAGCGGGAAAGGAAGACCCAGCGGTTAGTCGGTCATCAATAACTGGGCAGATTTTAGAGAAGATCTAACCGGGCCGTTCACCAGTTGAACCAGTTATGTAGAGAGGTGGCAGAAGCAGACAATGGGCATTTGTCCAAAACACTTTGTAAAAAGTAAAGGGAAAGGTTCCCCCCGCACATTTCTGCAGTCGTGTCCGACTCTAGGGGCTGGTGCTCATCTCCGTTTGTTAGCTGAAGAGCCAGCGTTGTCCGAAGACGCTTCTGCGGTCGTGTGGCCGGCATGACGCGTGCGGAACGCTATTACCTTCCCACCGAGGTGGTACCTACTCATCAACTTGCATTTGCACGCTTTCTAATTGCTAGGTTGGCAAGAGCTGGGGCGAGTGTGGGAGCTCACTCCGTCACGCGGGGCCAGGGATTCGAACCTCCGAACTTGCAATCTTCCGATCGACAAGCCTGGCATCTTACCCGCTGAGCCACCACGCCCCTTAGAAAAACACTTTGACTCCTGTCCAAAACGGGGGTTGGACTTGATTGTGTAAATGGCACCTTTCAGCTGTCTGAGATTCCCTGAAGCAGGCAGGCAGAGGAGCAGAGGTCTACAATCTTCCTGCCTGAGCCGAATCAGGCTCTCTGGTCCTGAGGAAGCGGAAGTTGTGTTGCCTCAAGACGCCATTTGGGAAGACACGCAGCGCTCCTTCCTTCTTCCCTGAGGGCACTTGCGGGGCAGCCTCCCCATCGCTTTCCTTACGGAGAAAGTCTTCGCACTCTTAACCACCTAGGTCTAACTCTCTGCTCCTCCGTGGGAACGGGGTCTGGGCGCCTGCAGTGGCTGCAACTAAGGTTTTCTTCCCCACCTCACGCTGGAACGCAAAAGGCCAGGAGAACAGCACCCTTCTTCTCCAGGATGGCCAAGTCTCCATGCTAGTGAAGCTGGAGAGACCGGGGCAAGCCCTGCCCCGCCTGCCAAGGCGGAGAGACACTGGCCGCTTCCCCTGCTGGCCGTGGGGGGGACGGCACCCACCGCAGGGCTCTGATAAACCGAAGCGGTCGAGCGTGGCTGAGAATCGGAGCCGCGAGCGTCCAAATGGCCCACGGACGTACCTCTCGTTCTTTTCTCGAATCTCTTCCATCTCCTTGGGCTCCCGCTGATCAGCCGCCTGTCGCTCCTGGAGGAGAGTTAGGCGGTCAATCCGCTGCTTCATCACCAGGATGCGCGTGTCTACAAAAAAGAGCACAAGCACTCTTCAAAGCCTCAGACGCATTGATTTGGGCAGCTCCCCTACAGCCAACCTGCTGGGTAAAATCTGGCCAGTTCTATCTCCATAGGATGACCCAAGGGGTGAACCTGTAGAGCAGGGTTTCTCAACCTTGGCCACTTTAAGTTGCGTGGACTTCAACTCCCAGAATTCCCCCGCCAGCCATGCTGGCTGGGGAATTCTAGGAGTTGAAGTCCACGCGTCCTAAAGTGGCCAAGGTTGAGAAACCCTGCTGTAGAGAGCGGAGGAAATGGCCTTGAAGGACAGGAGAAGAGCCACTACGAAGGCACCGGTCAGACAAAAGGGGCCTCAGCCCAGGCCAAGAAAGGAACGTCTCAGGTAAGACCTGCAGATTCCGTACCTACAGATTTATAATAAAAGTAGCACCGACCCACATGGCACTGGTTTCCTAGTCTGGTCTACCTTGGAAAGCTGACAGAACCTCTTTAGATCTTTCAAGCAGGCAGAATACACACAGATGTATAAAAAAGGCAAAAACTGATGCCGGGAACGGCCGGGGTGTCTGGGTCAGGCCGCATCCCGTTCGGCTCTCTGGCCACAGTTCTCAAGCCCCATTCGGAGACAGAAGCACGCCTCCGTCGCCCCTTGAGTGCAGTCTGGCAGTCCCCCCCCACCTCACCTTTCTCATCGATGAGCTTTCGATTCTCTGCCAATTCATGCTCCAGCTCGTCACGGTTCTCGCGCTCAGCTTCCAGCAGCTTCTTCAGCCTCCTCATCTGAAACTGGGGGGTCTGCATGATCTCCCCCATGGGGGAAGTGGAGGAGCCAGGGAGCACCCTGCAAAGACGTTCCAGCCAAGGGGAAACACGTTTTAGTCTAGCACTAAGCCTAAGGATGTTTGTGTAACATTTTTCTACACTCAAAAGTACTTTACAGGTAGTTCTCAACTTATGACCACAATTGGGACTGGAACTTTCAATGCTAAGCGAGGCAGTTAAGTGAGTCACGCCCAATTTTACCTTTTTTTGCCACGATCGTTAAGCGAATCCAACTCCCCCCCCCCCCCGACTTTGCTTGTGGGAAGCTGGCTGGGAAGATTGTAAATGGCGATCAGGTGACCCCAGAACGCTGCAACCGTCTTAAGTGTGAACCGGTTCCCAAGCACCTGAATTTTGATCACGTGACTGCAGGGACACAGCGACGGTCGTTAAGTGTGAGGACAGGTCGCAAGTCACTTTTTTCAGCATTGTCGTAACTTTGAATGGTTGCTAAACAAATGGTCATAAGTCGAGGACTACCTGTGCTACGCTTAAAGGGAAACAAATACGTCTTTCTCTGTCACCTGAGTGCAAAGCACAGAACAGAGAGTCAGTGCAGTGTAGTAGCTAAAGGCACCGAAACAGGGAGATCCAGTTCTAACCCCGCCTCAGCCACAGAAGCACCGGGTTGACTTTGGGCCAATCACTTCTATCAGCCCCACCTACCCCTCAGGGTTGTTGTGGTGGGGGAAATAGGAGAGGGGGGCACTGTGTTCCCCGCCCTGAGCAATTGGATGAAAGGTCGGATGTAGCTCTAATCAACAAATAAGCACTGAACAATGGATTTAGGCTGCAGGAGGGCAGATTCCAACTTGGAAAATGCTTCCTAACATCCAGAGCAGTGGAAGCCATGGCCCAGAGAGGCGGTGAGCCTCGCTTCCCTGGATATCTTCAAGCAGAGGTCGGTTCATTGTTTGGATTCCCACCCTGAGCAGGACGTCAAAACTGATAGCCCAAACAGCTTGTCCCAATTCTGAGATTCTGTGGGGGGGGGGGATCCACAGCCTACCAAGAAAAGCCCCCACAACTCTCTTTGATCTAACCGCCTGACACAAGGCAAAGAAGGGATTCTGCAGTGCCTTAGATGAAAGAACTGTCCAGCCCTTCAGTTGCTTCTCACTCCCCGTGACCTGACGGACATCGTTTTGCCAGGACAGATGGTCAGTAGCTGCTCCTTGGAGTTCTCGTAAGCTCCTCTCGGGGTCATCCAATGCTGTCTCTGACTACCTTGTCTCTGCCAGCCTCTTCTCCATGGCCTTCAAATTTCCCAAGCCTCAGCGTCATAGGTTCAACCGTGAGGCAGCAGCAGCCAGACCCAGGGAGACCCCACATTTCTTCTCTGACCCCTTCGCCTCTCCTTATACCCAGGTTTGGTTCAAGCTTCTCCCTAACCCTGCCCAGCCATCTGCGGCTCTGTCTCTTCCAGCCCCTCGTGGGGCTGCTGGAGAGCTGAGGGCACCACATGCCACTCCCAGAAGGCGCTTCTCCATCATTTGCGCCTCCAGCACCCTAATCAAAGGCACCCATTTTTCTTCCTTTAGCCTTGCTCTTGGTCCCGCCTTCACGGCCATAGGTTGCAACGGGGCGACCCACAGGCTTGACAATAGGTCCCTTAGTGGTCAGTGAGACGTCTCCGCATTTTAGTATTTTGTCTAAACTCGCCAAGCCTCTCCCCTAAGTAGCAGACGTCTTTTCCTTTCATGAGAGCTACAGATTTCTATGCGTGCTAGGCTCTGGTTTCCATGGCTCAGGGCGGCTACAGTGAAATCCTGCTCTTAACTGCGGGTCTCCCTTTCTGGGCAGGGACTGACCCGTGACCGCGGCCCACGTAGGAGCAGGCAGAGCAAAGGAAGACGTTCCTGAGAAAATGCGAGTTGGAGGCCATAAAGGGCTTTTAAAAAGCGATCGCCCAATCTCAACTGACGCTTGGGACTTTCCGGTAGGCAGTGCCGTAGCTGCAAATTGGGTCTTTTCTTTCAAGGGAATTTGTTCAAAAGCCAGCCAAGCCTTCTGCCCCTTATAGTGCCCTCTATTCAGCACAAAACAGCGGTTGTCTGCGACAACAAAAAGGTGCATCAACGTAGCGAGATTTCTTCTTTCTAAAAACAGTGCCGCCCGTGCCGAAGATTTGACAAGTTGCCATTAATTCAATCTGGGGCAGGCAACCAGACACACCTGGAGTCCTGTGGCGGTCACATTCACAAAATGGTTTCCACGGAAGCCTTCCTAACTCACAAAAACACCCTGGTGGACGTGGCCAGGCGCAAAGCGTCCACCGACTGGAAAGAGAACTGAGAGGGCCAAAGGCAGCCCTTCAAATAAACACGATGGTAGAGTCTGGCACTGCTTTTAGAAAACCAGCTTACCATTTAGGGGCTTTTAATAAAAATAGTATTTTTTTAAAATAGTCAGGCGGGACAGAGAACCTGCTGAGCATCAAAGGAGGCCACAGGCACCATGTTACCTATCCTGAATTTTAAAACAGCAGCTTCAGTTCTAAAACTTTATGTCAATTGCTTTAAACTTCATTTCTGCCAGCTCATGTTTTTTGGATCCCACCAGCACAGGTCTCTTGATTCACCCTCCCTGTGATATTCGCTAATTCCATTCTGAGCGGCTGATGTCTGGGTCTGCCACAAGAGGGGGGAACACATCAGGCCTCCTGCCACTGCTACCCATCCCTCCTTCCAGGGATTATTCAGAAAGCTGCAAAGGGAACAGCTTCTTCAACCTTCACAGCTTTCTCTCATTTGGCACCATGTAACCTTGTGAGGTTCCAAACAATGATCTGATCAGGTTCTCAGCACTGAACCTGACTTCGGCGTCAGGACTCACACCCTTCTGTCGCTCTTTAACGTCCCACTCCAGGAACTTCCCCGCCAGGCCTGTGAAGGAAACTACCACTTACTTATTCATGCTGGAAGAAGACGCAATCTTGTGTAACTTCAAGAAGGGCACCCCTCGTTTTGGTGGGGTGCTCTCTTCCGAGCTGGCACTGGAGGTACTTGTTGACGGGGGCACTGGAGGAAAAGGAGAACAGGCGGGACGTGAGGCTAAACGTCGCATGGCCTCGAATTCAACCCGATTTGCTCTGCTAAGAAGTTCCAAAAGGAGACAACTCAGTTTTTCAGCCAGAGGGACCATCTTACTCCAGAAGAGAAGACCTCACCATTTGGAGCGTCTTTATTTTGGAGAAAGTGACCAACAAGTGTGGTTCTGAGCGCTTTATAGGCTCAGGAAGAAAGAACAGGGAAAACAGAGAATTTGCCAAAAGTAAACGGTCAGCCAGCAACGTTGTCAGACTGGGAGTCTAAAGATGGAACCAGAGATAAACTTGGCATGGAAACCCAAAATGGACTTCTCGGCTGTAGCATCTTCCACTTACAGCTTTCAAGTAGTCCCAACCTTCTCAACTTGGTGGCCTCCAGAGGTTCTGGACCACAACTCCCATTCTTCCCAGACACAGCCTGAGCTAGCTGGGGCTGAAGGGAGCTATCAGACTGGAAGACCACATTTTCTTGTGCCAGCCAGCCCCAGAGGGCGCAGCTGGCAGAGGATGCTTTTGCCCACCTTCTGCCTGCAGACAAGGCCATTTTGATCTGCCAGGTGTGGTGCCTTCAAGCTACCTTGTTTACTGAAGGAAGTTCTAACCTGGCAGCTGCTCCTTGAATTGTAAACATGCATCTTGATATAACACCTCACTGAATGGAAAGTGGGGCATCTGCTGAATGATGCACTTCCAGATTCAGGGCATCATCCAGGTTGGGGAAGCCTCTGTGAGCTTTCCGTAGGATGGCCACGTTTACAGTCACAGAGGTTGCATTCCCACAACAGGCTGAACTGAGAAGCAAGATCAGCCAAACACATTGCTGTATTCACACCTATGCAGCACCCAGAAGGCCCTTAGGCAACGGCTCGGTTCAGGGGCATCCGCAGGGGAGAGGGATGTCAAAAGAGTCAAGATGGTGGCCCACCCCAGCCAGGTTCCCACAACACACTCAACCACAAACTACTAAGCCCACTTTAAATCAGGCCGGCACGTTGTGTGAACCCTGCCTGCTGCCGTCTACACCAGAGATGTGGGATACCATCCGCCTGCAAACGACAGCTGATGGCACAACCAACACAAACGTTTTTCATCTGCTCCCAAATGGGGGCCAAGCCTCACCTTCGACCAAAACCTATCTAAAAGCATTCCCCCCTCGCTCTGTCTTCTCCACCCACGCTTGGCCCGCTTCTTACATCTCCCCTGCGTCACGAGGAGCCGAGGCCAAGCAGAGCCACCCTTCGCTCTGAGCTGAGGCCTCCGCCTCCGCCGATGCAGCTGCGCCAACGGGCCTCCCGCTGAGGGTGCTGGGCTTCCACCCCTTGAGATCAGAAAGCCGCCTCCAGGCCGGAGGGTGCCGGCCCCACCAGAAGCCCCCTGCAGGGACCTGGAGACATGCCCGTCCCAGGCAAAGCACTCCATGCTGCAGGCCCCCGTTCACACAGCACTTACCTTTCTTTTGGAGAAAGTTCTCCAGATTCTCACTGAGACAATCTTCGTTGTAGAGCATAAAGTTCAGGAACTTGGCCATCTCCGCCTGGGGGCAGGAGGGGGAGACAGGCGGCGCCCGCATTATCCAGGGAAGGGTTGACACAGGAAGACGGACCGAGCCTACTGCCCCTCGGCCAGGCGGCACTACCTTTCCCAGCGAGCTTTCCTCCAACCCTGGAGAGCTACTCGAGTGCGGGTAGCCTAGGAGGCGTTCACTGCAGGAAGAGCAGCCCGGCCAGAGGCCTGGGAAGGCGCAAAGTACAAAAACGACACCCTCGAGAACAGCAGGGGAACCGGCGCCTCCCGCGGGTCTTCCGCGGGACTTCAGGTCTCACACAGGTGCAGCCCCTCTCACCTGCTAAGGCAGCTGGACCTGTATCAGGCCTCTGCACCTCACGGAAAGGGAAGGACCGCTGCTTTACGAGTCCCATTCACTCTGGCTGGACTACTGTAATTTGTTCTACCCGGGACTGCGCTGGAAGACCACAGCAGACACAGAATGCTGCTGCCGGCACACAAATGGGAACAAACTCCACAGAGGACCAGTACTGTGGGACCCGCCTGGGTTGCCGGTCTGTTTCCAGGTGAAATCCAAGGGGCTCGTTCTATTTTTCTGAAGCCCTGCGTGGCTTGAGGGTGAGGGTTACCTACAAGACTGCAAGATCGGCCTGGCCAAAGCGTGTCCGCAGAGGGTTGCTGAGAACCCTCACCTCCTGTCCGGCGCGGTGTGAGGGAAGCCAGAGGTGTGCCTCCTCTGCCGGAGCTCCTCCCCGTGGAACAACTTACTCCAGGGAGTAAGATCTGCCCCCTCAGTGGAGATGTTCAGAAGGCCAGCTAAGACCAAGCAGATGGATGTACAGGTAGTCTTCGCTTAACGACCACAATGGAGACCAGAATTTCGGTTGCTAAGCTAAGCAGTCATTAAGCGAATCCAACCTGAGTTTACTACCTTTTTTGCGGTGGTCATTAAGCAAATCACCACAGGCGTTAAGCACACCACATAGCTGTTAAGTGAATCACGCGGTTCCCCATTGATTTTGCTTGCCGGAAGCTGGCCAGGGACGTCGAAAATGGTGACCACAGGATGCTGCGACGGTCATAAATGCGAACCGGTTGCCAAGCACCCAAATCGTGATCACATGACCATGGGGATGCTGCAACGGTCGTAAGTGAGAGGACCGGTCGCAAGTTGGTTTTTGCCAGCACTGTTAAGTCTGAATCGTAACTAAACAAATGGTTGTTAAGCGAGGACTACCTGTACTTGGGAGGAACGAAGGCACTAGCATTATGGATTATATTCTTCCGAATTTGTCACGACAGACTTTTAAGGTATACAGTGGTGGTGGGGGTTCCTGGTATGCTTATACTCTATTGGCACTGCGTTTTTCCTCGTAAGAAGAGGCATAAAAGCATTTGTAATAAGTAAATACGTATGCCAATTTCTTACAGCCTGGCACCTTGAGCCTGGAAAAAGGTCTGGCTTCTTTAACGAACCGCAGAGAGGCGCTGCATTTGTGCGAGGACTGAAGTACTTCTTCCTAACCGTGCACAGCCACATTCAAGAAGCAGGAGGCTGGCGTTCTTGCCACTCTACTGCGTATCACTCCCGTCAAGCAACACCAGATCTACTTTCGGTCCCCGCTGCCTGGCAAACACCAACCCATGCCCTTCTACTTCTAAGGGCATCTTTTTGCTCCTTCTTTGGCCATACTGAGAGATGCAAGGGGTGAGAGGCTGGTGTGGTCAGGATATCACTGGAGAGGGCAACCAACATTTCCAGGCTGTTTTCGTCGGGGGGGGGGGGGACACAAAAATTTGAGATTTAAGCCTTAAAGGAGCTTTAAAAACATCTAAAAATAGGAGAAATTGACCTGGCTGTTTCTAAAGGATGACAGTTATCCCACAAAGC
The DNA here is from genome assembly GCA_023362775.1 of Charina bottae. Classification (NCBI taxonomy): domain Eukaryota; kingdom Metazoa; phylum Chordata; class Lepidosauria; order Squamata; family Charinaidae; genus Charina; species Charina bottae. Next base: position 3,946,127 of record JALMGJ010000045.1, on the reverse strand, counting down.
ACGTGTACATTAAACAGGCATATTTTAAATCTGAATGATTGCTCCACCAGTCACAAATAGTCGTTCTCCACTTGGTGGAAGCGTTGGCTGAGCATGTGCAGAACGCCATTCTGCAAAAGATGCCTCAGTCTAGCCTCTTACTCATCAATATTACTGAATTTGCATTATGCAAGCAAATGGGAACGCTCCAAAGGCAAAAAGCAGCAGAGCAACTTGGATGCTGACTAAGAGCCACCTGGCTGGCCGGATACCAGACGGAATGCAGAAAAAGATCCCGGTTACCTGGAGGTCGTATTCGAGCGTGGTCCACTCCCGAGGAATCTTATCGCTCATGGAAGCATAGTAAAGCAGCAACGTGACCACCTTGGGAGAGCAGAGCAGAGCAGAGCAGAGAAAAACAGTCACCAGGACACATCTACACGAGGACGACGATGCCGGCTCCAGCAACGGAGGTTCTCAGCCAGAAGCTCCGCGTGATGGCAGCCCAGCTACGGAAGGCTTCTGGCCAAAGATGCCTGGGAAGCGTTTGAGCCGGTCCATCCTGAGGACAGGGCCTCGTTGCTGGGAGCTTGGCCACCTGTGTTCGGAGCCCAAGCCCCTCCTGGCTGGTCAAGGCCTCCCGGGAGGTGGCCTGGGGTTGGGCCCAAGCCGCGGTTAATGCCTCGTTGAGGGAGAGGGTGGTTCCGCCTACCTCAAGGAGGGAGGGGATGGTGCACCCCTACTCAAGAGGCCATCCTTGGACAACTTTTGTCCAGTCTCCAACACTCCCTTTCTGGGGGACTGCTGTTGAGCAGGTGGCAGGTGCTCAGCTTCAGAGGACCCTGGATGAAGGGGGCTATCCGGACCCTCTTCAAGCAGGGTGCAGGCCAGGCTATAGGACCGAGACGGCATTGGCCGCACTTGTGGACGACCTCTGGAGGACTCGGGATGGGGCGGTGCATCCATTCTGGCCTCCTGGATCTCTGTGGCTTTTGATGTGATCGACCAGGATATCCCTCTGGACCGACCTGGGGGGCTGGGAATGGAGGGCAATGTTTTGCAGTGGTTCCCCTCCTTCCTCCATGGTTGGCTCCAGTGAGTGTTGCGGGGGGAGGTCTAATCCTACAGCCCTCTTGTGTGGGGTGTCTCAGGGCTTGGGTATCTTACTACCACCACCAATAATAATAATAATAATAATAATAATAATAATAATAATAATAATAATAATAATTTATTAAATTTATATTACCGCCCATCTCCCCTATCGGGGACCCTGGGCGGTGGTGGTGGTGGTATTATTATTATTATTATTATTATTATTATTATTATTATTTCAATTTGTATGGCTGCCCATCTCATCTAAGCAAATCTGGGCAGCTCACACCAGGTAAAAATAATAAAAAACACGTTAAAAACTAATATATAAACATATAAAAACTGCCCATAATCAATTTAAAAAACATAAAAGCACAATCGGCAGCAGAATTCATCCTACATCAGCTCAAGACAGCCATTGTAAGAGCATCGCCAGACCCCCAAGTACGGTGGCAGAGCCACTATCCACAGCAGTGTTCCTCAACCCTGGCCACGCTGGCTGAGGAATTCTGGGAGCTGAAGTCCACGCCTCTTAAAGTGGCCAGGGTTGACAATCGGTGATCTACAGAAACGGCCGGGCCAGGTCATTCAGTGTGGTATCGTTATATTTCTGTGGCCGTGAACCACAGTGAACAGTGACCTCCCCTCAGGCTTCTTTCCTCCAGACTGAACCTCCCCATTCCTTCAACCTGTCCTGACCAAGCCCAGGCCCCAAAAGAGAAAGCAGCGAATGCAAACCACGTGGCAATACCTTGGCTAATTCCAGCTCCTCGGCTGCTAAAAGCTTCTCCTCAGACACCAGGCTCTGCGTGGCGGATTTGTGCTTGCAAAGTTCTGGAAGGAGACAGGTGGGCAAAGTGTGAGCGAGCCTTGAATTCCGTCACATCATCTCCAGGGACCCCACTGGAGGTCCTGAATCCACAGCCTCCCCCCCCCCCCATTTTGACCCAGCCCAAAGTCTTCTAAAGTGAGCCGAACTGCAGAGAGCTGGCCCACTTTTGCTTCAATGCTGCTACTGTTGGAATCCAGGCACCGTTTGAGCTGCTAAGACATACTATACCATGCAGCTGTTATATTTTTGTTCCTTCATGCTATATTTCTTCCGTGTACGCTTTCTCTTTTTACACATCAGGCACCTTTTGACCAGGATAAAATTTAAGCTAGTCAGAGGTTCAGTAAGAGTAGAAGCACCGCAACGACGTTTCCTTTCAGCCCCAGCAGCAGCTTTCACACAGGGCACCTCTTCTAGTCCTTAGTTAGAAGACACTCAAAGTGGCTTGTCTATGCGCAAAATCACTTTGGATGACACTTCAGAGCAGTGTTTCTCAACCTTGGCAGCCTGAAGATGGGTGGACTTCAACTCCCAGAATTCTGGGATTCACCCAGTCCACCCATCTTCAAGCTGCCACGGTTGAGAAACACTGCTTCAGAGCATTGAATCTGATTACCTGGGAGAAACAGGAATCAGCTTCAGGCAACTGGGCGGCCCCTCTGGCTGGGTTCTCCCCATCTCTCTCTCTCTCGAGGGATGGGCAGGTGGATGCCCCCAATCTAGAAAGCCCTACTGTGTGTGGGTCCCTTCCCCCTCCTGGCCGTGAAAAGGGAAAGGGACTGGTTGGGACAGGGAAGGAACAGGGACTTTAGAAGATAAGGCCCTACGGTCAATTTCATCCTCCAGATCACACCAAGGTGATCTTGGCAAAGGTGTATGGACGACAACAACAACACTGGAAGATGTGAGAGGGAGGCTCATGCAGGTGAACTGGCTGAAAAAGCTTGTGGGGGGGGACTGCCAGAACAAAGCTTCCCCCGAGATCTAACGGAAGCACTTACTTTCGAGGAAGCCGACGACATGGGCCACCCGCTCGGGCACACTCTGCTGCAAAGCAGCCTGCCCCTCTTCTGTGCCATGGCTGGAAGAGAGAAAGGGGTCATTTCACGCTGCAAAAGCAGATTCAAACTGGTTTTTAACTGGGCAAAGGGAGGCGAAGCTTCGGGAGCAAGCAGGGAAACGGTCTAAGCATGAAACCATTTGCATCTACCCAGGCGATGGAGCTGCCAGACAGGAAGCCAGCGCGGCAGACCCGCTGATGCCGCTGTTATGGAACCGGGCAGTTGGATTCCAGAGAGTTTATTTGATTTATATTTCACCTTTGATTCAGGAGCTCAAGGCAGCTTCCACGGCGCTTCTTCCTTCTGTTTTCCCCCAGAACAGCAACTCTGTGAGGTAGGCTGGGCTGCGAGTAAGTGATCGGGCCAAAATCAACCAAGGAGGCTGGGCAGAGGGGTTAATCGTAGCGAGGGGAAAAGAGCCGGGGTCTTCCAGTTGTCACACTCATCTTGGCACGGTTCTGCCTGAAGAAACTGCCTTCCTGGACAGACCCCCGTCCCTACCCGGGAAGAGAACCTGCGGGAGGAGTTGGAGAACAGTCCTCTCTCCCGCTGCTTCTCTGCTTACAAACACCGAGCTCCCCAGGCTCAATTACCAAGGACGGCAGCTCTGTTTACTTCCTGGAGCAGGCCTGCCAAGGCAGTAAGTCCCGAAGAGGGGGAGCTGCCCGCACGAGGAGGGCAGCCTGGACGTCCAAGTCCAGCTTTCCCAGAAGCTGCTGGCTAAACCTTGTTGGGCGCAGGCTGCAGAAAGCTTGGGGGCTCTTAAATGCTGACACGTTTGTTATCACACACGAGTTCTCGTGGCTCCCAGCTACCGACTACACGGCACACCCAGTGCTCCAGCAACGGGCATCCTGCCTGCAATGCTCGAAGGCACACAGAGCAACCGTGCCCAGCATCCCCCCCCCCATGCAATTATTTTTAAAGGTGCCAAACTGCAGACACAAAACAGCGAGAGGGGCCTACAGAAGAGACTCCCGGTTTAAAATAGGGCAGAGTGAAGGATCACTACCTTGGGACGTATTTTGCCTTGAATTCAGGGTTTGGCCAGGAAGAATTTTATTATCTCTAAAGCCCACGTGGAAAATCTTAAGGCGTTCTAATGTTTATAATTAATTCAACAAGTGAATAGCAGGAATAAGAGACACCACCATAACCTGCAAGTAATCAAATCATTAACACAGAAAAGCCATAATAAACTAGGAAATAACTCTATAAATACTGTAGTAACTGAACACCAAAATAAAGCCAGAATCAAAGGTGGCATTCAACAAGCAGGGCCCCACAGGCGAGAAGGCTGTCCTTCACATTTCTAAGGGGTGGGTATGGGGAGTATCCAGGCAGCAACCAATAGCCAATGAGTCAGCAACTCATTAAAGCAGCCATATCAGACTAAGCAGCTGCTGACAAGGGCTGTGTCTGCATTCCTGTATGCTCCAAAGAGCAGCAAAAGTAATCCATTCTTGAGTGATCGTAGAATGCCAGGGTTGGAAGGGAGAGCCAGTTGGGTCGAGTGGTTAAGGTGCTGGCCTAGAAACCAGGAGACTGAGAGTTCTAGTCCCACCTTAGGCATGAAAACCAGCTGGGTGACCTTGGGCCAGTCACTCTCTCTCAGCCCTAGGAAGGAGCCAATGGCAAACCAGGAGCCTGAGAGTTCTAGTCCCGCCTCAGGCGTGAAAGCTGGCTGGGTGACCTTGGGCCAGTCCCTGTCTCTCAGCCCTAGGAAGGAGCCAAAGGCAAACCAGGAGACAGAGTTCTAGTCCTGCCTTAGGCGTGAAAGCCGGCTGGGTGACCTTGGGCCTGTCACTCTCTCTCAGCCCTAGGAAGGAGCCAATGGCAAACCAGGAGACTGAGAGTTCTAGTCCCGCCTTAGGCATGAAAACCAGCTGGGTGACCTTGGGCCAGTCCCTCTCTCTCAGCCCTAGGAAGGAGCCAATGGCAAACCAGGAGACAGAGTTCTAGTCCTGCCTTAGGCGTGAAAGCCGGCTGGGTGACCTTGGGCCTGTCACTCTCTCTCAGCCCTAGGAAGGAGCCAATGGCAAACCAGGAGACTGAGAGTTCTAGTCCCGCCTTAGGCATGAAAACCAGCTGGGTGACTTTGGGCCAGTCCCTGTCTCTCAGCCCAACTCACCTCACAGGGTTGTTGTTGTGGGGAAAATAGGAGGAGGAAGGAGTGTTAGGTATGTTCGCCACCTTGAGTTATTTATAAAAATAATAAAGGTGGGATTTAAAAAATCTAAAAAAAAGGGACTGTCTAGTCCAAAGCCCTGCCAAGGGCAGGACTCCACCACTACAGCACAAGCGAGCCCACTAACTCCCGGGGAAATCTCCTTGTGGAACACTCTTGCCATTAAGTAATTCTTCCTGATGTCCAACCAAATCTACTTTCTGCCCCATCTTCTAAATACTGACATCATAAGCAATTTAGCATTTTAAACAAGATTATAAAATTATGAACTTGGCCTGGAAACCGAAGTGATGTTATATGGTTTCTCTAGGTCCAACAGCAATCTACTTCTTGCATTTTTCACTAGCTGCAGCTTCTAAGTAATCCTCGCACCCCCATGTTATGAACAATGCTGAAAGTGAACAGGCAAGGTCCATTTTCAGTGCCAACAGAACTCGACATCAATGAATTAAAGCGACTGTACCTAGATTACAGTGGATGGAAAGATACGTCTCATTAAGTTGAAACAGATCTTATCCTACTCCATGGTTACTAGGCACGGCAGCTAGAAACCCAACTCCTAAATACGTCGGCATCATGCCAGCAATTTCCTAACATGGGCAAAGAGGGCAGGTCATTCAGAAGGAAACTGAATGCTGGTTTCTGATCTGGTCAAGGTGCTTCAGTGGCAGTTCCTCAAACCTCATCTGAACAAGCCACGGCTTCGCTTCCTCAGAAGCCCCGAGGTCCAGAGACTGTTCTCAAGGGTCGCCAATAAAAGAGAAAGCCTCTTAAGGCTATGGGGAAATGGGAATATATAAACCGAGTGAATCCTCTGGACCACGGCAGTGTCTGTGTCTGTGTTGTAAGTGGCTGACTTCCAGCCCTTCTCACTGCAAACTGGGCCTGGTGCTGAAATAGTAGCAGCGTGGATAACAGCGTGGCGTAGCGTGGAAGGCGCAGCGGAGGGAGCTGGGCACTTAGCTCCACCCTCTGCCATGGAGACTCCCGGGGTGACACTCTCTCAGCCTGATCTACCCCACGGGGTGGTTGCTGTGGGGGGAAAATAGGAACACTACATATGCTGCCTTGAGCTCCTGCAAGAAAGCCGGAATACAAATTTAATAAATCAATAAATACAGGTAGTCCTCGCTTAATGACCACAATTGGGGCAGGAATTTTGGTTGCTAAGTGAAATGGTCATTAAGCGAATCCGATCCAATTTTACGACCTTTCTGCAGCAATCGTTAAGTGAATCACATGGTCATTCAGCAAATCACACGGTTCCCCAATGATTTTGCTTGCCAGAAGCTGGCCAGGAAGGTCGAAAATGGCGATCATATGACTACGGGACAATGAGACAGTCATAAATGCAAGCCGGCTGCCAAGCGCCCAAATTGTGATCACGTGACCGCGGGGACGCTGCAATGGTCGTAAGTGCGAGGACCAGCTGCAAGCTGGTTTTTTCCGCACCGTCGCAAGTCTGAACTGTCACTAAATGAATGGCTGTTAAGCGAGGACTACCTGTATGCTTGTCTCTTAGATCCTTGGTAGTCCCCATAGCCAGCAGAATTATGCACCTGCTGATCTACTACAGGCTGCAGGAAGCAAGCAAAAGTGTCCTGAGGCCCTCTTACATTTTGCTGATGATCTTGAGAAAGACGCTGCAGTCCTGGAGCTGAGACAACGAACTGACAGCATCACCCAGCTTCAGGCTGTTCACCTGCGGAAGAGAAGAGCCACGTCACATGCCAGCCGAGGAACGGAGCCCCGTGCGACCGTTCTGCCAGGTGTCACTCCAAAATGCTTGTCAATGAGGCGGGCTGTGGTTTGCCAAGACACGTGCCGGATGGAAAAACACGCCGGAGGAACACGTGGGAAGGGAGCAGTAATAATATGCAGGGGTTAATTGCATGCGTTAAATATGAAAAACAGCATTGTCACGCCTGGAGCAGAGGCGGAAAGTTTCCAGTTCCAATGCCGAATCAACTCTGAATCTCTAGCGATGGGGATTGGGATCCACCAACTTAATATGCTGTAACAAGCTGTGTTGCAGAAAAAAATTAAACAAGCATTTGTACAAAGGGATCCTAAAGCTCTGGGATGAAGCGTAAATAATAGTCTTCCCGTCCTAGGTGATACGAACTCTGTCAGGAGGCTGACATGCTCCTTTCCAGACGAAAACTGCTTTCAGGATGAAAAACAACACCGCCAGTGCCTCGAGGCAAAGCAGCTTCAGGGAAGCCTACCAGCATCTCTGGGTTATCCTCTAGCAGGGCTCTTAGACTGATACCTCCTAAGTGAAGCACATCCTCCCCACCTCAGTGACAAGTCTAGAGACACTGCCTCTGACAAACTCTTATCTCTTCAGCGTGTCTTCTCCTACTTCATTTAAGTAGCACCCCTATTCAGCATGGACATCAAGTCCTTCCAAATGCACTTAAATGCGCACCGAAACCTTCCGGGTGCCTTAGGCAGCAGAAGTACCGAAGAAACAATGCCAAGTCCAACGTGCAATGGAAAGGTCTAGTGGCTGGAAAGCCCACCCAGCCCCTCTCCTCTGGGATCATCCTCACCAAGAGTCAAGCAAAGCCTTCCTGAAGGGCTTCATCGGGGCTGGGGCTGCTTTTAAAATCTTCTTCTCCTTCCCCGACGAAAAGTTTCAGCTTGAAAACTTGGAGGATGAGGGCTTTCGCTGCATCTTCGACTAGCGGCCCTGAGCAACTCTCTCTCCTTCTCCCTCTGGGCCACGCATGTCCTTCCCACCTGCAGTAACTGCAGTGCCCGGACACCTGTCCTCGGGACACCACCTGGCAGACCAGACACAACCCCCCGCTAGCTCAACCTCTGCGGGCAGAAGGCAGGCCCTCAAGAGAGCCGATTACTGCATGGAAAAGCTAGCCACTTTCCGACCCGGAAGAGCTAGCCACTTTCCGACTCGGAAGAGCTAGCCACTTTCCGACCGGTCTGAAAAGAGCCAGAAGCCTTAAAAGAGGGAGACTGAGTCATCTACAGTCTCAGGGGACCCCGGAGAGGGCCTGCAAAAGGGAAAGTCGCAACCCCAGAACGCAGGGGAAGCACTTGGAACAGCCAAAGGCAAAAATACTAAGAAAACATTAACCAAACCTAATCATCTCTTTCTGAAGTTTGCATTATAGGCATTTTTATTTTTATTGCTTTAGTACACAGGGAAAAAAGAAAAAAGATACAACCCCCCCCCCCGCAAATACTTACAAAAAACAGCTCTGTTTTTAAACATAGCATTAAAACTCAATCAGGTGGAATCATTTCAGTCTTTCTGCTGTACTGATAAACGCCAGTCATAAGCAGAGAGCAAACACATGTCATCAGTTATAGATTGGGGTGGGGGAGAACGGGGGACTGTCTTTCATTATAAAACAACTGTCATTTTTGCCAGTTAATAAGTTTATAGTTACTCATATAATGATACATTACAAATTTGGGATATATAACTCAAAATTACATTGGCACCTTTAAACCACATTACCTTTTCCCAAACCGTAACAACAAGGGTATGGACATTAAAGCAAAAAGTGGTGATAGGGGTTCAAGCTGCAATTATGTATGTAAGTGTCCTCTCCATCATTTTACATGTCCAACATACTACGGTTGACAGCCAGCCCTTTTTAAGCGTCTTCTGGGATATCCAATCAGTGTGAAAAGATAAGGCTGAATTAACTTTTTCTCAAGATTGTAAGAAACGTGCTTAATATTCTCTAAGGTTCTTAACCAGTGATTTTTAATATGGGCTGCTTTAGTGCTTTCGCCATCCAGAGTTGTTGAGAGCCGGTGGCATACAAGTTTGATAAATCATTATTTATTCTTAAACTCTTGCAGATAATTAAAGAATATTGCTAAGGCAGATATTAGTTATCTATTTAAAAAAAACCTGTAGAATTAGAACCAAGTTAAAAGGAACTCAAGAGTTTGTAAGTGCACGTAGAACTAATTGGGAAATCAAAAGTGTTTCAATTCCAGAGTCTGCAAGAACTCCAATAAATTCAAAACATGATTAGAAATTGGCTGATCTAAAGTATTACCTATTAGTCCATGGTTTAGAAGAAATGTATCTGCAATTTTCAACCCACAGTTATCCCAAAGTGTATGCTTATCATGTGAATAAGGGTCAAACTTAAACTTCTAACATCTTCCAAATATCTCTCACAGCCTTTAATGCTGGAAACAGACATGGCAAAAACCCCAAATCCAGCAAGGCAGCACTGCAACCCACAGCCTGTTCAGATGTGCATCACAGAACCTTTTTCACGCTGGGTGGAAAGCTCATTGCTCAAAAGGAATTCTCTTACTCATCCCAGACAACAACTAATTACAAGTCTGCTCATTACCATAACAGGCTGCTTATCTTTTAAATATAGATTTTATTAGCTTTTGTGATAAATCTTACTATTCCTTACAGCTACCTTTTCAAACGCTGGCAGCAGCTGTGCTGTTTCTGTCTCTTCCACCCCAACAGCGAAAGAACAAAAAGTTTCTAACATAATACTAGGAGAAACAGAATCCGCAGGCCTGGGACACCAGCCAGTCATCTTCCTATTCAATCATGATCAACCTCTGCCAGCTTTTCCATGAAGTCAAGGATGCTTGTACAAGTAGTCCTTGTTTAGCAACCGTCTGCAGTTACGACGGTGATGAAAAAGTAACTTGGAGACCAGTCACAGGTCTTTAAAGCAAAGGAAAACTGAAGTAAGATTGTAAGCCCAGTCGCGGTTTCACTTAGCGACCGCTTCGCTTAACAGCCAAGCTGCCAGTCCCAATTGTGGTAGCTAAACGAGGACTACCTTGAATATGTGGCAATCTACAATGGAAAGGCAGAGGATCATCCGACTGCCCAGCAAGAGAGATCCACTTGATCCTCCAAGAGAGCAAGCATTTTTTTGCACCCTTCCCTTGCCACTCGGCTGCTCTTGCTGACCAAAAGACCCATCTCCAGTGGTCCAGGTCACAGCAGATAGTAAGGAGTCAGAATGCCAAGGAGTCTACTGGCCTGGATCTTCAGCGGCTTCTTTTCGGCCTGCCACCCGAATCATTCTAAACCAGCTCTCCTACCTACACCATTGGAAAAGCTTCTACAGGAGTGGCTTCACAGGGGGCTTAAAAGAATAAGGGGGAGGAGGAAGGCCTATTCCATAAATTCTGGCCCATCCCCAGAAAGAAACGTTAGGGTTTAAGCCACTTGTAACCACTTCCTTGCTTTCAAACATAGATATCCTTTAATACCCGTATTTTACAAAAAGAATGCAGTAATTTCTATTTCTTGTTCATGGTTGCAATTATCTGATGATACAACGATCGACACACTATTTCTTCAAGCTGAATATGGTCCAATGAACACTAAAACCATAAACCTTATTTGCTGCCTGTTCTGGCAGATGCAAAAGCTTCCTGCAACCAATCACATGCTCAAATTGTCAAGCCAGCTCGGAAGGAAAAACAACTTTTAACCGGAAGGGTGGAAATCTAAGTCTCAGCTCCACAGTACGGCTCAAAACAAAACCACGCACGCTCTACACAAGAGTGAGCGACACCAGAGCATCCAATTCTGCTCTTCTTCTCATGTTCCAGCTCTAGAATTCGTGCAGCAAAGGGACGACACGTCTAAGTTTTCTTTAAAATGCTTCCTCTGGGCATTCTGAATGGCACCTGACATTACGTCCCTGGGCCGGGCACGCAACGTGCCAAATGCCAGAGAAACTCCCACTGTGGACCTGCGGAATTTGCACGATGGAGCCTGGGCCGTCTCCCTCACTCCGGCCAGCCAAGGGCCAGGGCCACAAACCACAGGGGCTGCTGAAGCCCAGATCTGGAAAACCCATCCAATCCCACCCCTTCCCTTGCTGGCACCAGCTCTCAAGCTGATCTTCGGATATAAAAGAGCCCAAGCTGAGATTTTCTGGATGCCAAATGGCGTTTTCTCTTTGGCTGGGTGGAATTGTGGCACCCACACAGACTTCAGTAACAGAGTTAGGCCAATACATGATTTTCTAAGTCTCTCTTTCCAGATCTACTGTACAATCTATGGCAGAGCTTTCCAAACTGTGTGTCGCCACACAAAAGTGTGTCGCCACACACAGTCTGGTGTGTCACCACACAACCCAGAAGCGCTGATCATCATCAGCGCTTCCGGGTTTTCCCGCGCTGCCGCCAACGGCGGCACTTCCGGTTTTCCCGCGGCGACACACCACATCTATGGGGTACAGGGAAAATAACTGTTTTCCTAACTTTTATTGCATACTGCTGCCTTCCCTATTCCAATTCAAGCACACTGCACAAAACTTGTCCAAAATTACACAAAATTAACTTGCATAATTTCCTTGCAACACATGCCATTGTTTTTAGTGCATAAGAATCACAGGACACTTGCTTCATTTTTTTCTCCAGCATTTCACCCATCACCTAAACCAGTGTTTCTCACAGCTGACAACTTTAAGACGTGTGGACTTCAACTCCCAGAATTCCCCAGCCGATTTCTGGGAGTTGAAGTTGCCATGGTTGAGAAACACTGACCTAATCAGGGGTTGGCAACCTTCTGCATAGGGCCCAGAGGCCGTATCTGTGAGTGGATGGCAGGCGGTTTCTTCCCCCCCTCTCCAGGGAATACACTGGCACTTGGAAGATTTTTCAGGGTGAACCATAGAGACATGTTTTTCTTAGGGGAAAGAAAGGGAAGCACAGCCTAAGGGGAAAATGAGGGCGTGCTCCACAGTGTCACAGCGCCCTTTGTGGTTGGGGAAAGAAATGCTTCCGGAAGGAGGAGGAAGAAACCCCAGTAACCAAAGGTATGTATGTATGTATGTATGTATGGATGGATGGATGGATGGATGGATGGATGGATGGATGGATGGATGGATAATTCAAATTTTGCCACCGCCCATCTCCCCCAGAAAAGGGGAACTCTGGGCGGTTTACAATAAGAACCATATTAAAAGGATAAACATAAAAACATCTAAAATATACATATACGATTTACCAAATATAAATATAAATAAGTATAAAAACCAAGTGGCCGTAAAGATGTAATTCTGTGAGGAGAGCTCTAAGGTGCCAGCCACCCCCAAGAATAATTACTCCCCTTCCCATCCCAAGCGCGACAGCAGAGCCAAGTCTTCAGGTTCTTCCGGAAGGCCAGGAGCGATGGGGCCTGTCTCACCTCTGGGGGCAGAGTGTTCCAGAGGGTGGGGGGCACTGCAGAGAAGGCCCACTTCCTGGACCCCGCCAGATGAAATTCTCTTGCAGACAGGGTCCGTAACATGCCCTCTCTGCATGACCGGGTGGGATGGGTCGATGTCATGGGGATGAGACAGTCCCTCAGGTAGCCTGGACCCATGCCATGTAGGGCTTTAAAGGTGATAACCAACACCTTAAATTGGACCCAGAAGCAAACTGGCACACAATGCAGCTCGCGGAGCAGTGGCGTCACATGTGCCGATCTTGGGGCACCAAGAACTACCCGCGCAGCTGCAGTTTGGATGAGCTGAAGCTTCCGGATACTCTTCAAGGGTAGCCCCATGTAGAGCGCACTGCAATAATCTACATGGGAGATGACGAGAGCATGAGTGACTGTTCGGAGGGCGTCGCGATCCAGGAATGGGCTTAACTGGCGCACAACACAAAGTTGCGCAAAGGCCCTTCTGGCCACAACTGCCACCTGCTCTTCGAGCAGGAGTCGTGAGTCCAGGAGGACCCCCAAGTTCCTCACTGGTTCCGAATGGGGCAGTGCCACCCCATCCAGAACCAAAGATGACAACTTCCCAGATAACGCTAAGCAATCAATCCACAGCCACTCCATCTTACCAGGGTTCAGTTGAAGCCTGTTCTCCTCCACCCAGACCCCCACAGCCCCCAGGCACTGAGATAGGACAGCGACCGCATCACTTACTTCACACGGGATGGAGATATACAATTGAGTATCATCAGCATATTGATGATACCTCATCCCATGGTGACGGATGATCTCACCCAGTGGTTTCATGTAGATGTTAAATAGGAGAGGAGAGAGAACCGAACCCTGCGGCACCTCACAAAGGAGGGGTTGAGGGTCGGATCTCTCACTCCCTATCACCACCGATTGGGACCGGCCCTGGAGGAAGGAGGTGAACCAGCGCAAAACCACGCTGCCCACCCCCAACTCCCTGAGCCGCCCCAAAAGGATACAATGGTTGATGGTATCGAAAGCCGCTGAGAGGTCAAGAAGAGCCAGGATGGATCTGCTGCCCCCATCCCGCTCCCGCCAGAGATCATCCATAAGCGCGACCAATGCAGTTTCTGTCCCATATCCAGGCCTGAATCCTGACTGAAAGGGGTCCAGATAATCTGTTTCATCCAGAATCCTCTAGAGCTGCAACGCCACCACCTTCTCAACCACCTTCCCCAAAAAGGGGAGGTGGGAGACTGGACAAAAGTTGTCCAGCACAGTAGGGTCCAGCGATGGCTTCTTGAGGAGGGGGTGCACCAGCACCTCCTTAAAGGCAGCCGGGAACACCCCCTCTCTATGCTATAAACATATATAGACCTGGTTCTGCTGCCCGGCGTGGGAAGGAGGAAGGGATAGTTCCTCATGGGGGTGGCTAATCCCCTAATTTTATAATTGTCCTTCTTTTAATTATTCCATCACCATCTGGATTTTAGAATATGTATTTTATTGTATAACTATGATTTTAGATATTTTAGATTTTATTTTAACTTGTTTATTGTGAACCGCCCAGAGTTCCCCATGGGGGGAGATGGGCGGTCATATAAAATAAATAAATAAACAAACAAACAAACAAACAAATAATAAATATGGGCTCATAATATCATTCAAATCTTTACAATTTATTAAAATAATGCGGTTCAACATCAAGACTGAGATGGAATTACAAAGGTGAATTCTTTTTTAGGACCACTCTAGGTTGGGTGGATATGATCTCTCTTTTTGGACTACGGGCCAAGCGATTTTGGATAGCAGGCCAGATCCAGCCCATGGGCCGTAGATTGCCAACCCCTGACCTAAACCTTCCTCAAAGTCTGCCACGCTCTGCAAAGAGGCCCTCCAGCTTGAAGGGTCACAGCAACCCAAGTGGTTATCGACCATAAGGGAGGGGTACTTTACCCAGGCCAGGAGAGCCGAGGCTCTTGTGCTGTGAAGCGACATCTTCGTGTTTTCCCAGGTTACATTCAAACCTAAAGAAGCAAGAGAAAGAAGGCACCCCGTTAAGATGAGATAAGAAAGTTTTTTTACCCCATTTATGAAACTGCCCAGGGAAAGATACGAAAGGCAGGGAAACCACAAGACTTTTATCAAAATGACAAAGGGAGGGTAATGCTTTACAACTGTTGGCCGCAAATCGCGGTCTGTTCGTTCACCCGGCACGATAGCCAATGACCACACAGGGTGGGAGAATCAAACTCGTTTATTCCAGACATCTGGGAGAAAGGAGGGCGCTCCCCATGCAAAGGGAAGGCCCCGGACACGCACCGCGCGGCAGTTTTATACAGTTCTACAGCGGTCTGTCAATAAACAAAAGCTTCTAATTGGTTAACTCTTGCAGCACCTGCACAGTACCTTTACATACTACATACCACCCCATAATAGTCCTTAGCATGTCCTGTGTTTCCCATAAAAGACTGGGTGACTTTGGGCCAGTCACACTCTCTCAGCCCAACGCACCTCACAGGGTTGTTGTGGGGGAAATAGAGGAGGAAGGAGTATTAGGTATGTTTGCCGCCTTGAGTTATTTATAAAAAAAATTAAAGGTGGGATAAAAATAAATAAATAAATAAAAAATAAAATAAAATAAAAGACACCTTTGAGGTGTGTCTTTTAAGATGTTAATTAGCTAAGGTTATTCCCCGGCCAGAGCCTCCACTGAGGAATGCGCGGTCCACTGTGCTCCATCCGGACCCCAGGTCAGGGGGCCACACGTCCTCTCCTATCTCGGTCTTCATCTTGACAGCATAAACATTTAGGGTCCCATAAAACAATTTCCTGCCTCCTTTCTTCTCTCCCTCTGAACGTACACTCGAAGCATGAGCATCCGAAGCCCACCCACCCCCGTGCCTTTCCACCTTCTCCGGATTCTCGTCCATCACAACCAGGCCTTGCTTTGAACCGTCCTGGGCACTCAATACGCCAGCAGGTGGCCTCGGTCAAGCTCCCTGCAGGTACCAGTGGGCACGAAGGGAGGCCGATGAAGGGCCTGCCTGCAGGTGCCAAGGTTTAATCTGGCAGCCTGAGCGTGCAAAATTCCTGTTTGCCACGTCCTGCCAGCACTGTATCAGCCACGCGTGTTTCTCTGGGGAAAGGACGCCCTCAGGAAGCTTAACTGAGGCCTGCATTTTCTCTGCAATATAAAACCAGCCCCTCCTGCCACTCTCTCCTCTCCGCTACCAACTCCCCTCACAAAAGGCACAAAAGTTCTTCTAAAGTACGATTTAGTCCAAAGTTGTACTTTGTGAAAGCAAATGAATCTGTTACCTGCATTTGTATTATCTCTGTTACCGGTTAGGAGAATGGTTAGGTTTGAAGGCTCTGCCACTTTAACACTCCGCCCAAGAAAGGATGCTAAGGAGATAGCCGACCGGGGCCGTCTAAAAAGGTGGAACAAGTGGAAGGCGCTGCATCACATGACCTGTGGATCCTGGAATGGTCCCCATCCGTGTCCCGGCAAAGCGGGGGGTGGGTGGGGGTGGTCATGCTCTCAACTCTGGAAAGTGAAGACATTTCTGCGGAAAAGGGACCTTTCAGGAATTAGAAAGCATTGGTAGAAAATTCTGCCAGGAAGACTCATCACCCCTGCCCAACCAAGGTTAGGTTGCCCCGTGGTAAGAGCGCTCCATTTGTTTTGCTGCACCAGAGAGGGAGGAAGAGGATCTGGTTTAGCCAGATCAAGCTTGTTGGTTTTGCAACTCTCCGTGGGAAGGGAGAGTCCAAGGGAATGGCTTCGAAACCCAAAGTTGACTTTTGGACTGAGAACCAACTTCAGCAAATCCAAACCCTCCCAAAGACTCCTTCATGCTTCAGAGGGACTCTGACTGGGCGCCTCCCAAAATCAACGTATCTGACCACGGGTTGCCTAGTCCTGGCTTCAGGAGAAGTTCGGAGCCTGCTTCTTTTCTCTCCCAGAAGAGGTGGTCTGTGGGATGTGGGGAGATGTTGCTTGAGATGCTTGCAAGCCCCCTCCCCCAATTATCTAGTCCACTTTCAGGAACTTTGGGGCCAAATAACCAGAAAACGAAAAAGCCTTAAACTCTGCTCCGTCCATCAGAGCTTCCCAGAGGCAGCACCCTTTTGAAACTTCCCTGATTTAGTCAATCTGACCGCTGCTGAACCCTGTCCCCCCCCCCCCGACTGCCAAGCCTCACCCTGTCGGCCATCTTGCCTGGCTGGTGGTGGGGCGGGGGGGTCCCGTGTGCTACGGGAGCTGCAGTCCGAGGACACCAAGCTGGGAAAGTGCCAATGGTCAACAGAGGAAACAGCTTCTGGGCTGGAAAACACGGGCAGCTACTTGGAATTCTAGGCTAACATAAATCAAATCACGCAGCTGACACCAAGCAAGCAGAACAGGTTCACCTGCATAGCAGTCACTGACACATCATTTGTTGATGGGTTCCTCACAGCAATTTAGTACAAGTCACCAAGTACACACACACACACACACACACACACACACACACACACGTGTTTTCCAACTGATGCTGCTAGGCTCAGGCCTTTGACCTCGCTGACCCCACTTCCATTGACTAAACACCGTATAAGCTCACATGTCCCTTTGGGCTATTTCCCCTGTAGTTTTAAAATGCACAAATGCACGTAGCTACCACTTTCTTCTGCAATGTCCCCATGTGGCTTGCAACAACAGGCCTCCTAATTCGCTCTTAGTGAATGTTCCAAGTCTGCCAGGAAGCATTAGAAACATCAGCAAAAGTAGGTGCTGCCACGGGAGAGAGCACCTCTAAAGCATTCGTCAACATTTTGCCTGTCACTATCAAGGGTTTCTTTTCCAGCCAGAAAGACAACACTCTTGGAACAGCAACAGCTCAGCTCTGAGGGATTCCCAATTCTACAAAATTCCTAGGCAGCACAGCAGGATATACAATCAGAGGCCATGAAGAGGGACACAGACTTGCTAGCACCGCAGAAGCAGCGTGTAAACACACACACACACACACACACACCACACACACACAGCTGCTTGGGAACACCCACAAGATTTGGAGACACATGTCTCATAAAAGGCTGCATTTTGTGGCCAATTCTTGCAATTCACCAATCAAGATGTTTAAGCAGTTCCAGCCCAAATCTTCACAGCTCCAAAGTATGTGTAAGTTGGGGGCAGGGAGGGGACAGGGCAGGGATATGGGGAAGGGGAAGCCGCACAGCTCAGAAACAGCTGTCCACCGCTTACTTCTGGATGTATCATAAACAAACCTGCAACAAATCTGAAGGCCAGTTTCCGATCTGCATTTGCTTGAATTTCCCTGCACGCCGGTAAAGCTGAAAGAACCCGGAGACCCATTTCCAAACAGTGCCGTTTAGAGGGACCCAATCCACTGCAGAAAGATACAAGTCTGCAGAGACTGCTTTAAGCTAATCCTGCTGTCTTAAAAGTTATAGGGATCATAAAGCATTTGCACAAAATTAAGACAGGGCTAAAAATTGGAGGGTGGGGACCACCACATATCAAATGACAGGAATATAAACTTTATACAAAATGTTATTTTTATTTAAAACAGGACAATATGGCAGCAATTTGTTACTGTGCTATTTATCCCTCTAAATCCTTATTTCCAATTGTTTTGCTAAATTGTTAGCTACCTCAAGCATTACCACATTACATGCCTTTTAAGGTGTGTTGGAAGGATTCAAGCAAACCCACCCTCTTTCTATATTTTTCCTTTGCAAACCGCCATTCTCCCCACGTCTTCCCCCTTGACAGATGCTTCCTGCCAAAATGCTTCCCCAACCCGTGTAAGAAGAGGGAAACCCCAGGGCAAAAGACTAAGAAGAGATCACAATAGAATAATAGGAGCATGAGCCATAGAGGAACTTCCGATATTCTGATCGATAATCTGATTGGATTCACTGTAAACCGATCAGGAAGCCAAGAGAACAAAGGCGGAGAGGCAGTATCTTAACATAAGTAAAGGAAAAAGGGCTTCCCCCTCAGAATAACAAAAACCCAAACCCAACAGACAAAAGCCACAGCCTTGCAGAGAGCTTAACTGATCAAAAGAACAAGAAAACCCCAAAACAATAGGGGGGCAACCACAGGAATGCCTCCATTCTTTGATCAATTAACGCTCCCTCAGAATTCTTAGAAACTGACTATGCACATCAGGATCTGGCTAAGACAAAAACATCGTTCCTTCGCACTTTTTTTTCCAACAAAAGATCTACTCTCTATATAAGGGGCTGTTGGGGGGAATACATGTGTGGCCACCTCCGACAACACGTTTATTCCGTATTTCGTGCTCTCGGATCAATAAAGCAACCACCTCTGTTCAAGCAATTGCCTGCGCTTCTTCGTTTCCGGCTCGGAACGGACCTTTGCTAAGATTTCCTTCCAACAGGTGCTACCAGATTCACGAAAGCTTCTGCCTTTTAATAAAATTTGTTAGTCAGAAAAGGGGCCAAGAGATTCCATCTCAAATTCCAGGTAGTTTTTAGGGGCATCTTACAAAACCACCACCTCCTACAGAGTGAAGGAAGACATCACTCTAAGCAGGTGATAGCACTAGAAGGGGTCACCTAGTAAAACAACATTTCAAGATGATTTTCCTATCACTGTTAATTACAAGACAGCATTCGAGTAATCAAGCAATTAATAAATATGCCTCAAATTTAAACAGCTCACTAATAATCCATATTAGGGTCTAATACATCGCTTTCCAAACTGTGTGTTGCGACACATTAGTGTGTTGCAACAAAACCCGGAAGTGTTGATGGCGCGTTGTCACCGCCCGTGGCGGCATGTGCAGTGGCGGCAGCGCACACAGCAGCGGCGCACCATCAGCGCTTCCGGGTTTTAGCGCGACATGCGAGGCCGCCGCCGCTGCCGCCACCACCATTTGTGTGTCGCTAACAGCGGGACTTTGGAAAGCACTGGTCTAATAGTACACAAATAATAATCGCAGGAAAAACCATACAGTTCACCCAGGATGCAGCCCCTGGACTGTGGTGGTCTCCAGACCCAAGAACAGCTTTGATAAATTCCCCATTTCCTTAAACTACTGTCTTCCAGATACGCTGGACTTCTACTCACATAAGGTTATGTCTGTTGAGAATTATAGGAACTGATGTCCAACATGTCTGGAGGGAAACAGGTTGAGTTCACATGCAGGCAGCACAGCTGTGTCTCCAGTGGCATCAGAAAACATGCAGGAACATCAATGTTCCTTATCAGCCCATCGCCAACAGGATGAACAGCATCAGTCACATGGGATGCCTCTTCTGTTCCTACCATCGTTTCTAGTGGCCTCCAGATATGAACACTTATTTCAAGACTTTCAGTTCAAAAAGGGAAAGGGAGTTTAGGGTTACAAATCGTACTACAAGACCAACTCCTATTTTAGCACTGTTTCCCCTGGACGTTTTGCAAGAAATGTGGGAAATCTGGAAGTAGATGTAACAGGTAAGCAGAAATAGGCAGAATTTCCTTTGCAGAATCTTCTCCCCATTCCACAAAAGGCCATGTGGAGACTATAAGCATGCACCCTGAGCTTCTTCCCCCCACCCTTGGCCCAAAGGGGAAAGAAGTAATAAAGTTTAACATCCGTCTCAAATGTCAGCAGAAGCCAGAATATTACTGCAAATGAATCTGTCTGATTTTTACATTAAGGGTGCCTGAAATTTTTATGCTGATTTTTTAAAAATGTAGAATGATTTTTGCCATTTGGTTGAGAATGGGGCCTAAAAAGATCTCTTTTACTTGAACACTGATTTTCTACCATTTAAAAAGGCAAGGACACTCATTCCAATCCTAGGCACTTTCGTGAAGCAGGCAATACTGGCTCCCCACCCCCAAGACACGGCCTCCTCCTGCACCCCATTCAGAGACAAATTTATGAATTTGCTCAGGCTCATTTTACAGCCACAGAACAGGCAAAGCCACGGCAAATGGGATGGGGCAGGCTTTGCCTCTTCTTCCCCACGCATGCACCCACAAGGGGAGGAAACGAAGATGGCATGGCTGGAGGCTTCCTTTTAGAGGGGCTCTGACCCCCCAGCTCATTCTAAGGTTGGTATGAAACTGTTTTTCAAACTTGGCCACTTGAAGATGTGTGGACTTCAACTCCCAGAATTCCCCAGCCAGCATGGGCTGGCTGGGGAATTCTGGGAGTTGAAGTCCACACATCTTCAAGTGGCCAAGTTTGAAAAACACTGGTATAAACTATGGTTAAGGTGCTCTGTCTTAACCATCTTTTGTCCCGTGTTCCACATTTGAACATTAATTCGCCTTTTAAATGATATGGCATGTGTCATAAGAAAGTAGTCACTGTTTTCAACTAAGGAAAATCTTTACCCAACTTGGGAAGAAAAAGAGAGGCAGTTGAAACTTTAGGTAAAGGTAAAGGTTCCCCCCGCACATTTGTACAGTCGTGTCCGACTCTAGGGGCCGGTGCTCATCTCCGTTTGTTAGCCGAAGAGCCAGAGTTGTCCGAAGACGCTTCCACGGTCATGTGGCCACATGACATGCGCGGAATGCTGCTACCTACCCACCAAAGTGGTACCTATTAATCTACTTGCATTTGCATGCTTTCGAATTGCTAGGTTGGCAGGAGCTGGGGCGAGTGCGGGAGCTCACTCCGCACGCAGGGCTAGGGATTCAAACCTCCGAACCTGCGATCTTCCGATCGACAAGCCTGACGTCTTAACCACTGAGCCACCACGCCCCCAACAGTTGAAACTTTACCCCCCTACAAATAAGTAGCAGCAGATTAGGAAACAAACTTCTCCAAAATATTACAGTCTACCAAATCACAATTCAGTTTGCAAAAAGCCACATGAAACTTAATTCCAAATTAGGAGGAATTTGTGCTGCTTGCTAAGACTTCCCCTTTGATCTGGTCAAGGGTCTTAGATGTGTTCCACCACCCTGACGTTAAAAAAAACTGTTAAAAATCAAAATATTAATCCTTATATGCAGTCAAAGATCTTTCTGCTTTCCTGGAAAAGTTAGATTTCCAAAGAAAATATAAAAATCATACCTGGAGGGTTTGCAGGGCTCAGATTTTCAGAGATCAAGCCAACCAGTTTAAGGATGAGATGCCAAAACGCATCATGCAAGATGGAACTTGCCCGTGCGGGATTAACGCTACGGCTTTCTTGTTAATTATTATATGTAAATCCTTTTCTATTCAAAGTACAGGCATGTGAAATGTTGACAAATTTCTCTGCTGGCACCGCACTCATATCCTACATGCTGATACAATAGGACTCCTGAAGCTGCACTGAAGGCAGCTCTTCTTTCCAGGGTTACATTGCCTTTCCTCATCAAGAACCACGGCACGAGTTTTTCTGTCACCAGCCCAGCCCATGAACTCTGACTTCCATTAGCACTGGCCACAATCCCAAGGTTCCTAGGGAAGAGCCACTCCCTTGCAAAGCCACACCCAGAACTCACTAGCATGACCAACCAAAATCTGCTTCCTTATAATTTCACAGAATCATAAAATGCAAGGGTTGGAAGGGACTATCTATTCCAACCTCCTGCCCTTACAAGAATCCACCACTATCCAGCCTCTATTTCAGGGTTTCTCAACCTTGGCAACTTTAAGGCATGTGGACTTCAACTCCCAGAATTCCCCAGCCAGCATGCTATAAAAACTAATAGGCTGAAACTAGTGAACCCCAAGACTCCCCCCCCCAAACAAAACAGATCTTAAAACCTATTTACGATTGAAAAGCAGCACAGCATACCACCTGGAAATGCATGCTAGGACAACCATCACACAAGAATAAAGAATAAATAAAAGTATGTCTGAAATTCAGAACTTCAACTTAAAAGCAACCATATACTCAGCCAGCCATTCCTCAATTTGTGTAGGAAAATGGACCCACAAAATTCAAATTACACTTATTTTTAAAGGATACCAGTTAATAGCGCAATCTCATGCTGCTCCGTGGTTTATGAATAGTGTGATTACTAATATGACCACAAAATCAATCTCAAACCTATTAATCTGTCCGTTTTGACAAACTGTAAATTAAGAAATTGTGTCACTCCAACGGGGCGGAGCGGTGGTGTAACGGTTAAGACTACCGACTGTCGAATGAAAGGACGGCAGGTTGACAATTCGAGACCCAGAAGCACTGCAGTCCGAAAGCACGTAAAAATGCAAGTAGATAAATAGGTACCGCTCCGGTGGGAAGGTAACAGCGTCTAGTCATGCTGGCCACATGACCACGGAAGCGTCTATGGACAACGCTGGCTCCCTCGGCCGGGAATCGGAGATGAGCGCCGCCCCCTAGAGCCGGGCACGACTGGAAGGGGAAAACTTACCGTACATCACTCCAAGACTTCTGGAGAGCATCAAGTTGAAGATGCCAATGTATACACCATTTTCAGGGTCTCAGCACCAAAGAAAGCATCAACCTTCCCACCTAGATGCAGGAGGACCTCTCCTGTCAACGCAAGACAAAATCTACCTGTTGGACATCCAGCCCTAGAGTGGCAACAGAGGAGCAGCCATGGGGCAAAGCATGGCAAAATGCAACGATCCACAACTATTCCACCCACATGTTTATACACAAACAGCCACAGCTATCCAGGATCTCATCCCACCACCTCAGCTATGCCAACCTTTGGTTTCCTATAAATGGTCCAAGCACTGCTGCTAAGAGGAGACAAAACAGCAGCAGCGATGAGCGATACATTCCTATGTTCTAGTCCATTCTCAAAACCTCTTCTTCCTTGTTCCAGACTGCAAGACACCGAATTATGGATTTAAGGGCAGGAAGGCAGATGTTAGGAAAAAATTCCGAACGGTACAGAAAGTCCGACAATGGACTCAATGGCCCGGAGAGGCGGTGGGTTTCCCTTTGCGGCAACCATCTGCTTGGGATGCCCTAATTTGGACTCTCGCTTGGAGCAGGGTGGTGATGTCCACAAAGGCCCCTGAAGCTCAGGCAGTAGCTAGAAACCCACAGGACAGTCACAAAATAAAAACATGATTCTTGCTAGATGGGGGCTTATTCACACAAGTACCGGGTCTCTAAAAATACTTATTGTAGTTTCTATTTTTGTTCCAAGCTTAGAGAGAGTAATGAGTATCAGAAGAGTCACTGACCACATCTTTAATCTGACCTTATCTGAACATGTCTTGGCCAGTCCTCCCCGCTCCTTCCCAGAATGCCTCATCATCACAAAAGCAACGAATGGCTTCATCTCAAATTTAGTTTTCCAGAATAGCTTCATGCTGCTTTGTTCAGAATGATTTCTCCATTAACCAAGACTCTGGAGCAGCTGCTCCCCCTCCAAACCACTTTCTGGAGGCCAGAGACAAGTCAAGAAGATTAAAGACTGTGGAGATCACTGGGGGAAAGCAAAAAAAAAAGGCAGAGCATTCCAACACGCCTGGATAGTGCTCCATCCAAGCACTCAGGTCCAGCAGATGCCTTCTGGCACGGCTGATCCAGCAGAGAGAACAGCCCCGCCCTGCTTGGACCCAGTTCTATAAACAGCTGGATTCTGACATATCAGACAAAACCAAAAGGCTTAGCAGAAGGAAAGCTCCCCCCACCCCCCACCCCCGGTTTGAATAGAGAGGCAGAGGCAGAGTTCCCATGTTACACTAAGCCACCAGCAATCAGGGCAATTCTGCCAACCTAGATACGATATAATCTCAGCTCACGCACCAATCAGCAGCTTTGTGGCTACATGGTGCACAAACAAAAACTTCCAGACCTCCATTGAGAATGGCTCCTGTGCTACACATTGCAGCGGTCTAGCTGTTGAATAACCAAAGTGTGAATAAGTGTCACCAGCTCTAACGTGCTCTGGAACGCTTGCAGCTGCTGCCCAAAATGGAACTGTACAAATATTTTACTGATACAGATTAAAGAACCGACTTGCAGGCTCTCTCTTGCAGGAAGAGAATAGACTATATCCAGACTAGACTGAACTGCAATCTTAAAGGCAACATTTGTGCCTTATCTGGATTTCATGTCATCTTACTCAATCTCGTTCAACCCTTTCTTGATCTCAGGGCAAACAATGCACCGGGGGTTTCCAATTCCAAAGCATCGGATAACCTCCCCAGCATTTCTGTGGGCACTGAGCAATATATGGGACAACTGAGTCCGAGGTGCTGAAGCGTAATTGAGCAAAGCCTAACTGGAAGGCCTGGAACCCTTGTTAGTCCCCGGAGACCTAAACCTGCCAGGACACTACCACAACGGGTGGCATTAAAAGACACCGAGGATGAGTACTCTGCGTTCCCCCCCCCCATCGACATCCTGGTCTGGGACATCCACCAAGGCAAGCAAAGCCGTTCCAGGTCTGTATCCTGGTCAAAGACACAACAGAAACAGATTCAAATAACCAGAATCCTCTATATAAGGGTCCATCGACACTTCTTGATTCCACTGGGAAGAAACTACGAGTGGCTGTTTACCTAACCCTTCTGGGTTATTAGATGATTTCCGGAATGAACCACCTCCTCAAGCAGGAGGGAACATGTCCTGTAGCAACCAAGACTAATCACTTCCTTTAACGATGGTTCCAGCCCCACCGCCTCATTAATCAGACAGGAAAGGGCAGGAGGTGTGAACAGGAAACTCTTGTCTATATTCTTGAAAGCTACTAGCTGAAAGAATCCAGAACAGAGCAAGCAACTGTTGAGGTCACACCATCCCCATCTCCTGGAATCTGAGTTGAAGTGGATCTGACTGACCATCTACAAAGAATTAGGGAACCTGTACACAGCCGGCATTTCCAGCAACTCCTGCAGGCATCCCAACGAAGTGGCTGTACAGTTCAGAAAAAGCCAGAGTGGATCAGTCTATGTTTCTTCTGATTCCAGGTATTTCCTCCACTAGTGCCTGAGTGCTAGCCCTTCTACTTATTCCCAGCATTTGTTAAATCAGGGGACCTGGTTTTGTGAAAGAAAAGAGGCTACCGAGGAGCACATCAACCAAACAGTCATGTTATATGTCCAATTAAAGTTAGGATCCTACATGCACATCCAACATGGGAGTCATCCAAAAGCACTTTTGCCCTAAAACTAGAAAGCTAAATCCCAGGTGGACCCAATTAGATTCTGATTTCTAACAGAGGTCAGGAGAAAGAAAGTGAAGAATTAAAAGCACACTGAAAAGTTTGGAAGTGTTTTTCTTAGACTCAGAGTGTGCATGTGTGGGTTTAATTTGGCACAGTGAGGTGTTCATTATACACCGATCAGACAGCATGCCTGCTAGAACGAAGATTACAATGAGACTGTGAAAAGACTAGGAACAAATGCAGAGAGATTTTCCAGAGACGGGATTTCACTTCACCTGGGAGTAATACAAAGAAGGCATTCTCACATGCTCCTAGTTGAGCGCAAGAAGCAGAGTTAAACTGACTGGCAAGCTCCCCCAAGCTGGCATTTGCCAAGGAGTCCGACTGCAGCCCCCTTGGATGTTCAGGATTGCAGGAGTTGAAATTCTACCCATCTGGATGGCCCTAACCTGGAAATATCGGTCCTATAACAGGAGGCGGTTTCTGAAACCTGATCAATAGTCAGTTGAACTACAGAAACAATCATGAAGACCCATCCTGAATTTTTATTACATCACCTTTTCACCATGTATGTCTGAACGTTTTTCAAAAGCAATTCCATACACAGCAGCTGCATTCACACAAAAATGTTTAAACTGGTTTCACACCCTATGGAATCAAGCAAAGACATAAATCCTAGCCAAGGTTAACATTAAGCAAGCAGCCACCAGGCCTTTAACTGACCTGGTTAAGTGTCTTGTGTGAACACAGCCAGCATCTCACAATAATCCATTCTTAGGCATGTTGTTTCCCATGTCGAGATCTGCTCTTTCCAGAAAGAGGAATAGTTGGTGCAGCACAAAGTTGAGTAATGATACACCCAGCTACAGTTGCAACGTGAACATTGGTAGCAAAGCCAAATCAAGAAATCCTAAACCTGTTTGGCATTAAACTGATCCTCCCCCTCCCTCGGTCAGTCATAAGGCATGAACGGCTACGCCTGTGTCTATTCCTTTATACGTTTAATTACTAAGTTCATCTACCACTGTAATCAAAATCAATTCCCAGTGGGTCAATTAAAATACCAAGCATACAGTACAGATGAAAAGCAAAACAACATGCAACCCCAGGCACCTACCCAACTCCTAGAACCACCATTAAGCCTCAAAATCCTGTGCGAAAGGTCTGTCTTCAAAGCTTCTGTCCTGCAGCAACGTAAGCAGGCCTCTCTAGGCATTCCTCTCGCTGCTCCTCTGAAGTCTCAGCCCCCAGCCACATGGGGGGATGAGCACAGGGTGAACACAAGGGGGTGGGCCCCCCTAACTCTGTCCAGAGGGGCCACTGACCATTTCTCATTTTTCTTCCCTCTAGAGGAAAAACTAGAACTGGAAAAGGGAGAAACAGGAAGGGAGGAGAGACCCGCCCCAGCCAGGTTTCCAGCATTTGGGG
Organism: Charina bottae; assembly: GCA_023362775.1. Lineage (NCBI taxonomy): Eukaryota > Metazoa > Chordata > Lepidosauria > Squamata > Charinaidae > Charina > Charina bottae. The sequence continues at coordinate 3,919,325 of JALMGJ010000045.1, read as the reverse complement.
AAACCAACCAAAGGGCCCCTGGTCTTCCAACGCAGCAGCCCCACCGGCTCGCGAGAATGCAGACATTGCGAGAATGCAGACATTCGCCAGGGGAGGGGACCGCTGGGTCTCTTGCGAATAGGGCCAGCCTGGGAATGCCATCATGTTCCTCCAAAACAGACGGAGCCCCTCGTTCTACACTGACATTTTAACTTAAGAAATAGGCCTGCCTATTGTTTAGCCTACATGTCAATTGGAACACAGCTAAGGCTGCATTTATCCAGAGCATTTACTTGGTCGCTGCTTCCCCATTTTCTGAGTTCAGCTCATATGCTTAACCTTACATTGGCTGTTCCATAAAAGAAACAACAAATGAAAGTTAAACTCCAATAGAAGAGAATCTTTGGAGCTCAGGGTTGAACGGTGGAGTCCTTGGTGCTCTCTGAGCTTGGCTGTTTGCTTGCAGAGTTTTCGTTGCCCGACTGGGGAACATCATCACACTTTCAGTGAGAGCAGTTCTCACTAACTGCTACTAGCAAGCAAGCTTGCAAAAACAAAATATTTTTGAAAATTCCCATTATGGAAGCATTTGTTTCCTCCTCCTCCTATGCTGCCTTCTTTGAATTCAGATATATTCTTCTTTCTTGCCCTGGGGGCATGTTAACAAAAAGAAACGGGAGGAGAGATTACTAGGCTGGCTCGTAACAAAAAAAGAACACAAAGACTTTAATCTCTCAAACAAACCTTTCAAATCAATTATTTTTTCAAGCTTGTCTTATTATATCCTTGGAAACTAGGTTTGTAAAAATCGGCAATTTCAAGCATAGGTGAAGGTGAAGGTAAAGGTTCCCCCCCCCCCCCCGCACATTTGTGCAGTCCTGTCCGACTCTAGGGGCCGGTGCTCATCTCCGTTTATTAGCCAAAGAGCCAGCGTTGTCTGAAGATGCTATTTCAAGCATAAGGAATGTTAAAAATGGACTGATGCTGGCTCTTTTATGGGGCAGAAAGCTGGCATACAGAAATTGTCTTTAAGAGTACAACAGTGTAGATCAGGGGTGGACAACGTCAGGCCTGCCGGCCGTATAAGGCCTGCGGGGCTCCCGCTCGCAAACTCCGCCCCTTCCACGCGATTGGCTCCTGCCCGCAAACCCCCCCCCCGGTGCTTGTGATTGGCTCCCGCCCGCAAACTCCGGGCCCCGGTCCGCAGAAATCCCAGAAACCCCGCCCCCCACCCCGGTCCCCAGTTATAAATATCCAAATGGCCCTTGGCAGAAAAAAGGTTCCCCACCCCTGGTGTAGATCATAGCTTTCCAAACTGTGTGTCGGACATGTTAGTGCGGCTGCTGCTGCCTCCAAGCCCTGCCAGGATTCCACACAGGTCCTAGTGCCTGCCTTGTGCCCTGCTGCCTCCAAACCTGCTGTGATTCCGCGCAGGTCCTAGTGCCTGCCTTGCGCCTGGCTGCCTCCAAACCTGCCCTGCCAGGATTCCACGCAGGTCCTAGTGCCTGCCTTGTGCCTTGCTGCCTCCAAACCTGCTGTGATTCCGCACAGGTCCTAGTGCCTGCCTTGTGCCTGGCTGCCTCCAAACCTGCCCTGCCAGGATTCCACGCAGGTCCTAGTGCCTGCCTTGTGCCTTGCTGCCTCCAAACCTGCTGTGATTCCGCGCAGGTCCTAGTGCCTGCCTTGTGCCCTGCTGCCTCCAAACCTGCTGTGATTCCGCACAGGTCCTAGTGCCTGCCTTGTGCCTGGCTGCCTCCAAACCTGCCCTGCCAGGATTCCACGCAGGTCCTAGTGCCTGCCTTGTGCCTTGCTGCCTCCAAACCTGCTGTGATTCCGCGCAGGTCCTAGTGCCTGCCTTGTGCCTGGCTGCCTCCAAACCTGCCCTGCCAGGATTCCACGCAGGTCCTAGTGCCTGCCTTGTGCCTTGCTGCCTCCAAACCTGCTGTGATTCCGCGCAGGTCCTAGTGCCTGCCTTGTGCCCTGCTGCCTCCAAACCTGCTGTGATTCCGCGCAGGTCCTAGTGCCTGCCTTGTGCCCTGCTGCCTCCAAACCTGCTGTGATTCCGCGCAGGTCCTAGTGCCTGCCTTGTGCCCTGCTGTAAGAGTGTGTCGCAAAATGATGCATGTCTAAAAAGTGTGTCACCAACATGAAAAGTTTGGAAAGCTCTGTATTAAACATTTCCACCTGGGAAGACCCCCTTCTCCCTACTGTTTAACCAGAAGGAGGGCAGGAAGTGCTGCTGTTGTGTGTAGAAAGCACGGCAGCGTTCATTTAGGGCAGAGCTTTCCAAACTCTGTCGGGACACTGTGTTGGCTGCAGTGTCTGGGTGTATTGTGGCTGCTGCTGCCTCCGAGCCCTGCCAGGATTCCACACAGGTCCTAATGCCTGCCTTGTGCCTCACCGCCTCCAAACCTGCTGTGATTCCGTGCAGGTCCTAGTGCCTGCCTTGTGCCTGGCTGCCTCCAAACCTGCCCTGCCAGGATTCCGCACAGGTCCTAGTGCCTGCCTTGTGCCTTGCTGCCTCCAAACCTGCTGTGATTCCACGCAGGTCCTAGTGCCTGCCTTGTGCCTTGCTGCCTCCAAACCTGCTGTGATTCCGCGCAGGTCCTAGTGCCTGCCTTGTGCCTCACCGCCTCCAAACCTGCTGTGATTCCGTGCAGGTCCTAGTGCCTGCCTTGTGCCTGGCTGCCTCCAAACCTGCCCTGCCAGGATTCCGCACAGGTCCTAGTGCCTGCCTTGTGCCTGGCTGCCTCCAAACCTGCCCTGCCAGGATTCCACACAGGTCCTAATGCCTGCCTTGTGCCTCACCGCCTCCAAACCTGCTGTGATTCCATGCAGGTCCTAGTGCCTGCCTTGTGCCTGGCTGCCTCCAAACCTGCCCTGCCAGGATTCCGCACAGGTCCTAGTGCCTGCCTTGTGCCTTGCTGCCTCCAAACCTGCTGTGATTCCACGCAGGTCCTAGTGCCTGCCTTGTGCCCTGCTGCCTCCAAACCTGCTGTGATTCCGCGCAGGTCCTAGTGCCTGCCTTGTGCCTTGCTGCCTCCAAACCTGCTGTGATTCCACGCAGGTCCTAGTGCCTGCCTTGTGCCCTGCTGCCTCCAAACCTGCTGTGATTCTGCGCAGGTCCTAGTGCCTGCCTTGTGCCCTGCTGCCTCCAAACCTGCTGTGATTCTGCGCAGGTCCTAGTGCCTGCCTTGTGCCCTGGTGTAAGAGTGTGTCGCGAAATGATGCATGTCTAAAAAGTGTGTCATCAACATGAAAAGTTTGGAAAGCTCTGGTGTAGATGATAACTAACAAGATACATTGCACAAGGGGGGAGGAAGGGGAAGATAGCGATGGACAGAAAAATAATCTCAAATGCTGCGCCATTCAAAGACCTAGCTTTGTCTTAACTTTGCATGAGCCCCTAGCATTCCTCGAGTTTGTTTCCTTGTCTTCAGCCTGTATTTTCTGCAGCTACTATCCTGCCTTCAGTACGTGCACCTCTTTCGATAATTAGTATAATAAAAAACATAAACTATCCATGTCCTATAGAGCTTAGGAAAAAATCAAAGGAGGTTTGACCTGCAAGGACTGGCCAACGGCTGACCCAACCCTGTGCTGCACCCACCGCTCGAAGGGAAGAAAAATGGATTTCCCCAGTATCTCCTCTGGCCACAGGGAAGCCACTCAGATTAACCCCCAAAGCATAATTGAGTCCCAAGAGGAATGCTCTACCCTGTAAGTCAGTCACTAGGCCAGAAGTGGGGTTCCCTCTCCTCTCACAGCTAGAGATGCTAAGAACCGGCATGTAGGCAAAGAACCTGAGGTGAGGGAACCAGCCCAGGAGAGATGGAGAATTCCAGATCCCAGGAGGCAAGTACGTTTTTCTTGCAGGCTAGCCGTTTTTGAAAGCTTCTACTTAAGAAAATGTAGCACCCACAGTTATCATCTGACTACTACAAGGAAAAGGAAGCAATGCTGCAATGCTGCAATTCAGAGGAGGAGGGATAAACCGCTTCCATAAACTACTTCCTGCTCTGTGCGGAGGGAGGCCGTTTAAACAAAGCTAAGGCAAGTTCTAGGATCAACACAACAGCTAGAGCAGTGTTTCTCAACCTCAGCAACTTTAAGAGGCATGGACTTCAACTCCCAGAATTCTGGCTGGGGAATTCTGGGAGTTGAAGTCCATGCCTCTTAAAGTTGCTGAGGTTGAGAAACACTGAGCCAGAGACTTATTTGCAAAACCCAAACCGACATACAAGAATCATGGCTCTCTTTAAAACTTTCCTCATGGAAAATCTTTTGAATCCATATTGGAAGATAATCACTTGCCAGCCAGATTGCCAATGAAAAGAGCTGGCTTCCAGACTTGGAGAATGGGTTGTTGCCGGTAAAGTAAAGGTAAAGGTTCCCCCCGCACATTTATGCAGTCGTGTCCGACTCTAGGGGCCAGTACTCATCTCCATTTGTTAGCCGAAGAGCCAGTGTTGTCCAAAGACGCTTACACAGTAATGTGGCCAGCATGACGCGCACGGAACGCTGTTACCTACCCACCGAAGTGGTACCTATTCATCTACTTGCATTTGAATGCTTTCGAATTGCTAGGTTGGCAAGAGCTGGGGCGAGTGCGGGAGCTCACTCTGTCACGCGGGGCTAGGGATTCGAACCTCCAAACTTGCGATCTTCCGATCAACAAGCCTGGCATCTTACCTGCTGAGCCACCATGCCCCTTGTTGCCGGTAAACAGAACTGCAAATGCAGATGTTTAGGCAAAAGTAGAGTAAATTAGGCAAATTTCTTTTCTGGGGTTCTTCATTGGGATACGCTGCCTGATTAGTCTGTTACTGGAATTGGGGGGGAGGGGGATCAGGGAGTTTTATTACTACTCATTTCTGCATCCAGTGCAGCCACTATAGGTAACTGGGGTGCAGACAGAAGGCAATGGGCATTCAGGGCTGGTTCTGCCAGTAGGAGCAACTCAACAATGCCAAACATCTGTCAGTCAAGGGGAGCTGTGTGGGAAGGCCTGTGAAAGGTTTCCACATGGAGAGTTAATACTTTATAGAGCAGTTAGGATTTATGACAAGCTGCTCTACCTGGGTTCCCCAGCCAGAGTCCAAGGCAATGCACAGGTTATAATCACTTGGAGCAGCTGCAATCTATGTATACAGGTAGTCCTCGCTTAACAACCACTTGTTTAGTGATGGTTCGGACTTACAACGGTGCTGGAAAAACCAACGGTACTCACACAACTGTTGCAGTGTCCCCATGGTCACATGATCACGATTTGGACGTTTGGCAACTGGTTCGCATTTATGACCGTTGCAGTGTCCCGTGGTCATGTGATCACCATTTCGACCTTCCCGGTCAGCTTCTGGCAAACAAAATCAATGGGGAACTGCGTGATTCACTTAACGACCACATGGTTCACTTAATGCCTGCGGTGACTCACTTAACGACCGCTGCAAAAAAGGTTGTGAAATCGGTTGGATTCACTTCATGACCGCTTTGCTTAGCAGCCAAAATTCTGGTCCCAATTGTGGTTGTTAAGCGAGGACAACCTGTAACACTTCAAGTGGCCGCCCACATATTGACATTAACACGGGCTGACCTGCAAAACCCAGCAAAAGGGAACATGTGAATACACCCAGCAATCTCCACTCATTTACTTTGGTCTTTACGGCTATTTCCATTGTAATTATACGTACCACTCAAAAAAAAAGGCAGCTACGTTTCTAAATATTGAAGTTTAGAATTTTAAACACAAAGAGGTACTGCCTTACTGAGCCCTGCTGGACTGAAGGCGTTTTCAGCCTTTTTTATATATATATTTAAGGCACAGCTTGAACAGTAAGTGCAGTTGCAGTGGAAAATTCAAATGAAGATATGGATAGCCAGTGTCAGCCTATCTAGCAGTGTATGTGAATGGCTGAGTGGAAGTTCAACAGTAGATCCAAAAACAATACAGAGGTTTCTGCGGATCTAGACAAAATTCATAAGCATACCAAAGCATCCAAGTATGAAGATACAAGCATGCAAAAAGTTTCAAATCTGAACTGTTTGTGAAACTGTTTCAGAAACAGGATGTCTTAAACTAATTTAAGAACTCTTCCAAAATGATCGATCAAGCTTGTCTCACACTCAAAACAGTGTGTTTTGAATTCAAAGTACTTTGCTCACCTCAATAAATCAAACCTCAAATGGCCAAGAACTTTTCAAGAGTCTAATTTTCAATGTTGCTGGTGAGCTCTCCCTTATTTATTTATTTTCAATCCCTTTATTATTTTTATAAATAACTCAAGGCAGCGAACGTATCTAACACTCCTTCCTCCTCCTATTTTCCCCACAACCACCGAGTGAGGTGAGTTGGGCTGAGAGAGACTGGCCCAAGGTCACCCAGCCGGCTTTCATGCCTGAGGCGGGAGTAGAACTCTCTGTCTCCTGAATTGCCATTGGCTCCTTCCTAGGGCCGAGAGAGAATGACTGGCCCAAGGTCACCGAGCCGGCTTTCATGCCTAAGGCAGGACTAGAACTCTCAGTCTCCTGGTTTGCCATTGGCTCCTTCCTAGGGCCGAGAGAGAATGACTGGCCCAAGGTCACCGAGCCGGCTTTCATGCCTAAGGCAGGACTAGAACTCTCAGTCTCCTGGTTTGCCATTGGCTCCTTCCTAGGGCCGAGAGAGAATGACTGGCCCAAGGTCACCCAGCCGGCTTTCATGCCTAAGGCGGGACTCTGTCGTCTCCTGGTTTGCTATTGGCTCCTTCCTGGGGCTGAGAGGGAGGGACTGGCCCAAGGTCACCCAGCCGGCTTTCATGCCTAAGGCAGGACTAGAACTCTCAGTCTCCTGGTTTGCCATTGGCTCCTTCCTAGGGCTGAGAGGGAGGGACTGGCCCAAGGTCACCCAGCCGGCTTTCCTGCCTAAGGCGGGACTAGAACTCTCAGTCTCCTAACATACTAACATATTTGAGCCAAGGCTAGGCAGTCACCTGTCAAGGATGGTTTAATCTGGATTCCTGCACTGATCAGGGGTTGGACTTGATGGCCTCAAGGGCACCAACATCGAAGGAACAAATCAACACTAGAATGATTACAGGCAGCTGTCCTGTGAGCCCTGGAGGAAGAAAATACATCTCCAAGAGGGGACATGGCTATCTGGACCACCAGCTGAACTCAGATTGCAGTGGTTGTGAGAGCCCACGCTCCAAACAGGAACAGGTTAGAAGAGGCCAAAGCTAAAATTGATTTGATTTACAGGTAAATATAATTAACATAGCCCCCGCCCTTTGGAATATTCTTCCCCCTGAAATAAGATCGGCCAAAATCTAAAGACCTGGTTTTGCCATCACGCTTGGGGAGGGGAGGGGAACAGCCAGTTTTGGGGTTGGCTGGTCGCTTAGATCTACTTTGACCAACCTTTCCGACCTATGGGATAGTAAGGACTACCATTACTTGGATCAAATTGTATTAGATATTTTTATTGAATTTTTGTAGTATTTATGTTTTTTATTGATTTTAAACCTTTGTTGTGAACCGCCCAGGGTCCCTCCTTGCGGGGGAGATGGGCGGGATATAAATATGATTGATAGATAAATAAACAAACAAACATGAAATATAATCAACGGGACTACTCTCCAATAATGTATTTAATAATTTCCTCCCATTGTTACAGTAAATTAACAAGTTCTGGAGGTCCCCGGAGGCAGGAGGAAGCAAGCCAGAGGCCTCCAACCAGAATCCAGCCCAAACCAAGCAATTTATGACCTGGTGGCAACATCTGAACCCAGCCATCACCTGTTAGAAACCGTAAGGTATGAACGGTGTTTGTGGCTGCATTCAGGCATCACCTTCATCCAAGAGTTTTGAACTAGGGCCTGTTGAGAAACAGCATGGCCTGGTTTGCACTAAAGCCAGGCTTGGTTCATAGCTTACATTAAGCCCCGAATAAACAAACTCGCGTTATGGCCCTGCAAAACGTGTGAACTCAGCTTAGGTAAGTCATCAGCTGAAAGCCATCGATAGGAAACGCCGGCCGAAAAAGTGGAAATGGAGGGCAAAGAGAAAAATGGGATTCCTTGGCTACCGTCCCGAGTATTTTCCCCGGGCAAGGCGGCCCGCACCGTGCGCCCGGGAGAGCCCTTTCTGGCACCGCCGACTGCGCCCAGGGCGCGCGGACCAACCCCGGCCTACCGCAGCGGCTCTTCGGCGGGGATACCCGCCACGGACGGTCGGTCGGTCGCCGCAGTTCTTTCCGCGAGGGAGCGGGCGAGCGTCTTCCCTCGAGGGCGAAGAGTCTGGCCCTGGCCCGCGGGAACAAAGCCGGGCCTAGTCCCCCGGGTCGCGGGGAGGCGCACCACTCGCGCCCCGCTCCCGCCTGGGGAAAGGCGACGCCAGAGCGCCGGAGAGGCCCGCCCCGCGCGCGGAAAGCCTGGGCGCAGGCCCTCCCGCTCCCGCCGCCGCCGCCGCCGCCGCCGCCGCTCCAGGGCTGGTCGAAAGCCGCTTCTCGCGCCACGGGCCTGCGGCGGCGCCCTCGCCCTGCCCCCGTCCCCTCCAGGCCCCCGCCGGGGGAGAGCAGGCCCGCGCCAGGCCGCGAAGGGGACCCGCGCGTCTCCGTTCGGCCTTACCGGGCGTGCAGGGCGCTTTCGGGGCGCCGGGCTTTTAGTCCGCCATGCGGGCGTGCAGCGGGAGGGGGCTCGCGCGCGAGAGAGAGGCGGAAAAGTTCCTTCGCGCTGCGCTCCGCTGCGTTGCGCTCGGCTGGCTTGCTGCGGCGGGGCGGGCTGGCCCGGAGCGGGAGGTCCGGGAGGAGGGCGCTGCGCTCCGCCTCCCTGGACGGGCCGGGAGCCAGGCGGACGTCACCGCCAGCGGTCGGGCCTTTAAAGGCGCCCGGGCAGCCCCGCAGACGCGAGCCAGCCGGCCGCCGCCCTGCCCGGCGCCGGACCGGACCCGTCCCGCCCGCAGCTCCCCTCTCGCCGCCGGAGGATCCCGCGGCAGGAGGCGCCCCGCGGACCCCCGACCCAGGGCGCCAAGAGACTGCGCGCCGATGCGGTAAGCGCTGGAGGAACGAGAAGGCTCCACCGCCTGCCCGCCCGGCAGAGAGAGACCCGGCGGGCTGGCCCCGTGCTCGACCCGACCGTCAGCCGGCGAAGGGCGACGAGGCTCGGAGCGGCCGCCTCGCTGCTCTCGCGCTTTCGGAAGGGCCTCGGAACAATCCCGGGAGCCTCCAGGCAGGGGCCTTGCCGCTGCGGCAAAGGGTCCTCCTCCTCCCCCCTTTCCGGGACCTCAACCTGCCAGCGCGTTCAGGCTACGGAGCACAAGCGCCCGCGTCCCCACGAGGCTGTTCATGTAGTCCTGACGGTGCTACAGACCCGCGCCCGCTGGGCTCCTTCCGGGCAAACGAAACCTTTAGCCGAGAGCACAGAAACGGAGTTCCAGCTTTCCCTCTGCCGGAAAAGAACCCCCCCACCCTGGAATCCCTCAGCCCTTTCCTGGGGCAGCCCCGTCCCCCGGGAAGCCGCGGCCCACCTCTCTCCCCTCCTCTCCAGAGGCCTTGCAGCAGGAGAGCCGCAGTCCCGGATCGTTTACCCCCGCAGGGCATTTGGGAATCCGTGGTTGGATTGTTCCCGGAATCCTGGGAAGAGGCTGCGCTGCTTTTTAGGGAATGAACCACCGCCTCCCCTTCAAAGAAAGCTCAGGTGGGCTTACAATTAGCATTCCACCTTATTATTTCCAAACAACAGAGAAAACCTCCTCCGAGACCCTTGGCTGCTCAGGTGGGTGAAGACAAGCCACTAGAAACACCCTTCTACAAGTGGCACCTCCAGATGACTGCCGCTCCCAGAATTCCCACCTAACAGGGCCACGGTCGCCTGTAGTCCCAGCATTCAGAGGAGCATGAGGGGGGGAGTTTAAAGTAAACTGATTATGTGCTATCAAGTCATTGTGATCAGGGCCACCGTTTGACACCCGCTTAACTCCCACCCTGCCTTGGCAGCCAGCAACACCGAGAGCGCGTTACAAGAGTCCGGCCTAGATGCACCGGAGCCCTGGGTCCACGGGGAAGTGCCACCGCCACCGGATTTCTCCAGGCAGGCAGGCTGGCTGCGTTCCTTGCCCGCAGGGCCCCCACCTTGTCTGGACAAGTTCCAGGCTCTCCAGCCCATCCCCACCTGCCTGCAGCCACCCTCGCCCGTTGGGTGGAAACGAGAAGCCCAGGCGGAGCAGCGCCTCGTACTGATGGCGCCCGGCAGCTTCCAGGGAATCCTAAAGGGCAGAGGGGACCAAGCAGAATCTCTGTAGAGGGGAGCAGAAGGCGCGAAGGGCACCTCTTCCAAAACGGCTCACCCAGGAAGGGACAGAGCCGTTGGGATGTCAGAGGCTCCTTCCCCGATCTGAAAAAACAATCCAGAAGGCGCCACATTCGGCCGTTTCAGAAGCAGCGGAGAGGTCCAAAAAGCCTTACGCTTCTCCCGCCCGTTCCCCGACGCAAATCATCTCCCAAAGGGGACAAAGGAAGAGACCGTATAGAGTAGAAGGGTGGGATCCAGGAGATCACTGGAGTATCCTTGGGAGAGCTGCAGATCACCACTAGGGAGAGATTGAACTGGCAGGACCTGACCGTAAAATCCAACTTGATGGCTCCTAATGCTAAAATAATGAGGGAAAACATAATTTAGGAGCTAAGACAGGCAGCTGTGTCTTTCAACTGTGCTCTTGGCAGATCTTCTGCAACACCTCATTAGAAACAGCTGATAGCACCGGAGGCCTGTTTCTGCCATTCCCTGGAGGGCCTCTCAGCCCTGCCAGTCGCAACAGAGCCTGGCGAGGGGTCAGTCGGTCTGATGCTAGCAAGGAATGAAGCCAAGAAGGCAGGCAGTGGCCAGTTTTCCCCAACAGGTACAGATGAAATGCCTGGGTTTGGCAGGAGAGTGAAAATATTCATACTGGAGAGAGGATTGAGAAATGATTGAAGTGGAAAGATTACTTAGCGGCGAGGAAGTGAGTCGGAGCCAGCCACGGCCATTTCCTCTCGCCGGGGCTGGGGAGAGGATGAGGAGAGATGGGCCAAGCCTGCGGCCACTCCATCCCCTGCCGGAGCCAGCAGTACCAGCCCACGGCATCTGACCTGCAGGGACAGCAGGTGTTCCTGAAGGTGGAGGATGCGGGCAGCGGGGATTAGCACCAGAGGAACAATCAAACAGCACAACAGACCCTAATCAAGGAACGCAACTGAGGGGCGCGGTGGCTCAGCGGGTTAAACCACTGAGCCGTTAGACTGCCGACCATAAGGTTGGCAGTTCGAAACCGCGTGACGAGGTGAGCTCTCGTCACTTGCCCTAGCTCTCTGCCAACCCAGCGATTCGAAAGCTATTTAGCAAGTAGATTAATGGGTACCACTCACGTGGGGCAATTTGCGGGCGTCCAGCGGAGAGTCGTCCTCGATTCCAAAAAGACCTGGAAGAGCGGTGATGTCGGCGGAGGACGACGGAGGACGACGGATCCGGAGACACCAACTTCCTGGACGTCAGCAGCCGGCGCGGAGCGAGGCATTCTGGGACTTGCAGTCCAATGCCTTCAGCGGAAGAGCCGGTTCCCTCCCTCTCTCCTTGTCGCGCGGGTATAATATATGATGTATAATTTGATGTATAAATTAATGTATACGGATGTTGTAAGCCGCCTAGAGCCCTCCAGTAGGGAGGGGATAGGCGGGGTATAAATAAGATTAAATAAATAAATAAAATAAACTATCAACTCAATCAATCAACCAAGCAGCAAACGACAGCCCAATCAAGGAACGCCCAAGGGGAGAACAACACCCCCACCAACACAAGCAGGACAAGCCAGGGTATATAAACAGAGAGCAAATCCCACTCCCTTTTCGCACTGGAGATGTTGCCTAGCCTGGCAATGAAACATCTGCAAGAAAACAACCAGGCTCAGAGAGCCCCAAGACCCTCTTCACATAAACTCAGCTTCAGTCACTCGTTCCCGCTATCCATTATCTTTGCGCTCTTTCTCCATTCAGCCAAGAACTTCATAAACAAGCAGGCTTGTTCCAACGTGTTTTTAATCCCAGTTGATGGGACTCTACCTTGGGTTTTATCTTTGCTTTTCTCCTGCGGTTAATTTTTATTCTGGTATGGATATTGATTTAGTTATTTATGATGATGATGATGGTGTTGCATGTCACCCAAAGTTCTTTCCTACTGGGTCAGGTTATAAGTACAGGAAAAAAATGGGGAGGAGGAAGAGAGGGCTGTCAGGCTATTTCTTCTTTTCCAGAGAATGCAAACTAAGATGGGGAACTGCTACAGCAGGCTTTCCCATAGGCCTTGCCCAAACGTCTAATCTAACTAACCAGGCAGAAGTTCCTAAGCAGAGGTTTCCAAAACGCTAAGAGCAAACATGGCTAATGATTGGGCTCAGCCCATCCATTAAGGAAAGAGAGCTCCCCCAGCACAGCAACGAATGCAGACACGCATCAGGTGGGCCTTGCGTGATGCCAGGGTACCATATGCCAGAGCAACAAAGCAAAGCTGCGCGCATGGTGCACAGCTAGAGCCCTGCGCTAGATCTCTTCTATCACACAGGGTCAGGCCACAAGGCTTCCGTCTAACACAATCCTGCTGCAAGCAGAGAGCAAAGATTACGAAGGCAGGCTGAACCCAGCTAAACTCATCCCAGAGTCACTGAATACAAAATAAGAAATTAAGCAGCAAAAGGCACAGCTCAATAAACGGCTGAAAGGACGGAAGGCCGAAATCCCTTGAATCGAGGACAAGCTGTGAGCCGAGAGAGGACTAGACAATGGATCTACCCTACAACAATTCGGACACAGGCTGCAACTATTTCTCTTCTGCCTGGCGTTTGACAGTTGAGCTGCTAGCCTCTGTTCAGAGTTACTAATTTATATATCTTAATACACTGTACTTGCATATATTTCAGTGTAGAATCTGGCTGGAAGTAAACAAGCAATGCTAAGTCAATTTATCTAGATCCGGAGCACAAGCATTTCAGAGAATATCTGCCCATTGCCCCCATCATCTTCGCCTGCACGTACCAGAGGGCCCTGTTCTCACTGCACCCTTAACCCTGTCGGCCACTAAGCAAGCTCGCAGCAGGAGGTCTGGCAGCAGATGGTCACACTAACTGGATCGAGAACAGCCATGCTGGGGAATACAGACTCCCCCACCCATCTCCTCCAGTGCCCCCAGTAGCCAATTAAACCTGTTGTGTGACTCCAGCCAAAAAGGGGCACATCCCAGCAGAATACCTATCACTGGGTCTGAACATTCAGACAATTCTTATGCCTCCAGCCACAGTCTCTGGCCGCACAGGCTAGGGATCACAGTAGGGAGTTCTAGTCCAGATGGGAAATCCACTTTCGTATGATTTCTCTGAAATTCAAACAGCTTATATACAGTACAAACCAAGGAGATTCTCTACACTAAATTTTGAACTGAGACAAAAATAGACCAGTTTGACAAAACACAAAGCTTCACACTTTACAAATGACAAAATGTGAAAAAATTCCAGTCTATCAGCTACAGAAGGAGTCTAGTAAAAGCTTATGCCTTTTAGTAACAGGCAGAAAAGGTCTGAGTTACGAAGAGTCGGAAGCGACTGAACGAATAAACAACAAAGAAAAGGTGTTACTAGACTCCTGATTTTTTGCCACCATAAACTAACAGCTTTCTTTCTACAATGGCCACCAACGACACGGTCCCTCTGGCCACTCTATAAAGGCCAGAGAGTATATCCAAGAAGAAATAGCAGATCAAATGCAATTCTCCCCTCAGAGCAATCAAGATTTGCAGAAGAACATCAACACTAGACTTTCTAGGGGGGAAAAGCAAGAAGACTGGCCAATGCCTTCCAGAGCACGCCATGGCGGGCCAGGGGACGGGGATGGGGAGAGAGGAGAAATAGCAGTGTTCCCAGGCTCGTGTTTAACCATGTTCAGCTGCCTCTCAGTTGGGGCCCAGCTCGAAGACTCCAAGCCAAAAATTTCATGAAAGCGGGAGGTTTGGGCGGAGGTTTCAAGGAGGACGATCCCAAATTCTTCAGACAGAAAGCAGCAACAAAAATCCAGTCTCAAAGGAGAAGATCACTGGGAAGCCCAAGCGGGCTGGGAGGGGAGGAGCCACCGTTTCTCGCTGGATCTATAGCCACAAAAGCCTCGGGATCAGCGTCCCAACCACACCGGGGTGAAAATGCACCTAAGCTGAGCACTGTGGAAAGCTACGTTTCACATTTCCCGACTTGAAAGCAAGACCACAAATCCCTGTGAGCGGCGGCTTGCGCGGACACGTCCAGCGTTTGCGCTTGCGCTGCTGAATTTTAACAGTCGCCAGCTCTGCCTGCTTGTGCAGGCAAAAGAGGGGGGCACCAACTTGGTCAAGGCAGTGACTTTTCAAACAGCAAGCTGAGCGTATTGCGTTAACTCTGGTGGCATGCAACTGAGAAAACAAGCCCGCCCGCCCGCCCGCCCGCCCGCCAAGAGGCCAGTTAAGCAGCACACACAGGCAGTACTCTTGCCCACGTCTGACCCCATGGCCCCCTGTGAGCATGTCTCCTTCACCAGCTCTTAGGTTTACCAACCCTGAAATGGCTAAACTTCTACATCCAGGGCTAACACCCCTAAACTAACATGGCGGCTATTCCAGCTTTTGAGGACATGGAAAGCTTGAGAACAGCGTGCAGTAGTGTAACCGCAGAGAACTATGCAAACAGAGCCAGCACAGGGGTATTATTATTAATTATTATTTATTAAATCCATATGCCGCCCAACTCCTAGAGACCCTGGGCCAGTGTTTCTCAACCTTGGATACCCAACATCAAACGTTGGGTATAAAACAGTGTTTTTCAACCTTGGCCACTTGAAGATGTGTGGACTTCAACTCCCCTTTGCTGGCTGAGAGGTCCAAAGCGGGGGCGGGAGGGGGGGCGAGCGCCGGACCCCAAAGGGCAGAGAACCAGGCGGCTTTTTGGCCCCAAAGAGCGGAACTGCACCGCAGCGGGGCAATCAAGCCCCCCCCCCAAGCGGAATCCCCACCCTCCGCCGTTAAGCAGCGCCCCGAGACGAAGAAGGACCCCACAACTTCAGGAAGGGGACCCAAAGCATCGCTGAGGGGCGGGGAGGGACAGACCTCCCCCCTCCCGCTGGCCGCCGCTTCTTCCGAGGGAGCGACGGGGGGGCACCCAGCCCCCCCCAGCCCCGCTGCTAACAGGATCTCCCCCCGGACCCCCGTGTTTCTCTTCGCCGCCCCCCCCCGGGCCCGAGCCATTGGGGCCAAGCCCGCATCATCCTCAGGGTGCCACTTCGCACAATACGCCCAACCCGGACCCGGGATGGCCATTTCGGGGCTCGCGCAACGCCACGGCCCGGACACGCAGCCCACCCCCAACCCGGGTCTCCGCGCAGACCCGTCCTCCGGGACTGCCCCAAGCAGAGGCTCACCTGCTTTGCGGAGGCGGCTGCCGAGACCGTCCCACCTCGCAGGGCCGTCGTGAGAGGGCAAGGCCGGCCGCTAGGAGGGGCGCCGAGGAGGCCGCTCCCAACCCGCGGGGTCCCGAGCGTCGTGAAGACGCGGCACGTGGTCGAGGGAGGGTCCCCGGAGCCCACCAAGGACGAGCCGGGCCTCTTGTTGGGCCACGGCCGGAGGCTGAGGCGGCGGCGGTGGCGGCGAACACGGCCCAAAACTACGTTTCCCGGCAGGCCCCGCGCTCCGAAGAGCGCGGCTTCCGCTCTAGGGAGCGCAAGACTACACTTCCCGGCGGCCCTCGGGCGGCGAGCGCTCCCTGCTTCCAGACCTAGCTGTATTGCTGCTGTTGCCCAGGCGACGCCCCGCCCCCGCGTTCCAATGTGCGGCGGAGAAGCCGGGCGGCGGGCGAGGATGGTGGGTCTGCGCGCGCGGCTCGGGGGCGCGTGCAAGGCGAAGCGCGGGAGGGGGGCCGGCCCGGGCGGGCTGGAAAGGCCAGCGGCCCCGCTGCGGATTGCACTCTTGCTCCCATCATCCCCAGCCAGCGCGAAGGGAGGAGGGCGCGCTCCCCGGGACCGAGCGGTCCGGGTTTGAGGGAGGGGCGCGCCGCTCTACTGGAGCCCCCCGGCCGCGAAGCAGCCCCTGAGTTGCATCCGTGCAAGCCCGGTCCTGTTTTGCACGCTTCTCCGTGTTCGCGAGGCGCCGCGATCCCCCGCAAGATGAAGAGCGGGAACTGGCCCGCTTCCAGCCTCCGCCGCCCGCCCCGTCGGGGGTGCGCCTGATCTGAGCAAAAGCGGGGGGGGGGGGGGAGGGAGAGAGCAGCATATGATTCCCCAGTCGGGACCCTCTAGAAGAGCTGGACCACGACTCCCAGCATCCACAGCCAGCCGGCGTGCGAATCCCCCAGCTTTGGCTCCGCCAGCCTTTTGCCTTTGGGACCTGTGGGGGGAGCCCCCCAAGGACCCCTCCCGGGCTCTGAAAGGGGCGTCCTGGATTGATGCGGGTCGTGCTCTGGGCTAGCAGCAGATTTCCAACCCCGATGGTGATGGTGATGGTGATGAGCAGCTTTATATGCTTCCAGCGACTCAGGCTCACAAAGAACCGAGAGATAGATTGAACTTGGCCGAAACCTCTTGAATCCGTCCCCCCCCCCCCACTTTTCAGGTGTTTTCTACCCTTCTGCCCTTGGCTGGCAAATGGAAGTGAAGGGGGGGCAGCCCTTGTACAGAGGGCAGGATGCCCAGAATCCCACTCAGCAGGGCCAAGAGATGCTATGGGAGCTGGCATACCAGCTGGGAATGATGGAAGTTGGGGTCCAGTCGCTCCAGAAGGCATCCGGTGGGGACCCTGACCGAACCCCTGGGCTTCCAGGTGTTAATTCCGTTTTTTGTTTCTTCTCCAGGCCAGCTCCGCTCTTTCCTTTCCCAGGTTGGTAGTTTCTTCACCCAGCCTCACCAGAGATTTGCAGAGCTGCAAGAAATGGCGGGAATGGTTTTAATCTCTGCTCCGTGCCTGCTTTGTCTAACCCCGGATCTGCCTCTGTCGCTCCCTGGGCTTCTGTGCCCCTTGCAAATGTGGCCCGGGGCCTTTCCTACAATGTCTCTTTCGCAGGGTAATCTCAGTGCCAGCTTGTGGGTAAGAGCAAGGATCCAGTCTAGGGGGAACGAGGAGCATTTCCCAAGAATCTGTACCTTAAAAAACATTATTGCAACTTAAGCTGAACAGATGAAATGCGAGGGAAACAAGAGGGTCTGTCCCCTCAAGGGGGCCACCTGGAGAATACCGTGACATGACAGCAGCTGTGCCAGGCGTCGACAAATCCTGGCTAGATTCAGATCTCCACGCTCAATACAATTGCATTTGTGTGGTTTGAAGGATGATCCACCCCAACGGAGTTGCATCATAGAGAAAGGTGTCCCCCCCCCCCCCCCCAAATTCAAGCTGCGGAGGATTGGTTGCTACTTAAGCAAGTGGCTAAAATTTTGCAGCCCACGTCAGTCTTTAGGGACTTGTGGGGTGCAGAAGGATGAACTGAAACCACATCCCCCCCCATCGGAAGCCTTTTAAAGCAGTGTTTTTCAAGCTTGGCAACTTTAAGATGAGTGGACTTCAACTCCCAGAATTCCCCAGCCAGCCATGCTGGCTGGGGAATTCTGGGAGTTGAAGTCCACCCATCTTAAAGTTGCCAAGCTTGAAAAACACTGCTTTAAACTAACTGGGGTTGGTTTAGTAGATTCCTGCACTTTGCAGCTGAATTAGATGACCTGTAAGGGATTCTGTGTTTCTCACTGAGCATTTATGGACAAAATGTTTATCCATTTACCTACTAATGTCCATAGCAACCGTTTCCAACTTGCTGCCTTACAGCTTTGCAACTCCTAATGCCCGAACTGCTGGCTTCAATGGCTCTGAAAGCCACTAGATGGAGAGGTGGGCATTACAGTTTATTTTTCCTCCCCAAAAAGCAATTTAAAAAAACATACCCACAAGTAAAACGCAATGAAAATAGTGAAGACACATGAAAACACAATCAGCCACAGAACTGCTCCTTTGCGGCTTGGCTTTCTCTGGTGGATTGAGGCTGGAATAAATTGGATGGACTGGCGGACAGAATGCCTGCCACTTTTGTGGATGATGCAAGCTTGGGTGTGGAAGCTAGTACCCTAAAAGATTGGAATAAAATTCAAAATAGTCTTGACAGGTTAGAGAAATATGCAGGAAAACAGCATGATATTTAACAGAGTGCAAAATTCTTTGCTTAGGAAACAAACCTCCAGGGCAGAGGGACAGGGAAAGGGCTCAGCGATAGGGTTTGTAACAAAGGTGTTGGAATAACTGCTGATCGTAAAGCGAATATAAGCCAGGAATGTGACACGGCTGCAGAAAAGGCAGTTGCAGTTTTAGATTACATCAACAGACCCAAAGTTTCCAGACTGCAGGAAGTATTTGTTCCAATTTATTCGGCATCGGTGAGACCTCATCTCAGGTAAGGAGTCCCGCTCTTAACCCACACGTCAAGATTGGTGGATTCCTGCCTTGGGCAGGGGGTCGGACTAGGAAACCTCCAAGGTCCCTTCCAACCTGATGATTCCATGAGATGGATGGAGGAAAACCGGAGCTAGCCGAGGAGGGCAGTGAGAATGACTAACCAGTGAAGAAAAGCTGAAGGAACGGGGGATATTTAGCCTTGAGAAAAGATGGGGGGGCAGGGCAGGTACCTCTTTCCAAATACTAGAAAGCATATCCAGACCAGCTCGCTCACCCTCTCCTTCCGTAGCGCAGGGCAGAGGATGATGGGCCGAAGTGCCAGGAAGGCAGGTGTTAACAGTAAAGCCAGCTCAGCAGGGAAGAAATGGTGCAGAGCAGTGGGGCGATCTTCACCGCGTGGGTTCCCATGGGGGCTAGGACACTTCCACTTGGATTCCTGCACAGAGAAGCGGCTTCGGCTTGCTGGTCTCAAGGGTCCTTGCCAGCTGGAGCCGTGTAACACCCGGTGATTCTCGCTGCTGCAGAGGGGGAATCTCTGCTGGGTCTCTCGTCTCCCCAAGCTCCCCTCCCTTTGGAGGCGAGGACAGTGCGCCCCTCTGGCGGGGCAACAAGGCTTCAGCGCTTGCAGCCTCACCAAGGGCGCTGACCACGTGTGGCCTGTCCAGGCTCAGCCGATCCGGGGTGCTGACCGCGTCCTGGGAGATGGGAGGGCTGCCCCTCCCCGGGAGGCCCGTCGCCACCACCTAGCCACGGGCTGGAAGCTGCCGTGGAGCTGTTCCAGCGCACCTTTATCCAAGGAGAGCCAAATTCTGGGTTACTGCTGAGTTGACGCCGCACACTAAGCCACAGACCAGTGTTTTTCAAACTTGGCAACTTGTGTGAACTTGTTCTGGGAGCTGAAGTCCACACATGTAAAAGCTGCCAAGTTTGAAAAACACCGCCATAGACTAACCAGACAGGGCAGGTTCAGGCAATCCCCCTGCCCCCCCCCCGGCTAAAAGGTGGCTTCCCCACGTGTGGCTGAGCATCAGTCCTGGTCTGTTTTATCTCCACCCGCAGCATCCTCTGAGCAAGGGGGAAATGAGGCGGCTGGGGGATAACAGATCCTCAGAGATTTTGGGATGCTGTGCCACTAGGTGACTGGACCCAGTTGACCTTGTCTGCCCCCCAGAAGCTAAGCAGGCCTGGTCAGTGCTTGGATGGGAGACCACAAGAAATCCCATCCAAGGAGAAAATGACAGGAAGCGACTTCCACATTGTGACCTGGGCAGTCAAGCTGGCTTGAAGGAGACGATCTTGCCTTCGAGACTGAAGCTCAGAATTCTGACTCCTGTGTCATTTCCTGGGGCCAACATTAACCCCGCCATCTTCTCCTCGCCTTTCCTCAATAAAACACCAGGCCAGGCCTCCTGAGACACGCCCAGGATCTGATCCAACCCTTTAATGGATTTATCAGAATGCCCTTGGCATCCTCAGTCAGACACACAGGTTCAATTCCTGGCACTTCCAAGACCCCAGCTGCTCCTGAATGTTGACTCAACATGGCCAACATGGTTTACACACTATACAGGTTATGTCTATACCACACAAGCCAGCATATTATGGCTTAAGAGGATTACCCGTTGCATGTAACACACTGAGGTACTGTGGCTTGAATCATGTCAACTGGATTTCTATTTTCTTAGTGGAAACGTTTCACTCCTTATCCAAGGAGCTTCTTCAGTCTGAGTAAAGTTAGTAAGGGAATCCTTAAATATGTTTCTAGGCTGGCTGTGTGACCTTGCACCTGGGGCTAGGTCATGGTTATTTTTGAGATGTTTGTTTCTAAGTCCCTTTATCATCTAAAGGAGGATCGTTAAGATTACCCTGCTGCTGTTGAACTTGTGAAATGGTCTTAATCTTCCTAGGCACAGAAGACAAAGCAGGAAGGAAGATAGGGGAAAGGTTATGCCTGAGGCCCCCACCTCTATTCAAGGAAGGATTTACTCAGAGTAAACGGAAGAACCTGGTCATTCCTTACATGGCTGGCGTGTCTGAAAAGATAAAACGGATATTTGGCAAACACCACATACCTGTATATTTCAAACCCACCAACACACTGAGACAGAGGCTTGTACACCCCAAAGATCAAACTCCAAAACACAAGGAAAGCAATGTAGTGTATGCAATCCAGTGCAGTGAGGAGTGCTCTGAACTCTACATTGGAGAAACCAAACAACCTTTGTACAGGAGGATGGCCCAACACAGGAGAAGTAACACCACAGGACCAGAGTCAGCAGTTTATCTTCATCTAAAGGAAAAAGGACACTCATTTGAGGACATTAATGTTCACATTTTAGACAGAGAAGATAGGTGGTTTGAGAGAGGGGTCAAGGAATCCATTCATGCCAACTTGGAAAATCCTTCCTTGAATAGAGGTGGGGGCCTCAGGCATAACCTTTCCCCTATCTTCCTTCCTGCTTTGTCTTCTGTGCCTAGGAAGATTAAGACCATTTCACAAGTTCAACAGCAGCAGGGTAATCTTAACGATCCTCCTTTAGATGATAAAGGGACTTAGAAACAAACATCTCAAAAATAACCATGACCTAGCCCCAGGTGCAAGGTCACACAGCCAGCCTAGAAACATATTTAAGGATTCCCTTACTAACTTTACTCAGACTGAAGAAGCTCCTTGGATAAGGAGTGAAACGTTTCCACTAAGAAAATAGAAATCCAGTTGACATGATTCAAGCCACAGACTGTTCCACCTGGATGACTGAGAACCTTCATAGACACACTGAGGTACTGTGGCTTGCTTTGGGCTTAGCCGCGGTGGTTTGTGAATCGTGGGTTATAGAGTCATGCTGCGACGGGTGTCCACAGGGTCTGGTCAGAGAAGTCAAGATGGCCACGACAGGTTTTATGCAATGCACTTTTTAAAAACGGTGGAGCCTCGATGGCACCGTTGTGGCCATCCTGACACTTTTGTGGAAGCCCCTGTGCTGGGAGAACCCCTTCCGGGAGCGGGGCTCTCTGTCCAGCCAAGGAACCTCCCTCCTGCCAGAGCCCTTTCCCAAAGGAGAATGTCCGGACGGGCCTTGAGGGGTGAGCCAGGCAGCCGCACCAGCTCAGCCTGGTACGAAAGTCTCAATTCTCGGCGCGCGCCGTTGTGTTTTGCTAGCACAGCTGGGAAGACGTTCACACACTGGAATTACAGCAAGGCCTCCCTTCAGGCGCCGCCGTTGGATTACTCCTTCCGGGGCATCAGCTTCATGCAAGGTACAACTGAACCCCCTCGCGTGGGGCTGTTTTTACTTTTATGTTTTGACGTTGGTGTTTGGGGATACTGCAGACAGGGGCCACTTTGAAAGAAAATCAACTGCTGTTGCTGCTGTTCAGATTCGGGGTGGTTTGTCTACTTCCACTTTGTTGAAAGGGAAGCCCTCCGCTTCAGGGTCTCTCTTGAAATGAATGACAGTGAAGTGGCTTAAGTCAATCAAAGTGGAACAAATACAGGTAGTCCTCGCTTAATGACCATTCGTTCAGTGACGGTTTGGACTTACAACGGTGCTGGAAAACGATTTACGACCAGTCCTCACGACTGTCGCAGCGTCCCTGCGGTCACATGATCACAATTTGGGCACTTGGCAACCAGTTCATATTTATGACCATCACAGCGTCCCATGGTCCCGTGATCGCCATTTTCGACCTTTCCAGCCGGCTTCTGGCAAGCAAAATCAATGGGGAACCGCGTGATTCGCTTAACGACCACACCATGGTGATTCACTTAACCACTGCCACAAAAAGGTCGTAAAATCGGATCAGATTCACTTAATGACCACTTCAGTTAGCAACCGAAATTCCGGTCCCAATTGTGGTCATTAAGCGAGGACTACCTGTACAGCTGGGGGAAACCATGGAGGGCTGAGGCCTTTCTGATGCCACACCTGCTTCATCTCGGCTGTTTTTCAAGCAAAGCGCCTTTTACTGAGACAGACCACTGCCCACCTCAAGTAAGTAGCCGGCTTCAACCAACGCACTCCACATAAACCATTGGCTAAAACATGGTCCACCAATTGGCGGCTTCAGCCACCTTTTCCCTCTGCAACGTCTGGCTGCATACCTGCAGGGTGTCGTCCCCAGGGAGGGGGTCCGAAAAGTCAAGATGGCGGCCACAACACCCATCTTGACTTTTTGGACCCCCTTCCTGAGGATGACGCCCCACATCCTTGGGATCTGTTCATATTTGCGGAGCGCAAGGGTTAAACTTGGATGGCTTTGCAAGAAATGGTGATCTCCAGCCACAACCTTGATGACTTTTGGTGGCACGAGGCAGCCAGGAGCCCGCTACCGATCTGCAGGGGCTGGGAAATGCACGCTGCGCACGCTGCAGAGTTGTGAGTCCTGCACAGCCGGCATCGCCTGCCAGCCCACACCCCACACCCTGTCGCTCCTGGCGCAGCAGAGGCCCGGCGGCAGCGACCCTCCCCTCTGCCCTGTTTGCTTTCCCCCCAGAGCTGCTGAGCGAGGAGCCGCGTCCCGGCCTCAGGGCCATCCGGCACTCACGCGGGGGCCACCTGCTGACCCAGGCCGTTCGGCTGAACAACAACACCCTGAGCGACCTGACGGGTTTCCCAGACATCATGGAAAAGCTGCTGGAGTTTCCCCGGGATATCTACTGGATCGACCTCTCCTTTAACGACCTGCCCAACATCGACCCGGTAGGCTAACCCACTTCCTCGCGGGCCTCTCCCCAGCCTGGGAAATCAGCCTGACATGCATAACCAGGGCTCAGAAAAGCCAGCAAGGAACCAGGCCAAAAGAAAAAGAAAAGAAATGCAACCTCTCTGTTATTCTTGCCCTTCTTCCCAGGTGCTGACCACTTACTACAACCTCCGGAATCTGAACCTTCACGGGAACAGCATCCAGCAGCTCTCCGAAGTAGACAAGCTGGCCGTGCTGCCCCACCTGCGCAGCCTGACTCTGCACGGCAACCCCATCGAAGAGGAGAAGGGCTACAGGTAACCACTGGAAGCCGGCCAGCTTTGCTCTGGCGGCCGGAGTCCCAACCACCTGTCCGCTGAGGGCTTCGGTTCCAGAAGTCTCGCTTGTGGAAGATTCAGCCAAAGCGTGGCTTAATTACATCCCCAAGAAAGAAACAAATCCGAAGGCGGAAAGGATGCTTAGAGGCGGCAGCTCAGGGGCAGGTGAAAGATTTCTCCCTTCAAGGAGAGAATAAACGTATTTGTACTGTAGTAAGAAGCCAAAGATTTATACAATCTGAAGAGAAACCGGAGAGAGGAGCTTGTTTTGCTGAAGGTCTAAAGCAGCAGCGGCAGCTTCAGAGAGGCATTTCTACTTTCAGAGGGGACACAGGGAAGCCCCTTAAGATCACACCTAATTTTTCCAGGTTCTGAAATGGTCCGTTTTGTAACCAGTATTTGTCCAACTCTGTCAGGGCACCTGCATTACGGATTAGCAGTTTCCTCTGCTTTCTGGCCGGGGATTCTAGCAGATGGTCCCTTCTATTGAAAGAGCAAGAGGGCTGAATGAAACCCTGTTTCTAATGGCTTGATTAGATTTGTCAAGTAAACTTTGCGGTGCAAGGAATTAGGATTTGCAGGTTTGCATACACAGACAAGGATAGGCCTTCTTGAGAAGGGAAGCTGGAGGAAAGGAAGTTCAGAACGAATGTTAAGTATGATGAATGCCCATCCCAAACATCTTCCAAAAGATTGGATGACTGTAATTAAATCATGGGAGAGCCAGTCTGGTAAACCCGTGACTATTGATAAGTATAAGAGCCAGTTTGGTGTGGTGGTGAAGGCCCCAGGCTAGAAACCGGGAGGCTGTGAGTTCTAGTCCCACCCTGGGCACAAAGCCAGCTGGGTGACCTTGGGCCAGTCACTCTCCCTCAGCCCTAGGAAGGAGGCAATGGCCAACCCCTTCTGAAAAACCTTGCCAAGAAAAGTGCAGGGGCTTGTCCAGGCAGTCTCCGAGAATCGGACACGATTGAACGAATTAAAAAAAAATTAAATCATACATGGCTCATGTAATACCACAGAATAAACTCCATAAATCCAGCATGGATCAAGGAAGGAATTCTAGGAGATGCAGACTCCACCATCTGGGCAGCACCAGGTGGGGGGAAGCAGAACTAGGAAAAAACAAGGGACATGCAAAATGCAAATTCCAGAACATTCTGGAAGATTCTGCTGCATTGGAATGTGTACCCAAAGTGCAAGTCCCTTGCAGAGTCACTAGATGAGACAAAACACATTATAACCTCCGGGGCGTGCAAAGAACAAAGGGCTTCATCACGACGTTACACCCAGACGTTCGGTAGCTCTTCCAACAGCAACAGATACGGTTCCAGGCTAAGGACCTCCATCTACAAAACTTCAGGGGGACAAAAGCAGTAATAGCCATTCTTACATCCCTTTGTTGTTGTTTATTCGTTCAGTCGCTTCCAACTCTTCGTGACTTCATGGACCAGCCCACGCCAGAGCTTCCTGTCGGTCGTCGCCACCCCCAGCTCCCCCAAGGTCGAGTCCCTCACCTCCAGAATATCATCCATCCATCTTGCCCTTGGTCGGCCCCTCTTCCTTTGGCCTTCCACTTTCCCTAGCATCAGCATCTTCTCCAGGGCATCCTGTCTTCTCATTATGTGGCCAAAGTACTTCAGTTTTGCCTTTAATATCATCCCCTCAAGTGAGCAGTCGGGCTTTATTTCCTGGAGTATGGACTGGTTTGATCTTCTTGCAGTCCAAGGCACTCTCAGAATTTTCCTCCAACACCACAGTTCAAAAGCATCTATCTTCCTTCGCTCAGCCTTCCTTATGGTCCAGCTCTCGCAGCCATAGGTTACTACGGGGAATACCATTGCTTTAACTATGCGGACCTTTGTTGTCAGTGTGATGTCTCTGCTCTTAACTATTTTATCAAGGTTTGCCATTGCTCTCCTCCCAAGAAGTAGACGTCTTCTGATTTCCTGGCTGCAGTCAGCGTCTGCAGTAATCTTTGTGCCTAGAAATACAAAGTCTGTCACTGCCTCCACGTTTTCTCCCTCTATTTGCCAGTCATCAGTCAAGTTGCTTGCCATAATCTTGGTTTTTCTGAGGTTTAACTGCAACCCAGCTTTTGCACTTTCTTCTTTCGCCTTCCTCATAAGGCTCTTCAACTCCTCCTCGCTTTCAGCCATCAAAGTGGTATCATCTGCATATCTGCAGATTACATCCCTGTAGCCAGCAAATCACACCAAGCTTTGGAGGCAAATCACTGCTGGGATGGGACTTCTCAGCACTTGGAGGGCCTCTCTGTGGTTTTTCTTCAGATACTGTACAATGTTTATTTTCTCCCCAGATCAAGAGAGGCATAAAATCATGCTTTCATGTTGTAACCAATAGAGTGCCTGATTCAAATAAAGGCAGTCAAAGCAGTCCCATCTGCAGGAGAAAAACCCCAGCTCTTATTCAATAGTTTTGATTGTTTCCTAGAAGAACAGAGACTGGAGGGCCATTTTGGACTTAAAAGGGGTGTTTTCCGGACCCCACAAGCTTTACATTCAAACATTTAAATTCCATTCTTGAATCTGTCCAATGAGAGGAATGTCCTATTCTCTTTACATCTCCAAGCGGTCTGCTTCAATGAATCAGTGCACCCCTCACTGGAGATCTCTCGGGACTGAGTGCCAACCCTTCCTTTTCGGTTGGGTCCACAACACCAAAATTACAATAACTCTAGTTGTTCCCCTGTGGAATCATTTGGTCAGTCTTCCTTGGATGATTTACTGATCCATGTTCATTCTCTGCAGCAGGTTACGCAAGATAAGAATGCCACCTTAGATTGGCAGCACCATGTGGGCTTCTAGTAAATGTAGACAAAAGCTGGCCCCCTCTCGTTGTCAGCAAATGAGTTCAGTATTGGGTATGTAAAAGGCATGGCCTAACTCATGGAAACAGACCGCTCAAATTTCATAAGCTTTGCAAGACCACAAGGTTACACCATACCCTACATAGACACTGTGGTATGGGCAATGACTCATTCTCATAAATTGCAGTTTCTACTACCACCTCTGATGGATACAGGCAGGATTAATCCTAAATTGGCCAGATCATCCTGGATTGTGCCCCTAGTTCAATTACCTATTGGTCCTCCTACCCCACACATTCCATCTTCCATCTCTTGTCCCAAAAGGCCACCAGCCATGTGGACTAAGCTGGTCCCACATCAATGCAGGGAATCCAGCCGAGTGGGCCAACTTGTTCAACATACTTTCTGCTTTTCTTGGACCTGTACCAACACATTAGAAAAACTTGCACCTGAACCGCCCAGAGTCTACTGCTGTAGAGGTGGGAGGTGATAAATCTGAATAAATAATAAATAATAAAATAATAAATCTTTCATCTCTTCTATGAGGAGGAGGAGAAGCACCTCTAAGCTTGCATCCTCACATAGTTGGCAAAGTTCCTTGAGGCATATAGTCCAACTGCCTTCTCGGTGCAGGAATCCA
Organism: Charina bottae; assembly: GCA_023362775.1. Lineage (NCBI taxonomy): Eukaryota > Metazoa > Chordata > Lepidosauria > Squamata > Charinaidae > Charina > Charina bottae. Next base: position 3,892,409 of record JALMGJ010000045.1, on the reverse strand, counting down.
GATTAAGGCATCCCAGACAGGTGATTGTCCGTCTCCCTCGAAAGCATCCAACGAAGAAGAGCCCGTTACCTTGCTTCCACATCAATCATCTCTTAAATGGAGCTTTTCTTGTGAAATTGCCCACAGTTCACCAGTACCCATCCTGGGACTCACTCTTGGCTCTGAGTCCCCCTTCACCATTTATTTATTTTATTTATTAGTCAGATTTATCACCACCCATCTCTACAAAAGTAGACTCACCATCTCTTTGAGCCTTTGCGAGCTGGGTCCCTTGAGTTCCTTTCAGGGAAGAGTGCCTCTCTGGATTTCATCACTACCACCAGGAAGTTTTGGAGATGCAGGCTTTGTCACTGAGGAAAGCGAGGTACCATTTGCCTCCACGCGACCTCAGCAACTTTAAGATGTGTGGACTTCAGCTCCCAGAATTCTGGCTGGCTGGCTGGCTGGCGAAGTCCACACATTTTAAAGTTCCTGGGGTTGAGAAACATCGGCCTGAGCGGTGCAGTTTTAAGGCCAGTCTCCACACTTGTGCAAAAGGTTGTTTTTCATCCGAGAGAGGCTATTCGTGCTCCCTTGTTCTGCTCTATGTCTGACTTCCTTTCGGTGAGCTAACAGCCTACCTTAGGAGAGGTTGCCGGGGGCAACCGTTTCCAGCCAGGCACGCAATGGTCTGCTTTAGAGAAACAGAACCCCTTTTTCTCCGCCTTTCAGCGGGACACATTATTTGTCCCGTTTCCTCATTTGCGAAGGGTTTTCAGCATAACCTTTTTGCTTCTGCCGAAACTTCCTTTGGTTGACACGTTCTTCAGAAGGCAACCTTGCCTATCCTGGTCTTCCCTTCCAAGGAGGACCGTCCTGGAATGCCGCATGGTTAGAAGCCCCCTCCCCAATCACTGGGAATGGACTGCTGGATGAATAAGGGAGGGCCCATTTCCCATGGGGGTGGGAGGGCATTTCCCTCCCCACTGAAAGGGGTCACAGGTGTCACCATCTTAGCTAGGCTGTTTGTCACCTGCTGCCACCACTGGGCACCTCTGGAGGGTGACCTTGAAAGCGGGGAGGTGCTGCTTCCTCCCCCAACATCCCCCAAAGAATGGGGCCTGCCCGCTGAAGCCAGTGGGGGGCACCATCTAGCCAGAGACCCTCAATCCCCTCTGGACAGCAGACCTTCAAGGGAAGTCGAAGGATGCATCTCCTCCTAAGTAAATACAGTCCCTGCTCTCCGTACAGGTTGGACTGCAACCCCATTGTGGCTAGTAGCCATGCAGAAAGGGGATGAAGGGTGCTGCAGCCCTGTAGGAATCCGCACAAGGCTGGGGGTAGCTAGCCTAGCAGGCTATCTTCTCCTTGGTTATCCCTTTTGCCTCCCCTAGAGGCCAAGGGACAGCCTCCCTCCCCGCTTTTGTGCCCCTAAATCAGAGCTTTCCAAACTTTTCATGTTGGTGACACACTTTTTAGACATGGATCATTTCGCGACACACTCTTACAGCAGGGCATCATTTCGTGACACACTTACAGCAGGGCACAAGGCAGGCACTAGGACCTGCGCGGAACCCTGGCAGGGCAGGTTTGGAGGCAGCCGGGCACAAGGCAGGCACTAGGACCTGCGCGGAATCCTGGCAGGGCAGGTTTGGAGGCAGCACGGCACAAGGCAGGCACTAGGACCTGTGTGGAATCCTGGCAGGGCAGGTTTGGAGGCAGCAGGGCACAAGGCAGGCACTAGGACCTGTGCGGAATCACAGCAGGTTTGGAGGCAGCAGGGCACAAGGCAGGCACTCTAGGACCTGCGCGGAATCCTGGCAGGGCAGGTTTGGAGGCAGCAGGGCACCAGGCAGGCACTAGGACCTGTGCGGAATCACAGCAGGTTTGGAGGCAGCAGCAGCAGCAGCAGCAGCTTTGACACACCCAGACACTGCAGCCGACACACTAACATGTCCCGACAGAGAGTTTGGAAAGCTCTGCCCTAAATGAACGCTGCCGTGCTTTCCACACACAACAGCAGCACTTCCTGCCCTCCTTCTGGTTAAAGAGTAGGGAGAAGGGGTCTTCCCAGGTGGGAAGGAACTGACCGCCTCTCTGTGCCCCCTCCTTCCTAGGAGCTACATCCTGTCCACCTTGCCCCAGTTGAAGTCCTTCGATTTCAGCGGCGTCACCAAACTAGACCGCACCAACGCAGATGTCTGGAGGCGCATGAACATCAAGCCAAAGGTGACCCAGAGGAGAAGGGACGACTACTGATGGCCGCCTCCTTCCCGAGGAATAAAGCTTTAGAGCAGCTTCACCTGGTGAATCGTGGGGGGGCCCCCGAGAGTCAAGGGTGCACGGACGCGGGAGGGCGAGGGAACACAGCGGAAGCCGTGGCTTCTCCCAAGAATGTGGGCGGGCAGCCAAAGACCCTCTCCAACCTGTCACCCCCAGACATGCTGGACGGCAACCCCCCCAACTGAGGAGCTGGGGTTCTGCAGTCCAACACATCTGGAGGGCGCCAAGTTGGGGAAGAGGCTGCTTCCGCACACAAGGAAACATCCTTAGCTCCAGATGAATCTGGATAGCTTTTCGAGTGAGTTGGGAATGGAGAGAGGGAGGTGTCTGGACAGCCAGGTCAAAGCGGGCACAGGCAGACACACCTTCCTGCCGGGTTCTTCGGCCCCCCGCTCCCCCCAACCCTGCAGAATAGGAGAACGGCCTGCAAGACCCATCTAAGGCTACCGCCACGTGGCATGTGTACACCAGGAGCCGCCCCACTCCCCAGATGTTCGACTCCGCTTGAGGGGGAAGGTGTGTTCAGGCTTGATGGCCTCAAGGGACGCGCCCAGCTCCGGGATCCTTCAGTGAATGCTGGTTCTGCCCACTACCTCCCTGTGGCTTCAGCCCTATCATGGGGCCCAAGCCGTCCTTGACAGAAAAAGGTAGCCCACCTTCCCCGCCATGCAAGATCTCAAATGCTCTAATGGACTCTTGCGCTGTCAGTGGACCAAAGTTTCCACTTGCCCCCGTCACACTCCGGATGGCAGGGGACCACCAGGTTCATCGTGCGCTCGGCTCCTCTGGCTAGCTGGCATTCCTCAGCCGCCTCCAACAAAGTTGGGGCCGAGCAAACGTCCCCCAAGTTCTAGAATCTTGAGGCTGGAGGCGAGATTGTCCTTCCTACTCCTGAAATGAAGCTACAACTCTTTAACTCAACAGTAATTTGGAAATCGGTTCCACCGGATTTGCTTCTGAGTAAATGCCCTGGAGGGGGAAGAGATCTGACCGGAAGACGTCGGCTTGGCGATGTTTGGGTCTCAACCCACCCAGACAATTTTGCACGGGAGAGGCCCCTTGGTGTGCGGAGCTGGGGGGGTCACGTCACAATTGTTGACCTCCTTTTGGTCTCCCTGGAAGGCCCGTCCGGAAGACAACCCCCCCCCACGGCCATTTCCCGTCATAGAGGAGCCCGCCCTTCCAGCGCTAGTAAAATAAAGAGCAGCCTTTGCTCAGATGAATATATTTATACTTTTTACCTACTTTAGCAAAAACAAAAAAATTAAAATGACAGCTCAGCTACGTAAAATGGGAGGGGTACAGATCAAAAAGTTTCTCTTCGGTGGTTTGTGCTGCTTTTTCCCCCTCAAAAGGCAAGCTCTAATTCATCAGTGCTCCTTCCCCATCCTAAAACATCCAGACAAGGGTGATGGAGGGGGACGATCCAGCTAAGCCGCGTGGGAAGTGACAAGGAGCTCCCTCACCACCTGCCTCCCTGCCTCCCACTCCCCCCACCCCACAAAAGTCAACGTTCCAGAGCCAGGACCACCAAGGTAAATAAAGCCGACCCCCCCCCCCGCGTGAGTCCCGGAGCCGCCTTCCGCGCAGCCGGGCCGAGCGAGCCGAGCGGAGCGCCCTGCCTCCTGGTCCAGCCCTGCGTGCGCTGCCTTGCCAAGCCGGGAGGGGGAGGGGGAGGAGGAGAGTGAAAAGTTGTGGGTCTCATCAGCCTTGGCTGTCCACAAGTTATTGTCTCTGTGGCCAGGCAATAAATCCAGTGTCTCTTTTCCGTACGAGTTCCACTGCAGTGACAAGCCAGTGGTGGAGAGGAGAAAAGTAAAAAGTGGAGGAGAAAAACGGAAAGAAACGAGTGAGGGTTGGCGTCACGGGATTCCAAACTGCACCACCAGTTCTTCTTTCGCATCCACACGGATCTGGGAGAGGGCACTGTAGGCGTAGGCAGCTATCCGGGAGACCTGGAGGGAGCAGAAAGGGAGATGGGACGGCTCCCCGAGGAGTGCTGGGAAGGCGGGGGACATTCAGGAGAAGCCTCCATCTGCCCCAGCCAGAGGGGGGTCTTCTCGCAGGGGACAGACAGGGCACGGACCCCCAGCGCCTGCCAGGGCGCTGCATTCTCCTGCTCCCCACAGCTCTGAGGAAGCAGCCCTGCTCGCCCTACGAGGGGGGGGCTGCAACTTGCCCCAGTAGGCAGCCGCCCGCCCGCCCGAGGGTGCCTCAGCTCAAGCCCCAGAACCCCCAGTGAAAAGCGCTCCAGGAGGGCCGTGGGAATTACTGTGACGTCTCCCATCTCACTCGGCCGAGTTGCCCAGCACAGCCTTCCAAAGTCTGATGTCCCAGGGAGCAGGACTTTGCGATGCCCCAGCCCCCCCCCCTTTCCCCTGCTTCTGGTGCCCGCAGCCGAGCGCCCCCCCCCCACAGAGCAGCAAACAGCCCAACGGGAGGCCCTGCCGTCTGCAGCGCCTCTTCTCAGCTTTCTTGGGGAAGGGTTCCACGTACAGCTTTTATTCCTTCCCAGTAAGGGTGGTCCTTGCGCTGCAACCTGTGACTTTCGGCGGGAGGGAAATTGTGGGTTTTGAGGAAAAGGGAGGGTCCCTTGTGCCCTGCTCCTGCTTGAGAGAGGAAGCTGAGAGGGAACCCCTCTGCCTCACAGAGGCGGAGAACCTCCGCGGCCAATCCCACCAGCCAAGGTACCAACCTGTTGCAAGTCTGCGAAGGGCACGGGGTCGCTGGCCAGGACTTGGTGCGGCTGATTCGTCAGCGAGGGGGGCAGCGGAAGCTTCTTCCAGTGCGTGAGGCTGCCGCTCAGCATGGCAAGCCTGGTACTGGGGGGGAAGAGACAGGAGGGGTGAGCCAGAGGGAGAACAGGGGCAGCCCCAGGGGGCTCCGGGACACGCAGAACTCTCCCCTTGCAACAATGGCCAATTGAGCCGGCTGCCCTCCAGGTGTTGCTGGACCGCAGCTTCAAGCGCTCTGACCCTGGAGAGCCGCCCCTTCCCTACCACGGGCGACGTGTGCTTGATCTTAACGGCAACCTGAAATTTCAGGCTCGAGGACTGGGCATCTTTTTCAGGTCAGGCAGCTGGTTCGAGTATTCGGGCCCAAACTGAGGAGTGGCTGGATGTGGTTCCGAAATAAAGGAGCCAGAAACGGCATTTGCCACAGCAGCTTTTCCAGAGGGGGTGCTCTCTCGACTCGCAGAAGTCTGGCAGCTGAACCCCCATCTTTGGGGGGTGAGGGCGGCTGTCCCGTGGCCCAGGACCCATCCGCATATGCCTCCAGCACGGCCATCTGAGACCGACAGGCAACAACGGCCTGGCCCGGCCCTTCAGGCGGCCACAGGTCTGGGAAGGCTGTGCTAGCGAAGAGATCTAACTGACCCATTAACTGCCTAAGAGAGGTTAAGGAAGCCCAGCAAGAGCAGCAGGAGACCCCCAGCAGGACCGGCCTTCCCCATCCTGCCCGGGGTCCAGCGTACCTGTACTGCCGCGCTCGGTCCATGTACTCGTGCTGTTCCATCGGCTGCTGATCGGCGGCCGAAACATCAATGATGTTGCTGCGAAGAGCCAGAAGCACCTGGGGATTAGCAAAAGCTCTCCACCTGGCTCCCTGGGGATTGCACCTGTGGTCCTGCAGCTGGGGGCTTCTGGAGCAGTCAGCCCGCGGCCCCAAGCCAAAGCCCAAGCCCTGGCCGGAAGCAGGCCAACATTCAGGGCTGGCAAGGCTACAAGAGAAGCGGGACCAGGCTGGACCAAGAGCGCAAGGCTTTCAGCAGGGAACTGGATTTTCCACGGGACCAATAAGGCAAGGCAAGAAGATGGATGAAAAAGGACCTTCTGGGTGTGACAGCCAGTATTCAGAGATCAGCACGGATGTCAGTGCCACTCTCCTGGGTCCCAGAGAACAAGCAGGCTCCCCGACAGCGCTGCTTTGCTTACCCCGCGCCCTGCTTTATGGGAACATGAGCCCACCCCCAAGCACCCCAGCGTTCTTCCCGAGCTGCACAAGACCAAAGACTCACATGGCTGTCTTAGCAAGGATAGAGGAGAGCAGCGCGTGCTCGTCTGTCCGAGCCGAAGGCAGGCTGCAGCAGGACTCCATTCCGTTGATGGACTTGTTGGGGGGGCTGGAGGCTGGAGGCAGCAGCGGCTTGGACTCCTCCCCCTGCAACCAAGGGAGCAAGGAGGAGGAGGTCAGGCTGGGGGGTCCCAAGCGATGCACCAGGAGGGAGGGGTCCAAGGAGTACCAAAATCCCTCCCGCAGTAGGAGGGTTCGCCACCCCCTTTCCAGTCCTCCCCTCTGCCAACTTGCCTCATGGGAGAAAAAATGTTTTCCACTGGCCTATGGAAAAGTCAGCATTCTAATTCAAGGTGTTGGTTATGACCTTTAAAGCCCTTCATGGCATGGGCCCAGGTTACCCGAGGAACCGCCTCGCCCCAATCACATCGACCCGTCCCACCCGGTCCGGCAGGAAGAGCACGTTACGGACCCCGTCGGCTCCAGAATTCCGACAGGCAGGTCAAGGAGGAGAGCCTTTTCTGCCATGGCCCCCGCCCTGTGGAACCTCTTGCCCCCCAAGGCGAGGTCGTCCCCCCCCTTCTGGCCTTCCGGAAGAGCGTCAAGACCTGGCTCTGCCAACTAGCTTGGGGGTCCAAGAGCGATAGACAGCCCTGGGGGGGGGTGTGTTGAGGACGTTCTCTCCACCTTTTAGCTTTTCTCTTTTAACTTTGTACTTTTTGTACTTTTTATAATGGTTTTTTATGACCTTTTATTTGTAAGTTGCCCAGAGTCGCTTGCATAGTGAGATGGGCGGTGTATAAATTTAATAAATGAATAAATAAATTCTGCATTTCATGCTGACCACAACAGAGCAGTTTCTCTCTCCTCTACAGCCGTGGGGAACCATCTGCAAGCCTGATACTGACAGACACCCCCTAGCATGTTCCCACCATTTCAGTTGTTTGCAGGATAACCATAGATGTGAACTTTACTGTATCTGGAACTCTCAGATGTTTTACAAGCAGTAGGGGCAGCCCTTCTCCGGATAGTTTAAAACTTTGTGTTGGCTTCCCCGCTGACCTTCCTCAGCCTTTTGCTTGCCACATGCTGATTGGCAAGAGCTTGCTGTGAATAAACACACGGCAAAGCAGTAATAAAGCCGGGAGTCCAAGACTGGCTCTTTCCTCAGAGACCTCCACGGCCTTAACAAGAGTCCACTCGGCTGCTCTAAGCATGGCCTAGCCGGAGTAGTAAGAGCAAGCAGGCCTTTCTTAGGCCGAGGCCCTACTGAAATCTCGGGCTCCAATGCATGCAGAATGCAGTGCATGTTACACTCTCCAGATAACTTAAGCATCCTGACCATGCTCTTTTTCCGTACAGGAGGAAACTCAAAGCCAGCCTCATGCCCTAGAGCAGTGTGTTTCAACCATGGCAACTTCAGGATGCCTGGACTTCAACTCCCAGAATTCCCCAGCCACCACGCTGCCTGGAACTGCTTGAAGGGAGAAGAGTGGCTCCCTCCAAGCAGTTCCAGACAGCAAACCCCCTAATGAGAGACAGGACTTCGTGTTTACTAATGTTAGGGCCAAAATATAGGATCCCAAGCCCTGTATCTCCAGGTTGCCATCCATCACCCAACCTAGCCAGAAGCAAGTCTTCCAGTTGTTGTTTATTCGTTCAGTCGTTTCCGACTCTTCGTGACTTCATGGACCAGTCCACGCCAGAGCTTTCTGTCGGCCGTCACCATCCCCAGCTCCCCAATGGTTGAGTCCGTCACCTCCAGAATACCATCCATCCATCTTGCCCTTGGTCGGCCCCTCTTCCTTTTGCCTTCCACTTTCCCTAGCATCAGCTTCTTCTCCAGGGTATCCTGTCTTCTCATTATGTGGCCAAAGTACTTCAGTTTTGCCTTTAATATCATTCCCTCAAGTGAGCAGTCTGGCTTTATTTCCTGGAGTATGGACTGGTTTGATCTTCTTGCAGTCCAAGGCACTCTCAGAATTTTCCTTCAACACCACAGTTCAAAAGCATCTATCTTCCTTCGCTCAGCCTTCCTTATGGTCCAGCTCTCGCAGCCATAGGTTACTACAGGGAATACCATTGCTTTAACTATGCGGACCTTTGTTGTCAGTGTGATGTCTCTGCTCTTAACTATTTTATCAAGATTTGCCATTGCTCTCCTCCCAAGAAGTAGACGTCTTCTGATTTCCTGGCTGCAGTCAGCATCTGCAGTAATCTTTGCGCCTAGAAATACAAAGTCTGTCACTGCCTCCACTTTTTCTCCCTCTATTTGCCAGTCATCAATCAAGCTCGTTGCCATAATCTTGGTTTTTTTGAGGTTTAACTGCAACCCAGCTTTTGCACTTTCTTCTTTCACCTTCGTCATAAGGCTCCTCAGCTCCTCTTCACTTTCAGCCATCAAAGTGGTATCATCTGCATATCTGAGATTGTTAATGTTTCTTCCAGCGATTTTAACTCCAGCCTTGGATTCATCAAGCCCAGCACGTCGCATGATGTGTTCTGCGTACAGGTTGAATAGGTAGGGGTGCAAAAACTTTGGGTAGGTGTCACTCACAGCTTTCAGCCCATTCAAGCACCCACAAAATGGTTCACAGAATATCAAGAAAAGTTGCTCCCCTGGGAGCTGCTTCATAAGCCTCATCTGTGCTATAAGGCAGAAGAAATCTGGAAGGGAGCTTTCAAATCACCCCCAAGAAGCCAGCTCAGCCTTTAATTGTTAGCATGCTGTTACTGTACTGTGCACATCTTTTTAAAGGATGGGCAATTCAGACGTTTTTTAAAATTATGGAGAGCCAGTTTGGTGTTGTGGTGAAGGCACCAGGCTAGAAACCAGGAGACGGTGAGTTCTAGTCCTGCCTGAGGCACAAAGCCAGTTGGGTGACCTTGGGCCAGCCACTCTCTCTTAGCCCTAGGAAAGAGGCAATGGCAAACCACTTCTGAAAAACCTTGCCAAGAAAACTGCAGGGGCTTGTCCGGTCAGTCTCCGAGAATTGGACACGATTGAACGGATTAAGTGTGTGCGTGTGCATGTAACTTATTAGATTTTTATCCCGCCTATTTTATATATAACTTAAGGCGGTGAACTAATACTCCTGTCTCTTTTCCCCACAACAACCCTGTGAGGTGGGTTGGGCTGAGAAAGAGCGGATGGGCCCAAAGTCACCCAGCTGGCTTTCATGCCTAAGGGAGGCCTAGAACTCAGTCTCCTGGTTTCTAGGCCAGCCCCTTCACCACTACACCAAACCGGCTCAACCAGTCCCTCTCTCGACCCTAGGAAGGAGGCAGTGACAAAGCCACTTCCAGAAATGCTGCCAAGAAACCTGCAGGGATTCATCCATGTAGTTCCCAGAAGCCAAGACCGACTCAAATTTAAGGAAGCCAGTTTGATGTAAGGACTCAAGGCACTAGGCTAGAAACCGGGAGGCTGTGAGTTTTGTGGTCCTCCCTTACGCGTGAAAGCTGGCTGGGAGTCTTTGGGCCGGCCACTCCCTCTCAGCCTAGGAAGGAGGCGCCAGGCCAGGGCGAACCACCTCCAGAAATCTTTTTTTGTAAACATCCCAGAATCAATAAATTTGATTGATTGATAAATAAATAAATCTTGCCAAGGAAACTGCAAGCACAAAAACTAAAGGATTATTTTGCACTAGAACATCTGGAATGAAGATGCACTACCTCGAAGGCCCTCCCGAACTGTAAACCGCCCAGAGTCGCTCTTTAGTGAGATGGGCGGTGACGAAATATGAAATATAAACAAACAAACTGCGCAGGGGACGCCTAGAAGAGGTTACTACAGGACGACCTCCGCCAAGGGACGGGTCCGCCCATCCAGAGAGGGCAGCGCCCCGAGGGAGGCTCTTTTCAGCTGCCCTGAAGCTTCCCAAGCGCCACCCACGGAGGGGCAGAGTTGCCACCAGAAATAAGAGCCGCGGCGGGAGGGCGGGAGGAGAGTGGCCGGGCGAGCAGCTGTCGTTGTGCTGCGGAGTGCGAAGGGAGCTCAGGCCTCTTCTTCTCCCCGCCGCCCCCAAGCAGAGGGGCTCCCGAGAACAACCGGCAACCGAGGCCCCGCCTGCCTCCCGCGGAAACCCCTCCCGGCACCCACGGCCCAGCCTGGCCCCCCCACCGAGGCCCCGCAGACCCGGGATCCCGCCTTCCTGGGCGGGGCCACGGCCTCGGGGCCCCGGGCGGCGCGGCGGCGGAGACCTGGTTGGAGTCCTCGTTCTCGCTGCTGTAGCAGCAGCCCATGGCGGCGCGGGGCGGCGGGGCCGGGGCGGCTGCTGCTGCTGCTGCTGCTGCTGCTGCTCCTCCGGGGGGTCCCTGGCGAGCCCCTCAGCTGGCGCCTCGCCTCCTTCCGGCTTCCGGTCACACGGCGGAGACTTCCGGGAGCTCCGGTGGGGCGGGGCTTGAGGGGGCCTTCCCTCCAGTCACGTGCCCTCGCCTGGCTCGCGCGGGCGTCCCAGCGTCCTTCCCCTCGCTTTTTCAGGCTCCGCCGCTACTGCGCATGCGCGGGTCTCAGTTTTGTCTTTTTCCCCCGCGGGGCTGCGATGGAAATTCCCGGTCGCGCCTGATTAATGTATTTTTCCAACTCAGCCATTCAGATGCGTGGACCAACTCCCAGAATTCCCCAGCCAGCATGGGAAGTTGCAGTCCACGCATCTGAAAGTGGCCGAGTTGGAAAACCAGATATAATCCGATAAAGGAAAAGAAAATGCGGCCTTGGCCATCATTACCCAGCATTGCCTGGGAGAGCTTCCAAGGGAGAAAACATGTAACCTGGTTTCTGGGCTTGCATAATAAAGGAGAACTTGGATCCACCCCCAGGCTGCATTCGTGCAAGATGCCAAGCCAAGGGAGAAAATGTGGTTTCTACGTTTGCATAATGCAAGGGAGCCCAGATTCACCCAACAGGCTGTGCTGGTGCAAGACGCCAAGCCAAGGTTAGAACTAACCAGCATTGGCACGTTGCGTTCAGGCGGCAGCTGGTCTTTCACCAGTCTGGCTCAGCGTGTCCTGCGTGGCGTGCACTCCAGCAGAGCCACGCTTGTCCGTTCCATCGTGGTCCTGTGCGTTGGACCACCACAGGGCAGGAATCTGATGCCAAAAGAGACTGCCATCCCACCTGTGCCCGCACGCTGGCTGTCCCTGGGGAAAGGAGGACGGGTGCGGGCTCCCTGCAAGCTCTAATGCCCCTTCCCGGGAGGCAACAGAGACCCAGGCTTAGGTCTTGGTTTCAAATGCAGGCATTAAGCAGGTCATCCCTGCAGGAATCTGTGGGTTCCATCTAGCTGTTGATGCTGCTTTGTTGAAATCACCATCTCTGGTTTACCAACTTCCTTCTCTCCCTGTTCCGCCCCTCTCTTCCCCACCAACAGTCCTCTTTCTCTTGCACATATATGCCAACAACACATCTGCCTTGGTCAGGATTCTGCTTCATATGTCTGATGAACAGGCACATAAAAAGTCTATGAAGGTTCTCAGTCATCCAGGTGGAATTGTCTGTAGCTTGAATCATGTCAACTGGATTTCTATTTTCTCAGTGGAAACGTTTCGCTCCTTATCCAAGGAGCTTCTTCAGTCTGAGCAAAGTTAGTAAGGGAATCCTTAAATATGTTTCTAGGTAGCTGTGTGCAGGGAGCCCACACCCGTCCTTCTTTCCCCAGGGACACACAGCTACCTAGAAACATATTTAGGATTCCCTTACTAACTTTGCTCAGACTGAAGAAGCTCCTTGGATAAGGAGCGAAACGTTTCCACTGAGAAAATAGAAATCCAGTTGACATGATTCAAGCTACAGGCACATAAAAAGCTTATGCAATATCAAATTGCGGAGTTTTTAAGGTACAACAAGCCCTTGTGTCATTGAAATAAACAAGATACAGATAAAAATCCAAAGGGTAGGTTCACACAACACAGACAAAACCTGGTTTGCCTCTTTTATGGCTTAGCAGGCTGTGCACACCCAGCCAGCCATGTTTATTCAGTAAATCATGGTTTAATGCACTGTGTGAACACAGGCATTACACTAGGTGTCATGATCTTGATCTTAGCCATTAAGCCAGAAACTCTCGACACAAGCCGTTAAGGATATGAAGAGTTCTTTATTAAAGCTAGTGATCCATTACATCTTAAAGACTCGAATGAAGGGAGCCTGTGCAAACCATCAGTTAAAATCTTCAGGGTTCCCCCACACACACACACACCTACATTAAATTGAAATCATCATATATAACAATGTGAAGATTGTGAAGCAACAATGTCATCAGAATAGACTTTGGTCGTTATGATTCAACATTTTGTGTCTTAACAAGTTGTGTGAAGCAGACCGTCCTATTAAGCCCTTGTGTAATGATTTGTGTTCACCGTGTATGTTATGCGAACTCGGCCGTTCTGTTTTCTGAATCCAGGTTTGGGGATAAACTTGCTGGGTGAACTCAGGGAATGTTCCCCTTCAGAGCTGTCATTCGCATCGAAGACACTGTGTTGGCCAAGAACTCAAAGCACATTGTTTTACATCTGAGGAACAAAAGCACTAATACCAATATGCCGGGGGGGGGGGGGAGCCACAGCCGACACCATCCCCACTGGCCGTGGGCCTGCCTTTCCCTCCAGAGCCAAATCCAGGGCGACCCAGTGAGAGACGCCTTCTCCACCCTCCTAAGATTTGGCCCCCGTGGACCCAACCTTGGGAAACGGGTCTTAACCTTTTGGAAGGGGAGCCGGGCTCAGAAGAGAGACCTGCTTCCTGGGGGGTTCACTGAACCATCACAGCCCCAGCGCGACCGGCTGGCGGGAGAGGCGCCATCAGAGGAACGGATCTTATCAGCCAGCGTCTCGCCACTGGCCTCGTGCACTTGATTCAATTTCCTTCCCCCTCCGCTAGAGCCGGGAAATTAGATTTGGCTTTCCATGCTTTTCCATTTGATCATTCCTTCCTGGGACTCGGGCCAGGTTTTCTAAGCAGACCTTGGCTGGCCGGTCCTCCATCGCTCCTGGCATCAAGCACATCAGGCACATGCTCGTTCAGTAGCCTGCCACCGACAAAACCGTGCTGGAATATTGAGGGATCCCCAGGTTTTGTGGACTACAGTCCCCTTTGGATGCTCTCTGAGCTGGGTGGTTTGCTTGCAGACCTTTCAGTACTGGACTAGGTCACCGCATCAGTGCGAAGGAGTGTGGGGTTTGCTCCCTCACTCACACTGACGAGGTGACCTAGTCGGATAACGAAACGTCTGCAAGCAAACCACCCAGCTCAGAGAGCACCAAGGACTCGGAGAGTCAGGGTGTCTGTATCATGCTTGTGAATGCCCTGATGGACGTCCATATTGTAATGGCAATCAAAAATGATTAACTGTGTAATAGGAAGTCATGAAGTACAGAAGCATAACGGAATGTCCTGTAATCTTCCTTGTCAAACATGGTTGTTTGCTATATTGTTTGCTGTTGCAAAGATTGACTGCAGGAATGGGTCAGTGGGCGGGCAATTGCTCTTAGAAACTAAAGTAATTGGTTTAGAGCGGAGCTTTCTAAACTGTGTGTCGGGACACATTAGTGTGTCGGCTGCAGTGTCTGGGTGTGTTGCGGCTGCTGCTGCCTCCGAGCCCTGCCAGGATTCCGCGCAGGTCCTAGTGCCTGCCTTGTGCCTTGCTGCCTCCAAACCTGCTGTGATTCCGCGCAGGTCCTAGTGCCTGCCTTGTGCCTGGCTGCCTCCAAACCTGCTGTGATTCCGCGCAGGTCCTAGTGCCTGCCTTGTGCCTGGCTGCCTCCAAACCTGCTGTGATTCCGCGCAGGTCCTAGTGCCTGCCTTGTGCCCTGCTGTAAGAGTGTGTCGCGAAACGATGCATGTCTAAAAAGTGTGTCACCAACATGAAAAGTTTCCCCACCCCTGGTTTAGAGTTTATTAAACTTAGATAATGGTAAAGTATATAAAGGACAGTGATGGAGTGTGCTTTGTGTAGAAATGGTATAAAAAGGACAGCTTTGCTTGGGCTCAGGGCTCCTCCCTTTGAGGAGAGTCCCGCGTGTCATTTTGGAGCTCTGTAATAAAGTGGATAAAATCTGATCTCTGTCTTGGTGTTTTATTGGAGTTGCGCCAAGCCCCGAGCCTAACTCCGGGGGTCTAAATTACACCCCCAGCAACTCCACTGTTCAACTCTGAGCTCCAGAGATTCTCCTCTATTGGTACCATCCCCTTTCCCAAGTCTTGAACTAATGCCCACCTCAGGGGTACCCTGTCCACAAGGCAGGGCCGTCCACAGGCTACAGTCAAAGAAGTCAGTCAAAGCCCTTCTTGTCTTTTTATGAGCATCGCGGAAAACAGGTGGGGCTTCAGTGGCACCACTGTGGACAGCACCTTGACATTTTTGACCCTTGTGGACTGTTAGAGATATCGCGTTTCAACCAAGCACGTCTCACACAAGCTTGAAGGAGGAGGCAGCCTCTGCTGTAACCTAATCTTACTTGCTTTGTGTGGGAGGGGCTGAATCCCGGTTTCCTGTTCCTGTTCCCTTCTCTTTCCCTCTTTCTGCTCGAATCTCCTACCAAGGTGGATGGGTCAGCTATGGCCCCCACTTTGCTCATACTTCCATCCAGGTGGGCCACATTAAGGAAGCATGTGGGTCATGTCAGAACCAATTGCTCGCACGCATGGACCGTTTCTACTAAGGAACTGTGAGTTACAATAAAGTTGTAAACTCTTTTTTATGTAACTTTACATCAACGTGTGAAGTGTGTTTATTTTGTGTTTTGAACTGATGAAGCCTTGTGCAAGTTTATGGGAACGCTTCTGCTCTGCTATATACTAATAAGAAGCTGCGTGGAGTTCTGGTACTACCATCCCAGAATTCCTACACGGACACCCCTCCCACAAGCATGCAATGCATCATAGAGTTGGAAGGGCCCCGTGAGGCCATCAACTCCACCCCCCACTCAGCACAGGCATCCATATTATGGCATCCCCCCTTCCCTGCCCACAAGGGCTATGTGATCTGTGATCCCTGCTTCCCGCCAAAAATTCCATTGAGCTGTTGGAAGGGTTCAGGCGACCCCCCCTTCTCTTCCAAACTGCCATTTTCCAACCGCGTCTTTCCCCGACAGACGCTTCCGCCAAAAACACTTCCCCAAACCGGGTAAGAAGATGGAAACTTCAGGACAAAAGACTAAGATTAACAATAGAAGGGAAACGACTTAAACATAAAAGGATCACAACAGAATAATCGGAGAATACCAACATGAGCCACAAAGGAACCTCCTGATAACCTGATCAGATTCCCCACAAGCCTATCAGGTCAGGAAACTGTGGACAAAGGCGGGGAGGCAACCCCTTAGCATAAGGGACGGAAAGGGGCTTCCTTCCCCTCAGAACAATAATCTAAACCCAACCGGCAAAAGCCACAGCCTTGCAGAAAGCTTAATTGGCCAAAGAGCAAGAAACCGGGCAGAGCAACAGGGGCGCGACCACAGGAATGCCTCTGATCTTCGGTCAATTATGCTCTCTCAGAATTCCCCTCCCAGGAAACCAACTAAGACAAGATCCGGCTAAGACAAAACATCGTCTTTCGCGCCCTTTTACTGACAATAAGACCCGCGTCCCCATATAAAGGGCTGGTGGGGGGAGACAAGTGTGGCCACCTCCGACAGCTGACTTCTCTGTATTTCGTGCTGTCGGATCAATAAAGCAACCACCTCTGTTCAAGCAACTGCCTGCGTATCTTCATTCCCGGCTCGGAACGGACCCTGGTAAAGATTTCCTTCCAACAGAGCTAAGGGCAGTGGGCGAGCTCGTGCATCCTGAAAAGGCTTAAGTTTAGCATGAACCGACGTGCAAAAGTTGGTGTGATACAGTATAAGACAGTCTAGTCCTCTCTAAAAGAACTAGAAAGGGGCGCCTCACTTTGATCCTTGGACTTTGGCCAGTATTTCCTCAAGGGATCCATTTTCAGGGGGCCCCCTGGGGGGCCTCAGGCAGCCCCGGAGTCTGGGACCCTCTGCCAGGCCAACCGGCTTTACGATGTTCAAGAGCAGCGGCGGAGTCTTCCGGGGCACAGACGGGGGTCGCTCTTGCAGGACGTCACGGGGAAGGGGGGGTAGAAGGCCGGGGGCGGGAAAGATCGCGGCCTTCACAATAGCGGGGACCGAGAGGAAGCTCTCACGGAGGAGGGGGGAGGGGACTGAGTGTTGGGTAACACTATTGTGTAACCCGCCCAGCTTCCCACCGTGTGTTTCCCCCAGCCCGCTCCCGCCTTCAGCTCGTTGTATTTAAAGCCCTGCCAAGAGGCCGTCTCCAGCAGCGCACAAGGCTTATGCGCCAACCAAGCTGGGGGGTCTCGAAGGGGCTCCCAGACTCTGGGCCTGTTCCCGGTGGGTGGGCGTGTTTGTCCGTGCAAGGCCCTGGAGAACCCTTTGATCTGCCTGAATTGCACGGACCCGCCCGGGCGCTGCGCCCCCGGAGGTCTGCGCGAGCTCTCCTGCCGGGGTTCGCTCCTGCACCAAGCCCCGAGCGGGGCGATTTGGTTGGGATGCCGCATTTGGTGGGGACCCAGCCCTCGTGTGGCAAACAGCGGTTTGGCTTCCCACCTAAGGCGCGTCTGTTCAGTTGTGGCTGGTACACTGAACCAGGTTTCACCCAGGCAGCCCCTCTCGCTGCCGGGCCCTCCCCGGCTCCCCGCCCCGCGATGCGGGGCCTCTGCGCCGTCCCCGACGACGCTTTGCCTCCGGGGAGCGCGCGCGGCCCCCAACTCAAGACCCTCCCCGCGCCCCAAGCTGGCCCGCCTTCAGGGGCCCCAAGATCCCGGCTGCGCTTGGCCAACTCGGCCAACCCGCGCCCCCCAACCCGGGGAGAGGGCTTTGCGCGGGTGCAAAGGCGGGGAGGTCCCCGCGGAAGGCCGTCCTCCTCGGCTTATCTCCCCGCGGGAGGGGCGGCTGATGCCTGGCCGCGATAGCGGTCCTCGCCCGCGGGTCTGCGTCCTCTGGCCGCCGTCCAAGGCAAGGCGGGGGCGGGCGGGGGCCGGGGTTGGGGCGGGGGCGGGCTGGGGCTTCTCCCGGCCAGGAGCGCCGCCCCGCAGTCCCCCCGGCCGCCTTCCTGCAGAGCGGACGCAGCCCTCGCGGCTTCCACGTGAAGAGGCTTCCAGCCGGGCAGGTGCGAGTTCGCGGGGCTGCGGGGGGGGGGGGGGAGCGGTGGGGAGGCTGCGGCAGCCCTTGCCCTTCCCGGGGGGGCGCAAGCCATGGGAGGCGGCGTAGCAGCTCCAAGCGGCGGAGGGGCTGCTCCGCGCGGCGCCCCCGGCCCGAGGCTTTCGACCCCGCTTCCCCTTCGGGTCCCTCCGCTCCGCTCCGCTCGCTTAGCGCAGCTCAGCTCAGCTGCAGGCTCGCTCCGCCGAAGCAGAGTCCGGGCTCTCTCTGGGGGCGCCCCGCTGGAGCCCGGCGGTTCTTCCCCGATCCGAGCCGCCCCTGCTTGCCCGGGCTCCCGGCCCCGCAAAGCCCCTGCAGGGGGGCGGGGCTTCCTCCCCCCCATCGGCCTGTGGGGTGCCTGGCAGAGGAGCCGCGGGCGGGAGCGCCCCTGCCCCGTGCAGCCCCCCTCCCGGGAAGGCAAAGCAGGGCAGAGGAGGGGAGCGGCCGGGGGCCCCGGGTTTCTTCCTCTCGGCTGCCTAATTCAACAAGCGAGCGAACGGACCTGTAGCCCAGCGGGAAGTGTGAACGCCTTTCAGGCTTATTTTGGGAGTAGAAGCAGCCAAGTTTGGAGGGCGAAGTGCCTGCTCTTGGGGTGGGGGCGAAAGGGCCCCGCCAGCCAGCCAGGACTGAGGAATCTGCAGGACAGGCTGGGCGGCCCCTTCCAAGCCGCTCTCCTCCTCCACGGAAGAGCCGCCACCGGCTTCCCAGAGCTACCGCCTGCATCCCTTTCCTCCAGGGTCCTCATGGCTGTCTGGGGCCCGCTCCCGCTCCTGCTCCTGCTGGCCACCTGTGGCTGCTGCTGCGGCGCCTCCTCCTCCTCCTCCTCCTCGGCTTTCCCGCATCACCTGGTCCAGCTGAGCTCCCGGCGCAGCACCTGCAAGCCCGTGCCCAGCAGCATGAGCCTGTGCCACGGCGTGGGCTACAGCGAGATGCGTCTGCCCAACCTCCTGGGCCACGACACCATGAAGGAGGCCCTGCAGCAGGCCGCCTCGTGGGTGCCCCTCTTGACCAAGCAGTGCCACCGGGAGACCAAGAAGTTCCTGTGCTCCCTCTTTGCCCCCGTGTGCATCAGCCAGATGGAGGAGCCCATCTTCCCCTGCCGGTCCCTCTGCGAGGCCGTCCGGGACAGCTGCCTGCCCGTCATGGCTGCCTTCGGCTTCCCCTGGCCAGAGATGCTCAACTGCAGCCGGTTTCCTCGAGGGAACGAGCTCTGCATCCCCCCGGTGGGCCCCGAGGACCGAGAGCCGCTCCTCCGAGAAGGTGAGCGGGTGGGCTTTCAGCAGGCTGCCCCTTTGTGGGGTGCCCCCTCGATGCATACGGGCACCGTGCCCCTTATCCCGGACACATGGGAGCCTGTTCAAGGGCAGAATCTAGTTTGTTCTCATGTTTCGTTTTCAGAAAGAGAGGCAAGAGCATCTTGGGATGTTTAGCTTGGTGCCAAGGCTGAAAGGGGAGACCTAAAAGGGGAGTGCACAAAACTGCTCCCTGTATAGGAAGTGTGGGCATTTCTCGCAGACAACGGCTTCACTGCCCAATGCAGAGTTGCTGTGGAATCCGCTCCCAAGGGAAGTGATGAAGGCCACCCTTAGATAGTCCTCAGAAAGGGCTGTCCATCAAAACCTCTCTGGAAGGGGGGGGCACCTTAAATCACAAGGGGGCAAGGGGGGCTACCGTTGCCCACCCATGCTGGAGAGTTATGGACCCTCATCTAATCTCTGCGGGAGCGGAGGGGAATAGCTGTTGAGCTTGTGTACAAAGGGATTAAGGGAGGGGGGGAGATCTGGGCTGGAAGGACGGCATTGCCAAATGTTTGCCCAGAGCCAGACCAACACAAAGGAGGGATGCAAATCCAGTTGAGGAAGGTCTCACATTTGCCTGGCAGTCTCTGCCCTTTGGTTATTCGGCTAAAAACAGTTCTCCCTCTCGCTAGTTGCCACCGAAAACACTGCTATGGCGCCCATCCCTCGCCTGCCCCTGCAGTGGAACTTTTTCTCTTTTTCTCTCAGTCTCCTCCTCCGCTTCCCAACGGTGACCCTGGAGGAAAGGGTCCCCGATGGCAACGGGGGAGTTTTTCAGAGGATAGAACTGAGTTGTGTGTGTGTGTGTGGGGGGGTGCGATTCTTTTTTCCCACCAGCTGGGACCCAGCTACTCTGTGCTCAGGAGGGATGCAGAGCCCTGCCCCCTCCCCTCCCTTCACAACCATTTCCGTCTCCTGGGAGCAGAATGGGGGGGGGGGCTCCCTTGCAACATCCCATGAGTCAGTCAAAGTCTGCACACACCCTGACAGATCAGGGAGGTGGGGAACAGAGAGCCGTCTAGCACTGCAGATACACTTCAGCCACCGTGTGAAAGTACTTTGCAAACCAACTGTAAATGGTTGGTTGCAAGAGACGGGGAGCTGGATTGGGCCAAGGGCCCCTGGAGTCTGAGCATCTCTGCCCAACGGGGCAGCGGCGCACCCCCCAGCCTCCCCAGGCGTCCCCTTCTCCCATCACTGTCCCCCCTCCCTCCTTAGTGGCTGTTCTAACAGGGTGGCCCCCAGCCGAAGTCGCTGATCCACCTGAGGATGAGCTGAGGCCAGCCTGGCTGATCCTGCACGGCCACCAATCTCCAGCCAAAGATCTCCGGGAACGTTTTGAGCCGCCAAAGCTGGGGAGGAGGCTGTGGACGTGACGTTGTGACACTGGGGGAGAAGAGACTTGTTAATCTAGCGGGGCGGCAACGTCAGGAGGAGTCTGGGAGCACCTTTTCCAACTGACCCGAAAGGATAAAATAATAATGAGGAATAATAATAACCCATAATAAGTTAATCAAAGGAGTCTGTTGGTAAAAGTGCTGCCGGACTCCTCCTGATTTTTGTGATGCAGGAAGTCACTGTGGCCCATACTGGCCACCTCTGGGCGAGGGGCTATGTCTTCTGCCTCTCCCAGGGGTCCCCCCAGTGTTTTCACCCACCCCCCTGTTCCGCTCCCTTCCTGTGCCCCTCCAGACGCCGCGTGCGCAGCCTGTCTCGATTCCGGACCGAGCGAGAAGGACTTCCTGGGGAAGGTCTGCAACCAGGATTTTGGTGAGCTTGGGGGTGCAACAGGTTCGGGCTGCCCCATGCTCTGAGCTGCCCGCCTTTGGGTGACTGGCCCGGGGTGAGGGTGGGGCAAGGAAGACAGCAGCAAAGCCAAGGGGACCGTCAATGGGGCCGAAGCCTTGACGTTCGGTTGCCCTCTTCCCCTCCTCCTGCCTCCCGCAGCTCTGAAAATGACCGTCAAATCCTTATCCGGCGTTGGGGGGGACCTAAAAGTGATCCCGGAGGTCCGGGGCCGGACGTTGTACAAGCAGGACGGCTGGTCCGAAGAGGAACGGAAGAGGCTGGTTCTGTGGCTGGCGGACGGCGAGACCTGCTCCTGCGAAGAGCTGGCAGGGGGGCCGGGGGCCGTGGTCCTCGCCATGGGGCACCGTCTTGGCAACCGGCTCATCCTCTCCTGGGTCAGGAGGTGGAAGCATGGAGAGAAGGAGCTGAAGAGGTTCTCCAGGGCAGTGCGGAAGCTGCAGTGTTAGAGGCGAGTCCTCGCTGCCCACCGCCCTCTGTGCCTTCTGCCGAATATGGACCATCGTGATTGAAGTCAGGGCCTGTGCTGAACCTCGCGTGCAACTGGTTCCTCTGTATCGCAGAAGAATTGAATGGTACTACAGGTAGTCCTCGCTTAACGACCACAATTGAGACCAGAATTTTGGTTGCTAAGCAAAGCGGTCATTAAGTGAATCCGACCCGATTTTACGACCTTTTTTGTGGCGGTCGTTAAGCAAATCAAATGGCTCCCCATTGATTTTGCTTGCCAGAAGCCGGCCGGGAAGGTCGAAAATGGCGATCACGTGGGCACAGGACGCTGCAACGATCATAAATGCGAACTGGTTGCCAAGCGCCCAAATTGTGATCACGTGACTTGGGGGGGGGAACGCTGCAACGGCTGTAAGTGTGAGGACCGGTTGCAAGTAGGTTTTTCAGCACCATTGTAAGTCTGAACCGTCACTAAACGAATAGTTGTTAAGTGAGGACTACCTTTAAGGGGATAGCTAGCAAACTCCAAGGAACAGAAATGGTCAACTGGTTGTCCTGTGGGGCTGTGGAGAAGGAAGGAGTTGGGGGGCAATAATAAAATGACGGGATGAGAAACAAAACAGAATGAGGAAGCACCTTTTGCTAGACAATCATGAAGGCTGGGGGTGGGCAGGGAGCAATCCTGTTTTTTTAAAGCAGCAATATTGAACGAAACTTGTAGCCTGAACTGACCAGGGAGCAACACCGGCGTACGCATTTAAAGCCCGCGTACGGGCAGAAGCCGGGCCCTGCTGGGTGGGGCCCCTGGCCCGTCTAGTCCCGCAGTCTCTTCTCCTGGTGGCCCACCGACTGCCCGAGAAGGCCCCAGCAGTTTTGGCAACGCTAAATATTTGCCCGTCAGCGGAAGGCCGCCTGCCCACCTTGGCACAAGAGCAACTTGTGGCAGGTTTGTGGTGGTTCCCACTCCGGCCACACCAGCCTGTTTGGTGTGTCCGCAGCCGGGGGTGGAAACCCAGAAAATGGGTGGGTCTGGTGGCCAGGCAGAACACGATGCCTGAACTGAACCACAGTCATTGAGGGGGCTTGGGGCATATGCTGGCTGGGGAATTCTGGGAGTTGAAGTCCACACGTCTTAAAGTTGCCAAGGTTGAGAAACCCTGTCTTAGACCATTGGCAGCTCAAACTTCTATGTGCCTCACTGCGCAGAGAACCTCCTAATGCAAGGAGGGTCTACCTGCCTTCTAATTAATGCATGCTGGTAAAGGTGGAATCATTCCATACTCCAGAAGGTCCGTCTGCAGGGAGGGGCTGTGCTTTGTAACTCTGACAACACCACCGCCTTGCTCTAGCCAAAATGCCCTCCCGGCCAGCCATCGGAAAGTGCCCCTGAAAGGTGATCTCTGTTTCTGTTCTGTGACTCTTTGTTATTCCTTAGCTAAATAGTTTGCTGTAATTAAAAGAAGCCCATGTACCCGGCCTGTGGCTTTAATTTCAAGAGGGGGGAAGCGAATTGTGGAAATTGTATGGCCAGGGGCCAGTCCCAAGGCGGAAAACATCTCGGTCCCTTCTAGGAGTGGACTGAGAGGTAGGAGGCAGGCGAGCCGCCTTGGGCTGACTCCATGGTGAGGTAAGGTCACTCACGCACTCACAGCCTGTTGAGCCATGCAGAACTCAGGAAACCAGCTGGGTTTTCCAGAGAGGTGCAGCTTGAGCAGAGAAGAGACACAGCCCTGGCTAACAGCTGGGAAATAAGTAGGGACACACACAGATCACTTCCAACTGAACACTGAGGCACAACAGGTTCTTTGGAACACACGGAGACCCAGTGAATTTAAAGTAACAGCAAAACTTTACTGGTTGCAAGGTACATTTGCGCTCGCGCTCTCTCTCTCTCTCTCTCTCTCTCTCTCTCACACACACACACACACACACACACACGCTCACTCACCCATACTTACCCACTTCCTTCCAACTAGGCTGCCAGGCACTAGCCAGAGGAACAGAAGCCGCCAAGTCTGGATCCAAAGATGACCCAAGGGGTGGGCGGGCTTTGGGACCCCTTTTTATCCCCCAAATTTTCGCTTTGTTGATTTGCTGGGATTGTTTTTTTCCCCCCATGTGCTCAGGCCTAACTTCCTTTGTCTGGTTCAGGTGACCTTTTCCCTTTGTTTCCTTAAACGACCCGCTTCCTTCTTATCTACCTCCCCAAGGGATCTTTTGGGCAGAAGTCCTGGCTTTCGGTCCTCTCTGCTTACGTGCCGCTTCACCTTTAGTTACGGCAGCTTCCGCCTAGTCTCACAGGAACCCCTCCTCCTGTGCTCCTACTCCCACACAACAAGGCAACTTGCGCTTTCCCAGAAGCAACTCTGCTGTCCAACCCTGCAAGAGGGTTGTTCTGTGCCCCTCTGGCGGGCAGCCCCCTCCCCAGATTGCAGCCCCTTTGGCTGCGGGCTGTGGTGGGCGTTGGCAGTTGAGGAATCCAGCACGGCTGGTCTTGGGGTACGCGGCTGGGGCGGGGGTCTTTCGAAGCAACGGGGCAGGGGAAGCTGACAACCGCAGCCTCTCTTTTAGGCCTCCCCCCCCCCCAAAGAGCCCAGGGCTCCATTCACAAGAACTGCAGGGCCTGCTTTGCAGAGCCAGAAGGATCCAATCCATGGGGGCAGCCTGGAAGTCCTTTCCACCAGCGGAGCTGGATCCAAAATCTTCCACCGCCGGAGCCGGCCCGCAGCAGGTTCTCTGTTGTTCTGTTGTCCACGCGCACGCTTAGCTGTCCTTGGTTATGACCTCTGGCCACTCAGTTTGTGCCACGTGCTACACTGGGAGCTGCCCACACGGACTGGGTCAGGATGGAATGGGGCTGGCTGGTTGGTGGTTTTGCGTCTCACTGTCTCACGCAAACCCCACCGTTCGCTCACAGTTCAGTGCATCATGCAAAGCAGAGGATTGGGCGAACTCCGTTCACCCTAGCTTGCGGTGTTGTGTGCCTTCACCGATGTTTGTTCAGTAAGGTGCAGAAGCAGCCACAGCTCACCCTCTCCCTAGGGCCCTCCAGTCAAGTCCTCTCATGGTTCCAGAGTAGCACCTTTGAAGGGTCTTCATCTTAAAGATGCTCAGGGTCTTCACCAAGATGCTCAGGACCTCCCAAGCAGGAGGGGCAGACGGCATCGCTGGGAGGCACAAAAGACCTACCTGGCCTTGGGACTGGTGTGGGCCCTTCTGCCCTCCACCTACCTGGGCAGAATCAAAACCTTGAGATGAAGAGGGACGTTGGTCTATCCCTCCGGCAGACTCGCCAACGCTTGCCTCTCAAGGTTTGGTCTATCCAGGGTTAAGATGCAGTGCAGTCTCGTGTGGTTCCTTTCCTATTTACCACCTGCCCCAGGAGGACAGGTACCCGCAGGTAACTCAGGAAGCAGCTTGGGTGTTGCCATCAATCATTCATGCAGTCAACTGTTGTTGGGGGGGCAGAGCTGAAGCTCGTCCTCCAAGCGCACAAAGGACTGGTCTGGTCTCGCTGCAGCTCCAGGCAGGTAAGGCAGCTCAAGGCCGCCCCATCGCAGCCTTCCCCACGGAGGGCTTTTCCCCACGCCCAGCCGGCTTGGTCTCCCCACATCCTTGGTGAAAGAAGCGGCTGGCCTGAAATTGCTGCCCTCGTTGGTGACTCCCCCCACTGCCGTGGCCCGGCTTCCCTCCAAGGTTCCAGGGAGCAAATCTAGTGGGCTTTCCACACCCCAGGGTGGGAGGAAGGGGAGGAGACCCCCGGACCACTGAACAGGAAAGGCAGCATCAGGCCGCCCGTTGCTCGGGCTGGGGGCCCGATCAGGCCATGGCCCAGGGATATGGCAGGAAGCAGAGGTGGTTGGGACGCGTGCCAGTTCCCAAGCCGCGTCTAGGGTGGCCCGTCTCAGTGTCGCCCCCGCAGAATACACCCCTCTTGATCGCGTTCCTACAAAGGCAGCAGAGGCCACGCGGGGTAGCTCTCCCCTTCGAAGGCCCCGTTTGGTGGCCAGGTTCAAAACATTCGCCCACGGATTCGACGTCTCTCTGCTGCAAGAGTCCACTCCGAGACAAACGCAGCTTGGCCTGCTTCTCAGAGGCAGCCCTGGTTTTAATGCTGCCTTTGCGCCCAGCCCATATCTCTGTTTTGAACAGGCGTAGCGCAGGTCCAAATCTGGTCACTGCTGACATCATGGACGTCTACAGGGGACCAATGACATCGTGTCCATCATGACATCATCACACGAATGAAGTGAATTCACACCATTTGCATAATCATGTCTTGAGGCGTGTGACGTCACCTTGATACATACTGGACCACTATGGTGGGCACTGCCATGGAAGTTAATAACCCCATGAAATGGCCCAAAATTCAGGTCCCAGAGCCCTGACACCAAGCTAGCTTTGCTCATCATGCCAAGCTACGATTTGCTTAACTGGGGTTGTTTGATTAACTCACAACTGGCCAGATCGGCACAAGATGCTGAGCCACAGATGTCCAGTAGATGCCACAATGATGCCATGCACATCAGGACGTTGTGCCAATGATAGGTAGCATTTGTGTTACGTAGGAGCAGTGAAGCCACAGGGGTGCAATGTGTTTATCTGGAGCTCCATTTCTAAGCCTGATCTACCCTTCAGGATGGCTGTGAAGCTAAATCCAAATCCCCACAGGACGTTCAATGCATGGAAAGTAGATCTGTGCGCAGACCTTCGGGAAAGCACAGTGCAACTGTCCGTGTTGGCCAGTTTTCGATAAAAGGGACCTTCTGTTCCTAGGAAGCGACGGAGTTGCAACTAAAAGCAAGGTGGGGGGGTGAGGGGAGAGGCTCCGCTGGCCGCCTCCTGTCCCTCTGACCTTGTCTGACGGGTCTTCTCGCCCCAGCCAGCCCTCTCGAGTGCCGCCATGGTCTCTCCGGCCATCGCGCTGGCCTTCGTACCCTTTGTGGTCACCCTGCTCATCCGCTACCGCCACTACTTCCTGCTCTTCTACCGCGCGGTGCTGCTTCGGAGGCTGCGGGACTCCCTGACCGGCATCCCCCGGGAGGAGAGGGCCTTCCGGTACATCCTGACCCACGCCATCCCTGGAGACCCTCTGCACATCCTGGAGACCTTCGACCAGTGGAGCTACCACTGCGAGTATCTCAGCAACCTGGGACCCCAGAAAGGTGGGCACTCGGGAGACCCCTCCCTCCCTCCCACCTGTCCAGGTGGGGGGCATCTAGCAATTTAGGTCGAAAGGGTACTGCAACTGAGGCCCAGCCCATCTTCTCCTTCAGGTCCCACAGAGTTTGTCAGAGGGAGCGCGCGGAGATGGAGCGGCCTGCCTCTCTCCTAGGCACCAGTGATCCACGTACTATGCAGTAAATAGACTCCAAACAGAAGTTATATCAAATATCCTATTTACTTTATATACATACGTATTTACAGATCACTTCCACAAGTAACAAATGATACACCATCAACGATACAGCTTTCACGAGGTAAAATGGGAATAATGGGAACTGAGAATGTCCCTGTATATATAGTGAACCTGACCAATCACATTATAGGTCACTCTCGTTATTCACCACGCCCAACCTAACTCTAAGCACCTGTTGAATGAGTCACACATGACACATCATTCCTACAACAATGGCTGCTAATTGGGTGACTGTGCAGAATATTTCACCTTTTACCTAGAAATCAAGCCTCTCTGTATAATTTATATCTAGAAGTAAATTCCTGGGTTTATCAAACCCCAACACCCCTTCAATTTACAATAGATATTACATTTAATTGTACAGAATAGAAGACATACACATTTGAGATATACACATCCTATGTCTCTCTAAGCTTAGAGGCTTTGTCATCACATCTGCTACATTACACTCAGATGGACAATATTGCAAATCAATACAATACAATACACTTCCAATTATTGACTGATCACATATTCTTGATCACATGAAGTTTGTTCATCGTCTCCAGTCTCTGTCATGACAAAATCTGTTGTCATCAGGGTTGAAACCTCTTTACACTGTTCCATATTGTTCTCTCTTAGCAGTGCTTCAATTTTCTTCCGCTGCTCTAGAACATAACCCCCATCAACCTTCTGAATACCCATGCCTAGGTAATTCTTAATTTCTCCCAGATCTTTGACATCAAAGTGCTGTTTCAGATTTTCAGTAAATTCAATTACCCTGCTTTGATCTTTCGCTATAAGACACAAATTGTCTACAAAAATCACAAGCAAAATCTGTTCATCGTTTTCACATTGCTTTACATACAGACATGGGTCAGCTATACTACATTTGAATCCCATTCTTTGTAATTCCTTATCTAACCTAAGATTCCAGCAACGTGCCGACTGCTTGAGTCCATACAATGCTTTCTGCATCTTGTATACCCTTCCTGCAATCTTTGATTCATAACCTGGGGCTTCAATCATATAGATCTCTTCATTCAAATCAGCATGCAAATATGCTGTTGTGATATCATAATGCTGTACTACACAATTCCCAGCTGCTGCCATTGCTAAGGCAAACCTAAATGTCTCCCCTCTTAACGTTGGTGCAAAAACCTCATCATAAGTCTGATTCTTTATCTGGGAAAATCCTTGTGCTACCAACCTAGCCTTATACTGAATATCACCATTCACTAAGGTTTTCTTCTTATACACCCATCTACAGCCTACTGCTCTATGCCCCTCAGGCAGCCTAGTAGATTTGAAAACCTTATGAGAATTAATGGCTTTCATTTCCACATCCATAGCAGCTTTCCATCTACTCTGCTCGTGTTGTGGCAACTTCAATACGTCCTTGTAATTACGAGGTTCATAATCAATAAAACACACTTTTACATCACCTGGTGTATAACGTTGAGGTGGTATGCCCTTGTTAACTCTCTCAGATCTACGCAATACTGTAGCATCCTGCATCATTGGCACACTAGGAGTTAATTCCTCTTCCTTCTTAATCACATCAGTGGCCTCTCTCCGCTCTGAAAACTCAAAACGTCCCTGACTAGGAAGATAAACCTCACTACTCCCGTGTAATCTCTGCCAATTGCTGTGCTCACTAAAACTTGCTGATCTAGAAATAACAACTTTCCTGCCATCAGTGAACCTATATCCCTTGGTCCCTGGCTCATACCCCACAAAAGTCATCTTCTGTGCTTTTGCCTGTCCTTTCCTACGTACTTCCTTATGCACGTGAACATAGGCAGTGCACCCAAACACCTTCAAATGAGCTAATGGTGGCTTCTTGCCATATAACATATAATATGGAGTTTGGTTTACAGATACACTCCATAACCTGTTAATTAAATAATTAGCAGTTAATATTGCCTCACCTCAGTATCCACTTGATAACCCTGAGTCAGCAATGAGTGAATCCTTCACTGTCTGCAATGTCAAATTCCTACGTTCAGCCACACCATTCTCAGCTGAACTATGTGGGTTAGTTCTCCTATGCACAATGCCCCTTCTACGGAGCCATTGCTGAAAACTCCCACTAAGAAACTCTGTACCCCGGTCAGTTTGTAAACTACACACCTTCGTTCCACAAACTGCACCCAGTTTCTAAACTTTTCAAATGTTTGACTTTTAGCTTTCAATAGGTAACAGAACCCAAATCTAGTGTAATCATCTACAATGACTAAAACATATTTAGCACCCCCTATTGAAGCTGGTAATGGACCAATTAAGTCAGTGTGAACTAATTCAAAATGTTTATGTGACTTCCTATCACTGAATTTGCTCACAGGAAACACCTTTGACTTTGCAACCTTACA
Organism: Charina bottae; assembly: GCA_023362775.1. Lineage (NCBI taxonomy): Eukaryota > Metazoa > Chordata > Lepidosauria > Squamata > Charinaidae > Charina > Charina bottae. The sequence goes on along the minus strand of JALMGJ010000045.1, from coordinate 3,863,646 downwards.
AGCTGTGCAATCCAAATACACTTGGCACTTTTTCAATTCCATTCCAGAACTTGCTTCTGACATCTTTTCAATCACTTTGAAACTCGGATGCCCAAGCCTTCTGTGCCACAGGTGCGCACATGAATCATGTGTTGGCTTATTAATTGTAGCTACACCATGATGGCTGCTGCTTGTCCTGGTTTGTACAATTTCATATAAATTGTTCTGCAAAATACCTTTGCCACAAACATTGTTATCTTTCATAACAATACATTCATTATTACCAAACTGTACAGTATAACCCTGTTTATCCAATTGTGACCCACTAATTATATTGTACTCCAGTTCAGGTACACACAACATTGATAATTCAATATTTAACCCTGGTACATATACAAATCCCTTACCAGTGACAGATGCAATGCTTCCATTAGCTAGAGTAACATGCTCTTTATCAGCCTGCCTAAAACTCTTAAACATCTGTCTGTTACTCCCTATATGCTGACAAGCCCCACTGTCAATTAAAAATGGTCCCTTTAAATTTTGTTCTACACTTGAACTAATTAAAGACAGCTGTGCAGCGTCTCCCGGCTTGGAAATTTTCAGCTTAGCCTTCGGCTTCCGTTTCTTATCACAATCCCGCAACAAATGCTTTTGTGACCCACAGCAGAAACATTTTCTCTTCACAAATAATACATTGTTTTGGTTATCAGAACATTCCTTAACACAAACACTGTTTTGCTTAGACCTAATTACATTAGAACACTGCTGCCTTCTTTGCTCTTCTTCTAAAAGCCTGCTAGATAAGTATCTTATAGTTAAATCTTCCTCAGATAACGAACCAAAGCTAATTGCCAAAGTATCCCACGTTTCATTTAGAGAACTGAGAATTATATACACTTTGTTAGCTTCTGTAAATGGCATATCTCTCTGAGCCAATTCCTGGAACAACCCTGTCATATAATGCAGGTGATCCCTTATATTATCAGATACCCCTAATCTAGCGTGATAAAGTTTTCTTGTTAGTAAAACTTTACATAACGGTGAGCTTCTTAGATAAACATTCTTTAAAGCTTCCCAACACTTATAGGCTAACTGACAGTCTCTAACATAACACAACTGGCTATCTTCCAGACATAAAATTATGCTTGCCAATGCTCTATCGTTCTTTAGAGCAACTTCTTCATCTTCCAGGTCTGGTTCAGGGCAAAGTACACTTCTCCAAAGCCCTTCACGCCGAAGATACATTTCCATTTTATATGACCATGACGAATAATTAGTGTCATTCAGTCTTTCCAGAGGAAAACCTCCCCCGACTGACGGCAACATCTTCGCTGTGCTCATCTGTCTTCAGCCCCTTCTGGGCAGACACCGATGATTAAAGAAACAGACCTTATCAGAATGTCCTCCAGCTGCAAAACAAGCGTAGGAGAGAAAAAAAAAACACACACACGCAGGCACGGAACCTGTTAAAGCTCCAAATCACTCCAAATAGCCACACGACTCCTGGATAGGCTTCCAAAGCTTCCAGCTCACAGACTGCACACGATCCACAGCCAGTGCAAAGCCTTCCGTCGTCTATGGCGTCTCTGCCGCCTCTGGGCCCGTAACCCTGTCAGAGGGAGCGCGCGGAGATGGAGCGGCCTGCCTCTCTCCTAGGCACCAGTGATCCAAGTACTATGCAGTAAATAGACTCCAAACAGAAGTTATATCAAATATCCTATTTACTTTATATACATACGTATTTACAGATCACTTCCACAAGTAACAAATGATACACCATCAACGATACAGCTTTCACGAGGTAAAATGGGAATAATGTGGAATACAGAATATCTCTGCTTTTATAGTCAAACTGACCAATCACATTATAGGTCACTCTCGTTATTCACCACACCCAACCTAACTCTAATCACCTGTTGAATGAGTCACACATGACACATCATTCCTACAACAATGGCTGCTAACTGGGTGACTGTGCAGAATATTTCACCTTTTACCTAGAAATCAAGCCTCTCTGTATACTTTACATCTAGAAGTAAATTCCTGGGTTTATCAAACCCCAACAGAGTTCTGGAGAGGACTCCATTGATATGGCCCCAGAGACATTGACTGTGTTCACACAACTTCCTAAAGCCAACTTGTTTGCAAAGCACAGCATGACTCCCTGACAGGTTCATGTGTTAAATGGTGATCAAGGTTTTCTTACTGGGATGTATAAACACGATTACTGTTTACATCGGCTGTTTTCCATTAAGAAGTAGATCCTTAAGAGAAGGTAAGTGGGCTAAGCAACCATGAGTGGGTTCACACAACCTGCTGTGCCAACATGTGGATTGCTTTTATCTTTAGTGTGTGGCGTTGACCAGTTATTGCGTCTTGTAAACAATGATTTATGGCTTAACATGGGAATCCAAGCAATTGTGTGTTTTTCAATAAACGATGACTAAGCAAATCATAGCTTTGTGTCGTATAAACCCAGCCCAGTGTGATCTGTAAATTATGCTTTATGGCCTAGAATGTTATGCAGCAAATGTTTGATCCATAAAAGCCTAGTATGACATGAGAACTTAGCCTCTTATGACTGTGCAATGACTTAATATTTAGCCATGTGCACCTGAACCATGTAACCAATTTTCTGAGTTGACATAAATTGCCCACATGGATAGATTTCACCCTGCGCACTAGGATGAAATGTGATTGGCTGGTACAGGTAGTCCTCGCTTAACAGCCATTCGTTTAGTGACAGTTCAGACTTACAACGGTGATAAAACCCGACTTACGACCAGTCCTCACACTTAAGACCATTGCAGCATCCCCCCGGTCACATGATCACAATTTGGGCGCTTGGCAACCAGTTTGCATTTATGACCGTTGCAGCGTCCTGTGATCGCCATTTTCAACCTGCCTGGCCAGCTTCTGGCAAGCAAAATCAATGGGGAACCGTGTGATTCGTATAACGACTGCTGCAAAAAAGGTCGTAAAATTGGGTCGGATTCAGTTAATGACCACTTCGCTTAGCAACTGAAATTCCGGTCTCAATTGTGGTAGTTAAGCGAGGACTACCTGTATATGGTTCCCCATGGCGTGGTTGAGCAGACCATGGATTAGCGTAGGGCAGTGTTTCTCAACCTCAGCAGCTTTAAGATGTGTGGACTTCAGCTCCCAGAATTCCCCAGCCAGCATGGCTGGCTGGGAAATTCTGGGAGTTGAAGTCCACACATATTAAAGCTGCTGAGGTTGAGAAACACTGGCGTAAGGTACGAACCCAATCTCCCTCCGGCTTTCGCTCACCACCCCGCCCTTCCCATTTGGCATTTGTGATGCTTGTAGCAAAGATCCTCGAGCGACTGATCAGTGACAAAGCCCCCCTCACTGTTTTGGAGCTGGGCACGTACTGCGGCTACGCCTCCATCCTCATTGCACAGTCGTTACCGCTGGGCGCCCGGCTGTACACCGTGGAAATGGATGCGTGCAAGGCGTCCGTGGCTGAGAAGGTGATTCGTCTGGCTGGCTTTGACGACGACACGGTGAGCAACCCTGGGCTCCGCTGCAGCTCTCCCCAGGCAGAGTGCGCAGGATAGGGTTCCTTGCCCGGTGGGAGCCATAATCAAGCAGGGCCAGGCAGGGACTGTCAAGATGAAACCCGCCCAGGGAGTGGGCAAGAGGGCGGGGTGAATGCGCTGCCTTTGCTAAAAGGCAGGCAAGTAAGCCACGACCCATCCAGGAAAGGGGAGCAGCTAACCCCTTCTTCTCCCACGGCCCCCCCGGGAAGTAGACCGAGACTTGTCCATGGGCACCCAGTGGGTTCCTATGGCTGAGGCACCTGATCCTGCGTCTCCTACTCCTGCCCCAACCCTTTTATTATGACCCGCTGGAGATGCCCCCCTTAACCAGATCCTCAACCTCTCCACCTCGTTCCCAAGAATGTGGCTGCAGACCCTGGGGACCTCTCCCCCTGGAACGCTCCGACGAACTCGCCACTCTTCCCCCCGTGCAGGTCGAGCTGATCGTGGGCCCCTCCGAGGAGGTCATTCCGCTGCTCAAAGAGATGTTTCTGCTGCCCCAAGTCGACTTGGTCGTTATGAACCACTGGAAGCGCTGCTACCTGCGGGATCTGCAGCTGCTGGAAGCTCACGGCCTCCTCCGGCCGGGGGCCACCGTCCTGGCAGACAACGTCATCTTCCCGGGGGCCCCCCACTTCCTCCAGTACGTCAAGGCCTGCGGGAAGTACCAATGGCGGGTGCACCGGACCAGCCTGCAGTACTTCCGGAGCATTCCTGACGGCATGGCCCAGCTGACCTACGTGGGTCTGGAGTGAGGGGCAGGGCTGCCTCCGGGCTAGGAGGAGGGGAGCAATTCAGTCTGCTCTGGAAAAAGGGGGCAGAATAATTGCCCAGCAGACGAGAAAATTGTGCAAGGTACTGGGGGTGGCTGGGGGCTCTCTTGAAGCCTCCGGAAAATACCACATGGGCATATAGTCCAAAATCTTGGTGGCCAGCTTCCCCTGGCCACAAGTCAGGGCCAAATGGTCACATAAAGGTGCAAGAACACAACCGTAATTTAAAAAAAACAACCTTGAAAACAAAGGGTTAACCATATGCTCGTTCCTTAATCCTCCGTCAATCTTTAGATCACAAGAAGCTTCAGAAAGTAATTTGAGTTTCCAGTTAGGGGAGATGGAAAGGAATCTTTAATTTCAGGACTCTTCTTGCATACACAATGATCTGCAACTTCAGCTGAAGCCATGAAGTCAATGTGCGTGCCTGCCACAAATAAGTCCCATGTGGCATCCGTTGATGGTGCTTCCACAGCAGAGGGGTCTCCAACGTGGAGGTCCCTTAAGTGGGTAGTGGAGAATTGGCAAAACTCCCATGCTCGGACCTGCTCACACCTGAGATCTTTCTGAGAAAGCAAAGCCACCAATCGATGCTTGGAGAAGCTATGATGTTACCTCTGTCGTGCAGCGTACTACACAAAGCCGTCTTCAAAAGCCACATTTGTCCCGTCACGCTTGCTGGAAGTCTGAAAGCACAAGAACTGGCGCTTATGAGAACACCTTCCCTTCATAGACCAAGGTGTCAACTCTCAGACGTAATGGAACGTTGAATGTGCGCATTTGTCTTTTTTAATGCTGGTTCGGCCTTGTTTCATATTGTGATTTCTGCTTATAGCTTTACCATGTTATGCTTTGAATTGTATTGTTAAATCACACACAGAAACATTCTAAAAAGCATTTCGAGCTTCCGGTGGGAATGGCAGACTGAACAGCTGTGCCCGCTGGTTCAGCGGGCGGAGCTGACAATGCAGTAACTTTTTTCGGGATCAGGAAGGTTTTCCTGAAGCCCAGAAATGTTCTCCGGATCAAGAAGAATACCTGGAATCATCCCATCTGTCCTCCGGACGGCTGCTTGCAGCCAGAAGATCACAAACAGCGTTTCGCGCTCGACTGGTAAGGCTGGGACGTCACCATTTCTAAGCTGCACTGTAGCCTTAAAGGGACACTAAGACAGGCCACCCCGTTTCTAAATCACCAATTTGTTTTTTAAGTATATGTACCCCAAGAGAAACTTTCTTGTTTGTTGTTTATTCGTTCAGTCGTTTCCGACTCTTCGTGACTTCATGGACCAGTCCACGCCAGAGCTTTCTGTCGGCCGTCACCATCCCCAGCTCCCCAATGGTTGAGTCCGTCACCTCCAGAATACCATCCGTCCATCTTGCCCTTGGTCGGCCCCTCTTCCTTTTGCCTTCCACTTTCCCTAGCATCAGCTGCTTCTCCAGGGTATCCTGTCTTCTCATTATGTGGCCAAAGTACTTCAGTTTTGCCTTTAATATCATTCCCTCAAGTGAGCAGTCTGGCTTGATTTCCTGGAGTATGGACTGGTTTGATCTTCTTGCAGTCCAAGGCACTCTCAGAATTTTCCTCCAACACCACAGTTCAAAAGCATCTATCTTCCTTCGCTCAGCCTTCCTTATGGTCCAGCTCTCGCAGCCATAGGTTACTACAGGGAATACCATTGCTTTAACTATGCGGACCTTTGTTGTCAGTGTGAGGTCTCTGCTCTTAACTATTTTATCAAGATTTGCCATTGCTCTCCTCCCAAGAAGTAGACGTCTTCTGATTTCCTGGCTGCAGTCAGCGTCTGCAGTAATCTTTGCGCCTAGAAATACAAAGTCTGTCACTGCCTCCACTTTTTCTCCCTCTATTTGCCAGTTATCAATCAAGCTCGTTGCCATAATCTTGGTTTTTTTGAGGTTTAACTGCAACCCAGCTTTTGCACTTTCTTCTTTCACCTTCGTCATAAGGCTCCTCAACTCCTCCTCGCTTTCAGCCATCAAAGTGGTATCATCTGCATATCTGAGATTGTTAATGTTTCTTCCAGTGATTTTAACTCCAGCCTTGGATTCCTCAAGCCCAGCATGTCACATGATATGTTCTGCGTACAGGTTGAATAGGTAGGGTGAGAGTATACAACCCTGCCGTACTCCTTTCCCAATCTTAAACCAGTCCGTTGTTCCATGCTCTGTTCTTACCGTTGCTACTTGGTCATTATACAGATTCCTCAGGAGGCAGACAAGATGACTTGGTATCCCCATACCACCAAGAACTTGCCACAATTTGTTATGATCCACACAGTCAAAGGTTTTAGAATAGTCAATAAAACAGAAATAGATATTTTTCTGAAATTCCCTGGCTTTCTCCATTATCCAGCGGATATTGGCAATTTGGTCTCTAGTTCCTCTGCCTTTTCTAAACCCAGCTTGTACATCTGGCAATTCTCGCTCCATGAATTGCTGGAGTCTACCTTGCAAGATCTTGAGCATTACCTTACTGGCATGTGAAATAAGTGCCACTGTTCGATAGTTTGAACATTCTTTAGTGCTTCCCTTTTTTGGTATGGGGATATAAGTTGATTTTTTCCAATCTGATGGCCATTCTTGTGTTTTCCAAATTTGCTGGCATATGGCATGCATCACCTTGACAGCATCATCTTGCAAGATTTTAAACAGTTCAGCTGGGATACCATCGTCTCCTGCTGCCTTGTTATTAGCAATGCTGCTTAAGGCCCATTCAACCTCACTCTTCAGGATGTCTGGCTCTAACTCACTGACCACACCGTCAAAGCTATCTCCAATATTATTATCCTTCCTATACAGATCTTCCGTATATTCTTGCCACCTTTTCTTGATCTCTTCTGCTTCTGTTAGGTCCTTACCATCTTTGTTTTTGATCATACCCATTTTTGCCTGGAATTTACCTCCGATGTTTCTAATTTTCTGGAAGAGGTCTCTTGTCCTTCCTATTCTATTGTCTTCTTCCACTTCCGCACATTGCTTGTTTAAAAATAATTCCTTATCTCTTCTGGCTAACCTCTGGAATTTTGCATTTAATTGGGCATATCTCCCCCTATCACTGTTGCCTTTTGCTTTCCTTCTTTCTTGGGCTACTTCCAGTGTTTCAGCAGACAGCCATCTTGCCTTCTTGGTTTTCTTTTTCTTTGGGACGTTTTTTGTTGCCGCCTCCTGAACAATGTTGCGAACTTCTGTCCATAGTTCTTCTGGGACCCTATCTACTAAATCTAGTCCCTTAAATCTATTCTTCACCTCCACTGCATATTCCTTAGGAATATTAGTGAGCTGATATCTAACTGATCTGTGGGTCTTCCCTATTCTCTTTAGTCTGATTCTAAATTTTGCAATAAGAAGTTCGTGATCTGAACTACAGTCAGCTCCAGGTCTTGTTTTTACCGACTGTATAGATGTCCGCCACCTTTGGCTGCAAAGGATGTAGTCAATCTGATTTCGGTGTCGACCATCTGGTGAAGTCCATGTATAAAGTCGTCTTTTAGGTTGTTGGAAGAGAGTGTTTGTTATGCACAGTGAGTTGTCTTGGCAAAATTCTATCAGCCTATGTCCTGCTTCATTTTGTTCTCCCAGACCATGCTTGCCTGTAATTCCAGGTGTCGTCTGACTACCCACCTTAGCATTCCAGTCTCCTGTAATGAAAATAACATCTCTTTTTGGTGTATTATCCAGTAGGTGCTGCAGATCCTCATAGAACTGATCTACTTCTGCTTCTTCAGCATCTGTGGTTGGGGCGTATATTTGGATCACTGTGATGTTAAATGGCTTACCCTGAATTCGAATTGAGATCATTCTATCGTTTTTGGATTGTATCCAAGCACTGCTTTAGCCACTTTATTATTAATTATGAAGGCTACTCCATTTCTTCTGTGGTCCTCTTGTCCACAGTAGTAGATCTGGTGGTCATCTGATGTGAAGTGGCCCATTCCAGTCCATTTCAGTTCACTGACACCTAAAATGTCTATATTTAATCTTGACATCTCACCAATAACCACATCCAATTTGCCCTGGCTCATAGATCTTACATTCCAGGTTCCTGTGGTGTGTTGATCTTTAGAACATCGGATTCGTCGTTCACCACCAGCACCGTCGGCCGCTAGCCATCCTTTCGGCTTTGAGCTAGCTGCGTCATCACATCTGGGGCTAGTTGAACGTATCCTCTGTTCCTCCCCAGTAGCATTTTGACCATCTTCCGACCTGGGAGTCCCATCTTCCGATGGTATACCGACATATCTTTGGTTGTACTGATCCATTTAGTTTTCATGGCAAGAATACTGGGGTGGGTTGCCATTACCTTCCCCAGGGATCGTATTTAGTCTGACCTCTCTGCCACGACCTTCCCGTCTTGGGTGTCCCTTCACGGTTTAGCTCATGGTTTCATTGAGGTGCTCAAGCTCCAGCACCACGACAAGGTAACGATCTCCTTTGCTGGAGAGAAACTTTCTACAGCGAGGAAAAGCTGGTTCTCTTGGTACTTAGCGTTATTTTTGGGATTACTTTAAAAAAAATCTTTTAAGTTTTGGATTTTGTTTTCCTTCCAAAGGAAATTCCAAAGATTGAGAGTAAACAATTGTGTTCCTGTTATTATTTTTGTATTAAATTTGAAGATATTAGCATTTTCCTACATGTTGAATCGGCTGATTTGAACCTTCAGCTTTCTGTTTTCACTTTCCCTTGAGAACAGTCTGCTATCTCACCCTCACTTTATGTAAACACACTTTGGAACTCTTCCATATCTTCGACTTTTGCTGGTTAAGCTCCTAGGAGGCACCATAATCTACTGCGTGAGACATGGAGGATTTCAAACAGATTTTTTCTGACCTTCACCAGGATTTGAAACAGATTTCTTCTGACTTTTATCAAACTTTTATGCAAGATATCCAGGACATTGTGGAAAATATGAGATCTAAAATGTGCCATCAGGTTGGGGATGTGGTGGATGAAATTGAGGAATTTAAGAGCGATAGAAAGGTTTTTTTTAAGACTGAGATTGGGATTTTTATTGAGATACTGGATGAAGATTGGATAATAGAGTTGGAGAAATCTAAGGGAGAGAGTGATCTGCAAGCCATAAGTAAAATCGATCTCCTGGTGGAATGCCATGAAAAGAACCTGGAATCTTTGAGGGGGGCAGTTGGGCTGTTTGATTCTTTCAAGAGGAAAGCTCTGTGCACATTGTGGAGATATGTAACTGCTTTGGTTTATTTTGAAGTGGGATAAGGGTTGAAGAATGTTCATCTGGTTTGCTTTAAGGATTTGATTGATGCTATTTGGCTTTAAAGATTTGGATTTACTGTTTTGAATTGGCTTTGTTTTTTGGGTTTATTAAGTTTAAAATTATTAAAACGGTTGTATTAGGGTTAAAGAATGTTTATTTGGTTTGCTTTAAGGATTTGATTGATGTTATTCCCTTTTAAAGATAAGGAATTACTGTTTTGAATTGTCTTTGTTTTTTGGGTTTATTAAGATTGGGATTATTAAAATTGTACTATTAAATATAATAGCAGACAATTTATGTGCTTTTTAATTTCTTATTATAGTAGACAGAAATGTAAGGAATAGGAAGGGAATAATTAAATATGTTTTATCTTTTGGAGGGGAGAAAGATGTTTAGGTGGTTTATAGGGGGAGGAGTAACTGTACTTAGTGATTCTTATTATGTGATAAAGTGGAATGACTTATAGAAATAATGTGGTGTTTTGGTTTAATATAGAGTAAAAAAAAAGTAAAGGTTCCCCCACAGTCGTGTCCGACTCTAGGGGCCGGTACTCATCTCCGTTTCTTAGCCGAAGAGCCAGCGTTGTCCAAAGACGCTTCCACGGTCATGTGGCCGCATGACGCGCGTGGAACACTGTTACCTACCCACCGAAGTGGTACCTATTCATCTACTTGCATTTGCATGCTTTCGAATTGCTAGGTTGGCAAGAGCTGGGGCGAGTGCGGGAGCTCACTCCGTCACGCGGCACTCGGGTCTCAAACCGCCGACCTTCCGATCGATAAGCCTGGTGTCTTAACCGCTGAGCCATCGCACCCCCTTTAATATAGAGTAAGAGATTGATTATGGAAATTTTGTATATCCTTGCTGTTAAAAGTCAGAAGCCACATCTTTTGTAATTATTTTTTAAATGCTCGTTTCTGCATTTTAGTTTTTTTTCTTTGTAGTTTTTTCTTTTTTGTAGTTTTTATTCTTTTCTTGAAACCTAATAAAATTTACTATAAAAAAAAAGGAACATTCTAAAAAGCATTTCAATTAAACATTTACAGAGGTGAGAGCGCCAATTCTCCTATGCATTATGTTTCCCTACAGTATCCTACCCCCAGCCCCAGCCCCAGCCCCAGCCTTTCACTAGTGGAAATAAATCCTCTGAATTATTCCTGGGAAACATAGAGTTAGCTTGAAACTATTTCCTCAAATTGCAAACCAAACTCTGCATCAGGAAGTGACATTGGTGACACACCCACTGCCTAGCACTGTCCATTTTCATAATCCAATATTATTAAAAATTCCTGAGAGGTGGATAAACATGGAAACACAACCAGATTCACAGGCATTTTGTTCCTGTATGACTTCCAACCACCCCCTGCATTGCACTCTCACGTTCCCTCTCTCCAGACCCAGATATCCTCCCTGGTGGCATTCCTTATGGCCCTCTGCTTCTGCCTGGCCTCACCATCTCTGCAGGACCCAACATCCCCGCTCTCCAGCTAACGTGGGATTAGGCTGTCAGCCTGAAAGTCATTCCCAGTGCTACTCTAGGGAGGGAACCTGAAGTGGACGGCAGGGAGAATAAGAACACCACAGGTCAAGTAAAAACAGTTTTATTTACAAAATAGCTCTGACTGAGAGTAGGAAGCCCACAGACAGACAGACAGAGGACAGGCTCAGGACTGGCACTGCTGCCAGAGACAGACGTAATACCCAAGCCTTCCTCTCTGGCTGATTGCTCGGCTCCCTCGAAATGGATCGGCAGAGCAACGCAGGCGGCCAGCTCACTGGGGCAGCTGGCGTGGACAGCGGCAGGTATTCAGCCCCCCTTTCTGGCACGGAGTCGCGGCAGTCGGAGAACACCCACGATCGTCTGCTCTGCGGGCATCCAGGCTCAGGAACCTCTTCTGGGTACACGGACTGCAATTTGCCGCTGCGGCGGCTGCTTCTCCGACATCTAGATCATCCACTGATCTTGGTCTTGCTCAGCCCCTTCCATGTCCACCTGGGGGGGGGGGAGAGTGGACGGACTCCTGTGAGAAGGGAATTGCTGCTGGAAGGCCACTCCACGCCACCAGGCCTGCCCCCTGGAAAAGGGGAAACTGCACAGCCCCACTCCCTAATTCTGATTTCCTGGCACTTATTGCATTAATAACTTCAGAAATGCAATCCCATGTACCTCTGGGATTATGGGCAGGAGGGCCATGCTCTGGGTCCCCTTGATTAAAGAGCATCACCTGGCGGGACCCAGGAAGCAGGCCTTCTTTGTTGCAGTGCCCACCCCCCGAGATTCAACGGCCCCCGACCCTGCTGGCTTTGGGGGAAGCTCTTAAGGCTTGGCCATTTTCCCAGACTTGGAGTTGAACCTGTGAGTTTTCTTCTAATTTACCCTTGGTTTTACCCCATTTTTGTTTTCTGTTGGATGCTTTCTTAATTGTTTCCGCTATTTGCTATTAAATTGATGTTCTAATTGAGTTAGTCGCCCACAGTCACTTGGCCATATAAACCTAAAGACAAGGAGGAAGAAAATACAGCAGCAGCAGCAGCAGCGGTGAAGCACCATTCTTTTAAGAGACCCTACAATTCAGAAGTCCCGTCCGCCATTACAGAGGTCAGTTTAAGAGGCGAAGAGGGCAGAAAGGCCCGTAACAGGGCAGTCCAGCAGGATCTCCTCTGATAAACATGCTCCGGCAGTGATTTAGGGCGCCTCTGGCTCAGCGTGTTCCAGCCCACCTTCCTTTTAAGGCAACAGTCCCGGACTGGCAAAACGAAACGCCACAAGAACCTGCAACTGAAATGGGCCCGAATCTCGACCAGAGACCTCTGCCAGCTGGCACCTGGGGAAAGAAGAACCAGTAGTGCTTCCTTGGGGCCCCAGGCAGGCCTTGTCCTAGAGCAGGGCTTCTCAACCTTATCCACTTTAAGATGTGTGGACTTCAACTCCCAGAATTCCCCAGCCAGCGGTGCTGGCTGGGGAATTCTGGGAGTTAAAGTCCACACATCTTAAAGTGGATAAGGTTGAGCAACGCTGTCCTAGAGAAACCTGTGGGTTTTTCTCCAGACCATAAGGAGGGGAAAAAGCACAGCGGCCCAACCTCGTTGATCTCGCCATCATCGGGAGACTCGTTGTAATCGTTCATCTCGTCCATGTCCTGCATGTCCTCATCGTCTTCAGAGTCCTCCTCGCTGTCCTCGTCGTCCTCATCGTCCTCTTCTTCTTCCTCATCGTAAGTCTGCTAAGGCAAAGCAGAGAGGCAGCCATCACCTCGTTGCCATGGCAACCTGGCGACTCCAGGAAACAAAAGTCCTGTCCAACAAGCTTCCTGCTCCCTCCCTCCCTCCCTTTCTCTTCCTCCTGCCCCCTTGAAACTCTCCCCTCACCCCCGCCCCACAACCTCAGGGCCATCTTATCTAATGGAAGCCTTCCAGGCAGTCCCAGATGCATTCACTGGATCCTCAGTGCATTTACACCTGAACTACCCTGACAGCTCAGAAAGATTAATCACCTTTTTAAAAAAACACAAGGGAAGTGCATTTCTAGCCCAAAGAGATTTTGCAAATATCTCCCTCTGTTCCTTTTCTCTTTTTGTTAAAAAAAAAAAGCGTGTTCCAACCTTCTCAGAATTCACAATTTATCTTCATCTCCACCCCATAAATAAATAGCCGCCCAGAGTCGTCATGTACAAGATGGGTGGCCGAGAAATTTGATAAATAAATATAAATAAATAAATAAACCCACGAGAGAGAAAGACTCAAAGACTTAACAGCAGGGATCAAACTCTGGTCAGTGCTAGCGTACAAGGGTCCCAATCAAAACATCCTCAACTAATGTTTATTCTGCCTCCGCCAGGACGCATCCAGCCGAGGGGAGCCCACTACCGTGGGGACTCACTGAGCGCCAACGTTCTGTGCACAGCTTCTCTAGGTAACAGAGAATCAGGGGGAGCCTAGAAGCACCTTTTCCCCACAAATTTTATACGCTTTTCAAAGCTGCAGCTTATGCCTTTTAATGACATTTGTCAGTGGGGAAAAACGCTACCAGACTGCCGATGCTTCACTAACATGGTTCTCCTCCTGCAATTTAGGCAACAGGTGATCTTAAAAGCTCTGATATGCCAACAGCCTATTTGGGTGGAAGAGATAAAGGATTACCAACTACACACCGATTATGCATTCGTAATAACTCACAGGTGGAAGATTTGAGCCATTACTTACTATTTTGCAAATTGTATCAGGAATCTAGAGCTAGATTCACCATCGTGCCTTTGTTAATCCAACTGAATCATTCTAGTTTAGAAGAAAAAATCTACTTTCTGTTGACTGATATTGATGAACATGTAACTAAGTAAGTTGCGTTGTTTGCAGTGGCCGCAAGGAAGATACAGAAGATGTTGACAAATAGTGGTGTTAATATTAGAGGGGATGTACTGAACTTATATGGATTATTGTAATTTTATATGAATTTTGCTAAAACCTAGGGTTGCCAATAAATGTGTATACAAAAAACTCTGATATTCCAAACTGGCCTTTCCACTCTTCCTTTTCTCCACTCAAGGTACAGATGCCCTCCAAATCCACAGCGGGTGCCAAGTGGTAAAGTGGCTCTTACCTCTGAAGCAGGTTTCCCAATTGGGACCAAATTGTTGTCTTTCTCAGCTATGCTCTGCAGCTAGGAGAAGAGAACAGCAAGTCATGAGGCTCTGAAGCAGTGTTTCTCAACCTTAGCAACTTTAAGGTGTGTGGACTTCAACTCCCAGAATTCCCCAGCCAGCCAACCAGGCACTGCTTTGAAGGGAAGGCAGAAGCCTGAGTCAAGGTTCCCAAGGCTTCCTGAAGGCTGGGCAGGGGGCAACTGTGGGGGGAAAAGGACAGGCCACCTACAAGAGTAGCTCCGGCCCCCACGCCGCTCACCCAGGCCTGGTGCTGCTGCTCCTGCTGCTGCAGCTCGTTCTCATCCACACAGGGCCGGTCCAGGTTGAACCACAGAGCCTCGGTGACGCGCGGGAACAGGGAAGGGAAGAGGGTGGACATGGCTCCCTGGGGGTCAGACAGAGGGGCTGATGAGAGGCAAGACCCTCACGGTGCAGGAGGGGGGGCAGGAAGGGACCCCCACCATTCAGACCCACAGCCAGAGGAAGCGCAAATCAAGCCTCCCTGCATCGCAGAAGAAGCCAGGAGCTGCAGGTTGAGCGTTGTTTATCACTTTCAATGGCAGATTTATGGTTTTGTTGGAAGGAAAAAGGAGGTCGGTGGACTCAGTTGCAGAGGTGATGGGTGGCACCGTTGGGAGACCCGAAGGACCAGGTTGGGGACAGATTGTCATGGAGAAAATCTATCTATGTGGTTGCTCAGTCGACACAGACTTGATGGCACGTCATCAATCAATTTACAGTCCTGTTCTTTTATTTTGTTCTGGCAGAAGGCGGTTTTATAGAAACCGCCTGCAAAGCCTCCCTTTTAGAAAAAGAGGCATTTCATCGAAAATTGTTTGCCTGGGAGATGCGATGCCTCCGCTCCTCGGTCCTCCAAGATGGGCATTTTCTACCTTATGTTCGGAACCATTTTTCGACCCGCCCATAGCCGGGGGGTCCACAACGGAACCTGCCACGGGAGGTAAACCGCATCCGACCAGGCCCAGGTAAAGATGCCGCAAAGCGGGGAAATCCGTTCGGACTGAAAAACGGCCGAGGGCATTGAGGCCCCCCAGGCCATCCGGGCGCCCCTTCCAGATCCCCCACGCGCCTTTCCCGGGGCTCTCCCTTCATTTGCCCCGCAACAACAACCCTGTGAGGTACGCCGGCCCAAGAGAGAAGTCACCCCGGGCGCTTCCGGGACTCGGGCGCCGGCCTCCCGGCCTCAGTCCACCTCCTGCCCCGTCGCCTCCCGCAGTGGGTGTTTCCGGGCGCCGCGGGAGCCCCACCTGCCGCCGGCTGAGCCTGGAGGCCGGGAGAACCACGGCCGGAAGCGCGCCCGCCGCAACCCGGAAGCGGCCTTCCTTCCTTCCTTCGGGGGTCGCTCTAGGTGGCCGCTTGGAGATGTACTTCCGGTTCCTGGTTTCCAACGCGAAGAGCTACCACAAAGATAACATATCCTAGATCAACGCCACTGGCCTCCCATCACGTGTGCTTTTCAAGCGCGTCCCTTTCGGCGTTTCTTGCTAGGCTTTCAAAGGACTCACTGCGCATGCGAGCAAAGATAAGACGGGCTCCTGGCCACGCCCCACCTGGGTAGCGCATAGTGCGCTTGCGCAGGAGCACGTGCTTCTCCTAGTGCGAGGATGCTGCCTAAGGAAGCCCGCCGTATTTGAAACATTAATTAAGAGGCTCTTTGCAACCTGGCCCCCTCCGGCTTTGCGGGGCATCGGTGCCCATCGTCCGCAGACGGCACGGAAATGATGGGCACTGGAGTCCCCCCTGCAGCCTGACGCGCATGAGCCGCCGGGCCCCTCGGAGCGGGACGGGCATGGAGGGTCAGGCCGGGAAGAGCAGCCCCGCCCCTCCTCCTCCTCCTCCTCCTCCTCCCCCCCCAGCCCTGGGTTCGCATTCAGCAGAAGAAGCCCCAGCAAGGAAGGGGACTCCGCACACACACACACACCCGCTATCAGGCCCTTCCCCTTTCACTCTCAGGGAAGCCTGGAGGGGCCGAGGGGCGCCCGGCTGGGCTGGGGGGTCCTTGGCCTTCATCCAGCTCTGACCATGGCCACTCACTCTAAACCACAAGAAGCCCACCCAGAAATACCAGCTCTAACTTTATTATGAGGTTACATTAAGGCTGACAGCTGGACAGTTCGAAACCGGAGATTGTGAGCCAGGTGTTGGAGTGAGCTACCAGCAATTAGTAAAAATCAGTCCCAGCTCCTGCACATCTAGCAGTTCAAAAGCATGCAAATGTGATCAGATAAATTAGGTACCACTCCGGTGGGAAAAATCACAGGGACATGAAAGGAGCCTCCTTGACACCGGCAAATCCTTTCACTACAGAAGCGCTTTGGTGCTTCTGACAGGAACACACACACATGAGGTTACATTAACAGAATCTTGCAAGTCTCAAAGTACATCTCTCCCCCGTCGCCTTTACAGGCCAAAAAACTAGGGAGGGCCCCTTCTTAGAAGTTTGCCTCCTCCCCATTCCTTCTGCGGGCTCAGGTGCCGCTTGTTGGACCATTGCTTGCTGCGGCTCTTCTTCCTGTCTCCCAACGTCATTCCCGTATACCATTACAGTTCCTCAACATGGCCCAGAAGGTTCTTCCCTCTTCTCCCGAATCTCCAGCAGTGCCCAGGGGGTTCCTTGGGGTCCACCAGGATCGCCCCATTAAACCGCCTAAATCTGGTCCTATGTTGCTGCACAGAAACCGTCCAGCTTTGATGATGAGGATCCACTTTTGCGCCGTGCATTACTTTCTCTGATCAGTGGTGGACCAGGATTCCAACAGAGAAGCAAATTGTACTTCCTTTTGCACACGATTACTGTTATTTTTCCACCCTCTTCTGCACTCAAATACATTTTACACAGATGGATTAGATTCTTATTTCAGCCTTCGGTGCCTAAAATGCTTGGGATGTACTCATTAGTGCATTACTTTATGATCTTCATACACAACAGGAAGCTGTAAAACATTTTTCTCTGCAGTGTGCAAACCCAGACAACTTTTTTTCATTTAACATCTGGAAAGGACTTGGGGAGGAAGAAATGTGCTTGGTTTCTGATGAAGACATTTAGGGATATGGCATGGTTGAAGGAAAGATCAAAGAAGGTCTGAAAGCTGTTGGTCCAGAAATGATCAAATGGGATGAAAATGCTTGATTTAACTAGCAGCCAATAACTAACCCAAACACAGCAACAGTTGAATGTTATCCGAAATAAAGATTTCTTAAAAACATATCTTTGCTTTATGGATAGGTGGACTTCTTAAGCTTGACCAATAGCTCCCTTGGAAGGAGGAACAGTATTTATTTTATTTTATTATCGTCATGTGATCACGATTCAGGCACTTGGCAACCGGTTTGCTTTTACGACCATCACAGCATCCCACGGTCACGCAATCGCCATTTTCGACCTTCCCAGCTGGTTTCCGGCAAGCAAAATCAATGGGGAACTGTGTGATTTGCTTAACGACCATGTGGTTCACTTTACAACCTTGGTGATTCACTTAACGCCCACCACAAAAGTTGTAAAATTGTGTCGGATTCACTTAATGACTGCTTTGCTTAGCAACTGAAATTCTGGTCCCAATTGTGGTCGTTAAGCAAGGACTACCTGTACTACTAATAGTAACAATAATGTGCTTGCTGCTTTCTGCCAGATGGAGAAAAAGACCCTTCCGTAACTCCAAATATTCTGGCCCTAAAGTCCAGGGCCACCTGCTGTGTTATCAAAGAAAGATGGGATGGAAGGAGGACCACTTAAACTGCCCGCTTTATCTGCTGCTCCTTTTACTTGAGTGGGACCCAGAGACGGTTACGGGAGAGCGACAATGTAATGCAGCGTTTTTCAAACTCGGCAACTTTAAGACGTGTGGACTTCAACTCACCACCATTTTGCCCTCTTTAACTAAATGCTTGACTTTATAAGGTTTCCTGAACAATATTGTGGTTGGAATCTGAAGCTGGTAACCAAGGAGAAAAGCAATTTCAAGAAACTAGCATTTGTAACCAAGGCTTGTTCAGATTTCAGCTGACACGTTAAGACCGAGAAAAAGGATGGGTGGTAAAATGGATGTTTGGGGGAGGCATTAACTGTACTTTTTAGCTTAGCATGTTAGGCAAACATAACCTTGATATGTTTTACTCTTGATATAGAGTGAATACTCTATTAACTCCCCACTACAGTGCCTCCAGAAAATCAGACCTAAAAATAGATGAAGACGAAATTATGGTGTCATTTGACGTCACTGCACTCTTTACATCCGTAGACCAAGCACTAGCGATTGAATCCATGGCAGCAGTTCTACGTAACACACCTGACCTAACTAGATACACCAAGATCAAAATACCCAGAATCATGGACCTCATCAACCTCTGCCTCACCACCTACTTTCAGTTTGATGGACAAATATACCAACAAATCAAAGGAACACCCATGGGATCACCACTCTCAGGACTCATAGCAGAGATTGTAATGCAACGTCTAGAAAGAATAGCACTCCCATGCATACTACCCAAAGTATGGATCCGGTATGTAGATGACACCTTCGTCATAATAAAAAAGGATCAACTGGAAGAAACACATGAAACCATCAACAACATCTTCAAAGGAATAAAATTCACAAGGGAAGAAGAAAACAACACACTGCCCTTCTTGGACATCCTCATCAGTAGAGGAAAGGATGGCATTCTAGAAACACAAGTCTACCAGAAATCTACCCACACTGACCAAGTGCTCCACTACCAAAGCAATAACCCAACCTCCCACAAGAGGAGCTGTGAAAGAACACTATTCAGACGAGCACAAACACACTGCAGCAACCCAGAACACCAGAAAAAGGAAACAGACCACTTATATAGCATCTTCCAGCAAAATGGATACCCACGCAACTTTATCAAAAAGTGCCTGACCACTCAACCCACCACAGCAAAACCAACAGAAGCTATGAAAAGGATTACACTGCCATACATCAGAAACATCTCAGAAACTACTAATAGACTGTTACAACCACACGGCATCACCGTAGCACACAAACCAACCAAAACCCTTCAGAACATCGTAAGTAAACCAAAAGACCCAGTAGCCCAAGAAGAAAAAACAGGAGTTATCTACAACATACAGTGTAAGGACTGTAACAGCCACTATGTAGGACAGACTGGCAGAAGACTAGCAGAACGCATCCATGAACACCAACTAGCAGTCAGAAGACATGATGAAAACTCCTTAATCTCACAACACATAGACTTAATCATACTTTCAACTGGGAAACTGTGAGCATATTAAACCAAGCCAGATCCAAAAATGCTAGAGAATTCCTGGAAGCTTGGCACTCAGACAAAGCAGCCATCAATAGACACATAGAGATAAACAACATTTACATACCATTCATAAGAGACAATAGAAAAGCCAGAAGACCAGAACACCTCTTGGCCAGCAATCAACTACAAGATATGCAAAGATTAACAGCAAGATTAGCAGCAGAGGAACAATCAAACAACACAATAGACCCTAATCAAGGAACTGTTAACTCAGTCAATCAACCAAGCAGTAAACAACAACCCAGTCAAAGTACTACCAAGGAGAGTACAACACCCCCACCAACACAGGCAGGACAAGCCAGGGTATATAAACAGAGAGCAAGTCCCACTCCCTTTTCGCACTGAAGATGTTGCCTAGCCTGGCAATGAAACGTCTGCAAGAAAACAGCAAGGCTCAGAGAGCACCAAAGACTCCACAAACATAACCTTGCTATTTAAAAATGGGTGGGAGTGTTTTTTCCTCTCCCTTTCCAAACATTTTCCCTTTTTTGTATCAAATCTTTTAGATTGTAAGGCCTTGGGCAAAGATGGTTTGTGTCCACACCACATCCTTAACCTTTTTACTGAATTAATACATTTTCTCCAGTCGCAGAATATATTGAAGCATGGACCAATCAAAGAGGCTGGGTTCACACATGAACACTAATCAAGTATAACATACTATGTGAATGCAGCCTGTAGATCTTTAAATGACCTGGTTAACCATGTGGGGTGAACACAACTGACATCTTTGCACAACCGATTCAACCTAAGCCACTCTTTTGGGTGAAAAGTGGCACTTAACAATGTCTCTAACATTTTATAGGAACCAAAGTTTTTCTAAATGATTAATATTATTAATATTATTTAAATTATTAATATTTACTATAATTTGGTCTCCTGGGTGGTAGAGTCTCTATGGGCTGCTGAGGAGGCTCCGGAGCATCTTGGAGATAGCGCCCTGCCCGCTTTATGGCACCCATCTGGCAGGACAAAGGAAAAAGTCCAGGACGGGAGGCTGGATCTCTGTCCAATCATTGCCCAAAGATTTGTCTCCTGACCTTTGGACCGACCCCTGGGCTAAGAGGCAGCCGCAGCAGCTCTTCCCTTCCTCCGCCAAGGAGCCCCGGAGCCTCTGCTCTCTGGCTCTGGAGCCAACCCTTGACCCGTGCTGACCCTTCCCAGGGAAAGTGGCCGCACCTGCAGCGGACCAGGCTCAGCTACTAAAGCAGGCAGGAGGGACGGTGCTGCTGGCCGGCAGCCAGCCGCAATGCACAGGTACGGGCCTGGGGGCAGCCCCTTTCTCCGTGGGGGGGTCTGGCTTTCTCTGGAACAGCCGTGGGACGGTGAGGCTGTTGGGGCAGGTGGTGGTCTTGGCTTTGCAGACTGGCTGGGGAATTCTGGGAGTTGTAGTCCACCCATCTTAAAGTCACCAAGGTTGAGAAACACTGGGTTACACTATGCTGGTACATATGCTTAAACAAAGCATTTTTTAAAAAGAAAACTTGCTCCTATGTAGTTTTAAATTGTTTTTTAATTTCCAGTGCCTTGCTAGTGGACTAACACAGATTTTTGAAAAGAACTGGATATTGTTGAGATATGGTAAAGTCACCTAAAGCCATTAATTTATTCTCTGGCCTTGACAAGAAGTTCAGGTCGAGCCATTTCCCTTTTCCAGCCTCTGATAGTTTCTCAGCCTGATGCGCTCGGAATGAAGAATGCGATGGGTGTAGTCAGTAAATTTGGGGGGGGGGACGACAAAACAAAACCCAGCCACACCCAAACTAGGGAAGGGGGGCCCTATGGAGACATGGCGAAGTCACACGGTGGGTGTCCTCTGTCTATAAGTTGGGGCTTCAAAGAACTTCAAATTATTGATTTTGCCAAGGTCACCAAAGCAAAGGAAGGGGGGAAACCCGCCGAGGTGCAGCCTTGCGTGGCCCCCTCCCCCGCCCTTGACTTGGGCTGGGCTTTAAAGGGGTGGTTTTGCTTTCTGCTGCCTGCTCTGTGGAGGGAGGGGCTGAGGGGGGGACAGGAAGTGGAATCGAAGGAGCTTTGCTGAGCGGCTGCTGCTGCAATCTCCGCTCAGCGTGGCGGAAGGATCGCCAGGGATGCTGGCTTCCCATCCACGTCCGGCTCTCCTCCTCCCTCCCTCCCTCTCTCTGCCTGCAGGGGAATGTTTGCCGAGGGGCGGCGGCTGCTGCTGCTGCTGCTGCTGCTAATCCTGGCGACGGCAGCTGCCCAGGAGTCTCTGCTGAACGTGTGCATGGATGCCAAGCACCAGAAGACCAAGCCAGGTCCAGAGGACCAGCTGCACAAACAGGTAGCGAGGCCGGGCTGCTCGGGGTAGAAGTGGCCTTGGGACCCACCTGAGCACAGCCTGGTTTCCGAATCTCTCTGGAAGCCTGAAGACTCCGAGTTGCTGCGTTTGGCCTGGAAGGAATCCCACCCCACCCGGGGGTCAACTCAAGAAGCCCAGGGCCGTCCCAGAGAGCCAGCTGCCTAGAAGACACCCCCCCCCCGGGCCCCCTTCTGCACTTTGGGTCCGGCCTTGTCCTCCTCGGTGCTCGGGAGGCTGCCCACTCTCAGGGTTAGCTGCTGCCAACCAGGGGTGTAAGGCACTCCATCCGATATGTATAATCTCCCTGCTCTAGAGTAACTCACAGACACATGAGTTCTTAGAAGCAGAAGAGTTTATTATAGCATACAGAAGCAAGCACGAACAAAGAGATTGTCAGCTAGGTGCGAACCGTTCTCTTTCGTGTCACTTGCAGCCTCCTGGAATGTGCATCCCGTCTAGCGTCTTTGGCAGAGATCTCTGACAGGGGAACAGGCTGCCCCACGAGGGGGCGGGGGAGCCTTCTGCCCCAGATGCTTGGCGGATCCTGCCCTCGGCAGAGGGTGGCCTGGATGCTCGCAGGTCTCTTCCGACCCCGTGATTCTGTGCACTTCGGAGTTGGCAGCCGGAGGCGGGAGGTGCCCCTGGTGGGGTTGGTTTTGGGCTGGGAGGCCTGCCAGCTGCTGTCTCGGAAGCCGAGAGGCCGAAGAAGCAGAACTGAGTGCGTGACCGGATGGGAAGGGTGTTTTGGAAAGCACGGGACTTGATTGACCAGGGACGAGGAAGGCATTTTCTTGGGGGAGAACTATTTAGGGATATCTCGCTATCAGCTTAGCAGATGAAAGACGTTTTGCGGGATCCCTCCACACCCCAAGGGACGCTCCTTGAGGGCCAGCGCCATGATAAGAGCTGCGATCCTTGTTCTGTAGAAACCTTCAGCAAGAGCCGTAGAGCCACCTTTGCAGATGTCCCCCGAGGCCGTCTCCCCAGGTCACCTCAGCGGGAGACCCGGCTGGGCTCTGGACGCTGCTGGCGGAGCGCTTCTGGGAGAAGATGCCCCACCCCAAAGAGGACGTCGGCCCAAACCGGCCTCCCTCTCGTCCTCTCTTCCCCCAGTGCTACCCCTGGAAAGACAACGCCTGCTGCACGCTCAACACAACCCAGGAGGCCCACCAAGATACCTCCTATCTGTACAACTTCGACTGGAACCACTGTGGGGCCATGTCCGATAAATGTAAGAAGCACTTCATCCAGGACACCTGCCTCTACGAATGCTCGCCCAACCTGGGGCCCTGGATCAGCAAGGTGGGCAGCCAGGCTGGGCATGGGCTTGATGCCCCCAGCCAGAGTGCCGCCAGGTGGGACGGTGGAGGTTTGTGCCTCGGGTTCGTTGGCTCCCAGGGAATCAGTCGGAGCCCCTCCGAGTTTCTTTGGGGTGAGGCGGGCTAGAGTCGGCGGGGTCTGCTGCGAGATGGTCCAACCGATCTGGGGGACCCGGGATGGGACAGGCGTCAGGGAGCCATCGGGAGAGGAGCAGGGTCCCCATCTGTTCTCTCCGCACACAGGTGGATCAGAGCTGGCGGAAGGAGAGGATCCTGGATGTGCCGCTGTGCAAGGAAGACTGTGAGGCCTGGTGGGAGGACTGCCAGGAGGAGATGACCTGCAAAGAGAACTGGCACAAGGGCTGGGACTGGTCCACAGGTCAGGGGGCTCCGTAGCCTGCTGTTGCTCCTCTCCCCCCCACCCCAGGCTGTTGCGCGGGGGGGAGGCTGCTCTGGAATAAGAGCCGAGGCGTAATGGTGCCACTAAATTTTGAAGAGCCAGAGGGGTGTGTGTGGGGGGGGATAGAGACCCTATGGAAAGAGTTTGCTTCCACACCCCATGTGTGTGGGGTCCCTTTTGCCCAGCTGTAGGCTGGTGTGCCTGCCCTCTCCTAAGCCAGCTGACCTGGAGGGGCTCCTTTCCCGCCTGGCAGCTGGGAACCCGCTTGGCATCTTCCCTAAGAAGACACCTTCCTCCCAACTGTCCTCCTTTCCTTTCTCCCCAGGGCGCAATCGCTGTCCAGTGGGGTCGATGTGCCAGAAACTGAAGCGTGTGTTCCCTACTCCTAAAGATTTGTGTGAGAAGATCTGGAGCAACTCCTATAAATACACCACCATCTCCCGGGGAAGCGGGCGCTGCATCCAGATGTGGTTTGATCCTGCCAACGGCAACCCCAACGATGCAGTGGTGAGGTATTACGCGTCAGCAGGAATGCCCTTGGCCGCCTGCTCATCTTCGGCTCTGTTGCTCTTTTCCGCCCTCCTGGGCCTGCTCTGAAGACGGCAGGGACACTCGGCTCCCGAGACCCTCGGGCAGCATCAGCTTTGCAGGGGGGTCCTCCCCCTCCCCCCCCCGTGGCAGGAGTCCAGGGGGCTTTGTGATACCAGAAGATGCAGCTGTTCCTCAAGGCCTCTCATCCAGGGGTGTCTGGATGGGAAAGTGCCGCTGACTCCCCAATGCACACGGCTGCCCCATGAAGAGGCGCAAGAATAAACATCACGTCTTCTAGTACCAGTTGTTGTTGTGTCTGTGATCTTTCTCCCTCAACGTCTGTAGCTCAACGTCTGTAGCTTGAATCATGTCAACTGGATTTCTATTTTCTAAGAAAATAGAAATCCAGTTGACATGATTCAAGCTACAGACAATTCCACCTGGATGACTGAGAACCTTCATAGACAAACAGTGCTCAGCAGAAGTCGACTCCACCGATCCCACTTCAGAAGTGGGAGATGAAAGGGTTGGACCTGTGGTGGAAAAGTCTGGGCTGACCCTGTTTGTGCACCCTTAACTGGCGCGCAAACAGCCCCAGTAACTTTTTTGTGGCAAGTTTTCATGCCATCGCCTCCGTGGCGTCCCCAGCCCACAGCCGAGGCAACTTGGCATCCCCTTCAGGCATTTTCCTTCTTTTCACCACACAGTGTTTGCCACGGACACTTGGTTGACCACGTGGTTAACCATGTGTGCAGGGGGTGGGATCTGCCCAGCTCCTGCCGGAGGCCTTGGGCTGCAGCAGACAAGTCCCCTCCCCCCTCCTGTTGCTGGGCACGGTCGTCCGTGCCCACTTTGGCTTGGGCAGCTGGGGGAATAGGGACCTGGCATCTGCAGGGGCATCCTCCTACAAAACGCCAGGCTGGCATTTTCCAAACTGCTTGGTGTGGGTCTCACACAGGCTTAGAGCTGGTTTGAAAGGCTGCCAGACTTGGATTTAATCTGTAAACCTGTAGGAAAATGCCCCAGGAGAAGCAGGCTCGCCTCCCGAGCTTCATGAGACGGCTTGGGACATTTGATAGGTCCCCAAAGATACCTTTCTCAAAAAGGAAAAAAGGTACAATCATCTGATTTGCAAAAGGACTGACTTCCCTGTTGCCAACGTGGCCTTGCAAATGAAAATGCCATTTTCTTAACAGGCTAAACCAGGGTGGGTTTTCACCATGATCTCTTCAACAAGCCTTGAGGGCAGGCTTGGTTTCACACACTGCCCCAAGCCCAGACCAAAGAAACCACATGATGTTTAGCCGCAGATGTCAGCAGAACAGACTAAACAGGTCAATGTAAGGCACCCTAGCAGGAGCTCAGTTCCCGGAGGTCTGATGGCCGTCGGAAGGAAGCCCCGGCTCCTGCCCTTTTCTTCCTCATGCGAGGCTCCGCTGGTGGCCAGCAGGGGGCACTCGCTCTGCATGCCAGCCCACAGCCTGGTGGGAGGCACCTTTTTTCAGACAGGGCGTAGTTTCCAACCACAGGAAGAAAGCGGGGGTGGAGGTGTGTCTTGTGCACATCGGTGGAAACTCCCCCCCCCCCAAAGCCTTTGCCCTCTGCAAGGATGCTTCCTTCCCACATAGTTCTTCCGGGAGGCAAGTTGGGGTCCTAATGGAGTATTTTTCTGGTTCTGCTGGGGACGCCTCCCCTTGGAGCAGAGCGAAGCCACCAAAGCTGCCCCCCCCAGCTAAAATAACATTGATCCCTGGTGATCATCATATAACCACCAAACCCCAAAGATCTTGGGAACAGCCAAGGTCACAAGGGTGGGGTTGCCCATTTCCAGCCCTTCTCCCCTCTTGGCACTCGATAGTGGGGGACCGAGAGCAGACATTCTCTGTGCCTTGGAATGGGTGGGTAGAAACATGGACCCCCCCCCCAAGACACACACCCCCAAAGTCCTGAGCCATGTAGGAGCTTTACAGGCAATAACCGGCAGCCTGAACAGCACTCAGAAACAGATCGGTAGCCAGGGCAGCCCAGCCAGCCACAGTCTCATATGCTGCCACAAGAGTGCCCAGTAGGCACGGCGGTCGCTGCGTTTCACACCAGTTAAAGTTTCCAAGTAGTCTTCAAGGGCAGCCCAATGTACAGCGAATGACGGTAATCCAGGTGAGAGATTACCAGGCCATCCTGCTCCAAGGAAGGCCACAACTGGCACACCAGATGAAGCTGGGCAAAGGCCCTCCTGTGCCCAGCCTCCACCCGCTTCTCCATCAGTACCGTGAGTCCAGGAGGACCCCCAAATTGCATGGCCCCTTCAAGAATCAAAGTCGGCAGGAACCCCGGATCACTGGGCTTCCAAAGAAATAGGGGGTCCACCTTGTTTCTCCCCATCCTGACAGCCTCCAGATCACAGCTTCCAAACTTTTCATGTTGGTGACACACTTTTTAGACATGCATTATTTCGCGACACACTCTTACAGCAGGGCACAAGGCAGGCACTAGGACATGTGTGGAATCCTGGCAGGGCAGGTTTGGAGGCAGCAGGGCACAAGGCAGGCACTAGGACCCGCACGGAATCACAGCAGGTTTGGAGGCAGCAGGGCACAAGGCAGGCACTAGGACCTGCACGGAATCCTGGCAGGGCAGCTTTGGAGGCAGCAAGGCACAAGGCAGGCACTAGGACCTGCGCGGAATCCTGGCAGGGCAGCTTTGGAGGCAGCAAGGCACAAGGCAGGCACTAGGACCTGTGTGGAATCCTGGCAGGGCAGCTTTGGAGGCAGCAGGGCACAAGGCAGGCACTAGGACCCGCACGGAATCACAGCAGGTTTGGAGGCAGCAGGGCACAAGGCAGGCACTAGGACCTGCGCGGAATCCTGGCAGGGCAGCTTTGGAGGCAGCAGGACACAAGGCAGGCACTAGGACCTGCGCGGAATCCTGGCAGGGCAGGTTTGGAGGCAGCAAGGCACAAGGCAGGCACTAGGACCTGTGTGGAATCCTGGCAGGGCAGGTTTGGAGGCAGCAAGGCACAAGGCAGGCACTAGGACCTGCGCGGAATCCTGGCAGGGCAGCTTTGGAGGCAGCCAGGCACGAGGCAGGCACTAGGACCTGCGCGGAATCCTGGCAGGGCAGGTTTGGAGGCAGCAGGGGACAAGGCAGGCACTAGGACCTGCGCAGAATCCTGGCAGGGCAGGTTTGGAGGCAGCCAGGCACAAGGCAGGCACTAGGACCTGCGCGGAATCCTGGCAGGGCAGCTTTGGAGGCAGCAGGACACAAGGCAGGCACTAGGACCTGTGTGGAATCCTGGCAGGGCAGGTTTGGAGGCAGCAAGGCACAAGGCAGGCACTAGGACCTGCGCGGAATCCTGGCAGGGCAGCTTTGGAGGCAGCAAGGCACAAGGCAGGCACTAGGACCTGCGCGGAATCCTGGCAGGGCAGCTTTGGAGGCAGCAGGGCACAAGGCAGGCACTAGGACCCGCACGGAATCACAGCAGGTTTGGAGGCAGCAGGGCACAAGGCAGGCACTAGGACCTGCGCGGAATCCTGGCAGGGCAGCTTTGGAGGCAGCAGGACACAAGGCAGGCACTAGGACCTGCGCGGAATCCTGGCAGGGCAGCTTTGGAGGCAGCAAGGCACAAGGCAGGCACTAGGACCTGTGTGGAATCCTGGCAGGGCAGGTTTGGAGGCAGCCAGGCACAAGGCAGGCACTAGGACCTGTGTGGAATCCTGGCAGGGCAGCTTTGGAGGCAGCAAGGCACAAGGCAGGCACTAGGACCTGCACGGAATCCTGGCAGGGCAGCTTTGGAGGCAGCAAGGCACAAGGCAGGCACTAGGACCTGCACGGAATCCTGGCAGGGCAGCTTTGGAGGCAGCAAGGCACAAGGCAGGCACTAGGACCTGCACGGAATCCTGGCAGGGCAGCTTTGGAGGCAGCAAGGCACAAGGCAGGCACTAGGACCTGTGTGGAATCCTGGCAGGGCAGCTTTGGAGGCAGCAGGGCACAAGGCAGGCACTAGGACCTGCGAGGAATCACAGCAGGTTTGGAGGCAGCCAGGCGCAAGGCAGGCACTAGGACCTGCACGGAATCCTGGCAGGGCAGCTTTGGAGGCAGCAAGGCACAAGGCAGGCACTAGGACCTGTGTGGAATCCTGGCAGGGCAGCTTTGGAGGCAGCAGGGCACAAGGCAGGCACTAGGACCTGCGCGGAATCACAGCAGGTTTGGAGGCAGCCAGGCGCAAGGCAGGCACTAGGACCTGTGTGGAATCCTGGCAGGGCAGGCTTGGAGGCAGCAGGACACAAGGCAGGCACTAGGACCTGTGTGGAATCCTGGCAGGGCAGCTTTGGAGGCAGCAAGGCACAAGGCAGGCACTAGGACCTGCGCGGAATCACAGCAGGTTTGGAGGCAGCCAGGCGCAAGGCAGGCACTAGGACCTGAGCGGAATCCTGGCAGGGCAGCTTTGGAGGCAGCAAGGCACAAGGCAGGCACTAGGACCTGTGTGGAATCCTGGCAGGGCAGCTTTGGAGGCAGCAGGGCACAAGGCAGGCACTAGGACCTGCGCGGAATCACAGCAGGTTTGGAGGCACCCAGGCGCAAGGCAGGCACTAGGACCTCCATGGAATCCTGGCAGGGCAGGTTTGGAGGCAGCAAGGCACAAGGCAGGCACTAGGACCTGCGCGGAATCACAGCAGGTTTGGAGGCAGCCAGGCGCAAGGCAGGCACTAGGACCTGTGTGGAATCCTGGCAGGGCAGGTTTGGAGGCAGCCAGGCACAAGGCAGGCACTAGCACCTGCGCGGAATCCTGGCAGGGCAGGTTTGGAGGCAGCAAGGCACAAGGCAGGCATTAGGACCTGTGTGGAATCCTGGCAGGGCAGGTTTGGAGGCAGCCAGGCACAAGGCAGGCACTGGGACCTGCGTGGAATCACAGCAGGTTTGGAGGCAGCCAGGCACAAGGCAGGCTCTAGGACCTGCGCGGAATCACAGCAGGTTTGGAGGCAGCGAGGCACAAGGCAGGCACTAGGACCTGCGTGGAATCCTGGCAGGGCAGGTTTGGAGGCAGCCAGGCACAAGGCAGGCACTAGGACCTGCGCGGAATCACAGCAGGTTTGGAGGCAGCAAGGCACAAGGCAGGCACTAGGACCTGCATGGAATCCTGGCAGGGCAGGTTTGGAGGCAGCAAGGCACAAGGCAGGCACTAGGACCTGTGCGGAATCACAGCAGGTTTGGAGGCAGCCAGGCGCAAGGCAGGCACTAGGACCTGCGCGGAATCACAGCAGGTTTGGAGGCAGCCAGACACAAGGCAGGAACCAGGACCTGCACAGAATCCTGGCAGGGCACGTTTGGAGGCAGCAAGGCACAAGGCAGGCACTAGGACCTGCGTGGAATCACAGCAGGTTTGGAGGCAGCAAGGCACAAGGCAGGCACTAGGACCTGCACGGAATCCTGGCAGGTTTGGAGGCAGCAAGGCACAAGGCAGGCACTAGGACCTGTGTGGAATCACAGCAGGTTTGGAGGCAGCAGGGCACAAGGCAGGCACTAGGACCTGCACGGAATCCTGGCAGGGCAGCTTTGGAGGCAGCAAGGCACAAGGCAGGCACTAGGACCTGCGTGGAATCACAGCAGGTTTGGAGGCAGCAAGGCACAAGGCAGGCACTAGGACCTGCACGGAATCCTGGCAGGTTTGGAGGCAGCAAGGCACAAGGCAGGCACTAGGACCTGTGTGGAATCACAGCAGGTTTGGAGGCAGCAGGGCACAAGGCAGGCACTAGGACCTGCACGGAATCCTGGCAGGGCAGCTTTGGAGGCAGCAAGGCACAAGGCAGGCACTAGGACCTGCGTGGAATCACAGCAGGTTTGGAGGCAGCAGGGCACAAGGCAGGCACTAGGACCTGCACGGAATCCTGGCAGGGCAGCTTTGGAGGCAGCAAGGCAAAAGGCAGGCACTAGGACCTGTGTGGAATCACAGCAGGTTTGGAGGCAGCCAGGCGCAAGGCAGGCACTAGGACCTGAGCGGAATCCTGGCAGGGCAGCTTTGGAGGCAGCAAGGCAAAAGGCAGGCACTAGGACCTGTGTGGAATCACAGCAGGTTTGGAGGCAGCCAGGCGCAAGGCAGGCACTAGGACCTGCATGGAATACTGGCAGGGCAGCTTTGGAGGCAGCAAGGCACAAGGCAGGCACTAGGACCTGTGTGGAATCCTGGCAGGGCAGCTTTGGAGGCAGCAGGGCACAAGGCAGGCACTAGGACCTGCGCGGAATCACAGCAGGTTTGGAGGCAGCCAGGCGCAAGGCAGGCACTAGGACCTGTGTGGAATCCTGGCAGGGCAGGCTTGGAGGCAGCAGGACACAAGGCAGGCACTAGGACCTGTGTGGAATCCTGGCAGGGCAGCTTTGGAGGCAGCAAGGCACAAGGCAGGCACTAGGACCTGCGCGGAATCACAGCAGGTTTGGAGGCAGCCAGGCGCAAGGCAGGCACTAGGACCTGAGCGGAATCCTGGCAGGGCAGCTTTGGAGGCAGCAAGGCACAAGGCAGGCACTAGGACCTGCACGGAATCCTGGCAGGGCAGGTTTGGAGGCAGCAAGGCACAAGGCAGGCACTAGGACCTGCACGGAATCCTGGCAGGGCAGCTTTGGAGGCAGCAAGGCAAAAGGCAGGCACTAGGACCTGTGTGGAATCCTGGCAGGGCAGCTTTGGAGGCAGCAGGGCACAAGGCAGGCACTAGGACCTGTGTGGAATCCTGGCAGGGCAGGTTTGGAGGCAGCAAGGCACAAGGCAGGCATTAGGACCTGTGTGGAATCCTGGCAGGGCAGGTTTGGAGGCAGCCAGGCACAAGGCAGGCACTAGCACC
Source organism: Charina bottae (assembly GCA_023362775.1). Taxonomy (NCBI): domain Eukaryota; kingdom Metazoa; phylum Chordata; class Lepidosauria; order Squamata; family Charinaidae; genus Charina; species Charina bottae. Next base: position 3,832,734 of record JALMGJ010000045.1, on the reverse strand, counting down.
TGCGCGGAATCCTGGCAGGGCAGGTTTGGAGGCAGCAAGGCACAAGGCAGGCATTAGGACCTGTGTGGAATCCTGGCAGGGCAGGTTTGGAGGCAGCCAGGCACAAGGCAGGCACTGGGACCTGCGTGGAATCACAGCAGGTTTGGAGGCAGCCAGGCACAAGGCAGGCTCTAGGACCTGCGCGGAATCACAGCAGGTTTGGAGGCAGCGAGGCACAAGGCAGGCACTAGGACCTGCGTGGAATCCTGGCAGGGCAGGTTTGGAGGCAGCCAGGCACAAGGCAGGCACTAGGACCTGCGCGGAATCACAGCAGGTTTGGAGGCAGCAAGGCACAAGGCAGGCACTAGGACCTGCGCGGAATCCTGGCAGGGCAGGTTTGGAGGCAGCAAGGCACAAGGCAGGCACTAGGACCTGTGCGGAATCACAGCAGGTTTGGAGGCAGCCAGGCGCAAGGCAGGCACTAGGACCTGCGCGGAATCACAGCAGGTTTGGAGGCAGCCAGACACAAGGCAGGAACCAGGACCTGCACAGAATCCTGGCAGGGCACGTTTGGAGGCAGCAAGGCACAAGGCAGGCACTAGGACCTGCGTGGAATCACAGCAGGTTTGGAGGCAGCAAGGCACAAGGCAGGCACTAGGACCTGCACGGAATCCTGGCAGGTTTGGAGGCAGCAAGGCACAAGGCAGGCACTAGGACCTGTGTGGAATCACAGCAGGTTTGGAGGCAGCAGGGCACAAGGCAGGCACTAGGACCTGCACGGAATCCTGGCAGGGCAGCTTTGGAGGCAGCAAGGCACAAGGCAGGCACTAGGACCTGCGTGGAATCACAGCAGGTTTGGAGGCAGCAAGGCACAAGGCAGGCACTAGGACCTGCACGGAATCCTGGCAGGTTTGGAGGCAGCAAGGCACAAGGCAGGCACTAGGACCTGTGTGGAATCACAGCAGGTTTGGAGGCAGCAGGGCACAAGGCAGGCACTAGGACCTGCACGGAATCCTGGCAGGGCAGCTTTGGAGGCAGCAAGGCACAAGGCAGGCACTAGGACCTGCGTGGAATCACAGCAGGTTTGGAGGCAGCAGGGCACAAGGCAGGCACTAGGACCTGCACGGAATCCTGGCAGGGCAGCTTTGGAGGCAGCAAGGCAAAAGGCAGGCACTAGGACCTGTGTGGAATCACAGCAGGTTTGGAGGCAGCCAGGCGCAAGGCAGGCACTAGGACCTGAGCGGAATCCTGGCAGGGCAGCTTTGGAGGCAGCAAGGCAAAAGGCAGGCACTAGGACCTGTGTGGAGTCACAGCAGGTTTGGAGGCAGCAGGGCACAGGGCAGGCACTAGGACCTGAGCGGAATCCTGGCAGGGCAGCTTTGGAGGCAGCAAGGCACAAGGCAGGCACTAGGACCTGCACGGAATCCTGTCAGGGCAGGTTTGGAGGCAGCAAGGCACAAGGCAGGCACTAGGACCTGCACGGAATCCTGGCAGGGCAGCTTTGGAGGCAGCAAGGCAAAAGGCAGGCACTAGGACCTGTGTGGAATCCTGGCAGGGCAGCTTTGGAGGCAGCAGGGCACAAGGCAGGCACTAGGACCTGCGCGGAATCACAGCAGGTTTGGAGGCAGCAAGGCGCAAGGCAGGCACTGGGACCTGTGTGGAATCCTGGCAGGGCAGGCTTGGAGGCAGCAGGACACAAGGCAGGCACTAGGACCTGTGTGGAATCCTGGCAGGGCAGGTTTGGAGGCAGCAAGGCACAAGGCAGGCATTAGGACCTGTGTGGAATCCTGGCAGGGCAGGTTTGGAGGCAGCCAGGCACAAGGCAGGCACTAGCACCTGCGCGGAATCCTGGCAGGGCAGGTTTGGAGGCAGCAAGGCACAAGGCAGGCATTAGGACCTGTGTGGAATCCTGGCAGGGCAGGTTTGGAGGCAGCCAGGCACAAGGCAGGCACTAGGACCTGCGCGGAATCACAGCAGGCTTGGAGGCAGCAAGGCACAAGGCAGGCACTAGGACCTGCGCGGAATCCTGGCAGGGCAGGTTTGGAGGCAGCAAGGCACAAGGCAGGCACTAGGACCTGTGCGGAATCACAGCAGGTTTGGAGGCAGCCAGGCACAAGGCAGGCACTAGGACCTGCGCGGAATCCGGGCAGGGCAGGTTTGGAGGCAGCCAGACACAAGGCAGGAACCAGGACCTGCACAGAATCCTGGCAGGGCACGTTTGGAGGCAGCAAGGCACAAGGCAGGCACTAGGACCTGTGTGGAATCCTGGCAGGGCAGGTTTGGAGGCAGCAGGGCACAAGGCAGGCACTAGGACCTGCGCGGAATCACAGCAGGTTTGGAGGCAGCCAGGCACAAGGCAGGCACTAGCACCTGCGCGGAATCCTGGCAGGGCAGCTTTGGAGGCAGCAAGGCACAAGGCAGGCACTAGGACCTGTGCGGAATCACAGCAGGTTTGGAGGCAGCCAGGCACAAGGCAGGCACTAGGACCTGCGCGGAATCCTGGCAGGGCAGCTTTGGAGGCAGCAAGGCACAAGGCAGGCACTAGGACCTGCGTGGAATCACAGCAGGTTTGGAGGCAGCAGGGCACAAGGCAGGCACTAGGACCTGCACGGAATCCTGGCAGGGCAGCTTTGGAGGCAGCAAGGCACAAGGCAGGCACTAGGACCTGCGTGGAATCACAGCAGGTTTGGAGGCAGCAAGGCACAAGGCAGGCACTAGGACCTGCACGGAATCCTGGCAGGTTTGCAGGCAGCAAGGCACAAGGCAGGCACTAGGACCTGTGTGGAATCACAGCAGGTTTGGAGGCAGCAGGGCACAAGGCAGGCACTAGGACCTGCACGGAATCCTGGCAGGGCAGCTTTGGAGGCAGCAAGGCACAAGGCAGGCACTAGGACCTGCGTGGAATCACAGCAGGTTTGGAGGCAGCAGGGCACAAGGCAGGCACTAGGACCTGCACGGAATCCTGGCAGGGCAGCTTTGGAGGCAGCAAGGCACAAGGCAGGCACTAGGACCTGCGTGGAATCACAGCAGGTTTGGAGGCAGCAAGGCACAAGGCAGGCACTAGGACCTGCACGGAATCCTGGCAGGTTTGGAGGCAGCAAGGCACAAGGCAGGCACTAGGACCTGTGTGGAATCACAGCAGGTTTGGAGGCAGCGGGGCACAAGGCAGGCACTAGGACCTGCGCGGAATCACAGCAGGTTTGGAGGCAGCCAGGCACAAGGCAGGCACTAGGACCTGCGCGGAATCCTGGCAGGGCAGCTTTGGAGGCAGCAAGGCACAAGGCAGGCACTAGGACCTGTGCGGAATCACAGCAGGTTTGGAGGCAGCCAGGCACAAGGCAGGCACTAGGACCTGTGCGGAATCCTGGCAGGGCAGCTTTGGAGGCAGCAAGGCACAAGGCAGGCACTAGGACCTGCGTGGAATCACAGCAGGTTTGGAGGCAGCAGGGCACAAGGCAGGCACTAGGACCTGCACGGAATCCTGGCAGGGCAGCTTTGGAGGCAGCAAGGCACAAGGCAGGCACTAGGACCTGCGTGGAATCACAGCAGGTTTGGAGGCAGCAAGTCACAAGGCAGGCACTAGGACCTGCACGGAATCCTGGCAGGTTTGGAGGCAGCAAGGCACAAGGCAGGCACTAGGACCTGTGTGGAATCACAGCAGGTTTGGAGGCAGCAGGGCACAAGGCAGGCACTAGGACCTGCACGGAATCCTGGCAGGGCAGCTTTGGAGGCAGCAAGGCACAAGGCAGGCACTAGGACCTGCGTGGAATCACAGCAGGTTTGGAGGCAGCAGGGCACAAGGCAGGCACTAGGACCTGCACGGAATCCTGGCAGGGCAGCTTTGGAGGCAGCAAGGCACAAGGCAGGCACTAGGACCTGCGTGGAATCACAGCAGGTTTGGAGGCAGCAAGGCACAAGGCAGGCACTAGGACCTGCACGGAATCCTGGCAGGTTTGGAGGCAGCAAGGCACAAGGCAGGCACTAGGACCTGTGTGGAATCACAACAGGTTTGGAGGCAGCAGGGCACAAGGCAGGCACTAGGACCTGCACGGAATCCTGGCAGGGCAGCTTTGGAGGCAGCAAGGCACAAGGCAGGCACTAGGACCTGCGTGGAATCACAGCAGGTTTGGAGGCAGCAAGGCACAAGGCAGGCACTAGGACCTGCATGGAATCCTGGCAGGGCAGCTTTGGAGGCAGCAAGGCACAAGGCAGGCACTAGGACCTGCGTGGAATCACAGCAGGTTTGGAGGCAGCAAGGCACAAGGCAGGCACTAGGACCTGCACGGAATCCTGGCAGGTTTGGAGGCAGCAAGGCACAAGGCAGGCACTAGGACCTGTGTGGAATCCTGGCAGGGCAGGTTTGGAGGCAGCAAGGCACAAGGCAGGCACCAGGACCTGTGTGGAATCCTGGCAGGGCAGGTTTGGAGGCAGCAGCAGTCGTGACACACCCAGACACTGCAGCCGACACACTAACGTGTCCCGACACACAGTTTGGAAAGCTCTGCACTAAGGTGTCCGGACACACAGTTTGGAAAGCTCTGCTCCAGATGCTGATCGGGACTTCTACCGCATCTCCCACCGGGCCCTGGGTCTAGATGATCAGCTGGTTACAAGGCCATGTGGTGTGGCATTTTTTAAAAACTCCCCCCCCCCCCCCATGTTTATATTCTGTAAGGCAAGAAGAAACAAGAATACAAGATAACAGCCCAGAATAATATATCTCAGCATTCAATCACAGGTTACATACAACACTAATTATCAATAAAAGTGATTATTATTAGCATAACTTATATAATCTTTCCAGATCCGATAAAAATGTGATTCTTCCCTCCGAGAAGTCAGTATTCAAATTTGATCAGTCACTTTTTCCATAAGAGCAATTGACCATACAGTACTTTAGCACGCCAATTATTCCATGATAGGTTACTTAGAAATTTCCAGTTTTGGGCAACTCTTAATTTTGCAGCCAGGAGTAAGAATACAATAAGCTCCTTTTCATTTCGTTTAGAGCAGTGTTTCTCACCCTTGGCCGCTTGAAGATGTGTGGACTTCAACTCCCAGAATTCCGCAGCCAGCATGGGATTCTGGGAGTTGAAGTCCACACATCTTCAAGCGGCCAAGGGTGAGAAACACTGGTTTAGAGTTATCTCCCTCAAAAATGTGTAATGATCTCAACTCCGGAAACACTCTACTTTCTGTTCAGTTATTATTCTAGCTTTGAATATTGTCTTCCATTAAGGCAGGGCTTTCCAAACTGTGTGTCGCAACACAGTACTGTGTCGCCTGGGGGCCCCAGGTGTGTCGCGTGACAACCTGGAAGCGCTGATGGTGCACCGCCGCCACTGTGTGTGGCAGCGCGTGCAGCAGCGGCAGGCCATCAGCGCTTCCGGGTTGTCGCGCAACAACCAGGCTGCTGCCGCCACTGCCACCACATCACACAAAAACCCAAAAGCGCGGCGGCGGCTGAAAGCTGGAAGCACCACCGCCGGCACTTCCAGGGTTTTGTGTGCTGGCCATTGGTGTGTCACCAACGGCAAAAGTTTGGAAAGCCCTGCAATAAGGCGTGGCCTTTTCACAAGTCCGCCACATATTGTATGGCATGTTAATGATACCTCATCTGCCCCGACGGGCACAGGCCGGATGCCCATTCTGGATCCAGGGTGCCTCTGCCTACCTGGGATCCGAATGCTGCAGGCCACACCAATCCTGTCACTTTGCCGCCACCGGATGTGGCCCTTGATTCAGAAGGCTCGGAAGGCGACCCTGTGGCCAGCATTGAGACCTCCTGGCCAAGATGGTCCTTCCTTCCCCCAGGCTGGGAGGTCAGTATCAGCCACTGGGGACCCACAGCGGGAGGCCAGCAATAGGCTACATCCTCCCTGTGGGCTCCCGTGGACGCTCTATGCCACACCAGAGCCATTGCAGGTCCGAGCTGCGACTGAAATTTCCTCAGAAGCGGGTTAGGACTGGATTTCCATCGACATTCAGCCGTCTTGCAACAGGGCGTTGACTAATCTCTTTTGCCCATTCCGAACAGGATCCAAACTCCCCTTGAAGCTTTCCTTGTGATCTTCCTCCTAGATCAGAGCTTTCCAAACTGTGTGTTGGGACACGTTAGTGTGTCGGCTGCAGTGTCTGGGTGTGCCGTGGCTGCTGCTGCCTCCGAGCCCTGCCAGGATTCCGCACAGGTCCTAGTGCCTGCCTTGTGCCTTGCTGCCTCCAAACCTGCTGTGATTCCGCGCAGGTCCTAGTGCCTGCCTTGTGCCTTGCTGCCTCCAAACCTGCTGTGATTCCGCGCAGGTCCTAGTGCCTGCCTTGTGCCTTGCTGCCTCCAAACCTGCTGTGATTCCGCGCAGGTCCTAGTGCCTGCCTTGTGCCTGGCTGCCTCCAAACCTGCCCTGCCAGGATTCCACACATGTCCTAGTGCCTGCCTTGTGCCCTGCTGTAAGAGTGTGTCGCAAAATGATGCATGTCTAAAAAGTGTGTCACCAACATGAAAAGTTTGGAAAGCTCTGTATTAAACATTTCCACCTGGGAAGACCCCCTTCTCCCTACTGTTTAACCAGAAGGAGGGCAGGAAGTGCTGCTGTTGTGTGTAGAAAGCACGGCAGCGTTCATTTAGGGCAGAGCTTTCCAAACTCTGTCGGGACACTGTGTTGGCTGCAGTGTCTGGGTGTATTGTGCCTGGCTGCCTCCAAACCTGCCCTGCCAGGATTCCACGCAGGTCCTAGTGCCTGCCTTGTGCCCTGCTGTAAGAGTGTGTCGCAAAATGACGCATGTCTAAAAAGTGTGTCACCAGCATGAAAAGTTTGGAAAGCTCCGTCCTAGATTTTCAGGGGAGACCCTTTCTTGAGAATTCTCCTTCTTTTGCATGATACACACACTGACAGATTCGCTCTGCAACTTCCTTTCTCAAAGCCAGATAGACGTTTCAACCCCCAAGGGCTTCAGGCAGCTTCCCCAGCTTCCTCCAAGGGGCCGGAGTTTAACTCCTACGATGTCCAGCAGAAAGGCCAATGGCACTTCAGGCAGGAGGTGTGAGCCTTCCCGAGTGGACCAGACAGGAAACACGACCAGATGAGCTAATTCTACTTTATTGTAAGGCTACATTACTGGAATCTTGCAAGTCTGAAAGTACAATTCTCCCCGTCTCCTTTACAGCCTGATAAGTTATGGCGGATCCTTTCTGAGCTTCTTTCTCTTTCCGTTATGCATCTGTGGGCTGTGCCCTCTCTTATCTGACAGTCCCTTCGGGTTAGGGTTAGGGGGCTTAAGGTTTGCTGGGGTTTGCTGTGTTCTGGAAACCCATGACCTGGCTGTGCACACTGGGTGAGCCAGGCCAGGCTGTCACGGTTCAGGTGCAGGGGAGACATGAGAGCAGTCCTTGAAGGCCTGTCTCAGGGAACAGGTGGGGTTCATTCTCCATAGGGCCCAAGGGTGGGACAAGAATCAACAGTTAGAAGCTGGGGAATCCTGGGAGTTGGAGTCCACCCATCTTCAAGCGCCCAAGGTTGACAAACATTGGTAGAGAGGATGCGAAGCTCCGGTTGGAAAGTCGGCATCTTGGGGTTTGCGGGCTTCGTTTTCTTCTTGCAAAGGTTTCATCCCCGAACGAAGCACCCGGTTCGGTAATGAAACGTTTGCAAGCCAGGCAAGATCAGCGAGCGCCAACGTCTGAACGCCAGGCGTTTGCCCGGATTCACTAAACTCCGCCCCCAGGCTGGCAGGGCTCCGCCCCAATTCCTCGTGTGTCCCCCCCCTTCCCCCCGGGCTCGCCGCTTGACCGTTCGGGCGGACGACGAAGGTCCGTGGCAAAAGAAGCGGCTGCGGGGCGCCCTCGCGCCACGCCCTGCTCTTTCGGGGCCCCCTCGCGCCCCGTTTCCTTCCTTTCCGGGTGATGCACCCCACGCAGCACCCACCCCGCGGGGCCCATCCGGAGGAACCTGCTCTCGGCGGGGTTCCCCGGCGCGCCCACCCCCGCACGCCCGGCTCGCGCGGGACTCCGTGCACCGAGGCGGGCGGCGGGGTTGGCATTCGCTCCGGCGCCTCGGTGGAGCGCCCCCGCCTCGAAGAGGGCCGCCCCTTTTAGGGCCGCCCCCCCGCCGGCTGCCCTGGGAAGCGGAGGCGGCCCCGAGCTGCCCCCGGCGACGCTTTTGGGCACCGCCGCTCCTGCCTCCGCCTCCTCCGCCTCCGCCAAGCATGCTCAATCGCCCGCCGGGGGCCTCCATTGCGCAGGCAGAGAGGCGCTGAGCCCGCGGAGGGAGGCAGGAAGCCAGGCAGGCGGCCGGAGCTGGACCCTGCGCCGCGCTCGGCTCGGCTCGGCTCGGCTCGCTGCGGAGGCGGCGGGGAAGGTCCCGGCAGCTCCGGGGCGAGCGGAAGCCGCAGTTCCCGTTTGGGCCGCCGGTGCCGCGGCGGCCCGCGAAAAGGCGCCGAGTCCGGCCCGGCCGGGGCGCAGCAGGGCACCGGTCCTCGGGCCCGCGGCATGCCCTGAGCGGGAAGGATCCTCGCCGCGCCCCATGCGGCCCCGGGGGCCAGCCGGCGGGCGCTCGCGGGGTCCTCGGCCCGCCGGCCTGTGTTGAGGCAGCCGCCGCACTCCGCTGCCCGCGCCACGGCTCGCCCGCTGCCCGGCCCGCCCGGCGCTCGGATGGCGGCGGCGGGCACGGCGGGCTGCGGGGCGGCCCCTCCGGCCCCGCTCTGGTACCACAAGGACCTCAGCCGGGCGGCGGCCGAAGAGCTGCTGGCGCGGGCCGGGCGGGACGGCAGCTTCTTGGTGCGCGACAGCGAGAGCGTGGCCGGAGCCTTCGCCCTCTGCGTGCTGTGAGTGAGCCGCACCGCGGGGGGGCGCCGGGTCGGGGGCTGGCCGCGGGGGGGGAGCGGGGGCCGCGAGCGCCGCGGGGTCGCGCCTTCCTGCGCCGCGGGCCGCACGCCCCTGACTTCGCGCGCGCCCCTTTTCTGCGCCCCCCGAGCGCAGCGGGGAGTCCGGGGGGCGCCACGCGGGGGGAGGCCGTCCGAAGCGCCCTGCCGGGGCCGCGGACGAGCAGGGTCTGCCGAAAGCTGCAAACGCTTGGAGCGCTTTTCAGCCCGGCGCTTCGCGTTCCGAGGTGACCTTTCCGCCCCGCGATCTGGGACGAGCGTTTCCGCTGGAAAACCAAAAGCCCCCGGGCCGGGGCTGCAGAGCTCCGGGCGACCCCGCGGATTTTTAGGAAACAGCCTTTTGGTTTTAACTTTGAGGCAAACCAAAGGAAAAAAAATCGCTGGTGGTAGTTTGAGGAAGTTTTTTTTGGCCAGATTACGTGCCGGGAATTAAAGTCCAAAAATGTTGCAGACTGAGGCCACATCTCCCTGAGCAAAGCCTTTGTCTCCTGGGGCTGAGTGAAGTCAGCCCTTGTGGTCCCAAACCCTAGGTTGTGGGTTGTGGCCTGGTGCGCAGAGCGGGCCCCGGGCATCTTAAATCTCCGGATCCTGGCTAACAAGTCGGGGCTTCCCGTCGTGGGAACCCAGCGTGGGTCTTTCTGCAGTGTTGAGGCTCTCCTGACCTCATTTCCTGGGGGCAGTTTTCCTTTGCCAGAGAGGGGGGGCACAGCTCTTGTCTCGGCCACATCTGTGCCACCAACCCGTCACAGCCCCCCTTGGCTTCCTGCCAGGGACAGTGCGGTTCCTGGGGGGGCAGGCTGGCTCTTGCTTTGAAAACCTACCCCTGCCCAGAATAGGTCAGTGGGTGGCTCCCTCTGTTCAGCTGCCAACCTTTCTGGGTCCTCCCTGGATCCCAAGCTGGATAGGACCATCCCACGTTCTGTGGGTGGAAAGTGGCCTGAGAGCAGATAAAATAAAGTGGACAAATTAAACAAATAAAATAATATAAACAGAAATAAATAAATAGAACAATAAATAGAAGTCGTGGAATCAAACCACAGGACTCAAAGCATATAATCCAGGCTAACGGCGGTATTTATTAAACAGTACGCAATAGAAATAAACTAAAAATAATAAAATGGCCCGAGAACAAATAAAATAAAATGGAAGGATACCAAGTGTAATCCGGAGGAGAAACGTTTCTCACTTACTTGCTGCAGGTTTACATAGGAGTCAGGCCTTCAGAGACAATTTTGGTTTAACTTATCACTCCTAAGAGCACAGGGGTCAGCAGCTGGAGCGGATTGTCACATATTTATTGTGTGAGGCTGTGTGTCTCCTTGGAGAAGGCAGAGGAGTCTTGCTTCTGGTGCTGGGTTGGAATTCCAGATAAGCTTTGCAAGAGTGTCTCTCTGTGTGTGTGTGTCTCTCTCTCTCTCTCTCTCACACACGCGCACAGAGGAAAACCCTGCAGGATTTCCGCTGCTGCTGTTGCCTGTGGAGTTAGTAAGCACCCCCTGGCGCCATGAGCATCCTTGGTGTGCTCGTTCCTGTTCCTGCTCTCCGTGCAGCAGATCCTGGGCCCAGCCCCTCCTGCTGGAAGGGGAGGGGTGACAGCTCTGGCAGCAGCTGCCAAGGGGGAAAGGAAAGTGGCTGGAAGGGAATTTTGCATTAGCTGGCTGGATGAAACAGACCATCTGGTCTGGGATCCTTTGCACCTGCTGCGCCTGGCAAGGTGTCCGTTCCTGCATGTCCGGTGCCAAGCCCCATCCTTGCCCCCCCCCCAGCTTTCAAGCGCTGGCGGTGGCTGGAATGGCAGGTGGGTGGGTGGGTGGGCATCGTCTCAACCCCAGAACATCGACCCGTCCCACCCGTTCAGCTAGAGAGGGCTTGCTACGGACCCCATCGCTTAAAGAGTTTCACCTAGCGGGGTCCAGGAAGCGGGCCTTCTCTGCAGTGGCGCCTGCCCTTTGGAATATCTTACCCCCGGAGCTGAGGCTGATTTCCTCGCTCCCAGCCTTCCGGAAAGGCTTAAAGACCTGGTTCTGCCATCTTGCCTGGGAGGGAAACGCCAACAGTTCCTCTTGGGGATGGCTAGCCCCTTGAAGCCTCCCAGTGACTTATTTTAACATTCTTTCCTTGGAATTCATATTTTGTATTGATGTAATTTTATAGATTTTTAATTCACTATTTTGCTGTGCACCGCCCAGGGTCCCCGTTGGGGAGATGGGCGGTAATATAAATTTAATAAAATAAATAAATAAATAAACAGGTGGAGAGAAGAGGGGGCAGTGCCAGGTCTGGTGTTAGCTAGAGTTTTTCCTTGCTCTGCAACTCTTTTTCTCCCTCTGACTGGGCACATCATGTTCCGTCTGTGTGGCGGATGAAAAGGCCGCTGGACGTTGGCAACCCTGCCGAGCCGGTCAAGAGATTGTGGACCACGGACCCCACAGTTCAACCCTGAGCTACAAATATTCTCTGTTATAGGAATGCAGAAATGGAGTTAAACAGGATCTGTGTGCTGTGTGAACCGGGCCAGTTTGACTTCCTGGGCCTGAAAAGACGCCCCCCCCTCACCCTGCAAACACCTTCCTTTCCTTGGCTTCTGTGGCTTCCATGCTCCAAAGCAGTGTTTCTCAACCTCAACTTCAACTCCCAGAATTCCCCAGCCAGCCTTGCCTCTGCAGGGCGCAAGAGCAGACCTGCACAATAGACTCATACTGGCTGCGTTGGCAAGATGTGCCCGGGTAAAGTTAACTGACTCATGGCGGACTCAGTTAACCCAATTTCCTAGGTTGGCAGATCCATAAGCGAATCCCTTTCGTTGCACCACAGCACCTTAAACTAAAACACAGTCGATTCGTGTGTGGCTCGAGAGTGCAGCGTGAGCCCTGCTGTTTTCTGCACAAGCTTGGGCTGAGCGAGCGAAAGAATTTTGCCCCCCTCCCAGATTCTCCCGTTTTATTTATTTATTTATTTATTTATTAGATTTTCATCTCGTAATCAGTTCGACCCTGGGCAGCTTGTGCAATAGAGACCGCAGTTTCAGACATCCCAGGGCCCTAAACAAGATATGCCATTTCTCAGTCCACATTTGTTGCCAGGAATAATCAGGGATTAAAATGAGGTACAGGCAGTCCTCACTTAACGACCATTCATTTAGCGATGGTTTGGACTTATGACGGTGCTGAAAAACAGACTTGCGACCAGTCCTCACACTTACAACCTTCACAGTGTCCCCATGGTCATGATCACCTTTTTCTACCTTCTCGGCCGGCTTCTGGCCAGCAAAATCAATGGGGAACCGTGTGATTCACTTAGCGACCATGTGGCACGCTTAATGACCGCAGTGATTCACTTAAGAACCTCCACTTTAAAGGTCATAAAATCGGGCCGGATCAAGTTAATGACTGTTTCACTTAGCAACAAAAATTCTGGTCCCAATTGTGGCCGTTAAGCGAGGACTACCTGTAATGGAGGACTTTTCAAATGGCCGGTAGGTGCCAGAATGAGGGAAGCCTGTTGGTCCTCTGACCAGTTGTGCTGCTTATTAAAAAAAATACCCCGTGCTAAAGTGCATTTGGCTAGCAAATGAACAGTCAGATCAATCCCCTACAAATACAAAATTAGTTTCTCTCTTTCTGCCGACCCTAAAGGCCGTGACGTAAGCCTTGTTTATTCCAACCTGGACTTTGTCCTTAGCGAGTATCCTAGTTTGCAGCCTTTGTTACTGTGCCTATTTGTATATATACAAAAAAACGGACGTGTTTCTTAAAAAGTTGGACCGTGCGTCACCTGGGCTGGTAGCGCACAACGGTTCTTTGAGTCCAGAGCTGAAAATCTTTCGCCTGTAATTTTTTTTATTGTGGTTGTTAGTAATCTTGAACAGACAACTGTTGTGTTCATTTTTTATCTCGCTTTCTTTCCCAGGAGACAATGTTGTTTTAACTAACATGTTGGCAGAGAGAGTTATATTTAGGGTAGTTTTATATGGTCTTTTTTTAAAGGACTTTTTGTTTGAGTTAAAAGTAGTGGACATGAAGGTAGGAATTCTTCTTTGAGCAGAGTAAAACCCTTTCTCAGCTTTTTAGCCAGATGGCAATTTCCTTGCTATTTGTTCCGGGGGGGGGGGGGGGTGTTATTTAGAGGTGCACTGCTACTGAACATGGAGGTTCCGTAAAGCTATTGGCAGATGGATGTTAGCAAGATCTCCATGATCTTGCATGCTTAAAGACCGTACTGGTATAGAAATTGATGGGGAAAAGAGAAGGATATTTAGGAGTTTGAAAAAGACAATCCTGTACTTTCTCAGATGTCTCAAAAGAAATGAAGTTATTGTAGGCATGGTAGGAAGGAAGGTATGGCAGTTTTTGAGACCCAAAAATCCAGGGAGTCTGGTCGCAGCTTTTCAACCTAACAAACTTTATTAAAAGGCATCACGACAGCTGATGCCTTTTAATAAAGTTTGTTAGGTTGAAAAGCTGCAACCAGACTCCCCCAATTTTAAGTTACACACAGTCCTCGTTTAGCAACTGTTCACAATTACGACGGTGATGAAAAACTAATTTTGCGACCAGTCCTCGCTTTTATGACCTTCTCAGGTCTGTAAAGCAAAGGAAAGCTGAAGTCAGATCGTAAGTGCAGTCGCGGTTTCACTTGGCAACTGCTTCACTTAACGGCCAAGTGGCCGGTCCCAGTTGTGGTCACTAAATGAGGACTCCCTGTATGTAAAGGTAATGCTGCTTCATATGTTCACAGCAGCGCATTGCTGAAGCCAAAGAGTGGTATAATGGGCGGGGGGGGGGAAGATTGATGCTTTTGGGGAGCAGAATTTTGGGATTTCTGTAGGTGAAGTTGCAGGTGGGTGAGGCGACAACTCGGCTTTCGAGTCCTCTTGTGCCTTGCGACAGCTCAGCGCAGAAAGATTTGGTGAAGCAGGGAAGACACCCCACTTCCTTTTGCTTTGTTGCGGCGCTCCTTTGCGAGAGAGTTTCTCTGTCTTCCGTGGGTGTGAGCCTTCCCAGGTAGACCAGACAGGAAACACGACCAGCTGAGCTAATTCTGCTTTATTGTAAGGCTACATTAACAGAATCTTGCAAGTCTGAAAGTACAATTCTCCCTCTGTCTCCTTTGCAGCGTGAGAAATTAGGGAGGGTCCCTTCTGAGCCTCTTTCTCCATCCATTATGCAGCTGTGGGCTATGCCATCTCTTATCTGATCGATTCCTGGGCAGCGTCTCTCTCATATACCATTACAGCGGGTGTCAGGAGTTCTTCTGTCGAGCCAGACCTTTAAAAGCGCAAAAGCGAGCTGGACAGTTTGGCAGAAGTTTCCTACCCTGAAAACGTTATGATAAGAAGCTGATGTCGTTTGTGGTATTTGTGGTTCAGGATGGAGCTTTTCACCAACCCCTTTTCACGTCCCACCGTGGATGTGTTTAACACCTGCTTTTTCTTGGGGAGGGGGGCTCTTTTGTTGTTGTTCAGTCGTTTAGTCGTGTCCGACTCTTCGTGACCTCATGGACCATAGCATGCCAGGCCTTCCTGTCCTCCACTGTCTCTCGGAGTTTACTCAAATGCATGTTCGTTACATCGGTGATGCTATCTAACCATCTCATCCTCTGCCGTCCCCTTCTCCTTTTGCCCTCAGTCTTTCCCAGCATCAGGGTCTTTTCCAGGGAGTCCTCTCTTCTCATTAGGTGGCCAAAGTATTTGAGCTTCAGCTTCAGCATCTGTCCTTCCAATGAGCAGTCAGGGTTGATTTCCTTTAGGATTGACTGATCTGACCTCCTTGCAGTCCAAGGGACTCTCAAGAGTCTTCTCCAGCACCACAGTTCGAAAGCATCAATTCTTCGGCGCTCAGCCTTCCTTATGGTCCAACTCTCACAGCCATACATTACTACTGGGAAAACCATAGCTTTAACTATACGGACCTTTGTCGGCAAGGTGATGTCTCTGCTTTTTAATATGCTGTCTAGGTTTGCCATAGCTTTCCTCCCAAGGAGCAAGCGTCTTTTAATTTCATGTCTGCAGTCACCGTCTGCGGTGATCTTGAAGCCCAAGAAATAAAATCTGTCACTGCTTCCATTTCTTCCCCTTCTATTTGCCAGGAAGTGATGGGGCCAGAGGGGGGCTCTGCTGAAGGACAAAGTGGCTCTGCAGTAGAGGCAGCCCCCTCCCCATATTTCAGTCCCAATGCTTTTTACGTAGGCCTTTAAGAGAGTTTTTTCTGCTGATGGTGTCTTTTTTTTTAAGGTTTCCTTTTTTGTTTTGCAAAGTTTCCCAACAGACAGTACAGGTAGTCCTCACTTAACAA
Source organism: Charina bottae (assembly GCA_023362775.1). NCBI lineage: Eukaryota > Metazoa > Chordata > Lepidosauria > Squamata > Charinaidae > Charina > Charina bottae. The sequence continues at coordinate 3,817,588 of JALMGJ010000045.1, read as the reverse complement.
CCATTTGTTTGGGGACAGTTCGGACTTACAACAGTGTTGAAAAAACCAACTTGCAACCGGTCCTCGCTCTTACAACCATCACGGCATCCCTTAGTCATGTGAACACAATTTAGGTGCTTAGCAACAGGTTCACATTTATGACCATCACAGTGTCACATGGTCATGTGATTGCCATTTTCGACCTTCCTGGCCGGCTTCTGGCAAGCAAAATCAATGGGGAACCACGTGATTTGCTTAACGACCACATGGTTCGCTTAACACCTGTGGTGATTCGCTTAATGAGTGCTGCAAAAATGTCGTACAATTGGGTCAAATTCACTTAACGACTGCTTTGTTTAGCAACCAAAATTCTGGTCTCAATTATGGTCGTTAAGCGAGGACTACCTGTATTATCAATTTATGAATAAATCGTAAATATTAGAAATATAGGGCGAGCACATTGGGGAGAGTCTATTCTGGGCAATGAGTGTGGGGCGGCAGATGGTAAGTGTTTTAAATGGGGCTGTCTGAGGAAGTCTCTCCTCCCTGCAGGCCCCCCACCCACTAGGAATTTCTTCTCTTCAAGCCGGACGTTTCCTTTGCTCTCGCTGGCTTGCAAGGGAAGAGGAAGTGCTCTGGGGAGACGTTCGTTTTCCAGGGTCAAGAGGGAGATTGGATTTGCGATGCAACGCAGCCAGACCTTTCGGGCAGTGGACATCTGGCCTAGCTGCCCCTTCCTTGTTGTCCCCAGAAGCCCCTGCAGTGCATTTTAGGGGGAGGCAAAGCACCTGGCAGAGCTTCATCTGCACCCCTAAGTTTGACAGAGCAAAATGGCGATCAAGAACATGCCCAGCTCTTTCCATGTAAGCTGGGGTGTCAGTTTCAACCCCGATTGCTAAATAAAACGAACTTTCTCAGGGTCAGGCGGACTCTGGAGCTCCCCGGCCAGAACAGGTGCTTCACAGAACACGCCGTGCCCAGATAAATAAACCACGTTACGGCTGCGTGCCGGCCTGGTTCGCACCGCTTGAGAAGGCTCCGGCAGGCTTCCCAGCACGCAGGGCTGTCCCCAAGCAAGCCCACTCCATCCTGGTCCGGCGTGGGAGGTGCCCCATTTTAGGAAGACTCGGGGGTGGGGGCAGGATGTGTGTCCCGTTGCCGTTTGTGCCTGCTTCGAGTTTGAGGTTCTGCCAGGGTTGTCCAGCCCTGGACAACCGAACGCCAACTGGTCCAGGCCCGTTCTATTTAAAACACCCATTTAGTGGCAGGAGATAAATGCCAGCTTACTGCAGAGGGGTATAATTATAGCGCCAGCTTTAGCTTCCTCTGGATTTTCAGGGCTTCTCTGCAAATTGGCCTGAAAAAAATATGTTTTCCAGCCCTGAGCCGGCCTCCCTTGGAAACATCAAACTGCTTCTGGTAGAAGTCGGCAGAGGGGGCGGGGGGGGGGGGAAGAGATTTGGTCAAGAAGGGCAGAAAGATTGGAATTCTGCCCGCGCCGCCTTTAATTCCTTATTGCCTGCCTTGCTGGGCACGTATGGGTTTTTTCTGGACTTCTGAGCAAGCCTGGGAATGTTGCAGGAACACACTGAGGTTGCCAGCCCCAAGGCAGCACGAGGGAGGTCCACTCCACTCTGCTCCCGAATGTTTTTTCCGGTCTGTCCTTGCGTGGGGGGAGGGGCTGGCGGGAAAGAGGCACTGAAGTCTCTTTAGCCCCCTTCCTCAACCTAGATGGGTTGGACGGTCATCCCTGCCACCCCCGGCATCTGCTGGATGAGAAGGATGGGCTTTGCAGTCCAGGACATCCCAAGGCGTCAGGAGCCCTGAGTTCCCGGCCGAGCTTCTGTTTTGCTTCCTGCCACAGCCGCTCGCCTGCCTGCCCTTCCGGGTGTGGACCCGCTCCGCCCCGGCCGGGGCAGCCAACCCAGCTGTTTCCCTCTTGCCTCCCGCCTGCTAGCTGTTCTGGAGACCTTGGCCCTTGGAAGGACCTTCATGCCCAACAGCAGAAGCAGCTGGTCTGTTTCTGAGCTGCTGGAATCTCACCCACGCCTCTCCCAACAGCAGCCTCCTGAGCTCCAGGATGGGGCAGGCCCAGGCAAGTCCCTTCTCTGTCCCGTGGGTCTGGCAGAGCTCCTTTGGCGTTTGGGTAGCCCAGATTTGAGAGGGAGGAGACTGCCCCATAGTTCTGTGCCTGAAGAGGGACTAGAACCCCGGTTTCCTCTTGTCCCTCTCTCGGAAAAGGAGGCCCATCCAAAGATCTAGATCAGGGTTTCTCAGCTTCAGCAACTTTAAGCCGTGTGGACTTCAACTCCCAGATTCCCCCAGCCATCATGGCTGGCTGGGGAATTCTGAGAGTTGAAGTCCACACAACTTAAAGTTACTGAGGTTGAGAAACACTGATCTAGAAGCCAGTCAGGTCTGGGATCAGTATCTGCAAAGATTCCTAGGAAGCACCATAAAACCATTTGAGGTGTCTTGAAAACAGTATAGTATGACTAGAAATCAGCATGGATTTGCCAATAGCAAGTCTTAGCCTAATTTTAGTTGATTGGGGGGGACTTTTTTTGGTAGATCGTGGGGATTTCAGCAGTGTATTGGACAAACAATTCCATGGCAACTTGCTAAATGCCAGGACAATTGTGAATACATAGCTAGCTAAAAAATCATACTCGAGGAGGGCTTGTTAGCGATTCCTCATGAAGATGTATTGAGTACGGGGCAATACGGCTCAGTGCAGGACCCTCTATTCTTCAGTGTTTTATTCATGACTTGGATGAAGACATAGCGAGGATATTTTATCACGTTGCAGATGACCTAAGGGTGGGATAGCTAGATGATCCTCTAAATCAGCGGTCCCGAACCTTTCTGGCACCAGGAAAGGGACCGGTCGTGGAGGAAAATTTTTCCATGGACCGGGGGGGCGGGGTTTGCAGGCGGGAGCCAATCACACACACTTGGGGGGCGGGGTTTGCAGGCGGGAGCCAATTGCACACACTGGGGGCGGGGAAATCACGCACACCGCGGGGTGGAGTTTGCAGGAGGGAGCCCCGTGGCCCACTTCTTAACAGGCCGCGGCCCACAGGTTGGGGACCCCTGCCCTAAATATCAGAACCAAAGTTCAAAGTGATCTTGATAGGATAAAAAAGTAGGTGGAGAAATAAGAGAATGAAATTTAATAGAGATCTGTGCAAAGTTACATGTTAGGAAAAAATAAGTTAATGCTGGGGTATTGTCAGAGATGTCAGGGGCGTGGTGGCTCAGCGGGTAAGACACCAGGCTTGTCGATCGGAAGATCGCAAGTTCGGAGGTTCGAATCCCTAGCCCTGCGTGCGGAGTGAGCTCCCGCACTCGCCCCAGCTCTTGCCAACCGAGCAATTCGAAAGCATGCAAATGCAAGTAGATGAATAGGTACCACTTCGGTGGGACGGTAACAGCGTTCCGTGCGCGTCATGCCGGCCACATGACCGCGGAAGCGTCTTCGGACAACGCTGACTCTTCGGCTAAGAAACGGAGATGAGCACCGGCCCCTAGAGTCAGACACGACTGCACAACTGTGCGGGGGGAACCTTTACCTTTTTATTGTCAGAGATTGTGGGGAAGATAGGGGAGAAATGGAAGAGTAAGAAGGCGAGTCTATTGGCAGCTTAGCTCATAAACAGCAACTCGGTCTGGGTGGGGAGAAATCTAGGAAGAAACGTTTCAAAGCTCGCTATGAAGGAGGCCAGAAGTCTCCTAGGTTCAGCATTTGCCCAAAACTGGCATTGAAGAAGACTTTCCTGAAATCTTGTGTAATTCTTTCTTCCTTGGTCTTACCTGCTGTGTGGCGTTTAACAGCGTAGAATGGCTTCTCTACCTATGGCTCAGTTGGGGGGCCTTGTGAAATTTTAGTTGATCAGGAGCTGATTATGAGTTAGCAGTTGGACATTGCTCCTTAGGAAGGCAAATCAAATTTCAGCTTTGCCCACAGACATAAAGTTTCCAAATCACAGAAAGTCATTGCTGTGCACACACCCCAATACTGCATCCTGTTTGGGGCATCCCATTTTAAGAAGGGTTCGTTGAAAGTGGAATACAGGTAGTCCTCAACTTACAACCATTAGTTTAGCGAGCATTCAAAGTTATGACAGCGCTGGAAAAAGTGACTTGCGCTGGTCCTCGCACTTACAACCGTCGCAGCATCCCCGCAGTCACATGATCAAAATTCAGGCACTTGGCAAACCGGCATGTATTTACAACGGTTGCAGCGTCCCGGGATCGCCATTTGCGACCTTCCCAAGGGGCTTCCAACAAGGAGTCAATGGGGGAAGCCAGATACGCTTAACGACCATGTGGTTCACTTAACGACAGTGGTGATTTGCTTAACAACCATGGCAAAAAAGGTGGTAAAATCGGGTGTGACTCACTTCATGACCACCTCGCTTAGCGACGGAAGTTCCAGTCCTAATTGTGGACGTAAGTCGAGGACTACCTATAAATGCAAAGAAAGGCAGTCAGAGTAGTCGGGGGGCTGGAAATTCTGCACATGGACGTTGAAGCCATCAAGTGAGGCATGGGGGTGCTTTTTTAGGATCCCAAAGGCCGTACCCCTAAAGAGGAAAGCCAGCAGCTCTTCTCTAGGGCAAGGCATGGGGTAATAGGTTTAAGTGAAAGAACTTAAAGATGTGGCCCTCCGTGTCTTTGAAATTTGAATTCTATCGGTGATTTTTTTTTTCTAACTATAGCTATAGACCAGTGTTTTTCAAACCTGGCAACTTTTAAGAAGTGTGGACTTCTCGGTTTCGTAGTGCTAGTAGTCAGTATTCCGATTTCCCGATCTGCTGCTGGTGGGCCTGATCTGCCTTAGCGCTGCTGTTTTGAGGGTCTTGTACGTTTTAAATGTTTAGAAAGCACCCAGGGAAGGTAGGCCGTTGGGCAGCTTAAGACGGGATGAAGTTCATTTCTGCCAAGGATGGTTACTGGCGAAGTAGCTGCGGCCTCAGGGCCCATCCGGGTAGCGGCTGTGAGGTTTCCCTCTAGCCTGCCGCTGCTCTTGCTGTGGAGAAGCCCTTGGTGGCATCTTGCAATCTGCCATTTGGCACAGAGTGGCGCAGGACCGGCTGGGCGTGTTGCAACCCAGGTCAGCCTGGGGTGGGCTGGGCTGTGCTGCCAGGGACAATGGAGACTGGCAGTCAGGAGGGAGCTGGACGGGAAGGGGGTGCTTGGGCCTGGAAGCCAGCGGGCTGTGGTGACGGGCAGGTCCCCTCCGCTTGGCTGGCTGGTGGTTGGCTTTGCCTGCTGTTCTGCCTTCACCTCGGCAACCGCTTCCTTCCAGAAAGAGCCTGTTCCTTGCCCGCTTTTGTTCCTCTGCAAAGAGGCATCGAGATCTCTCAACCAGAAAAGGCCAGCCAGTTGCACCAGGGACAAAAGTCACTGAGAAAAATGTTCCCGGGGCCTCTTTCAGTTAGTTGAGTCCCAGAAATAAAAAGCTGGCAAGTTCTTCCCCACGGGGGCCCTTTTAGTCGTTCACCCTTCCAGGCCTCGGCAGCCCCAGATCCTCCTGATTTGGCCCCGCGTCCCTGGCACGAAGCCACCCACCGCCCACACCAGAACCGGGACCAAACCAGAGTCACATTCCGTCCGTGTGGATCCTCCCCGCATTGCCCGCCCTTTGGCGAGGGCTCTCTGGGGTTTGGCGAGGCCCTTTGTGAACGCTTGGGGCACGTGTCTGTCTGGCACGTCTGTGCTCGTGCAAGACTGGTCAGCTTGGCCTGGCTCCCCCGGGCGCAGGGAAGATGGCTCCTCCTCTCCTCTCCTCTGCTGCTGTCTAAAGATAGGCTGCCCCCTCTTCCCCCCCCCCCCCACTGAGTCACAGGCTGTGTTGACGCCTGAGGCAACCGTGGCACTGAGCCTCAGGCCAGATGGGGAAACAAGTCACCACCGTGAGCCAGCTATAAATAATCCGGGCTGCAGCAGGAAGAGACGGATTCGCTGGCTTCCCCGGGCAGTAACCCTTTGCAAGGCCGACATGGAGCGGGGGGCATTTAATTGAAGGGGTCTACCCGCTGGCCCCTCAGGAGCTCAAGGTGGCATCTGTAACACTGCCTCTTGCCCCCCAACAACCCGACAGGGTAGGCTGGGCAGAGAGAGTGCGACTGGCCCAAAGTTCTTCAGGGGGCTTCCGTGGCTGAGGGCGGGTCTCCCCGAGTCAGGCAGCTTAAGTATTTCACCCCTCTGGCTGTCGGCCCACAATGCACCCGGCTGCACCTTCCCGCCTGCCCTTCCCTTCCTACTGAGAGAGGGGTCATGCCCTTGAAGGGCACCCTCAGCTGGGATCCGTGTGGCTCTGGTGCATGGGTGAGGCAGCCCTTTGCTCGCTCCCTTCTAAAGGGAGTAAACTCCAGGGAAAAGGCAGTGGCCCCGGGTCTTTTGCGCTGCCGCCTGTCCAAAGTGCTTCTGCAGGTCCTACATGGAGCAGGAGTCGGACTAGATGACCCGAGGGACCTTCTGATTCTGGACGGCCCACGACGACGTTTGAGGGCCCCGGTTCCAGGCGGTGGTGATGGCAGTGGGCGTTTCTCCCCTTTGTTGTAGCAGCAGCCCCCGAAACCAAAATGGCCCTTCGCTCTTTCAGCTCATGAAGGTTGCCCTGTTTATTTTAATCCCTGGACCCAGAGCTGCACGCTGGGCCAGGAGGAATCCCGTGGCTGGAATTTATCAAAAATGCTTTCTTTCCTTTGACCCTGGAGGCAAAATTTGAGGGGGGTTGAGGGAAGCCATCTTCAAAGGCTCTTCTGCCCGAGGGAGGGGACCCTGGGGGCTCCAGGCCTCCCTCAATTGAGGCGGTTAATTGCTTTTCTCCAAGAGGGAGGGATTGTTTGTTAACGGGGCTTCCTGGGGTGGGACTCGGTGGGCAGGGCCTCCCCCTGAGCATGAGTGGAGAAGATGGCTGGAGCGCCTGGGGGGGCTTAAAAATATTGACAGGAGCACCTCAGGGCCTCGCTCTGATCCAGCCATCACCCGTAAAGGACAAGTTGGCCCCAGGAATCACCAGGAGGCGGCTCCCCCTTGCTTTCCCCCCGGGACCCCCTTTGGGGCACACCTCTTCCCTACAGGGGCCTGGCGGTGTGCACGGGTGTGCTAAATCCAGGCCTTGCCCCCCCAGTCACCCTGGGAAGGGGTGCCCTCCTGAAAGCGAGGAAGGGGAGAGGCCGGGTCTGGCCTCCCTGGCGCGTGCCGGGGGCGCATTCTCCTCCTGCCTCCCCATGCTTGAGCTCGGAGGGGTAGAAGGGGGCCCAACAGACAGTCTGGCCTCCTCGGAGTCGGCAGCCGGCCGGGGTCAGCCCGATCGGCACAATGGGTCTTTGTCTGCCTGCTCTTCAGCTGCTTGGCCGGGCTGTCCCTGGAACGGAGCCGTCTTCCGGCGATTATGCCCTTGGGTGCCCAGTAACCAAAGAGCCAGGACAGGGTCCTCGGGGAGGGAGCGCCCGCACCACGCAGACCCTGCGTTTGCAAGCTCCGGCCCCCTCGGACCAAAGGACTGGCTTTGCGGGGGCATAAGGCTGGCGTCGGCTTGGTGGTGCTTTGCGGGCGGAGGGTGGCAGAGGGTCACAAAGTCCTTGGGGGGCAGTCGCCACGGGTCAAGCACGTGGGCGCCCTTCCGTTGCTCCCGGGTAAAGCAAAAGGGCTCCTGGCCCCCACCGTGCGACTCGGGGCAAAGGCTGCAGGCGGAAGTTCGGTTGCTGGCGTTCTCGTGTCAGAAGATGGCAGGCAGTGCTGCTTTGCCCCTGAGCTTGCAGAGCCGGTGGCGCCCTGTAGGGAGGGAAGGCAGTCTGTGCTTGGGGGATGCTTTTATGGGGGTGATAGTGTAACAAGCGCCTAGTCCTCAGTGTCCCCAGGAAGCAGGCCTACGTTGCTCTGCAAAGCCCCTCTCTGGATTCCAACCCGGAACAGAATCTTGAGTTTGTAAGAATATCTCCCTCTTACAAATACAGAAAAAGGGGGGGGAAAGTACCTTCCGGTATCTCTCAGGCCAATTGGAAAAAGTATCCTGAGACTACAATTACAAAGTTCCTAAGATTTTATTTATTTGTTTAATTTATTTGTTTAATTTAATTTTCAAAGGGCCTTGCTGAGCTTGGGGGGAGCCCCGAACAGGATCCGTCTGTGGGGTCCCTGTTCTCATCTCTGGCTTCGTGGCAGCAGGGAGGCACTTTGCTCAGAGCAGCCCCGGACGGGGGTTCAGCTGAGAGCCAGCATTTCTCAGGACTGAGGTGTCAGTGCGGTCAACCACCCATAGTCTCCCAGCTTCAAGGTTGGGAGAAAGAAGCGTTGGAAAGAAACCATCATGGCAGTAACGAAGGAATTCTACTGTCCCGTTCACAGAGTGGCTTCTTATACAGGTAGTCCTCACTTAACGACCACAATTGGGACCAGAATTTCAGTTGCTAAGCCAAGCGGCCATTAAGCGAATCTGACCCGATCTTATGACCTTTTGTGCAGCAGTTGTTAAGCGAATCACAGGGGCATTAAGTGAACCACATGGTCGTTAAGCGAATCACGTGGTTCCCCATTGATTTTGCTTGCCAGAAGCTGGCCGGGAAGGTCAAAAATGATGATCACATGAGCACGGGATGCTGTGACAGTCATAAATGTGAACTGGTTGCCAAGCCCCCAAATCATAATCACATGCCCGGGGGGGGGGCACTGCGACGGTCATAAGTGTGAGGACCAGTCGCAAGTCAGTTTTTTCAGCATGGCCGTAAGTCCAAACCATCACTAAGCGAATGGTTGTTAAGTGAGGACTACCTGTATATACTAAAGATTTTTCTCTGGAAGGGAGGGTGTTGTCTGTGGGAGGGCCTTGAGCTGAGTGTGAGCCTAGAGCCTAGTCAAGTGCTGCTGAATCGAGTCCCGGGAAAGGTGGTCTGCAGCCCCTTCCCCAACGGGGCTTCTCCAGACCCGTTCAAGAGCCATCCTCCCTGGCCAGCGTGGCCAGAGGCTGTAGGATACATCTGGAGGGCACCAAGTTGTACTTTGATTCTGGTTAGCCATCCAGAGTTGCATTGGCGAGATGGGCGGCTGTATAAATTGATATAAATAAAAAGTAAATAAAATCCACCAGCCCGGGTAAATGGCTAAGACATCTAAGGGGCAGCCGAGAGAGCTACTGCTTCCTTTGGCCGCTGCTGACTCAGAATCCCTCCCTTGCTGAGTCACTTTTTGTGAGTCTCGTACCTCGGAAACCTAGAGGGCCCTTTTTCCTCCTGGCCTGGGGGGGGGGGGGATGCTGCGGAGAGGCCAGCTTGGGAAGTGGGGGGCCCGGCATCATTTGTGGGGGCTGCCAGGATCTAGCCAGAGAGGGAATCAGAAGGGTGGCCCAGCGGATGAGTACCACCCCTCCTTATCTCCTCCATTTGCTGGAATTGGGACCACCGCGGCCGCCCCAGCACCTTCTCCTCTCCGCCAGCGGGGTTCGCTGGCTGTTCGTATCTAGTCGCTTGCCCTGCCGGTCTCGGTGGGGCATGGTTTCTTCCTTGATGGATCCTTGGTTAGGCTGTGAAGATCAACAAACCCCACCCTCCCCTGCGCTGATGACGTTGCCCAGCCTGGCAACAACATGTCTGGGGGGAAATAACCCCAAAGGTTCAGGTCGCTCGCAGTGCCGCGGCGGGAGGGTTCGTGTGGGCTGTCATAAGACCGTGGCATGCAAGTTTAATTACAGTAGTTGAAATGCAATGAAACCGACATTTCTGTCAACCCTTCCGAAGGATTGTCAGAGGCTGCGGGCCCCATCTGGGAAAAGCAGTGCCCCCCTTGATGTTTGAGGCAGCTAAATCCCAAAGGTTCAGGGGCTGCAAGTCGGGGGGCTGAGAAGAGAAGGAAGCCGCCAGGCACGGGCCCTTTCCCTGCATGCCCCCCGGCCGAGCGAGCCTTTGCCCAGCCAGGGAGCCTGTGCTTAATGGAGCCCTTCCCTTTCATGCCGCTGTGAGAAGACGCGGCCTGCTGCTGCAGGGGGCAAGCTTCTCTGGGCAGGACGCAGCTGCCGCCCCGGCCAGGCCTCTGAGGACCCTCGCAGCGTCCCTGGGCAGCCGCTTCCGGGCTCTGCTGGGGCACGGCACGACGCGAGCCGCCTCCCCGCCAGGAATGCCAGCCCGTCGTCCCCTCGTTCTGCTTCCGAAGCAGCGCCTGTGCTGCTGCGTGGGGCGGCAAGCCAGCCTGGCACGTCCCTGGCGTGATCGCACAGTCCCTCCCTGCCGTCTAAGCTTTTGTTTGGTCGCAGCTGAACCTGTCTGGCTCCTGCCTGTCTTTTCTCGCCTGCCCCAAGCCTCGCGGGTTTTGGGGGCTTGGAACAAACTTGGCAGAAAAGTTCCAGGCCCAGGCCGCCTGCTTTGCTCTGTGCCCCGCCCCCCCACTTGAGACAGCTGGGAGAATCCCCTCGGCTGTGCTGGGGAAGGGGAGGGGCGGGGAGGAGGATGAATTCCATGCTTGCTGCTCATTTGACGCCTATTTGCAAACACTCCCGGCCAGTGCCAGGAGGCCTACTTTGTATGTTCGCCACCCAGATCTGGATACTCCCTTTCCTAAGGGCAAAGCTTCATCTGAACTTGCTCAAATGGTGTCGAGGCCGAAGACGCATTCCACACCTCACCTACCCTGGCTGGCACACCCTGGCAAGGCACCCTTCTCCAGCCTGGCACCTCCAGATGTGTTGACTACTAATCCTGCATCCTCACCTACTGGTCGGGGATAATCCCACATATCTGGCATGTGCCTGGATGAAGGAGGCTTGTCTGGACATGGTTCCTGACCCACACATGATGGCAACCCCCTCCAGTTTTCTTGGGTTTTGAAGACATGGCAGCAAGCGGGGTTCGGCCCTGGCTCCCTTTGCTTAGAGCAGTGTTTCTCAACCTGTAAGATGTGTGGACTTCAACTCCCAGAATTCCCCAGCTGGCTGGGGAATTCTGGGAGTTGAAGTCCACACATCTTAAAGTGGCCAAGGTTAAGAGACGTTGGTTTAGAGGGTGAGAACCTGGCTCTGAATGATATACTTTGTGCTTTCGCCATGCTTAATGTCTTTCTGTCTCCCCCAGGTTCCAGAAACACGTCCATACCTATCGAATTTTGCCAGATGAAGAAGAGTTTCTGGCGGTCCAGGTGAGCCTTTCCTGTTTCCCCAGCTGTGATCTTTTGCACCTATTGTTGTTTAGACCACTGTTTCTCAACCTTGGCGACTTCAAGATGTGTGGACTTCAACTTGGCTGGGGCATTCTGGGAGTTGAAGTCCACATATCGTAAAGTTGCTGAGAAACACTGCTTTAGACAGAGGGGTCATCCTGCAGCGGTTCTGCCTTTCTGCATTGCCCATCTGGATTTTCCCAGCCAGAGTTGCTCTCCCCTTTACAAGTACAGGACCGAACGGGCTGGTGGTGGACACATGGCAGTGGAGGAATCTACTGGTGGGAATTCTGGGAGCTGTAGTCCCAGCATTTCTAGACTACACATTTCTGGGCGCTGTATCCTGGATGGTGAAGGCTTCAGTGTAATTCTTGCATGCTTGGGGTCCTTGGAAAGCTTTGCTGGGACCCCCAGCCCCTTTCCAAAGGTTGCCACCAATTTCCGATGTTTGATATCCCTAAAGAGGGAGATATACAAGAACTTCATTTATTTAAAAGATTTATGCGGCCACCCATCTTGTGGCACGCAAGAAATAGTCATCTTAACTGCGTTTAGGTTTGATTGTGTAGGTAATTTTTTTTTAATCCATTCAGTTGTGTCCGATTCTCGGTGGCTGCCTGGACAAGTCCCTGTAGTCTTCTTGACAAGGTTTTTCGGAAGTGGTTTGCCATTGCCTCCTTCCTAGGGCTGAGAGAAAGTGACTGGCCCAAGGTCACCCAGCTGGCTTTGGGCCTAAGGCGGGACTAGAACTCACAGCCTCCTGGTTTCTAGCCTGATGCCTTAACTGCTACACCAAACTGGCTCTCGTATGTAAAGTAAAGCCAGTCAAATTTAATTTTTGCCCCGGCCTGGCCTATTTCCCGGGCCTGCCCGCCTTGGGGGTCAAAAATGTTGCCCACCCCTGGTTTGTGTGCTTCCATGGCATTCAGTGGAGACGGCGTCTAGGAGGTATGTTTATGACAACAGCCGAAAAGTTGGAAATTGGGGTGTGACTGATTTCTGGGCAAACGCTTAGAGGATGACTGTGTCCTGTTGGCAGCGCCCTAACGACCTGCCCTGCAAAGGAGTCTCTCTAACCCTCAGTTCGAGCAAGTGGTGTGCCAAATAGTTTTAATTTTCGAAGTGGCGTAGAAGAAGTGCACCGGAGAGGTTTCATTCCTCCTTTTTCAATTCTGGAAGGGGGAGAAGCCTCTGCCTTCATCTCCTGCTTTCTGGCTTCCCTGCCGGGCCCCTGTTCGTGCCAGCCCCCAAACACTGGGCTTTGTCTGAAGGTTGCTCCCCCTGGCAAGGAAATGGACCGAGAGGAATAAAGGTAGAGCCCTCGCGGGGTCCGGAGGATGAAGCCCGGGTGCCGCGTGAGGGAGCCATTCCGAGAAAATTAGGTCACGCTCCTCCCTTGCGGTGGGTGGGATCGGTCCGGCTGCTGCTCTTGGGCAGCCCCAGCTGGTGAGAGCCCTGCAGGTGCCCACACACTGCTGATCTTGGGGAGAGGCCAGCCTGGCCCATTTATAGGGCAACAGTAACTTCATTGTGCTCCCCGCCAGGCAGGAAGAAGCGAGGAGGGCGGGCAAAGGGGGCGCCGGCTGCGTAAAGGAAGCGAGTGGGCCGACGGGGCGTCCCAAGCCAGCCCTGCCGCCTGCCCTCGGCCCGGGCGGCGAGGGGGCAGCCGAGCCAGGCCGGACCGGGCCAGCGAGCGCCTCTTCCTGGAAGCGTCCACCCCAAAGCCTGGATTGGTCCTGGCTAAGCCACAGCCACCGTTACCCTTTCCTGTTTATGCTCCAGAGGCTGGCTAGTTTCTTTCTTAAGGGATGCAAGTCTGGTTAGCCATCAGGGTCGACAGGGCTCCCTGCTGTAACGGAGGGAGGTGTACCTGGCCTGGGTGCGCTTTAGGTTCCTCGATGCCCTTGGGTGGTTGTCTTTGGCCTGTTCGCCAGGCCTGGGCTGCTGGTTGGTGAGGCTTCGCCCATTTGTCCTGGGCTGTCCCAAAGAGAGAGTCCTGCTCGGTTTCCAGTCCTTCCCCACCTGGAAAGTGTGAGTCTTCCTGAACTTGATGCCTGGCTGTGGTTCTCTGCTTCACGAAAAGCTGGTGTGAACAAGACATTTCTCTTTATTCGGACTCCAGAACGGCCTTGACCAGCCTGCCCCCTCCTGATGGCTGGAACTCCTGGGCGGTGCCAGGCCAGCACATCTGGAAGCTGCAGGGAAGGCCGGTGTTCCTGGCCTGAGCTTCCCGTGGCAGCTTGAAGGGCTGGCTGTCTCCTCTTTGGAAGAAGGGAAGTTGAGGTTTGAGGGCGGGTATGGAAGATCGCAAGAAAATCGGAAGATCGCAAGTTCGGAGGTTCGAATCCCCAGCCCCGCGTGCGGAGTGAGCTCCCGCACTCGCCCCAGCTCTTGCCAACCTAGCAATTCGAAAGCATGCAAATGCAAGTAGATGAATAGGTACCACTTCGGTGGGAAGGTAACAGCGTTCTGCGCACGTCATGCGGCCACATGACCGTGGAAGCGTCTTCGGACAACTCTGGCTCTTCGGCTAACAAACAGAGATGAGCACCGGCCCCTAGAGTTGGACACGACTGCACAAATGTGCGGGGGGAACCTTTACCTTTACCTAAAGTTTCAACTGCCTCTCTTTTTCTTCCCAAGTTGGATAAAGATTTTCCTTAGTTGAAAACAGTGACTACTTTCTTATGACACATGCCATATCATTTAAAAGGCGAATTAATGTTCAAATGTGGAACACGGGACAAAAGATGGTTAAGACAGAGCACCTTAACCATATGTCTGTAGCTTGAATCATGTCAACTGGATTTCTATTTTCTCAGTGGAAACGTTTCGTGGAAATCCAGTTGACATGATTCAAGCTACAGACAATTCCACCTGGATGACTGAGAACCTTCATAGACACCTTAACCATAGTTTAGAGATGAGCAGCGGCCCCTAGAGTCAGACACGACTGCACAAATGTGCGGGGGGAGCCTTAACCTTTTATGGCTTGCCCAGCTCCTAGCCCGTGGTGGGTTCCACACCTCCCTTTCTGGGATCTGTCTCTCTGATCCTGGAGATCCACAAGCCTTGTCTCTTTGAAGAAGAGGACTCGTCCTTAGTTGCTCTCTGTGGACTCCCTGACCTTACACCCCAGTGGCTTCTGCCTTTTCAAGAACCCAGCCTCCTTCGGGCTGAGCTGAATTCCCAGGAATGCCCTTCAGTTTTCTGGCAACAGTAGAATCACAGAGTTGGAAGGGACCTCGGAGGTCATCAAGTCCAGCTGCAGCGTCCCTGATAAATGACTATCCAGACTCTCTTTGAATGTAGAGCTGGTTTGTCTCTGCCTTGAGGATGTTTTTTCAACTCCCAGCTTAGCGTGGAGCCTTGCAATTTCATAAGAGTCTCCCATCCAAGTATGAACCGGGCCAGACCCCGCTCAGCTTCTGAGCCCAGGCATTGACAACCAGGTTGAGGGAAGATCCTTTTCAGATTGCTTAATTTGTACAATTTAGAGGCCGCCTGATTCCAGACAACCCTGGGCAGCTTTCACTTTAAAAAGGAGGAAACGATAAAATAGGAAACTGATAATGTACATCCAGAAGAAAAGGAAGCCATGCACCGCAAGCACAAAAGGAACCTGTGGGTTTCATAATCACCCCACCGCGAGCCCTGGGAGAACAGCCAGGTTTTCGGAGACTGCCAGGACATCAATAGGGTGGCAGCCACATAGATCTCTGGGGAACGTGGTTCCACAGGACAGGTGCTGTGACAAAAAGGGCACACGTCCTACTCCCAGTAGATGACATTGTTCAATCGAGGGGATCTGGAGCGTATGCGCCCCTCTCGCTCCGCAAACCAGCTCTTTACCCGAGGCCGAGCTCAACAGGTCTCTTGGGTGCCATCTGATCCTACGAGCGTCGCACTCGTGGGGACTCGGCAGCTATCCCTTTACCGCAGCAGGTCAAAACTCAGTGAAGTTGCTACGGCTGGAGCGTTTGGACTTCTCCCTCACGTCAGCCCAAGTTTACATGGGAGTAAGGGAGGGTCGAATGGGAAAGGAGGCTGTTTCCACCCCAGGATTGCGTGATATTCCCAGTTCCCGATGGAAGGAGCCCAAGTAGAGCCATTCAACACAGCAGCTGCCAAAATGGGCTCAGGGATTGATGCAGGCTTGACGGGTGAGAGCCGCTGTGGAAGAGGGGCACCCCTGGGCTGTGAAGGGTGGCTGCCTCCTGCTGCCAGGCGTTCTCCGGGTGAGCTGAGAGTTGCAGCCGCAGCACATCTGGAAGGAGGGCCAGGTTGGGGGGAGGGCTGGGGGAGAGGCAGCCACGTGCAAGGAGGTCTGGCGGTGTTTCATTCTGGGGCCGATGGCTTCTGCGCCGTATTTTCATTCATCCCAGGCGCTCGGGACGGGACGGGGGCACCTGGGTGCTTACATTCACAAAAGCGGGAGTGCTCTGAGGGGGTTAAGCTTTGCAGTGAGCCAGGCGCTCTGGGTGGGGTTTCTAGTTTGGGATCCTCTTCCCCAGTTTCATGCCCTCTAGGGGTGTTGCACTACAATGCCCATAACCCCCAGCCAGCACGTTGGTTGGCTTTCTGGGGTTCTGGCAGAGGCCCCTTTGCAGAACAGAGGAGGCGGGGTGCACCTGCTTGCAGAGCATCTTCTCGACCCCCGAGCTGCAAAAACGTCTCCCTGGCTTCAGGAATGCGGGGCGAGCTTTGCCAAAAATATTTGGGTTCGCCTCTCAACGTGGCCACAGAGGTATTCCCGAGCGCTCTTTCGCACCTGCCCTTGCTCTTCCCCAGGTACCTCCGGATGAGCTTCTGCTGGGCGGGGTGGAGTAGCTTGCCTGCGAAGTTAATACCTCCAAAGTTAAAATCGAGGCTGGGGGCTGGCTGAGCGTTGGCGGTCGTGTCTTGCCTTCCTCTCTTTCCCATCAAGCAGCGAGGAAAGGGGACCACATGGAGCTCGGTCGAGGGGAAAAGTGTGGCCAATTTGCGGCATCTAAAGAGATGCCTTCAGGTGCAGCAGCCTTAGCCCGCTCAGTCCTGTCTCTCTGCCCATGTTAGGAGAGGGGCTTGTTCCAGGTCAGGCCTTGGTCCCTCCGGCCCAGGGGCGGTGGGTCGAAAATCTCCCTGACAGTAACTCCAGGGAGGCCACAGGACCCCATTCCCTGGCTGTGCTCAGGCAGAAGCTAGACTGCCATTGGTCACAGAGGCTTTCAATTGGACTGAGCGAAGGGTTGGACTAGATGTCCTCAAGGGACACTCCCAGCTCTAGGATTCTTTTCTGATCCCCACGTGGAGGCCTCAGGGGCTGAACAGTCCCCAATATCTGTAGGAGATGAGGATTTTTTAAAAAATATGTAAATGTCAGGGGGCTGCCCGTGCATTATTTGTGGAAAAGATAATTGTGAGTTAATCAGACCTAGATGCTTTGGGGTGTCCTCAGGTCCCTCAGCCCCTTCTGACCTCCAGGACTTCCATTCAACGTTGGAAGATCAGGCATCACCTCCGTCCCCTTAAAGAGTTCCTGCTCTTGACTCTCCACGAGAGCGACCGACCTTCCTGGGCACCCCATTATACTGCCATTTCAGCCATTTGCAATAAATCAGCAAAGATTTCAGGCTCAGAAGTATTGAGGGAGCCAAGAGAGGTTTCTGGCCCTGCCCTGCATTTTGCTGCTGAGCCAGGGAATCTCCGAGATTGGCCGGGGGCCACTTGCCTGCCAGGGGCGGGTGGGGGATGACTTTCATTCCCAGAGTCCTTTTGTTTGTTGGGGGGGTCTTTTTCTTCAGGGGGGTGGGGTTGAGTGCCAAAGAAAGAAGTAGGTGCCCCCAGCGGGAGGTTGCCCCATTCCTGCCCCCCCCCCCCACTTAGAACCACTTCTTCTGTTACAAAAGTCTTGATGGAGAATTTGCCCACCTCTTGGGAAGCCCAGTTGGTGCTGCTTCCTGTGTTTTGGAGACCCGCAAAGCCAACCTGCGTTTCTGTTTCTGTCCCTGCCCGCTCAGCGGCCTGAGTTTGGAAACAACTTAGCTTGTGCCAAGCAAAGCCTGAATGTGGGCTTTTGGCTCCCCCAAGTGGGCAGACGGTGGGGCTTCAGACAGAATCCGGAGGGGCGGGACTACAACTCCCAGAATTCCCAAGCGGTCTGTCCAAAAGTATCTTGATTGGCAATGATGGAAGAGAATTGATTTTCAAGCCTTGCCACTCAGCAGCTAAATTCAGAACAAAGCTGTGGTTTGCTGAATATAGGTTTTGTTGTTGTTGTTCAGTCGTTCAGTCGTGTCCGACTCTTCGTGACCTCATAGACCATAGCACGCCAGGCCTTCCTGTCCTCCACTGTCTCTCGGAGTTTACTCAAATTCATGTTCATTACATCGGTGATGCTATCTAACCATCTCATCCTCTGCCGTCCCCTTCTCCTTTTGCCCTCAGTCTTTCCCAGCATCAGGGTCTTTTCCAGTGAGTCCTCTCTTCGCATTAGGTGGCCAAAGTATTTGAGCTTCAGCTTCAGCATCTGTCCTTCCAATGAGCAGTCAGGGTTGATTTCCTTTAGGATTGACTGGTTTGACCTCCTTGCAGTCCAAGGGACTCTCAAGAGTCTTCTCCAGCACCACAGCTCGAAAGCATAAATTCTTCGGCGCTCAGCCTTCCTTATGGTCCAACTCTCACAGCCATACATTGCTACTGGAAAAACCATAGCTTTAACTATACGGACCTTTGTCGGCAAGGTGATGTCTCTGCTTTTTAATATGCTGTCTAGGTTTGCCATAGCTTTCCTTCCAAGGAGCAAGCGTCTTTTAATTTCATGGCTGCAGTCACCGTCTGCGGTGATCTTGGAGCCCAAGAAAATAAAATCTGTCACTGCTTCCATTTCTTCCCCTTCTATTTGCCAGGAAGTGATGGGACCAGATGCCATGATCTGGGTTTTTTTAATGTTGAGTTTCAAGCCAGCTTTTGCACTCTCCTCTTTCACCCTCATCAAGAGGCTCTTTAGTTCCTCTTCACTTTCTGCCATTAGGGTGGTATCGTCTGCATATCTGAGGTTGTTGATATATATATTGAATATATTGAATATATATATATTGAATATATATATATATATATATTCAATATAGGTAGTCCTTGCTTAATGACCATTCATTTAGCAACCATCTGGAGTTACAACGGTGCTGAAAAAAATGACTTACGACCGTTCCTTGCACTTATGACCGTCACAGTGTCCCTGCGGTCACGTGATTGTGATTCGGGCGCTTGGCACCTGTTGCACGTTTACGATGGTTGCAGCGTCCTGCGGTCAAGGGATCACCATTTTCAGCCTTCCCAGCCAGCTTCCAATAAGCAAAATGAATAGGGAACCATGTGGTTTGCTTAACGGCCACATGGTTCACTTAACGTCCGCCACAAAAATGGTTATAAAATTTGGTCTGGATTTGCTTAACGACTACATCGCTTAGGAACCTAAATTCCAGTCCCAATTGTGGTCATTAAGCGAGGACTACCTGTAAGTCATAACCGCCTGGCTCGTAGATGATGCAAAGCCATAAACTGCTGGTTCTCTGCTTAGTCCACCCTTCTCCAACCCAGCGCCCCCGATCTGCCATCCCCACCCACCACAGGTGGGATCCTGGTGTCCGCTATTTTCAACACGCCGGCAGTCCTCCGTGAGGCCGGGCCCAGCGGCCTCAGGTTCCTCTGCCTGCCGGACAGTCTCCGTTTCTTCCCGCAGACGTCCCAGGGAGTCCCGGTGCGGCGCTTCAAGACCTTGAGCGACCTCATCGCCCTCTATCTGCAGCCGAACCAGGGCCTGGCCTGCACCCTGCTCTTCCCTGTGGAACGGGAGAAGGAGAAGGAGAATGCGGAGGAGAAGGACTACTCGGGTACCGATCCGCCCTTCGATTCCCTTCCCTTCCCGGACCCTCCCGTGCCGTGTCCCAGTTCTACACTTGGGATCAAACCGGGATGCAGTGGGCTTCCGTTTGCAACGGGGGGCAGAGGGGGCAGCGAGTGCCCAGCTGAATCCATGCCTTGGCACCTTGCGCTGGGGGAGGGGGGAACCGCGTGCCCCTGGTCCCTGTCCCTCAGGCCCGCAACGCCAGGACTTCAAAGGCGCCGTTGGGCAGCTGTCTCAGCAAGGGACAGATGAGGGCTGTGGGTGGGGAAGTGGTGCTGGAGACATCCTCCATTTGCTAATGGAACTCCTGGAGTCTGCTGGCTGGGGAATTCTGGGAGTTGAAGTCCACACGTCTTAAAGCGGCCAAGGTTGAGAAAAACTGGGCTAGCCGGTCAGGGTGGTCCTTTCCAGCTCATGACCCTTCCCGGGGGTCCCTCCCGTTCCTTGTTGTGCCTGGGGAGGCCGTTTTCAGCTGATTATTTTTTGTCTCATAGATGGCGAGGATGAGAAGCCTCCTTTGCCGCCTCGCTCGGGCTCTACCAGCATGCCGGTTGGTAGCAGCACTTCCATCTTGATGACCAACACCCCTGCGGTGCAGGACCGAGCTCTCGAGAGGTAGCACAGAGTCACGTGCTGAAGGGGGAAGGATAAGAACAGAAGCCCGGCCTGGCCCGGCTGGGTGGCCCCCCCCCTCTCCCGGCAGGGGCCCTTCAGAGGCAGCCCCACTGCCATCCAGGCTAAGTAAGAGCTATCCATCTCAGGACTTCCTTGAGACCCCTTTTTGAAGCCAGTCCAGCTGGTAAACAGCCCCACATCTCGTGGCAGTGAGTTCCAAAGTTTAATTATGCCTTGTGTAGGGAAAAAAAGAGACCCTTTTCTCCTGCCTGATTCTTCTAGGATTCACTTCCATTGGGGGACCGGAAGGGGAAAAGGGTTTCTCTCCTTGTCCATGCATAATTTTGTACACCTCCATCCTGGCCCCTCTCATTCGCCTCCCTTCTAGATTAAACCCCCCAGTATTGCAACCTTTCCTCAACTTTCCCAGCCCCTGGACCGCCTTAGGGGCGCTCTGAACCTTCTCCAGCTCCACTATCTCCCTTTTGAGGTGCAGCGACCAGAACTGCGCACAATATTCCAGATGTGGTTGCACCATTGACTTGTACAAGGGCTTTACGAGGTGGGCATCGCTATTGGGTGTTGATAGGGACCCACTTGGGCAGATAGACAGACACTGGACAGGCAGGAGCCAGTGCGGTCCACCATGGACGCTTCGCTGCTTTCTAGAGTTGGAAGGAGCCCTTGAGAGCATCCATTCCACCCCCCTGCTCAAGCAGAAACCCAGATTAAATCCTCCTGGACTGAGGGCTGTCCACCCTCTCTGGACCGCGCCCCTTAGGCGTCCAGTCCTCCAGATCTGGACTGACCTGCTTATTACCACTGAAGGGGATTTTTCCTGGGGGGAGCCTGGCCTCCCTCCGTTCACTCAAGGCAGCCCGGGGACTCCGGGGCCCTGGGGGGAGACCTGCCCGTCCTGTCACCGGGCAGCGCGAGGCGCTTGAGGGTGACCCAGATCAGCACGCTCTCTTCCAGCACCACCAACGGGCTCAGCACCATCTCCCACGAATACCTGAAAGGCAGCTACTCCCTGGACTTGGAGGCGGTGAAGGGGGGGGCCAGCAACCTTCCCCACCTCAACAAAACCCTCGTCACGTCCTGCAGGCGCCTGCACAGGTGAGACGGAGAACGCAGCCGAGGGGCAGCCGCGGGGCCGGATCTCGCTCGGGGCGCGCCGGGGATCCCTGAAACGGGAAATGGGGAATCTTCCCGAGCCCAAGGAGGGGGCTTCTCTGGCGATTCGCCGCAGCGAGCTTGAGCTGTTAGCGGCCACACCGAAATCATTGTGTGGCTAGACTTACCATTTCTACGGCTAAGCTGGAATTTGCTTATGTAGCACAATACGCTGAATGGCATATTTTAATGCTGTTTTGCGTTTTTATCTTAGGGTTGCTTCAGTTAGAAATTGCGGGTGTGACATTTTTGAGCAATTATCTCAGGGGTTGGAGAGAAAATTACAGGCTGTCTCTCGTCTCGCTCTTCTGACCAACGTCCGCCCTCACTGGAATGCTCTTCAGGGGCTGAACCAGGATCTGGAGAGATGCATATGAAGCGCTTCCTCTTACGACAGAGCATGGCAGTGGAAGTTCAGGATAGTTTATGGTTACCCCATCCATGCAAAGTAATTTCCCAGAAGGGAAACATAAATGCATTGCGTGTCTTAGCCTTCCTCCGCTGAAGATCCCTCCAGATGGGTGGGACTGCAGTTCCCAGAATTCCAAGCTGTACCGGTGGGACATCCTGGTCCTTTGATCCCAATAGATCTGGAAGGTGCCCAGTTGGGGAGGGCATCTGTAGAACCAGGGGAAGCCCACTGGTTCTTCAGGAGAAAAGCCCATGGAGGCCCCCACTAAGACAGCCGATGAGCGTGGTTGGTCGTTGTGGAACGCCAGGAAATGGGGGGAAATCAGGGCAGGGAGGAAATGGAGTCTTCCACAAAGGGGCCTGGGCTGGAACCCAGCGCAGGGCGTCTGGTGCCGCAGGAGCCTGAGTCATCTGTGCCACGGGTTCTTCTCTCTCCAGTGAGGTGGACAAAGTCTTATCAGGCCTGGAGATCTTGTCCAAGGTGTTCGACCAGCAGAGCTCCCCGATGGTCTCTCGGATCCTGCAGCAGGTAAACGGTGCTGGCGTGAGATGGAAAATGACCACCGGTGGACTTTTCCAGGTCCGGTCAGCGCCCGGGCTTCTAGACTCGAGGGGCCTGGGGGAATGGCAGCATTCATTCATTCATTCATTCATTCATTCATCATTCATTCATTCATTCATTCATTCATTCATTCATTCATTCATTCATTCATTCATTCATATTTCTAACTTATCTCATTTCCTTTGCTCTGGCCTTCGTCTTTGGGGGGCTGCCTTGGCCCAAGCCCCTTTCCCTCCCCAGCGTAGGGTGGAGAAACCCCACTTCCCCTAATGTAGGCTACGAAGCAACGGAAGACCTGGCCGCCTGGAGTTGGGGGGCTCCGTCACTGGAGGTTTCAAGTGGGGTTCTGGCAGTTGTTTCTCTGGGGTGACCTGAGGATCCCTGCCCTGAGCAAGGGGGTGGACTACAAGACCTCCAAGGGATCTTCCAACCCTAGGGTTCCGGGATTCAACGAAATACCGTCGTATGTAACACTGCCCAAATATATCCTTAGGATGCAGCTTCCTCGGGGGGAGGATTTGGGGCGAGTCTATCTGCAGATCGCTTGAAAAACACACTCTGCGTTCCTCCGAATCCTCTGAGTTGCTGCGTCCTTCCTGCCTCGGCAGTTCAGAAGATCGAGGAGGAGGAGGCCAGCAGCAGGGTGGGGACGTGGCCCCCTCCTCCTTGAGAGTCCCCACCAAGGGTGGTCTTCTGCCGGTGGGAGGGCAGGGGAGACATTTTTATCTGGGCAATCCTTCAACTCGTAGTAAGTAAGCTTTTCGTAAGCGATGTCAGGGTTATTTGAGGTCTTCTGTTGTGGTTGTGTTCTTAGTATGATTCTGTGTTTTGATTTCATTGTCTGTGTTGGTGGAAAGGCTGCAAGCCCCATCAATTAATGGGATGGAGGGCTGGTTTTTCTATTTCCTTGGCCTCCCCTTCCCCAAACGAAGGCGACAATAACTTGTATGGCTTGGGGTTTGCATGGCTGCCCAATGGCAGCTGGGACCAGCCATCTTGACTCCCTCCCTGCCCCCCAGCAGCCGACCCTGGGCAGGAGTCTCTTGTGATCTGTCTTGTGATCTGTGAGGATCAGCTCAGGGGCTTCAGAAGGTGACCTGGAGCATCGGGGCACACTTTGAGGGTGGAATTTGATTCTGGCGCCCTGGGGGGCTCAGGGTCCTCTGATCTTTGTGTTTCAAAACTCCATCTTGTGGCTTCCAGACTGCCGGACAAACGGGAGAGCAGGAGCTGGACAGCTTGGTCCTGAAGCTGTCCATCTTGAAGGACTTCCTCTCCAGTATTGAGAAGAAGGTGAGTGCTCTCCTGGCCTCATCCATGTCTGTCTCTGGCTTAGGAGCTCCCAAGTGCCTCTTCAGGCAGCTGTCATGGCCCCTCGAATGTCGGTCTTGCCCCAAGGAGCAGGCGGGATCTGCTCTCCAAGGGCTTCAGAACTTTAGCGGGCACGATCCATGGACTGGGGCTTCAGATTGCCTGGTAATTTGGGTGGGGACAAATTACAGCCCTCTCAGACAGCAACATGTAGCTCTCCACTTGCTTTTGACTGATTACAGTTTTGTTTCCCAGAGGGAGGGAGGGAGGGAGGGAGGGCAGGGGGCCCAGGGAAGCTGCCAGGCATGTTGGCACCAGAAAATGCAATCAGGGTAAGACAGAAAGGGCCAGCGGCATTGCACAAGGATGAATTGTGTGTCGTACTTCTGAAAAATTACACTTCTGCTTGGCGATTCAGTCTGGCCTACACGGCAAACAGCGTCTATTTCACATAACCGCACGAGGAAGGTGATGTTATGTGCTTGAGGCAAGGGCTACCCCGGAGCCGAGGCTTTGCTCACGGATTGGGAATCGCCGGTATGCAAGGGAGAGCCTTTAGACCAGCCACCTGGGGTGCTCTCTACAAATTAGACTGCAAGTCCGCCATCCATAGCCAGCTTCTGGCGGGCACCAAATTGGGCAAGACTTACTAGAATTTCAAGGGCCAAGTGATGGTGGGGCAGAGAGACTTGGCACTTCCTACCAGGGCTGATCAATGGGTGCACAACGTAGGCCGACATTTGGAAAGATGGCAGCCTCTCCAATCTTTGAATTCCTTGGAACAGATTGAGGAGGGGTGAAGAAAGGGGCTGGACGATTTCATGTGCTGCTGGGAAAATGGGGCAAGTTAGTGGCGCGAGGATGCTGATGCGAAGGGCCTGTTCTGAGTTGCCATTCCATCTGTTGTAGGCCCTGAAAGCGCTCCAGGACATGAGCTCTGCTGCCCAGCCTGGACTGGCTCAGCCGTGTTTTCACAAAGCGAAGAGCATCCCTGTTCAAACGTTCGAGGTAAGCCGTTACGAAGGTGACCGTAAGGCTGGATGGGAATCTGATTGTTTAAACCCTGAAGCCTGCAAAGGATTGGGCAGTATTTAAGCCAGTGTTTCTCAACCTTGGCTACTTTAAGACGTGTGGACTTCAACTCCCAGAATTCTGGGAGTTGAAGTCCACACGTCTTAAAGTTGCCAAAATTGAGAAACACTGATTTAAGCAAGTCTTCCTGAGAAGCCCAGGGGCTCAAAGGACAGCCATTTCTCATCTGGGTGGAAATTAGGTCTCCTTTTGTGGGCTGACAAAAGAGATGGTAACATTTAAAATCTTCTCTGCAGGTGTTCAGTCTTCCCTGCTGGCTGAGAATTCTGGGTGTGGTAGTCCCAGCAGGGCCCCATCATAGGAAGGCAGATGAAACGGATCTCTTTGTAATGCTCCTGTTTCCGTAGTTATGGATATTTGCTCCTCAGGCGTTACACAAAGCAGGAGATGACTCTGCAGCTCTGCCTCGCGTTGGAGGGCGGCTGCCCAGTTTCCTTCTGTCCATCCAGCCATCTCCCTGTCCTTGCTATTGCTCTCCTCTCCTCCGCCCCACTCAACATGTACAGCCTTGTGGCCCGCAGAGTGTCTCACGGCAGTGCATATTTTCAGGTGAAGCTGGACCTGACCTTGGGCGATCTCGCCAAAATCGGGAAATCCCAAAAGTACACCCTAAGTGTGGATGTGGAAGGCGGGAAGCTGGTGGTTCTAAAGAAGCAGAAGGACTCCCAAGAGGACTGGAACACCTTCACCCATGACAAGAGTAAGGGAAACTCTGCTCTTGTTTGCAGGGTAATGTTGTGCCCGGTCTCAAGGACGGGGTCCGAATCCTTTTCCTCTCAGCCGTCTCCGTGAAGCTGGGACCTCTCCTTCCTATCTAAGCAACATGTGGAAGAAACCCTCAATTTTCATGTCTCCCCCCCACTTCAGTCAGCAAGCATGGGCTGGCCCTTCAACAGACTCACCTCCCGCATTCTGGAATTCCTGTTGGTGTTTCCAAGGTTGGCTAACTTCTAAAAGGAAACAAACGCAGGATGGATGAGTTGATTAGCCCGGCTAGACTAGAAAGAACTAGTCTAGAAGAGTCCAGAACTTCTGATAAGGAATTTCCATTATGAAAGAACTCCAGTGGCTGCTGTGTACCAAACGCGAGCTCCATTTATCGTGAAATCAATGTGCACATTCTTACATCTTACTCTCCTCCTTGAGCTATGCAATGGTCTGGGTGGCCCTTTCTCTTTTGCCCAGGAGGCCCGGCTTCCATCTCTTTCTAGTTTTGGTCATGGCCAGATTTTCTGACCCTGGGGACGCTAGTGATTCACGACGACAGTGGTGACCCTGGGGACACTAGTGATTCACGACGACCCTGGGGACGCTAGTAATTCACAATGACAATGAATTCATGGGGATGGGTTAATGCAGTGTTTCTCAACCTTAGCAACTTTAAGATGTGAGGACTTCAACTCCCAGAATTCCCCAGCCAGTCATGCTGGCTGGGGATTTCTGGAAGTTGAAGTCCACACATCTTAAAGTTGCTAAGGTCGAGAAACACTGGGTTAATGAGAAAGAAGAATTTGTGTATTTCTTGATCACCCATCGCTTCTCCCTCACCTCTTCCCAGTCCGTCAGCTGATAAAATCCCAGCGGGTGCAGAATAAGCTGGGGATCGTCTTTGAGAAAGAGAAGGACAAGACTCAGCGGAAGGACTTCGTCTTTGTCAGTGCCAGGGTGAGTTTGGAGGACCTTGATGGAAGGTGCTGGTTGCCCACAACACATGGTGAGCAGATGCAAATGCGGCTAATTTTAAGTACAAAGACACTTCCTGCTGGACAGCGATAGCCTCTCTCCAGCTAAATTCTACCACTGAAAAAACATGAATAATTATTTGATTTTTAATCCTGTTTTCCTTTTCTTTTTGATGCATGAAGGGGGAAACAGGCATTTGGGGCGTGAGTTCAGTTCTGAAGGAAATCCCCTTTGCCTGAAAGTTGGGGGGCTCTGAGTGGGCTTTGCCACCCCTATGACTCACAGTGGCTTCTTTGTCCCCCTCCCTCCAGAAGCGAGAAGCCTTCTGCCAGCTCTTGCAGTTGATGAAGAACAGACATTCCAACCAGGATGAGCCCGATATGATTTCCATCTTCATTGGCACATGGAACATGGGTGAGTCTGGAGCAGGGTTTCTCAACCAGGGTTCCAAGGCACCCTAGGATTCTGCGAGAGGTCCCTAGGGGTTCCCTGGGAGATCACGATTTATTTAAAAAATTATTTCAAATTCAGGCAACTTCACATGAAAGAGGTAAGTTTCATTCTTTGTTTTCAGTTTAAGAACACTGTCAATGCATCTATACAGGCCTACCCTTGAAATGAATAGAATAATTTTGTAACTTGTGGCCTATCTTTGAGGCTGAACGTGCAGGAGTTCCCCGAGGCCTGGAAAATATTTCAAGGGTTCCTCCGGGGTCAAAAGGTTGAGAAAGGCTGGTCTGGAGGAAGGGGGAAAGAGGGTCCCTTCTGGAGTTTCGGTGTGTGAGGAACAAGGGAGGCAGCATCCATTTACTTCATAGGAAATTGGTGCAACAGCCCTCCAGGCTGTTGCTTTCTACTCTAACAGGCAGAAGTTCTCCTGGGCCGTTCCAGGCCTGCTGTCTGGTTTCCTTGGAGTAAGGAGTAAGCCCTGTTCCTCGAGTTATATGCTCTTTTCTTTTGGGCACTCTCCTGCCGTTTAATCCTTCCTGGAAAACATTTGCCAGTGTCTCATTTTCTCGATCCACTTCTTTCCTCCTTTGCAAAGCTGCCTTATGGTGTCATCACAAAAGCCATGCGTGGTGCCGTTGTAACGGTGTCGGGGGGGGGGGGGGCGCTTCCATCTTCTTTAAACACTGCTGGAGTTTGTCTGGGCTCAGAAGCTAAGCAGGGTCAGGCCTGGGGAGGGCTTGGATGGGAGACGTCCCAGCAATCCAGAGCTGTAAGCTAGACTGGGAAGTCAGAAGCCACTTCAGCATCGCTCCCAGGAAAACTGCATGGATGTCTGCCTGGAGACAGTGCATCCTTTATCATGGGGTTTTTCAAACGGGGGTCCGTGAGGAGTTCCGTGGGTTTGGCGGGACTAAGAGGGAAAAAAAGGTTCAGTCCTTATGGAGGTGTTCTTTTTCCTAGTCCAGTGTTTCTCAACCTTGGCAACTCTAAGATGTGTGGACTTCAACTCCCAGAATTCCCCAGCCAGCACAGCTCTGGGAGTTGAAGTCCACACGTCTTAGAGTTGCTAAGGTTGAGAAACACTGCCCTAGTCCCTTGCAGAGATTTTTTTCCCTTACTGAAAGGACAGGGCTTGTCAGCTGACATTCAAAAACCCACCCCTCTTGATCCAGGTTCTGGGAATTTTAGCAACAGGTCCCTTGGCCTGAAAAAGTGTGGAAACCGTCGTTCTGGAGCTCAGCCCCACGTCTTCCTAACCAGCTGCTCCTTCCACCCACAGGCAGCGTTCCCCCGTCCAAGAACATCACCTCATGGTTTGCCTCAAAGGGGCTGGGCAAGACCCTGGACGAGATGACCGTCTCCATCCCCCACGATATCTACGTCTTCGGCACCCAAGAGAATTCCACGGGGGACAAGGAGTGGGTCGACTTCATGCGCAGCGTCCTCAAGGAGTTCACAGAGATTGAGTACCGGCTGGTAGGTGCGCAGGAGCGCTGGGGGCCTATACAGGTAGTCCTCGTTTAGCAACCACAATTAGTACCGGCAACTCGGTCATTAAGCAAAGCGGTCGCTAAGTGAAACTGACTGTGCTTACGATCTTACTTCAGCTTCCTTTGCTTTAAAAAAGGTAAAGGTACCCCCCGCACATTTGTGCAGTCGTGTCTGACTCTAGGGGCCGGTGCTCATCTCCGTTTGTTAGCCAAAGAGCCAGCGTTGTCCGAAGACGCTTCCACGGTCATGTGGCCGCATGACACGCGCGGAACGCTGTTACCTACCCACCGAAGTGGTACCTATTAATCTACTTGCATTTGCATGCTTTCGAATTGCTAGGTTGGCAAGAGCTGGAGCTAGTGCAGGAGCTCACTCTGCACGCAGGGCTAGGGATTCGAACCTCCGAACTTGCAATCTTCCGATCAGCAAGCCTGGCGTCTTACCCGCTGAGCCACCACGCCCCTATGCTTTGCTTTACAGACCTGCAAAGGTTGTAAATGCAAGGATTGGTCGCAACATTACTTTTTCATCACTGTCGTACATGTAGTCCTCGCTTAACAACCACAATTGGGACCGGAATTTCGACTGCTACGCGAAGCGGTCATTAAGCAAATCTGACTCGATTTTGCAACCTTTTTTGTGGCTGTTTTTAAGCAAACCACATAGTTGTTAAGCAAACTATGCGGTTCCCCATTGATTTTGCTTACCAGAAACCAGCTGGGAAGGTCGAAAATGGTGATCACATGACCATGGGACACTGTGACTGTGATAAATGCGAACCGGTTGCCAAGCACCCAAATCGTGATCATGTGACCGTGGGGACGTTGTGATGGTCGTAAGTGTGAGGACCAGTCGTAAGTCAGTTTTTCCAGCACCATCGTAAGTCTGAACCATCACTAAATGAATGGTTGTTAAGCGAGGACTACCTGTAACTGCAAACATTTGCTAAACGAGGACTAAGAACAGGTGGAAGCATCCCTCCAAACCCGAGACACGCAAGGGAAGAGGGACCGCAAACACACACACCCTACTTAACACCCCTTGGCTTCAAGGAGATAGTGTCAAAGTACTTCCACTTGATCCTGGACGAGCCCCCAATTGAAGGAGAAAGAAATCCCCACGATCCAATTGACGAGTGGAGACCACACAATCTGCTTGGGCCACGTTTATTTGAACATCACTGGGGGCAGAATAGAAGGTTCTTCCCCCGAAGGAGGGTCCAAACAACCTTTTCGTAGTCGTATAATAAATGCAACCAGTAATGACGTCAAATGCCGGTCATAACATGGGTTAGATTTTCTGCTTAAAGCGAGATAAGCAGAATGAGGTCGGCACGAGTCAGTTTTTGTGGTTAGTCACTTCCTAGTTTTAAGATACTTTGTGAGCCGGCATCTGCAGTCGCCTAAGCGTGCTATTAAGGAGGCTTCCTTGTGTTCAGGGGCCGTGGTTTTTCGAGGTCTTGGTTCAGGGATTCGTTTTACTCCCTCAGAAACAGCAAGCTCTTTGTCACCTGGAGAGCTTCCTGCTGTGGGGCAGGAGGCAAATCCTGGAAGCCAAATAAAGAAGGCCTGTCTGCTCCTGGTGCCCCCTTCGCCGTTGCAGGGAGACTCGGGGAGTGAAGTCAGCCCTGGGACAGCCAGTGCTCCGTCCTCTCTGAGTCTGAACGGGGTCCGGCTAAAAGCGGCAGAGGGAGACGGCTCTGAGACGGAGCATCCCTGACAACGTCTCTGGAGGGGAAGCGGGGGCTTCAAACCCAGCCCGTGGACCTCTCCTGGATTGCCTTCTGCCCCTCAGTTAAAGCTCCCCTCTCCTGGGTGTCCCTCCAGATAGCCATGCAGTCCCTCTGGAACATCAAAATAGCTGTCCTGGTGAAGCCAGAGCATGAGAATCGGATCAGCCACGTCGGGACCTCCAGCGTGAAAACCGGGATCGCCAACACTCTGGGTAAGGAGGGGCCTGTCGGGGCAGGGAAGGCGCTCTGCTGCGCTCCCTCGTCGGGAGGATGGGCAGACAGGTGCCAGGCTGAATGGATTTCGGGGCCGCATCAGGCCCTGTCCTGCGCCAGGCGGACCAGAAGCCCTGACAGTCCACCTTCGTGCCAGGCCTGTTACATTAAGTCTTAAATTCATGGGGTGGGGTGGCTTGGCTTTTCCTCACGTGCAACGCGCACCCTCTCCAATTTGCTCCTCAGGCAACAAGGGGGCCGTAGGCGTCTCCTTTATGTTCAACGGCACCTCCTTTGGCTTCGTCAACTGCCACCTCACCTCCGGCAGCGAGAAGACCACCAGGTGAGTCCCCTCTCTCCACCGCCAGCCGCCACAGGGGCAGGTGGCTGAGTTTGGGCCTCCCCGAGCGGGAGACGAAACAGGCAGGAGTCAGACTAAAGGTGGACCAAGAATCTCCCCACCTTGGTTGGAAACATGTCTGCACTTGCCACATCATTGCACCAAGCAACGGAGTTGTGTGTTCACACAACATACTTAGCACAGTTATTGAATTACAGGTAGTCCTCGTTTAACGACCACTCGTTTCAGCAACCATTCGAAGTTATGACGGCGCTGAATGAGGGGTGCTTACAGCCAGTCCTGAAATTCCAGCCATCCCAGCACCTCCGCAGTCACGTGATCGCGATCTGAGCGCTTGGCAACTGGCTCGCACTTACGACGGTTGCAGCGTCCCATGGTCACATGATCACCATTTGCGACCTCCCCCACCAGCTTCCCACAAGCAAAATCAATGGGGAAGCCGGCAGGGAAGGTCGCAAGTCGCTCCAATAAGTCGCTTGCACCTTCCCCCACCTGGCAGCAGCCAGCTACCCACCTGCCGGTGTGCTTGCAAGCCGCCTGGGACTCGCTTAATGAACCTCAATCCTTGCTTAATGACGGTAACGGGGAGTGCCAGGATTGCCGTTGCTAAGTGATGCGGTTACGTGACATTGCACTTTACGACCACATTGCTTAGTGACAGAAATTCCGGTCCCAATTACTGTAGTTAACCGAGGACTACCTGTATGTAACTCATTAAATTGAATGAGCTCACGCACCAGATTGAATCATAAACTCACCAAATGGAGTGAATTTGGTACGATGTGCTCAGCCACACACAGGAAAAAAAAATTGAGCTAACAGCTTCACACCTTGTGCATGTTCATCTGTTGGGTATTGACCTTTTCAAGCACGTTGTATGTCTTTCTGGCTTAGTGGTGTGTATGACACAAATGTCTGCAACAGTCAGGGCTGGGAGATCCCTGAAACTCACAACATTTTGCATTTCTGATGAAGTGGGCTTCCTTCATGGATTTCTACCATCATCCATTTGTTCTATCCAAGTTTGGAATGATCATGCAATCGTCCCCACCTTTTTCGCAGAAAATAATTTCTGTCTAGGATATTATTGTGTTGCATTTGTAACCTCTGTATGTTTTCCAAACAGTGCTTCCATACCATCTGTTAAGCAGGGAAAATGATATAGTTAGTTACTACCATTTGATTGGCAATAATAGGATGCCCTTTATGTAGAAACATCCTTGGTCCTTAAGGTATCAGAAGACTTTTTGTTTTCTATGGTGATGTGATCTAGTCTTGGGAACTGATGCTTGTAATTTAGCTGGTGTGAACTGGAAGTTTGTCCTTGGGACAAGAAACTGCGTTTCAAATGCAGAACACATAACAGGTTGGGGAAAAAATGTGAAAAATGAACATGAGACTCTAAAAGCAGGTGGCTTTTTATGTTATGTAAGCTGGATGCTATTTTTGACTGTCCAGCTCTTTAAATGAGTACCCCCCTGCCCATGGGTAGGGGTAGAACTTGAAATGTTTCATTCATCCCCATATTGGTCGCCGAAAGGCAGAGGGTCTTTTGGGGTGGGGGGCAATGCATGGGTGGGGAAATGGTAATGTGAGCGAGAGAAAGATTCTCCCTTGCTCTTCAGGAGCCCATTAAACCAGACCCCTGGCCTTCCGTTTTCCCCTCTGCTCTCCAGGAGAAACCAGAATTACCTGGATATCTTGCGTCTCCTGGCCCTGGGTGACAAGCAGCTGAGCTCTTTTGACATCTCCCTCCGCTTCACCCACCTCTTCTGGTTTGGGGACCTCAACTACCGCCTGGACATGGACGTCCAGGTAAGGAAGGCGGTTGGTGGGGGTGTAACCGAAGAGGTGGTCGTGCGCCCGAGCGTGGGTGCAGGGCCGCTCCGTTGTCACAGATTGGCTCTGCTCACCTGGGAGCCAAACGTGGGAATCCAGGCTGGCCCTCAGATTGGGAGGACGAGGAGAGCTTGATGCACGGGGTAAAGCCAACGCGACGGTGTGTCCTTTCTTCCCCTCCAGGAAATCCTCAACTACATTAACCGCAAGGAATTTGAGCCTCTCCTCAAGGTAGATCAGCTCAACCTGGAGAAGGAGAAGCACAAGATCTTCCTACGATTCAGTGAGCAGACAGGCCACCCCGTCCCACCTTGGGGGGCACCTCTTGCTGCTCCCAGCCCCTCTTCCGCAATCCGTGGGGTGGGGGTGGTGCCCTCTGATACACATGGCCAAGCAAAGGCGACAGGTCGCCTGGTGTAACGCCGAAGTGGCTTCTTCCGGAGCATAAAGTAGCCGGAACACGGCAGACTTCAACTCCCAGAGTTCCCCAGCCAGCCATGGGAGTTGAAGTCCACACCTCCTCAAGCTGCCAAGGCTGAGAAACCCTGCTCTTGGGAGACCTGCCCCCCACCCCTTTCCCTTCCAAGGGGAGGCTGTCCCCCCTGCTTGGAGCCCCCTCATCATAAAACCGGGGCCAGGTAGGCTTCGCTGGGCTTTGGAGCTCATCAGCTCCTGATCTCTGGATTGCCTCTTCCTCTCTTTCCAGGCGAGGAGGAAATCACCTTCCCTCCCACCTACCGCTACGAAAGGGGGTCCCGCGACACCTACGTGTGGCATAAACAGAAGCCCACGGGGGTAAGTGCTTGGGGGCCCGGGTGGGGCTGGCTTCGCAGGGCTGGGGGGCAGGATGGGGAGGGGCTCTGGGGGCACCCTCTGTTTGCAGGTTGTCCAGCTTGAACAGCGATCACAGCATCCAGCTTGGTTCCAAAATCCAGGCACGCCACTGGAGCTTCTGCGATCTGAGTTCCATCATCCCCCCTTACCCCGGCTGCTTCACATGGGACCAAGTTCCTCATCCTCTAGCCCAGCCTTTCTCAACCTTTTGACCCTGGAGGAACCCTTGAAATATTTTTCGGGCCTCGGGGAACCCCTGCACACTCAGGCTCAAATATAGGCCAGAAGTTACAAACTTATTATCTTCGTTTCACGGGTAGGCCTGTCTATATGCGTTAACAGTGTTCCTAGACTGAAAATAAGGAATGAAACTTACCTCTTTCATGTGAAGTTGCCCGAATTTGAAATAATTTTTTAAATAAATTGTGATCTCCCGGGGAACCCCTAGTGACCTCTCGCGGAACCCTAGGGTGCCACGGAACCCTGGTTGAAAAACCCTCGTCTAGCCCTTCAGTGTGACCCAGGAATGGACAGGGAAGCCCCTGTCACCTGTTCTGCCCCCCTAGGCTCTTGTGGTCTTGGCTGAAAGCAGGGGACCCTCCTACCTTGGGTTGGGTAGCAGCAATGGTGGAGGACGCCAGACGCCTCTGAGCCACTCGAAGAGGCTTTGTGGATCTGACATGGCCTCACTGAGGACTGCTTGGCTGCAGCGGCAACTGAGGTTTCCTCCAAGTTCAGAGCCTGGAATGTAGGAAGAAGCAGCTGGTGCAGCCAACCTGGTAGAGTGCTCTTGATCCAACATCCAAAAGTTCTCTTCTTTTCCCTGCTCCCAGGTAAGGACCAACGTCCCCTCCTGGTGTGACCGCATCCTCTGGAAGTCCTACCCAGAGACCCATATCAACAGCAACTCCTACGGTGAGTTCCATGCCATGGTGGCACCTTGTGGCTTCCCTGGATGTGATCATAGCTGGACCTGTGACGATCCACTCCTTTGATATTAATTTAGAAACTCTTAGCACATGCCATGGTAGGATATGAAAAAGTTCTCTTATTAATACAAGTGAATAGAATCGATGCAAAGAGCAGATTGAGCAAAAGTGCGCACAATCACAAATTTAAACATGCCAGTTTCCACTTACTCCTGCCAACCCCTCCCTTATTGACTCAGTTCCCAAAACTCTAAACTGCCAGCCTTTTGATTATCCCAGCTGAACGACCTTGGTGTCTGGTTCCCATCTCTCCTCCTCCCACATTCCAACGTCTTTCATGCCATGCTTATCTCTAACAGTTTTACTGCTGTCTTGCAAGCATGCTAACTAATTACTACAAGCCCCATGTACCTAATAACTACAAACCCCATTATCTTTGGCAGGATGGCATCCTGATATACTGCCCCCCCTTAAAACAATCCCCCCCCCCTCTGAAGAGGTTACACAGTAAGGATACACCACAGAACGTTCTCATTGAATTGATTCCACAGGGTTTTCACCCCTTCTTGGTTGCCTAAAATTCCCTAGTTAGGTTTTTCTGGGAATTGATTATGAAACACTTTTGTTAACCCAGGTGCCCTCACATGATGGCTATTCACCCACTCACTATAAGATTTAGGGAAATGTTTCCATTGGACTAAATACTGCAACACTCCTCGATGACGTCGGGAGTCCAATATGTTTTGCACTTCGAAATGCTGTTCTCCACCAATCATTACAGGATCTGGTACAGGTTGTTCTGGGTGCAACTCTTCAGACTCCTTATACAGCTTCAACAAACTGCAATGGAAAACTGGGTGAACTTTCCTCATATTTTTAGGTAATTGTAATTCCACTGTCACATCATTTATCACTTTAACAATAGGGAAAGGACCCACATATTTTGGACCCAGTTTCTTTGATGGTTGCCACATTTTTAGATATTTTGTGGACAGATACACTTTGTCTCCCACTTGTAATTTCCACTCTGGTGCCCTCTTGCGGTCAGCAAATTTCTTATAGGATTCCTTGGCTTCTTCTAATGCTTTTTCAATGATTGGCCAAATGTCTGTTATATGGTTAATCCACTCATCCAGAGGAACAATCTGTCTGGCTCCTGGCCAGTTCAGGGAAGGCCACAAACTCTTGCCCATTTACTACCTGGAATGGAGAATAGCCAGTACTTTGATGCACAGCATTATTACACGCCACTTCTGCAAATAGTAACAGGTCCACCCAATCATCTTGCTGATAGCTAATGTAACACCTGAGGTACTATTCCAGTACCTGGTTAACCCATTCGCTCGATCCGTCAGTCTGGGGGTGGTGGGAGGAGCTTAATCCCTGTTCCATGCCAATCATTTTCAGAAACGCCCTCCAAAACCTGGAGGTGAACTGTACCCCTCGGTCACTTATAATCCGCTCAGGTATGCCATGTAATCTATAGATGTGTTGTACAAACAACTTGGCCAGCTGAGATGCATTAGGTACACTGGTACAAGGAATAAAATGAGACTTTTGAAAATAAATCTGTCACCACCCAAATGACTGTTTTCTTTTGACACTCTGGCAGATCTACTATAAAGTCCATAGCTATCTGCTTCCAGGGTTAGGTAGGGCTTGCCACATTCTGCAGTAGTCCTCTGGGCTTGCCCCCCACCCTTTTTGCCATAGCACAAGTTGGGCAGCTGGCCACATACTCCTCCACATCCTTGCGCAAAGATGGCCACCAAAATTGCCGCCTCAATAGGTGCAAAGTTTTCAGGAACCCAAAGTGGTCAGCTGACTTGGCATCATGACACCTCTCCAGTATTTTCTGACATAAAGGTTCTGGAACACACAGTCTCTCACTACTTCACCAATACCCATGCTTTTCTGTTAAATTTGTTTTATTAGCTTGCAAACAAGCATACTTCTTTAACTCAAAAAGTAATTCAGTCTGCAAGTCTTCTTCTACTTTTAAGGTTGGTGCAAACTTCTGACTCCTTGTAACCGCCACCATTCCCAACTGCTGGGTTGGAAAAATTGAGTTTACCACCTCCTCTCTCTGACTGTTGTGTTGGGGCAACTGTGATAGAGCATCAGCCAAAAAATTCTTTCCCCCAGGCAAGTGCTTGACGGTAAAGTTAAACCTACTGAAAAATTGAGCCCATCTAACTTGTTTAGGGTTCAATTTTCTGGTGGCACGCAAAGCCTCTAAATTCTTGTGATCTGTCCATACTTCAAGTGGCTGAGATGCTCCCTCCAGCAAATGCCTCCATGTCAGCAAAGCCCATCATACTGCAAAGGCTTCCTTTTCCCATACATGCCAACGTCGTTCTGTGTTGGTAAATTTACGGGAGAGGTAAACACAAGGCCTCAGGGGCCCCCCTTCATCAATTTGTAATAAAATCTCTCCAGTTGCGACATCTGACGCATCCACCTGCACTATGAACGGCTTCATAGGATCAGGGTGTTTCAACACAGGCTCTGAGGTAAACAATGATTTTAACTGTTCAAACGCCTCTTGACATTCTGCAGTCCATTGTAATTTCGCCCTGGTTTTTTTCACTTCTTTTTGATCCCCTTTTCCCTTTGTTTTTAATAAGTCAGTGAGGGGTAACGCCACCTGTGCGAAATTGGGGATGAACTGCCTGTAAAAATTTGCAGATCCTAAGAAACTGCAACTGCCTCCTAGTTCTCGGGGACTCCCAAGTGATTACATCTTGCACCTTTGCTGGATCCATTTCTATCCCCTTACTTGATACCCGGTACCCCAGATAATCCAACTGTTCTTTACGAAACTCACATTTTGACAATTTAGCATATAATTGATTTTTCAAAAGGCATTTCAACACTTCTCTCACCAATCTTACATGCTCTTCCATTGTTTCAGGATAGATCAAAATGTCATCAGGGTAAACTTTATACAACAAGTCATGTAACACTTCATTTATCAAATGCATGAAGACCCCAGGGGCCCCCTTTAATCCAAAAGGCATCACAAGATATTCAAATGATCCCAACTGGCAATTAAACGCTGTTTTCCATTCATCTCTTTCTTGGATTCGAACCCGGAAATATGCCTCCCTTAAGTCCAGCTTGGTAAAAATTATTCCCTTCAATAGATGAGCCAACATGTCTTTCATCAATGGTAAGGGGTACCGGTTGGAGGTACAAATAGCATTTAGCCCCCTATAGTCCGTGCACAGTCTCAGAGACCCGTCCTTGGTCCTGAATAAAACAGGTGCGGCCATTGAAGAAGAGGCGGAGCGAATAAAATCCCACTCTAAGTTCTTGTCAATGAACTCCCGCAAGGGCTCCAATTCCTTAGGAGTCATGGAATACAGTTCCGTCTTAGGCAATTCTGCCTCAGGTTCCAGTTCTATGGCACAGTCTGATTTTCCATGAGGCGGGAGCTGGTTCGACTCCATTTCTCCAAATGCCTCCTTCAAGTCTCTGTACTGCAAAGGGATGGGAGAAACCACTTCTGTTATCTCCCCCCCCCCCCTAATGCTTCATTCATTGCCCCTACCAGGTCAGTCCCAGGCTCTCGGGGAATCAGACCCTTATATATTCCATCAGCAAATGTCATTTGACCTGTAGCCCAGTTCACTTGGGGATTTCGGGCCCATAGCCAAGTTAGTCCCAACACTACGGGTTGATTGAAAATAGGAGCCACCACAAACCTTAAAGTTCACGGGGCCCTATTCTCATTCGCACTGCTTCGGTGTAATATTCCACTGGGCCCCCACACATCTCTGACCCATCTCAGGTCATGCCTTACTCTCCCCGAGTAGGACGTCTCCGTGTTCTTGCCACTCTGTATCCGACTGGCCGTGAGCCTCCTCGAGCTCCAATTCCTTCCCCCGGGTGGAGGGGGCTTCTTCATGTTCTGGGTGTTCTGTCCCTCCTCGGTAGACATTGTATCTCCAGGTAGGGCAGCTTTTATTGAATCTGCTCTTTCTGTGACAATCCACTCCTTTGATATTAATTTAGAAACTCTTAGCACAAGCCATGGTAGGATATGAAAAAGTTCTCTTATTAATACAAGTGAATAGAATCGATGCAAAGAGCAGATTGAGCAAAAGCGCGCACAATCACAAATTTAAACATGCCAGTTTCTGCTTACTCCTGCCAACCCCTCCCTTATCGACTCAGTTCCCAAAACTCTAAACTGCCAGCCTTTTGATTATCCCAGCTGAACAACCTTGGTGTCTGGTTCCCGTCTCTCCTCCTCCCACATTCCAACATCTTTCATGCCATGCTTATCTCTAACAGTTCTACTGCTGTCTTGCAAGCATGCTAACAAATTACTACAAGCCCCATGTACCTAATAACTACAAACCCCATTATCTTTGGCAGGATGGCATCCTGACAGGACCATTGGTATCTGCATCTAAAGGCATCTCCTCCTCCTCTCTCCCATGCAACCATGAGTTACTTCAGGCTTTGTGGGGGGAGTGACAGACCCTTGGCCAACCTCCTGCCCACCCCAGTTCCATGGAGTCCCTTGGTCCACCTGCAGGTTCCTCCTCCTTCCCGGAGGGGATAGATCCTGCCGCGGCTGAAGGCATCTCTTGATTTCTTGGCCAGGCTGTACGGATGATATTATGAGCAGCGACCACTCGCCAGTCTTCGCAGCCTTTGAAGTTGGAGTCACGTCCCAGTTTGTTTCCAAAAAAGGTATTTGCAGGGAAGAGGGTTGGGTGGTATGTGTGCGCGCGTGTGAATACATGCTCTGATACGCAGCTTATCCAGGAGCAAGTGGCCAGGGAAAAGTTTTCCACTTCTGTCCAGACAATAGGATCAGGGGTCACCTAAGGAATCTGATGGGAAGGAAGATTTAAACAGACCGTAGGAAGCGCTTTTTCACAAGCATATTGTTAACCTGTGGAAGTTGTTTCTTCAAGGCATGGTTATGTCCATTAACCTGGATTGCTTTCAAAGGGGATTGTATAAATCCAAGGAGGACAGGTCCATTGAGGCCTATCAGTCTCCAAAACTCCGCATTACCTCCTGGGTACCGGTTACAGGGATCTATGGGGGAGAGGGAGGTGTCTCCATCTCTCCTGCATGTGAACATCCCAGGGACTTCTGTTTGGCCACTGGGTGAAACTAAGCTGGGGTTAAGGTGGGCCTTGGCCTGATTCAGCAGGGCTACCTTACATTTTTATTAAAAGAGGTTTGGATAAATTCATGGAGGGAAGGTCTACCAAGGGTTTCCGTCTTGAAGTCTCCATATTACCTCTGGGTTGGGGGCAGCCAGTCCCCTAATACTTGCAGGGGAACCAGGGTGTGAGGGGAGTATGCCCCTCTGCATACAACATTTGTGCTGTGAGCTCTGCCTTGTCTGCCAGTAGGTTTCCAGTGCTGGTTTTAACCTCTAAAGCTCTGCATGGGTTTCTGCTCCAGTACCTGGGGCTGCCCTTGAAGAGCATCCGGAAGCCACAGCTGGTTCAGAAGGCAGCTGCGCGAGCAGCCTTGGGTGCCTCAAGGATGGCACACGTAACACCTTTGCTGCGGGAGCTGCACAGGGCGCCAGTTTGCTTCCGGGTCCAATTCAAGGTGTTGGTTGTCACCTTTAAAGCCCTACATGGCATGGGGCCAGGCTACCCGAGGGACCGCCTCACCCCCAGAACATCGAACCGTCCCACCCGGTCAGGCAGAGGGCATGTTGCGGACCCCGTCCATGAGAGGCTGTCAATTGGCGGGGCCCGGGAAGAGGGCCTTCTCTGCTGTGGCCCCCACCCTGTGGAATATTCTCCCCCCAGAGGCGAGGCAGGCCCCCCCTCTCCCGGCCTTCCAGAAAGGGGCGAAGACCTGGCTCTGCCATCTCGCTTGGGGAGGGAGGAGGAGTAATCGATCCTGGGGGTGGTTAACGCCCTGAAGAGGCCCCTGTGAATTACATGAATTTCAATTAAGAACTTTTAATAGCTCCATCTTGGATTTTATATTTTACATTTATATTTATACTTAACAAGTACTGTTTTTACTGTATTTTAATCTGTATTTATTTTTAATTTTATTGGAAACCTCCCAGAGTCACTCTGAGTGAGATGGGCGGTGACGAAAAAAATAAAATAATAAAATAAAATAAAATAAAATATAAAATAAAATAAAATATAAAATAAAATAAAATAAAATAAAATAAATAAAATATAAAATAAAATAATAAAATAAAATAAATAAAATAAAATAAAATAAAAAATAAAATATAATAAAATAATAAAATAAAATAAATAAAATAATAAAATAAAATAAAATAAATAATATAAAATATAAAATATAAAATAAAATAATAAAATAAATAAAATAAAATAAAATAATAAAATAAAATAAAATAAAATAAATAAAATATAATAAAATAAAATAATAAAATAAAATAAAATAAATAAATAAAATAATAAAATAAAATAATAAAATAAAATATAATAAAATAAAATAATAAAATAAAATAAATAAAATAAATAAAATATAAAATAAAATAAAATATAAAATAAATAAAATAAAATAATAAAATAAAATAAAATAAAATAATAAAATAAAATGATAAAATAAATAAATAAATAAAAAATGATAAAATAAATATAATAAAATAAAATAATAAAATAAAATAAAATAATAATAAAATAAAATAAAATATTAAATAAATAAAAAATAAAATGATAAAATAAATATAATAAAATAAAATAATAAAATAAAATTAATAATAAAATAAAATAAAATATTAAATAAATAAAAAATAATAATAAAATAATAAAATAAAATAAATAAAATAAAATAAAATAAATAAAATAATAAAATAAAATAAATAAATAAAATAAATAAAATAATAAAATAAAATAAAATAAAAAAATAAAATAAAATAAAATAAAATAAAATAAAATAAAATAAAATACCTCCAGGACTGTCTCCTTCCAGTAGAATCCACCCATCCAGAACAAACTTTTCGGGGAAAGCTGCTCTTAATTCCCCACTATTTGGGGGCTGAGGCGAGGGGGATGGCTTCTCTGTGGTGGCCCCAGAGCTGCAGAAGAGCTTTTCCTGGGAAATTGGATTATCCCAACATGGTTGACCTTACCAGAACCGAGTTAAGATGGAATTATTCCGGAGGGTTTTTTCATCTTAGTTAATTCAGCTCCATAGGAATTGTTTATCATAATCACGGCTTTAGACTTGTGCTGCTTGCCACTGTAGTGAGGTTTTTTATACATTAATTGTCCCGTGGTTGCTTTGTGCTTCTAAACTGCTGAGAGTCATCACAGTAGATGACAAATGTAATAAATAATTAATGTTAGCTCCAGGTTGGGGGCTGTCTGCCTCCCCCCGAGTCTTAGTTTGCAGGGAATAATGGTGAGAGAAGGAAAGATCTTGTGAGCTTCCTGGAGGCATCTGGTTGGCCACCAGGAGAAGCCAGGTGCTGGACTGAGAGGGCCCGTGGCCTGATCCAGCAGGGCCGTTCTTACCTAGCAAGAGGAGGTGCTCAGTTCCATCCCCAATTCCCTCTTGTGCTTGTGGGGCTGGTCAATCTGCATCCCTCTCTGTGGATTGAGTGCCTCCCCCAGCCACAATGCTGAGGAGTGTCCTGGGATCTGTAACGAGGGGGGAGACTTTGGATGCCACCAGAGAATGAAGAAGGCCTTTGGCAGTTGGTTCACGTTGCAGGAAAGGAGACTAGACACCAGAGGCAGAAGTCCCTGAGATGGTGGGCATGCAGTGCCCAGGATTTTGCATTGGTTGCTTAACGGATGCCACCTTTTCCTTTGCTATGCTAAAACTACAACTCTGGTCCTCAGTCTAGCAGAGGGAGGGTGCCCTGAGCAATCTCATAGCTCCAGGTGTATTTGGCTGCATTCTGTATTGCTGTTATGTTCCTGGGAGAACATAACGTGGTGCTCTTGCCTCCAGATGTCTTGGACCACATCCCTCCCTACATTCCAGGGGGTGAGGGGGGTGATGGACGTTTTGGCCCAACCTATCTGGGCACCCTGTAGGGAGGGGAAGGCTGCCTTTGCAAATCTCAGCAGGAGGAAGTGGGTTGCTTCCCAAGCCTGTCCTTCCTTCTTCTCTGTCTCTAGGACTCTCCAAATCCTCAGACCAGGCCTACATTGAGTTTGAGAGCATCGAAGCCATTGTGAAGACAGCCAGCAGGACCAAATTCTTCATTGAATTCTACTCCACGTGCCTGGAAGGTGTGTGTGCACGTAATGTGTGAACACCAAGGAGGAGCTCCTCGTGTCACATATGGAGGACCTTCACCCAGAAGTTCCTTCCCAGCATTTGATAAGCCAAGGTGGACTTTGGGGGGAGAGGAATCTCTCCTGGGATATTACACACCGTGGATGGTTTTGCACTCTACAGTCGTTGCAGATAGCCAAAAGCTGAATTCTTCTTAGTTATGGGTCCCCTCATGGGGAGGGTGGGGAAGTATTATTATTACTATTATCGTTAATAATATTACTACTGGAACTATTGACGCACAGTCTACCGGATAGTTCTGACTGGATTTGATCATTTTGACTATTGGGTCTTTCCCAAGGATCTAAGATAGTTAAAGATACTGTTGTGATATGGAAAACATGAAGGGTCATTTTATCAAGCTTGGCAAACTTTGCTTGCAGAAAACAATGCCTTAATCGAGCTACCAAGGAGAAAACCACACACCCCCACCAACACGGGCAGGGCAAGCTTCTGGATATAAAGAGGGAGCAAACCCCACCCTCACCAGCACTGATGATGTTCCCTAGTTGGGCAATGAAACGTCTGCAAGCAAACAACCCAGCTCAGAGAGCATCAAGGATCCCACGTCTCTGCATAGTTTCCCCAAGGTCGCCTCCATGGCTCTCTACAACTTACTTTCTCACTCTTTTTTCCCCTAGAATTTAAAAAGAGCTTTGAGAACGATTCCCAGAGCAGTGACAACATCAATTTCTTGAAGGTCCAGTGGTCCTCCAGACAGCTGCCCACGGTGAGCGCTCCCTTCCCCATCCGCTAGAAGGTCAACGTTGCTGCGAGGGTCCTCTGAGTGGTAGAGGAGGGAAGCTCCGGGACAAGGATGGCTTGCCTGGCAAGAGGGCAGGAAGGGACCTCCTGGCAAAGAAGGGCATCGGAGCTTCCCCACACTGGGACACGCTCCAAGGCAGCTCTTCCACCATCTCTGATTTCTCTGCCTGCAGCTCAAACCGATCCTCTCTGACATCGAATACTTGCAAGACCAGCACATCCTGTTGACCGTCAAGTCTCTGGATGGCTACGAATCCTATGGTGAGTTGTGTAACGGTTTGCAGGACTCAGGCTTAGTATGAATAGTCTCACACTCAAACAAGTGGAAAAAGCTATTTTACTACAAGTTACTACAATACAAAAAGAAAGTTGCTTCTGACAAAAGCACGCGCAACAGACATTGATATATGGCCCCATAGTCCCACCCCCTGTTCAGGCCACTCAGATGGTACTCCCAGGTTGTTGGGGTTTGATAAACCCAGGAATTTACTTCTAGATGTAAAGTATACAGAGAGGCTTGATTTCTAGGTAAAAGGTGAAATATTCTGCACAGTCACCCAATTAGCAGCCATTGTTGTAGGAATGATGTGTCATGTGTGACTCATTCAACAGGTGCTTAGAGTTAGGTTGGGCGTGGTGAATAACGAGAGTGACCTATAATGTGATTGGTCAGGTTCACTATATATACAGGGACATTCTCAGTTCCCATTATTCCCATTTTACCTCGTGAAAGCTGTATCGTTGATGGTGTATCATTTGTTACTTGTGGAAGTGATCTGTAAATACGTATGTATATAAAGTAAATAGGATATTTGATATAACTTCTGTTTGGAGTCTATTTACTGCATAGTACGTGGATCACTGGTGCCTAGGAGAGAGGCAGGCCGCTCCATCCGCGCTCCCTCTGACACAGGTCTTCATACAAACGCTGACCCACGCCACCATTGGTAGACAGCAGTCTCACGTATGCAGGCACGACCTCTTCCCCTGTTAACTCCTTCCACGTCATTATCTCCGATACGAAGCCAAGAAACTTTGAATCG
Source organism: Charina bottae (assembly GCA_023362775.1). Classification (NCBI taxonomy): domain Eukaryota; kingdom Metazoa; phylum Chordata; class Lepidosauria; order Squamata; family Charinaidae; genus Charina; species Charina bottae. Next base: position 3,773,804 of record JALMGJ010000045.1, on the reverse strand, counting down.
GAGACCATGACAAGTTGCTGAAACCGCCCGGGGTGACTCTCAGGCCTGTGACCTGTGTGTCAGAGCCTCATCCTTTATGTAGAAGCCCCCCTTGGCTCCCCGCCACCCGCTTTGCAAGGAAGTGAGGGACTGTGGATTGTCATGGAACTACTCGTGAGAAAATACGTGCAGACTCGATCGGTCTGTTCGTTCACCTCGATAAGCCAAGGCAGCTGAGAGGCCTTTGTCAGTGGCGGAACTAGTGGTTCATAAGTAAACCAACTGAACTGAGATGTTTAACTTCACAGCAGTTGTGCAATGGTGAGAGGAGGGTGACTTATCCAGATCCATCCCTTGAGCCTTCTGGCGAGTTGCGTTTCCAGCATCAAGGCCAACTCTTCGGCCGTGGGGCAACCCATCACAAGGCCCGTCTCCCTGTGCCTCCCAGCCCACGTGCTCCGTCTTTTTCCTCCGCAGGAGAGTGCGTCATTGCCCTCAAATCCATGATCGGGAGCACCGCGCAGCAGTTCCTCACCTACCTCTCTCACCGGGGGGAGGAGACAGGCAACATTCGGGGCTCCATGAGGGTTCGAGTCCCAGCAGAGCGGATGGGAACTCGCGAGAGGCTGTACGGTGAGTTTGCAGAAGAGGGGCGAGCTTCCTGGGTGTGTGGGGGGGTTATGCGGGTGGATGCGATGCAGTCTGAATAGCTGGCATTTGGATCAGCATGGAAGAGGGATTTAGGGCAGGGGGGTTGAGCAGATCTGCATCCAGGGCCTTCCAAGACCCCCGTCTGCAGATTCCTGAGACAGTGGCTTGTTTCCATGCCTGGGAGCGAAGACAGAAATCCCCAAGTAGCCATTTGGGCCAGTCGGGATGGTGGGGGGGGGCACCCTTTCACCCCCCCTGAGATTGTCCCCCCCCCTCCAGAATGGATCAGCATCGACAAAGACGAGACCGGAGCCGCCAAGGGGAAGCAGCCACTTCCAGCATCACGGACCAACCTGGAGCACGGCAAGTAAGGCTTGGGAAATCGGGCGAAAGGCGGACTTTGGGGAAAAGTGGATGCTGGGCAGAGTTTATTTTAAAACACTCTTTTAAAACAATTTAAAAACAAGAAAAATGTATTTTTCTTGAGTTTTGCTAAGAAAAGCTGGTCAGGAAAGGAGGCTACCCACCCTGGGATCCACTGGAAAAACCCTTTTCTGCATCCACGTTTGTGTTACAGCAAGTCAGGCTGTATTTTAAAAAAAATAATTTATTTATTATTTGTTTGTTTGTTTGTTTATTTATTTATTTATTTATTTGCCATCTCACTATAAAAGTGACTCTTTGTAGTTTTAGTTGGTTTTTTTCCACCCATTGACCTAAAAATATCTTCAACGTCCTCAGTTGCTCTCACACTCTCTTAGACCAGATCTCTGATTGTTCCTGGAGGGCACCTGGTTGGGGAGGGTGGACCTGAGCCCCCCCCCTTCTTAAGGGGGCCTTAGGGAAGAAGCTCCTCCGCCTCCCTGAGCCCTTTCTCTGGGGGCTGGGCCTCCGTAGGGCAGGAGAGCGCCTGCCCCCGGCCACCCTCTCTCCACCTTTCTCTCTCGCCAGATCCGTTGGGCGAAAGCATCTCTCAGGGGAAGGGGCTGCCTGTCCCGCCGGGAAGCTCTTAGAGGAACAGGAGAAGCCCAGCATCCTGACGGCCAGCCGCCCGCCTGCTCCACATCGTGGTACCTCCAAGGAGGAGGCCTCCCAGGGCAGGTGAGCGAGCCACAGCCCGAAGGACCAGGCGGCCCCTCGGCCACAGCGAGGCTTAGGGCTCGCGTTACTCCTTCCCAGGAGATCTGGTCGCCCGGTCATTCTTAACATCCACCGTGGAGCTTCTGATCCTGCTGCTGACCCACTCCAGTTGACCATCCCTTCTCGTTTCTCTTTCTATTCCTGACGTTCCTGCAGAAACAGCTCCCCACCAGCCACATGCCTGATCTTGCTCTTCCACGCACTGTTTAGGGCAACATAATGAAGTCAGCCTCGAGTGAACCTGGGAGGCCTGACGTCCCATTTCACTTTCTGGATTTTATCCTGCCCCCTGGCAGAATAGGTTGGAAATCCAGGTGGGGGCTTCTCTTAGAAATTGCTGGGCAGTCTCCTTTTCAAAGAATCTGAAGTTGAGAGTCCGTCTAGTCCAGGCCCTGCCCCATTCAGGAATCCAAACGAAGACATGCCAGATAGATAGCTGTCCTCATCAGCCTCTTCCTTCTAGTTTCACTTTTTCTTGCCAATTCAATAGAAATAAGGATTGGGCTTAGAGGATTCACGTCTGAGGAATGAATGAATCTACCACAGTCTGTGGCTGTGGTAGATCATCCACAGGATTTATTTGTGGGGACCATTTCTGGTCATTTCTTCCACATCCATGCCTATGGAGGAAGTGGTGCTGAGGGCAGCCAGAGCGACACGTCCGTTCAATGTCTTCCCAGTGAGAACGGACTGGAATGTTTGGGGCTCCTTAGCTTGGGAAAAAGGCCACCGAGAGGGGATGTGATCAAGGGGTGTGAAATCAGGTGTGGTCTGGGGAAAATTAGGAGTTTTCTCCCTCTCTCCGAATGCTTGGACCAGGAGTCCTCCAAGGAAGCTGAGGGTTAGAACAGATAAAAGAGAGGCTCTTCTTCGCATAGCATATAATTAACCTCCAGAAATCATCACCACCAAGACATGTGATGGTCACTGACCAGGATGGCTTTCCAAAGGGGGCAGGGTGGATAAATTCTTGGAGGACTTTCAGTCTTGAAGATTCCATGCTATCTCCAGGTCAAGGGCTCCATGCCTCCAAATCTCCACTGCAGGGGAACAACCGTTGGTCTCCACCACCTCCTGCTTGTGATCATCCCAGAAACATCTGCCTGGTTGCTGTGCAAAACAAAATGATGGACTAGGATGGCCTCATCTTGTGGGGCTACCTTACATTTTAGTAAAAGGGATTGAAAAAAACCATGGAGGGTGGGTCTGTGAGGACTTCCTGTCTTGAGATTCCATACGAGCTCTGGTTTGGAGGCAGCCTGCCTTCCAATGCCGGCTGTAGGCGAGCAACAGCAGGAAGTGAGCTTGACTCCCTGGAGACGTAGAACTGTAGAATGTGAGGGTTGGAAGGGACCTTGGAAATCATCTAATCCAACCGCTTGCCCAGTGCAGGAATCCACCGCTACAGCATCCCCAAGAAACAGCCATCCAGTCTTTGTTTAGACACCTCTACCGAAGGAGAGTTCCCCACCTCCAGAGGCCGTCTGCTCCATCGTGGAAGAACATTTTGCTCTTAGAAAACTTGTGCGGATGTCCCACTGGGATCTCCTACCTTCTAATTTAAACCCCTTCTGGTCCTCTCTCCTGCAATGCTTCTGCCCCGTCTTCTGCATGACAACCCTTCGGATCCCATCACACTTCCTGAGATCTCTCCTCCAAAGCCTCCAACCGTTCCTCATAGGTTTTCCCTCCAGGCCCCCTCATGGTTGCTCCGTGCCACGTTCCTCCTAGACTGCGGTGCCCAGAGCAGGCCGCGATGTCCGATGCACGTCTGCTTGGCCGCTGTGGAAGGGGCGTCCTCCAGGAGGGTGGTGCTCTCGTTTGGGGTTGTGCCATTGGCCAGATGGGGAGCGTGTGTGGCCTTGAAGGGTCTGGTGGTGCTGCCCAGCTTCTTCAGCCAGGGCGACTGTAGGACTGGGCTGCCCCCTCTCCTTTTGTGCAGGTTGAAGCAGGAGGTGACTGTGGATCCCGACGGGCCCCCGCTGAAGAACAGCTTCAACAACCCTGCCTACTACGTGCTGGAAGGGGTCCCTCACCAGCTCCTGCTCTCAGAGCTGCCGCCAGGGAGCCCGGCCAAGCCCCCCGCCCCCCGGAACAAAGTCCAGATCACGGTGCCCATCCAGCCCGAGTCCTGGCGGCCCCCACAGCCGCCCTCCCGGGCTGAGGAAAAGGCAGAAGAGGAAGAGCCGGGGGTCCTCAACCTGCCGCCCCCGGACTTCCCACCCCCTCCCTTGCCCAAATCAGTGGCGTTGGAGATGGCGGAGGGGGCCTTCTACACCTCGGTGGGCGTCAGAGGAGAGGATCATGCGGCCAGCAAGCCACGGACCACCATGGTCTTCAGTGAACCCCTCAAGACCAAGCCCCCCAAGCTGCACCCCAGGCCGGCCCCCTCCCTGGGGACGGGGTACCTCCTCGAGTCCCCCGGCGGGCCCCAGGTGTCCCCGGGCATCCTGGACGACCGCTCCTGCTCCGTGCTTCAGATGGCCAAGACCCTCAGCGAGGTGGAGTACTCCAGCGGGGGCGGCCTGGGGAGGGAGCAGCCTGGCCGCCCCCCGTCCCACCCCCTGACCAAAGTGAGGCTGGACCTTGCCCACCGCTGCCTGCCACCCGACTACAGCCGCCCTGTGGCCTTCCCTGCCCGCTCCATCCGGGAGAGCATCGAAGAGGACTCGGCGGAGGAGGTACGCCCCGGCCAGCAACTGGGGGGGCCCCCAACAGGATTAGTAGCGGAAGAGGGGCCGTTCCCCCCCCCGTCCGATTCTGTGCTTGAGGCAGCCTCTCAGGCAGAGCCTGTTGTTTTTAATTTTTTTTGTTAGATTTCCATCCCGCCTTTCTTGAAGGAGTTCAGGTAGTGTCCTTCCTCCAATTTTATCTTTCACAATTCAAATCAGCTTGCAGGATTTTGTTGTTATAGCCCAGTGCTTTCCAATCTGCCGCCGTTGGCGACACACCAACAGCGGCAGTGGTGGCGCGGGGGCGTGCACGGCGGCGCGGGGGGGCGCGCAGCGGTGTGCATGGTGGCAGCGTCTGCAACATCCTCCGCTAACACGCGGAAGCGCTGATGGCGTGCCGCTGCCGCCCCCACCATGCACGCCCCCGCCGCCGCTTCCAGGTTGTGTGGTGACACACCAAACTCTGTGTTGCGACACACTAAAGTGTCGTGACACACAGTTTGGAAAGCTGTGTTATAGCCCCTGTCAATAAAAGTAGTTTTAGTCTTCCTGTGGGGTTGACTTCTTGATTTGGTCTACCTGGTGAGGCTGGCAACAATCTTGCAAGTCTGATTGTGCTGGACTTCCTCCCTTTCTTATACTCCTGTGAATGAGGGAGGTGTCTGTCTGAGCCACTTCTGGATATTTTCTGTCTGTTGTGGACGTAAGATACATTTCACCCCATTTCACTTTGGAGTAGATCTTGCCTGTCTCCCCCCCTGACTGCATTGGCAGAGGAGGCTGGCGCTCTCGCTGGGTGCTACCCAGCCCGGCCTCTCTGACTTCCTCGTGCTGCTTCTTCGCAGACCCTGACCCAGGAGGGCCAGAGTGGGGGCCCCAGGCGCAGCGAGCCCAGTGTGGGGGAATGGCTGCGGGCAATCGGCATGGAGCGATACGAGGAAGGCCTCGTCCGTAACGGCTGGGACGACCTGGAGTTCCTCAGGTGAGTCTCCAGTGGAAACCCACCTGCAGAGCCGTCAGTCGGCGTGGGCGTCTGCCTGCTCGCCAGCAGAGGGGAGGCCGGGAATTGGAGACGGATGTGCAGCGAGGAAGCATCCTGGCGGGACTAGAGAGGCTCCAGGGAAGGGGGTCCCACGGCCTGCGCTTCCAAGAACATCAAGCACCAGGACAGGGAGAGAGAGGGCAGCAAGTAGAATAGCACCTGTTGTGTTGGTGCAGAAGCCGAGGAACACCGCGTACTGTGCCGGGGTGTGCACACAGTGTGGTCCAAAAAGTCAAGACGCTGCTGCCAGGGTGCGATTGAAGCTCCACTGTTTCTTGTGTGCCATGCAGCGGAACAGCGGGATGCAATGGCAGGCACACAAAAAACAGTGGAGCTTCAATCGCGCCCTGGCAGCACCATCTTGACTTTTTGGACCACACCCTGTGGACATCCCTTTGGCCACCGGGGGGCGCTCCTTCCCCAGCAGCTGCAGGACAGGTGTGCTGGAAGACTGTCCCGGGCAGGAGGGCCAGGCTTGTGTAGGAACCTGGGAGTTTCCTCGGGGACCTTTTCTGCCCTGGCCAGGGCCCCAAGATCAGCCCCCCAGGAGGTTTTAGGCCCTTGCCCAGCAGGAGAACTTGGACAGGTCTGCCCCCACCCCCTTGGGGTCAAGGGTCGGCCTGAGCTGGCTGCTGAGGGCTCCCAGCCCAGCGAGGCTCTGGGGCAACAGCGGCCAGTGAATTGACCCTTGCAGTTTCGAGAGAGGGACTGGCAAATGTCTCCACTTCAGAACGGTGTCTCGTATTTGCAAAGAAAATTTTTGTGTCTGTTTTTTCCAGTCATACACATCTGGCCTGCAATTTTGCCTAATACAGAGAACATTTGCAAACCGTTTTACCTAGTGTAATACATTTCGTACATTATTTTCATGACTATATTTTTGTAAAAAGACTTGAGAAAAAAAATATACATATATATATATATATATATATATACACACACACACATACATACATACACACACACACACACATACATGCATACATACATACATACATACATACATACAATGGGGTGCTGATTATCTGGCAAAATTCAGAATGGTGTAAATTACAAATGAAACCTGAGTTTGGGTTTGCTTTCCAAGGTAAACTAACTGAATCCAGGCACTAAATGTTTTATAATTAGTAAATTTACCTAAACTTACTTGAAGTCTTTCTGTGCTGCTGCTCCTGATAGAAAACCCTGATATGATTTACGGTACAGGTAGTCCTCAACTTACAATCACAATTGGACTGGAATTTCCATCGTAAGTTGTTGCAGTCATAAGTCGAGTCACCATGTGACCGGACCTGATTTTACGACCCTTTTTACAGCGGTCCTTAAGCAAATCCTGCTTCCCCAATGGTCGTTTTTTGCTAGAAAATGGCAAAAAAGTCACAAAGCGCAATCACATGACTGCAGGATGCTGCAACCGGTCATAAATGCAAGCTGGTTGCCAAGTGCCCTAAATGCGATCATGTGACGGTGGGGGGGGTGCAACATTTTGCGAAGCTCAGAAGTGCTTTACAGGCCGTAAAGCACCCATTCCGAGGCCGTCGTAACTTTGGACTGTTAAACGGTCGTAAGTAGAGGACTACACCATAAAAAGATTCCAGAGTGAAAACCAAATGAAAAGATGAGTCAGAATCCAGTAAAGAAATAAGCAATAGCTTGACATCTTTCCTCCTCTTCCCCCCCCTGCAGTGACATCACCGAGGAGGACTTGGAAGAGGCGGGGGTGATGGACGCCGGCCACAAGCAGCTTCTCCTGGAGAAACTCAGGCTCAGGGAGTAGCCAGTGCTGCTGGGGGTGACCCCAGGATGTGCCTTCCCCCTTGTGATTTCACCCTCGTCCCCCACCACTCTCCCTACAGGGGCCAACCGAGGGTCCGTCTGCCCTTTTTTCCGAGCATCTCCTCCTGGAGGGGAGGATGGACAGCCAAACTGCTGCCAGGAGCAACTGCTTCCCGGCATGGCAGAAACGCCCCTGCCTTTGCTCCTGGAAAATTGGGGGCCGAGCGGCTGGAAGGTGAAATGGCATCGACGCACGTGGGTCTGCCCTAGTTATGGGTGCTCTTGGTTAAGTTATTCTTATTTATTGCAACACCAGAAGGACCCACTGGTTTCCCCTCTTCCTTTCGGAGAACCACGTTCCCCAACCCTGCCTCCGTGGCCTCCAACTCACACCTGTCCGGGGGGGGGGTTCCCAGAGTGAAGACCACCCCCCAGAACTGTGTTGGCTGCTGCTGGGGGACCGGTGGCCTCCAGGCCTGGGATGCCAGCGGTCCTCCCTTTGGGCAGCTCCGGTCGGGGTCCGAGAATAGCTGCGTCGCCTCCCCCCAGTTCAGGGATTGGAGGCAGCCGGGGCAAACTGCTGAACGTTGGATTTCACGGGGCCAGGCAAGAATTTGGACAGGTAGCCGAAAGGACGTTCCGGGGCCAGTTGGCCCCCCCCGGAGAGGAGTCGCAGGGATTGAATTGCCGCGTCCCACACATGGCATCATGTTGCTGCCAACAGCCGGATTTCCTTCTGCAACCCACTTGCTGTGGATCTCTCCTCCACCCGTCCCACCATTTCAGTTTTCCTGGATGCTTTTATGCACATTTTCAGGGCTCTGCCCCCCAGCCAGAAATCAGTTGTTTTCCTAAGGGGTCTTGCTTTCGGAGCATTTTAAGCCTTAAACCAACATACATCTCTTCACCCCAGGGTTTTAACCGTCCGGTGGACGACAATCTCCAGAATATGCTCAGGGAAAGAAGGGGCCCCTTGAGTTGCAATGCCAATCATGCAGGAATGCTCTGGGACACCAGGGGGGTCAAGCGGTTGGAGTCCTGGACCACCTTCTCCATGATGTCCTACTTCCTGTCTCCCAGAAGCTGCCCGGATCCCCAGAGCAGCCCACCATGAAGGAGTGTGGGTCACCCACTGGAGGATGGGCCACACGCTGATCACGAGAGCCAGGCCTGCCTCTTGAAAAGGGGTTCTTAGCTTTCTTGAGCACGTCCAAGCTGTAGATCTTGGCCAAGGATTGAAGCCGCATCTTGATTAGATGGACCTAGCTGGGGGCCTGGTGCTGCAGCCTAACTGAATAGCCCCCCCCCCCCTGTTCTCTTTCCCAACCCACCACCTTTTGCTGGAGGTCCACCAACTGTGAGGTCAGGCTTGCCCTGACCACCTCTTTCCTTCGAGTCACCTGGCCCTGCCATTTCAATCAGGGCCGTCATCCAGCAGATTCCACGTCTGGCCAGCCATTTTTCGTCTTGACCTGGGAGCAGTCGGGGGGGAGGGGGGCTGCCTCCCTTACCCACGCAAACCATGGTGCCTGCAGAGCGCATTTAGACCTGGTCCAGGGCGGGGACCTGGTCCAGGGCAGTAAAAGCCTAGAAGGTAAGCAGTTTCTTTGGTTCTGTTTTGTGGGGGAATTCCCCCTTTGCTCCGTGCCTTATTTTACAATAGGAAGAGGGGAGGGGGAGGGGCTTCCCCCACTTGCAAGAGATTCCAAGGTACATCAAACCCAACGGGGGCCTTCGTGACTTAGAGCATCTCGCATCGCCTAGCCCTCGTTGAGAGTGTCGAGACTGTCCTGTAACAGTTTTATTGGCGCAATGACGGTTGGATGACTTGAGAAGACACTAGAGGTCCCTTGTGGGGATCCTGCCGCGAACTCCCAGGATTTCCGGCTCACGGAAATGGGATCTGGGGAAGCCGGGAATTGTGGTCCTCCCCACAATCCAGAAAGTGTGAAAGGAGGAAAGGCTGAGCCACGCTCCTTGGACCTTTCCCACCTCAACACAGTTCTCTGAGACAGAAATGAAGGATATTCTGTGTTTATTGTACTTTATTTTGTTCCTTTTGCCACTTCGGGGAGAAGCCAATGATTTGTGCTGCTTTTGACCTTTCTTCAGTTATTATTAACGTTTGATGTGAGTTTAACCTTACTAAATTCTACTCTGTTGTGTGTGTGTGTGTGTGCTTTTTAAATGTTTAATTTAATTTCTATTTGAAACTCTTTGTATGCTTAATATTTTAGGGCTTGAAGAAACAACCGCAACTTTCTTCCCCCCATTCACATTTCATGCCTTAGATTAATACATCATGATACAATAAAAGGGCTTGTTTGCTTACAGACGTTTTCTTCTTTTAATGGTTTTCTGAATTGTAGCCAGAAGTTGATAATATCACAAACCAGCTCAAAACCTTTTGGGGTTGTTGAGCGCATCTGGAATTTTGTGGGTGTTGTCGGTGCTCCTGCAGAATGGCTTTTGTGGAGGGGGAGTGCGTTGTGGGAACAGCAGAAGGGGTTTCTTGACTGAGTCAGCTAACCCTCAAGAAAGTAAATTTAACACAAAACAGACCGAGCCGTGCACACCACTAAACTAATTTTTGCTGTCAGGTGTGTTATGGGAACATCAGTGTTTTTCAAACATGGCCACTTCAAGATGCGTGGACTTCAACTCCCAGAATTCTCCAGCCAGCATGGGAATTCTGGGAGTTGAAGTCCACGCATCTTAAAGTGGCCAAGTTTGAAAAACACTGATCTAGATGGAGCCAGTTGCCTTGTTTTGCCTATTTAATCCTCCGAGAAACATCTGGAGGGAGACAGCAGCTGAAAAAGCAAGCCTCTCCATTATAGGGCCTGGTAGCACAAAGCTGCTTCTTCAACCATGATGCACCGCGGAGGCCAAGCCACCTGCTGCCTCACAGGGTAGGGACGAGCGATGCCATGAAACGTTGCTAGTGCCCCGCTGTCATGAGGGTTCGTGGGGCCCTAGGCTCCTTCTGGAAAGGGGGGGCAGAGGCCTCTCTATCCCCCCAACGGCAGCTTTTGACCCCTTAATGAGATGGTGTACTAGCTGAACCGTCAGAAGGAGTTCTGTCTGGGTCAAAAACAAGTTGTGGGCACAAGGCCCTCGTGAAGGACGGCTGCATCCGAATGCTTGCTGCCAATCCTCGTCCTTCCCTGCAAAAGGGCAGCTGCAGATTTTTATTTTCGAAGCAAGCTTAGGAGACCCACCTGGGTCTTGGGGGCCTTCTTGGAAATAAAGAGGGTGCTGGGGGTTCATGCAAGCTTCCCTCCTATTTTGATCCGTATAAAAAGTCAGCTCGGGATAAGGGAGTTGGTGGGCCCCCGCTTGGTTCAGCAACAGCTGCTCCAGAGAAGCATTTGCCCTCCTGCAGACATTTTAAAGCTCCCTCTAGACCAGAAATGCAGCAGGAGTTGGAAACTTGCGCCTAGCGCTATGCATTCGTTTTTAAAGAAGTCGGTTTGAAAGATGCTTCATCTCCCTGGCATTCATTTTAAACAGTCCCTTTAATCCGTGTTTCTGTTTCCATGCCAGAGCAGAGAGCACTTGTCTGCCCGAGGGGTGGGGCACATGGGCAATCTCTGTGGCTCTTCCTTCAACCCACTTTGGAGTCACTACAGGTAGTCCTCGCTTAACGACCACAATTGGGACCAGCATTTTGATTGCTAAGCGAAGCGGTCATTTAGCGAATCTGACCCAATTTTACGGCCTTTTTTGTGGTGGTGGTGGTGGTGGTGATTACGTGAATCACCGCGGCTGTTAAGTGAACCATGTGGTTGTTAAGTGACTCACACGGTTCCCCATTGATTTTGCTTGCCGGAAGCTGGCTGGGAAGGTTGAAAATGGCGATCACAGGACTGTGGGAAGCTGCGATGGTTGTAAATGTGAACTGGTTGCCAAGCACCTGAATCGTGATCACATGACTGGGGACGCTGTGATGGTTGTAAGTGTGAGGACCGGTCGCAAGTCTTTTTCCAGCACCGTCATAAGTCCGAACCATCGCTAAATGAATGGTTGTTCAGCGTGGACTACCTGTATCGCTCTTTAGACTCTGCGATTGGATTAATTCTCACCAAATTTCTCCTCTGGCCCATCTCCCTTCCAAGGAAGTCTAAAGGGAACCTCCATTGCGTTCTTCAATAAATTAAGTTTATTTGGATTAGCATATTTTGCAAATGAATTCAATAAATTACAGAACAGGTAAGAAACAAAACCAAGCAAAGCCACGCAGAACAGCTGACCAGCACCCAAGGATATGGTGGGGGGCTCGGCTCTAGTGGGGGGAGAGGCAGGCACTGGCTTTTAAGGGGGTGCGCTTTTGGCCTCGTTTGACTTGCTTGCCACACTGATGCCTATCAGCCTTTCCCAGTTGGTGCCCTCTGGGTGCGTTGGACAATAATGCCACACTGGCTTGGAAAACATGGGGCTGTAATCCAACACTTCTGATAGGCACCCCCTTGGGAACCGCCTCTGCTGCTGTGGGCTGGCTTCGCCCCTCCCCAATTGCTTGTACCGACCTCCCACTCTGGACCCCAAATCATCATTCGGAGGCCTCTCCTCTCTCAGCCAGGTTAGACCCCTACCTTCACATCTTGGGGAAGTCTCAGTTGCTTCTGTTTGTACCCCAGCTTTCTTTAAACATGCCAAGTCCAGGGCATAGGATGGAGACACCCGTGGCCTCACCAGGGTTATGCTACTGGAGAAGCTGGTACTTAGACTCGCAGGAGGGTCCCAGTCCAGTTCCTCTGTGGCCACGTCAGGTTGGCCGGGATTAGGACCATGTCCTCGGCATCGCCAAGAAAGATGAACTGCCAGGAACCTGGTTAAGAGGCTAAAGGAAAGGTGAAGTTGCATACAACTAGTTGGGGAACAGCAACCCCAAATTTAACCCAGGCTTCTCTCTATCCTACATTGTACCAAGATGGAGGACGAGGACCCCCAGTTTGGGGAGGGTGAGAACTTTCACAGCTTGCTTCCATCCCTCCTTTTCACAGAGGCTGCTTGGATTTCTCTGGATTCAACTCCGTTTCATCAATAAATAGGCATAAGCAGGACACGCTGGACTTCACAGAGAAATGAAGAAACTGGTCGGGTAACGAGAAGCTGCAGATCCCCAAAGGGGAAAAAACGGGAGCAAAGCTGAAATGGCCGTCTGAGAGGAAGAAAGCGGGTGGGGCCAGCCTTTTGGAAGAAGCCTGCCCATTTCTCCTTTTTGTCCCTCCTGCAAAACGCAAACTCGGAACGAAGGGTGAGGTCACCATGTCATGAAATCCTTTTCTCACAATGAAAATACGAGGTGGTTTCTCCAGGCCTTAGAGAAAGGCTTCCTTCATGCCCGCTGTCCCAACTGATGCAGAAGACCCCGGGGCGTGACGAGGCCCCGGGCAGGCGCTCTGCCCACCAAGGCTTCTCCAAGATGAGGCCACCGGCTGTCAGAAGAGTTGCAAAACCTCCAAAACCATATCCACACCTCATGCTTGGACTTGGTTCCTGGCTTAACCCTTTTTCTGGCTTCACAGAGGAGGTTGTGCCCAACCTAACCCAAACAGCCAGGTTTGTACAACACGCTACGCCACATGGTAAATTACAGAGCAGGTAAGAAGCAAGGTTAATCCTAGCCAGATACAGCTACCAGGTTGTCAATAGCCTGATTAAGCATTGCTGCGCAAACCCACCCAGGAACCAAGCGTGCAGAGTTCGCACAAAGGGTCCGGCACCCACACCCACAAAACTGCATGCACACAGACACACAAGGCCACCCGAGATTAACACCACCGAGCTTCAAGGCAGGGGAAATGTGATTGGATGTTTCACCAACTTGCTTAAATGTGTGGTACAAACACAACCACCTCCTTTCATAATCAAGCCAGGATCGAACTCCTGAGCTCCCGGCTCCATGAACCAAATGCGGTGTTTGTCTGCCAAGGCAGCAGCCTGGAAGAAGAGGAACCATGTCTGCACCTCACTCGGCAGAGGAGAGAAGCTTCCGAGAAGGGCCCTCTCTGCTCAGCTGCTGCAGGAGTCCAGGGCTCGGACACTTGGGCCCTTCGTGTTCTTGAGAGGGGGTGGCAAGACCGTCTGCTGCACTGGGCTCTCCCTCTTGGCCTCCACCCAGCAAGGCAGCCCTGAAGCCCACCAACCCTGGCTGGAGCCAGGCAGAGACGGGCCTGTTTTCAGCCACACTTTGGCTGGAAGGCAAGAACTCCCATCCACAAGAGAAGTGCAAACCCAGGGAGTGGAGGGCTTACAGTCCTGTCTGGGGGCAAGCGCTGGGCTTTCTTGACCCCTTGTCCAGGAGGCGGTTCTTCCCTTCCCAGAAGTCTTTCTGAGAACAGGGGGGCTTTCGAGAGCCCTCCCCACCTTCTCCACACCCAGCAGCAGCAGCAGCAGCAAGATTACAGCTGCTGCTGCCCATCTTAGAGATGTGACTCACTCGTGTGTCTGCATCTCCACCTGGGCACCCAGATTGGCAGCAATGGGGAAGAGAGCCCACTGTTTGGAGAGGGTAGTTGCCCATAAGGGACCAGCAGCAGCATCTTTGCAGGATGGGGGTGTGTGTGTCTGGGTGTGCATTCACCTGCCTGCTGTTTCTAGGATTTTTGCATTATGGCACAGTTGATGTCGAAGGCTCCAAGCAGGAGAGCTCGCTGTCTGTGCGAAAGGCTCCTGCTGCCTTGGTCTCCGCAAGGAGCTGGAAGGGCATTGCTGGCCAAGATTTCTTCAAGAGCTGTGTTCTGGGCTTCCTTCTGGGAGCTGGCGGCATTCCTGGCAAAGCGATGGGGTGCCGAGTCCCAAGCCAGGAGAGGAGAGTGGCTGTGTTCCCCCAACACCCTCAAAGAGGTGAGCGGGATACCAGGTGGCTGCGTTTGCACATCATTGGTTAGATTTCACCTGGGGTTGGTGTGTGGTGGCTTACTGGGTTGACAGAGCCCTGGAAATGGAGCCTGTGGATCTCCTGCCGTATTCCCACCTCTCTCTCAGAAAGCAAGCAATGGAAGCAGATGTTGCGCTCTGCAGTCTGTACAAGTCCTCCCGGCCAACCTGGCCTTCCCTCTCCTGGTGCCTTCCAGGGACTGTGGGAGTTGAAGGCCAACCCAACTGAATCTTCAAAAACCACCAGCAACGGACACAGCAGGACCTGTTCAGGTTCTCCAAGAGCTTCCTTTGCATATCGAGGTACCGTGTTGGGAAAGCAGCTTTCATGTACCTGGAGAGTGTGGCACAGTTCTGTGGGCGCAGTTTGTGGGATGCAGGACTCATGGTGGACGCTCAGTGTACCATTCTCCCCGTGGAACCTGGTTTCACTTCTGGAGTTCAGCAAAGGTGTCCGCTCCAGGCAGCCATAGATCAACCATTTCCAGAAGCCTGGGCAGCTCCTCACATCTCTGGCCCTGCTGCACTGATTCATCTTCGCTGGTGCCCTCAAGGCAGGATTTGGGGGCAACACCCCAAGGCCCTGCTCTAAAGCATAGTACCCCATTGTGGTCATTCCCAGTCCAGTCTGTAAATGGGGCAGAAATCCATTAAAGTTGAGGAAGAAAATGATTTAGCAAGACCCCTGTTCAGATTTCAGCCATCTTTGCACTATGGAGTTCCAACTTCAAGAAGGACTTCTTCCCTCTCTTATTGTGAGGCCCCTAAAATGGATTAACACCAGAAAATCAAAGGGAGTGACAAGGAGGAGCTACACGTCACCCTCATCCAGAGGGCCCTCCTCCTCTTCTCCAGGCTGCTTCAGAGCTGTCCCCTCTGTACCCACTAGGGGAGATGGACAGGTCATCTTCACCAGGAAAAATAGCCAAGTTCTAGCCAGGAAGCCCTTGCTCCTTAAATATCACCTCCCACCACTTTGGAAGTTTCAGAACTGGGGGAATGGGGAGGCCAGGAAGGTTCTGGGGATATAAATAAGGACAGCAGCTCTGGCTCGCTTCCTTTTCCATCTCTGACTGTTGGAGCTGCAGGTTGGTGGAACAGGAGTTCACTTCATTCCTAAGACACAAGGAAGCCCCAAAGTCTGTAGGGAGGAAAACAAAGAGAAGCGGGGGGATGTGTGGGATGGAAGGAGAAGGAATCTTCCCGCCTCCTTGGCGAAGGATGGACAGTAGAGTCTCTTCCATTGGCAGATCTGAGCTCATCCCCTCAGCCCAGCCTCCTGCTGCCAATGGGCTTCCCGGGAGTAAGCAGGTGTCTCTCTTCACCTGACCACCCCCCAAGTCCTGATCCCATCTATTCCTCACAGCTGCCAACCTGCCCGGAGACTTCCCTGGGAAGCTTTCTGAACAGCCTGGTGGCCACAAGACTTTGCTGATATTGCTGAGCTCCAAGCAGCTGTAGACATGGCTCTCTTCACCAAGCTGGGGCGCTGGACTTCATCTCCCCTCATCCACACCCTAGCGAGCTTTTGGGCCGGGGATGAAGGGAGTTGTAGTCTAGCCAATCGGGGGGGGGGCACCAGGTTACTCTTCCTCATGCAGCAATATAAGCCCACCGGGGACGCTGTGGAACCGGGGGCGAAGGCTCGGCGGTCCACGCGTGAGTTGACCTTGGTGAAGTAGAAAGGGCCGATCCACCCCCGTCTGGAAGCCGAGGGTCTGCTTCACACAGATGGGCGGACGGGGCGGTCCGTCTTGCTCCCCTCCTGGGGCAGGATTCTCGAAGGAGGCGGCAAGACGGCTCCACAAGAGCGAGGGGGGGGGTCATCGTCCGGAGCCGCCAGGCGCCCCTTCTGAGCCGGCTTGCCCGGAAGCCGAGGGCTGCTGCGGCGGCGGCGGCTGCTGCTCCCGAAGCGGGGCTGGGATTCCCGGGCGGGCCACAGCAGGGCAGGACCGTGGCAGCGGCGGGAGGGAGGGCGGGAGGGCGGGCGGGCGGGACGGGGGCCTTCCGTGGGCCAGCAGCAGCGCTTGTGCTTCCGTTAGAAGAGGTTTGCCTTGAGCGGAGCCGGCTTCCTGTGGAAGGAGGACAGGACGCCGGAGAAAGGTCCGGGCATGGCTTCCGAGGGCTGCCAGGCCTTCAGCAGGTCGGCCGTGTTGGTGCCGCCGCCGCTGCTGGTGCTCACGCCCGCCCAGAGCGGGGACTTGAGGGCGGGGGCGGCGTGGCCTGGCTGCCCGGTGCCGGGGCTGGGGCTCAGGCTGTCGGCGGGACTGTTCAGGCCCCCGGCGGCGGGCAGGGAGGCCGTGCTGTCCGGCGTCGGGCTGCAGTTGGACTCCTTGGACTCGTCGTCCTCGGAGGAGGAGCGCGGGTCCGGCTTCTTGCTGGCCGCGGGGCTGCCGCCGCCGCCGCCGCTCTGCCCCTTGGCGTTGGAGGCGCGCTCCTGCTTCCGAAACTTGGCCCGGCGGTTCTGGAACCAGACCTAAACCGGGAGAGGCCAGATTTACTCCCCCCGGATACGACCAGGGTGGCCGCAGCCTTGGGACCAGCCCCCCGGCCCCCCCCCCCGACCCTTCACTGCAGGACAGAAGGTGTCTCGCTTGACCCTGCCTCGGTTTCCCAGCGCTTCCTGTGGGCTTTAAATATGCAGCGATGTGTATTTGCAACCCAGATGTCAATATTTGAAATGTAAATAGACCCCTTACAAATCCAGTGTATTTTTACAAATACTGTTCTTCTCTCTCTCTCTCTATCATCTCTCTATCTCTATCTCTATCTCTATCTCTATCTCTATCTCTATCTCTATCTCTATCTCTATCTCTCTATTATCTCTATCATCTATCATCTATCTATCTATCATCTATCTATCTATCTATCTATCTATCTATCTATTATCTATCTATCTATCTATCTATCTATCTATCTATCTATCTTATATCTTATATCTTAAAAATTCTGCAAACAAGATCCAGAGTTTTTTCCCCCTGAATCTCAGGAGAATTTCAGGTTCTTTTGGGTGGGTTTTTAAAGCGTATTTTATTTTTGCAAAGCTTATTTTATTTGGGGGTGGGGTCCTATCTTTCCATCTCTGGCTTTTTCCTGATTCGAAGACATCTTCATTAAATTTTCTCTTTAGCTATAACGAAAGCCAAAGAGGCTGCAAAACGGCTTGAAGGGAGGGGACTCATAAGGAAGACGAAACTCACAACTTCACACCCCACCCCCACCCTTTCGGAGAATACCAGCAAGATTTGTTGCTTCTCTGAGAGAGAGAGAAAAATAGAAAGCAATTTCTTTTCCAACAATTTGAAAGAAAACAATTAAGCTGCTATTATTATTATTATTATTATTATTATTATTATTATTAGGCACAAGAATAGCATTTTGGTTTTTATAATTTTTACCTAAACGAGACAAGATTAGTTTGAAATTGGCAGGCATTCTAACTTGGGCAGAGAGAATTCGTACCACTCTAACCGTTTGACTTACTTAAATTATGTTTACCCCAAACAATTTTTATCTGATAAGTAAAAATGTCCCTATCCTTCCCTTCAGCAGGTTTATTTATTTATCAAATTTACAGGGGCACCCATCTCAAATACCGTCTCTGGGCGGCTAACAATTAAAAACAGAATGAAAACAGTGAACAAAATTATTATTTGCAATCTCTGTAATACAGCACAGAAGGAGGGTGGGGTTTGTCAGAAAGGGAGAGGAAAATAAATGACATTTGGGGACCAATCCTCCAATTAACCTTAGAGAAACCTGCTAAAACAGAAACCATTCTGGGAGGGGGGAGCAAATGGGGGGGGGGCCCACGAAGGGGGGCCTCTCCGCTCATCCCCCCCTCCTGCTCTAAAAGGGGCTGGAAGTTTTATCCTCTATGAACTTGCTCTTTTCTGCTCTGCGTCTCCCGAGCCGACAGCCAAAGCTGCGGAGAACTTCGTGCGCCGGGAAACCAAAAACTGCTCCCTGCGTTTCATCCAGCAAACCCGGAATTCAAAACGAAAACTGGGCAATGCTCCCTAGTGCCCCCCCCCCCCCAATTTGCGGCTCCTTACCGCCCAGGTCTGTAAAGCCTCCTCCCTCGCGGTTTTTAGGAGATCTTTACAGAGTCCGGCCTTTCAACGGGAGCTAAGCTTTACTGATCTATTACGGTTGATTTATTGTTAGCATTGCTTTTATCATTTTGATTTATTTTGTTGTTGTGTCTACAATTTTAGTATGTTGTGATCCTCCAAGTCTAATGAGTTATTGCTTTTTTTAATTAATAATTTTTTAGAAGAATAAAAGCCATGAAAGTAACACACATATCAAAAGTATAAATTAGTAAAATACAGTTAGTAAAATACCGGTAAGTATGTAACATGGGACCTAAAACTACTTACCGAGTTATGAAATATGTTACCTAATGTATTGTCGAAGGCTTTCACGGCCGGAGTTCAATGGCTGTTGTGGGTCTTCCGGGCTGTGTGGCCGTGTTCTGGAAGTTGTGGTTCCTTAACCACAACTTCCAGAACACGGCCACACAGCCCGGAAGACCCACAACAGCCATATGTTACCTAACCTTGAAAGGAAGAATTAAATTACTATTAAGTTAAGAGTACCTGTTTAACACGGTATACTTGCAATGAATTAAATCAACACTAGAAATCCAACTGAAATATACACATTAAACATTTTTTAAAAAGCCAAATTTGAATTGAATGGGCTCTAAAAACCATTAATTAATTATCTATCTATCTATCTATCTATCTATCTATCTTTCTATCTCTATCTCTATCTATCTATCTATCTATCTATCATCTATCATCTATCATCTATCATCTATCATCTATCATCTATCATCTATCATCTATCATCTATCATCTATTTTATATCCCGCCTTTATCGTTTTAATAAATAACTCAAGGCGGCGAACATATCTAATACTCCTAGGAGGAGGAGGAAATAAAATAATAATGAAACGAATTGAAATGGCAAAATGGCAAATGGAAATGAATGCCAGGAACTGGAGGACTCTGTTAAGGAATCTGAAACCTAGTTTTCCAGCTCCAATTTCTGGATAGGGAGAGGCGTTCCTGCCGCGGATGCAGCTGGAGCAAAGCCACGCCGCAGCTGAGCCTGGGCAGCAGGCGAGGTCAGCCGCCGGAGGAGCCCACCCGCCCAGCCACCCCCCCCCTCCTCCTGGGTTCAGAGCCCCGCAGAGGCAGACCTCGGTCCAGGGCTGCAGCTCAGATGGGGGTCGTGGGGAGGACGTTGAGCCCCCCTGCCGAGCAGAGAAAGCTCCTCCCCCCGCCTGCCCCTGGGAGCACCGCGGTGGGGCACGGGGGGGGGGGCGGAAGGAACGGGGGGTGCCAGCCCGGCCCCGCTCTCTGAGCACCCGGCGCTTCAAGGTGGGCGGGGGGGGGAGTTGCCGGGACTCACCTGCACTCGGGCTTCGGTGAGGTCGATCTTGAGGGCCAGCTCTTCCCGGGTGTAGATGTCCGGGTAGTGCGTCTCGGCAAAGACCCGCTCCAACTCCTTCAGCTGCGAGCTGGTGAAGGTGGTGCGGATCCTGCGCTGCTTCCTCTTCTCGTTGATGGCGGAGGGGTCCGAGAAGAACTTGTAGGGCACTGGAGGGGAGCGAAGAGAGGACTGAGGACCCGGCGGCGGGGGCTGAAGGGAGGGCCCCTTGCCCCGCGTCTCTGGCGGGTGGGCTAGTTCGCCGCCCAGTGACCCATCCTGGCTGCCCGCATTTCTGCGGGACTGCGCGTGTTGTATGGGAATTGTAGTCCAGCACCCTCTCTCTCCTGGTGCCGAACCACGTCGGCCTCAATGAAGGAAATGGACGCCAGAGCCCCTGCGAGGCTCACCCCCACCCCGGTTTTTTCGCGCGGCATCAAAATCGGAGCCTGCCTTGGGGTTTCTCCCGAGAAGCACCAAAACACAACGTTACGAGAGCCATTCGGTGGGAATGTGAGAACGACGGCGAGCCGCAAGGAGCGCGTCCCGAGCCCCTGTTCGGAAGCAGACCGCGGCTTGCTGCGGACGGATCCGCGCGCCCCCGCCCTCCCCAGAGGGAAGGATCCGCGCGGACCGGGCGCCGCAGGGCCGGCTCTGCATCGCGGCGGCGCCGGAGCCGCTCTTCCGAAGGAGGACGTTCCTCCGCGGCCGCCCTCGCCCTCGCCCGGCGCTCGTCCCTCGGGCGCGTTGCGCGCTTCCTCGCTGCTGCGGGAGATGAGGCAGACCGACCCGCGCGGAGGCGGGAGAGCCGTTCCTAACGCGCCCGGGCCGCCGAGCGCCACGAATTTCGGGTGCCGCTGTTGGGAACGTGGCGCGGCGCTTCTCCGCAAAACGAACCCAGGCTCCCGGGCCGCGCTGGAGGCACGGATTTCCAAGGCGCTGCGGCCGGGGTGGCCAGGGACGCCGTGCGCCCTTTTTCCCGCTCCAGATGCGGTTTTAGCCTTTGAAATCGGCCAGCTGTCTCTGGAGGACGGACGGAGGGAAGGCTGTCTCGTGTGAACAGCCCCGCGGCTTAGCGCGGACTCTGGGTACCTCAGCTTAGGGAAAGAACCTCGCGGTCGCATTCGCACAACCGGCTGGCTTGGGGGAGGGGGGTTCGTGTGTGTATTAGCGGGTTGTGCGAACGCATTCCACGGGTTCGCTTACACGCCTGCGCCTTTCTCTCTTCCAGTTAGACCACAAGAGACATAAAAATGGAGCAAAAATAAAGGCCCAGTGGAAAAGAGAAAGGGTGAGCGACCTACAGCAATTCCCTGGCTCCGCTTTTCGGGAAATTGACGGGAAAACGTGTCAGCCCCGAAGCCGGTTAAGCGCCTCCGCGAAGGCAGCAGGAGGGCGGCTTTCCTCCCCCTCCCAGCCCCATCGCGGGTTCCTGCTCGGCCTCGGCCCTGGAGCTGCGGGCCCGGAGTTGCGCGCCTCCGGCCGGGAGGACAGAGCCAGGCCCCGGGCACCCCCCGTCGGTCCGAGGGCGCCCCGTTCCTACCCGCCGCTTCTGCCTCGTTTGCCGACGCCGCCTCTTCGAATGGATCCCGGAGCCGAAGGAAGGCAGGCCCGCGCCGCGAAACCGGACCCTGTCGGGGAAAGCGGCCCCGGCCAGAGGGGCTTCCTCTCGGGCGCGGCAGAGCGACAGCCCCGGCGGCAGGTGGGACGCGCGTCCCTTCCCGCCCCCTTTCCCGGCTCCCGGAGCCGGCTTCCCTTCCGAGGGAGCCGAGTCCCGCTTCCTTTCTGCGCGGCCTGACTTGCTTCGGATCCAAAGGTGCCCCGAGGCCCGGGGAGCGCTGAGCGAGCAGGGCCCGCGCGTGTCTTTTCCTGCTTGTGTTTGGGCGTTAATTTGCTGGCCTGGAGGGTGGAAAGGGAGGGAGGATCCTAACGAAATAATAACAAAGAAATGTAAGTAAATCAATTTCCGGAGAAGATCCGTTTTAATACCCGAAGGAGGCCCTTCTCCGACTTGCCCGGGATAAACCAGCTTCCCGCAGCTCACGGAGCTCTTTTACCATCGCGCCAAACCAGGTTAGCGAGCCTTCGCGGCCTCTCCGCGCCCCGGCTGAGGTCGCGCAAGGTGCCGCTCCGTTCCACTCAGCTGCGCGCCCCTTCTCCCGGATCGCGCGGATCCTTCCCGGCTGTGGCCCCTCGTGGCTAGAGGCGAACGGGGAGGGCTCCCCCTGGGACGAGGTGCCGCTTCCTTTTCGCCTCTGGCACTGACCCGGCCCAGCGGCGGCTTCACACGACCCGCGAAACTACAAACGACTGCGCCGGTCGGCCGTGGGTTTCCCAGGTCGTGCGAACGCAGCCGCCCAGCTTTTATTCCTATGCGCTCAGCCGTCGGGGAGGGGGCCCATGCTCAGAGTCGGCGGGCCAGGACAGCAGCACCGATCTGCCCGAAGGGACGCGCACCGTTTGGGCGGGGCGGCGGCCGGCTTCCGACGCCTGGACCGGCTGGGCCAAAACGGCGGTGTGGCGCTGACTCGTTGCTCGGCGCGCGGGAGCCTCCCTTCCAGCACCGGCGGTGTACTACAACTCCCATCACTCCCCTCCTGAGCGGGGAGGGCATCCCAGGCTGAGGAAAGCTGGACGGCACCTCCGGGGACCTCCCCGTGGGAAGGGGGAGAGACGGGGGGCCCTTCGCCTCAGCCGCGCCGGCACCCAAGCGCCTCCGCTGGATCAGGCCCTTCGGGGCGAGGGCACGGCTCCGCCCGGACGCGGGCCCTGGTCGGCGGCGGAGAAGGCGCCCTTCGCCCAGTCTCGGAACAGCCCGCGGGTCCCAGTCGCCCGCGAAGGTGGCGGTTAGCAGGCTGCGCTCCCGGGGACTCGCCTCGCTTGGGGCTTCATTGCGGCGATGTTATTCCCGATCGGCCGTCTTAGTTCCCTCCCCAGCGGAGAAAATACCTTCTGCTGGAAGGAGCCGCGAGCGCCGGACCCGAGAGCGAATCCAGCGGCGGCGCGCAACATCTGGCACGACTCTTCCGACGGGCGAGGTCCGGGGCCGCCCAGCTGCGCCCCCGAAGCCAAGCCAAGCCAAGCCGGGACGGGGCGGGCGCGGCGTTGCTCGGGCCCTTTGCGGGGCTTCGCGCCCCCTCGGTCTCCCGGAGAGCAGCCCCGAGGCGAGGCCACCTGCCCGGGAAGCGAGTCTCGGCGGCTCCCCGTTCCCTCTCCGTTCCTCGTGCGGGCCGGGGGGGAAGCGGATCGTCCGTCCCCCCCTCCACCCCGCGGGCCCTGCTTGGAAGGAGCGAAGGCTCCCCGGAGGCGGCGAGGAAGGTCTCTGCGAAATCCGGTCCTCCCCTTCCAGCAACAGGGTCGCGGCGGCGAGGGACCCTCCCCTCCGTCCCCGGGCGCAGCGGCTCCGCGTCCAGTTCCCGGCCAGCGGGCGCGGCGCAGCCTCCACTCCGGGGGGGTAGAGCCCCGCGCCCGTGTCCCCTGCCCCCCCGCCCCGGAGGCCCTACCTGCGGCGTAGGGCGAGGGCTGGTGGTCGCGCAGGGCGCCGAGGGCGCAGCTGGCGGAGGCGAGCGGCGGGCAGGCCGGGCTGGCGGCGAAAGAGCTGCGGATGGGGCTGTACTGGAAGGAGCCGGCCTGGCTGCACGAGCTGAAGTCCGCGTACGCCGAGGCCTCCATGGCCGCCATGCACGAGTCGTACGAGTTCAGGTACGAGTAATCCATCGCGCCCGTGCGCCGCCCGCTGGCTCCGGCTCCGCGCCCGCCAAGTGGCGGCGCAGCGACGGGGCGGGCGAGATATACTTGGCCGGCAGGGACGCGGCGGCGGCGGCGGCGGCGGCAGGAGGCTCGGCGGCCAAGCCCCCGCGCCCCGCCCCGCCTCCTCCCTTAACCCTTTCCGGGCCCCGCGCGCGCCCCTGCCCCGACGGCAGCGCCTCGACCTTCCCCGCTTTGCGGGGGGGTGGGGCGAGAGCAGGCGCCTGGAAGGGAGTCGCCGGGAAAAGAGACTCTAGGAGGGCAGCGGCGCTCCTGCCCCTCTCCGCG
Source organism: Charina bottae (assembly GCA_023362775.1). NCBI lineage: Eukaryota > Metazoa > Chordata > Lepidosauria > Squamata > Charinaidae > Charina > Charina bottae. Next base: position 3,750,185 of record JALMGJ010000045.1, on the reverse strand, counting down.
GGGGTCTCTCCCTGGCCCTCTCCCGCCCCCCAAGAAAAGCTGACTCCCGCCTGTCTACCTGCCCTGCATCTTCCCTCACTCCCTCCTTGGAGAGGGGCCTACCTTGTCTGGTTGGTGTGTGGAGGCACCAGAGCCTAGCCTGCTGGCCGCTGGAGAACTAGCCCACATGAGAACTCTCCCGGGCTCTTCCCAAATTCCAGAGGGGGCATTTTCTGAGGATTGGGAAGAGATCCAACCTCTTCCCGCTCCTTCGCTGGCCCAACCTTCCTCCAGGTCCTCTGACCGGCAGGTTTCGCCCTGAGCCGGCCGGGCCCGCGCCCCCTTCCGCCGCCTCCCCGCAGCCGGCCGGGCCGAACCCCGGGACTCTGTGGCGGGAGGGTTGCTTCGCTTGGGGTGCACCCACGAGGAGGGGGCCGGCGTCTCCCATTGTACCCCCACCGAGCGCCTGCCATTGGGGTGAAAGGGTTAAAATTGGGGTGACGCTTAGCGAGAGCGTGGGGTGGTTGGCCACTGTCTTTAAATTGTTAGGAAATGCGTGGCCAGGGCTTGGTGACCGGAAGGACAGGGTGCCCTTAAAATAAATGGGAGGAAATAATACGAGAAAAAAAGTGACTCCGGTATTTCTCTGTCTTGTTCCTGCACACGCCACACACGCACGCACACACACACGCACGCACACAGACACACACACCGCCTTTGGTTCTTCTGTTTAACAAGGGCATCCCTGGGCAGACGTCTGAATGCCCAGTGCCTGCCATTCATCAAGGAGAGAAAGATTAGCAACAAAGGGGGGCCGGAGCAAATCCCCTCCTGTTTTTTTACGCTTACTCCCTGCTACCCAGGATGTAATTCTGGGGGACACCAGTTGGCCCCAGGTTTGTAGCAGAGGCGGGAGGGAAGTCAGGCAAACTCAGGGCAAACAGAAAACACGAGTATGAACTGATGGAACTCACTGCCGCAAGGATGGGGGTTCAGGGAGCCTGAGAGGATCCTTTGAAGCCCTCGGGGGGGGCGGTGTAGTTAAATCCACCCGCGGATTGGGCTAAGTAACAGTCTCGATCGAGCAGCAGCCGCAAACCAGGCGCCCCGCTTGGCGAGGCGTTCGCGTGAAGGAGCGGCAAGAGAGAGGATGGAGGGCGCTGTGGTTGGGTGGAGCTGATGGGACCCCGAAAGAGAGAAGTTTGCCGGGCAAAAGGCGGAGCGTGAAATGGGGTGGCGGGGTGGCCCAAGGAGGGCCCGGAAGGAGAGGGAGAGAGACGGGGCGGCGGGAACCAGGCTCAGCCGCAGCGCCTTTCTCTGATCTCCGGCCCTTAACTTCCGCGGCGTTTCTTCCCCCCTTTCCTGCCGCCTCTGGGGACACCCCGTCCGCTCCCTGGTCTTTCTTGGGCGTCTTCTCCCCCAGGGCTAATCCGGATTGAGCCAATTCAAATTTGGGAGCTCAGGGCAGCTGGGGCTGCCGCTCGCCGTGGCTTCGCCGGGCGCTTTGCTACGAGAACCTCGGGGACTTCCAGGACCCTTTACGCACAAGACGCACTCGGAGCGTGTGCCGGCGTGGAGAAACGACAAAAAGATCCGGAGGAGCCTGCTAGCCCTTCTCTGGCTGAGCAATTTTATTCAAAGGCAGAAGCCACGGCTCATGAAAGCTGATGCTTTTGAATGAAATTGGTTAGTCGGAAAAAGGGCTAACAGACGCCTCCTTTTTTTCTTCTTCTTATCATAGACCAGTGTTTCTCAAACCTCAGCAACTTTGAGATGTGTGGACTTCAACTCCCAGAATTTCCCAGCCAGCCATGCTGGCTGGGGAATTCCGGGAGTTGAAGTCCACACATCTTAAAGTTGCTGAGGTTTGAGAAACACTGCCACAGACTAACAGGACTCTTCGACAATGTAGGAGTCTCCGCGAGCTGCCTGTTCATCTTAAAGCCACTGAAGACCCCCAGAACTGCTTGGCCAGCTCGTGGGGATTCTGGGACTCGAAGTCCAGAGTTTGCAGAGGGATCCCCATTGAGAAAAGCTGCTTTAGGCTTGCTGGCCGTCAGGGGCCAATCTTGCGCGCCCTCTGCTCTTGTCTTGACTGTCTTTTTCAAGGCGGATGGAACAATGCTCAATTGAAGGGGGGGGGGCCGCCGGGTTGGCCCTGTGCGGCCACTCGATTCAGCCCCCGATTCCGCTCTCTCATCTGCCTCTCCATACATCACTCTGTCTGTCTTCCTCAACCCCTGTCTCTATTCAGGGCGCCCTAGAAATCCGTCTTGGTTTCTGTCAAGCAGGCACCTGCATTTCGGCCTCCTGCTTCGAAGCCTCTCTCTCCACCAGCCTTTTCCTCCATTGTCCCGGCGACCTCCATTTATCTCGCATTCCTGGAGGGCCCTTCCAAGTCAGCCGCCTGGCCTGGGTGGAGGGCTGGGTGTCGTCGCAGAGATGGCGGGAAACCTTGGGGGTTCCAGGCTTCCTGGCAATGCTGGATCTGCCCGCTGCTTCCGACTGGAGAGTTGAATTAAATCATCAGATTAAATTGGAAGCCCTCTGAAATGGATTCAAATGCTTCGGTGCATGTACAGAAGCAGTCCCCCCCCCCACTGATTTGAAAATCCAGACTGAATCAACCTGATACCCAAATCAAATTGAATTAATGTTCTGAATCAGTTCAAATCCTCAAGTTAAATCTACGATTCAGATTGGAAGAGGGCTGACTAACACCCTCCCGCTGTTAATATTAATGCAGGCGTGTCTGCTGGCTGAGTAAGTGATTTTACCCAAATCCTCCTACCTCTTTCCCAAACCTTATAGACTGTAGAAGAGTGGCCCGCTGATTTATTTTCAAGAAGGATTTTTCGGTCGGTGGGTCAGAGAGAAACCAAGTGACAAAATTGCACCTTCAGGAGCAGGAGATCGATCCTCAGGGCAGATTCCTTGATCACAAGAAGTGGGTGCCTGTCCCCAAAGGGTTATTCAGCCTCGTGTAAAAGAGAACTTCATACCTGATTTCCCCAGTTCAAAATCCTGCAAAATGCTGAAATCTGTTTTCTAGACCAGTGTTTCTCAACCTTGGGAACTTTAAGATGTGTGGACTTCAACTCCCAGAATTCCCCAGCCAGCATGGCTGGCTGGGGAATTCTGGGAGTTGAAGTCCACACATCTTAAAGTTCCCAAGGTTGAGAAACACTGTTCCAGACCAACCTCCCCCATCCTCGTGCTGCTCGGATGTCCGGGATGGGTTTCCACCCCCATAATTCCCAGCCACCAGGGCTGTTCTGCACCCAGCCAATATCAACATTTGCTTTTTGGAGGCGATTTCTGTTCATGTTTGGGGTGGGCCGTTCCCTGGCTTGAAGACCACGGGCGTCTGGTGGGAGCCATGAGGACATTCTGCACGGGATGGCATACGTCGTCGTGTAAATGACAGGAGCTTCGGAACTCACACCCCTCGCGCACTGACGTCGTTTCGTTGTGCACCCCTTGCACAATGCATCCCCTGTGCCCCCCCTCCCCGCCAGTGGGTGCCGTGAGAGAAGCGGGCATTTGGGGTGTCGGCATTCTATTCCTTGGAATTAAACCCTTCCCTTTATCGTTCGGAGGGACTGGGAGTTTCCTGTGGGTGGGTTCGGTAGTGAGACTCAATCTAGACTCAGTTCCCCACATGTGGAGCCTGCCTCCCCAAACTGCCGGCTGAAGACCACGCTGGCTGGGGAAGATGGAAGCGGTAGTCCATCTACCAGGGCGCCTCCTGGGGGAAAAGGCTTCTAGGCCTTTCCGTTTCAGAAATGTAAGGCGTTTAACAATCCAGCGCCCCTCCGCCTTGTAGTCAGCTGGGCTCCGTTTGCAGAGGCCCTTTATTTATATAGCCCAAAAAGCCCTACTGGATACTAATGAATTTTAAAGACCGGGCCCTCCCCGCTCAGCTTGCTATCCAGGGACATCTGAAAGGGGGGTAAAGCAGAAGGATTAAGGACATTTTCAAGACAAACGCTTTCACTAACGGGGATTGAAGAGTCTAATCAGCATTGAGCGCTTTCTCAGCCGCTTCAAGGGGGCAATGTTTCCGTAGGAAGCCTCTCTGGGAGAATTTGGGAGGGAGGTTGGCGACTCGGCGGAGGGCAGAGCGCTGGCTGGCCTTCGCTGCGAATTCCCAACGGGCGCAGAAAGAAACACCGACGCGCCCTGGAAAGAAATGAAGCGGGAGCCTCGCGGCAAGGTCTGGTTGAGGCGCAGGAGCCGCGCTAGAAAACCAGGCAGCGGCGGCTGCGCGACAGAGAAGCGCGTGGCCCGTCTGCACGCGCGTGTGCGCAGGCTGGGAGCAATTTCTCTCGAACAAGGACGGTGACGACACAGGCCGGGCGAAGCTCTTCTGCGCAAGCTCCGTCCCCGGACAAGTTGAGGGTTTGCGCGAGATAATTCAGCAGCAAACGGGGGCCACCGACTCTTTCCCTGACCTCGGAGCAAGTTTCATCCAGCTGGTTGCCTGAAATCAAGTTTGGGCTGAGAAAGGCTGAAGGAGGGCTCCATTTAGGGTGGGGGGAAAGCGAAGGGGCCCCAGGGAGAAATCTGCAAGCGCTACTCTGATTCCCACACTGTTAATCAAACGGCGCACAATATTCATTAATGGGTGCTCATTTTAAAAAAATGTTTCCCATGCTTAAAGTAACTTTGGATTGTACCCAGAGAACACTAATGATTGGGCAGATTTTTTTAAAAAACGAAGTCTAAATAGGGAATGTAATGCTCCTTCTTAACTTGAGGATCTCTACTTTTTACAGCCCTGTGGAACATTAACTCTGGGGGCCTTTGCAAAAGGAAGGAGAGACTGTGCATTCCTACCTCCATCCATCTGCTACAGTGTTGATATCAACATCTCTTTCTCTCATCTATTGTTATTCTGTATTGTATATCTCATCTTGCTATTCTGTAAACCACCCAGAGTCCCCTACTCGGGGAGATGGGCGGGGATAAATTAAACAAACAAACAAACAAACAAACAAATCTCCATCTCCTTCTCCTTCTCCTTCTCCTTCTCCACCTCCACCTCCACCTCCACCTCCACCTCCACCTCCACCTCCACCATGGTTTTAAGTTATCAGAAAATAAGGTGCGGAGCAGGGTCTTTTTGGTGGACATCTCCTAAGCTCTGAAGACTTTTGGCCTACAACCGTCTTCTCCAACCCGACGCTCTCAGGTGCCTGGGACTACGCCTCCCACCATCCCCAGCCAAGAGGTCAGTGCTTCTGGAGGGCATTGGGGTTGGGGAAAGGTCTTCTAGAGGAGCTTTTTTCTGCTATCAGAACCTCTTAGTCACGTCAATGCCTGGCAGAGGAGCCGCCCTTGAGCATAAAAGCTGGATGTTCAGAACTGCTCCTCGTCTGCCCTCAAAAAAACCCGTTTTGAATCCCTTGCCTGAGCCACTCACAATCCAGCACTCCAGGAATTACTTTAGTTGCCCCTTATAGACAAAAGTAGCAACGTTTGTCATGGAAAACAACCAGGACAACAACTCCATGGAGAAGCCATCCTTTCATGAGGCCAAGCCAAGGCTTCCAGCACCGTTGGCCGCCTTTGATGTTCTCAAGGACTCCATCTTTGGGGAAGATGGCTGGAAAAAATATCTTTACCGGGGTCAGATAACAAGCGAGGTAGGGGATGCATTCCCCACACCCTGAATAAACCAATATCTTGCTTTCACGTGTTCTGCAAGCTGGCTGGGTTTGCAGAACACATTAAACCACACACACACACACACACACACACACACACAAACTAAGCAAGGTTGCTACTAACCAAACTTAGCATGTGTGAATGGAGCTGCCAGGTCTTTATTTGATCAGGTTAAGCCGGTCTTGCAAAGCCGACTGGGGGAGATGGGCGGTAATATAAGTCTAAATAATAAATAAATAGTAAATAAATAAAGCAACCAGGGAAGGCTGCGTGAACAGTCTTACAGGTGGGAATCTCCTGCCCAGTTGGCTTCCAGGGAGAGACATTGACAAGCCCTCTGAGCATTCAGCTCATCCAAAGGGCCCGGACTCGCCACCTTCCCTGCAAAATCAGTGTGAATCAGTGGACTCGCCGGTCTCGGTGGCCCCGAGGAGGCATTCTTAAAAGAAAAGCATCGAACTGCTTCGTGTGGAAACGGGCATTTCTAACGCTGGTTCGCTGACTTTTAGCCTTTGGGTGATATTCAAGTTGCAGGGTTTGGTTTGTGGGCCTTGCACAGCACCCCCAAATGCCAGTTTATGGGCCGCCTCTGAAGTTTTGGAGAAGTGCTTTTCTGTGGCTGTGGAACAGGGGCCCAAGTCCCGGTCCCGGGCTGCTCTGCCCGGGGTGAGGTCGCGGCTGTCGGGGACCTGCCGCTAACCAGCTCAGCCCGACTGAGAAGTCGCGGGTTCAGGCAGGAGCCGCCAGGGACCTCCCGAGGGCGAAGCCTGCGCTCGGTCGTGGCCCCGTGTTCAGATCCAGCCGCTGGCCCGGCTTCCGGGCCGGTCCGCCGCGAGCTGCGCCCCCTCGGCCTCCCATTCCCCGCTGCGGAGCGGAGGAAACCGGGCCTTGCGGAGCCGGCAGAGCGCTTTCCAACAGCGGTTCTGTGATGCCCCTGCAGTCGTGGGGGTGATGCTCCCCCAGCCCGGTCCTGCTAATGCCGCCTTGGTGCCCCACAGCGGAAGCGCCGCGCTCCCTGGCAGCCCCCGGCGCGATCCCCAGCGGGCGAAGCTACGCCGCGGGTCGCCCTGGCGAAAGGGGCCTTTCTGTCTCGGGTTGTCCGGCCAGCGGACCGGATCCAGGACCTTTGTCCCCGGCCCCTTGGCAGAGGGACCTCAGCAAGATGGCAGCGACCCCCACCCCACCCCACCCCACCCCGCGGAAGCTTCCCCCTCCCCTCCCCACAGCTGCCGCGGCTGCCGCTGGCTGGGCTGGCGAGGCGGACAGGTTGCTAAACAAGCTAATTAGATCAAGGGGCTGGTGAAAGAGAGTCCCAACTGTCAGGCTGCCGGAGTTGTGAAAAAGTTAATTCAATTAAGTTTTCCCTCTAAACTAATTAGGCAGGAGGCTGCCACGCGAGAGGAGGAGAGGCGCGCTTCCCTGCCTGCCCCGAAGCCGGGGGCAGAATTGGGCACGTGGGGGGGGGATCTGACAAAGGGAAAAGGTGGGAGGGGGAGACGCGAGGGGAGGGGCCGGACTGGGGAGCCAGGGGCAGCGGAGCACCTGCTCGCATGTCGGAAGTCCCACGTTGGGTCTGTTGCAAGCGGGGGGGGGTATGTCTTTGCCCCCCACCCCCCACTGGGTCATCCCTCCCCGCTGGAGAAGATGCCCTGGGCGGACCAAGGGAGCAAATGTCTTCATCTAATGCTGGGGTTTCTTTCGGGAAGATTCTTCGGCCACTTTTGTGCCCCAAGAACAAACCCGGCCATTGTGAAAGAATGAAGGATACCGCTGAGCCAGGGCTGAACAAAGGCGAGGCCGGCCCCCAGCATCCTGGGCCCCAGCCGGGCTTAGCTCGGGGGCAGTGGGGGGTCCGCAGGGCTGGTCCAAAAAGTCAAGACGGTGAGACTGAAGCCTTGCGCTTTCTGTGTTGCCCCGTTGGGGCTGCCATTTTGGCTTTTTGGGCCATGCCCTGCGGACACCCCTGGAGGCGGGTGACCTCTTGGCGGCCAAGGGCCGCTCACTGCGTTTTTGGGTTGGCTGAAGATACTGGTCCTCATTGCTCAAGGGGAAGAAATGGAGGGGCCCTGTGAGATGCCCAGTTTAGGGGGCACACCTTGGTTTTCCACCTTAACGTGTCCAGAAAGGGTGGATTTGGTCCTCAGCAGCTGGGCTGGGCAGGAAGTGTCTACCTGCCTGCCTTCTCTGGTCCGGCAGTCACTCCCCAGCCCAGCCAAGGAGAGGCCCGTGGATTGAGCTGTAAGCGGGACCAAAGGACGATGGCAGCTGCCGGTTGGTCCCCTGGGGCCTGGGGCTGTAAGGATTAATGCCTCTGTCACTGGAGGCTCTGCTAGCTCCGGATACTCCTCCCTGTCCTGATTCAGTTTGATCTCCTTTTGAAGGTGTTGGTGGCTGCCCACCTTCCATTACAGGCATGGCACGAAAGTCTCTATCTCAGCCTTTCTCAACCTTCTGACCCTGGAGGAACCCTTGAAGTATTTGTCAGGCCTCAGGGAACCCCTGCACATTCAGGCTCAAACACAGGCCAGAAGTTACAAAATTATTCTATTCGTTTCAAGCGCAGGCATCAACAGTGTTCTTAAACTGAAAATAAAGAATGAAACTTACTTCTTTAATGTGAGGTTGCCCGGATTTGAAATAGTTTTTTAAATAAATCACAATCCCCCACGGAACCCCTGGTGACCTCCCGTGGAACCCAAGGGTGCCACGGAACCCTGGTCGAGAAACCCTGGTCTACCTAGTCTGCCTTTTTTCGGGCATCTTTCGTAGCCCACCAAAGCATCATTAAAAATGAACTGCCTCCCGTCCTCCAGGAAGGAATTCCATCACCAAGGAAGGGGCTGCCCCCCAAAAAGCCTGCCCCCCCCAAGCTGAGCCTTTCTGTGCTGGGGGGCAGCTATCCGGTCAAAGCTGCAATGGGGCCATGTCCATTGTGATATCACTGCGCACATGATGCCAATTATGTAATTGGCTCCCCTTACTGGCACATTGGCTTCATGATGCACGTGGAGCCACCTGTCCTCCGTGTGGACAAATGCACAGGCGCACTAGTGGTGCTCTTGACCCAAGCAGGAGCATCTTCCCCAAACGGGCCCAACGTCTTTTAGACAAAAGGTGAGCACGAAAGCCACCTTCCCACCAGCTGCAGACTTTGAGCTGCACCCACGCCACAGACTTGGCCAGGCACATTTTAGAACGGAGTGCCATGTGAACCCAGCCCTGGAACTAGTCTATGATTCAGTGTACTGTGCGAATCCTGAAAATGGGTTAATTTGAGGACCAGCTGTGCAAACGCAGCCTGGGTGTCATGTGAACCCAGAAATGTGCTCAGTTGAGTAAACCATGGTTTACGTTGGTGTCTGTGAGAAGCCACATGTCATATGCTAACGTGCAAATGTCACAACTGATGTCTGCCTGTTCTCAAAGGTTGCTGTTCCTGGGCAGGACAGAGAAAAAAACGCTGAGCTGAACCTGCATGTGGTTCTGCTGCGAGATCCCAGCGGAAGGGGGGACGAAGGTCCCTGTCTCCTCTTCAAGGTGGTGCTTGGCTCCCCAGCTGCCAAAAAGGCAGCGCAGGGGGTGGGAGCCGTCCTCCCCACACCAGGGCTGGAGGATGGACAGCAGGGCAGGTGCCCCCTGGAAGGCAGGTGGTGGCTGCGGGAAGGACGAAGCACCCCGAAAGCAGGCGACCTGGCTGTGGAGCCCGAGGGGGCCTCGAGAGAGCAGGCCGAGACCTCCGCAGGCTCAGCTCTGCCCCGTCTGCGCTTGGCGTAACGCCCTCCTCAAAGCCTCCCAGCCGGTTCCCGAGTCTTCTGGAGAGAGGCAGAGGCAGCCCCGAAGGACCGTTTATGGGGGTCCACCCTCTGATCGTGCTCAACCGGGGCCTCTGGAGGAGGCAGCAAGAGATCCGACCAGGTCAGCCTCAACCCAGAGCCACTAGGGGCCTTAGGGAGAGATGACCCAGATGACCTGCCAGATCAGCTTGCTATTCTGGAAGGCATCCGGTGGGAAGGCAAATTCCAGGGGGCTAGACCACCCCCTGGCTGTTCGTTCCATAAATCCATTTCATTTTCAGCTTACTTTTCAACCAACATTAGTTATTGAAGTGACTCCCAATTACAACAAAGCTCTCATAATCTAGGGCAGGGTTTCTCACCCTCAGCAACTTTAAGATGTGTGGACTTCAACTCCCAGAATTCCCCAGCCATGAAGTCCACACATCTTATAGTTGCGGAGGTGGAGAAAGGCCGATCCGTGGAAATGGCACATTCTAGGGCAGTGAATCCATGAACCCAGGGACAGCCAAAGGAGGGGGTTCCTAGATCTCCTGGCTCCCAGTCCTGCGCCTCCCCCTCCCCCTCCCCCTCCCCCACCAGCTCTCATTGGAGAGAGTACAGCAACATGCATAGGTGCCCAATGGCTGTCCTGAGATGGCAGCAGCGGGCAGGGAATGTAGCGGGGCGGAGGTTGGCCCGGGGACAGTCTGATCACAACCACACCGGTGCGGCTGAACAATCAACTCACGACTCTGGGGGACGTGGCGGGCATAGCTGTATTTCGCTTATTTTGGTACATGTGTGGCCTTGCTGCGGTTTTCAAAAATATCCTTAAAGGGCCTCAGTATTTGAAATGGCATTATTCAGAAGGGTTTGCGTAGCAGAGGAGTCACAGCAAGGGACGCCAGGAGCAGAAATACACACCACCGCACACCCAACTTGGTGCCAACATTAACCCCTTGGCTGAGTTGGCACAACAGCGCAGCCATCGCAGCAGCCAGCCAAGGTGAACTCTAACCAACTGGGGGTCTTTAACTAACTTGATTAAGCGCGTTAGGCTAATCCATCAGGAGAGGAGAAAGAAAGGCCAGCTGGGGAGAAGGCGAAATCAATGCCGCTGCTCAAGAAGTGGAAGAGAGGGGAGAAAAAGGGAATAAAACAGGACTGAGGAAGGAAAGGGTGTGGGGAGGGGAAACAAGGGCCCAAAGGAAGGGTATCCCCCCGCCAAGGAGGACCCACACGCCCAGCCGAAAGGGGCTGCTGCTGGGATGTGCCAGCAGTGCCCCCCCCCCCCCGTGGCAGAGACATTGTCCACCACGCCCAGAGCTGCACCAGGCGGCCCTTTGGGAGGGGAGGAAAGCAGCCGCGCTGCAGGGCGTGGACCCAGGGCTGGCCGGGCAGCGCGGCCTCCTGGCCCAGCCGTGGTGGGGCAGCCTTCCTTTAGCCCCCTCTCCTCCAAGAGGAAAAGGCAGCCTCGCTTGGTGGGTCCCTTTCCTTCCTCTGCTCCTGGGCTTTGCTCTTTCGGTGGGCTGGGCCCCGCAGAAAGCATTCCCGGGTCCCACCTCCCTCGGAAAGCAGGAAGCCCTCCAGAGGCTGGACTACCTCTCAGGATGGACTTTGCTCTTGCCCGTCTTTGGCAAGGGGCCTGGGGCCGGGATGAGCGCCTCGCCCCAGGCCCGGGGCTCAAGTGGCAGGAGAGGGCGTCACCTCCCATACGGCCAAGTTGGTCTTTCCTTCTGGCAGAGTTTGGCGATGGCCGGGGAAGTGGCGTTGGCCTCTCCCGAGCCCGCCGACAGCCAGAGGGGGGTCCCGGTGAAGGTGCTGCGTGTAGGATCAGGGAGACCCAGTTCTAATCCAGTCTCAGCCAAGATACCTGGGGAACTTCCTCCCGGCCCAACCTGCCACACACGAGACTGTTGTTGTGGGGAAACATTGGAGGAGCACCACGCACGCCCCCTGGAGGAAAGGTGGATAGAACCCCAAGAGATGGCAGGGGTCCCTTTCCGGCCAAGAGCACTGCATGGGAACTGCAAAGATGATATTATTATTATTATTATTATTATTATTATTATTATTATTATTGTTGTTGTTGTTGTTGTTGTTGTTGTTGTTTTGTTGTTGTTGTTATTATTATTATTATTATTAATAATAATAATAATAATAATAATATATTAAACTTGTATGCAGCCCAACTGTCCACGACTCTGGGCGGCTCACAACAATCAAAGGCACTACAATAAAATGAAGAAAACGTAAAAAAGAAATGGCCGCCAGAGATGCCTTGGCAGAAAGAGGAAGTGGTCCTCCCCCTCTGCGTCAGGATGGAGCCCCATCTCAGCGGCTGGGAGGGACGCCAAGCGGGCTTCTCCCAAGACGGGCAGATTTGGTCCGGAGCTGCCGGGCAGAGGAATCCCAGTGCCCAGCCTGTTCTTCCCTGGCGATGGGCTCCGAAGGCAGCTGCCAGGATTGGGCCCCGAACCCACTCATTCTGGAAGAGTGGCTTGCTGGGGCCAAGAGCTGCTGCTCACCTACGGAACCCCAACACATCTCCCTGCGCAGTCCTGAGCTGGGTGGGTGGCTCGCAGACGTCTCATGACCCGACTAGGGAACATCATCCGGGCGAGGGAGGGTGGGGTTTGCTGCCTGTTTATGAGGACTCCACAGTTCAACCCCGAGCTACAGATCTTTTCTTCTATTGGAAACACCTCTCCTTCTCTGGTGCCTGTCAATGGGGAGGCGGGGAGGACAGGGGACAAAACAGGGTCTTCTCTGGGTTACACCCCTCTGAGGATTTTGATCGCCCACGTGGTGCAATCTGTGGCTTGGTTTCCCACGAGTTGCCGGCTTTATTGATGACCTTTTTTGGCTTAACGTCCTCGGATAGCTTGGTAAACCAAAAGGAATGAACTCACTAGAAGGCTAAAGCTTGGGGAACCAATGAGCTTTACTGGCCAGACGTTCAGGACAGACAACATCCAAGGAGCCTGTTTTTGCAAGAGGCGCAGTGGCAAGGCTTTTGGCATTCCACTGCCCAGGATGTGGTGATGATGCCACCGCCTTTAAAGGTTTGGTGAAGGGCTCAGAGGACTGGAAGCAAATTGTATTTCCATTACACGGAAACTTTCCATTCTGACTGCCATTCTGACCGCCGCAGGGCTGGACCAAGCAAGATCCCCCTTGGCCGTTCTCCGGTGGCCTTCGGCTTCCCATTTTGGGGTCAGATGGGCCCAAGGCCACAGGAGACGCGGCTGCAGTCCTGGCGGAGGGACCCCGTAGGCCCCCCAGCCCTCGCCGGTCTCCCCCAGCCCTGGCCCCCTCGGTAGCATTGTGTGCTCAGCGCGCAGCTGAAGCAGGCCCGCCAAGGGGTGGCCCTGCCCCTCTGCTCAACAGCCCCTTCTGCTAGTGGGAACCTGCTCGGCCCTAATTGAATTACCGTCCCGGCATGGGGCTGAGGCTGCCGGTAATTGAATTTCTGCCGTCACAGGCTGCTGTTTCTCTCCTCCAGCCTCTGCCTGGTTTTTATTGTCTCTTGGTTCGGCTGCGATGGCACATTTATTTGATCTGTCAGAGGGAGCCCTTTCGCCCTCGCCAGTTTGCTGAAAGGCACGCCGCTGCCTGCCTCGCTACCCCACGTACACGCGACGGGAAGCCGGTCGGACCAATCAGTGCGTGTGCTGGGCTGCCGCCTTCCTCCCCGTGGAAAGAGGCGCACGCAGGTTGCTTCCCAGCCGAGCTGCTTGGGTTGCCCAAAAGTTCCCGGGCGGAGGAAGCCTCGATGGTCTTCCCCACTCGGGGGTGGGTGGGTGGGTCGCGTAGCTGAGACTGGCTTCATTTCCACCCAAGGCTAGGCAGCCAGAGAGGCAGGCCAGCCAGGCCACGCAGCGTGCCTTGGCAGGAAGGTCCTTTGCAGGCAGGAGGGCACAGAGTTTTTGTAACGTCTGAAGGAGAACGACTCTGCAGCTCAAGGACCAGTTTGCCCCAGGCTTGCCCATTCGCAGATGTTTTTGCCGGGGCCTGATGTTTGCCAGGTCTCTGGGTAGGACTTGAAAGTTTCCATGTAATGGAAATACAATGTGCTCGAGGGCAGCCGGGATGCTAGGCTGGCTGGCTGGTGGTTCCCTCCTTCGCACATGCACACCGAGGCGGCACCTGGCGAGTTAAAGGCCGTGCCCCTTTGGAAGAAGTGGGCAGCACTTGCCCCCTGCTCGTGGGATACCACATGCCAGAGCGCGCCACGTCATCCGCCTTGTATACTCGACTCTCACAACACTGGTAAGTGCCCCGAGATCTACAGCTGGAAAAGTTTCAATAAGCAAAATAAGCTTCAGTAAACACGATGACCCCCTTTGCACAACACGTTTAATCTAGTTACCGAATTCGCTCTTCTTCCAGATTCACACAATACCTTGAACCATTAACTAACCAAGTGGGCCAGCTTGGAATGGCAAAAAGCTTTCTGCTTACGCAGATGCCGGCTCTAGATCTCCAGCTTATTGTGCGAATCAAGCCTTTAAGAACAGAGCCTCCAAGGCAGCGAACGGTATACTTCATTGCATCAAAACATACCACCTGAATCTTAGGGCAAGTTATCCTGAAGTTGTTCATGGAGGGTATCTTCTTGTCCTTTCTTCCATCCTCTGCCTTCCCAGAAGGACAGTGGTCTTCCTCAATTTACTTACCTTTGTTACCCATTTTCCGGGTTCGCACCAGGCATTGGACACAATTAACCGGAACAGCAGAAGAGGGCGAAAGAAGAACCAGGGCAACTCAAGAACGCCGCAAGGAAGGAGTGAGTTGAACTGCTCCGCAGGGGATCTCCATGCCTGTGGTGCCCTCAGAGGAGCCCATCTCCACTTCCCCTGCCTTAGATTGGGAAGGGCACCCAAGGAAGACCTCCAAGAGATTGCTTTTGCTTGTGGACCGAAGGAGGTGCCAGAAGGGAAGAGTTGGTTGTCTGAAGGACTGCGGGGCAGATCTGCTTTAGGCCAGGACGAAAGTTGGGAACACTGAAGCTCCTCAGAGCAGTTCTGGGGGGCCAGTGGGTGCCGGGGGGCCTCCCTGGCACTTGCTCTGCTGCTTCTCTAGTGGAGAACACGGCCACGCTCCACCAGTTGACCCCGAGTAGCCGCTAATCTTCCCACTCCTTTATTCTCAGCTCTGACTGTGCAGTATCCAGGCTCTGTGCTTGGTCACTGCTGACGTTTCATGGGTTTCTTAAAGCTTATTTATTCCGGCAGGCGCTTAACTTCTCCGGTTGATTTGTGCTGGTATTTGATCCCCTCCCCTCCCCAACGTTAACCCTCTTCTCGCTGCGCAGTTTCCGAGCTGGTTGTGACTGTCAGCTGCCGCAAACATTCTTCAGATGCGAAGGGGGAGAGGGGCAGGTTGAAATCAAGACAGCTGTACACTTGTTCCCCACCGTCTTGGATGGATTCCCAACAGCCCCCCAACTCTGAAGGCCTGCCAGAGTTCTGAAGCCAGGCCTCTCCCGTTCGTTCGGCACAGTCGGCGCGCCACACCTTTCCAGCTGCGTGGAGCCGGGATGCCCGGCCCTGGGCCCAGAAGACATTTCTGGAGGAGGCAGAACAGATGTGGGGCTGCGTTTCAAGGGGGAGACCGTTTCTCAGCATGAGGGTTACCCAGATGCTTCCGAGAGACCCCCAACAAGGCGGGGAAAGGTAGCCCCGCACCCAGCCCGTGGCCCCCTCTCAGGTGGGTCTCACGCAGAAACAGGCCACGCGTTACACCTGCATCTCCCAGGTGGACAGAGAATTGCCCCCCCCCCACCTTCCCAGAGAGAAAACCTTCTTTTGAAAAGAAAGCCCTTTCTCTCCTGCGAAAACACAAAGCGAAAACCTCGGGCAGGAGAGGCTCGGGTTCAAATCCTTGCTCTGGGGGCTCCTCCCTCAGTCTAAACTGCCTCTCAGGATTATTAGGAAGGTTAGGAGGGGAGGGTGCGGTGACATTTTGAGCTCTTCCAGGCGGACCAGACAGGGAACACGGCCAGATGAGCTAATTCTACTTTCTTGTAAGGCTACCTTAACAGAATATTGCAAGTCTGAAGGTACAAATCACTGCCCTCCCTCTTTATCGCTTGAGTGGTCAGGGCGGGTCTTTCCTAAGTTTCTTCTTTAGGGTTGCCTTTCCTTTTATCCGATCGTTCCCCAGGCAGCATCTCTTCCCTCTGTCCTCCAAGGTCGCCCCCACATTCCATCAGACCTTGTAACAAACACTCCTTTTCGCCATGGGTGAAGCGACGGGGAACTCGAGTTCTGACCCGGCTGTGTGAAGAACGGAAGCAGCTCTTGCTTCTGGAAAGCCCTTCTGCTCTTAGCTTCTCTGAGCAGGTTAAAAGCGGTGCCTGGCGCGCCTTGCCTACGTGGAACCCGCCTGCGATGCGGGGAAAGAACAAGAACGCTGGCGGGGCCTGGAAGATGCCATTTTATCAGTACGGTTTACACCTCCTTTTGGGAAGGTTCGGATGAGAGAGTGGCTTGAGTAAAAATGTTTTCCTTGAGATGTAACAGCACGGCACAACATCTGTCTAGGGACAAGGATGCAGACCTTCCTCTAGGAGGGCATTCACACAGATGCCTCAAACTCTCCTGCTCTCCAGACGTGGTGCACTAAACCCCACCATCCCCTGCTAGCTGTTCGTTCTCCAGGATGGGAAAGAGGGCTGCAAATTCTGCCCAAAGGAACGGCCGATTCCACAAGAGAAAAACTCTGAACCGCACCTGCTCCTGTTTCCCCCCCATGAGCCACCAGGAAGAGGCAAGGGGGCTGCAATTGCACAGGGCGATTGGGGAGAGCCGAGCTGCGGGGGTGGGTGAGGCCCCCAGCAATCCCCCAATATGCTACAGGGTCACCGCCAGGGCCAAATACACCCCCCAGGAGCAGGGGAGCAAGACCCCAGAGCGAGAGGGGGATTTTTCCATCCTGAGTGGGAGCGGACGTGTTCACAGGGCTCGCCAGCAGCAGCCCCTCTTCTCCTGTAACTTTCTTCTGCCAGGAACGCCATGACTCTCAGCCCTGCAAGCTACGGTGGCTCCTGCCCATAAAGAAAAAATGCAAATGCCACAAAAGGGCTGAAACTGACAAATCCCCCTCCTCCAGGTATTCGTACTTCCTCCTTGTCCTCAATCCTGCATCGCTAATTGGATTAGGAGCCAAACCTCCAGGCAAGCTCAATCGAGGGGCAGGAGCCGCACAAGCTGATCAGAGCTGGCCGTGCTTGCTGGTGACCGATCAATCCATCCCCCTCGAAGCACGCGTGCACCAGGCACTTCTCGTGCCAACACGAGGTGGCTGGAGCTGGTGCCTTGCTGCCGCCGCCCGGAGGAAATGCCGCTTCTGGGCATCTCGGCACACATCCAGGGCCTTCAGCAAAAGGGAACCAGCAGCTCCACCGCCTTCCTCAGCCCGTCGGCCCCATCCGTTCCTGGCCGGGACTTCCTTCTCCTCCTCTTCACAGCTTGGGGTTTCTTCTCTTGCCCCAGGAAGGCGATATTTCTTAAAACTAAAGCCAACCGAGGAGCCACCCCACACCCCACATTTGGGGACTTCCAGAAGAGAGCATATCACCGGGCAAGAAAGCGTAGATCAAAAGGCAAAAAAGGCCCCCACCCCCTTTGTTGGAGAGCTTGCGGTGGCTTTTAGAGGACCAAGAGGAACAGGAAGACAGACCTCACTTGAGGTGCACGTTGCATTTATTACAATAACTTATACCTCTCTCTACTGCCATTGTGGCTGGAAACAGCCTCCCCTCCTGCCACCCCTCCGTACACAATGGAGAAACGCATCGGGCAGAGGTCCTTCCGGAGCAAAGGATTCGCACTCAATACACTAGCCGGGTTGCTGGGAGGACGGGGCGAGGAATCACCCACCACCGAGACATGAACATACTCTGCACTGAATCTTCCCAGGTATTCTCTGTGGAATCACCCCAGTTCGGCAACCCTCTTCCTGTGACGAACTAAGGTGACTTTCCTCCCTAAGTTGACCCCCCCCCCCAGAAGCACTGAACTACGACCCCCATACACCCAGGCAGTGTCTGGAGGGTGTCAGAGCTACAGAATTGCTGCCCTTCCTGCTTCCCTCCAGAGAAAACTGCATTCCCACATGGCTTCCCTGTCTCATGATTGCTTTATTACCAACTGCTTGTTCTGGCACTGCCCCCGGGCACCAGGGGCTCAGCTAGAGGCCGGCTTGGGGCCGCCCCTGGGCCTACGAGGGGTAGGAGGCTCCGTCGGGTATCAGGGGGGCCTGGATGTCCAGTTTCCGGCTTTTGCTGTCCTCCAGTATCTCCAGCCGCAGCGTTGGCCCCTTCCGCTGGCCCTCCTTGGACAGGGGGTTGTCCTTGGCCTTCAGGAGCTGCTTGTCCGAGTCGTCCACCGTGATCCTCAAGGTGCACCCGTGGGGCAGGAGGTCCTGCTCGTAGGCCGCGGCAAGCTGGTTCACCACCCGACGCTCAACCTGGCCGGCAAGAGGAAAATCAGGCACCGCAGGCTGCAACTCCGGGCCCCTGCCGACTGGCCCAGGGTGAGTTTCCCAGCGGAACATCAGCCAGCAGGACCCAGAGTCTCAGATGTCAGAAAAGAACCCAGGCGAAAGGGACCTTGAGCGGCAGTTTCTATTCAGAGACCTAGAGGAGGAGGCACTAATTTGTGTCTGGGGCACAGTAGTACCCAGGCTGGTAGGAAACTGGGAGAACACTCTTGTGTTTCAAGGCAAATTCATTTGACAAAGGGGTTCTTTTGCTTCTTGACTCCCTGCAACTGACGCGGAAACTTTGGGAAAAGGTAAACAAGGAGCTCAATGAGAAAACGAAAAGGAAAAGGGAGGAGGAACTGGGGGCCTGGCCTCTTAGCTCCGCTGGGGCGTGCGGGGAACGCCAGGCCGGCCTCGGCTCACCTCGTGCTTAATGGAGCGGGCCCCGTAGTGCAGGTTGTAGCCGTCCGCCAGAACGTCCATAACCTCCCTGTCCCACACCAGAGTGATGTTGTGCCTCGCCTTGGCCTGCAGGGGGAGGAAGGAGCAGCAATTACTGAACTGGCTTTCTGAATCGGCAGTTTTCACCCGGGATGAGAAACTTCCTGGCCTGGCTTCCCGAGATGCCCCTCCCTCCCTCGCCATCCTAGGTGAAAGAGGGGTGGTCCTCTCTCCATGAGAAGATTCTGCTCACCGAATCTCCTGGATAAGACACACTTCGGCCATATTTGGGAGGGGGGACACAGAGGAGCAGTCCAGCAATGCCCACCCCGTGAGACAAAACTTTTATCGGAGTAGACGGAACCCGGTGTTGAAAAGGGGAAGATGCTCACCTACCCAGCACCCTCCGTCAAAACAACGTTCTCTATGTTTTCCTTTTCTTGACTTCTGAAATCCCCGGCCTTCACAATTTGAAAAAATATTGGAAAGCCGGGGGCAATCTGAAGCGGTTAAAGTTGTCTTTTCTTTGTGCAGATGTATAAAACCAACCTCCAGTAGTAATGTATGGCTGTGAGAGTTGGACTATAAGGAAGGCTGAGCGCCGAAGAATTGATGCTTTCGAGCTGTGGTGCTGGAGAAGACTCTTGAGAGTCCCTTGGACTGCAAGGAGGTCAAACCAGTCAATCCTAAAGGAAATCAACCCTGACTGCTCATTGGAAGGACAGATGCTGAAGCTGAAGCTCAAATACTTTGGCCACCTAATGCAAAGAGAGGACTCACTGGAAAAGATCCTGATGCTGGGAAAGACTGAGGGCAAAAGGAGAAGGGGACGGCAGAGGATGAGATGGTTAGATAGCATCACCGATGTAACGAACATGCATTTGAGTAAACTCCGGGAGACAGTGGAGGACAGGAAGGCCTGGCGTGCTATGGTCCATGGGGTCACGAAGAGTCGGACACGACTTAACGACTGAACAACAACAACAACATAAAACCAACCAGGTCCCAGAAATGTTCTACTTGGCTGCTTTTCTGTATTTTCTTTTCCCACACCAAAATGGAGGAAGTTTCTTCCAGGAAGCTTTACCCAAATTTCTGCAACGTATCATTCACGACTCTCTGATCTCTCGGGGATAGAACCCCTTAGTCCGCTGGCGCTGCTTTTTCTAAAGCTGGCGTTGGTGAGGGTGGCTCCCTCTGGCCCAGCACGACTGCCCTGCTGTGGCCTGTGGCCGGGCCTCCAAATGGCCTCCTCTCCAAGCTTTAAGGAGAACTGTGGAGCTTGGAATGGGCCGAGCCAGTGCCTCGCGTCTGTAGAGGGGCCAGAGTCATCTGTGATCAGAAGAGGCAGCCAGACCATGAGAGCCAAGAAGGGAGTGGGGCAGACCCCCTTCTGCAGCCTGGTTTCTTTTTCCAATGATGAGAGCTAGAAGCTTGCTTGCATTTTACCTTAGAAGGAAAGGTGAGGGCCTCAGGACTGATTCAGTTCGTCTCAGGACAACATTTTGTTGTTGTTGTTTATTCGTTCAGTCGTTTCCGACTCTTCGTGACTTCATGGACCAGTCCACGCCAGAGCTTTCTGTCGGCCGTCACCATCCCCAGCTCCCCAATGGTTGAGTCCGTCACCTCCAGAATACCATCCATCCATCTTGCCCTTGGTCGGCCCCTCTTCCTTTTGCCTTCCACTTTTCCTAGCATCAGCTTCTTCTCCAGGGTATCCTGTCTTCTCATTATGTGGCCAAAGTACTTCAGTTTTGCCTTTAATATCATTCCCTCAAGTGAGCAGTCTGGCTTTATTTCCTGGAGTATGGACTGGTTTGATCTTCTTGCAGTCCAAGGCACTCTCAGAATTTTCCTCCAACACCACAGTTCAAAAGCATCTATCTTCCTTTGCTCAGCCTTCCTTATGGTCCAGCTCTCGCAGCCATAGGTTACTACAGGGAATACCATTGCTTTAACTATGCGGACCTTTGTTGTCAGTGTGATGTCTCTGCTCTTAACTATTTTATCAAGATTTGCCATTGCTCTCCTCCCAAGAAGTAGACGTCTTCTGATTTCCTGGCTGCAGTCAGCGTCTGCAGTAATCTTTGCGCCTAGAAATACAAAGTCTGTCACTGCCTCCACTTTTTCTCCCTCTATTTGCCAGTCATCAATCAAGCTCGTTGCCATAATCTTGGTTTTTTTGAGGTTTAACTGCAGCCCAGCTTTTGCACTTTCTTCTTTCACCTTCGTCATAAGGCTCCTCAACTCCTCCTCGCTTTCAGCCATCAAAGTGGTATCATCTGCATATCTGAGATTGTTAATGTTTCTTCCAGCGATTTTAACTCCAGCCTTGGATTCCTCAAGCCCAGCATGTCGCATGATGTGTTCTGCGTACAGGTTGAATAGGTAGGGTGAGAGTATACAACCCTGCCGTACTCCTTTCCCAATCTTAAACCAGTCCGTTGTTCCATGCTCTGTTCTTACTGTTGCTACTTGGTCGTTATACAGATTCCTCAGGAGGCAGACAAGATGACGTGGTATCCCCATACCACCAAGAACTTGCCACAATTTGTTATGATCCACACAGTCAAAGGCTTTAGAATAGTCAATAAAACAGAAATAGATGTTTTTCTGAAATTCCCTGGCTTTCTCCATTATCCAGCGGATATTGGCAATTTGGTCTCTAGTTCCTCTGCCTTTTCTAAACCCAGCTTGTACATCTGGCAATTCTCGCTCCATGAATTGCTGGAGTCTACCTTGCAAGATCTTGAGCATTACCTTACTGGCATGTGAAATAAGTGCCACTGTTCGATAGTTTGAACATTCTTTAGTGCTTCCCTTTTTTGGTATGGGGATATAAGTTGATTTTTTCCAATCTGATGGCCATTCTTGTGTTTTCCAAATTTGCTGGCATATGGCATGCATCACCTTGACAGCATCATCTTGCAAGATTTTAAACAGTTCAGCTGGGATACCGTCGTCTCCTGCTGCCTTGTTATTAGCAATGCTTCTTAAGGCCCATTCAACCTCACTCTTCAGGATGTCTGGCTCTAACTCACTGACCACACCATCAAAGCTATCTCCAATATTATTATCCTTCCTATACAGATCTTCCGTATATTCTTGCCACCTTTTCTTGATCTCTTCTGCTTCTGTTAGGTCCTTACCATCTTTGTTTCTGATCATACCCATTTTTGCCTGGAATTTACCTCCGATGTTTCTAATTTTCTGGAAGAGGTCTCTTGTCCTTCCTATCCTATTGTCTTCTTCCACTTCCGCACATTGCTTGTTTAAAAATAATTCCTTATCTCTTCTGGCTAACCTCTGGAATTTTGCATTTAATTGGGCATATCTCCCCCTATCACTACTGCCTTTTGCTTTCCTTCTTTCTTGGGCTACTTCCAGTGTTTCAGCAGACAGCCATCTTGCCTTCTTGGTTTTCTTTTTCTTTGGGACGTTTTTTGTTGCCGCCTCCTGAACAATGTTGCGAACTTCTGTCCATAGTTCTTCTGGGACCCTATCTACTAAATCTAGTCCCTTAAATCTATTCTTCACCTCCACTGCATATTCCTTAGGAATATTAGTGAGCTGATATCTAACTGATCTGTGGGTCTTCCCTATTCTCTTTAGTCTGATTCTAAATTTTGCAATAAGAAGTTCGTGATCTGAACTACAGTCAGCTCCAGGTCTTGTTTTTACCGACTGTATAGATGTCCGCCACCTTTGGCTGCAAAGGATGTAGTCAATCTGATTTCGGTGTCGACCATCTGGTGAAGTCCATGTATAAAGTCGTCTTTTAGGTTGTTGGAAGAGAGTGTTTGTTATGCACAGTGAGTTGTCTTGGCAAAATTCTATCAGCCTATGTCCTGCTTCATTTTGTTCTCCCAGACCATGCTTGCCTGTAATTCCAGGTGTCGTCTGACTACCCACCTTAGCATTCCAGTCTCCTGTAATGAAAATAACATCTCTTTTTGGTGTATTATCTAGTAGGTGCTGCAGATCCTCATAGAACTGATCTACTTCTGCTTCTTCAGCATCTGTGGTTGGGGCGTATATTTGTATCACTGTGATGTTAAATGGCTTACCCTGAATTCGAATTGAGATCATTCTATCGTTTTTTGGATTGTATCCAAGCACTGCTTTAGCCACTTTATTATTAATTATGAAGGCTACTCCATTTCTTCTGTGGTCCTCTTGTCCACAGTAGTAGATCTGGTGGTCATCTGATGTGAAGTGACCCATCCCAGTCCATTTCAGTTCACTGACACCTAAAATGTCTATATTTAATCTTGACATCTCACCAATAACCACATCCAATTTGCCCTGGCTCATAGATCTTACATTCCAGGTTCCTATGGTGTGTTGATCTTTAGAACATCGGATTCGTCGTTCACCACCAGCACCGTCGGCCGCTAGCCGTCCTTTCAGCTTTGAGCTAGCTGCGTCATCACGTCTGGGGCTAGTTGAACGTATCCTCTGTTCCTCCCCAGTAGCATTTTGACCATCTTCCGACCTGGGAGTCCCATCTTCCGATGGTATACCGACATATCTCTGGTTGTACTGATCCATTTAGTTTTCATGGCAAGAATACTGGGGTGGGTTGCCATTACCTTCCCCAGGGATCGTATTTAGTCTGACCTCTCTGCCACGACCTTCCCGTCTTGGGTGTCCCTTCACGGTTTAGCTCATGGTTTCATTGAGGTGCTCAAGCTCCAGCACCACGACAAGGTAACGATCTCCTTTGCTGGAGGGACAACATTTTAGGAACCCAGAAAGAGGAACCTTCATTATGAAGGAAGAATTGGGTAACATTTGCCTTGATAACGGTCTCTTAATTAATTTTAAACTAAATTCCCTTACTACATTTCTTTGCCCTCGCCACTTTTCAATATGGCTGTACCCTGATGTTTCTATCTCGCTCCTGTACTTAAGGGGGGAAAAAGTATTTTATTAGGAAGGGTACAGAAATGGGAAGAAAGGGAAGCTAGCGTGGGGCAATGCTGGCAGCTCTTACCCGCTTGGCCCAGAAATTCAACTCCTTGTTGACGAGCTGGATCAGCTCCGACTGACAAAAGGGGAGGAAGTAGACGATTTCGTTGATCCTCCCGAGGAACTCGTCTCTTCGAAAGTGAGCCTGCGGGAAAGAGAAGCACAGAGCAGTGGGGTGGGGTGGGCCGGCCCGGACCGATCAACAGCACCATCTCAAAGTGACACTTTCGGAAGCCGCTGTTGAGGGGGATAAAATCAGATCGTGATGCCCACCAAATTATGGCCCTGTTATTTATTAATTAGACAAGGGGGCCTCGTGAAGCTCGGGGGGCTTCCGAGATTTCCACTGGAGGGGCGGGAGCAGCTTTCCTGGCTTGGAAGTGTGTGACTTGCTGAGTGTCACTAACCTAGCAGGCAAGCAAGCCCAGTGGCCTGAGCGAAGGATACAGCCCTGGGATTCGGGGCTGCTAGGAAGGTGCCATCGAGCTTGTTCTGCAGGCAAACATGCGGGCCGACCCCGACAAGGCCTCTGGATCCAGCTGGAGGTTCATTAGGGTATCTTCAAGCAGAGGGTGGAAGAAAACAAACCCCCGGCCCCCACTTCTGAAACCCCAGACAGCCCCAAGTCAGGCCGAGGGCTGTAAACAGCGCCATCTGTACCTTCAGGATGGGGCGAATCACGTTCTCCTTGAACTGCTTGGAGATGGTTATCTTGTCTGTCACCTGGACATCATCTGGAAGACAAAGCGGCCTCCGACTCAGGGGGCACCCAAAACACAGCGCTTGAGAGGCACGGAGGGGGCCCTTCCTGCCCGGCCTTCCGGAGGAGGAAGGGCTGGCTTGCATCGCCCACCCACCTCAACGCTCCCAGCGCCTCCCTAGGTCCGGGCTGGGAAACCCCCTCCGTTGCCCGAGAGCAGCAGCCAAGGGCTGACGTCAGGCTTCCCCGTGGCCACCCGTGGCCGGGTGAGGGTGATGGGAGCTGCGCTACAGCAGAGCCTCGGGGGAGGCAAGGTCTATTTTCAGATAGCCTGAAGGAGTAAAGGGTTGGGTTACATTCAGGCAGCTGCACTCAACCAACGTGGCGTGGGCAACTAAAAAGGTCTTATTCCAGTGTTTCTCAGCCTTGGCAACTTTAAGACGTGTGGACTTCGACCTGGCTGGGGAATTCTGGGAGTCGAAGTCCACACGTCTTAAAGTTGCCAAGGCTGAGAAACACTGTTTATTCACATCTAGCACAGAGGTAAAGAACCCTTTCTGGTTCTTTGGAGGTTGCACAGCTTCCTCTCCGGGATGGTTGAACTGCTTTTCCCGCACACGCAGAGGGTTGGACTTGAGGTCCTGGGGGCCCCTCCCCACTCTACAATTCTCTAACTAGGCCTTGGAGCAGCATGCCAGAGCACACACTCCGCCCCCCCCCCCGTTGATTTGATTTGATCAGCACCTACGTTACATGACAATTAAAGCATATTTATTGTCCACTTTGGCCACATTTCACTCTCGTTGACCCTGCTTGGCTTTGCCGGCGTGTGTGAGTGTGCGCTCTATAGAAGGGACGTCGCTCCATGGAAGAGTTAGGTCTCAGATTGGCCGAGTGTGCATTTTTTTAAACAGGCGGTGGCCCAGTGAAGGGAACAAGCTTCGGGGCACTTTGTCACAAACGGCCAGCATAAACTCCACCACTGCTAGCCGTGTGTGCAATCAACGCTCTGTGTGAAAAGACGCTGTGGGTGTCCTCTGTAAGCAAAGGCTTAGTAATGAATTGGAAGCCGCCCAGTCAAGAGCGGTCTGTCTCTGGGGCCAAGGGAGAGGGAGAGGGCTGTCCCCAAGGGACCCCACGAAGTCTCCAGGCGTCCTGGGGTCTGGTCAGAGCAAGGGGGTTTGCAGGGAAGGAACAGGTACCCAGCTTTTCGGCAATCCTCTTCTGACTCAGCTCCAGGGTCTCTTCCCTCAGCTGCAGAGCGTGCTGGGCAATCTCGTCGCTGGCCACATTGGACGTCATGATGAAGATGGCATCCTTGCAGTCAATGGTCTTTCCCTTCCCGTCGGTCAGCCTGCCCTTCACGAGACAAAGGGAAACCGACTGAGCACTGCCAAGCCAAAGAGAAGCTCCCGGGGCCTTCCCCATACCCTTCTCTCGGGGGGGGGGGGGGGACGACACCTTGGGGACTGGCTGGGAGGAAGGTGGAGTGGCAGGGGCTGCTCAGAAGAGAAGTCCACCGGGAGAACACTCCGACCTCTTCTGGATCCTCACTCTTTGACCTACGCTGCTCAAGCATTTCCAGGGCGTTTTTTTTCCCAACAGCACCAATGGCCTCTAGTCCAACAGGTGCAATAACTATCTTATAACTGCACGAAGGCAGGCTCAGGTTCGGCCTCTTCAGGAACCACCCTGTCCAGTGGGGTCTGCCCTGCGAAAGTGAGAGAGGCAGGCCTTTTCTGACATGGCGGAATGGGTGGCCCCGATCTGGGCATATGCTCAGACCCCTTGAAACAGGACCTGGGTAGGCTTGAGGCCTAGTGGGCATCAAATGGGGCAATCTTACGGATGACGGCAGAGCTTGTTGTTTCTTGGAGGACTGTTCTTATGCCGAGATTGCTGTCTATGCTGCCCAGTGGTACTGGGGATAGGGGCAGTGTGGAATTTTTGCTCACCATAAATGAAAAAAGCCTCCCAGGAACACTCTGGGCGGCAGGGCCTGACCTGGGATTGAAAGGCCTCCAACCCCGAATGGAGACGGGCACTGACTCTTGGGGCAAGACAGGAGAGCCCTTGGCCCCTCCGAGGACACCCAGTTCTCCCCTCTCCTTCCAAGAACGCTGAATTAAGAATGTTTTAAAAATGCGGGTGGCTTGTAAGGGAGGAGGAGGACGAAGAGGAGCGAGGAAACCGAAGCAGGCCTGCCCCCCCCCTTCCAAGTGTCGCCAGGAGCAGTCCTGTCCAGCCGAATGGCACACATTTGTGTCAGGGCTGGGGATTAACATTTCGGTTATTGCTCTGTCAGACCGGCAGTTCAGGAATTGATTTCGCATTTAGCGGCTGCCACCATGATCTATGCAAGAAAAATACCAGTGTTATTAATCCTGGGGAAAAAAAACACAGCCCCAAAAAGGCACCTCCAAGAACTCAGCCATTTTTCCTAACTCAAGGCGAGGCCTGAGGTTGACAAGGCAGAGGGCCGTGGAACCCCGAGGAGGCCAACGGGTTCAGGGGTGGGGGGCTGCCTCCCTGGACTCCACCGGGCGCAGACGACGCAGCCGGGCACACCGGCCCCTTCTGACCAGGCTGCGAACTGGCGACCTCTGCAGCAAAACGAGGCGGGGCACGAGGACACTCGAGTTCACGGGCAGGGCAGGTCTGCCCGCTGTGCCCTATAAAAAGATGCCCTGCGCCAGAGGAGGAGGGATGAGACATTCTCCCACGGCACCAGAGAAGACAAAGGGGGCAGAGCCTGCCTTGAAAAGCTGCCTTTCCTGGCTCGTGGAAGGGGTCTGCCCAAGGGGGAGTCATGTTAAATTGCAGGGAGCCCCGTAATTGGACTCTGCTCCCGCATCCGGGTGGGCTTTTAGGGAAAGAAGGGTGGAATAAACACGGGGGGGGGGGGGGTGACACGCGGAAGGCGGCACTGTATGGGTCCTCCCTCGAGCACTGAGCCTGAGCAAAGTATAACCCGGGTGTCGCTCTCCTTCTCCCGATGAAAGGCCGATTTCCCCACAGCCTCCTGGGTGCTTGACCGGAGCAGGGAGGGCACCGGACACGCGCTTTGGCCTTTATCCAACCCAAAGGGCAACAGGACGATTCAGGGCAAGAGACACACGGGCGCTCGCGGCCCAGATCAGGAAATGGTTTCCAGTATCGTGTCATTAAAAATCTGCTGCTTTTTGCCCCCTTCTTCAGTGCAGTAGCTTAACTTGAGGAGCAGCTGCTGTTAACAAGCAGGGGTACAAAGTGCATGAACCCCCCCGCCCCCTCTCTTTTGCACAAGGCAGGCAACGGTACCCCAGCTGCCACCTCGGGCTGTGGCGCTGGAGCTCACCCCAAAGTTCTCACTGAATCGTAATTTTTAACCTGACAGTAAGAAGACATTACTAAATACTAAAACAATTGCATTAAATTAAATTAAAACATAACCAAATCAAATGTAGCTCCTGACCTGTCTCCCCCTGCTTTTTAATCCTGGACCCACCCATTTTGGGGGAGTGAGGACTCCCAGTATCCCACTCAAAGGCCCCCCTCCTTGCCTGAGAAAGGTCACACAGCCCTGAAAAGGACCCCCCCCCGGAACTCCTTTGCCCCAGCTCCAGAATGCAAATGCTTTATTGTAAACTGCCCAGAGTCGCTCTTTGAGTGAGATGGGCGGTAACTAAATCTGAACTATAAATAAATAAAAACGCAGGCAGAAGTGTGCTTGTTCTCATCGGGGTATCCAACTATTGGTTTGCGACGTCAACCGTGGCAGGTGGAGCTCATTCCAAGAGGCAGGCGGGTGGGCAAGGGAGTCCCCACCGAAACACTGATGGACCTGTGTCACTAGGAAGATTGCCACGAAACCTGCCCCAGGCGCGTACCTCCAGGCGTGGAGGGGCTGCAGGAGGGTGTCTTGCAGCCTCCACCCACCCATCACGTCGGAAGGGAGTTTCCACACGGAGAGGCTCCCACAGGGCCAGGAGACCTACAACCCTGGTTTCTGACTGTCTAGGGGAAGCTGCTATGGGCCCAACTATCTGAACGTTCAACGCAGAACTCTGCAGTGCTGGAAAAGGAGGCCGAAACAAGCACCAGGGGTGCGAGTGATTATGGGGGCCAAGCCAGGAAGACCTTTCCCGGTGCTTCCTCTGCAGGTCCAATGAAGGGCAGGGCGATCATCCACACCCGGCCAGAACCAACCACGTTTGAAGTCCAAGAGGAGGTAGGGCTGGATCCAGCAGATGGAGCCTTGCATAAAAAGCCTGCTGGTTTTAACGCTGGACACTGCCCAGAGTCACTGCAGTGAGATAGGCAGCCAACGAATGAATGACCTGGAGCCCAGAACAGCCCCAAGGAGCCTGATCTTACTTCATCAAACAGCTGCAGCATGATGGTCAGCACATCTGGGTGGGCCTTGTCCACTTCATCAAAGAGGACCACGGCGTTCGGGCACTGCTTCAGCTTCTTTGTGAGCTGCCCCCCCTCGTCATGGCCAATGTAGCCTGGGGGAGAGCCAATAAACTTGGCTACCTGGAAGAGACCACCACAGTGACATCACCCGGCCTGCTGGGATTCAAAGCAAGGTTGCCCCGTATGAGAGAGGGCACTGCTCCTGAGGCACGACCTGAAGAGGAGCTGGCTGCATTCTGAATGGAGAGAACACAATCACACCGGCAAGGACACCAGTGACACATATTTGTCCTTGGGAGTTTATGCTGAGGGATATATTCTGCCGCTCAGTCTGCACACCAGCTTTTTTGGATCTGGCAAGAGCTGGGGAGAGGCAGGAGCCGGGGAAGGGAGGTGCCCCCAGGAACAATGGAAGCCCTCCTTTGCCCCAGCTCCGTATCTGACTATCTCAAGCCTGACCAGGCACATTGCCCACATCTCTTTTCAGGGGCCAGATCCTTGCTCTTCCTTTCTTTCAAAATCCGACTTCCTACTTTGGATCTCCATCCTCAGATAGCCTTGATATAGAGAGGAAGGAAGATGGCCGTGACGGAGACAGGCCAGGTCAGTTACCAAAGTAATGAGGAGAAAACCGCCCAGTTGCTCTTTGAGTGAGATGGGCGGTGACGAAATTTGAAAAATAAATAAATAAATAATAATAAATGGCTGAAGTTCAAAACCTCCCTAATTCACATGGGTAAATCTGAATACACACACACACACACACACACACAAATAAATACACGGCTGAAGTCCAAAACCTCCCTAATTCACATGGGTATAAGGGGAAGAGGTACGGCACAATCAGACTTTCGAAATTCTGTTACTATAGCTACTCTCTTAGCCTTCCTGTGGAGTTGATTCCTGGTCTGGTCTACCTGGTGGGGCCGACATTCTGTCACTTAAGAATCAAGAGGACGGTATGAAGAGAGAACCAAGAAATAGCAGGGCCTGCTATGCTGAGGCCTAGCGGAACAAAGCCAAACCCCTGGGGGGATTCAGCCTCCGGGGCAGTGAGAAGGGTCTCTGGGTCTCTGCAAGAGGTGGCAATGGGCTGAGAGGGCACCAGGCTGGCACGGTCTGGCAGAGATGGCAGCTCTCTTCCTCACCTCGTGTCGTTCCTGAAACTCTGACATGTCCAAGCGGATGAAACCCTGCGGGAGAAAGAAGCAAAGGAGGGTTAGAAAGTGCTGCCGGAAGCGCTCACACCATTTGTTAAGTGGGGGATCGGACTCCACTCATGGTGTGGAGTGTCATTTCATCCCTTCCGAAGATTAAACGGGGGCTCCGTCCACAAGAAGGGGAGTCAAGGCCTGCCTCCTTGAGGGATCCGCGACTCACGTCCTCCGACACTAAACATGCAGACTGGCCTTAAGAACGGCCATTTGGGATAGGAACCGACGCAGTTCACAAGACTCGGTCCCCCGAAGATCTCCTCAGCCGGCTCCACTGAAATGAAGGGAAGCTGAGCTGGCTCAGGTACCAAAATGCCTCGAGTCTGTCCTAGAACCGAGTGGTTTCTGATCAGATGATACAGGTAGTCCTCATTAGCGACTGCCTCGTTTAGCGACCGTTCGCAGTTATAACAGTGATGGGAAAGTAACTTTTTGACCTATCCTTGCGTTTACGACCTTCGCAGGTCTGTAAAGCAAAGGGAAATTGAAGTAAGATCGTAAGCGCAGTTGCAGTTTCACTTAGTGACCGCTTCGCTTAACAACCAAGTTGCCAGTCCCAACTGTGGTCGCTAAATGAGGACTACGTGCCATGTAAAACCCAGTGGGCGCCTGTCTGTTTACTCTCAAGAGAATCAACTCGATGAAATAGCCCACGTGAACCCAGTTTGCTGGAGTGGTTCAGGTGCTGGGGAACCACGAGTTCCAGTCCTCCCTTAGGTACAGAAGCCGGCTGGGTGACTCTCTGGGAGCCAGTCCCCCTCTCTCAACCCAACCCACCACATAAGGCTGTTGGGAAAACAGGAGGAGGTATCCCACCTCGACCTGTACAGAATTAAGGCAGGGTGTTAAATAAACAAAGCCAGTGTGGAAGACTGAGTTTTGACACTGAAAGTGGAAAGTCAGCTGCATTTCTTGGAAACATCTGCCAGGAGTTGTCATTAAGGTTACCTACTTTTTTGGTGATACAAAGATAGGAAATTCAAAAGTAGTTTGTGAAATAGAACAGCAGAGTATTTATTTGAATGCTTATAAATATACCAAGAAATATATAGTATCCCTCTACAAGCAAAATTTTAAATTATGAACAGAATAAAATACCAGCTAACAAAAAGCTAAATTAAATCCACAGAGGTCTGTGGAAGTGAAATAATGCTTTTGTGGCCGTGTAGGTTATTACTCCTGGGAAAAGTTCTAGTTTACCTGCAAAGAATAGGTTTCCTGGGTTTTTGCCTGCATTGGAATGAAAAGCTCAGCTCACTTTCCTTCTAAGAATTATTGGATTTTCAGTGTGGCAAGAGGTAGAAGCACCAAATCCTCAAGTAACCATCAAGTTTCGGGTCCCCCAGTAGGCAAGCACCACCCCTCTTCTCCTACCAGCAGGGTCAGGGCTGATGTGACCCCTGAAACCCAGGTGGGGATCTTGGTCAGAGGCACCTACCTGGACTTCAGGAGTACATGCCCAAGGACAGCCCCTCATATAACACGCTGCATTAATTTAAGTCAGAAGTTAGCAGAGCACAGATTATCACTGCAAGGCTGTCTCTGTCCCAGCAGGCCTATAACTGGTGCAGCAGCCTAAACTGGCAAAAGGTGCATCAAGGCCAGGAGTACAGATCCTGGCGCTTTAAGAATGTCGAGGCACTCGCCGCTTCCCTACTTGTCATCTAATGGCCGTGGGGGGAAGTGAGCAGATCACAGGATCACAGAGTATACAGGTTGGAGGATACCTTAGAGATCACCTGATCTACCATCCGACCAGTGCAGGAATCCATGACTACTGGCCTCTGTCTGAAGATCGTCAGCAAAGGAGACTCCACCATCTCTGGAGGTGGTTTGTTCTATTGTTGAATAGGTTAAAAGGTAAAGGTTTCCCCCGCACAGTCGTGTCCGACTCTAGGGGCCAGTGCTCATCTCCGTTCGTTAGCCGAAGAGCCAGCGTTGTCCAAAGATCCTTCTGCAGTCATGTGGCTGGCATGACGCGCGCGGAACGCTGTTACCTTCCCACCGAAGTGGTACCTATTCATCTACTTGCACTTGCATGCTTTCGAATTGCTAGGTTGGCAAGAGCTGGGGCGAGTGCGGGAGCTCACTCCGTCACGCGGGGCTAGGGTCTCGAACCGCCGACCTTCCGATCGACAAGCCTGGTGTCCTAACCACTGAGCCATCGCGCCCCCTCATTGTTGAATAGCCATTCGGAAAGTCTTCCTAATGGTGATCTGAAATCAATTTCTTTCTAACTTAATCTCCTTGTTTCTTGTCCTGGCTTCTGGAACAACTCTGAACAGTTTCTGCCCCATCTTCGACATGATGGCCCTTTGGGGACTTGAAGACAGCTTGTGTCTTCCCGCAATCTCCTCTAGGTTCAGCACACTCACCCTTCCAACCATTCCTCACAGGTTTTCCCTTCCAGGCTCTGGCTCATCTTCTGAGCATGCACACTCCAGTTTGTCGACTTGCAGTCCGACCAATGTGGCCTTGGGAGGAATGACGGCTTCTCTGAAGCCTGACTCCGTACTGCTGAGGACCGCCTTTGCCTTTTGGGCACCACCAGCTCACTGGAGCCTCCAAGGCGCCCAGATCCTACCTGCAAGCAGTGCTGCCCAGAATGGTCTCTCCCATCTACACTTAGGTTTTCGAGTCTTCCTATGCAAGGCCTATGTCTATGAAGGTTCTCAGTCATCCAGGTGGAATTGTCTGTAGCTTGAATCATGTCAACTGGATTTCTATTTTCTCAGTGGAAACGTTTCGCTCCTTATCCAAGGAGCTTCTTCAGTCTGAGCAAAGTTGGTAAGGGAATCCTTAAAATTTTAAGGATTTAAGGATTCCCTTACCAACTTTGCTCAGACTGAAGAAGCTCCTTGGATAAGGAGCAAAACGTTTCCACTAAGAAAATAGAAATCCAGTTGACATGATTCAAGCTACAGACTATGCAAGGCCTGCACAGCTGTTAGTTAATCACGATAAGAGATCTTACCTTTTTGACATCTTTGTGCAGGTACTTGGCAGTTTGCTTGGCCAGCTCAGTTTTACCTGTTCAGGGGGCAAGGACAAAAGAGCAGATGTTGAAGGAGAAAGGCTTCCAGAAGCACAACTGTACAAAGTAGTTGCTGCCCCAAGTAAGGGGAGGAGACCAGTGCTGTTGAGCTGGGTCCACCTCCTTCTCAGAGGACGGGGGCCCACGTGGAGAGTGGCTGCTGCCACGGCTCTGCAGACCGGGATGTCTGAGGTGGGAAGGCCAAGGCTGCAGGGGTTGCACTGGTCCCGACCCACAGCTGCAGGACTTTCTAAAATGTCAGATTATTCTAAATCTGTGCCCGAGAGACAGTAATAAACTAGTTCTACGATTGTTGTTAGTGAAAGACTTAATGAGAGGGAAAAGGATAATACATACAGTATGTGTATGCATGTGTGTGTGTGTGTGAGAGAGAGGTAATGCTTATATACAAGGCCAATACACAGCCTGGCATCCAAATTCTTCCCATACAAAATCGTGAGCAACTGTAATCAGAAGAGCTTTCTGCTTTGAACTCCGTTTTATAAACTCGGTTCAGGAAGGTGATCTCCCCGCCTAAAGGAAAGGCTTTATCAGAAAGTTTGAAGCCTTGGCTCAGCAGAACTGCTTTACAGGGTCAGGCCCGGAATGCTGCTGAGAGTAATAAGGACCAGCTTTCCCTACTGACTGGTCTTGAGACAAGGAGCAGTTAATGCTGGGAAACATGACATTCTGTGTTTACTGGATTTATATACAACACTGGTCATAAAAGTCTAGGCACGAGGGCAATTAATAATTCAAAACGCGTATTACGAAATAAATCTACATTGACAGGTATCAACAGGCAGGGCAGCTCACAAGAGTTGGAGAGCTGTTCCTGGCCAGGTGTGTTCCTGATGCCCCAAAAGTGAAAGCACCTTTGAGATTTATTTACTATTTATTGATTATGAGGGCTTTTATGCTGCTTTATTTATTTGACTCTAAGCAGTCTATAAGCAACAATGTACAAACATGTAATAATACAGTAATTCAGAAATTATCAATCTATCAAAAATATATTCTTCCAGCACCAAAGGGGAACATCAGAGCAAAGATTTTTCTCTTGATACTTCTCTGACACTACCATTTTCTCAGCACCTTCAAAAGCCACCCTAGCTTTGAGGCCAGTGTTTCCCAAGCCTGGCCACTTTGAGATGCGTGGGCTTCAACTCCTAGGATTCCCCATGCTGGCTGGGGAATTCTGGGAGCTGAAGTCCACCCATGCTGGCTGGGGAATTCTGGGAGCTGAAGTCCACCCATCTTAAAGTGGCCAGGCTTGGGAAACGCTGCTGCAGGCCCTTGTCCGCCCTGGGCATCAGCTATCTAAATTGCTGGGATTCTTCCTTGCCAGGCCCAACTTGAGCTCAGTTCCCAAGCCCAGAAGATGATTCGGTTTACGCCCCAAGACACAGCGCGGCAGTGAACCAAACACAACTCAGAAGGCAGTTTCCAAAGCAGGACACTAGAATCCAGAGCTGCTTGTTTGCTTCCACTTTTGCTGGTTTTGTTCGTCCACTTCACAAGTCCAGCCTCACCTCCCCAGACCTAAAATCCTCTGGAGAGAGCAGGATGGTTGCAACTATAGTGTATCCATTCAGACACAGCATTAGTTGGCACAAATACAGTTTCTGAATTTGGTTTGCTGGCTGAGTGCAAGCCAGGCATTACCACCTGAAACGTTAAGTTAGGCTCCCTTATTGGACGTACTGTCTGAACTGAGCCAGAGGCAACTTCTCCATATAACCCTAAAATGTAATTTAGCACATGCACAGACAGAAAGGAGACTTTGCAAAGCAGTCCTTCTCTCCCCTCCTTTGACAGAGAGTCCTGGAGCCGGAAGGAGCCCTTGGAGATGCCAAGCCCACCCTTGCTCGGTGCAGGAATCCACCGGTGGGCCTGGGGCTTTCACTGTCCTCTTCAGAGTGGGCTTTGCAGCAGGAGCGCCACGCCAGGCCACGGTGGCCCCTTTTCCGAGGAACACGTTTCATTCAAAGGCACGAGGCTCCTCAGGTGCACAGTCAAACCGCCCTGTGAAGTGCGCTGCAGCTCCTGAAAGCTTAGGCCTTTGAACAAAACCTGTTCCTCGGAAAAGGGGCTCCCCGACTCCTCCTGATGTTTTGTCCTCTTCAAAGTGCCTTGGAGACAAAGGCGAGGGGGTGGCGGGGAGAGGAAAGAAGCAGGTGCTAGAGCCGGCTCTCACCCGGTCACTGGATGGAATGGACAAGGGGGCAGTTCCGGAAGGGCAGGAGCCAATGGAGCTGGCCGTTCTGCTCGGCCTCTTCCTTAGATGCAGTCAGGTGTCCTGACCCACCCCCTCCTAGGCGCACACACACAGACACACTCTGTCGGAAGCAGCCAGGGAGTGGCAATGTTCTACTAGATATGGAAGCGCTGTGTGTGTGTGTGTGTGTGTGTGTGTGTGTGTGTGTGTGTGTGTGTGTGAGTGAACAGGCATCTGCCAACTACCCACTGCACGTGCCTATCGCCCTGAGAGAGGCTGTAATGAAAAGGCCACATTGCTGGGTTGGATTCCGAGGAGAGAGCTGCCAAGGTGAGACTGCCATCTTTCCGTGGATAATGAAGGAAAGGTGGGGCTTGGCTGTCATGAAATAAATAAAAACCGGACGTTCCTGCTCGGATCGTTGGATACGTTTACAGATGCCTGCCTAGCCTATGAATGCAAGCTAAAGGATAACGGAGCTCCTGCAACAGGAAGGGTCAGGGAGACACCATGTCCTTTCCATCCATTTTTTAAAAAACGTAGGCAAGAACCTTCTTCTTGAGCCATCTGAGTTTCCCGATTCTTGCTGGAGACTAATGCACGTCCTTGCAGCTGAATTCTACAGCTGCAAGGAATACAAACTTTCTTCGTGTTTATTGTAAACAGATTTCAGGATATGAATCTGGCAGTGCAAAACTAAAGTGTACAAAGCGATACCAAGACTTTTAAACACTTTTCAAACTGAAACTATTTGAAAGATAATAATGAAGAGAAGCGGGTAATAATGTCAGTACTAACTCTTGGACAATTTTCTAGCATTCTAGTTTCCCCACCTGTATGCTGAATTGGAATGACTACGATTATGAAGCCTTTCCATCCCACCAACGGTGGCTCGCCGGGATCCAGATCCAACAATTCCTACTGCGTGGTGGCTAAGGGGTTCAGTGTAAACGGACTGCACACCTGCTTCTGACTTGGGGTAGAGTATCTTTCAGCCACCTGGTGCATTCCCATTCTGGGAAAATGGGACTAACTCCCATAATTTTCCAGCTAGCCTGGCCAAGGGAGTTGAAGCCCAACAGATGTGGAGGGCATCAAGTTGAGGAAAGATGGCAGAAGAGCATTTGAAATCTTACTGGCATCTTTTCCTCCATTTTTCCCATTTATCCCTCTGGAGCACAATATAGAAAAAGCCACGGACAAATTGCTGCAAAGCGTCTTCTCAGCTCCGTCTCCTTAATATGGAGAAGGAAAACGACGTTACCTATTCCTGATGATCCCAGGAAGAGGAAGACCAGTGGATGTTCCTCATCATACCATCCATTTTCCTTTCTCCGGATGGCTGCAATTGAAACAAAAACAAAGAAAGGGGTTATATATCTGGGCACATAAAAAAGGGAATGGCATATAAATCAATGACACAACAGCAAGTATAATTATCACTAAGTATACACTATGTTTTACTGCTCTCTGCCCACTCAAAGTCCTCGCTGCCATTAGAGCTACCTAATTTGATTAGCCAGCAAGGCCCCCAGAGGTACCTAATCAGGTTAGCATGGATTTGGAAAGCTGCCCAGAGCAGATTTCGGATAAAGTTTTCCAGGATGTGCACTTAGGGTTGCCAAGGAAACAGAACAGGAGGATGGAGGCTGAATGAACCAGAAAGGGACCCAAAGGGTGGACTGGGAGGGAAAAGGGGGAGGGAGATGCAGGAGGCTGAAGAGCCCTCCAGTCTGCGAGCAGCACCTTTGTTTACAAAGGGCTGGCAAGGGGAGGCTTGCAAGCTCTTTCATGCTGACGGGAAGGCAGGCAGGCAGGCAGGCAGGCAGGCTCGCATTCAAGGTCACGTAACAGACCAGCATGTGGGTGTCATCAATGAGGGTGGAGGCGGAGAAGGCGCCAAGCCCACCACAGAAAGTCCTATTCTGCAGAGCAGCTGGGGATGATGAGAACGTAAGTCTGAACTACCAAGGAGAGAGCGGCCGGGGGGGGGGGGGGGGTGGCCCCTTATCTGGGAGTCTGCTGCTTCCACAGCATTGCAGGAGACCCGTGTTGGTCTGTGGCACTGCAGGAGGAGTCCGGTAGCACATTCTTACCAGCAGAAGAAACAACAGGGTAACGTTGCTAACATGGAAAGCAAACCCACTACACTCTCAGATGTCTACTCTGCCCCCGCATCTACC
Organism: Charina bottae; assembly: GCA_023362775.1. Taxonomy (NCBI): domain Eukaryota; kingdom Metazoa; phylum Chordata; class Lepidosauria; order Squamata; family Charinaidae; genus Charina; species Charina bottae. The sequence continues at coordinate 3,713,111 of JALMGJ010000045.1, read as the reverse complement.
CCAACAGCACCATCTCAGCCCCCAGGAACTTCACACCCAGGATTAGATGTTCTTCCTCTACGGTGATATCATCTGCCAGCAACACCCCTCCGGATTCTACGTAGGACAAACGGGACAACTTTACGCAAAAGGATGAATGGACGTAAGTTTGACATCGGGATTCAAAAGGACAAAGTAAGATCAGAGCATTTCAACCTCCCAAGACACTGTACTGCAGATAAAGTAATCGTTTTGGGATAAATAATAATAATAAATAATAATTTATTAAACTTATGTGCCGCCTCTCTCCCAGCGACTCTGGGAAACGTTAGCAGTACCGTTGAGCAAGAGACTGCCGAACACACAAACATCAAAAAGTTTCAGGCCATCGCAGAAGACCTGAACAAACACAATGGTTTCTTGACACATTATTATTGTTAATTGATAATGTAATGTGCCTGCGTCCGCATAACCAACAACATGTTCACAAAAGCTCCTGCCTGTTCTGCTTCCAAGGGTTATCCTGCATTTCAGGCAGAGCTATGCTTTCTGCCCGATGCTCATGTACAACTTCTGTTTCATTTCTTGGTCAAAACTGACAACAATCAGCCAAACTCAAGCCTGGAACAAATTTCGTGCCCACTTCTCTCCCCCCCCCCCCCCCCGATTCCCCGGTTCCTGTTAGAAAGTACACTTACCACAAAGTGACTTTTCAGGGCCATTCCAGCATGGTGGAGCCATCTCCTGAATGCGCCAGCCCACCTCCTGACCATGACACCACACGTCCTGGAAAATGTTCAAGAAGCAGTTTTCAGTCAGGAGGGGCCAACCACCATTTTGGTAGGCATTGCAGCATATTCAGGGGACAACTTCGACATGCCAAAATCAACCAGAAAAGTCAGCACGCTGTACAGAAAAGGCTTTTTATATACTGGACCTAGGGAAAGCCCAGCTATTTTCTTCCTTGGCACAGAGGGTCAATTTTAATGAAGACAATAAAAAGGGGCAGTCCTGAGACCACACATGGTCTGGGGAGCCCCCGGATGCTGCTGCCAGTCTCCAAGGAACGCCAGCTAAGGCGGCTGTATGTGTGATGGCCATGGTTCTTCCAAGTCTCAACTGGAAGCTTTGGGGGAGTTGCCGCTGGGGTCCTGAAAAAGCCCTTTCCCCAACAACGTTCATGATACTTTGCCCTGGACAGGTGATCCCTAGTGACCTCAAGAACAGGAAAGGAAACAGAAAGGGTTCTGGCCATTACTTGGGCAGCTCAGTTGGGAGATCAACAGACCAGTCGCCATCTTTCTAGCCAAAACCAAAGGAACAAGTTGGCTGCTATCCATACCCAAATGACCAGATTTTAACCCAGAGATGGTGCTATTTTCAGCTGAACCTCTACCAGGTCTGTGTCCATTCTGTATCATATTCCACCAGTACAGCCTCCTGTATCTGGGCTTCTTCAGATGTAGACTACAGCTGTTCGCGGCCCCATCCAGTGCTGGCCACCACTAGACAGGAGGCTGAAGAATGGAACTGAAGCCAAGACATTTGGGAAGGCTTGAAGTTTGGGGGAGGATGCTTTCATCAACTTTCCTTCACTGTTGTTTCCACCATAAATTCTTCAATGCTAGCCATTTTGGCTTATTTTTTTCCATAATGCAACTTTGACATGGGCAATGCTAAACGTAAGTGCAAGAAAACACTTCAAGGCCCACTTCCTGAAAGGGAATTGCAGCCTGCAATCGTGTCTTAACCTCCTAAGGAAACCCGTGGCAGAGGCACGGGTCTGGGCAAGGGATCTGCCCCTTCATCTCAGATTCCCCGTCTGCCAACCTGGCTGGGATTCAGCTGGTTGCTCCCAGCCAACAAACCATCCTTGTCTTTCCTGGGATGCTTGTGAGGGATGTCATTTTGGCTCAACACCTGTTTTGCTCCCTCATTTCCCAAAGATTTTAAATCTGAGTCCTAAACTGCCAGATGGGCAGAGCCAAATGAACGCACTCTGAATGGTCCCGCACTCACCTGAAAATAGTGAACTGAAATTGAATCTACTCCCAGATTTGGGAATAGAATCCACCATCTTTACTGGATTTCTGCTCTGAGTCAGGCTTGCCAGATTGGCTTTTTTAACGCCAAATTCCAGAAATTTGGCTTTTTTTCAATTTGGTTGGCGTCAGAAAATTCATTTGGCTTTCTCCTGGTTTTACATGGTAAAATTATCTGCATGAAAACTACATACCATCTGGTTTCTAAACATTTTCCTTTAAGAGAAATGTTTTTTTGGTCAGTTACATTTGGCAATATTTCTGCCGCCAAGAGTCTGGGCAAGAAGGCGCCAACTGGCAAGCTGGTGGCCGGCTGGCAAGTGAGCTCTGAGCATCAAGGCCTCAAGAACTTTCAAAGGCATGCAATACTTTTAGCTTCTTGTGTGTCTGGAGAAAGACATAAGTTCATCTAGTCAACACCTCAGAAAGTGACCTTTTCAATATCTGAGCTTTGACTCCAGGCTATCCTGGGAGCTCAGAACATTTTCTTTCCTGCCCTTATTCATTCTGGTCCATCACAGGTTTCTTCAAAAGTTGCTATGCATCTGATGTAATCTATAGTCTGTGAACATTCATTTCACAATAAAATGAATATTCATTAGATGCCACAAGATAACTTTGTGATATTGTTTGAGAGATACTGTACTTCTGGTAATATATTACCAGCACAGCAAAATCTAAAGATTTAGGTACTAAAAATATTGATTATTTTATACTTAAAAATAGTCTACCATACCTACTGTAATAGAAAATAAATATACATGTTGATGAAAAAGGTTTCATTCACTCATACATTGCATTCATTCAAAATGCAACCAATCAAATCTCAAGGAAATCCTTTAGTTGGGTGACCCATTTGGACCCTCAAGCCAAAATCCAGGGCTCAGTATCTGCGGTCCCACTTAAGGCAACCCTGCCCAGTCTTCTCTTGAACACGTCCACTATGTTCGTACGAGATCCTCACTGGCTGCCTCTGTACAACATTTTTGCATTGTTTCAACTATGGTTAGTGTTGTATGAATGCAAGCCATTTCATTTAGTTTAAACACAACAAATAACAAAGTTGAAATGAAGCAGAAATGCATCCAGGGAAACATCTTGTTTGAACCCAGCTGATGTGTTCACGGGGAGACTGGACAAAGTTCAGAATTGGCTAATTCTGTTAAATGCCCAATGTGAACATGGCCGCTCTGCCGCAGATGCCCACCATTTCCTTAGACAACTAGTTCAACTGTCCAAGAACTTGTGCAGTTTGAAGCTTCCTGAGGTTCAACTGGAATCTACCTTTATTTAATGTAACTATGACCAGAATCAAATCAAGCAGAGAATGGAATTAATTTAAATCAGGGTGCAGCAACAGAATACCTTTTAAATGACAGGACTGGAATAAAACTCAGAGGTTCTGAAAACAACTCCTGAGAAAGGCTGGGTTGCCCAACACAGCTGTGATACAGGTGAGAGGATTCAGGCAGCTCGAAGCCCAGCACATCGGAGGAGGTAACCCCTGCGCTGAGGCACACAAACAGGGCAGAGCTTTGCACCCAGAAGTCCCTGGGCACAACCTCAGCAGCTTTTCTTCAAACCTCAGGCAGTTGAACTCGGGTTAAGAACCTGGAGAAACCTGGCCACCTGTGTGAAATGGCGCTGAACTGGCACAGGGCTTGTGGGAAGCTTCCTAAATTGTTTGGGTAGCAATATGTCAATAAGGCAGCCATGCCTCACCTGCCGAAGGACTGCCCAGGTACTCAGCCCTGTTTGAAACAAGGATACTTTATTATATGGACACCCAACTTAAACAGTGCAACTCTGGGTGGTGAACAATAAATAATAAAATAAATAAAATAAATAAATAAAATAAAATAATAAAATAAAATAAAATAAAATAGTAAAGTAATATAATAAAATAAAATAAAATTATAAAATAATAAAAACATAACATAACATAACACCACACATATGAATAAATTTATCCCCTAAATTTCTCAAAGGAGAGTTCTTGCTATATTGATGGAAGAAGCATTTGGTGGTAAAAGGAAAGGAAAAGAGCAGCTACGGACAACGATGGAACGCCCTGTGTTGTAAGTGACGGAGCTCACCTGTATGGCCTGCTTTTGAAATTCCACCCAGATGCACGGTGGCAGCAGCAGCCATCGGAGAGACCAGCGATGCGGACACCACGCCCGAGGGCAGCACTGTTTAAAACGGGCAAAATGCCAAGCCGTAAAGGACGGACGAGCAAAGAGGGTTCTTGTGGTAAGAGAGCAGGACGGTGGGTGGGTTGGGGAATGACAACAGACGGTGCTCGACAGTCCTCCTGTGCTCTTACGATAAACGGGTGTGTTCAGCATCTCCCAGAGATTGAAGCGCTCGAGAGGAGAGGAACCTGGGACCTTCGCAACGCGGCCCCCTCCACTGGTCTGGCGAGAGAGATGCACATCTTGGACTCCACATGGAAAAGGATGGAGTAATGCTTCTCTCTGTGGCCCCCAGAGACCGCCCTGGACCTCAGAGAGAAGAAGGGGGAGGCCTCCACTGGCTCAAGGAGAGACCTGCAGATTTTGGCCATCTGGTCTTCAAAAGGTTTCCATTTCAGCTGGTCCTGGCAAGACTGCTGTCGGTCACCGGAGCAGGAAAACACGGCTGGGGTGTGAGGGACGTGCTTTCTTTGCCACCTTCTTCCTCCTCCTCAGACTGTAAGCCCGAGAACAGGGGCTCTTCTTTGATTCCTCCATAACCCAACTGGACTGAGTGAAGTGGGGGGATTCCGCCATCCTCTTCCTGCCCCGGGCCAATCCCTCCTGCGGGAGGAGCTTGACAGGCAATGACAAACTTTTGTCAGTCTTCTCCTACCGTTCACATGACATGGCCAATTAAAGGGGGGACTAAGGCTAACTCTTTCCCATGGACTGAGCATGGGCATATCCTCACAGCGTGTCTCATAAACACAGGGCCCACAAATATTTAGAGGGCTTGGCAAAATCTCAGCTTCTCAAAGCAGAGCTGACCTGCAGGGAGAGGACTTCAGCCTCAGCGGTCTAACCTCCTCTGCAGGGGTGGTAGGTAAAGGTAAAGGTCCCCCCCGCACATCTGTGCAGTCGTGTCCGACTCCAGGGGCCGGTGCTCATCTCCGTTTCTTAGCCGAAGAGCCAGCGTTGTCCGAAGACGCTTCCGCGGTCATGTGGCCGGCATGACGCGCGCGGAACGCTGTTACCTTCCCACCGAAGTGGTACCTATTCATCTACTTGCATTTGCATGCTTTCGGATTGCTAGGTTGGCAAGAGCTGGGGCTGGTGCGGGAGCTCACTCCGCACGCAGGGCTAGGGATTCGAACCTCCGAACTTGCGATCTTCCGATCGACAAGCCTGGCGTCTTACCCGCTGAGCCACCGCGCCCACACCACGGTAGAAACACGTATAAGGCAATAAGCAGGCAACACGCGCTTCCTTATTTCTATGTCTAACTCAGGACAGCAAAACAGAGTCATTTTGCTGCAGGATTTGGATGGTGATTCAGTGCATTCTTTCTTGTCTTTAACACACTCCTTCAGATACCTAGGAAAATGTTATGGCAGTGTCCTTCCTCTTCTTCTCAAGGCTTACTTGAACCTTTCTTAAAATGTGGTGCCCAGAATGGGAGACAGTATTCAAGAGGGGTGTGTGTGTCTCACTAAGGCAGAACGAAGCAGAACAATTCAGTCCAGCCCATGATTTGGAAACTGTGCTTTTGTTGATTTGCCTTTTTAGCAGGCAGCCACATCACAGGGCTGGCTCCTATTCAACTTGCAAACAAGATCCTTTGTACATAGTATACTATTAACAAGCCAAATCTCTCCTATCCTGTTTCATTATCTTTGATTTCGTTCCCCTGAGCAGAGAACTGGGCCTTTGTCTCTGTTCAGTTTCACTGAGGTTGTCAGCCCTTCTCGGGACCCTCTCTGAATGCTGTTTCTGCTTTCTCGGGCATGAGCTCTGTGCCATCTGCAAACCTGAGAAAGGCTTCCCTCCACTGCATCGCCCAAATCACGAATGAAAATGTGGAAGACCACCAGGGCAGAGACCAAATCCTGTGGTGCCCCCCCAGAAATCGCTCTCCTCTCCAATGAGGACAAGCTTCCTGGTGTGTGTGTGTGTGTGTGGGTCAAAGCGGAAATGCCCACAATGGCTAAAGCCACCCTCGCTACTGGGCCTGGAAGGCGAAAGAGTCACTTAGCAGCACGGCAAACCCCAGCCGACGAGGCATTAAAAATATCAGAGGCTTAACTTCCATTTGTATTGCCACTTCATTAATTTTTCATCCACGGACATTCGGGGACTCCAAGTCCTCCTTCAGGCCGACGATGCCCTCTTGCCAGGCAGGCTCTCCTTGCTCCAAGGACCCCGGGGCCACTCCAGCTCAGCGGCGGCAAGGGGCTCCAGAAAGGCAGGAAGGAGAGGGTCCCGCTGGCCCCCGGTTAGGAGCTGCTTCCAAAGGCAGGTTCATTTTGCCGTCTGCAACAGCAATGCCAGAGTGCTGGGTCTCCGAGAGGCCTTTCAGCCTGCTATTGAACTGATAAATTCACTGTATTACTTTACACAAATCAATACCCCAGCAGTTATCAGGGGCTGACGTGACCAAAATTGGTTTCAGCCAATTTGTGAGTGTAATAAATGTCCATTTATCAAATCAATTCATTTTGTGGGACGGTATGTGATACTGGTTGGGTTTGTGATACCAAAACGACGATGTCCTCTAGGTGGGAACCACAACCAACTGTGCCCCCGCGCGTGGGTCCCGGCCTCGTGTCTCTGGGGCTCCTGGATCGAGCAGAAAGAGGGAGACCTGCTGTTTGCTCCATCCAACCTGGGCCAACGTGCACTCGAGGGCAGTTAGGCAGAGCAGTGGGGACGGGGTCTGCAGGTCTATTTCAAGGCGCCACTGGGATTATTTTCAAGACAGCGGAGGACAGGAAGGCCTGGCGTGCTGTGGTCCATGAGGTCACGAAGAGTCGGGCACGACTAGACGACTGAACAACAACAAACAAAGGCGGTACAGATAATACAGGGATCATATCAAAATATCCCCATTAAAAAATGCAAAATGACACAGAAGTCTGACTGACCAGACAGGCGGGATATAGGTGAAACCGACACCGACAGGGTTAAGCATCCCTTTTGTGGGCTTTCAGCAGCACTGGTCAAACTTCTTTCCCAAGAAGAGCAGGTCCTTTGGTGCAACTCAGACACACTCCTGAGGCAAGGAAAACCACCTGAAAGCACAAAGGGAGCGGCAGAGAACCCCGAGCCTGCACCCCAGGTACGGGCTGTTAACTGGCTGCTCCGCGTGCCATCTTTCAGCATCCCTCCTCGAACAGAAGACACGTGCCCGGGGTGCTCAGAGGCCGGCAGGCTACCCAGGCCTGCAACTGCTCACCAGAAGGCCGAAGGCAAGCCAACATCGGTGGGAGGTGCCAGGAACACCCACCAGCTCTGGGAAGAGGGTGGCAGAGTGTAGCTGGTTCTCTGTGCAACAGCTAAGGCGGCCGGGGCAGAGCGCCTGGTCCCAAGTAATCCAATCAAGAGACTTTCGTGAAGGCAGCTGCTCTCTCATGTGCCCAAGGCACCCCCAATGTCAGAGGGGCCCTCTCCATTAATCACGGCCTCTGAATTCGCTTGCACAGCTGCCTGCAGGCACGGCCTCCGTCTTGCCAGGGTGCCCGGTTGTGGGTGTGCAAGGGAGAGGCACATCCTTCCACCCAGGGCCCGTCTCCAAAGGGAGGTAGGAGGGCCTTTCCCGCCGCACAGCTGGGATTCCCTTCCTATCTGAGCCCATCTGATGTTTCCTGCCTCTTCCTTAAGGCACCGAGCTGAGGCTTGGAGCAATTTCCGCCCAGAGTTCCCTTTGGGGGAGATGGGGCAGTGATATTAATCGAATTATAAATAAATAAAATAAATAAATTTCTGCACGCCCTTGCTCTCAGGTTGCATTTTTCTAGGTCTCAGAGCTAAAGCAGGGCCCTGCCGGATCAGAGCAAGGCCCATCTTAGCCCAGCATTTTGTTTCTCACAGTGGTCAATCAGATGCTTCTCAGCAGGAGACGGGAGACACACTCCTCTCCTGTGGCTGATGTTGGAGGAATGCTCCCCTCAACCCAGGCAGAACGCTAAACCTTCAAGACACGAGGTTAGCAGCCAATGAATTCCACAGGTTAATGATGCGTCTTGCTGCCAGCATCCTCTTGGTCCCCTTCCCCTTCCCCAAACTGCAGGCTGGGCGCTGCAAAAAAGTGCACAGCAGTGCGCTTCATCCACATATGCCCTCTGCAATCTCTGTCCCTGCCACCCCAACATGCAGATTTTTACCCAAGAAACACCGGCTCCTGCCTGCAGGCAAAAATCCCTTCAACGGGTTGGCCCGGCCACGCAACACGCAACACGACAAATGTGATTATAATGCATTATGCAAATTCACCAGTGGTACATCCATCGGCACCTAATCTTTCTCCTCCTCTGAGCTGCAGTGATGTAGGAACTGCTACAGGAAAGTCCAGCACAGGCCCAGCTGGCCTTCACGCTTATCTCAGGAGGGTCAGAAGACTTTTTTTTCTTTAACTGCTAAGTGGGACATCAAATAGCTGCTAATCTCTCTTCTGACCAACTTCATCTTTCTCCTACAGCAGGGGTGGGCAACATCAGGCCGGGGGCTCCTGCCCGCAAACCCCGCCCCTTCCACATGATTGGCTCCCGCCCGCAAACCCCGCCCCCCAGTGCTTGTGATTGGCTCCTGCCCGCAAACTCCGGCCCCCGGTCCGTGGAAATCCCAGAACCCCCCCCCCCCTTATAAATATCCAAATGGCCCTTGGCAGAAAAAAGGTTCCCCACCCCTGTCCTACAGCAACAAACTGCTAGCTGATAGGTTACCTTTGCGCATGTCAAGTGCAAATGCTCGTTTATTGGGATAAACTGGTTTGGGGCTCTTGTTTTTAGTGGCGGCAGATTTTGTAAGTATTCTTGTAAACTGCTGGAGTCCAAGTGGTGTCAGCGGTATATAAATGCTGTAAAGAAATGAAGAAACAAGCCGCACACAGCCAGCGCACAGATGAGGCTGGGCAACGGCCATGTCTGCAGCAACCTCCGCCAGGGGCAAAGCCGATTAGCACGTTCTTAGAATTGCTCCCCCCTCAATGTTAGAAGCCAATTGTCCCGATGGTTAGAAGTGCAAGGGTGAAGCAATGTGTAAACTGGGTTGGAGACCAAACGAAAAGTGTGCCCTTTGGCCTGGAAGACAAAACAAAAGAAAGCAAACCCCTTGCATCCATTCATCTCCGGCTTGTAATGGTCCCCTGAACACAGCGGGGGGGGGGGGGGGATTCAGGAGCAGGAGGCTGACAAAGAGTTTTAATATTCTTTATTTACTACACTCTCTGAGAAAGAGCTGGATGCTGAAATCATTCCGCTGTGGTTGCCCCGTGGCACAGCCCTAGGTTTTAGCAACCCCTCTAGTTCAGAGAGGAATCCGTCTCCTCTGCCAGGCTCCAGGATTTGTATCCTGTGACCCAGAGGGGGGGGGGTCTCCCTCTGGATCCCAAGGCACTCAACAAAGGCTGAGACAGACACACGTGGAAGGGACACCCAGACTTCCCAAACTTTATTCACAAAAACCTCGCTGCAAACTCTCAGGGCCTATGTGGGAAAAGCGACATCAGAGGGCTTTGTTTTATGAAAGGGCTTTGTAAACAGAAGACAAGGATCAAGGTATTTGCCTAGGGATGCTGCCTACAATTCCCAGGTATGTCCAGATTTCTCACACATCTCTGCTCTTTGGAAAGGACAATATATCCCATCACCTTCAGGGATGTAGCAAACATTAAGCTGGAAGACCCTCAAGAGTCTTCCCTCACCTTCCACACTACATGAAACTGGCAAAACCCAATGCGCAGAGAACTAGCGTGTCAGGAAGATGTTTTTGGTTATTCCTGGAAGAAGGTTTTTTATTTATTTATTTTCTATCCCGCCTTTATTATTTTTATAAATAAAGGCGGCAAACATACTAAATACTCCTTCCTCCTCCTATTTTCCCCACAACAACCACCCTGTGAGGTGAGTTGGGCTGAGAGAGAGTGACTGGCCTAAGGTCACCCAGCCGGCTTTCATGCCTGAGGCGGGACTAGAACTCTCAGTCTCCTGGTTTGCCATTGGCTCCTTCCTAGGGCTGAGAGAGAGTGACTGGCCCAAGGTCACCCAGCCGGCTTTCAGGCCTCAGGCAGGACTAGAACTCTCAGGCTCCTGGTTTGCCATTGGCTCCTTCCTAGGGCTGAGAGAGAGTGACAGGCCTAAGGTCACCCAGCTGGCTTTCGTGCCTGAGGTGGGACTAGAACTCTCAGTCTCCTGGTTTCACATTGGCTCCTTCCTAGGGCTGAGAGAGTGTGACTGGCCCAAGGTCACCCAGCCGGCTTTCATGCCTAAAGTGGGACTAGAACTCTCAGTCTCCCGGTTTGCCATTGGCTCCTTCCTTGGGCTGAGAGACAGGGACTGGCCCAAGGTCACCCAGCCGGCTTTCACGCCCGTCTCCTGGTTTGCCATTGGCTGTGATGACTGAGGCAGCCTATGAAGGGACAAAAACAGACGTGGCCTTTGGGTCACAACAGAACTGCCCTTCTTCCCGGGGCTAAGGACTCTGGGTTGGAGAAGGCTGCTGACAGTTGAGGAAGAATCTGGAGAAAACCCAAAGGAAGTGGTCAAGAGGATGGAAGCCACGTGAACAAGGGCCCAAACCTTCATATACTGCAGAACTCAAGGAGGGAAGAAGCAGGTCATTTTCTAGCCCCACCCCCTTCGCTTTCATGCTGAATGAACGTTTTGTCCAAGGCAAACCTTTCCCAGTCTTGCTTCAAAGCCTCATTCAGAGAAAACTTGGGGAAATTTGATAGGGGCAACTAAAGCATGCTGAAACCCTTGGTGATCATTTAAAGGGTTTTGTCCTATAAAAGTACAGGATCCATTGCTCCTCTTTCCAGGAAAGGTTGTTTCAAAAGTAGGAGTATTTTTTAAAATCAGAATTCAGATTGATTTTATTAGAACACTGAGGTTGAATCGAGCCAAGGACACCCCCTCCCTCTGAGACCATTCAGAGAGCTCTCCAGCACAGACCCAGAGGGAGGGAGGGAGGGAGGGAGGGAGGGAGGGGGCGTGGGTGAGAGAACCCCTTTCCACACTTGCTTGGCAGCAGATGCTGCTGAACACCCACCGCCTGTGCTTCTGGATGTGCCAGACAGTCTTCAAGACCACAGCCACGAGAGGCTCCATTCTCAGAGAATTTGTGCGGCCCCCTTTGACAACCATCTAAACCGGTGGCCATCAGCAGTTCTGGAGTCAGCAACTCCCACCATTTATGCTATGCTATCCAAAGAAGTTTTCTTCTATCAGTCCTGAGCCTTCCCAGATTTAGCTTCAGCGTGTGGCGCCAAGATCTAACATTGTGAGGGGGAGAAACAAATCTCCTCCAGGAGCCCAATCTTCTCCAGTTCCTATTCCCTGGCATGGTGAGTTCTCAATGCTAACAATCTCTGAAGGCCAATTTTGGAAATGGATCAGATATGTAATATTAATGTGCAATATTAATAAATTAACCCCTTATCCTGGTTATCCTCCAAAGAGACTTTGGGGTCAGTTGGTAATATCACAATAAAGAGATTAAAAATAACAAACCCAATGCAATCTAAAAACATTACTCGGGTGCAATAAAATAAAATAGACTTGTACCAATATATAACATCACAGAAAATTTAACAGGACAGGAAAGACAAAGCTTTGGAGAAGCTCCAAAAGTTTAAATTTAACTGTTTTAGCCTTTGGGCTCCCTGGGTCAAGACCTGGCACCACCGCCACGCAATTCAGAAAGAGGGCCCCCAAGGGTGGCCCCCGAGCTCTGGATTTCTCTACCCGAGATGTGGTATCAGTTCCGGGTATTTTTAAAAGGACTGCTAACACTTTTACTCTCAAGTTTTAACTCCAAGAATTAGATTTGGCTCTATTTTCCTTGCTCCGGTGTCTTTATTGCTTTATCTTTATTAAGAAATGCTGGATGGTGCAGCTGTATAAGAGTTGGTTTTATTTGGGGTGGGGTGGGGTTACCTTCGAGTCAGTCTGGACTCTGGGCGACTGCCCGGACTAGTCCCTGCCACTGTTGGGAGCTGGTTGGCCCTTGCCGTCCTCTTCCCGGGCGGAGAGGGGGGGACCGGCCCCAAGTCCCCCAGCCGGCTTTGTGCCCAAGGCAGGACTAGAACTCACCGCCTCCTGGTTTCTAACCCAGGGCTTATATCCTGTATGTCAGGATTTATCTGGCAAGCCACCTTGTCAGGTCTGGCCCTACAGCTTCTGCGCAGGATTTGGGTTAAGGAGTAGAATCTCACCGGCTCCAACAGTTGTGATGGCGCTCTCCTGGCCAATGATGTGTTCTCGGAGTCGCTGCTCGAGTGGGAACCGCCGACGCTCATCGATTTCTCTCCTGCGCTTCTCCTCCTGGAACTGTGGAAAGGAAAAGATATGCTTGTGATGTCCTGTCTGCTGGCCCTCTTTTGGGCCCCTGCCCACCCTGGCTGTTGTGGGGAGCGGGTGGGACCAAGAGATGGTCAGGGCCTCCTTGCAGGGGGAGAATGCCTGGCCATCTTGAAGGAAACTGTGGTGCACCCTCTTTCCAAGAGCAGCCCTGGGTTCAGGAGTTAGGGAGAATTCCTGTCCAGCCACCCATCTTCCCTTTCTAGGAAAGGGAGAGGAGACAGTGGCAGACCAGCTGCGTAGCACCCCAGACGATGCAGATGATCTGCAGCTTCTTCAGATGGGGATCAGGCCTAGATGTGGGACAGAGATGGCAGTGGGTCACTCTCTTGGATAAACTGTTGGGACCGCGTGGTGATGGATGGAAAATTATCAGCTAGGCTAACCTTTGCGAGCCGATACTAAGAGCTGGGAGGGGGCGTGGTGGCTCAGCGGGTAAGACGCCAGGCTTGTTGATCGGAAGATTGCAAGTTCGGAGGTTCGAATCCCTAGCCCCGCGTGACGGAGTGAGCTCCCGCACTCGCCCCAGCTCTTGCCAACCTAGCAATGCGAAAGCATGCAAGTGCAAGTAGATGAATAGGTACCACTTCGGTGGGTAGGTAACAGCGTTCCATGTGCGTCACGCCGGCCACATGACCGCGGAAACCTCTTCGGACAGCGCTGGCTCTTCGGCTAACAAACGGAGATGAGCACCGGCCCCTAGAGTCGGACACGACTGCACAAATGTGCGGGGGGAGCCTTTGCCTTTTTACTAAGAGCTGGGGAGGGAAGAACATCCCTTTGGGTTCCTGATCTCACTTATGGCTGGTTTAGGGATGGTGCACCTCACCTTGCCGGACTGCCTGCAGGGGTTGGGGTAGGAGGCCTTGTTTTGCGATGCCTCAGTGGGCAGTTTCCACCTGCTGCAGAGGGAAAGAGGTCGGCCTGGTTACGGGTAGGGAGCACCTGTGACTTGAGAGTCATCCTGGACTGATGGCTCGAGCAGCAGGTAAAAGTCATGGCCATCGGTGACCCTCTCTGGTGGAGAAGCTGATTCTACTACCACACGCCCTCATCGCTACCTGGCTAGGCTACTGCTGTGTGCTTTACATCGGCCTGCCTTTAAGGACTATCCAGAAGGCTATGTTAGCTTCCAAAATTTCCGAGCCCATCATGCTTTGAAATCACACATTATAATGATTTATATTATACAGTACTTCACATTTAAGAACAACCCCCCAGCAATATAGGTTAACGATATATTTAATATTTATTTTAAAACTTATTTTATGTTTTACTTTTCTCTTCAAAGCAGCAAAGCAACAATTACAATAATATGGTGTAAAATAAACAAAGAATCAAAACGATCATAACAGAATCCACAGCAGGAGGAGAGTTCACGAGGATAAACTGAACAAAGCAAAATTATTCCATGAAGATCCTGCGAAACAAGAGTTTTTATAGGGCAACATTCAGATATGGCCATTTTGAGAGAGGTGTGGAGACTGAAAAAGTCCTTTCTGTCCCTGCTTAATTCTGGAGGTGGGATGGGAAGAAGAGGGGAGGGAGAAGCGCCACTGCCAAGGGCTCTCGGAAAAGTCTGGCTGCTAAAGGGAAAAATCACAGTATCAGACTGAAAAAGGAAGCAGGGTAAATTTAACACATTTTAAATAAAGTTTAGATTTTAAATCAGACCCTGACATAGAAGAGGGTACTGCAAGTTTCAAAGTTTCATGCATGCTTCTTTTGGTAAGTCTGCTCACTTGCCCCCTTCCAGGCCATTCGGTAACTTCTGGCAACCAAGGACTCTTGGGACAGACTTAACCATACTTTCAACTGGGAAACTGTGAGCATCTTAAACCAAGCCAAATCCAAAAATGCTAGAGAATTCCTGGAAGCTTGGCACTCAGACAAAGCAGTCATCAACAGACACATAGAGGTAAACAACGTTTACATATCATTCATAAGAGACAATAGAAAAGCCAGAAGACCAGAACACCTCCTTGCCAGCAATCATCACCCAGATGTTGTTGTTGTTTATTCGTTCAGTCGTTTCCGACTCTTCGTGACTTCATGGACCAGTCCACACCAGAGCTTTCTGTCGCCCAGATATGCAAAGATTAACACCAGGATTAGCACCAGAGGAAAACTCAGACAGCACAATAAACCCTAATCAAGGAACTATTACCTCAGTCAATCAACCAATCAAGGTACTACCAAGGAGAGTACAACACCCACACCAACACAGGCAGGACAAGCCAGGGTATATAAACAGAGAGCAAGTCCCACCCCCTTTTCGCACTGAAGATGTTGCCTAGCCTGGCAATGAAACGTCTGCAAGAAAACAACAAGGCTCAGAGAGCACCAAGGACGCCACAGGACTCTTTCTTTCCATGCTACCTACACCTCTCTGGAGACTGACCGGGGCTCGACTCCCTCCCTGCTCCTTCACCAGACTCTACCTGATGACTTTTATGGCCAGGTAATATAACCTGCAGGAAATATTCTGCAACTTAAATGGTTTGGGATTTCAGTCTTGAAATAAGCAACTAGGGAGGCCAGAGAATCTTCTTCCTTGGACCTTCAACACAATAAAAAATGGGAGAATCTGCCAATCTGCTTCAGGCAGGAAGTGAGACTGGGGAATCCATAAAAAAGACCGCAAGATCTCCAAGCTTTGGGCACTTTCCCCGTTGTGAGAACAGCTGTCCACAGTGAACCCCAGGGAGGCCTGAACTGGGCAGGAAAGCAACACGGGCAGGAGAATCCATGTGAGCGACAGGAAATGCTTGCCTCTCGTGGCGTGCATCAGTAAGACCATTTCCTCTCTATAAACTGGCCGCCATGGGCATCCCATGGAAGACACAGGGATGCCACATGGCTCATTACGCAAATGAGATCATTTACATAATTTGTATGATGATGTAATAATAGGCACGATGTCACTTCCTCCCCTTTGCCGAGTTTTCAAGGTCAGCTGCAGATGCTCATATCGGACAGGCAAGCACAAGAGATGGCATGAGTGCTGTGGGCCTCACCAGGAGGTTGAGGAACCCTCCGCAGAGATTCCAGCCTTTCCTCAATTTGTAAAGCATACACTATCCAGGCTAACCTTTAATCCTGTTTTGTTTCTACTAAAGCATTAGCTACGTTCTTTCAGTGTATGTTTTTCCAATTTTAGTAGAATGCATAATTTATGTATAACTTTAAGAGAGAAATTTTATTTTAATTTACTTATATTGAACTCATTTGTACTGCATGCCACATTTTGGTTCTTCTTTTAATATAAAAGCATATAAATATCAAGTGTATAAACCAAAACATTCACTAGCGGCCCAATTCTGGATGAGAGGTAGATTTTGATTATCACTTGTGTAAATAAATGCCCTTGGACGCTGTGGATTTCTAAAAGCAGAATGCTAAGATCATCAAAGACCATTATGTAATTATGACTGCAATGACACAGCATTCACCTGGAGCAAAAACCAAACTATATTCATGTTAATAGTCTTTCCCAACCTGGCTCCCTCCTTCGGTCCTGCTGGCTAAGAATCCTGGATCTGCAGCCCCAAGGTTTAATTAAGCCTTAAATGCCCAACCCAACAATGCACATGCCAAGAGGTCTCCTTGTCTCCCATGGTTTTTCCACCTTCCTAAGCAAATGGGAGGAAAAATATATTCACTGGTGTGTAACCCGAACAAAACTGCATTGTGGTGGGACAGAGTCATTTCCCAAAGGAGCTATGACTTGCTCCTTGGTCAAGAAATGTACTGTCTTCCATGGAGTAGGGGGAATTGCCCTACTCAAAAATGGTTGTATAAAGTACTTTGTAGGATATCTCCCCTGCCCCATCAACCATTCTTGGGAATGTAGCCGAGGGCCTGATAAGGTCCACAATCAGACAAATTTGTGGAAGAGCACTTCCACTTGTGACTATTGCCAAGGTACCTACATCCCCCCCCCCCAGATTTTTACTTTCTAGGACAAACGTCAGCAAAAGAGTGCCTGCCGAACCTTAGGAGGCACCTATTCTGCCCCAATGTCAAAAAATGCTGCAAACTTGAAAGATTGAGAATCCTGTAAGACGGTCAAGATCTTCCGTGAGAATATTGAAAACGTAATAATATACAAATGCAACAATGGGAAGATATGTGGAATAAAGGATTAAAATTTACTTTGTGTTACAATTTGAAGGAAAATTTTTATAAGATGATGTACCAGTGGTACATGACCCCACAAAAACCTGCTAAAATGTATGGGAATGTTTCCAACATATGCTGGAAATGTAAAAAACAAGAGGGGTCTTTTTACCATATGTGGTGGACATGTAAAGTGGCAAAGAAATTTTGGACTGAAATACACTCACTGATGCAAAACATATTACAAATACGAATTTCATTTAAACCAGAAATATTTTTACTTGGATTATTAGATGTACAAATAGATAAACGTTTTATTAGAATTATACAGTATATGACTACAGCAGCAAGACTTCTCTATGCACAAAATTGGAAAAATCAAACTTTACCAACAATACAAGAATGGATGTTAAAATTAATGGATATGGCAGAAAATGATAAATTGACATGTTTACTAAAAGAAAATTCCAACGGTTACTATCTTAAAGAGTGGAAACCGTTGATGGACTATTTGCAAAATGCAGGTGGAGCAAAGCTTGCATGGGGTTTTGATGATTAGATTATATATAAATAAAATATATTAGACAAGAAATGTATATGAATATTATATCAAAAGCTAGCATGTAAGAAAAATCTTTTTTTTATTCCTATGACCATAGATAGATCAGAAGTCGACTAATTTCTATATCTTTTTCTATTTCTTTCTTTTGCTTTTCTACACTTTTTTCTTTCTTTCTTTGATTTGTATTTCCATTTCTGTTTCATTTCTAATTCGAATTTCAATATTCTAATTTCGAATATTGAAAACGTATAGGAACTCACCAAAATCACACCAGATTTTGGCAATGACAGAATGGGGTGTCTGAATCTTTGCACATGACGACTTCAGGGGAGGAGGAATTTAAAGATCGCTGATCCCCGACCCCGTCCTAACAGCTTAGGGTGAGATACAAGTCACCTCAGTCACTCATTTCCTTCGTCAACAATGCAATGCGCTTGTTTGGTATAAGTTATGGCCGTCTTCCCAACCCACCGAAGTCCCAATCCATCTGGAAGGGATGTGAAAGACTGACCCGGGGATCTCACTACTTAGTTCGGATCTTACTCCCAGGGGAACAAGGGAAGGAATTAAAAGGCTGCTTTTGCACAACGGCCTGTTTCCCTGGACTGAGCACAGGGGTCTAAGGAATGGCTGCCAAGAGGAACCTTCCGCTCCAAGCCTGCTCCGGCCTGATGACAGAGCCCATTGCTCGGAACAGGAAAGGCGGAGAAGGCCGAAGCAGAATCAAGGCACACGCCTCTTGGCCTGATCCAGCAAGGCGGTTCTTCCTTTCCAGTGATTTAATCAACACTAGCTGTTCTCACCATAATGGAGACATCAGAAATGCTTCTTCAGCTTCAAAACCGACAGCAAAATCCACCGGCCAGGGCACAGGAGTTTTCCTGTTTTGGGAGTGACTGGGACGGAAGTTAAAAGAAAGAAAGAAAAGCAACCAATCCAATTTTGGCTGCTGCTATCAGCCGACTGTATAGCTGAAGACACCCCATCCGTCCTGGTGTTTCAATATGGAGCAATAACTTCTTGGCGGATCCCAGAGGAGCGCCTTGCCGGGCTGCATCCAGAGCACCAAGGCTGTCGCGGCTCCCCGAGGCTCGGCATATATCACCAGCCTCAAAGTACTCTGGCCCCGTCTATACATCTATGTCTCTCTAAATATATAGGCCAATTCTTTTCCCCCCTGCTTTTTTATGCTTAGAAAAGAACATAACACATAAAAGTGGTTCTTGTCAGATATATTATCCGAGATGACTGACAGGCGAACTCCTGAGGCCTAGCAAGAAACAGGTCTGCTCCGTAAGAAAACGTTCTCTGCTTTCCATGAGCCTTCAGAACTGCCAGAATAACAGATCAGTCTCTCCCTCTCTCATTCAAAATTCAGAGATTTAGTGTTGAAACCGACCGGCAGGTAAAATGGTGGGCTTCCGAGGGAAAGAGGCTTACTGGATATTTGGATACTTAGGGAACTCATTGCCATCCTGATACGAAGCAGGATTAATGCGGCTGGTGATCCGATGCTCACCTGAGAATAGACCCTCGTCAGCAAGCATGCTTGGAACCAGGTTATTTATGCTTGCTTCCATCTTTTTGATCCAGAGTGCATAAAGCAATGCAGAGTAAACACTTTTCAAAATAAAAAAATAAACAAAGCTAAAACCATCAACTTCTGTCACCACTACAAATTCACAAGAGTCTTTAGAAATACTTTCTTCCCAAGACTAAACAAAAATAAATGGTCAGGTGAAAGAGGACTATTTTGACCCCCACCCCAGGACAGGGAGAATTCCATAATTTTGATGTCACAAAGACGACAGAGTGCTGAGAACCCACCAGATAGCAGACACAACAAAACATTTATGCAAAGGTCTCAAATTCTCAGTGGACTCTAAAAGTTGTCATCTAAAAAGTCTTAAGGTCATCACCAGTTTTGACCTGAGCCCAGAAGCAAACTGGTAGCTAGTGCAACCACAGAAGAAGCAACATTGGCACTTCTGCTCTGCAAACCAATTTTTGTGCAAGCCGAAGTTCCTAATCATTCTCAGAAGGCGGCTCTGCACAAAAAATAAAAGACGAGCAATGCACCCAAATTCCAGAAAATGGCACAATCAATGTTTTACAGGCCAAAATGTGGTTCATGTCACTCCCCAGCACTTGAGCCTTCGAGAAGCACTGTCAGCTCTTGATTTCACCTCCTTTAGACCAACAATTCTGTTTTGTTAGGGTTTAATCTGAATTTGCTTCCCCTTCTCCTACAACACCAGGAAGCCTCTGAGTGGATATTTGGGGATGCCAGGGTAAAATGGGCAGTTTGCGGACTCTTCATCCAAATCAACAAACTGTACCTCCGAGCAGTGCTACGTAAAGACTAAAAAGCGCAGAACTGTAATGGACGTCACTCAAGTTTTTTTGATGAGGAACCAAAGAATAATTATTTCAGAGCAGAGACCCAACAGTTGCCCCAGCAGAGCACCTGATGATTTAGTGTATCTGAAGCCAATGAGAGTTCTACGACAAGTAACAGGACTGTCCGCCAGGTGGTTAAGCCAAGCAGAAAAATGTCTAGTAATCCATTGTCCAGAACGACCAGAACAGGATCCAGCGCACCGTCCCCTCAAGGAACTTCCCTTCAAGCAGATATTCAGAACCCCGAGAGAGTTCTCCAGATCACTGGGAACAAAGGAAGAACCGGCCCAACGGTGGTATCCCACAGCTGTCCTGATTTCTGCCGATGATCCACGGAGAGTCATGGCTCCCCACGAAGCCCCTGCCTGGCCAGGAGAAAGAGCTCAGCGTCCATCCCAGCAGCCACTTGTGAGCACATCTTGTCTGGAATCCTGGAGGAGGGTTCCAGGGTGGGCAACGCTAAGTAGTGCTGGGTCTGACCTGACTTGGGGGCCGTCCTGTAATGGCCGATCTCTTTCCTGAAGTGCTGGGGAGCAAACTCCAATCACGTCGCCGGAAGAGCTCACTTGCAGAGAGCCACAGCAGCTCATCTCAAGTCAGGAAATGGTGTTCTCCATCTTTTATGACTTCTTATTAAGTCAACGCTGGCACCCCTCCCAGTCACAGCTGTTTGGGCGAAGGTTCCACGGAGAGAAAGGGCAGCAGATCAGGAGCAAAAGCACAATCATCTCTTTGTCAAGGATCTGGAGACAGAGTGGCCCCAATTACTTTTAACCGTGAAGGGGGGTTAAAAAATGTCATCATTGCAGCTCACATATTAGCGCAGGCCACTCCCTGGTGAAGCATCAGGCATTCAGAAAACAATCTACTGCAGAGCTTTCCAAACTGTGTGTCGTGACACAAAAGTGTGTCGCCACACACAGTCTGGTGTGTCGCCACACAACCCGGAAGCGCTGATCATCATCAGCGCTTCCGGGTTTTCCCGCGGCGACACACCAACGGCGGCGCGCAAAAACCTGAAAGCGGCAGCAGCGCTTCTGGGTTTTTGCGCGCTGCCGCAATGGCGGCACTTCCGGGTTTTCCCGCGGCGACACACCAACGGCGGTTGGTGTGTCGCCCTGGGAAAACTTTGGAAAGCCCTGATCTACTGGGACTAGGCTCTGGATGGTCTATATCCTTAGTCAATTTCTCTGTAATTTAAACCCCCCGTTTCTTTCCAATGTGCCTTTGTGAAGAGAGACGCTCTCCTTAATATCTGAATGGTTAGTAATTGCATTCTCCTCAAGCAGTAATATTCTGCTACGGAACAAAGTAGACTGCTCTGGTTCAAGTTGAGTTTGTCTGCACAACTGGAATGCATCTGGGGGACCGGATTCTAGTTCGTGACCGTTTCTGCTACAATAAGCATCTCTGGTTTTTAAAATGTCCTCAGCGGAATTTTTGTCGCTTCTCTTGCAACAGGCTAACATAGTGGGTGTTAGGAATAGGAGTAGAACCTAGAATTCAATCCACTGGGACTTGCAGACTACCCATAAATATTGCAACCATAAATCAATTGTTTGGCTGGGTGAAAATGTGGCCATGGTGAGGTTTTATGTTGGAACTGTCACTATTACTATGTAAGCACTGAAAGAGCAGAACCATGTTAGTTTATGGCAGCCAAAAATCAGAAAGACCTTGATCCATGGAATAGCTAAACTGATGTATGATTTAAATTGGGATAAGGCAGGGGAGGGAAGACAGTTTGGTTATGCAGATGCAGTTTCCATGTGAGACAGATTGCAAGTACAGGTAGTCCTCGCTTAATGACCACAACTGGGACCGGAATTTTGGTTGCTAAGCAAAGTAGTCATTAAGTGAATCCAACCTGATTTTAAAACCTTTTTTGTGGCGGGTGTTAAGCAAATCACATGGCCGTTAAGTGAATCACGCAGTTCTCTGATTTAGCTTGCCAGAAGCCGGCTGGGAAGGTTGAAAATGGCAATCACGTGACCACATGACGCTGCGACGGTCGTAAATGCGAACCAGTTGCCAAGCGCCCAAATCACGATCATGTGACCGGGGGGGCTGCTGCAACGGTGTTAGGGTGAGATGGCCTGAAATCTTTTGATGTTCAGCAATCTCTCACTCAATTGTGCTGGTAAAGTTTCTTTTTCCCCGAAAACTGCTACTTTGGTATCTGTAATGGAGTGTCCTGGGAGGTTAAAATGCTCTGCTATTATTTTGTCCTTGTTTTGAGTCCTGATGTTGAATTTCTATCCATTAATTCTTTTGTGCAGTCTGGCCTGTTTGTCCTATGCGGAATCCAGAGGGGCCTTGCTGGCAGATGATTTATGACACGTTAGAGGAAGAGCATGTGAATGCGCCTCTAATCTCTTGTGTGAAGTTGTTGGGGCCCGTGATGATATTGTTGGTTTAAATGTGACAGCAAAGTAGACATCTGGGCTTGTTGCAAGCTCTGGTTCCCATGTTTTTATTTACTTATTTATTTATTCATCATATTTATATAGCCGCTCATCTCACAAAATGCGACTCTGTTGTTCTGTTATTGTTTCTGTTGTTCTGAACACTGTTCTGTTGTTTCTTGTTTGTGAGAAATTGCTTCAGATTAATGGCTGTCTGCATGCAAATGTTGTCTGTATGAAAATACGGACCTGTAGCCTGTCACTACCAAGAGAGGGTAGTGTCATTGTCCAGTATGGGTTGTAGCTTATTAATAATGCATTTGAGCTGCTTGAGTGGTGAGCTGCAGGTGACAACTAGTGGTGTTCTGTTGTTCTGTTTCTGTGATCTGTCTTTTAGTAGGTCCCTTCTGGAATTGATCTGGCTCAATTGATTTGTCTATTGATCTTGCTGGGTTGGTAGTCCAGTCTCCTGAATGCCTGGTTCAGGAGGCATCAGGTGAGCATCTCTGTCTAGTGGGTCAGAACAAATGTGATTATAATGTAGGGCCTGGATAAGGTAATAGATTTCATGATGTGTTCTAGATGGAAGCTGGAGGCATGTAAGTATGCACGGCGATTGGTAGGTTCCCTGTTCAATGTGGTGTTTATTGTGTAGATATCAAGGAAGTGGACTAGATATAGATATAGATATACTGTAGATATAGATATAGATACATAGATACACACATACAGACATAAGTTGATGGTGGGATGGAAATGTTGAAGTCTTGAAAAAAAAAGGAATATTTTCCATTGGTCCAGTTGATGAAAATGTCATCAATGAATCTCAAGTAAAGGAGGAGTTTCAGTGGGAAGAATTAAGAAAGTGTTGTTCTAGGTCAGGGGTGGGCAATGTCCCGCCTAAGGCCCGTGGGGCTCCCGCCCGCAAACCCCGCCCCTTCCACACGATTGGCTCCCGCCCGCAAACCCCGCCCCCAGTGCTTGTAATTGGCTCCCACCCACAAACTCCGGCCCCCGGTCCACGGAAATCCCAGAAACCCCGCCCCCCGCCCCCCGGTTATAAATATCCAAATGGCCCTTGGCAGAAAAAAGGTTCCCTACCCCTGTTCTAGGTCAACCATGAGGAAGTTGGCACATTGTGGAGCCATGCATGTGCCACTGATTTGCAGGTGTATGTCATTGCCAAAGATAAAGTAGCTATGGTGAGCACAAAATCACAAATTTATTTATTTATTTATTTATTTATTTCTCATATTTCTACACCGCCCATCTCGCAAGCGACTCTGGGCGGTTTACAATTTAGTTAAAATAACGAGAGATTAAAAACATAAAAATACATCATAAAAATGTAAATATGACATATAAAATACAGAAAAATATTTAAAATTTATATAAAATATAAATTCCTTGGAGCCGCATCACGGAGCCACAAATGAGAGCGAGGCAGCTGAGCTTACATATATCAATAGGTTTCAGGCTAACTCAGAGGGTCTGGGCAAACCAAGAGTGCTTAATACATTGTCATTTGATACCACACCTGTAATCTGTCCCACGGACTTTCATTTGCATAACCACTCTGCCCTTCCCCTCTTCTCCCTGCCTCATCACAATGTATTTTAATCCTACTTCAGTTTAACCACTCCACACATCTGATGAAGCGAGATGCAGCTCACAAAAGCTTATGCCTCATAACAACATTGACAATCTCCAAAGGCATTAGTACATAACTTTGCAAAAAGCTCTAAGCCACAAGCAGGCTCCTTGTAGCGAGTTATCAAAATGTGCTAATCTTTCACTTGCTCCCAGGTCAATTTCAACTGTAAGAAAGTAAAACAGTTTACTCTCTCCACAGCAAGGGCACAGTCTTATTTTATTGTTACAGCATACAGTACATATCACGCCATTCTTCTGGAATTGTACTTCCCCAATCAAGACTGGTGTGCAACTTGGGGGTCATCTTGGACTCTGAGCAGGAGGCAGCTGTGGCCAAGAGGGCCTTTGCACAGATACACTTAGTGTGCCGGCTGCTCCCTTTCCTGGACCGGGAGGCCCGTCAGACCCAGGTCACCTCACAAATGCGGTACTGTGGCACGCTGCACACGGGCTGCCCTTGGAGTCCACTCAGAAGCGACAGCTGGCCCAGAAGGCAGCGGCGTGGGCAGGGATGGGTGTGCCTCATTATGCTGATGCGACGGTGTGACCTCCGTGAGCCACACTGGTTACCGGTTGGATTCCGGGTGCAATTCAGGTTCTGGCTGCTGCCTCGAACGCCCTTCACGGCACAGGGCCCAGCTGCCTGAGAGACCACCCGTCTCCGGGACCCTCTGATCAGGCAGTGTCATCTTGCGGGACGCAGGGAGCGTGCCTGCTGTCACGGCCCCTGCTCTCTGGAATGACACCCTTCCAGGAGTCCGGACGGTTCCCACCCCGGCGACGCTCAGGAAGTCACCAAAGTCCTGGCTGTCCTCCCAGGCTCTGGGGCAGAGCGAAGGCTGGATGGGCTTTCTCTGGTGTATGTCGCCTTCAGGGCCGTTCATGATTCTTCTTTCTGGCTGGTATTTTTTATTTTTAACTGCAAGCCGCCCAGGGTCATTGGGAGTGGGGTGGCCTATAAATTGCTTGTATATATGTACGTATTTATGAATAAATGAATATTTATGTCTACATGGCACAACCATAGTTGGGGTCCCTGGTATTAAAGAAGGCTCGCTTCTGTTGCAAGAATGGCTGCAGAGAAGATGTGAGGAAGATTTTTTCCTGATGCCTAAGCTGCAAAGAGCCAAGAGCAGCAGTGGCGGGGGGGGGGGGGGAGCATTTTTACCATCCAGAAAGTCCTCTGAAGTCCTCTGTGCAGACCCAATCTTGGGCAAGGCTGCAAGATCCACTTCCTTAATTCTAAGGTATCTCTAAGGTATAATGGATTCTAGAATGCTCCTGACAAGCTCTCCCTCCGTTACACTGGGAGCCACGCGTGACCCTGGAGTCACAGAAGACATCCACCTGCTCTATCCCGCAGCTCCGTGTTCTCCAAGGCCAGGCAGGCAAGCACAGCCTTTCCGCCTCACTCATCTGCACCGGGAGTGGGACCTGGGACAGGAAAAGGTCCTTGGCTGCTCAGAGTAATTCTGTGCCCAGGATCAGCTCATCAGCTCATCTTCTCATCCATGGCCCATTCCAGCCATGGCCACATGCTTCAATCATTAATCCGACTATGCGTAAGAAAGAGAAAGAGGTTCCAGCACAAGTAAGAAGGGGACCCTAACCCTAAAAACAAATTAAATCCATCAGTGAAAATACCCTGTTGCTTTGTCACTAGCGTGTGAATACAACTGATGGGATATGTCTATCCTTTTAATAGCAGCACCAATGCATTCTCCAGCAGTGATTAAAATGGGCCATAAATTCTCAAAGACTCTCAGCAGGCTGGGAAGTGGCCCTAGCAGCTGTGCTGTCGTCACCACCACCACCACCTCGACCACGGCATCCCCCTCAGCGGTAAATTCATCACCAAACGGCCAGGAAGAGTTTAAGATTTTATGCGCACACAATCCCATTTCCTTCAGCAATGCCCATCTATGCACAAATCAGAGCACCTCTCTTCAAGGTCTGAAGGGTCTGTACGAGAGACATGAAAACTCTGTTCTAACCATCTGTAAGTAATGAACAGCTTTGACTCACAGGAGAAGACCCCAAGGACTCATTAAACTTAGCAAGACATTGTTTCTCTCTTTTCTTCTCACAGAGATGCAACTCCTGACATTTCTTTTATACAAACTGAAATTGTGACCCCACGACAACTTTATCCTATCCTATCCTATCCTATCCTATCCTATCCTATCCTATCCTATCCTATCCTATCCTATCCTATCCTATCCTATCCTATCCCCAAACCGATGGCCTCTGGATTTTGCAGCCAACATCACCTTACGGTTGATACTTCAATTTATGTGGCGATTACAAGCTCTTATTCACCAGCATACAAATATGAAGCAGCGCTTCCCAAAATAATAGAGCTGCTCTGATTGGAGAGACAGAGAATAAGAGCATGTCTATTCATATCTACAACAGCCTTCTAGTCCAGATCTTGGTAGAGTATCAGCACAAAAGAAGTCAATATGTATTCCTTCTCAGTCACCTCAAAAGTTGTCGCAAATTAGTATAAAGGAACTTTAAACAAGAAAGACACCACACCAGGAAAAATAAAGACAGAGAACAGCCTATACCAGGGTTTCTAAACCAGGGCTCAGTGGAACCCTACTAGGGATTCCCTGGGAGATCACGATTTATTTTAAAAAATATTTCGAATTCGGGCAACTTCACATTCAACAGGTAAGTTTCATTCTTTATTTTCAGTTTAAGAACACTGTTCATGCATCTATACAGGCCTACCCATGAAACGAATAGAATAATTGTGTAACTTCCGGCCCATATTTGAGCCTGAGTGTGCAGGGGTTCCCCGAGGCCAGAAAAATATTCCAAGGGTTCCTCCAGGGTCGAAAGGTTGAGAAAGGCTGGCCTGTACTCCTGAGTCCAGACCCCAAAGCGCTACAGAACAGACTTCTGTAATCTGCCTCCTTCCCTTCCCAGATTCCCTAAACTTATTTAATCCACATTCTTTCAGCACCTATTTATCCTTGAACCTACCTCTTCTTGTTTTACCACACATGGTTCTTAAGTACCCAATGTCCATTGCATTCAACTTACTTTTATGTATGTCTTCTCTCATACCCAACTCTCACTTCCATGTAACAAAGGGGGGAGAAACATATTCCTATTTCCCTCTTTCAACATACACTCATTCCTCACAAAAGACCACATACTACTGCCTTTCTACCAGCATTTGTACTTCTTAACATTTACCCATCCATTTCTCTTTCTTTAATAAACATTTTACCAGGATACACTAATATATTTATTTTCTCTAATTTTCCACCATTTATGTATAGGGTAAAGGTTTTCCCCTGCACAGTCGTGTCCGACTCCAGGGGCCGGTGCTCATCTCCGTTTGTTAGCCGAAGAGCCAGTGCTGTCCGAAGACGCTTCCGCGGTCATGTGGCCGGCATGACGCACGCAGAACGCTGTTACTTACCCACCAAAGTGGTACCTATTTTATCTACTTGCATTTGCATGCTTTCGAATTGCTAGGTTGGCAAAAGCTGGAGTGAGTGCGGGAGCTCACTCCGTCATGTGGCACTCGGGTCTCGAACTGCCGACCTTCCAATCGACAAGCTTGGCGTCTTAACCACTGAGCCATTGCACCCCATTTATGCATAACTTATAGCTTATTCAATTTTTTTTATGTCAAACATATGTACCTTGGTTTTTGATACATTAATTCTCAAATCTGTACTTCTGACTCCATCATACAATCTAACATTTTTTTTTGGTGCCTTCAAGTCTGTGTTGGGTTCTCAACCAACAACACGGCATCATTTACATACAAAAGCACATGTACATTCATGTCTTGAAGCAACATACCTTTAATGTCACCACAAGCATTCCCTATACATTTATCCATAAATACACTTAACAACCAATGGGACATCCTTAACTTACTCCCTGCTCAATAGTGAATTATTTGCTAAGCTTTCCATCCCACTGGCCTTATTTCCATCATATGGAGGTATGACAGGGAAAACGTCTTTTAAGTGGTTATTCTTATTGACTTTACATAAAGATAATGTAAACACATAAATACCATAATCAATCAATCTCTCTCTCTTACTGCATTCAGCAACCAATCTTCTACTTGATACTTACACAAAGCATTCCATAATTCAAGCTGATTCACTCTATCATATGTTTTCTCTAAATTAAGAAATATATCATAAACTGTCGTTGTCGTTTGTATATCTTTTAGTGTGCTACTCAAGAGCAAACTTCTGGTCTGCACTCTCCCTGGCCAGCATAAAGCCACAGTGCTCTTCCCAAATGCTCATTTTCACCTCTTGTACCATTTTGATCAGAATTCTGCCATCCAGGTTCCCAGGCACAATTAACAAGCTAATCCTTCTGTAGGTTTTGCATTCACCCCTGCATGTGGATTCTCTTTGTATAGGGGAAAGGAGACATCAACACTGCAATTATCAGGCACAGATGCTGTCTTCACACACATATCAAACAAAACATACATAAGTAAACTGCATCTATATTTAAACGTTTCTCTAGTTATATCATCTATATCTGCAGCCTTATCTTTTCTCACAGCATGTATTACTTCCTTTCATCACTTTCTCATTGGGGATTAACATAGCATTTGTTTCCATTCCATTCTTTAGCATATTATCACCATCCCCATACAAATTCTCAAATACTCCCTCACTTCAGTTTCATCCCAAATCTTTCCATTCACTCTCCTGGAGGCTCCTTGTTTAGCCCTTTCACCACTCCCAAAACAATTTTTGATTTCCATCAAAGACAGTCTGCGTTTTCTCTGCCTCTTTTATACTTAACTGTTCCTTGCTCCTTGACTACATTCTTTGCAACTATTTTTTCTCTGTGTACACATTATACAATACAGATAGTCCTTGTTTAGCTACCACAATTGGGATCAGCAGCTCTGTCGTTAAGTGAAGCGATTGCTAAGTGGGAAATCACGTGACTATAACTGTGTTTTCCTTTTCCCCACTCACCCGCCCTTTGGAATGCTCACCCCGGTGCTGGGATAATTAGCAAGAAGGGACTTAATGTTTGTATTTACATTCACTGGAGAGGAAAGGATTACAAGAGAGTAAGCAGGCACACAATGGGGAATACACTGGCTGTTTGTGTAGTGCGCTTGTGGCTCCCAGCCCCAAGCACGCTTGGGGCTGCCAGCACCAGCACATTGCTTTCAATGTGTATTCCCCACTGTGTGCCTGCTTACTCTCTTGTAATCCCGTCCTCTCCAATCTCTCTGCTCTGTGAGGGGGGGGGAAGAAAAACAATGGGTCAGGCACAGGACAATGCGTACTGACTGTAATGGCGATCACGTGACTGAGGGAGGCTGTGAAGGTCGTAAATGTGCGCCTTGGTCACAAAGTTATTTTTTCGGCACCATTGTAACTTCCAACTGTCACTGCACAAGGCAACTGGTAAGCGAGGTCTACCTGTATCTTTTGCTCATGTCATTTCTTGCAGTATTCCTTCTATGTATTTTCCTCCTCCTCCTCCTTTGTTCATCATCCCACCAAGAATTCTTATTCTATTTATTTATTTATACCACCCATTTCTGAAGGTTCCTTTTTCATACTTTAAACCCTCAACTCCAAACACTTCTGTGGCACACTGTAACATAATTCTTTCCACATTATTCCAAGCAGTTTCAACATAATCTTTTCTCATGTAAACTTTCCATTCATTCATTAATCTACAGGTGGTCCTTGTTTAATGACCACTCATTCAGCGACCATTTGAACTTGTGATGGCACTGAACGAGTGGTAGTTATGACCAGTCCTCAAAGTTCCAGCTGGTGCAATGCCCCCGCAGTCACATGATTGTGATCCAGGTGCTTGGCAACTGGCCCAGATTTCCAACCATCACAGCATCCTGCGGCCAAGTGATTATGATTTGTGACCTTCCCTGCTGGCTTCCCACAAGCAAGGCCAATGGGGAAGCCGGCAGGAAGTCAGAAGTTGTGATCATGTGAGGTCCTCACTTAATGACCCATGCGATCCTCACTTAACAATGGTAACGGGGGACTGCCAAAACTGCCGTCACTAAGTGGCGTGGCCATGTGACATCGCGCTCTTTACGACCACATTGCTTAGTGATGGAAATTCCGGTCCCAATTACTGTAGTTAACTGAGGGCTACCTGTATCTTCTAATTTTTCTTCATATTTCTCCTCCTGCAGACATTCTATTTTCACGCTCATTTCCCTTCTTTCCTTTTCTTCCATGTCTATTTGTCCCTAAATCCATCTTGATATTATATAAAAAAGGTCTATCCCACATTCAGAACCTCTCATCACTCTTGTATCCTTCACTAATTCTCTCAACATTCCATCATAAACAATCAAACCAATTATGCTCCTAGATTAATATTCATTCCATTGCCATGTGTATGTATCCACAGGCTTACGCATAAACCATATATTTGAAACAAATGGATTTTTTTAAAACATCATTCACCATTTTCATTCACTGTTGGGTCTCTGAATGACACAATCACTTTTTCTATACCTTCTTCCCCGAACTTGCACCTGATTCTTCTGTTATCACCACTAATGGGAGCATAAGTTGCAACTACCATCAATCTAAGGCAGGGCTTTCCAAAGTTTTCCCACGGCGACACACCAACCGCCGTTGGTGTGTTGCCGCGGGAAAACCCAGAAGTGCCGCCATTGCGGCAGCGCGCAAAAACCCGGAAGCGCTGCTGCCGCTTTCGGTTTTTGTGCGCCGCCGTTGGTGTGTCGCTGCGGGAAAACCCGGAAGCGCTGATGATCGCGACACACAGTTTGGAAAGCTCTGATCTAAGGATTCGAACTCCTGTATGTACTCATAGCAATCTATTCACACTTTCTGACGTTCGTTTCAGTCCTTTCATTCATAATTAAACTTACCTCTTCACTGCACTGCATGTATTCATTCAGTCTACTCCACCAAATCAGGCCCTCTTCCTTCAGAGTTATTACATCCTTCCTCTTTCTTTCAGTTATGCTGACACACAATATTCCTATTTTTCCTTCTTTCATTTCATTAATTCATGCTCTTACATTCCGAACCACAATCTTTGGTGTCCCACCTCCTTAGCAGATGAGCTCATAAATAGTGACCTCTGCTGCCCTTCACGGCTTTGGTCAATTGAGGCTTTCACATAACACTTTTCATCTTTATCTGTGCATCTAATTTCTTTTCATAAGAACCTTAAATTTCATTCCATTGCTTTCATTTCTACAACCTCTGAAGACTATTTTGAATTGTTCTTCGAACTTCTAGGGTATTATACCATCTAATTTTGTGTTGCCAGAACATTTGGTAAGCACTCTTCTAACTCTTCATTCAGGTAATTAATAAAAACATTTTACTTATGTTTCAGGGCTAGAAAGAAAGAGAAACTCACGAAAGACGAATCCTTACCTTGGTTACTGAAGCTTTCAAGAGTTTCATGACTTCTCCCTCGCGGGCATAATCCAAGGGCGTGTGCCCCATTTCATTTCTCTGCAGGGGGTTGGCACCTGAAAAAGAAGAAATGCCACTCAACCTCTGGGAAGGACTCCGAGGACAGTCTGCTGATAGACCCTGAATGTTCTGGGCTCCTCGTTCATCCTTGTTCTGAGCAAGGCATGAAAGAGAAGGGACTGTGGCTTGGAATTCCTGGCTTCAACCCTAGCACTGGTCTACTGAGGGAGGTGGACCCCCCTCCCACACACACACACCATCCAGGTTCCCAGACACTCTCCAACACAACGTCAAATGCTGGCTGGAAGTTATTTATTTCCTTGAATTTATATTTATATAGAGACCCAGTTTGGTCTAGTGGTTAAGGCAATGGGCTAGAAACCGGGAGACCGTGAGTTCTAGTCCCGCCTTAGGCATGGAAGCTGGCTGGCCTTGGGCCAGTCACTCTCTCTCAGCCCTAGGAAGAAGGCAATGGCAAACTACTTCTGAAAAACCTTGCCAAAAAAACTGCAGGGACTAGTCCAGGCAGTCGCCGAGGATCGGACACAACTGAATGCCCCCCCCCCAAAAAAGTAGAAGGGTGAATGTGATTTTGTCCCCTATCAGGGGCCCAGAGCTGCGTTCTCTGTGTTCTCCACTTCTGCTTAAGCTTTCATCCCCTCATGGAATTTCTTGCTTCACATTTTATGTTACACCTCTACAAGGTTGCATTGCTCTTCCTTTAAATATTCACAGGCTCTCCTCTTTACTTCATTTTCAGAAATTGTTTTCAAAAAATCATCTTTCCCCTCCCAATGTCTATATAGCCCTTTTGGTCATATCTCCCTTATTTGGTACTACCACTATGTTGATGCAGTGAAACAAAACCTTAATCTATGTATTTTTTCCAGTGGGCTCTGAATGAAAAAATTGTGAGGATGCTGAAAAATTCTAACAGGGTCACCCAGATGGTTTAAGGAGGAGCTGTACCATTTGTCAATCGGTGCAATGTTAATATCACGGTTAGAGTTCAGATTTTGTGTTCTGCTGTTTTTCTCAGCAACAAGTGTGTTTGTGATGAAGGATGTTATGATGATTTAAGGAAAGGTATTTCTTTTTTTTTATTTTGTTATTTTTCACATTTATTATATTCTTTAAAAATACCTATTTTTTAAAATAATATTTCTTAGGATCCAAGAAAATTTGAAAAATATGTGTGACAGATGATCTGTAGCAAGTTCTGAAAGTGTCACTGGTCACAAAGACACATCTTTCTTGACCAAACGAGCAAAGTGACTTTTGGTTCAACTGTTTCCCATTTACTTTTCACTAACAATCCATTGAAAAACACCCTTTTGTAATTGGTCTATACAGGTAGTCCTCCCTTAACGACCACAGTTGGGACCAGAATTTTGTTTGCTAAGCAAAGTGGTCATTAAGTGAATCCGACTCGATTTTATGACCTTTTTATGGTGGTTGTCAAGCGAACCATGTGGTCGTTAAGCAAGTCACACGGTTCCCCATTGATTTTGCTTGCCAGAAGCCAGCCGGGAAGGTCGAAAATGGTGATCACGTGGCCATGGGATACTGCGATGGTCATAAATGTGAACTGGTTACCAAGTGCCCAAATTGTGATCATGTGACCACAGGGATGCTGCGACGGTCCTAAGTGTGAGGACCGATCGCAAATTGGTTTTTTCCAGCACCATCGTAAGTCCGAACCATCACTAAACGAATGGTTGTTAAGCGAGGACTACCTGTACTGACTTTAAAAATCACTTTGACTGCTGTATTAACTCTAAGACTGCTCACTGTTTTCTTTAACACCTTCCCTCTTTTCGTACCTCCTCTCCACTTGTCCAAACAGTGCTCTTTCCCTTCTTTCCTTTCCTCTTTCTTTAAGATCAAAGTTTATGGGGAGGAGCCTGAGTTTTTTATTGCCTTTTATCCCTTAGTAGATATTGGGACTTTATAAAAGGGGGGGGGGGTTTCTTAGAAAAGAGCAACTGGAGAATGTACTTCTACCTCTTCCGTGCACAGCCACGTCGCAAGAGCTGAGCTCCTCTGCTCCTCTCCAACAGACACGGAAACACAGAAGTGGCAGCCTGCCCTACTGGGAGGCGCGCTACTCCTGCTTCAGGAGAGCGCGGCTCCTGCTGCCCAGCCGAGGGCTCCCTCTTCCCCAGCGCCCCCAGTCAGAAGGCTGGCCGCAGAAGCTCCGTCCCCTCCAGGAAGGAGGGCAAGGGCCGTTTTCTCCATTCATCTTCCAAGAGGGTGCAGAGTGGCAACAGGTGCCATAGGGATGACCTTTTCTTGCAGAAAGGTGCTACTTCCTGGGCACAGCACAAGCCTTCTCTGTAAGAGGGCTCTGCTTGTTTCTTCCCTAGAGCACACTGGACTCTCAGTGCCAGCTTTTCTACTACCGTGAACCCGAGAGAGACAAGAAAGAGCAAAGGGGGGAGAGGCCAAAATTAGCTGTTTCCAAGATCCCGCATAAAGAGATCTATATTTGCTTACAGAATGAAAAATGCACTCCATAAACATCTGACACAGAGTAATTTCTGTTGCGAGCCCTTGTCGCATCCCATAAAGCCGATCGGAACAGGTGAAATTATATATGGCCTGCCATGGCCACTCAATATCTTTTACAGAGACGGTGACTGGCACGCAACACAGCTCTTTTGTTGCACGACAATGGCCGAGGTCTCCGTGGAAGGGGAGAAAGTTTTCTGGGGCCCTCGAGGCGGCCATCCTCCAGGCTACCTTTGCCTTGTCTTGGAAGATCTGGATTTCCTGCCGTCAATCAATAACGGCTCACCAATATTGGTCTAATCCCCCTGTTAATGGCTTTGACGACTTGACTAATTGCTGCAATAATTGATAGAACCAGACTCAGGCTACCGGTCGATCTTTACCTCCGATACCGATGGCAATAAAATATTATGCTTTCATAAATAACTTGGTGTCAGGCCACTTGCTAACCCAGTGCGGGGTGTGTGTGTGCTGGCTTCCCTAAGAGCCCTGGCCTGACCCCGGCCCTTCTGTAGCAGTGGGGCAGCTGCCCTCCAGCAGCAAGTGCTCCCCTGGATCTAGTCAGGCCTTGGCTGGCCATTGCGCGCCTGCCGAGAGGGCTCCAACCTTTAGGGATCTCGGTGGGATGCAATTTGTCACCTCCCACTAGCTGTCTCTGGCAGAGAGTCAACACCTGGGCAACGCCTGGGGCTCTGCGGGGCACCCACCCACCCCCGCCCCCGAAGGCTGGCTCACATTAGTAGGCCCCGACTTATAATATTTGATAAATAGCAGGCTGGCTCACCCCCAGCATCACCGCAGCAACACACAGCCAGAGCAGCTGCATAAGGTCACTCATTGGGGAAATATGTTTCCGTCAGAGGTATTGAAAAAAGTTTAGCAGAGTGACAGGTCTCAATTTTTCAAATGTTATTAACTCCATCCTCTTAATCATTTGTCTTGAATTCCTCCAGATTCCAGATAACTGTCAATATAGGGGCTCGGGGAAGGGATTATGGATGGAGAGGACCTGCTGGGAGACTTGAGTTAGTTAATAACTCTAGGGCAAGGGGGGGACAGAAGCCAAGCGGGCCGGAGACCGGGCAGCCCACCTGAGGTGGGGCGGGGCGGGGCTCTGCTCTGGTGCTTGTTTGTCAACCTGCCAAGCAAGAGTGTGTGTGTGTGTGTGTGGTGTGTGTGTTCAGGGTACAAAGAAGTTTCACTCGGTGTAATAAAACAACATCTAATTCAGCACCTCAAGAACAGCCATTCAGGTTAAGAGAAAAAGAAGCCCAGAAGAAACCAGAGATGTAGGTTGGAAAAAATTCCAGGGTCAATATTTTCCATAGGACATTTCCCACTTGAGGCACATTTTATTTCCTACAGCCCAACACTGTTTCCAACAGTCCAATAAAATATTTTCCCCTCCACTTTAGTTTCTTTGAATATATAGCTCAAATAAGGTAGATGTTATATTCTTTTAACATTCAATAATGTAGCCCAAATACTATAGGTAATATAACAAATATGCTAATTAGAATCATATTTACGGAAAAGGCCCCAACTCAAAATTTCTGGAAAACCGACATCTCCAAGAGCAGCTCTCAAAAAACCACAGGGAGGTGTGTCACAAATGACTGAGCCCCAATGGGATTGGGGCAAATCACCTGCCCAGCAGCTTAGCTCCCCTGCCCACCCACCTGCACGGTGCAGGGAGCAATACGGATCCACAGCAGCATTTTGCTGAACTCAGCTGACAGCATAGAGCAGCTTTTGCAAACTGTACGACGTGTACAAGTCAAGACAAGCGTAGTGTTCTCATGGGCGACCCGTCCCTCTACCAGCCTGAGGTGGGGATCAGATGCCCTGCCAAACTCACTTTCCAATTCCATGATCCTAAAAGTAACCCCACATCCCTCCATGTTCATGAAAGAAATGCCTACAGGAATGAAATATCTAAGGCCACAGTTGTATTCATCAGATTCCAAAGGACCACAACCTTATTCTCTTTGTAGCAGCGATTCACAAGTGTGTGTGCGTGTGCACCCATATTTACACATGCACGTGGGAGATGTCAACCACCACCACCAAGAGGTGTTTCCAGCACCAAAGCAGTTCAGAGTCTGCCAGGAGGAAGCGGAGCTTGTAGCTATCCAGGAGATGATGCCGTGTCATCAGCCATCATCTCTGACAAGTCTCGACATCCTTATTGCTCTGCATGGCTAGTTAAAGTAATAGAAAGAGACTCCTGTCCTCCAGAGCCTCTCCGTGATTGAATTAACATGATCACCCTTTTTCCAGTAAAATAAACGCACTTCCAATATAGGGCGGCACAAATACTTCACAGGTAGCTTTTGAAAGCAGGGAGAAAGAGAGAGAGGGAGGGAGGGAGGGTGTTAGCCCACGAGCAACGCTGTTCTCCTTGCCAACAGTGGATGGTTTTAATCACTTCTGTGCACACAACAGGCTGCCTCCTTCAATTGAGGTGATGGGCGTAAACTCCCAGGCTATTCGCACATGTTTGTTCTCAAAAGGGGCGACGTCTCAAGGACCCCAAAACCGGCCACAAAAGATCAGATTCTCAATCTTCTCTCTTCAACTCTTGTGCTAACCCTTTGGACATTTTAAAGCCAGGTCGAAACGTCGCAAACCTTGGACAGCTTCTCTGTAATTATACTGATTTCTATCACACCATGCACACGTTACTTTCACCATGGAAGGAAGGTCAGCATCCATTGCCAGGAGCTTGACAAGGAGCAGACAACGGACTGCAATTCCTAGACTGCAGGCCATGGGAGACAGACTGGTTTTCACAAACCAACCGCTGTTTCACAACTTTCTCCACCGCGTGGTTGTAACTGGCTGAGGCCAAAGCATTTCTGGGGTTTCCTCTCTTTCAGCAGCTTCTGAACAGCTGGGCAGGCAGGCAGATTTATTTATTTATTTATTTATTTATTTATTTATTTATTTTTCAAATTTATTCCCCGCCCATCTCCCATGCAAGGGACTCTGGGCGGAGAGTTCTAGATGAGTTCCAGGAGTGGAGACAGACACCTGGGAGGAGTGGGACATGCACAACAGGCTACTGGCAGACTTGGTGGTTCTGGGTCTACCTGCTGGCGGACATAGCCCCCCCCCCCCCCCCCCCGGGGGCACTCAGCTGGCTACAGGAGCAGCGAGGCCTTCGGTCTGACGGAGTCCTGTTCTTGCAGTCTGACGTTTAGGCCTGGGGCTTTTCTTTTCCACAGACAGGGCAGGGCATTTTTCTTAACGTCCTGTTCAAGGGTTCTTACCTAACAAGTCCCTACATCAGGGTTTCTCAACCAGGGTTCCGCGAGAGGTCACTAGGGGCTCCCTGGGAGATGACGGTTTATTTAAAAAATGGTTTCAAATCCGGGCAACTTCACATTCAAGAGGTACGTTTCATTCTTTATTTTTAGTTTAAGAACACTGTTAATGCATCTAGACAGGCCTACACATCAAACAAATGTAATCATTTTGTAACTTCTGGACTATATTTGAGCCTGAAAAATATCCCGATACCTGAAAAATATCTTAAGGGCTCCTCCAGGTCAGAAAGTTGAGAAAGGCTGCTCTACATGTTCCTTTTTGAAATATAGAAGGAAATATGAAATCACTTGCTATCTAATAAACAAAAGCTGCAACTTTTCCCCCCAATTATAGTAACATACCCAAAGCTTGAAGACAGTTCACATTTGCTCTCTCCATTAAAACCGGCCCCCTCTTCCCTTAGTTCACTCGCCTGCACTGCCAGGCCTCCAGTTCTCACGTTCATGGCTGCTTCACCAAGAAACACTCTGGTCACCTTTAGCTAGAATTGCCTGTGCCCCCCATGCTAAGGGGCTGGTTGTCCTATTCCAAAGGGGAAGCGGTAGCTTCACCTCAGCATGGGTGTCCCCAAAGGTGGTGCCATGGAAGGAAGGTCAGCATTCATTACATCTTCCTACATGGCATGGGACCAGGTTACCTAAGGAACCGCCTCACCCCCAGAACGTCGACCCGCCCCACCCGGTTATCCAGAGAGGGCTTGCTACGGATCCCGTCTATAAAAGAATTCCATCTGACGGGGTCCAGGAGGCGAGCCTTCTCGGCAGTGGCACCCGCCCTTTGGAACATTCTCCCCCTGGAGGTGAGGCAGGCCCCCCCACTCCTGACCTTCGAAAGCAACTGAAGACCTGGCTCTGCCACCTCGCCTGGGATGGGGGGGGGGGGGGGTAATAGCTCCTCTTGGAGGTGGCGGGCACCATAGAGTTCCTTAAACAATAACATAACCTCTTGGATTTGATATATTTATATATTTATATCTAATTAAATTGGAATAATGTATTGTATTTTATATGCTTTTAATTAATAAATTTTGTTGTAAACCGCCCAGAGTCCCCTTGTGTGGGGAGATGGGCGGTGATATAAATCAAACAATAAATAAATAAAAATAAATAAAGTCGTGTGTCTGTCTACCCAAGGAAGCTGGTTGTATTTTCAACAAATCTTTCTTAAAGTAAATTTGGGGGAGTTTCTAAACTTTCAAAAAGTTGCAAAGTTTTCTTTCCTCCTTCTCCCTTCTGCTTGGGCCTCTCCTCTCTTAGGGCGGGTTTTGATGCTCACATTTTCCTCATGTCTTGCAAATAACTTTTTTACAATGATACCCAAACCCCTTGCTTGCTACTTAAAGAGCAGTGCCTAGAGGTGGGCTGGAAACTAGGCATGCAGCACTACATCACCGAAGGAGGCCGAGGAAAACGTCCCTTTCGTTATTAATTTATATCCTGCCTTCCCTTCCAAAATGATCCTTCATCACCAACATTCCCTTACTAACTTTGCTCAGACTGAAGAAGCTCCTTGGATAAGGAGCGAAACGTTTCCACTGAGAAAATAGAAATCCAGTTGACATGATTCAAGCCACAGACTGTTCCACCTGGATGACTGAGAACCTTCACAGACATATTTCATCACCAACAGTTCTGTGATCTGTCTTCAACGGCCCCAGGAGACCGGTCTCGGCTGAAATCAGCATCGGCCGTGCCTATCAGAATCCCACCACCACCACAAGGTTGCCCCTGAGCATGAAGGCTGTGGCGGACACGACACGAGCGCCTCAATGCCTCCTCTACTGGCAGCACTGGGAGGCCTGCACTTCAGGAGAGGGGGGGTTCTGCTACAAGGGGGGCGGGATGGGCATCTCCAGGGATGGTGTTGCGCAAGGGCTGGGAAACGGATAACAGGCAGGGCTCAGCAGAGGGACAGAGGACTGATGCTTGCCATCCTTGGGATGACACGGCTTGATGACCCACCTGGAACAGGGGGCAGCCAAGGCACCTTCTGCTCTGCCAACTGGCAAGGGCTTTGGAAACGACCCAAGGCGGCCCTGCGTTCCATGCTCCCCAGCACTTTGCACTCTGTCTTTGAACAGAGTGGTTGCATTCAACCTGACTAGTGGAGGAAAGATTCTCCACTCAGTAGAATGGCAGTGGGTGGGGGAATGCGAGTGTTCTGCCCCCTCCACAGGCAGAAGAGCAGATCCCAGGTCCCTTTCCGACCTGGCGTCCACACGCTTTCACTCGTGTGGGGAGGGAAGACAAACTAAACAGCTGTCTACTTTTGCTGATCACGGTACACAAGTGTGCCTGCCTGCCTGCGTGCACACGCACGCACACACACACACGGTCCACCCCACTTTGCTATTTCATGCTATTAAATGTCTTACAAATGGTTCTATTAGTCGAAAACCTCTGTGCCCAGGAAGGCTTTTGAGGGCTCCATTTGTTCCCTGCCCGGTGGGGAAACTATTCTTAAAAGCTTCGACACAGACATAAACCTGCGGCTGGCCAGGCGCTGATTGCGCTGCCGGTGTCGGGATGCCAAAGCGCTCGGTGCCGTGACATGATTGGCTTTTACATCCTGGTCTCACCGGAGTTTAATTACTGATCTGGGGCTTCCGGGTTGGAGCTCGCGGCCTTCAAGCGCAGGAGGTCGATATTGCCGGCCCACGACATATTGAGCCCTGGCACTGGCAGACACTATTGCGCTATTTAATCATCTTTTGCAAAATTTACAGTGCGACCGAAGGAATCAATATGGAATTTATCACATTCTCTTGTAAATAGGAGCAGGAGGAGGGATCAGGGCACGGCATGGGGGAAGCGTGCTATCCTCAGCAGAAGCGCCTTCGCAGGTGCCTCCACTCTTAAGGACGCCATGGCAGACCCCCTTAACCTTCTGGGACCCATGCTGGCAACTGTCCAAGGGGCAGGGGAGGAACAAGCAAGCACAGCAAACAGTTTGACTCTTGGTTGCTTGAGCTGTCTGAATCCTTCAGTAGGGTGGGACTGTCAGGTCCATCTTTCAGTGACCACAAACACCTTCAGTCTACTGTTCTTGGCCCCTGAAGCTGGGGCCAACGAGACAGGGATTCGCTATAGCAGAGGGAGAGGCACCAGAGGCTGAACCGTCCTCTGTAGCACTGCGTCCCTGAAAGCCGTCTCTGCCGAGGCCAACTTGTCGATGATGCTTCATGAACAGGGAGGGTGGCCCTACCTACAAATGCTTCTTAGCAAGACCCTCACGGGTGTTGCTGCTGCTGCTGCTGAGGTGGCATCCCTGACAGAATGAACTGTGGCACTGGGGGGGAAACTATTTCTAGCCCAGCTGTGGATGTGAAACCTCCCCACGTTTCTAGTTCTGTAGGATAAAACAGGTTACTGGCCTTCTACCCCCCCCCCCAAGTGTGCTTGAAGTGTATTTGGCGCCCAGGCGCCTCTGGTATGTGCCAGGCTCTCTGGCCAGGAGGGGCAAATGCCTTCTTTTTCTTTCTTTTCCTTTGCACTGAAGAGGCTGCCTAGCCGGGCAATGAAACGTCTGCAAGAAAACAACCGGGCTCAGAGAGCACCGAGGGCTCCACACCTTCTTGTGCTGGGTAGAATCTGGAGTCGATCTTGGGCATGAAACAGGGATCAGGTCTTAGCACCACCTTGTTCTGATGGAATACGGACAGACCCTCTCTCACAGAGGAGGCCCAGAGTTCCCTCGCCCCCTTGGCCAAGATTAGGGCTATCACAACGATTGGTTGTCTTGCTGGTGAGGATTTTAAGAGAGATTTGTGTGATGGCTTCAAAGACATTATAGCCCTAAGAACCAATGACAAATCTTATGGGAAGTAGCAAATAGCCAGGGATGGAGGTGCCTGACAACACACAGGTAGTCCTCGCTTAACGACCACAATTGGGACTGGAATTTAGGCCATTAAGCAAATCCGGACCCAATTTACAACCACTTTTGCGGCGGTCGTTAAGTGAACCACGTGGTTGTTAAGCAAATCACATGGTTCCCTATATATCAGAAGCTGGCTTGGAAGGTTGAAAATGATCACGTGACCGTGGGACGCTGCAACCATCGTAAATGTGAGCTGGTTGCCAAGCGCCCAAATTTTGATCACGTGACCGTGGGGATGCCGCAACAGTCGTGTGAGGAAAGCTCTTAAGTTTTTTTCAGCGCTGTCGTCACTCCGGACCGTCACTATATGAATGGTCTGTAGCTTGAATCATGTCAACTGGATTTCTATTTTCTCAGTGGAAACGTTTTGCCCCTTATCCAAGAAGCTTCTTCAGTCATCGACATATATGAATGGTCATTAAGTGAGGACTACCTGTAATATATTACCTATAAGCTCCCTCTCTGGTCACACCTGTAGGAGTCCCAATAGTTTTGCACCCACACACACTACTGGTGTAACAAGTCTGTGTTTCACACCACCAGTCAGTCAGCTGATAGACTTTGATGAGCGAGCAGCTACAGCCAAGATGTTTTCTAAAGCCTGGCCTGGAAGGCAGAGCTCAAGAGATGTTCCTGTTAAATTTCCATGTCACAGTGGGTCTTCACTCATGCAGTATGTATTAGGGCTGCCAGCCTTTCGGGGTAGGCCAGGTCAGGGAACAGACACCAAAAGAAATACTAGAACTCTACTTTATTGATATATCAGTATATATAATCTTGAAAGCCTGACAGCATCCCCGCCCCTTTTATACCGAACAGAGTCAATCTTGAGGTTTTTTTTCATGCCTTCCTAAGTTCAAATCAAATCAAGTATCTTTATTACGGTCTTTGACCAGCCTTTTCAGCAGGAAATGAGAAATAGTTTGGTACAGCAATTCATTATCAAGGAAAAATGAAAACAATAAAACAGCATGCCTAATTAAAAGTTTTGTGCAATTGTATGACTTGATGAAGATATCTTGCCACCTGGTGTGTGAGTGTAGAGTCAGCATCCCTTAAAAAGTAATCAACATAAAATTTATCAGGATGACCCTCAAATTTAGCAATGATTGGGGAGACCAGAGCACGTCTTGGGGCATCATAAAAAGGACCTGGGCAAGAGTTCCTACCTCCCTGGATCCACAAGG
The DNA here is from genome assembly GCA_023362775.1 of Charina bottae. Taxonomy (NCBI): domain Eukaryota; kingdom Metazoa; phylum Chordata; class Lepidosauria; order Squamata; family Charinaidae; genus Charina; species Charina bottae. Next base: position 3,671,065 of record JALMGJ010000045.1, on the reverse strand, counting down.
GCAAAGTCTCTGTGAATAAGGGGCAGGGTTAGGGTTAAGTTCCTAAGTTCATGTTTTCCCAACAGTTGTGGCACATTTTCTTCAAGGCATTTCTGCATTCCTCTACAAGGGCAGAGAACCACGGTCTCCTGGACCAGGACAGGGTGATTAAAATCACCTGTTCCTTGGACATCTTCACCTGGTGCACCAGTTTGGATAGTGCTGGTATCAGTGAGAAAGCACAGAACAGCTCCTCTGGCCCTACTGCCACCAAGGCATCAATCATCTCTGTTCAGCTGTCTTGAGACGGAGAGCTCATAAAAAATCTGAAACAAGCACTGATGACTCAGCCAGTATCCAGTAGTCCCTTCAGTATTGTGCAGGTATGAAGAGTGTTACACCTATCAAGCGGCCACCTTCTAAAGGACTCGCGAACTGGATCCGTCCTGATAAAGACTTTGCTTGTCATCTTGTCTGTCCAATGCAGTGGGTGCTGGAGGGAAAGTGTCTTCAGAATCAGCCGTACTGTCCTCAACTGCAGCTGGTTCATGGGCAGGGTTAGCGCATGATGAGCCACAAGTCCTGGCCTGTTTGGGATGTGGGCTCTGGCTCCATTATGCTGGTGTCTGTGGTTACCTGAAGCATTTCCTCGGCCAGTTTGTCCGGGATTAGCCACCAGTATAATGACTGGGCGACCTTGCTTGGCGCTGTTATGTGCAGGTAGCGAGAAGAGGGAGAAAGAGTCACTGGACCAGTTCTGGAATGAAAGTGGGCCCACCGAGGCAGTCCAGATGTGTGACGTCATCCCTTGTGACCTTGCTAGCGTCATCAGGGCTCCTGAAGGCTAGGTCCTTCTTCCTCCCTGACTTTTTAATCTTGAGGGTACATTCCTGAGACAGGAAGAGGTATCAACAGGGGCTCCCAGACACAGGCTCTGCTTTGAGGGCACGAGCACGCTCCTGGAGAAGCTGATTTATTTATTTACTCATAACCCACCTCCATCACAAAAGACTCTGGGTGGTTACAAAATAAAGCAAAAAATAAAAAATAAAAAAATAAAACCCAAGACAGACAGCCACAGTCAGACAGGATTGAAACCACAAGGAAGTAAAACAGCTATAATTTGTTTATGAAATGGTGCTTGGGAGGCATCAAGCATTGTTGGGTGAGGCTTTTTTCTGCTTCCTCCACATGCAGTCTGCTGATAATCAGATCATCTACAGGTAGTCCTCACTTAATGACCATTCATTTAGTGATGGTTCAGACTTACAACGGTGCTGAAAAAACTGACTTACAACCGGTGCTCACTTACGACTGTCACAGCGTCCCCGCGGTCACATGATCATGATTCAGGTGCTTGGCAACCAGTTCACATTTACTGTATGACCGTTGCAGTGTCCCGTGGTCACATGACTGCCATTTTCTACCTTCCCGGCTGGCTTCTGGCAAGCAAAATCAATGAGGAACCACATGATTCACTTAACGAACACGTGGTTCGCTTAATGCCCATGGCAATTCGTTTAATGACTGCCACAAAAAAGGTCGTAAAATTGGGTCAGATTCGCTTAATGACCACTTTGCTTAGCAACCAAAATTCTGGTCTCAATTGTGGTTGTTAAGTGAGGACTACCTATAGATAGTCCCTAGCTCATGCTAGGGAAAGTGGAAGGCAAAAGGAAGAGGGGCCGAACAAGGGCAAGATGGATGGATGGTATTCTGGAGGCGACGGACTCGACCTTGGGGGAGCTGGGGATGGCGACGGCCGACAGGAAGCTCTGGCGTGGGCTGGTCCATGAAGTCACAAAGAGTCGGAAGCGACTGAACGAATAAACAACAAACCTGTAGATAAGCATAAATATGGACGCTCCAAATCCTGAGGTGAGGCTGTGTACAAAGGCCTCTGACAGGTTCACCAAGGTTGGGAAATCATCTGGTGCGACAGCTTCTACTAAACTTCAAAGCCCCTGTCTTAAAAGTTTGGTGCCTGATGCAGCTGTTCGGTGGTCTGAGATTTAGGATGGCTCCCCAAGTCATTTTATTCACGGAAAACCCACCAGAGAAACTCTCTTGCAGAGGAACGTGCTCTTTTATAGCATTTCCAGGAAATGATTTGTTTCCTTCATCCTCGGCAACTCTCTTTGTTTTTGGAGCTGGGGAACGGCAGGAACCCGTCTCTTGTTTTTCTTGTGAATTACACAGCATATCTCCACCAAACTGTCTCTGAAACTTGCATGTGTTCTCTCAGAGGCACCCTTTTTTTTTCCAGTCATCACCTCACCTGGGAGATGGTGGCATCAACACAAGAAGTATTTTCTTTGTTTTTTGCCTCCTCTGCCGTATCTGGTGATGGCATATTTCTGCTGTTGGGCTTTGGAATCCAACATGTTTCTCCATCAGCTTCCTGCAAAAAAATAGGATCAGCGTGTGTGGTCTCTGGACCAAAAGAACGAAGGACTTCTTTTGCAGCTGACCTCCTCCTTTGGGGTTGAATGCAAGGGTTTCCGAGTCAACAGACTTCCCCCAAAGGACTTAACTGCAAGGCAGGCTCTCAACTGGTGCTCCTCACCTACCAATTTAGGCATGGGCCTGCCATGCCACCACTCCTGAAGCCATGAATTTGGCTGCAAAGTGTAAGCAGTCCACGGCCCACGGCCCACGGCCACGACCACCCTGGAGCTCTGCTGCTCTGGCTTCTGTTAGGGCTTCTAGGAGGAAGCCACACGTCCGGATCACCACGGCTCAGGCGATTCTGGGGGAAACGGCTGCAGCCCTCGCTCCTAGTGCGACTGCTTCATGGGCTCGTTTCAGGACTCTGTCCATTGGATCTGTCAGTGTCTCTTCTTCTTTTGGCACATCCAGCTTAAAAATCAGGGCTGTTGCTGGCTCATTAATGCTACGGGTGGTGGTCTCCACTGCAAGGCCCCAAAGAGTACCCCCGTTTGGCTGTTTCCACCCATTCCACCGGAAATGGCATTCTAAGGTCCCTGGCAGAGCCTGAAAGGAACACCACGGCAGTACCTTGGAATCCCCTGGAAGTGCTGATTGTAGGGTTGCTGGGGCCTAATTTCAGGTTAAGTTGCACTGAAAATAAATCAGCATTGTGTGAAGTTATCTTCTGAACGCTGACCTTCCCCCAGATCTTAACCACATGAGGAATGGGCCTCAGAAGTCTCACATGACTCTCCCCTTCACTTCCCCGCAAGATACGAGGATTCCTCTTCATCCCTTAGCGTGGAAGGCTGAGGATCCTAAGAATGAGATGCCCTGTCAATACCTCTCTCTCTGACACCACCAGGGACGATGGCAGTCTTCTCTCTACATCTTTTCTTCATGCTTCTTTCGGCGCCTCTTTCTTCTTTTCCCCCTTTTCTGCACGAATGCAAAGTGGACAGGGAACAGGTAGAGTTGGGAAGGAGCAGGATGTGCTTGATGAGTTGCTGGGAATAAGGGCGACTGGTTCCCCCCTCTTCTCCCTCGCTCCGGAAGTTGTCTGCTCCTCATGAGCTGGTTTAGTAACGTGTCCAACTCAACTCTGGAGATGGCCTCCCTTGTGGGCACAGGGCTGGAACGCCCACGTTCCATGTTGATGGACCGGAGAGTCACTGCTGCTGGCACCTCGTGGCAACCTCAGGGCTGCCAGTGGGTTGCCAGGGCTGGCACCACCCGGTTTACTCGAGCCGCACCGGTTGAGTGCCTTGTCTGCCAGGTTGGCCACAGCGTGGGGATGCTTCACTGCTGGAGCTGCCCACCTGGTCCTCCCTGATGCCTAGAGCTGGGCACCTGTCTTGGCTCCAGAGTCTCTGATCTTCGGTCACACTTTGAAATAGACACCTCGCTCACATCCCTCCTTAGTGGTTGCCTAATCTAGAATGTCTATTTTTCAATGTTATTTTGTCATTTTAATTTTTGACCTGTTTGATTGGACCGGAGATGGGTTTTTTTGCACGTCACCGATTGAAACCTACCAGGAGTCGATGATTGCAGTGGGCTAAAACTGAATAAATAACTAAAGAAAGAAGTCATCTCCGAATGCAACGGCAACAGAGCATTTCGCAGGACACTGCGCCGCCGCCGCCGCCGCCACCGCCAGCGGCGCGATGACTGAGAAATGCACCCCAGCTCAGGGCGCGGACGTGCTCTGCAAGGTGGTCAAGTGCTCCGGAGGCTTCCAGCCCCAGGCCGAACCTGCTGCGCATAAATCCTGCCCCACCCCATCCAGCTGCAGTGACTGGGCTCCACGAAGTTGGGACAACACATTCTCCTTCCTCTCAGGGTGCCTTCCATTTCCAGGGACTGTTGTTTCTCGGCGGAGAAATGCCCCAGAGCCAGAAGAGCAACAAAACTTTCCATGTCTAACCATGGAAATGCCGTAATAATAAACGTCTTGCTTCAAAAGGCAGGCAGGCGTGTGCGATTAATCCACAGCAACCTGCATGTACTGGAGCTCTAGGCCCTTTCTCTCAATCAAAGGGAGACAAAACCTGAGGATCGATTAAGTGTGGAAGTACCCAGATAAAGGCCTGGCAAGGAGGGCGCTTGGGCCCCCACGCACGCGGCCTTCCCGGGTGTCAGCTCGGGTCAGGAGACCGCGGAGCACAAGCAGGCGGGAAGGGGCTTGCCTCTCGCGGTCTGCTGGGCACACACAGACTGGCCACAAGGAAGGGTCAAGTGATTCAGCAGAAAGGCCACCAAAGGCCACCAGGGGGGTGAAGAGGAGGTTGCCTCCAGCCAGGAAGAGGGCGGAAAGGGGCCCGTGTTTAAGCACGGTGGAGGGGAGGGTGGTGCTGGGCTGGGGGAGTTAATGGCTTTGGCCCCAAGGGCAGAACAGCCGGCCGGCCGGCCGAGGAAGCGCTGGCCTGGCCGGAGGAGAGGGCACTCTGTGAAAAGGCAGGTGGGGTGTAAAAAGGAGAGGGCAGAGGGTGCCTGTTTGCTGAAGGCACAGAGGAAGCGCCCACCTCTCGGGTGTCAAAGGGCAAGTCGTGGCGGCATTCTGGGCAGAGGGGCTGCGGGCTGTAGAAAAAGCCACCAAGCCGAGGGGGCCTTGGGGGATGGAAGACTCTGGCTCCCAACCAAGTCACAGGAACGTGTGCTCAGCCAGGATTGGGGAACCCAAACTCTAGAGAAGGGAACGTCTGTTGGAGAAACACGGGGCAAGAACCAAGTGGAGACTAGCAGACAACCCCGAAAGAGGTCCAAGCCGGGTGCCACAATTTATCTATGAGCTAACTTATTATGTGTATTAAAAGAGCCCCCAAGCTGCTCTCCTCCAAAATGCTTGGCTTCACTCAAGATCCAAGCCCCTTGGACAGGCTCTAGGCCAGTGCTTTCCAAACTGCCGCCCTTGGCAACACACCAACGGTGGCAGCGGCGGTGGCGTGCACGGCAGCGTCCTTGCTAAAACGCAGAAGCGCTGATGGCGCGCCGCTGCCGCCATGCACACCGCCCCGCACGCCCCTGCGCACGCATCCCCGCACTGCCACGTGCGCACCCCCGCTATACCCTATGCTCTAGGCTGTGGAAGGGGGTCCTTCCCTACACCAAACACCCCGTTGCTCACCCACCCACCCACCAGCCTCTGCCGAATCCTAGCAGACGAGGCAGCCAGTCAGCCAGAAACTTACCAGAGCTGACGTATTTCCTTCTTGGCAGCTAACTATTTCACTTGAAGGTTTCAAACTTTATGCGAAAGTTTTACAGAACGCTTGTTAAGGCAAACCCTCCTAAAGAGGCACTCAGCAACATGTAAAAGCGCAAACCAACAACAAGCTCAAAATTAATCATTACAGCCACCGAATGCCAGGTGGGTCATGCTGTCACTCAATTGCAGGCCATGGGAGAGAGGGGGGATGCTAGGAATGGAACTTTAGTAATATCTAGAAGGCCACAAGTTGGGACTAGGTGCTCACGTGTTGGCACGCTGTTCTGCAAAGGGGCCACCACCAAGGAGGATCTGTCCCTCGTGACCGCCAGCTTAGCTACTCTTAAAGCAGGAGTTTGGTGGCTGGGGCTGCAGTTTAGGCAGGTTTGTATGAGTGATGACAGCTCTTCATATACCTTACAGCAGTGTTTCTCAACCGTGGCGGCTTGAAGATGTGTGGACTTCAACTCCCAGAATTCCCCAGCCAGCATGGCTGGCTGGGGAATTCTGGGAGTTGAAGTCCACACATCTTCAAGTGGCCAAGGTTGAGAAACAGTGCCATGAGCCATCCAATTTCACGGTGATTAACCAGGAATCTTTGGCAACCTTCTTACTGCTCTTCTTCCTAGTAGACCATTGCAAGCATTCATTTCTGAAGGCAGCGTTTCCTAACTTGGCTTTCCTCCAAACACTGGCTGGGACACTGCAAGCCAACACAATTGGTGGAAACCATTTTGGGGGAGTCTGCGCTAGAATGTGTCGAACAGCGAGGAATAAGGTAAATCCGAAAAGCTAGACCCAAAATGGCATTTCCCCCGAAAGAACGGAAGCTTCTCTGCAGACAAGTAGCCAGGGAACATTACTGTTTCAGGGGGTCCCTTCTAAAAAGACGGAAGGAAGCAAAGGCAACAGAATGGGGACAAACTCAGAGAGAAAAAGCAGAGATGGGCCAAGAGACTCAGCACCTCCACTTCTGGACAGCTTCTACCCTGGAACTGCTGAAGAGCCTTCCTCCCCCCCCCCTTTTAATCCCAAAACCACACCCCGCAATTTGCTGGAAGGCTCATCTCCAGATGTGGCAAGCTAGCTTCCAATTCCACCGGGAGAAGACCTCTAGAACTTCCTGGGCAATTCCTCGGGGAGAAAAAGCCCAGCCTCCCCCCCCCAGGCCACCCTTACCTCCTTCGAGGAGCAACTTGACTGTGGTGTAGTCATCAGCCAGCACACCGTAATGCAAAGCCGTGCAGCCCTTGAAGCTGGCCCGGTTGTTCAGGCGGTTGTTGAAGTCGTCTTCCCGGGTGACCAGCACTGCAGGGGGCGGGGGGAGAAGGACGGTTGGTCAGGGACAAAGCGACACTTCAATGGGGGGGGGGAGCAAGCGATATGTAAACAATTCTGCCGAGTGATGAAAACCGCTCCAGAAAACCCATTCTGAATGCCAAAAGAAGAGGAGCTTCCAGATATCCAACTACAGATGAACCTGCCAATTTCACTGGACCGACTTTGGGTTGTTCTGCTGCCAAATCAGTTTTGTTTGTCTGCTTTTGTCAGCTTTGCATAAAAGGGCAGGGGCCTTCTTCTGCACAGTTCTAACATGCACAAGGCTATGCCTTGCAATCCTGGAGGAGGGGTGAGATGTAAATTCATTAGATGTAAAACTAATGAATAAACAAATAGAATTTTCCTAATATAATACAGGGAGTCATTTGGAATAGATCAGTATATAAATAATGTAGTGACCGAATAAACAAACAAACAAATAATTTGCAAAATTATTTCCACTAAGGTACACATGACCGCGGAAGCGTCTTCAGACAACGCTGGCTCTTTCGCTAACAAACGGAGATGAGCACCAGCCCCTAGAGTCGGACACGACTGTGCGGGGGAACCTTTGCCTTTTACACATTTGAGGGCAAAGTTTCCCCTAACAGACACATTCCTGGACATGCTTTTCAATGGTACAACTACACTGTGAAATGTGAAGCACAATATTTAAAGGCTAGAAGAGTTTCAATGGGAAATTTGTTAAGTTTCTGTTAAAAAAAAGAACGCGGCCAATTTCTTTCCCACCCTGGAACCTACCTCCTTACAGACTTTTCAGGAAAAGAACAGAAAAACCAGCTGTGCTTTAGAAGGTAAGAGCAGCCCTGCTTGGTCAGACCATTGGCTCCGTTTTCATTTTTTAATTTATTTGTTATATTTACACCTGCCTTTCCTTGAAAAGCTCAAGGGAGTATACATAATATTCCTCATTTAATTTCCCCCCTGCAAGGCAGGCTGGCTGAGAGAGGGAGTGGCCCAAAGTCACCCCATGAGCTTCTGTCGCTGAGGGCTGAGAGGGGCCAACCACGTGCCTCCTAGAGATAGATCCACGAACACACCATGAAGGGCAGCCGTCCTTCCCCGTTGCTGCGGAGAGACCGCCCCCAGATACATGGGCTTCATGGAGCCACACTATTAACGGCCGCATGGAATGTCTCCCCTGCCTTCGCCCGACAGATGCTAGGGACCGCCATCGCCTCCTTCGGCAACAGGCCCACACAAGGAAGGCCTTTCCGCCCCGGGGTGCTCGGTCTCGGGCCATGGGTGACAAAGGCTTCCGTGCGCAGGGTGCTTTTCCGAAGTGCCAGGCAGAGACCCAACCTGTCTGCGCTGCCTTTCCTTCTCCTTTCTCTCGGCAACCCAGCTCCCCGCAGACGCGCCGCACCAGAACTCTTCACTGGGGGTGAGGCAAGTTGCAGGCCAGCCCATTTGAAAGGCGACTGCTTGGGGATGACGGCCAAGGCCTGCCTGGCAGACATGGGCTTTCCACCTAGAATGCAGCTGCTGTGCTTTGAAAATCTACGGGAATTAAATCAATGCTCCTAGTCCTCAAGGCATAAAAGAAATGTAACCACCCGCTTTATCTAAACGGGTCTACAACATTTCCACATTGCAGTGTTTCCCACCGGGGAGAGGGCAGGGACAGGAGAGCCCAGCCGATGGGCACCCCCCCGCGGGCACGCAAGGTCCCTGCTGCTTGCTGGTGGCTCGGCCCACTGCCCGTCCTCGGGACATCCTGAGGACTAGTCTGGACTTCACTTCTCCGCCCTCCCGCTGGGCCACTGGTCTCTGGGCAGGGTCACGAGCAGCCTGTGGCCAAGGACGTTCAGAACCCCAGACCTCGTACAGGTCATGATAGGTAAGTGGGTGTTTCCTTGGTCATGACTGTGTTGAATGAGTGTTCTTGGCTGCTATGTTATTGTGTGTTTTTCCTGTTGTTTTTAATTTTGGTTGCTTTTTTTTTTACTGTTTCCAGTCTGTTTTTAGCTGTTAGCCGCCCAGAGTCATGCATAGGAGATGGGCATCCACATAAAACTATGCAATAAAATAAATAAATAAATAAATAAATAAATAAATAAATAAATAGCTAGCAAGCAAGCACCAATGACTCTGAAGCTGAGCCCCTCCCCTTTTGGGGTGGCTGCTGGATTCCAAATGCAAGGAAACGATGAGAGGATCCAAATCTAAAATATCGTAATTAATAGCCAGGATCTCTCCCAGCTGGCATTAACGCTAACAGATCTCAACACCTACAGAAGGAGCAATCGGAGTGACAGCCTGGACCTTTTTTTTCCCTGGGCTGCCTTTTTTCACTTTTGTATGTTTCTTTTTTTTGGGGGGGGGGGGGAGTCTGTATCCTTATTTATTTCCCTCCTTTGCCTATCCAGGGAGGGGCCAGATAATCAAGTGGCTGGTGTCAGGGAAGATGAATCTGAGATACTAGGGAGCAGTGCAGTAAAAAGATTAAAGCGTTATTATTGTTAGGTAGCTTTCCCCCGTGGTCCACCATGACAGCTCGACCGTCATCCATAAAAAATGTCTCCACGAGAGATAATCATCGGAAACTCAATAAAGCGTCAAGGGAAGCCTCGTCCGCCATCCATCATGGGGAGCCTGGAAATTTTCAGCTCTCCATCTCCCCTCCCTGCCATCCATATAAATGTCTGTAATATATTTTGTGCAGCAGGCGTGGTGGCAGCGGAGCGCGCACCCCTCCCCCCGATTTGGAGGCTTTTATGAAAAAAAATATTTATACACAAAATATGCAAATCGTTAAAAAATAGCTCGGGAAAACAAAGGCAGTTTTTCTTTCTCTCTTACGCCCATCTCTCTCTCTCTCTCTCTCTCTCTCCTTCTCTCTCTTTTTTAATGCAAGTGAATTTATTCTTTTTAATAAAACATGTCAACCAAACAAATTAATGCAGCTTCCTTTGGAGTGGCCTTATTTTCCTACACTCCGGCTCTTCCTCTCTACCCCTCCTGAACCAGAAAGTAATATAATATATACAGGCTGAAAGGGCACGGATTGCACACAAAAATATTAACTTTATTGCTTGATGTATTTTTGGCTTAAATAAAGTCTAGCAAGATATATCGACATCCTGTTGTCTATGTTTAATGGCATTGCATGTGCTGTAAGAGGCCGCTTGTCCACGTGTGTGTGTGTGTGTGTGCGCGCGTGCACACATGACAGCTCTTGTGACTCAGGGAATTTCCTTCTGCCTGCAAATCTGATCTCTTGACCTTGACTTTAGCCTTTGTTGGTGTTTCCTAAATAAACGGCTGTTTTCGAAGAACTGCCGCTTCTGGAGCGAAGCTGTGCAGAATTTCAGTTTCGCTGCTGCTACATAACAAAAAGGAAAGTTTCTTAAATCCCTTTTGCTCTTCAAGACTGAAAATTCTTATTCTGTCTTGGATGTTTACATGCGGATTAGACGCACTGGCAGGTAAAATAAACCCAGAGGAAATGCCTATCCAATCTGCAGGCAAAGGCTCATACAGGTAAATTCAACCAAAGCCTGATGTTTTTAGGTAAACTTTAAAGCTCCAACATTTGCAAAACAATTATTGGAAAGGAAGAAACCAGCTCAAGAAAAAACATTTAATGTAGTCATATCCAGCCCGGGGGTCCTCCAGATGGGCTGCGGCACAACTTTTAAAGTTCTCATTCTTCCCACTGGCTGGGGATGATGGGACCTGAAATCCCAAAGCGTCAGCAGGATCCCGGGTTGCAGAAAGCTGCTTTAATGAGAATCTGCTGTTCTGCTGGGTTCCCCTCCATATCACAGCCCCTCAGTGGCCAGGGCGGCGGGGAAGCGCTTCTGAACATGCAGGGTGTGGAAACGCTGTTTGAGCAGTTCGCCTTTGCTCTAACTACTTTCTGGATTGAGCCAGCTTTGGGGGGCTTCACCAGAGGCCTAGAGAAAACTGGCCAACGTTCTGTTGTGTGCCAAGAGGAAGCTGGCTGTGAGAAGCAACAGGCTGAGTTTACAGCGTAATTTAAACAATCTGGGAAATGGGTCTCTATTTGCAAGATTTGGATCCTCAAGCCTTGATTTGTGCGAAAAGAAAAGAAAAGAAAAGAAAAGAAAAGAAAAGAGAAGAGAAGAAAAGAAAAGAAAGACAAAGACACCCCTAAGGGCATTGTGGAGGCCTCAGGTAAAGCTAGAGTTTGAACAAATGCTTTTAACTGCATTGTTTCAAAGGAAGGCAGAGAGGAAAAAATGCACACTGTCCCAGGGATCCTGACAGGAAAAAAAAACCTGAGTGTGATGGGAATCTCGTTACCTTCCAAAGAATGGATCCCCTTCTCTTTGGCAGTTTGATAGACGCTGCTGAACTCATCTCCCAAGTTTGGATCGGCTCCACCCGCAAGCAGAAGCTTCACCACACTGTTGAGAAAGAACAGTAAGGAAAGATGCTTATGTCAGATCCGGGAAGCCCTCATAGGGCTGGAAAAGGGAAGAAAAGGTCTATTAGAAAGGGGGGGGGGAGGGAAAACGGCAATCCCAAATCAAAAGGTTAGGCTCTGCCCAGCAAAACTTGCCGGAGGGAAACACAGGGTCGAAAATGTCTCCACGACCATCACCACCCAGTTTCTGAGACATCAGGGAGTGAGATCTTGCTCTGGGAGAACTGCGAAGGTATGAAGGTGGGCAGTTGGCCTCCCCACAGGTAACGCTGAAAGTGAAGGACTTGGGAGCCCTGAAGAACGAGACCCCGGAAGATGAAACATCGCACGCACACACTTTCCTAAGGGTGTCATTCTCAGACTTGGAGGTTAACTGACCTGGGATCTGTTTTCATGGCCACCAACTACGCAGCCACGGAGATCGCCCACAGCCACAAGCTCTGCAGCTCTGCAACTTCCCAGTCCACCAGTCTGGATTCCCTCCAGATAAGAGCAACAATAAGCTGCCAAGGCCAGTAACATTTCCGAAGCGTGGACGTGGTCACGGCTGGGAATTATGTGAGCTGCAGTTCCATATCTCTGGAGGGAATCCAGCAGCGCCAGCAGGTTGGCCCAAAGAAAGCAAAAAGGGAATTCTCCTCTGCAGCCCAGGGAAACGCAGGAGGGAAACTGCCCACGTGGTGTGGCCAGGGAAGCTGCCCGAGAGCCAGGACACCCCGCCAGCTTCTGCAGAGGGGAGCCCAAGGGGGAAGAGCAGGGCCCCTTTGGGGGTGAGAGAGGGAGTGTGGACCTATCCCCAAGGAAAAATGATAAATTATACAGCCATTTTCAATTGAAGCCCTTTAATCTGAAGGGAAAAAAATATATAAGGAAGCCTTCTTTTAAATACACTGGTTTGGTCTATTTTAAAATTGCTTCATACAATAACCTTGAAAGTTGCCTCAATATTTTTAACAAATTATTCCTGATAAATATAATAAAAAACCAATGCTATTTTTTTTTAAAGGTGGCTTAATTTATTCAAGAGGGTGGTAATTCCGGCATTGTGCTCTAACAAAGGCGAGGTGGATGAGAGACCCTGGTGATGTGGTGGATTTCGGCAGTGCCGCTGGTTCTCTGGAAGGAGGGAGCGCATTCCAAGGAGGGGGAAAGGATAAGAGGAAACATAGTCCAGGGGGCAGTCGTGGGAAACCAAGAGGTTCAGAACAGCCCCGCCCTAGAGCCTCCCAGGTTATTTCCCCTCAAGTTACTGTAGGCAGAGTAGCTTTAGCCTGGCAAGATTCTGTCTATACGGCGTTAGCAAACAAAGAACTGAAGTTTGGCTGGATTGATTCTTGGGCTGGGCTTGACAGGCACCCACTACTTCTCTCAGATGTAAACCGGTTCCTGTCGCATGGACCCAGCCCACTTCCATGCAGGTGGCTGGAACAGGCTGACCTACAGGCAGAGGATCTGGGAACAGCCCTCCAACCCTGCCCAGCTGCCCTTCAGCCTAATGTCCCGACAAAATGCCAAGCCGTATCCTTCAGGCAGCCCGCACCACCGCCTTTCCCTCTTTCGGAGCCAGTGTGACATTTGAGTGATCGCAGATATTGATTGCCCCTGTCCAATTTGCAGGTAACAAAACGTAGTCCAGCTTCCAAGTGAAATTAGCTTTTGCAAAGCTGGATGAGGAGCAGCGCAACCATTAAAAAGCCATTCTTATTTGTTTATGGCATTTACATCTGGCCACAGAGCCCAGCGGGCACCTGGAAGGGTTTGTAAGAGTATGACGATAACTAAACAATTAAAAACAAGAGTTTGCAACCAGAATGCTTAAAGAGGAAAAAAAGAAGTCCGCGAGCATGTATTTGATTTAGTTAAGCAAACGGCAAGAAAAAGAACAGGTCGTATAAGCCAGGTCTTTTGTTTCTCCATTTCTAAAACTGAGGTCACTTTCCACTGCTTAGGAGAGAAGAAAAGTCCAACCGCAGAAAACGAGTATTCAGCTGACAAGGACAAACATGAACCAATAAGGAAATTTCTGGTCAGTTTTCTAGAAAATCCAGGTTACCATGTGCAGTCTCATTTGAATGGAGAGTTCTAAGGAGAGTTCTCCGGAACTGAAAAGCCTTGCCCATTTTTCTCATCAATTTATTTAGCCCTAATAAAGATATAATGGATTTTGTTCCCCCCACCACAGACCAATTCAGGTAAGATTAATTTTTATCACAGTCGGAAAGAAAGTCACAAAAAATTCTGCATCAAACTGTGAACTGAACCAATTTCATAGCATGAAAATGAAAATACAGAGACACATGCACAAAATGTTAAGCAAGGGGGAAAGCCCCCCCCCCCAGGCTTTTCTTGTGTTCTTGTGCAGTATGTTCATGACCCTAAGCCCTGCGGGGACTCTGGGACACTGCGTGGGAATGGAAGAGGGGGGCACAGCCTGGACAGGCGCACCCCCAAACTGAAGCCTTGCAGCGATGGGGCCCTGCTAGAGGCATTACTAAGCAGGCAGCTTCGACAGCGCGTGACTGAGCCGGTGCTCCATCGCCTCGCCTCGCCCAACTAGGCCTTTAATCTGCTGATCAGGCCGTAATTGCATTAGCAGCAATGCTGCTCATCTGCACACACAGAAATCTGCCTTGACCCCAGAGGGCAGCCTTTAACTAAAGTTCACCAGGCAGTTAAATCAATGACAGCAAGTGCTTTCTGCTGGATGAGCCGGGGCGGGGGGCCGCTCGCAAGGAAGCTTGGAGTGTGTGCGTTGCGGAGGGCGCGCCAGCTGCCCGGGAGGCTGAGCCGAGGGAGCCGCTGGCGAAGGTGAACCCCAGTGGACAAGCCTAACAAAAGGAGGCAGATAATTACATATTAATTATATATTGACTTCAAGTCAACCTCCCCCCGTCTTGCGCTCCTGCCCCCCCAACCTGTGAGAATCCCCATCATCTGCTCACCCTCCATGGCCAGGGCTAAGTGGAGAGCGGTTGGGGGCAGGACGGGGGAGAGCCCACCCCAGGACCCTCGTCCCCTTCCACGCTGGGGCAGAATTTGAAGCTGTCCCTCTTCGCCTGCTGCCCAAGCCCCGAACCCCTGGCCTCAGGTGGCCTGGAATGAGCACCAGCATTCCAGGGCCGTCGTTACTGGTCAGATTCCTGTCCCACCTTTCCTCCAGGACTTCAAGGTGGCATTTGCAGTGCTTCCCACTCTACTTTCTCCCTACAGCCAGCACCTGCGAGATAGACCGGGCTGAGAGAGAGAGTGCCCGGCTCAAAGTCACTGGGGGAGTTTCCGTGGCTGACGGTGCACTTGAAGCTGGGGCTCCCCCCTCCCAGCCCGACTCCTCTGCACACCCTCCCAGCCTAACCTATTTCTATTCCTGTTCTGACTGATCCTTGCTGTCGGAATAAGGCAGCAGTTCAGGCTGCCTTATAACCGGCCATATGGAGGTGCGGTGTGCCAGGGGGCAGGAAGGCGAACGCCCCTCCGTTCAGTTGCCAGGTGGGCCAGCCGCCTAGGCCGTCCTCTGCCCTGCTTACTCGAGAAAAGCTGTGGCTCATCCTGTGTCCCTGCTGCCTACAACGGGGGCCCAGATCGCAGGCTCTGGTTTTCCTAACCGTAATTGCATGTGCCAGCAGAGGCAGAGGCACCAGCCGCCTCTACGAGAAGCACAGGAAGGTGGGGGCAGGGTAGGAAAGAGAACCAGAAAGCCAGAATCTCAAGGAAAAAGGGCGCCTGGAAGGTGAGGAGCGGCTGGCACTGTGTTTTGGGTAACAAGGACGAAGCAGAAGAAGTCTGGTGAGCAAATGGGGTTTTCTTCTCAATCCGGTACCCTCACAGTACAGCTTTAGGCGGTCTGACAAAGTCTAGTCGTTAGGACACCCTTCCCCAACCTGGAACCTTCTGGGAATGGGAGGGAGGCAATGCTGGCTGGGAAGTTTGGAAACTGCAGTCCCAAGACTCCAACTCTGGCACAACAGAAATTGAAGGCACTGAAGATGTTGCCTAGCCTGGCAATGAAACATCTGTAAGAAAACAACAAGGCTCAGAGAGCACCAAGGACTCCACAACAGAAATTCCCCAGGTCATCTTGCTTCCAGCTGACAGCCAGCAACAAAAGACTGCACGTTCTTCAGGAACAATGACTACGCGAGAAGCAAGCAGCGAAGCAGCCAGCCTGTGGTCTTCCCTGGGTATAAGAATGCCCCACAGCATCCTCAAGGTGCCTGGCACAGGAATCGTTCAAGGCCAAGGGATCCAGCCAGAACAGAAATGAGACACTGGGCCCGGTGAGCCTTCACCACAATCCTGGGGAGAGCGACAGAAGAGGAATGCCCTTTTCTCCCATTTCATGGGGTGATGTATTAAATAACCCTATTAGTATATTCTCAAGGATGTTGTTTTTTAAAAAAAGAAAAGCTAGAAGGTAATTAGATTAAATAGCCCCTGCCACAAACATTTCGTGCAGATCATAACCACACTGGTTGAACCAGGCAGAATTAAATGCCGAGGGAATGTTTCTTCCGCAGAGAAATTGGGAAAAGGCCGGGATGAAGGACCATCTGGGGCAACTACTGTAGCATGAACAGCCTTTCTCCTCGTCTTTTCCGAGTCCCTGCACCTCCAGAAACCTTGTTCTGCTCCACTGGTCACCTGGAATGGTCAACAATTGTCACACTCCATTGCTGACCATTGTGCATTGGTAAGGAGTGCAGAGGAGGGTGCTAAACCCGTCCTTCCACAGCCCCGAAAATAGGAGAACCTGTTGCTGTTTGGACATCAAAGTTAAACAAACAGATTCAAGGCTCCCGCCTCTCGGCCCTTCTTAAGGAGTTCCCCAAAGGGGTCATGACTTTCAGCTTGTCATAGCACACATCAAAGTTTTCACCACACACGAACTCGGCACATGGATTCGTATTGTGTCGCCCGAGAGCGGATATTCGGTCTTTGTCTGCCAGTTTAATCCTGTGTTTTCCCAAATCATTAAGCTTTTTTGGCTTATGAACTTGTGACTCAGTAAAGCGCCTCTGAGAGGTTGTAACATCAAAGCCCCGTCCAACTGGCTGTCCCACGTTTCCCAAAATTGGATTTCTTTCTCCCCCTTTCACTTTGTCTTTAAATAAAAACTAATTGAATTTAGTTGTGGACCAAATGCATTGCAGGGCTGCCTTTAAAGGCAGAATGATTGTCCTGGGAACCTGAGGGGTGTTGGGGAAGGGCCCTTGCAGCTTTTCCAGTCCAGGATAACAGGGGACAAAAACAAAAGCGGATCGCTCTCTGGCACAGAGTTTGCAGAACTGCCACTAAATCCTGACAGTTTACCAGCAAGTAGCAATCACTCTGATGATTCGATTATTGCTCAACCCTCTTTCTAACAGCCAGAGCTGGTAAATTTCCTTTTCAACGCAGAAAGTTCCGTAGTGGCCAGTCTCCATGCCAGCGGAGGAGAGAAGGGACTGGCGGCTGCAGTCTGGCATCCAGACTTCCCAGAAGAGGCCTTGCCCTGCATAAGGGCGGCAGGCACGGCACCACCAGGTAGGACTGAAAGAGACCGTTTTCTCAAAGCCTGGACAGTCTGGGCCGCTGTGCACAAAGACTATTTTGGCTAAATCAGGGGTAGGCTATTCCCCTGCGGGGCATTTCATTCATTTAATTTTCACCTGACATCACTTTATATTTGTGATGTGCCCACCTCCTTTGCAGTACAAGTCCCAACATCACATCACATCACATCACATCACATCATCATCATCTCTTAAATTTGTTAGGGCTGCCCCCCTCCAGTAGACTGGGTGGGTTACAAAATCTAAAGAAACAGTAAGAACAGCTAAAAACATAAAACAACACAGACAGCCCGGACTAAAAACCACCATGACAGTAACACTACGCCACGGCAGGGGCCCCACCAGCACATTAACACCAGGCCTGGGACCAGGGCCAGGTCCGTCAGAGGCTGTCGCTGCTCTTGCTGTAGGGCCACTTTTGCGCTTCTGCCCCCCAATGGCATTCCAGACCCTCCCCCGCTACAGGGCTTGAGGACCCCACTCCATCCATCGCCACCACTGCTACATGCTCTCCTGCCCCCTTCCCTAATCCCACCTGCCCAGACCCACCCACCACAAAGGACTGAGCTTCCTCATTCCTGTGTAGCCGCCCCTCACTAGAACCGCAGTGGCCAGAGACGCCCCCCTCCGTGATCTCACTTGAGGGGGGCCCCACCACCACCACTTCCTGACTTTCACTATCCAAGGCCTGCAAGTGGGAGATATCCAAGAGAAAAAGCTTACAGGCCGGTGGGCAACACTGACAAAAATATGGGCATCAGTGAAACCATAACCACCACAGCATCCACGAGAATTAAGTAAATGCATATATGGCCTCTGGCCTTGCAAACTCCCTGTTCTAAAACTGTGTTTTTCAAACTTGGCCACTTTAAGCATGCTGGCTGGGGAATTCTGGGAGTTGAAGTCCACACATCTTAAAGTGGCCAAGTTTGAAAAACAGAGTTCTAAAAAAACACGACCCATGGGCCTTTAAAGTGATCACGCCATAACTTTTCATAAGTAGAGGCCGCTTTATAATACTTCATTAATGATTGTCAGTATTCATCAACCACCCGTTACTGACATTATTGGTCACCATCCTCTGATACCAGGATATTGAAACCTTGGAATAGTTCCATTTGGCTGTTCTGGAATTCTTGCCAGGGAAAGCCAGACAGTTTCTTTTGAACACAATTTCAGTTCCTAGCCCAGGGTGTTCATTAAGAGATACTTTTCACCAGAATGTTTTTGGCCAATAAACTTTACTTCAGTTCTGCTGCCATTTGCATGAATTTTTGGGACCGTTCATTTAGTTCTAGTATTTTCAATTACTTACCTTGAATTTCTGTTTATCGCTGCTACCATCAGAGCAGTCCAGCCAAGTTTATGTTGGGTATTCACACTAACTCCTTCTTGCAACAACCTGAACAGAAAGGAAGAGACAAATGTACCACATATCCATTACTCCAGACGCGAGTTTGCCTGCTCAGTCCCAGGCCACGGCTTGGGAACAGCAGAGCGTGGTTGCTACAAGCATCATATCCTAACTGTGGGCTGCGCAGCAGCATCCATTTAGCCAGAGCAGAAAAAGAATGCCAGATTATTATATTTATTAAATATAAATAGCAGCCGAGAGATATTAAAATCCATCAGTGTCAGCACAACCATGAAGCGGGGCCCTTCGCACACTCGGGCCCCCAGGCCCAGGCACACCGGCAGGTCTTCAAGGTCTTCCGAAAAGCCAAGAGGGTCGGGGCCATCCTAATCTCAGGAGGGAGGATGTTCCAGAGGGCAGGCGCCACGGCAGAAAAGGCATGTCTCCTGGTCCCCGCCAGCCGACATTCCTTGGCTGACGGGACCCGGAGCAGGCCCATCCTGCCGGACCGGATTGGATGGGTAGAGACAACTGGGAAAAGGCGGTCCCTCAGGTAGCCCAGTCCCAAGCCATGGAGGGCTTTAAAGGTGACAACCAGCACCTTGAATTGCACCCGGAAACACACCGGCAACTAATGCAGCCCCCGAAGCAGTCGTGTCACGTGTGCCGAGTAGCCGACACTATTTCCAACCCGTGCAGCTGCATTCTGTACCAGCTGAAGCTTCCGAATGCTCTTCAAGGGCAGCCCCATGTAGAGCGTGCTGCAACCACATGCCCGAAACTCAGCCACGCAACACTGCAACACAAGTCTTCCTGATGTGGAACCGGTCTCCCACGCCCTTCACATCAGCTACTGTTTTGCTGGGGCTGTACAATGGGATCGGAACCATCTGATGCTACTGCTCAGGACCGAGGGGCGAACTTCCCTGAAACTAGGCTGATATACTGTAGGTATCACAACCTGTGCCAGGGTGCTGATGTATCACAACCTACAGGCCTTCTTCCTCACAGATCTCTGCCCCTCTGTTCTTAGACGCCGATCACAGCTAGAATTAAACACATTTTTCTTTGCGCATCAAAAACAGGCAAGGAAGAAGTTCTGGCCAGTTATCCAAGGAACTGTGTCCGCCTTCTGGAAGACAAGACAGGATGTCCACGAGGCAGATGGTTGTATTTACAGCAGCAACAAGAGAGCCCTTTGTGATTGGATATACTATTCCAAGCAGGAATGCCTGTTAAGAGGAATCAACACCAACAGCTGCATTTGGAGGCTCCCCAAGACCCCCACCTACATGCCCCGGACTAACAGCATCTGCAGCTGACTGGTCCTTATCACATTATATCATCTACAGGGTTACTCTCCTTGAGGTCAACAGGGCTTACTCCAAAGTCTGGATTGCAATTCCAGTAGCTCAAGAGTTGAGCTAAAAAAGACGCCTTCAAGCTCGAGAGCTGCTTCCAGTCTGCACTGATAGCCTGGCTGCTTTTTTTCCCTTAAGGCAACAAGTATGCATTATTCTACAGGAGAACCACAGAGGTCATGACCCCAAACGTATGAAAAAGACTCAAAGATCTAGTTTCCTTTGGAAGTAAGTAATCAGGTTCCAGTCCTTCACAATGCAATAAATCAAATCTTCCATTTTCCAACTAGATAAAGCTGCATTCTGCATTATTCTTAGCTGTTCCAGAAGGTCCCATCTTATAGTGTCAAAGCTCAATTCAAGGGTATAGAGCAGAGCTTTCCAAACTTTTCATGTTGGTGACACACTTTTTAGATATGCATCATTTCGCGACACTCTCTTACAGCAGGGCACCAGGCAGGCACTAGGACCTGCGCGGAATCACAGCAGGTTTGGAGGCAGCAGGGCACAAGGCAGGCACTAGGACCTGCGCGGAATCACAGCAGGTTTGGAGGCAGCAGGGCACAAGGCAGGCACTGGGACCTGCGCGGAATCACAGCAGGTTTGGAGGCAGCAAGGCACAAGGCAGGCACTGGGACCTGCGCGGAATCACAGCAGGTTTGGAGGCAGCAGGGCACAAGGCAGGCTCTAGGACCTGCGTGGAATCACAGCAGGTTTGGAGGCAGCACGGCACAAGGCAGGCACTGGGACCTGCGCGGAATCACAGCAGGTTTGGAGGCAGCAGGGCACAAGGCAGGCTCTAGGACCTGCGTGGAATCACAGCAGGTTTGGAGGCAGCAAGGCACAAGGCAGGCACTAGGACCTGCGCGGAATCACAGCAGGTTTGGAGGCAGCCAGGCACAAGGCAGGCACTAGGACCTGCGCGGAATCCTGGCAGGGCTCGGAGGCAGCAGGGCACAAGGCAGGCACTAGGACCTGCGCGGAATCACAGCAGGTTTGGAGGCAGCCGGGCACAAGGCAGGCACTAGGACCTGTGCGGAATCACAGCAGGTTTGGAGGCAGCAGGGCACAAGGCAGGCACTAGGACCTGCGCGGAATCACAGCAGGTTTGGAGGCAGCAAGGCACAAGGCAGGCACTAGGACCTGCGCGGAATCACAGCAGGCTTGGAGGCAGCAGGGCACAAGGCAGGCACTAGGACCTGCGCGGAATCCTGGCAGGGCTCGGAGGCAGCAGCAGCCGCGACACACCCAGACACTGCAGCCGACACACTAACGCGTCGCGACACACAGTTTGGAAAGCCCTAGCATAGAGAGGCAATGGAACTCCAGCGAGTCAATGCCATCTCTTGTCTCCCACCTGGCTTCCTCTTGGCTAGGCTCTCAGGGAAATGTGAGCGGATCACCCAAGTTCTCATCATCAACTATACATCCCTTTCAGCCATTTCCAAAAGGAAGAGGGTTTTAAGCTCTGTGTGCACCATGTTTCAACTTCCTAGGTCTTATGGAAATACTTATTTCAAGAAACCAACCGTATCTTTATTTTAACAGATTACCGCCCTATTTCCAGGGGTTTCCTGAAATCAATGTGTCTTGGCTGGGGCAATACCTTTATGTCTGAATCTCTATATGTGATTTCTATACATTTCTATGCATGTGTAAAAGAACTAGTACAAAATTCTCAGCATGTACTTTCACTCATGAGCTACTGTAACAGCAATTCTTGTGCATTAGACAATTTTAACAATGCTTAATTCAAAAAGAATCACTTGAGTTTAATCTTCTGCTATGCATCTGCAACACTCTCACACTCTCAAAGCTTCAGCACATATTCTGACGTAAAGAAAAAAGCTCTGCTTTTTTGCTTTTGTTTTAACATTTGTTTTATTTGTTATCATTACAAAGATGTAAACAAAATGAATCCGAATAATAATAATATCACAAAAAATAGATCACATTTGGAATACGCAAAATGTGAAAACAAGCAACTTCATTGCTCTTATAAACAGGATGCTTAATATTTCAATGAGAGGGGCCTTGAAATATTTTGAAAGCATCTTCAGTTCGAAATTATTCATAAACACATTTCTCTCCCTTCCATAAAGCTTACCAAAGGAGCAAGTTTTCATTTTTTTTCCAGCCTGCAAAATTCAGCTTTGCAATGCAACACCGTATAATGAAGAGGGACAGAGAAGAGGGACACGATTTGAGAGCGGGGAAGGACTGCTGATACACAGTACAGTCCTCCCCCCACACCCACTGGTAATCCCATAGCCACATCTCCTCCTCACTATAGTTAGATCCTCCAAAAGAACCCTTCCTGAGTTCCTGCTAAGCCAGCTTCCTCCTCCTGACAGGGTTTCATCTCAAGCCCCCTCCACCCCATCCCACAGGGGAGAAGACGAAGAATCTACTTTGCGCCCCAACCCAGCTGGCCGCTTGGGCTCTCCGCTACTGCTGCAGTACCTGCAGAACAGGCCCCCCAACAGCCACTAGACCGAAGATCCAGGGGGTTGCTGGGAAAGGACCCGCTGGTATCTGGGATGAGATGCCGCTATATATTAAAACAGTATTTTTCCAAAGGGTTATTTAATTACAGTAGAAGGTTGGGACCTAGGGAAGGAAAACAAAAATAAAAACCGCACCGTTCAATAGGCACAAGGGTGTGGATTCCGATCTTTCTGCCAGGTTCTGTGGTAAGTCTTCCATCTCCCGCGTTCCAGCCATCTCCCAATGTGTTGCATCACCTGGAACCCCAGAACGCCAGGGGGAACCTTGGTTTCCACTGTGCCACAGAGGGCACTCAGGGACAATTACGTCAACGGCCCACTGCATTCCCCCTTCCTCCAACCACGGAGCACTGGCTCTGGCTTCTGCAACACAAGCAGAACACCGGGGAACCAATTTATTTGGGACCTTTACATGGCCACCCACCCTGAGCAAATCACTCTGGGCAGCTCACAATGCAAACAGAGGCCTTCCCCCGCTCCGGCAGAAGAGGAGTGGTGCCACAGGGGGGATCTGTAATTCCGCTCTCTCCCGTGAGAACCAGGTGAGGCACTGCAGGGGCTGGGCTGCACCAGTGTCTGAAGGCAGGAACAGGTGGACTGAAGGGCAATAAACAGAGATTGAATTGTGGTTAGGCACAGGTGCTGTTGGCAGGCAGTTCTGGATCTCGGAAGAGGAAGGTGGCCTGTTCTGGGTAGCTCTGTAAGGCACATCCTGGGTCCTCCGAAAGGCAGCAAAAGCTAGGAATGTCTATCTGCAGCTCCAGCTGCTTCCCCGGTCGTGGCCCTCCAGGGAGCAGATCAGGCTGGGCCCAAAGCTACAATCCACAGCTTGGTCCAACTACTTAGGTGAGCCTTGAGCACAAAAGCCTCTTCAGCCCTTTGGGGACCCAGACCACTCTGTGGCGTCCCCGGGCTGGCCTGGCTTCTCTCCCCACCTCCATCTGCTGGCAGGTACAATCAGGGATAACCGCGTCAGACGCGCACTGGCCGTGTCCTCGGCCCTCCCGGCTGTGGCAAAAGAACGCAGGAAGCTTTAACTTCCTGCTTTTTTTCAAGACAGAAAAAGTAAGGAAAATAATCTGTAGTGGTGAGATTGGAATCAGTATCCTTGCAGAGTCAGGGGTTTTATTCACCCATTTCTGTTCTTTTTCCATGGCTCCCCAGCTGACTGAAGGGATCAGTTTGGGCCTGATGAGCCCAGAACTCTTTATACAGTCGACCCTAACCTTAAACCCCTCCGAATTAGTTGTGGGGGTTAAATAATTTGGTTATGTGTTTGCGTGACACACAAGCCCTCCCAATCCAGTTAAGTGTGCTGTGTGTACAGGGATTTGTTGTTGTTTATTCGTTCAGTCGTTTCCGACTCTTCGTGACTTCATGGACCAGTCCACGCCAGAGCTTTCTGTCGGCCGTCACCATCCCCAGCTCCCCAATGGTTGAGTCCGTCACCTCCAGAATACCATCCATCCATCTTGCCCTTGGTCGGCCCCTCTTCTTTTTGCCTTCCACTTTCCCTAGCATCAGCTGCTTCTCCAGAGTATCCTGTCTTCTCATTATGTGGCCAAAGTACTTCAGTTTTGCCTTTAATATCATTCCCTCAAGTGAGCAGTCTGGCTTGATTTCCTGGAGTATGGACTGGTTTGATCTTCTTGCAGTCCAAGGCACTCTCAGAATTTTCCTCCAACACCACAGTTCAAAAGCATCTATCTTCCTTCGCTCAGCCTTCCTTATGGTCCAGCTCTCGCAGCCGTAGGTTACTACAGGGAATACCATTGCTTTAACTATGCGGACCTTTGTTGTCAGTGTGATGTCTCTGCTCTTAACTATTTTATCAAGATTTGCCATTGCTCTCCTCCCAAGAAGTAGACGTCTTCTGATTTCCTGGCTGCAGTCAGCGTCTGCAGTAATCTTTGCGCCTAGAAATACAAAGTCTGTCACTGCCTCCACTTTTTCTCCCTCTATTTGCCAGTCATCAATCAAGCTCGTTGCCATAATCTTGGTTTTTTTGAGGTTTAGCTGCAACCCAGCTTTTGCACTTTCTTCTTTCACCTTCGTCATAAGGCTCCTCAACTCCTCCTCGCTTTCAGCCATCAAAGTGGTATCATCTGCATATCTGAGATTGTTAATGTTTCTTCCAGCGATTTTAACTCCAGCCTTGGATGTGTACAGGGATGTGCAATTCCAGAAGCGGCATAATCCAAAGCCAAAGTAAGTTTTTGAGATGGCTGGAAAAAGCTCCTAGAAAACTATAGCTCCTACCTAAGTTGGAAAAAGCGCCCTCAAAATAAAACAAGCCACCAAATAGGGCTCTGAAAAGCACTCGAATGAGGTGCTACTCCAGGGTTTCTCAACCAGGGTTCCGTGGCACCCTGGGGTTCCGCGAGAGGTCCCTAGGGGTTCCTTGGGAGATCAGGATTTATTTTAAAAAATATTTCAAATTCGGGCAACTTCACATTAAAGAGGTAAGTTTCATTCTTTATTTTCAGTTTAAGAACACTGTTCATGCATACAGACAGGCCTACCCATGAAACGAAGATAATCATTTTGTAACTTCTGGCCTATATTTGAGCCTGAATGTGCAGGGGTTCCCCGATGCCTGGAAAATATTTCAAGGGTCAAAAGGTTGAGAAAGGCTGGGCTACACCAACTGCAGAGTGTGAAGGAAGTGCTTCTCTTCCAATTGTTAAAGCAGCTGCATCTTTTGCAAAGCTCCCACGGCTGCTTTCAAAGCTGCTCCTGAGACTCTGTGTGTGTCTCTGCCTGTGTACACCCAGCCATTGCTGGAAAGAAAGGAAGCAGAGCAAAGCCACTATGAACGTGCGTGCATGGGAGACGGTTTTTGAAGTAGCTGCCACAGAAAAGATGGAGCTGCCTTAATGATGTGCCGAAAGGGGCTTTCTTCATGCATTCACATGTTGCAGGACACCTTGTTCAAACGCCTTGCACAGGCAACTGCTTAATACATAGCTTTCCAAAGTGTGTGTTGGGACACACTACTGTGTCGCCTGCGGTGTCCTGGTGTGTCACGCACAAACCCGGAAGCACCGGCGGCGGCGCTGATTGGCGGGGGTGCCGCTTCTTCCAGTTCCCTCCATCAGCGCTTCCGGGTTTGCGCGACACACCAGGACACCGCAGGCCGCCGCGCCGCCGCCGTTGGTGTGTGTCGCCAACATGAAAAGTTTGGAAAGCTCTGGCCTAATATTATAGGGATGCATTTATCACAAACTGATTCAACTAGTCCAGTGTTCATTACATACACTCAAAAGACCCTCAAGCGGTGAGGTTTTCCTAGCCTTGAGAACCAAAATGCTAGGGACTAGTCCTGGGAATTCCTGCAAACAAACCCTCCCCCCACCCCATTTTAGACTAGTTATTATCCAGTCTTTTTATCCATGTATTCACTCTGTGCCTTCCACCCACCACCCACCGCAACTTTCAGGTTATCTGCAAGGGAATCTGAGACCCTAAAAGTAATTGGACATACTTTTTCCAGCAAGGACAAGGCCCTAGGACACATTGCATGATTACTAGCAAATTCTGATGGGTGCCCTAACATTTATAAGGATAATGCCTGTATTCCTATTCCCACAAACAGCTTGAATTGAGGTACTGAGAAAAATAGTTAATGGAAATAAATAGCGTGAAAACATTTTTGAATTTGAAATGTTCTAAGCCTGAAAGGGGCTGGTCCAACATTATGGAAGGATTCCAACATTGTTCCAAGTTTTCTGAGCATGGTTGAGTTGGTAACAGCACCATTTTGAGAATGAAATACCTATTTCAAATGCAGAACAGGGCCTCTTCAAACTGAGAATATTTCTGGAACGGTTGAATCACTTCTGGTATGGTGGAACAACCCATTTTGAGCTTGATAGGCTTAGAAGTCTAAATGTTTTGCATAATCCTAAAAACAACTACAGAATGGAAACTGCTATGGTTTATTCTTTCCAAACTTGTCTATCCTAAGTGAACAAACCTGTTACTAGCAGGCCAAAAAGTTCCCCCAGCCAGCAAATCACTTATGGCAGCCAGCTAAACCTAGAAAGACAGCGAAACGTGGAAGGAAGGAACAGCAGGATGTGGAAGGAAGAGGCACCCCAAAGCTGAGATAGGAACAATTGGGTTTTACAGTAATGTCCCCCAATCTTCTTGGAAAAGTTGACAGAAAAAGAGGAGTAGGACAACCAAGGGCTTCCATTACAACAGCAACAAACGCACCATTGAGATTCCTAAAAGGCCAGGATGAGGTCAGATCATTCCGAACAGAATCTACCCACTAGTCGCTAAGAGCACGCCAACTTGGGGGTACTCACTCAGAAATACAATTCCAAACTTTTCATGTTGGTGACACACTTTTTAGACATGCATCATTTCACGACACACTCTTACAGCAGGGCACAAGGCAGGCACTAGGACCTGTGCGGAATCACAGCAGGTTTGGAGGCAGCCAGGCACAAGGCAGGCACTAGGACCTGTGTGGAATCCTGGCAGGGCAGGCTTGGAGGCAGCAGGACACAAGGCAGGCACTAGGACCTGCACGGAATCCTGGCAGGGCAGGTTTGGAGGCAGCAAGGCACAAGGCAGGCATTAGGACCTGTGTGGAATCCTGGTAGGGCAGGCTTGGAGGCAGCAAGGCACAAGGCAGGCATTAGGACCTGCGTGGAATCCTGGTAGGGCAGGCTTGGAGGCAGCAGGGCACAAGGCAGGCACTAGGACCTGCGTGGAATCCTGGCAGGGCAGGCTTGGAGGCAGCCAGGAACAAGGCAGGCACTAGGACCTGCACGGAATCCTGGCAGGGCAGGTTTGGAGGCAGCAAGGCACAAGGCAGGCACTAGGACCTGCGCGGAATCCTGGCAGGGCAGGTTTGGAGGCAGCAAGGCACAAGGCAGGCACTAGGACCTGCGCGGAATCACAGCAGGTTTGGAGGCAGCCAGGTGCAAGGCAGGCACTAGGACCTACGCGGAATCCTGGTAGGGCAGGCTTGGAGGCAGCAAGGCACAAGGCAGGCATTAGGACCTGCGTGGAATCCTGGTAGGGCAGGCTTGGAGGCAGCAAGGCACAAGGCAGGCATTAGGACCTGCGCGGAATCCTGGTAGGGCAGGCTTGGAGGCAGCAAGGCACAAGGCAAGCACTAGGACCTGCGCGGAATCCTGGTAGGGCAGGCTTGGAGGCAGCAAGGCACAAGGCAGGCACTAGGACCTGCACGGAATCCTGGTAGGGCAGGCTTGGAGGCAGCAGGGCACAAGGCAGGCACTAGGACCTGCGTGGAATCCTGGCAGGGCAGGCTTGGAGGCAGCCAGGAACAAGGCAGGCACTAGGACCTGCACGGAATCCTGGCAGGGCAGGTTTGGAGGCAGCAAGGCACAAGGCAGGCACTAGGACCTGCGCGGAATCCTGGCAGGGCAGGTTTGGAGGCAGCAAGGCACAAGGCAGGCACTAGGACCTGCGCGGAATCACAGCAGGTTTGGAGGCAGCCAGGTGCAAGGCAGGCACTAGGACCTACGCGGAATCTTGGCAGGGCAGGTTTGGAGGCAGCAGCAGCTGCGACACACCCAGACACTGCAGCCGACACACTAACATGTCCCAACACACAGTTTGGAAAGCTCTGCATTACAGCTTCAGGCTCTCTAGAGCAGCCTTTCTCAACCTTTTGCCCCTGGAGGAATCCCTGAAATATTTTTCAGGCCTCGGGGGACCCCTGCACATTCAGGTTCAAATATAGGCCAGGAGTTACAAAATTATTATATTCTTTTCATGGATAGGCCTGTATAGACGCATGGACTGTGTTCTTAAACTAAAAATAAAGAATGAAACTTACCTCTTGAATGTGAAGTTGCCCGAATTTGAAATAATTTTTTAAATAAATCGTGATCTCCCCGCGACCTCTCGCAGAACCCTGGTTGAGAAACCCTGCTCTAAAAAGATGAACTGAAAAACTACAGCACCAGCGAGCAGCGTAATGTGTGCTGATGGTTCAATTAGAGGCGTTTTTAAAAAATCAGCACGTCAATGCCGAGCAATTTAGCAGCTCTGTGAAATGTTTGGGGGACTCATGATCATCATTAATATATTCCCTGTCTGATTTAATCACAACAAATCAATAAAGTGATGGCCACTGCTCAGCTCCTAGACAACCAAATGTATTTACCAGCAAGGGCATTTTATTGCTAATTAAATAAAATTCTCTGATCAACCTTTACAGATGTTTATCCACATTTTAACTAAATAATGCCCAAGGAATTTGGCAGAATCGCTTCCGAAGAGGCACCTTCCCACATATTCTGGACAAATTCTAGCCTAGCTTTTCCCAACTTGGCACCCCCCAAATGAATGAGGATAACCGAATTGCCAGCTAAAACTGCCCATGTTGTCTGCAAATTCTATGAACGGCATTCCCCAAACACTCAAGAACACCCAGCTACAGAGAGCTGTTCTAGAGTAAGGCATTTGCAGGAGAATATTTACATCCAGTTAATGACTTGGTCAGTATCTACTGCCATCCAGGTACTTCTTTAACGCAACAAAAGGTATTGCAAACGTGCAGGAAGACTGAATTTGTATTCTACTTGCACAAATGCTCAGCCACTAGAGGAATTTCTCTGAGGGAACAAGCGGACATGTTTGAAAATTTTCCTGGCTCAGCCTTTCTGATGTAGCTGAACTTAATTAATTAATTAATTTTATTTATTTATTTAATTTTTATCCCTTTATTATTTTTATAAATAACTCAAGGCGGCAAACATACCTAATACTCCTTCCTCCTCCTATTTTCCCCACAACAGCAACCCTGTGAGGTGGGTTGGGCTGAGAGAGTAACTGGCCTTTGTGCCTAAGGCGGGACTAGAACTCTCAGGCTCCTGGTTTGCCATTGGCTCCTTCCTAGGGCTGAGAGGGAGGGACTGGCCCAAGGTCACCCAGCCGGCTTTCATGCCTAAGGCGGGACTAGAACTCTCAGGCTCCTGGTTTGCCATTGGCTCCTTCCTAGGGCTGAGAGGGAGGGACTGGCCGAAGGTCACCCAGCCGGCTTTCATGCGCAAGGCGGGACTAGAACTCTCAGTCTCCTGCTTTGCCATTGGCTCCTTCCTAGGGCTGAGAGACAGGGACTGGCCCAAGGTCACCCAGCCGGCTTTCGTGCCTGAGGTGGGACTAGAACTCTCAGACTCCTGGTTTGCCATTGGCTCCTTCCTAGGGCTGAGAGACAGGGACTGGCCCAAGGTCACCCAGCCGGCTTTCCTGCCTAAGGCGGGACTAGAACTCTCAGTCTCCTGGTTTGCCATTGGCTCCTTCCTAGGGCTGAGAGGGAGGGACTGGCCCAAGGTCACTCAGCCGGCTTTCATGCCTAAGGCGGGACTAGAACTCTCAGGCTCCTGGTTTGCCATTGGCTGCTTCCTAGGGCTGAGAGAGAGTGACTGGCCCAAGGTCACCCAGCCGGCTTTCCTGCCTAAGGCGGGACTAGAACTCTCCGTCTCCTGGTTTGCCATTGGCTCCTTCCTGGGGCTGAGAGAGGGGGACTGGCCCAAGGTCACCCAGCTGGCTTTCATGCCTAAGGTGGGACTAGAACTCTCTGTCTCCTGGTGTCTAGCCCGTTGCCTCAACCACTAGACCAGACTGGCTCAAATTTCCCATCAGCCCCAGCTGGTAGGGCTGAGGGTGCATCTCAGAGGGAGCACAGCCGCATCTGGAGGATCTCAGGCTGCCCAGCCCGGTGAGCAGCAAGCTGACTCTCCGACTGCAAACCCTTCACTCCTGCAATGCCGTTTCCTCCAACCCGGCCTTTTCACGTGAATGCTGGCTAACACTAAGTAAATGGTAAGAATCCCACACAGATAATGTTCGAACAGAGTGGCAAGCTGCTCACCAATGAAGCAGAACTCCGTTAAACCAGAGCTTGTTTCAAGTTTGCACTGTGAATGATGACAGGTGAAAATCAGGGAAGCCTCGGATAAGCCCGAGGGAGCTGATGAGGGGGGCTGAATCGAGTGGGGCAGCAGAGGGAGCAAGCAGGGGGAAGGGGCCTGTCCGGAGGGACTACAAGATACACTCCTCTCATTCAACACCCCCCGGTCAGCTCTGAACTGGGGGTGTCTTCTAGAAAAAGAGACTGTCAAGAGATGCTGGTGAGCGAAGTAACAGGGATACAGTGGGGGGGGGGGCAGCATTATTTTTAAGAAGGTAAATTCCATGCTAGGATTCTTGAAGAGATGATCACAATGCCTTTGTACGGATTAACAGCGCAGCCACGCAAGGAACGCCGGCTACATTTGTACATCCCGCCTGACCTGATGACCGAATTACCCAGTTTTTAAGCTTGTGCAATAAAGGGCCGGGTTCACACAACATGCTAAGCCACACAAAATCTAGCCAAGTACATCCGCATGGTCTTTATCTGTCCTGGTCACCGGGTCATGTGAACACAACCACGATGTCCACTTGTGGCCCCGTCCCCCAAAGCATGGGAAGGGGAAGCCAACAGAGGCGCAAACGGTTAGCTAGATTCTTCTTGGGCTTCTGCAGCCCAGCCACCAGGTTGTGGAGCCCGGCTGCAAATGCGGAGGGCGAGGCCAGCCGGCCTGCCCCATCTCCACCCCATCAGGCTGGAACAATTTCACCCCCATCAGGAAGTAGAGAGATCTGCTTGCATGAGGAGGACGGGAGAAAGCCCACGCACAATAGCTCGCCTTCCAAGGACTTCCCAAGGGCTACACACGATTTCCTAATCGGAATCCTAGTGAGCCAAGTCTGTGCTACTAAGTCCATTCCCCCACCTGCACCAGCAACAATCTGGACCAAAGGCCTCCCAGCGCGGCCAAGTGCTCGTGCAGCCGCCAGGCCGTGTTTCTGCTTCCAAGCAGCCCACCCCCACCCCCGCAAAGGCAGATGACCCCGAGACCTCTCTGGGCATCTCCGCTTGCAACACAGGCCCCGTGCTCCCCACCCCGCCTGTCCCCCCCCCCCGAGACATATGGAGCTTCTATTCAGAGTTCTGGCTGAGTGACTCCGGGTAGCTGGAGCCCAAAGGGCATGTTTGATTTTGTGCTCACTGCTGCAAGCCAACCGCCTCGCCCTCCTGGCAGGTGAAGGAAGAGGGAGCTGGAAACTTGAACTTTGGGCCATAACAAAGCTTCTGTTCTGGGCAGGGAGATACATCCTGCTCCTTCTCCCGATTTGTTACTGTTTAATAGCCAGGCTGGCCGAGGACGCCTCTGCAAAACTCTCTGCAGCACATCTGCAAGAAAACGGTCTCATCAAGCCGCAGCTGGGGCTGGCCCCGTGCCAGCACCCCCAGGACCACCAAGCCCAGCCTCCGTCTTTTACACCCCAGAGCCAGACATTATTCTACTGAGAGCCAATGCCAAGGCAGCTTTTGCAGAGGCCAATAAAATTAAATCTGGGTTTCTTAGATAAATTGACAGTGTCAAAACACGCCCATTTTCCTGTTGCTAGAAATACCAAACAGGTTTTTTTGCAAGCACCGGAGGAGCCATGCTCTTGAGGGAACATGGGAACGTTCCTCCCTAGGAAGCGGGTGACAAATCAGCAAGTCACGACTTGCTGTGGTGCATAAAAGTTTGTGCACCCTTTTGAATTAAATAAATGAACAAGTATAATGTTTTTGACTCGTTTGTTTAATCGGGTTCTTTTTATCTAGCTTTAGGACTTGTGTGGGGAACAGATCACGTTTTAGGTCATATTTATGCAGAAATATTGAACATTCAAAAGGGTTCACAAACGTTTAAGCACCACTGTAGAGGTCTGGGGTGTATTTTCAAGTCTCACCAGCTCCATTTCAGGCCTGGAAAGAACAAGACATCACACACTCCCTCCACCCGATGGGGACAGTGTCCAAGAGGGGAAAAAACCCACCTCTCATCAAATAAGCCATCTTTCCAAGGAGTTTCATTCAATCCTTCAACAACGCGGTCTCCGAATAAGTCACTGTCTCCAATTTTTTCCATGTCCATCCAAGGTCACCCAGGAAAGTTAAGCCCAGCCAGGGGTGGGGGGGAAGAGACCTGGGCTGGCACCCCTTTGCTCCACCCTGCAAGGACTGCCGAGGGCCAGCGTGCTGTCTCTCGGCAGCCTCGGTGCAGGCCGGGCTCTGCTGGGCACGAGGGCCTATTTCCCAAGAGACAGCGAAAGCGGCTGGCGGCTGAGCAACGGGCACAAGGCGGCAGGGGCTGCTCTTGGCAGAGCCCCGAGGCGTTTGCATATGCGGAGGCACAACGATTTGCCATCAGCTTCCAATCTTGCAATGGGCCAAGCCAGAGTTAGATCGGTGTTTCTCAACCTTGGCAACTTCAAGATGCGTGGACTTCAGTCGAGCAGGAGGGGTATGCTGCGGGTCCTGTCCCCCCCCCCGAAGGGGCTCCATCTGGCCAGACCCAGGCAGCGTGCCTTTTCTGCTGCGGCCCCCGCTCTATGAAGCATCGTTCCCCCCGAGGTCAGATCGGCCCCCTTCCTACCCGCCTTCCGGAAAGCCCTCGAGACGCGACTTTTCCATCAACCTTGGGGGTCTCGTGGTGAGCCGGCGAGATGGTTGCGTGACGTTAAGTGATGGTTCTCTCCCCCACAATCTTGAGTTTTTATCTTTTTTCCCCCAGTATTTTTCTTAGGGCTTTATGTTGTTTATAATTTTTATGTATTGTATGCCACGCAGAGTCACATTTTGTGAGATGGGCGGCTATATTAATTTGCTAAATTAAAAAAAAGAAAAAACCTCCCAGAATTCCCCAGCCAGCATGCTGGCTAGGGAATTCTGGGGGTTGAAGTCCACCCCTGCTGGCTGGGGAATTCTGGGAGTTGAAATTCACACATCTTAAAATTGCCAAGGTTGAAAATCACCAAGTTAGATCCTACCAGTATTGGGAGTAATATACAGGTAGTTCTCGACTTACAACCACAATTGGGACGGGAATTTCCGTTGTAAGTCACTGCAGTCATAAGTTGAGTGACCATGTGACCAGACCTGATTTTACAACCATTTTTACGATGGTCGTTAAGCGAATCCAGCTTCCCCAATGGATGTTTTTTGCCGGAAACTGACAAAAAAGGTCACAAATCGCGATCACGTGACCGTAGAATGCTGCAACTAGTCCTAAATGCAAGCCGGTTGCCAAACATCCGAATTGAAATCACGTGACTGCAGGGGTGGTATGACGGTCCTAAGTGCAAGTACAGGACACAAAGCACTTTTCCCAAGGCCGTTGTAACTTTGAACCGTTGTTAAACAAACAATTGTAAGTCCGAGGACTGCCTGTACAGTCTGCCGGCAAAGATCTCAGCCCTGACTTGCTGGGAAATTCTCAGTACAGCAAGGACCACGAGGAGGAGGAGGAGGAGGAGGAGGAGGATGTGCCATCAAGTGGGTGTCAACTCTTAGCGACCACATAGACAGATTTTCTCTAGGAGGACCACAAGGAGTCTCCTTAAAATAAAAAAAGGAGACGTGAAAGACAGCGGGGGGTGGGGGTGCTGCTTCCTGCCTACTCCAGCTACGGACGTAACACAAGGCAGCAGTTGGGAAGCCGGCCTGGCTCTGGACACTCTGGGGCCAGGACTCAGCTGGCAACAGAAGGAACTGCGATCAGAGCAGCAGAGAAACTGCTGTGCAAACACGGACATGCACGAAGAGTCTTTCTCCCCACCTAGGAGTAACTAAGCAAAATCAAGGCACCTGGGTCTAAAGAGGCTCCACGGCAGAAAATCAGGCTCAGGCAAAAGCTGCAGGGCTGAAACGTTGCTTTTAAAATATGACACGCTGGCGGGAAATACAGGCGCATTCTTTGTAAAGCACAGGAGGTGAAGATCCGCTGGGCAGAAGCCTTTCTCTACCTGGCCATGGGATGCCACATCGATGCATCCAAGGTGAAGCAAAGTTGGACGGCCGCATTTCCCACGTTTTCAGTATCCAGTACATCTGGAAAGATCCTTCCTACCCAGGCTACTAGGAACTGAACCACAAGAACTGTCAAACGGTCACACGCAGGCAAAAAGCAAAAACACACTCCATGCAGGGTGGGCCCCCGTGAACTCCTCTCCAGAAATGACCCAGGTACATCACGGCGGTGCCACAGGCACCAGAAGGAACGGCACGTGAGGAAGAAATGGGCACTGTGGAAGGAGTGGGAGAAAAGGACAGCTAAAGATCCGCTGGGCAGAAGCGTTTCTCCACCTGGGCACTGGGACGCCACCTCAATGCATCCAAAGTAAAGCGAACTGGGACTGTCACATTTCCCATCAACTCTGCATCTCTCTAGCAAGTGAGCCAAGCCACACCTCTCAGGGGAAAGCAGGAGCCCCGCAATCAACGTTCAGCACCAGCAAGAGTGGTGTGCAGAGCTAGCAGTGGTTCCCAGAGAGGCTCTGCTCTGCTGGGCATCCTGCCCACCAAACCCCTCGGCGCTGTCTCACCTTTCCACTTCAGCAATACTGTTGAGTCGCACAGCTTCCAGCAGGGACTCTTCTGAAAGAGAGAGAGAGAAGGAATCGTGAGGCGCAGGAGGGGAATCTGTGCTGAAATCCTCCTGGGGACAGAGGATGAGCTGGCGGTCCCGCCTGCTGCAGGACTGGGCCCCGAGAGCCCCCTGTGCCTATCGGAGGGGCGGAGTCTGTCCCACAGCCGAGAAAGGGACCCTGCGCCCAGCCGACTTGGGGTCGCATGGCCAGCCCCTCCCCCAGCCCCCACCCTTGGACCCACTGGTGCTCCCAGAAAGACAAAATGGCAAGTCTCCTCCAACAGTTAATCAATGGAACAAGCACTGTTCGCCTTTCAATATACCTGCTGAATACCAGGAGGCGAAAGGTTATTATTTTGATGCACACACCACCCAGGGATTTTTATCCTGAAGTATGGCTTATAAAAAACAAATAAAACAAACAAGTGGGGCCTCGGAGACAAGACCCTTGCTAACGTTCTTAGTTCACCAGCTTCTTCCCCCACTCCCCATTCATAAAAAAGAAATGGAAATGTTTCTTTTCAGTTTGTTTTCAAAGTTAACTGATGGGTTGTTTTGACGAACAAAACTGAAATACGGCCTTCCCCAGGATAAGATTTTGGGAATTGAGGATTCACAGGGTGATGCAGATGTCCGGCTTCCTGCCTAAGGCAGGACTAGAACTCACCACCTCCCGGTTTCTAGCCCAGAACCTCTAATCGCTCTACCAAACTGGCTCTCCCGCTTAGCCGCAGATACGGTTAAAAGGCGAAAGCCATATATCGCACAACATCTTTTTCTTTCTTTCTTTCTTTCTTTCTTTCTTTCTTTCTTTCTTTCTTTCTTTCTTTCTTTCT
Organism: Charina bottae; assembly: GCA_023362775.1. Taxonomy (NCBI): domain Eukaryota; kingdom Metazoa; phylum Chordata; class Lepidosauria; order Squamata; family Charinaidae; genus Charina; species Charina bottae. The sequence continues at coordinate 3,635,652 of JALMGJ010000045.1, read as the reverse complement.
TTCTTTCTTTCTTTCTTTCTTTCTTTCTGTTTGGGAAACTGTAGCAATAACTTATCAGCCTTGGCAAAACAGACACGAGTCTTGCTTTACAGCCAACCTTCAGACGTGCTGCCAACGAACGTGACTCCCCAATCCCTCCCACCCACCCGCTTGGACAACGATCCTGCAGGCTGGGCATTTTAGAAGCTGCAATTCCGCCTCCCCAGCTGGGGAAGAGGTGTTCGAAGCCCAGAAACTTTGGCTTGCGGGCCTCCTAGAATGGCCCATTCAGATATTTACAAACTGTCTCCTCAAGAACTCACCACAGATTCCACATCTTAACTGCTCCACCTGTTTGGTGGCAACATGCCACACTGGTTTAGAGTTAGAACCTTTTGTGAGCTGTCCTGCTAAGATCTGGCCCTGGGAGCCGTCTGAGAGGCAGACAGCATCCCCGGTGGCTGTTTGCTGATGGCTATTTTGGGGGGACAGCCTAAAATTTATCCTGGCGACAACCCAGGAGCAAGATGGCTTGAGTGCGAGTGTCAGCGCATAAGGCCCAAGAGTTTTGCTGCTCCCTTGGGTACAGAGACAGACAGAGGCAGCCTATCCAGGCAAGTCGGAATTTGGATGGAGTGAGGAAGAGATTGGGACGCAAAAGCCAAGGTAGGCCGATTCTCGTTTAGAGGAGAAAAGGCCTGATGTTGCTGCCTCCTCAAGGGAATCTTGTGAAAGAGGAGGTCTGACCAAGAGCCACCAACTGGGGAAGGGGTGAGGAACCAGCGGCCTTAAGGACAATGAAAGACAATATTACATCACTGTTCCTAAATCTGCACCCAGCTGGTCAGAGGCTGCTGAAGTGATGAGCAAGATTTGAAGGCAATCTCGTCTAAACCCCTTACAACTTTACTGCCGCTATTAACAGTAAATGACTGTCTAGCACCTGTTTAGAATGGGGGAGTGAGCGCATAGGAACACAAGAGAAGATCAAGTTAAGTTTAATTTTCCCAATGTGGCTATCTGTACTGTCCCCAAAATGCAGCCTGCTGCGTGCCAAAAGAGGGGAGGGAGGACCTATCGAAAGAGAAGAAATCTAAGTATTTCTGATTTTGCCTCCCATGGGCTGCAACATCTTAGTGCTGAGGGGGAGGGTTAGACACGCTATGGCTGAGGAGTGGGGGTAAGGCCAGAATGCCAGCAGCAAGAAGGATTCACTGTGTTATCAACCCCGACTTGCAAGGCAGCGCCTGACTGTTTTTCAGAGCCCGTCAGACAGACTAGTATTACTATTTAGTCACTTGTAAGGGTAAGAAATGGGGGCGTGGTGGCTCAGCGGGTAAGACGCCAGGCTTGTCGATCGATCGGAAGGTCGCACGCTCGGAGGTTCGAATCCCTAGCCCCGCGTGACGGAGTGAGCTCCCGCACTAGCTCCAGCTCTTGCCCACCTAGCAATTCGAAAGCATGCAAATGCAAGTAGATGAATAGGTACCACTTCGGTGGGAAGATAATAGGGTTGTGTGTGCATCATGCGGCCATATGACTGCGGAAGCGTCTTCGGGCAGCGCTGGCTCTTCGGCTAAGAAACGGAGATGAGCACCGGCCCCTAGAGTCGGACATGACTGCACAAATGTGCGGGGGGGACCTTTACCTTTACCTTAAGGGTAAGAAGGTCTCCAGTTTTAATCTGGAAAAATACACTGAGCGCAGCACTAAAGTTTGGGAATCTCTGGCCAAACCTCCTGAAGTGTGCCTCCCGTGATAACGTCCCCAGTGATGCACACCTTCTGTGTGTTTTAAGATCAAGCGCTTGGAAATGGGCAGTATTATATCCACCCAATACCGTGGCCCCTTACAGGCAGCAGCCTTCCAACGTCTTTCTCAACAACCACCCTCAAAGAAGACGAAGTGATGCAGAGGCCTTTGGCAGCGAAAGAGGGAGAGGAGGAAGGAAGGCAAAGAGCTGGAAAAGGATTGGCAGTGGAGCTGCCCCTAGTCAACCTCAAAAGCCAGGCAGGACCAGACCTGGTCAGCAGGGCTCTGCAGTGCTTCCGAGGATGACGAGGCGTGCTGTTTTTAAAGGCAGCTGTGTCTTTCCCCTGGTCTCGTGACAGGGATGTGAGGACACCTATGCAGTATCAGGAAAAGATGTCGCTGCTTCAAAGAGCTGCAGATGATGCTACGGTTGTACTCATGCACGCTGCCAAGTGCTTTTTCTGACTTATTTCCAAAGCAAGGCATAGCCCTTACTGCTTGGGGCTTGAATGGGAGACTACCAGGAAATACTGGGGTTGTAGCTTAAATGGTATTCCCCGTAGTAACCCATGGCTGCGAGAGCTGGACCATAAGGAAGGCAGAGCGAAGGAAGAGAGATGCTTTTGGACTGTGGTGCTGGAGGAGAATTCTGAGAGTGCCTTGGACTGCAAGAAGATCAAACCAGTCCATACTCCAGGAAATCAAGCCCGACTGCTCACTTGAGGGAATGATACTAAAGGCAAAACTGAAGTACTTTGGCCACGTAATGAGAAGACAGGATACCCTGGAGAGGAAGCTGATGCTAGGGAAGGTGGAAGGCAAAAGGAAGAGGGGCCGACCAAGGGCAAGATGGATGGATGGTATTCTGGAGGTGACGGACTCAACCATGGGGGAGCTGGGGATGGTGACGGCCGACAGGAAGCTCTGGCGTGGGCTGGTCCATGAGGTCACGAAGAGTCGGAAGCGACTGAACGAATAAACAACAAGCAAGCTTAAACCTCACAAGGGATTTCCCAGCAAGAAAAAAATGCCATACGAAATAAATAAAAAAGCTTAAACTGCAAAGGAAAAGAATATTCCAACCACTTCTATACTGTTCCAAAGAAAACATCATGAATGTGTTCGAGAAAGCGGGTGGCAACATGTAGCCAATTTTGGTTATCTCAAAACATTAAGCAAAGTCAGGTTTGGAAAGGAGACCAGCAAGAAATCCCAAAGCTGCTGCGTAGTCTGAAAAGTGAAAACAACATTCTTGAAGAAGACAACAATGAACCACTTCTGTTGGTAAGAAAAGTTCATGAAAATATCCACGAGGTCACTGGGAGTCAGGCTTGAGAGGAAGAAGACTTTGCCGTATCATTTTCCCGCCTTGTTTAAGGGGCAGCTGGGTCCTACTCTAGAAAAGAGCAGCCTCCATGTCTCTCCTTGGTTTGAAGGATCCATAGTTACTAACACGCAGGAGCAATTTCTCCTGCTCCTTGAAACACACACACCTCTGTTCCTCTCAGCCCTAACCCACAAACACTCCAAAAACTCTAATATCCAGCCACCCTGGAACTCTCTGGGCGGAAACGGAAGACCCCACTGATGTAGGAAATCCACTGGCACGAGATGTGGGAGCTGAAGTCCAATTTCAGAAGGATTTTGGAGTCACCGTGTAAGAGTTGGGCGGCCTAATAAGTTAGTTTAATAAATAAATGAAATAAATTTTGCTCCTGTCCCAGAGGAGAGGATCTACGCCCAGGTACTCCAGGCGAGGAGGTGGAATCTCGGGGTTAGGGCAGGGCCTCTAAGGTCCAGGCAGCCCCTGTGCCTGTGGCAGAGTCACCCTGCGATGCTTCTGCAGAACGTGGTAGCTGCCCCTGGCACGGCCACAGGGGCTGTCTGGACCCAGGCCCTGGTCCTTAGGGGGCGCCCCTCCCCCCAGCCTTTCCCCAGCATCCCAGCCATCCCCACCCCGTGCACCCTTCAGCCCAATGGACCGAGCGTCTGGGGGGCGAGGCGGCGCCCTAGTCACCTTTCGACACGTGGCCCCTGCTGTAGCACAGGGCCAGCCCGGCAGCCGCGACGGCGGTGGCGGAGAAGACGGGCATCCTGACCCGGCGGCCGTGGCTCTCCCTGCGCCGGTGGCGGCCCGCGTGCTCCGGGTTGGGCCACAGGCACAGTCTGCTGGACGCTTTGGCCAGCGGGGGCGCCTGCTTGAAGTCCGCGGGGGGCTCCTCTTCCGGGGGGTGGAGCCTGGGCAGCCAGCAGCCTTCGGGAGCCAGGCCGGGTCCCCGCGAGGCCCCCCAGTGCTCCGGGCCCCCCCTGCGCCCCTGCAAGTCCAGATCGCCGCCGGCCAGCTGGCGCCCCCTGGGGGCCACGGGCCGCCGCTGCAGCTTGGCCCCTCTCGTCTCCGCGGCCTGGGATGGTAGGGCGGGCACCCGGCGACCTCTAGCGGCGTCTGCTGGGAAGTGCAGCTCCTCGCGCTCGACCGAGCGGGCCCCGTCTTCTCGGCGGCCCAACTCCCGCGCCGAGGCCCCGCGTACCGCGAACGGGCGCCTCGTTGTGGCCCCCAGGAGTCGCGTGAGACCGGGGGGTACGGGCCTGCTCATCAGGCAGGCCAGCATCTCGGTCCTCTCCGGGCCGGCCACTGCCGGCCAGCTCCTCCAGTCACCCGGGAAACCAAGATGGCGGAATCGAGGGCGCCGCTGTGAAGGGGACATGCGCTACGCCAGGAGACGCGAGAAGGCGCTCATGGGAGCTGTAGTCCTCGAGTTGGTCCACCTCTTCCTCCTCCGCGGCGTCCGGCGATGGGAAACTACGATTCCCATGGATTTGCGGCAGCGCATGCGTAAACAAAGAGGCGCTTTATTGGCGTCACTGCCAGACGGGAAACGTAGTCGAGTAGGGGGTGGATAGTGGCGGCCGCTCCAGGGGCAGCGCGGCAGCGCTCCCAACTCCGCGAGTTCGAGACCTGAGTGGAGACGGGGATGCGGACCGCGGGGAAGCCACTGTTGGCTGGATGGATGGGGGTTTCTGCTTCTCGGATGCCCCTGCGTTTGGTTGTGAGAAAGGAGAGTAATAGCAGAGAGCTAGCCCACTGTCGACTTTAACCCTTCCAGCTGTGAGCTGGTGCCACCCCGGCCATGTTGGTGCACCACGCACAACCAGGGAGATGCATGATTAGCAGAATGTGCTAAGCGTGGTGTGTCTGTGTCAGTGTGTGCAGATCAGTGGCTTGTGCAATCCCACCCAGTTTGCTTTGTCTATCATCCACAGCCTTCTGCACCCTCCCCAGAAAAGGAGTTAATCCAGGAACCAGTTAAGCGTGTTGTGGAAATGTGGCCACTGGGTGTCCATAAAGGGCTACTTTACAGGATAAGAATCGTGCTTATGTATTTATTTTTAATTATTCATTACGATTTTTAAACCGCCCAACTGCTGAAGAGACGCAATTTGAGTAAAAAACATGTACAATAAAACGAAATAAAATGCAAAATAAAGACACCACACAAACGAGGCAGCGTCATTCAAAATCTAAAACCGTACAAATTAAAATACAAGTAAAAGCCAATGAAAAAGCGGACAACGCTGGCTCTTTGGCTAACAAACGGAGATGAGCACCAGCCCCTAGAGTCAGACACGACTGTGTGGGGGAACCTTTATCTTTTTACCTTTTAATTTTTTTATCATAAAACTTTATTTTCAACAAGATATAAAATATAAAGAAACAGGAAAAAAAAGAATTAAGAAGAAAAGATCAGAAAAAGAGCAAAATAATCATAAACAGTTCTAATAATCAAATCCCAAAATTAATTTCATTTCTTTCAGTTTCAAGCGAAAAGTCCAAAAGAGCCAGTTTGGTCTAGTGCAGAGCTTTCCAAACTGTGTGTCCGGACACATTAGTGTGGCTGCAGTGTCTGGGTGTGTCGCGGCTGCCGCCTCCTACCCCTGCCACGATTCCGCGCAGGTCCTAGTGCCTGCCTTGTGCCCTGCTGTAAGAGTGTGTTGCGAAATGATGCATGTCTAAAAAGTGTGTCACCAACATGAAAAGTTTGGAAAGCTCTGGTCTAGTGGTTAAGGTGCTGGGCTAGAAACCAGGAGTCTGTGAGTTCTAGTCCCGCCTTAGGCATGAAAGCCGGCTGGGTGACCTTGGGCCGGTCACACTCTCTCAGCCCAACTCACCTCACAGGGTTGTTGTTGTGGGGAAAATAGGAGGAGGAAGGAGTATTAGGTATGTTCGCTGCCTTGAGTTGTTTATAAAAATAATAAAGGCGGGATAAAAATTAAAAAAAAGAGGTTTCCAAGTAGAAACATGTAGCTAGACAAAGTCTTTTCTTCAATCAAAGTACTCAATTTCGCCATCTCGGCCAATGCCATTAACTTCACCATCCATTTTTCCATTGTAGTTTTTACTTCTGTATTTTGACAACATGTGCATGCTCAGTCACAGAACTGGGTTGATGGGTGTTGGGGGTTTATTCCACACTGGTTTTAAACTGCCCATTGGAGATATTTTGCAGTCAATGGGAGTAAGGACAAAGGACCTTTCTCTGGATCCTTAAAACAGCTGCCTCTTTCGCAAGGCTCATGCCACTGCTTTGAAAGGGGTCCCTGGTTGTCTTCACGTGTAACGAGCAGACAGTCTTTCCCCTGGGACGGCCAGGGAAGCAAACAGCTGGCTGTGTACACCTCTGCTTGTGGGAGGCAGCTGCTTTAATGATCCACAGAGGGCTGCGGTGTTGGTGGACGTGTCCTGCCAAATGCCTTTTTAAAATCCTTTGCACAGTTGTAACATAAGCAGTATTTGCTATCTGCATTTAAATTATGTGACATAAAATGTAGCTTTTATTTCCTGTCTATATTTTATATTTCATATTTATTATGCTCTATGTTTTTTATTGTAACGTGATGTGAATGTGCCATACGATAAATAAATATCCTGGCTCCTGGTATATCACCAAAAGGCCCATTATGGCTTTCACCTCCGGAAGAGGTACACACACTTGGCTTTATTGATTGATTGTTGACTCAGCCAGTTGGCCAGGTTTACAAAACCCAAGGCGAGCCACCGAAATCACATGTCGGTTCCGTGGAACGTTGGAGAGGCGAGTTCTGAACAGGGGACATGGCCTTTCTCATCCTTCATCCCTGCTTCATCACACCTCCATTGTGTCTCTTTTGGGCTGTGTTCACACAACACACTGGATCAGAAGCTCACCAGATTCTAGCATCATGTGGTTTGCAAACCCAGATTGCTGGCTGCGGTGTGATGGGCGTTATAGTCATCTACCCATGGAAAGATCTGTTGGCATAAGCTTCAGCACTGTGTGGTTACTTTCATCTAACGGGGTTTAAATATAATCATCTTGTATTTCTTCTGGCTTTCTTGCAGATGCAAATTAAAATAGAAATAGACAGACAGACTGACATGCCAATGAGGGGCAAAGTTCTTTTGAAGCACCCTGCTCCTGGGGGCAGCAGGCCTGGGAAGCCACCTCTGGGGGAAAGAGGAGGGGGTGTGGGCAGGGCTGACTCATCTGGGCAATGCCCAACATGGATGAAAGCAAACCAGGGCAGGGAGGAGGGTGGGGTCATGGGGGAGATTGGCTGGCCTGCCTGATCAACAGTGGCTTTAATCCTTCCAAATTGGCCCTGCAACTTCAGATTCATTACAGCAGTGTGAACATGTCATCCCTGCAAGGTGGACCAGACTAGGAAACCAATGCCATGTAGGTCAAGACTACTTTTATTGTAAAGCAAGTCACAGAATCTTGCAGGTCTGAACGTGCTTCCCCCTTCCTCTTTGCGTGAATGAAGGAGGGGCCGTCGGAGATGTTTTCTCACCGGTACTTTCTGGGCCTGGGCTCAAGCCCCTCTTATCTGACCGCTGGCTCTTCCTCCTGTCCTCCAAGGCCATTTCCCACACCTTCTACGGAGCATTTCCCCCCTGGTTTTCAAAGTACCTTTCCAGGGCAGGCGAGAAACGCCAGCCTTCCTCTTGAAGGATTGAACTCTATTAACACCCCCCCCCGGAATGTGTGAGTGCTCAGCAGAATGTATGAACTGCAGGTATCACAGAAAATCTTAAATGAAACAAATAGTTAATCTCTTCACAGGAAGGAAATCTTGATTGCACCCACCATTGTTTATCTCACAGAATCCCTGTGAGATAACCACCTAACACCAGACCCCTCTCCTTCTCTTATCAAAATTCCAGGATGTTCATAACTAACTTGTGATATCTGTAACCGTCTAATTAAATTTTGACTTAAACCTCTGTTAATCATAAAACCTATATCCGGTGTCTTATATGTGTTAGAGGTCTGAAATGTATAAAAACAGATGCTTCTTTTGTCTGGGGCGCTCCTTTTCAGAGGAAGCCGCCCCCTATTACTTGAGCTCAATTAAAAGGGTTATTCTCTTTCTCCTCTTGGTGTGAATTTATTTTGGGTTCTTCGTACCAAGTTAAACGTGCTTGGACACAGGACCAACTTTCGGTCCAACACACTGACCGGGCGAACAGGGACGAGGAGCTCCAATGAGGCTCACTAGCCTGTCCCTTTTCCCCCTGAGAGGGTGGCACTCCAGGGGCAGCCCAACTCACCTGGCCAGTAGAGCACTCAGATCGAAAGTGTAACTAGTCAGTGCGATGTTCTGAGCATACGAATCTGGTCCACAAATCCCTCTCTGGGGAGGGAGGGAAGGAAGGGAGGGAGGGAGGGAGGAGGAGGGGAGGGAGGAGAGGGAGGAACGAAGGAGGGAGGGAGGGAGGGAGGGAGGAAGGAGAGAAAGAGAGGAAGGAAGGAGAGGAAGGAACAAAGGAGGGAGGGAGGAGGAGGGAGGAGAGGGAGGAACGAAGGAGGGAGGGAGGGAGGAAGGAAGGAGAGAAAGAGAGGAAGGAAAGAGAGGAAGGAACAAAGGAGGGAGGGAGGAGGAGGGAGGAGAGGGAGGAGAGGGAGGAACGAAGGAGGGAGGGAGGGAGGGAGGGAGGATCACAAACCCTGCTGCGTTCCTCCACTGGCGATCAGGGTCCAAGCCCAGCTTGCTTGCTCCTCATCCTCACCTGCCCTTTGCTACCCTCCGGGTGCTGGTCCTCGTGCAGCTCTCTCTTGCAGCAGGCCAGCGAGGCGCTGCGCCCTCCTTCAGCTGCTCACCGCCTGGCCTTGCAAGCCGGATAACTGGGAAGATCAGTTTCTCCTGATGTTCCCACCACAACTGGTCATCCGGCCTGACAAAGCCTGCAACAGCGGCGGGCAGCTCTCTCAGTTCTGCTGCCCTCCAGAGATGTTGGACAGCTGCTTCCCTCATCCCCGGCCAATGGCCCTGCAGCCTGGGGAAGATGGGAGTTGTAGTCCAAGAATGCCCTGGGGCTGAGAAGGCTGCTCTGGGGAGCCTTAGGGACTAATGTGTTGCTCCTATTGCCCTCTACAACCCTAGGTGTCAAAGCTGAAAGTAACATATCTTAGCGTTCCGCGCGCGTCATGCCGGCCACGTGACCGCGGAAGCGTCTCCGGACAACGCTGGCTCTTCGGCTAACAAACGGAGAGGAGCACCGGCCCCTGGAGTCGGAGACGACTGCACAAATGTGCAGGGGAAACCTTTACCTTTTTATTCATTCATTCAGGAGCTGTCCGATTCCAAAATGACTCTGGGTAGCTTACACTCAAACAAGGAAAAAAGAATAAGAGAAGAACGTGTGCATTCGGATAAACCGCACACCAACCCACCAGTCCAACCTCTCCCCTACCCAAGGCCTGGGAGAAACGCCACGTTCATGGTCAGGGTGGGAGCCACGTGGATCTCGGGGGGGGGGGCCTCATGGCTGTGCCATGACAGAGAAGGCGCACCTCCTGGGTGTCAATAGATGGCCCCGTTTGATCGAGGGGACCCGTTGCAAACCGGCTCTGCCTGACCTCACCGGACGAGCAGAGACCCCAGGAGAGAGAGGGGCTCCCTCAAATGGGGCCTTCTCCCCACGTCCCTGCTTCCCCAGTTTCATTTGTAATGGCTCCAGTTTGAGTTTGAGATTGCAAAATCTCAGATTCATGAGGCGGAGAGCAGCACCAGGACTTAGTGCACCCTCCTTCTCTTACTGTACCCCCCCCCCCGAAGACATTTTCTGCATGCCTCCCGGGGGCTGACGGTGACTCACTGCTGCACCCATCCCAGTTGCTCTCGAGGAAGGGCGGGCGGGCGGGCAGGGTTCGACGGGGGAAGAAGCTTGCTTTAATTAGGATAACTGCAGTGGGTGACGGGAGACTGTCCAGAACAAGCCAGGAGAGCAAAAAAGGGGTTTTTGGTCCAGGAAGTGATTTGCAATTTCTTCAACTGTATGGAACAGTGTTTCTCCACCTTTTGGCCACTTGAAGATGGGGGGACTTCAGCCATGCTGGCTGGGGAATTCTGGGAGTTGAAGTCCACCCATCTTCAAGTGGCCAAGGTGGAGAAACACTGGTATGGAAGGATGAGGGAGGTGGCCAGCCCGCTCGCTGGCAGGAAGCCCCCTGGGATCCTGCCTCAAGGGGAGGGCTGCTGTGACGCAGTGACCTTTCTGGACCTTTGGACCTCCAGACGTTTGGGCCTCCAACTCCCATCCTGCTCGTCTGGAGAGGTGTCGGTGGGGAGAGAGCCAGAAGCAGCAACGTGGTAGTTCAAATCCCCCTGGGCCCCCAAGCCGACTCGGTATAGAAAACAGCCCTTGTGCAAAGCGTTCCCTAAAGCCTTTGCAGTCCGGGAGAGCCTTGTGAATGGCGGGGGAAGGGTGTTGCACTTGTGTGCAAAGCACTCGGTGGCCACACACGCATGCACGCACACACACGCACACGCACGCAGGCGGACATGTGCTTGGCCCCTTGCTCTGCCAAGGAGCTCCGCCGGCTTCCGCCCCAGCATGACTCATCCCTGCAGGCTCTCCGTTTGTTTCTTCCCATCTGCTTGTGTTTGCAGGGACAGCTTGCCATCCAGACAGTGTTTCTCCTCCTCCTCCTCCCCCACACTCCCCACCAGGGAAACAAATACTGGCAGGGAGGGGTGGGCCTGGTTGGTGCAGCTGGCGCATGGAGCCCGGCAAAGGAGCTGCTGTGGGACCCCCTGGGCCCCTTGAGGTGCCCGGCTTCTGCAACTCGCTTCCCCTTCCCTTCTGCCAGCCCCCAAGCAGAGGGTCCCTGGCCAAGGCCCAGGAAGGCCTTCAGGCCAGAAAGCGCCCCCCTTCCTGGACAGCTGCTGTCCCCCAGGGGAGGGCATCTCCCTCGAATCCAGCCTCTGGGAGTAGAGCACCAGCCGTAGGGTCAGTCCTCGCTCCTGGGCACGGCTGCCAAGAGATGTGGAGGCTCCCCACCGCAGCCCCCCAAGAGTCACTGCCCGTCCGTGGGCAGCCTTTCCTCCAGCAGGGTTCCTTCTGCAGGGCCCCTCCAGGTCGGCCTTTCACCACCCGCCTGCCAATGCTTCCCGAACCACAGCTCCCAGCATGCCTTGCTGCAGCTGCACCAACTGGGGCTGCTGGGAGTTGTAGTTTAGCAACATCTGGGACGTTGGTGGGCTTCCTACCTTACTCCCTCAGGGAGTCCACAGAAGCGAGGAGATGCCGGAGACCCGGGAGACCAAGCTGGGCCAGAAGTTTGCTTTCCTATGTGATTCCAAAGCGCATCCCCAAAGCAAAATCCTCCTTGGGCATCCCAAGAACGAGCATGGACACTGAGCCCAACGGCTGGTGCAGAGGGGAAAAGGCACTCTGCACATGCTCAGGGGTCCATGACCTCTGTTAAGTGCTCACCACAGAAATCAGCCCTGGAGCTTGGCCTCCTCACCTGCTGCACCCAGAAGAGGCGTCTGGGTCCATCGCGGGGGCTCGCGCTTCCTAGCCGGCTTGTGGGAGATAGGCCTGCCCAGCTCGGGATTCAGGACTCCGCTCCAATGTCCAAGCGGTGATTTTCCTCCACGGCTTCCGACGGCGCTCCGTGGCTTGCTTGAATGTCTTCTCCGCACCAGGCTACAGATGCCGGCCAGGCTAAGGAGAAGCTGGGGACCGCCTCGCCGGCTTCCCTCTCGAGCCTCCCCAAAAATGGACGTCAAACTTTGCCTGCTAATTTTAGGCCATTTTTTCCCCTATCTGGAAACGATGTTGTTTGTTGCTCTGAATTTAGGTTCTCTTCTAATATAGGGTTCCTGTCCTCCTCCCTGGAGGAACCCAATACAGACCTGCAACAGGTTTCCCTCAACTTCCATGGTTTCTCTCCACGGAAAGCGAGACGGGGGACCTGTCGGCTTGGTGGGACAGAGCAACGGCCAAGAAGGAGGCTGCGAACATGCCGCTGGTAAGGTAAAGGTAAAGGTTCCCCCCGCACATTTGTGCAGTCGTGTCCGACTCTAGGGGCCGGTGCTCATCTCCGTTTGTTAGCCGAAGAGCCAGCGTTGTCCAAAGACACTTCCGTAGTTATATGGCCGGCATGACGCACGCAGAACGCTATTACCTACCCACCGAAGTGGTACCTATTCATCTACTTGCATTTGCATGCTTTCAAATTGCTAGGTTGGCAAGAGCTGGGGCAAGTGCGGGAGCTCACTCCGTCACACGGGGCAAGGGATTCGAACCTCTGAACTTGCGATCTTCCGATTGACAAGCGTGGCGTCTTACCCGCTGAGCCACCATGCCCCATATTTCTAGAGTCTACCACGGTAGAGATGGGCGGGGATAAATCCAAATAATAATAAATAAATATTTGTTGGTAGGCCCTTTTTAAAACTTCATGGCCCTGATACCCACCCTTTCCTTTCCCCGTTTTCCTTCCAGCCCGCCAGCTGGTAACACAACCTTCCTCTGGTGACCCCTGCCTTGATGGTAAGCGCCATCACCTCTGGCCAGGTTGATCCCCCCCACCCCGAAGGTAGTGACAATTGTTATCCACCAGCTCTGGAAGACATCTGGTTGGGAAAGGCATCCCCGGGGCCTCATTCTCCTTGGCTGTCTTCTGTCTGTGCTGTTTGCTTCCTCCCTTCCTTCCAAGATCTCTTTTATCTCTCCAACATCTCTGCTTTCCACCCACAAGAATTTGCCATAAGATCCTGGACAAGACACTTCCTTTCAGCAAAACCCAGCTTCAGTTCCTTGACAACAGGTGCAATGTTTGTCAACATTCAACAGCAGACACTTTTACCCGGAGCGGTGAATTTAGCTTGCAACTTGATTTACCAAAATGAATTCAGTGAATTTCACAGAAGCGGATATTCTGGATAATGATGCATAAGAACATGAACAAAAACCTACCTGCAAGGCTATTCATGAGGCACTCACAAGAAATTAGGTAACACTGTTACCTTCCCACCGAAGTGGTACCTATTCATCTACTTGCACTTGCATGCTTTCGAATTGCTAGGTTGGCAAGAGCTGGGGTGAGTGCGGGAGCTCCCTCCACACGCAGGGCTAGGGATTCGAACCTCCGAACTTGCGATCTTCCGATCGACAAGCCTGGCGTCTTACCCGCTGAGCCACCACGCCCCTTTTAATGCCGCTGGACCGATGTCTAAAATAGACTTGACACAGGTTTAACCCCACCCCAAAATTATGAGGGGGAAACTGAACATCCCACCTCCACCCCTGCAGGAGGCAGCTCTGCTCACTGTACATTTCTGCCTGCCTTTGGTGGTCCTCACAGATGGTTCCCTCCCCTATATTCATTTATTAAAAACAGTAAAGCACCCAATAGCTGAAGCCCTCTGGACGGTTTGCAATAAAACATGCTAAAAATATATAATTGGACTAAAAACACAATAAAATAAAATAATAAAATAATAAAATAAAATAAAATAAAATAATAAAATAATGAAATAAATAAAATAATAAAATAAAATAAAATAAAATAAAATAAAATAATAAAATAATGAAATAAATAAAATAATAAAATAAAATAAAATAAAATAAAATAAAATAATAAAATAAAATAATAAAAAAATAAAAATAAAATAAAAAATAAAATAAAATAAAATAAAATAAAATAAAATAAAATAAAATAAAATAAAATAAAATAAAATAAAATAAAATAAAATAAAATAAAATACCATATAACACTAGGCAGCGGCATGGCAAGCATTACAAACGAAAACCCTAAACCTCACCAAATTGGCCTGAATGGGTGCACTACTCTAGAAAAGTAGGATGCTTGCTAAAAAATAAAACAAAATAAGAGCGGGGGGGGGGGGTGTCCACCAGCGGTATCCTGGCCATTCCCCTGAACCTGGTTTTCTATGGAAACAAAGAATGGTGTATTTAGTCCAAACGGGACCGTGACAATTGGCTGCATCGCATCCAGGCCGTTTTCGGCATCCATTTCTCTGGAGCAGTGTTGCTGAACCTCGGCAACGTTGAGACGTGTGGACTTCAACTACCAGAATTCCCTAGACAGCGTTGCCAAGAAACCAAAGCAATTCCAGTACGTAACATCGACTTCGGAGGCATGGAAGGAGCAGGGAGCGTTCTCAGAAAAACACCCGAAAATAATGCATGACGAGAGAGAGGAAGGGTAAAGGTACCCTGACTGCGGTTCACCAGATTTCTGGGCGAGTGCTGAATTAATGAGTTGCCCTTTAAGGTGCTATAAAACCTCCTTGTTTTTACTGCACAAGATTAAGCTTGCTGCGGCCCCTTATGATCTTCTGTAAATTCTGCGAAACATCCCTCTTTCTAAATCCTTTAGGCGGGATTTATCTGCAGCTTAAAGGCACCCCCCCAAACCGGGGCAAGACTAATCCTGCCCCCCCCAGTGAACGTCTGCTACCAAAGTCAAGGGTCTGCGTTGCCAGGCCCAGGTGCCCGGGGCCCAGGGCCTCTCGCAAGCCCACACCACAGCAGGCGGGGGCAGGAGGGCCCCCCCGCCCCTAAGCGCCAAGAGGACCCGGCTGCAGGAGCGGAGCGGACGCTGCCTGGGGATCACAGCATCAGCACCGGGGGCATCTGGACCCCTCCTGTTCTGTGTCCACGGAGAGGAGGAGGTTAAACGTCCTCATGGTAAGCTTGGCTTGGGGGTCTGAATCCCAGGCTGCCCCAACCGTCTTGTCCCCCCTCAAGCCTTACATCTCTAGTCTCTGGATCATTCTCACTGCTTTTTTTTCTCAACCTCTTCCCGTGTGTCTGAGCCCTCCCGAAACAGTGGGAAAAAACAGATTTTTTTTCTTTGAACAGAAAAATACACAGGTTGTCCTCGCTTAATGACCACAATGGGGACCGGAATTTCAGTTGCTAAGCAAAGTGGTCATTAAGCGAATCTGACCCGATTTTATGACCTTTTTTGAGGCGGCTGTTAAGCGAATCACTGCGGGCATTAAGCGAACCATGTGGTCGTTAAGCGAATCACGTGGTTCCCCATTGATTTTGCTTGCCAGAAGCTGGCTGGGAAGGTTGAAAACGGTGATCATGTGACCATGGGATGCTGCAATGGTCATAAATGTGAACCGGTTGCCAAGCGCCGAAATCGTGATCACGTGACTGCAGGGCCACTGTGGTGGTCATAAGTGTGAGGACCGGTTGCAAGTTGTTTTTTCAGCACCGTCGTAAGTGCGAACCATCACTAAATGAATGGTTGTTAAGCGAGGACTACCATTAAAAAAACCCAGATCATGGCATCTGGTCCCATCACTTCCTGGCAAATAGAAGGGGAAGAAATGGAAGCAGTGACAGATTTTATTTTCTTGGGCTCCAAGATCACCACAGACGGTGACTGCAGCCATGAAATTAAAAGACGCTTGCTCCTTGGGAGGAAAGCTATGGCAAACCTAGACAGCATATTAAAAAGCAGAGACATCACCTTGCCGACAAAGGTCCGTATAGTTAAAGCTATGGTTTTTCCAGTAGCAATGTATGGCTGTGAGAGTTGGACCATAAGGAAGGCTGAGCGCCGAAGAACTGATGCTTTCGAGCTGTGGTGCTGGAGAAGACTCTTGAGAGTCCCTTGGACTGCAAGGAGGTCAAACCAGTCAATCCTAAATGAAATCAACCCTGACTGCTCATTGGAAGGACAGATGCTGAAGCTGAAACTCAAATACTTTGGCCACCTAATGCGAAGAGAGGACTCATTGGAAAAGACCCTGATGCTGGGAAAGACTGAAGGCAAAAGGAGAAGGGGACGGCAGAGGATGAGATGGTTAGATAGCATCACCGATGTAATGAACATGAATTTGAGTAAACTCCGGGAGACGGTGGAGGACAGGAAGGCCTGGCGTGCTATGGTCCATGAGGTCACGAAGAGTCGGACACGACTAAACGACTGAACAACAACAAAAACCTATAAGTAAAAACACACTAGAATCCTAGAATACACTGAGGTCATCTAGCGAAACCCCTTGCTTAGGGCAGAAATCCAAGTAAAGCATCCTTGACACGACGCTGCCCAGCCCAGCAGAGTCAACCCCCTCTCTGGGACGTTTTCACCACAGTCACTTTCCAAGATTCTCTCGGGAGCTGCTTTTTTTCGGGAGAATTCAGGGCCAATATTCTGCGTCCCGCTTCCTGACCCCTTTGAATATTCCCCTCTGTTGTTACATAAAGAAGAATCAACTTTAGGACTCCCGAAGATTGACGGAGTATAAAAAGTACCTCCACCGGAGGCCTCCTCCGCCCATCGCCTCGGAAGGGAGCGGACCTGTCTGCAGATGGCCCACGATGGGCTCTGATTGCGCCACACACAAGGCATGTTTAGCGTGGCTGACCATATTGTGTGGGCTCGGCCACTGTGCGGCCCAACTCATGGTTTATGGCTTAGCAGGTTGTCCAAGTCCAGACAATCATGTTTAAATAAATAAATAATCCTGGTTTAGGGCACCGTGTGAACTAGGTCAAAGAGCGTTCTGAATGTCCAAACATCTAAGCCAATGTTTCTCAGCCTTGGCCACTTTAAGATGCGTGGACTTCAACTCCCAGAATTCCCCAGCCAGCACAGCTGGGAGTTGGTTAAAATGGCCAAGGTAGAGAAACGCTGCTCTAAGCCAAACTGAAGGCTTAAAAGAAAAAGGCAAGAATAGGACCGTCGTGTGTGTGCATGGAGGGAACAGCACAACTCACTCCTAAGTCCTTCCTACCCTTTTTGGCAAGTCCCAAACCTCTGCCATGTTGTCTTCGGCTGTCTGCCATTCTCACAACTTGCAGGAGACACGCATTCGTGCTCCAGTTGCACAGGTTGTGATAATGCGCAGACAGACTCACACGGAGAGCTCCGATGTGGCAGGACCGCAGCGGGCAACATCAGTTGGGAACGCTTCTTCCTCATTTGCAATCTGCTGGCCCTCCGCTGAGTCACTTTGGTCCTTGCTGTCCACAAGGCGCCGGGATCAAAGCCGGGATCAGGGCTCTGCTGAGCACTTTACCAGGAGGAAGGAAATGCCCTCCTTTCTTGCGCAACCGAGGTTTAGTAGACTCTCCTGACGGGCTGGTTTCTCTTCCCCTTTCCTCTCCAACAAGGAGGCCTGCTTGTTTTCCCTGGGCAAATATTCCACCAGCTGCAATGTTATTTATTCTAGCAGGTTGGCCGTGTTTCCCTTGCGCAGCAGAAAGAGCCCCATCAAGAGCAATGGATGTCCAGTGGCATCTATCTGCTTTTCTGGACCACAGGGAGGTCAGCAGCAATGCCACAATGAATCTCTTTGCCTTTAGAAGTCTGGGCCAGCCCTCCATCCCGCAATTGTCAGGGTTCATGTCTATGAATCCTGCCATTGGGATTAGAGAGAGAGTGAGTGTGTGCGCTGCAGGGAGGGGGGTTGGACGGGAATGGCTTTCTCCTTCCACGCCTTCCTTTGCTTGCTCCGCTTCTTATGCAATGCCTTGATTCCCTGTCCGGCTAAAAAGTATTTCGGATCTTCTGAATGTCTGCATGGGCTTTGCTTCTGAAGGTGACCCGAGCTTCATGCTGGTCCCAGGGATGACGAAGCTGTGAAGATGAAGGTTTTCATCTTCAAAGGTTTCAGTTAAGAAACTGCACCCAGGTTTGGCGCATATTTCATACAGAGAGTCACCCAATGGGCTATGGGCGAGGAGCAGCCAGACAGAAGGCATGGTTCACACAGAAGAACATTGATGCTCCTCTCAAGTTAGCCAGGAAGCATTTCTGGAGGAACCTTCTATGGACCGACGAGTCTGCAGAGGAACTTTTTGTCTATGTGGCTGTAATTCTGTCTGGAAGAGGCCGGGGACTTTATCGCACAGTTGTCGAGCATGGAGGTGGCGGCATCAGGGTTTGGGGACGCTCTGCTGCCTCAGGGCCTGGATGACTTGGTGCCGTTGAAGGGAGCGGAGTTCTGCTTTGCATCCGGATTTAGCCAGGGAGCCTCAGTCCACCTTTCCGTGAGCTGAAGTCAAAGCAGGTCACACGGCAAGATTCCAGACCCAGGGGCAACTTTGCAAGAGAACGGATGGAGAACCACCAACTCAGTGGTCTGGGACGGCCCAGGGCTCACCCAGAACTAAAACCCACAGGAACGTTGCGCCAGCTCCGTTCATGCTAGAAAACCCTCAAACGTGACGCGACTGAATTGAAGTTTGCCACGGAGGAACCTGCCAGCGTAACTACACCACCGGGGTGGGAGAGAGGCAAGGCTCGCAAGGGTTGGGAGGGCAGGTTCTCCATCTTGCTCCACCGTTTTCTGCCTGAGAGAAACACCTGGCAAGAGTTGGATGGATTGATTGAGAAAATTTGTATGGCCGCCCCTCTTAAGCAAAGAACTCTGGGTGGCAAAGCAAACAAAACCAGTATAAAACAGCAAGAAAAAAATACAATTAAAAACAAACATAATAAGAGCAAAATGCAAAATGCTCACCTTCCTAAATGCTTCCCACTGTGGCATGAAAAGAAAAGGCAACACATTCTCTTAATTCTTCCACACTTTTCTGAAATGGCAGGTTTGGATGATAGTATGATTTTATCATTATTTATTGTTTTATTGCTTTATCTGATGCTGTTTGGACTGATTTTAACCACCGTTGCCCAATGTATTTACCCGCCAGAGGGGGGGTGGGGGTGTAAATTTATCGATAAACAACTAAAACGAGGGGGCACGCGCATGTTTTGCAAATAAATGACTACAGCAGGGAACCAGCCGCTGGGATTATTTTCTGGGCAACTGGAGGGGAACCCACAGGGAGCCACAAAACAACCCAGTTTAACATAATACGCAGCTTGGCGTCTTGTCTGAACCCCGTCTGCAGAAAGAGCGCCCTTTCTGCCAGTGGGAAAGCCCAGGGGCCGCGCGCCCCTTCCTCCCTGGCTGCGGAGGATGGGCGTGTGGTCCGGCAGCCCGTTACGCAGCAAGCATCCCGACCCGGCGGCGACGGCGCACCCCGTTTTCCCGCCCGCTCCAGCCGCAGGTGTGGACGCGGCGGGGGTGCGTCTGCGGAGGATGGCGCCCCCGCCTCCCAGGGGCAGCCCGTCCGTGCGCCCCTGCCCGGAGCCCGCGGGGCGCCGGCTTGGGGAAGGCCGCTCCCTCGGAGAGGGAAGCTAGGACCCAGCAGACACCGCCGGCGCCCGGGGAGGCAGGAGGGGGCGCCGGCTTGCCGCTGCTCCCGCGCCGCCCGGCCGCATCCCGGGAAGGAGGCGCAGCGGCGACGGAGCGGAGCTCGCCCGCCGGCCGGCCTGCAGCTGTTCCCCGGGTGCCTCCTCCCCGGGAGCAGCGCGCGCCGCCCCGGCCCCGGCTCCGCAGCCCGGAGGAGGCGCCGCCGCGGGCAGGAGGCGAACTTCGCGGAGGGGCGGCCCACGATCCGCAGCCGCGCTCGCTGCTGGCCGGGGACGGGGCGGGGAAGAAGCGCGGAGCAGCCCAGGGCCGGGGGCGGAGGAGGGCCCGCGGCTCACCTGCGCCCGCACCCCCGCCCGCCGGCGAGTCACCTGTCCTGCCTGGCCGGCCGCCAAAGCCACGCCGCGCTCCGCCAGCCCCGCCCGCCTCCCCGCCAGTCGCGCCCCAAGTCGGCGAGAGAGCCCAGGACACGCGCGGCGCGCCCA
Source organism: Charina bottae (assembly GCA_023362775.1). Classification (NCBI taxonomy): domain Eukaryota; kingdom Metazoa; phylum Chordata; class Lepidosauria; order Squamata; family Charinaidae; genus Charina; species Charina bottae. The sequence goes on along the minus strand of JALMGJ010000045.1, from coordinate 3,615,964 downwards.
GACGCGCATCCCGGGGCGTCCGGCTCCGCTCGGCTGCGGCTGCCCGCCTCGCCCGAGCCGAGCCCTTCTGCCTCCTTGCCACCGCCTCGCCCGGACGCGGAATCCGCCTCCCCGGCGCAGTCGGGTCCTCGGCGCCACTCGGCTCTCTCGGGCCGGGGGCTCCCGCGAGCGGCGGCGGCGGCATGTCCGCGCGGGAGAGCGTGCAGATCCCGGACGACCGCGATTTCGACCACTTCCGAACGGAATGCAACTCGGAAGTGGGCTGGAACCTGACGTACAACAGATCCGGGATCGCCGTCTGGATTCAGATGCTGGAGGCAGAGAAGTCGCTGCACAAGATCAAGGTAAGCGGTGCCCCTCGAGCCTCCCCTCCCCTCCCCTCCCCTGCCGCCTCCGCACCGCCGGGCAACCTGCCCTGCCTCGGCCCGTTCCCGGGTTGGCACCAAGCACTGAAACCCCCCCCCCCCCCCGAGTGAGCTGCTTGTTTGCCGGGAAGCTTCAGGCTGACCAGGCTTCGCTGGCAAATGCCTGTGCTGCTTTGAACGGAGCCGGTTGGTGAAGCAGCCACCAGCGGGCATCCGGGTCTGCTGGCCCTGGAGCAGAGAGCTTGTGGGGGATCAAACCCCTTCTCCCATCCGACTCTCACTGCACCTTCTGGGTTTTGCGGACCCTGAGGGTTTCTGGGCACAGGGCGCCAGAGGTGCCCTTCGGAGGCAGCCTCAGTGGCATTGGAAGGCCCTGGGGTCATCCGGCTGTGACAGGATGAGGGAGCGGGCAAGGCTGCATCTGTGCTTGGGGTGGGCCTTCTGGATCTTCCGGGCACCCCAAGTGCCAGAAGCCTCTGGGTAGGATGGCTCTCTGGAGGCCTCTGCAGATGAAGGTTTATCGGACGGCAGGACTTCGCATCGGGTTGGCCAGATTAAAATCCATAATCATGCATCTTCTTTGGGGGCCAGATCCAATATCATCATGGCTCCGAGCAGCTTCCAAAGATAGCAGATACGCCGTGTGTGTGTGTTTGTGTGTGTGTGTGTGTGTGTGTGTGTACACAGGTGCTGGGAAAAGACAACTTGAACCAGAACCTGGTTGGTACAAGCATGGTGGTTTCCCCAGGATTCCTTCTTGGAAGGAAACTGACGGGGGCAATTGTGGAAGTTCAACCCTTGGACACACGTTTGCCTCCTGTAACAACACACCTTTATGGAGCAGCGGCTGTGTTCACAGTATACACGTCACCATAAAACTAGGTTAACCAAATAGCTTGGTTTTCATCTCATTCAGGGCCCACACAATAAACTGTGCTGTGCTTGACGCAGTGGCCTGCCTCATGCCCCGTACTCAGCCAACAGTTGGATTTATTTATTTATTTATTTATTTATTTATTTGTTCAACTTATATGACCGCCCATCTCCCCCCATGGGGAATTCTGGGCGGTTCACAATAAATAAGTTAAAATAAAATCTAAAAATATATAAAACCACAATGTATATACAATACAATAAATAATTATAAAATCCAGATGGACGAGGTATTCATTAAAAGAAGGACATTAAAATTAGGGGACTAGCCACCCGCATGAGGAACTATCCCTTCCTCCTTCCCACGCCAGGCGGCAGAACCAGGTCTTCAGCTCTTTCCTAAAGGTCGGGAGGGAGGAAATCTGTCTCAACTCTGGATTCTCACAGCATCAAAGGCAAAGGTTCCCCCCGCACAGTTGTGCAGTCGTGTCCGACTCTAGGGGCCGGTGCTCATCTCTGTTTGTTAGCCGAAGAGCCAGCCTTGTCTGAAGACGCTTCCACGGTCATGTGGCCACATGATGCGCGTGGAACGCTGTTACCTACCCACCGAAGTGGTACCTATTCATCTACTTGCATTTGCATGCTTTCGAATTGCTAGGTTGGCAAGAGCTGGGGCTAGTGCGGGAGCTCACTCTGTCACGCGGGGCTAGGGATTCGAACCTCCGGACTTGTGACAAGCCTGGCGTCTTACCCGCTGAGCCACCACGCTCAGTTGATGTCCACACATCTTAAAGTGGCCAAGGTTGAGAAACACTGCCTTGAAGGTTCAGAGAGCTGCAGGACCCAGGCCCACACCCCGCCAGTGGCAGATGCTGTGCTTTGTTGGCACTTGATCACAGGATGGGCAACCAGCCCTTTCTCTGATTGGGTGTCAGTGCCGCCTTTCTCCTCAAGCTGTGCCTTAAGGGGGGCAATTGTGATTAGGGAACGGGCCGGTGTGATCAGAGAGGTCTTGGGCCAGATGGAGGCTCTGGGCTGAGACTGGGCCGGGCTGAGATGGGAATCCTGCTGGCAGGGAGTCGGTCTGTCTTACTAACTGGTGATCCCTGGCTTGGGGTGGGATGCAGAGGGAGGATCAGGCGAGGAACCTGGAGATCCTGTTGGCTGCATCCTGGTCCCAAAAGGCACAAGAGGCTGTGGGTGCAGGGCGGGGGAAGGGGAGGCACCACGTACTGCCTTCACCTGGCACCTACATGAAGGTCTTTTGTTGTGTTGGAATCTGGCAAATCAAGCATGCCTCATTAGCATATGGGTGATTGCTCTAGGAGGCAAACTCTGTGCTACTAGAGGAAGCTGCTTGTTGCCCCTCCCACTTCTTCTTCTCTCTCTCTGATTCTTCCACCGATGGGGTAGGACGCATGTGCCTTAGCTCCTCCATGGAGAGGCTATCCCTAGGCCTCAAGCCCCCCTTTCTCCACGCAGCCTCTGGCAGCAAACAGGGCCAGAGGTATGCAGTTCAGGGAACAGAAAGAAGAACTGAAACATTTTTCTACTGAAATGGCTGTACCTGGACAAAATAAATGTAAGAACTCTTTTGTACTTACTTTTTGTACCTGCAATGTCTAAGTGTGTGTTTCTTTATGCTTGGGTGGGCTAAAAGTGTAAGAATAAGAACCTGAATCTCTCTAACGTGCTCACAGGCTGTGTTTTTAAACAATAATCCTTTTTCTGCCCACGAGTTTACACAACGTTAAGCTCTGCTCCATTCACTGGTTCTAACAGGCCACTGAATGATCTTCATGTTGAAGGCCGGTCTGCTTTCCCAGGGAGGTTTGGCCTCTGCCACTAGTATTATTCCTTTTCACTGTGATTTTCATCCTTTATCTTCTGTTTTACATTTTGAATTGGCCTGCAAGCCACCAAAGAACTTTCCTTCTAGGGCACCACAAGAAGTACAATCCACCCATCCGATTACCGTTGACACGTCTCTTGGCTCAAACCTTATTGGAAGATTCTTTTCGGATTTAGATAACTCCCCGATCTGTTTGCAAGGCTCAAAAAAGCAAAGCAAAGCTAAAGTAAACCAAACGGAACAGAATTGCGGTGCTCACGTGTCACATTGTTGCCCAGAACAAAATCCGTTCGTGGGACGTGACCGGAAGGTTTCCTCTTATCAAAGCATGGAAATGTTTGGGGCCTTATTGCCCCCTCCCCTTCCCACATTCCCCCTGTGTCGTTTGTCTCTTTCCATATCAGGCATCTCAGCTTTCCAGCAAGGACCCTCTTTCCTTAATCACATCAAGAGACAATGTGGAACAATCCATCTTCCCAGCTTTCTCCTTCCCCATGAATGGCCTGGAGCTTTGGGGGGGCTTTTGCCTCCAAGAATCCGTCTCAAAGCAGGAGGATCGAAGGCCCGGTGGCATTATTTTTCCATGCACCCATACACAACTCGGGCTAAAACCATCTGTGAAAAGCAATGGATTTGTTTGGCCTGGTTTTAAGATGTGGCTGATGAACCTCCACCTAAGGCTGCTAGCCAAACGGGGAAATGTCCTTTTGCCTTTTCAGCAGCAGGTTAATCTGCAGCTAAATCTTTTCATAGCACAGAAATAAACTCTTAAGCTCCGTTGGGGTGGCGGGCCTCCGTTTGGGAAACCCACAGAGATGGAGCTCTTGTGCAAAGCAGGTCAGGCACAGGTTGAAATGTTGACAACTCTGGGATATCTAGCACATTGTCCTGGCTCAGTTCAGAGGCATTGCTGGCCTCCAGAAATCTTACCTGCAGGGGGTTATTGTAGGTGCTTATTCCCGTTAACTAATTTAAGGCAGCAAAGTGAAGTATATTTGCAACAGAAGATTATAGGGCAGCTGGACTGTTTTTGTGACATCAGAAAGGGCTTCTTGCCTGTAGTTTTCTATTTTCCATTCCCCCCCCCCCCTGCTGAGTAAGACCCGTTGGTGTAAAGCAGTGTTTCTCAACCCTGGCCACTTTAAGATGTGTGGACTTCAACTCCCAGAACTCCCCAGCCAGCATGGCTGCCTAGGGAATTCTGGGAGTTGAAGTCCACACATCTTAAAGTGGCCAAGGTTGAGAAACACTGGTGTAAAGAGAGGTGGGGCCTCAGCTCTAAATTACTCTTGCTTTACTCATGATTTGCCAGCTCTGTTGTTGGATGGTTCTCCCATATTGAGCCCTTTTTCCAAAGGACAAAGAATGCACTGTAAAATGAAGATAGGAAAAAATACTGATGCTCAGGGAAGGAGGAGATGGAGCTGTTGAGCAGGTGAGTCAGCCTGATTTATTAACATGAAAACAAAGAGCGCAGGGGAGAGAAATTGGAGGCCGAAGGACCTCTGAGTTCCTGAATAGGACAGCTGGGAAAAAGTTGTAACGCAGCTCATGCTGTCCCCTCCCTCCCTCCCTCCAAATTGGTCCGCCCTGAGCTTTTCCTCTTCATTCATAGACCTGCTACCTGCTAACCGATGAGGTGTGTTTTTATGGTTTTATCAGCAGTTTGTGCTACAGGTGTGTGAGCTGCTGTAGGTTTTCCACCAGGGTTATCACCATAAGCATCTCTAGCTGGGCTTATAGGCAGAGGCTGAATGGCCAAAATAAACCATCTTTCCTTTGGCAGCTGGCGTGGTTTACGGTTGGGAATACAGCAACATCGGCATCTGGGTTGATTTTTTTTTAAAATCTGTTCCATCGTATCCAATTCTCGGAGACTGCCTGGACAAGTCCCTGCAGCTTTCTTGGCAAGGTTTTTCAGAAGGGGTTTGCCATTGCCTCCTTCCCAGGGCTGAGAGAGAGTGACTGGTTCAGGGCACGACGTCTCGCCTTTCTTTAAAGCAGCGGACTGTTGGGGATGAATCCGGTCATTGGGCACCCAGGATAACGTCCTGGCTTCCAGCAGCACCCACGGGACCCTCTTTTGGGCCCAAACGTGCTTCTCTCCCAATTCTCTCCCAAGGCAACCGGGGGCGGGGGGGGGGGCTGCTTGTCCCCTTTTTGGCACTTCAAGAACCCCCCCACCCCCATGCAGCATGAGAACAAAATGCAGGAATTTATCTGCAGCAAACAACTTAAGCCAAAGCCAATCACCGATCAGCGTGAATTCCTCTCTGGTTCTTCCTTCACGCTGAGCTCTTAGTTCAGTTCTGGCTTTGTGTGAGTTGTGGGAGCCCGCTGCTCTCTGTTGTGAACCCTGGTTCAATGTATTAAGTGTACTCCATTGTTAATGAAATGATTTTCTTGGGTTTATCGCTCCAAGAATACAGTGCGGAAGGGCTTGGGAAGATGATCTTGGAGGTGGGAAGATCTGCGAGAAAAATTGGCTGGTGAAAGAACATTAATGCCAAGTTGAGATAACTGAGAATTTTAGAAGCTGGAAGGACAAAATGAAAAAATAGAAGGACCTGACAAAAGAGGGTGTGTGTGTGTTGAAAAGTGACTACCCCACCCAATCTATTTCCTCAGTATATTATTGATGAAGCTGGGGGGGGGCGCCGTGGGGGGGAGTTGTTTGAAAACTTTAACTGTTTTGCCAAGAAGTTAGTTCTGGAGTATGATGATACGTTTGTTTCTTTTTTCTTTAAGTACCAAATACTTTTTATTAATCCATTTTCAAAGAGACAGACATAAAATAAAAATGATGAATTCACCATATACAAAGACAGGAGAAAAAAATTACAAAACAGGTAAATGCATAAAAAAACCCTGTAATTACAGTTATATCCCAAGTTCACCTCATTTTGTAAGCCTTTAAAAGGAAAAACTAAGCGTTCAGTGTTAACCAAGCCTCTCCAAGAATTCTTTCCAAAGGCAGAGATAATGTGGCGGCTTCTAATTGCTAGAATATATAATTTTCTCAAACATTGTTAAACCACACATCTCTGAAATCCTTTATATCTGGAATTATAGTATTTTCCATCCCCTAAGAGTTACTCTTTATGCTATTGTTAGAGCACGAAAAACCCATCTTTGTTCTGAACCTGTGAAATTCCAAGTCGATATAATTCAGTACAATATGCATATCTTTAAAAACTGGAGTCTGATGATATGTTGGCAGTAAGGGGTGTGCTTCAGATGGAAGCTCTGGCATGAGTTAATTTTATTTTTATTTATTTATTTTTATTTTTATCCCACCTTTATTATTATTATAAATAACTCAAGGTGGCGAACATACCTAATACTCCTTCCTCCTCCTATTTTCCCCACAACAACAACCCTGTGAGGTGAGTTCGGCTGAGAGTGAGTGACTGGCCCAAGGTCACCCAGCCGGCTTTCGTGCCTGAGGTGGGACTAGAACTCTCAGACTCCTGGTTTGCCATTGACTCCTTCCTAGGGCTGAGAGACAGGGACTGGCCCAAGGTCACCCAGCCGGCTTTCGTGCCTGAGGTGGGACTAGAACTCTCAGACTCCTGGTTTGCCATTGGCTCCTTCCTAGGGCTGAGAGAGAGCGACTGGCCCAAGGTCACCCAGCCAGCTTTCACGCCTAAGGCGGGAGTAGAACTCTCAGTCTCCTGGTTTGCCATTGGCGCCTTCCTAGGGCTGAGAGAGAGTGACTGGCCCAAGGTCACCCAGCCAGCTTTCATGCCTAAGGCGGGACTAGAACTCTCAGGCTCCTGGTTTGCCATTGGCTCCTTCCTAGGGCTGAGAGAGAGCGACTGGCCCAAGGTCACCCAGCCAGCTTTCACGCCTAAGGCGGGACTAGAACTCTCAGACTCCTGGTTTGCCATTGGCTCCTTCCTAGGGCTGAGAGAGAGTGACTGGCCCAAGGTCACCCAGCCAGCTTTCATGCCTAAGGCGGGACTAGAACTCTCAGGCTCCTGGTTTGCCATTGGCTCCTTCCTAGTGCTGAGAGACAGGGACTGGCCCAAGGTCACCCAACCGGCTTTCATGCCTAAGACGGGACTAGAACTCACAGCCTCCTGGTTTCTAGCCCAGCACCTTAACCACTAGACCAAACTGGCTCTCAGTTATAGTGACCTCTCAGCTTTACTAGGCCCTGAATGCCCATTATTATTGGCCTTCCCTGTTGTAGATCTATGAAACTGATCAGTTTGTTTGTTTGTTTGTTTGTTTGTTTATTCATTCATTCATTCATTCATTCATTCATTCATTCATTCATTCATTCGATTTCTCACCGCCCAACTCCCTCAAGGGACTCTGGGCGGTTTACAAATCATCAAAATTACGAATATTAAAGATTTAAAATACCATACATATAAAAATTAAGAAGGCAATGTGTTCTTTCAGCCTTGGAAGGGCTATTCTAGGACTATCTTACTATACTAGCCATCCCCAGGAGTTTCTGCCCTCCTTACCGCCCCAGGCCTGTTGACAAAGCCAAGTTTTAAGTTGTTTCCTGAAGCCCAGGAGCGAGGTGGGCTGTCTTAACTCTGGGGGAAGACTATTCCACAGGGCAGGCGCTGCTGCCGAGAAGGCACGCAGCTGATCAAGGTGGCAGTCCCAAACACATCCTTGGGTAGCTTTCTCCAGCCTGGGAAATGTCCTTCTGCAGGGGCCTTGAAGGACCGTTTCCAACCAGAACTTGCAGCCCGAACAAAGCTGGAGAATGCCCGGTTGGCAGAATCATAACCAGAGAGTAAGACATTCTGAGCATCGTAAGGTTAATGTCCATGCAGATGCCTGCACATCTGTAAGCAAGCTGTGAGAGGTTCCTCGGGGGGGGGAGGTTCTGATGGAGGATCCCCAAAGTCACAGCACTTTCTGGAAGCAGCCTGGAGCCGAAGCCTTGGGGAGGGCAGTGCAGCCTTAGGTCTAAGACTAAGGATCCCAGGCTGACCTTGGATTAATCGGAGAAATTCCCTGGATGGGTGGCTCTCAAAGCAGAAGGAGCGAATCACCCATGTAGGCTTGGAAATAACCTTTCTCTTTACCGTCAGTTGATTTTGGTTTTTTCCATTGCTGTTCTTGCAGTGCTAAGGGCTGGAAGCTTTTCAAACTCCTCATTAGTTGATTATTTTCCCTTTCTGTGTCTGGCGCAGGGAATGCTGTATGCAAGGGTGCCGTCTAGAATACAAATCATTGCCATTTAAGAAAATGGCAGGCCGCTGTCTTCCTCTAAAGAGTTTTATCTGAAGACTACTTGGAACCCCCAATGGGTCCCAGACACAGCTGCTGCACGGTTGTGAGTCGGCCAGCCTGGGTTCCACAGTCAGGCCCATCTTGCAGGATCTGTGTTGGCTGCTGGCCGGTTTCTGCATGCGCTTCAAGGTGCTGGTGATCTCCTGGTGGTCCTCCATGGCTCCTGGGTTTTATGGGACCCCTTTCTCCAAGGAGAACCCAAGTGCTCGATGGGGAGGTCTGGAGTCCTCCTTCCCAGACAGTGGGAGAGACAGCCCCGCCACAGAGCTGCTGCAACCTTATGGAATCTGCTGGTGGAGGTGGAGACCCCTGGCTTTCCTAGTCGTTCGCGGGACAGGTGGACAGAATTTGTCCCTGGGGTGCTTGTTGTATGCTTTGACATTTAGATGACCATGTGGTCAGACAGTTTTAGTTTTTATCGTTTTTATTATTTTAACCTTTACTGCTGTGAGCAAGCCAGAGATTGACAGAGCAGCGGCATGCAAGCAATTTATTTCTTGGTTAGATTTCTATCCTGCCTTTTCTCCAGGGGCTCAAGATGGAATACAGGTAGTCCTTGACTTATGACCACAATAGGGACCACAAAAGTCGTCGTTAAGCGGTGTGGTTGTTAAGTGAGGCATCACGTGACCGCACCCAATTTTACAACCTTTTTTGCCACAGTCATTAAGCGAGACATCACGTGACTGGGACTTGCAACCTTCCCTGACAGCTTCCTCATTGACTTTGCTCGTGGGAAGCCGGCTGTGAAGGTCGCAAATGGCGATCACGTGACCGTGGGATGCTGCAACCGTCGTAAGTGTGAGGACCGGTTGTAAGTAACTTTTTTCAGTGCGATTGTAACTTCAAACGGTCGTTAAACGAATGGTTGTAAGTTGAGGACTACCTCAACTTACTTTAACCTCCCATTCCCCCCAACAACAACAACCCTGTGAGGTAGTTTAGGTGGAAAGAGAGGGTGACTGGCCCAAAGTCATCGGAAAGCTTCTGTGGCTGGAGGGACGTGTACGTTTCAGCCTGTTGGGTTGCCCGCCCAACACATTCACCCCTCCAAATAAATGACTACGTAAAGCCGCCTCTGCCAGTGCAGAGCACATCAGGGACGAGGCTGCCTGGCTTGACATGCGCTCAGAGTAAGCCTGGCTGTATTTTGGAGAAGGGGGTGCGGGAGGGCTGTTGAACCCTTTGCACGGGTCCTGTGGAGCAGCCGGCTTTGGAAACCAGCCAGAGAAAGAACGGGCCGCCTTTGGCCTGGCCAAAAGAAGGTTCAGAGAAAATCTCACGGCTTCCCAGGCTCTGAAAACTCTTAGGCAGAAGGGAAGTCACGAGAGCGTCTGCCTTTTGACAAAAGGGGTAAGTCAGAAATGGGGCTGCCCGATTCCTCCTGACTGATGGACCTACCCTGGACTAGCACAGCTCTCCTGCCACGGTTCCACTTGACGGGCACTTTTCACAATTTATTACCTTCCCATCCCAGAAGAAAAGCTGAAGGCGGGTGGTTCCTGAACACATTCCTGCGATGCACCACGAAGTGCCACGTCATGCCACGGTGCTCGGGACCGGTTCCCCGTTTCTCCTCCGCACCGTGACTTGCGTGACCCTTTTCTTGTTTTTCCAGTTTTGTGAATGGCTTCAGTACGGAGGTTATCCCCGCGGGGGAAGCCCTGCTGCTGGCTGTGTGTCGCAGTTTGCAGCGCGTTGACTGGATGACCTTTCCTCTCCATCGCAAACCGGTTTCCAGGGAGAAGGGCTGAATATTCAGGCCTGAGCAGAGCCTCACGTCCTTTGGACATCTGTAGTAAAAGTTTCTGGACTGTTGATGGTATCTTGCATGCTGCAGATGTCTCTCTTTGAGCTGGGAGCCTGTATAAGAGAAACCAGAAACTTGGGGACTTGCTGGAGACCCAGCCTGGCACCTCCAGGTCAAAGGATTTTTTTTTTTAATTCTATGAGCTAGGAAGCTGCAGAGCAAAATGCTGCTGCTAAGGTTTCTTGACTTGCAAAATAACGTTTTCTCCCCAAGTGGGGGGAGGCTGATGATTGGAAGAAGCTGGGGGAACAGGGAGCATCTGGGGATGGGCCAGAGGAGAAGCGGCGGAGCATCCTCGCCACAGGACTCCCTGATGGCTGCCGGGTGCTCAGCAACAGGCCGTGTCCATCTCTCTCGTGAACGGGCCAGTCTCCTATCGGCAAGTATTTTGCGAAGGAAGGAGACTGTGCTTGAAAGAAACGGAGGATCCCCTAACGTGGTGTAATCAGGGTGCATCTGCCACCCCCAGCTTAACAGCTTAAGGAGCCTTCAGCTCCCCGATTTCCCAGGCATCGTGACCAGCCATGTTGGATAGGAGCTGACGTGGTTTCCCAGTGGAAGTTGTGTGCATCAGAGTTACAGACAGACCGCAGTCTCCTTTGATGGGCATTCAAAGCATTGATTGCTTGTATTGGGGTGACGGTCTTGAGCTCTTATTTTGGGGGGCCAGCACCTTGGGGGGCCCGGAGACATTGAACGAACGCAAATCCTCACTCTGCCAAGCACTGCAGCCTTCTGAGAGAGGAAGGCTTGGAGCTTCATAGGGTCCTCCCTTTGGCTGGCTCCCTCCCCCAAGCTGGGCTTAGCTCTCGGAGAGTGAAGGCTTTAAAAATGCTCTTCTGCGGCTGCGCCTGATGTGGGGGAGGCTTCTTCCTGCTCGGCTGCTTCCTTTCCCCCCTTGAGGGAGGAGGCCCACCCATAGGATGGGGGCCCCTGCCCAGGCGCTGTGGGGCTGGGCCCCTGCTTGCCTGCTCTTCCCAGGACAGGGGTGTGCAGGGGACCCTTCGCTTCAGAAGACAACGTGGTCCACGGAGGCTGCTGGTTGTAGGGTTAGGGCTAGGATTCCAGATCCTGAAGAGGGGTAGGATCCTGGCTTGGACCTCCCGTGTCCTTTCCCAAGCCTTTGCGCCCAAACAGGATGGGGCAGAGTTATGTCCCATGCATTCAGAGGGGATCTCTCCCTCTGAGGGAACATCACTGGGTTCCACGCAGGCCAACGTGGTGGACGCAGAAGAAAGCCTGCTGAGATCCTGGCTGGCCCATCAGCCCAGACTGGAGCAAACTGGCCTCAGGGAGTTACTTAGGGGAAGCTCCTGAGATAGTCATAGACCAGTCACTGTCTCTCAGTCTATGCTGCCCCACAAACTTGTGGTGTGCAAATGAAAGAAAGAAAAAGAAAGAGCTTGGGAGTACCTCCTGGCAATCTCGGAGGAAGCAGGTTCTTTGGCCAGCCCTAGCGCTGACCTTCTCTCATCTTCAAATCAATTTGTCTTTAATTGCTCCGTTTGCATAATGGCTTTTGCTTTTGCTGCAGCAGGGAGGGGAGGAACCTGTCCCTGATCCAACTCAGGTCTGCCTCCTCCTCTGGGGAACATCCTGGGGTGGTTTTGACCCATTTCCAGGTCAATATTTGCAGGATTGGAGGGCTGCTGGTGACTGTTGTTGTTATTACTTTTATTTTGAAAGGGGAAACGGAGTCCAAATGTTGCAGTCTCTGCCAGCGTCCTTTGCTGCGCAGATGGCCCTGGAATCACTGCAGGGAGAGGAATCCTCCGTCTCCCCCTTTGCCCCCCTTCTCAAGTGCTGGTACTCTTTGTATCTTGCCCTGAACTCCCAGAAAGAAGCGGTTAGAACAGCCTTCCTCAACCTTCTGACCCTGGAGGAACCCTTGAAATATTTTTCAGGACTCAGGGAACCCCTGCACAATCAGACTCAATTATAGGCCAGAAGTTACAAAATTATTATCTTCGTTTCATGAGTAGGCCTGTATAGATGCATGAACAGGGCTCTTAAACTAAAAATAGAATGAAACTGACCTCTTTCGTGTGAAGTTGCCCGAATTTGAAATAATTTTTAAAATAAATCGTGATCTCCCAGGGAACCCCTAGGGACCTCTCATGGAACCCGAGGGTGCCACGGAGCCCTGGTTGAGAAAGAAAGGATCTTAAAAGGAAAGAGTCAGAAACCACCCTCTCAGTGCTGGGGGGCCTTTATTTTTGTTAGGGGAAAGAGAAGAAGGGTCGTGACGGGTTTTACATTTTTTCTCGAGCAGAGCGGAGATGCTGTTTCTGCAGCCTTCTGGCTCGGGAGGCGAGCTGCAGTCACAGTACCTGTTCTGAGATCTGCTTGAGGTGCCAACGTTGTTTCCTCTCTGAAGCATAAAAACAGTGGCCCAAGTGGGTGCTGTTCTGAGGGGGTGGGGTGGGGTGGGGCGGGGCACCCCACTGGCCTGCTTGCCAAGCTTTGAGATAACTCCCTCCACCATCAGGCTCCATTGAGCCCACTTTGCCTGATGCTGCTGCCCTTCCGAGTCTGATGCTTTTTGACCTGGTGGGGCAAAGTTGGGGTGAAACAGAAGGTCCTCCTCGAGGGTTGGCAGCAGGACCCATGCCCTCTGTCACTAGAGGGGGAGCCATTTGCTCACTTTGCCCAGTGGTTGGTGGGCTGGCCTAGCCCATCTGCCTCCTAGCCCATCCCACCGTGGCACTCGGTCACTGGGAGGGTTCCTGGGGACAGCTGAGGCCTCTTTTAGTGCTGCTGCAGAGCTGGCTTCTGTTGAATGTGCAAAGCCAGGGCAGAGCCGCCCCACTGGAGGCTTTCAAAGGGGGGCTGGGGGGCTTAGAGGACCCTTGCGCTGACGGGGTTGGACTGGATGACCTCAAAGAACCCTTCCGTTTTATTCTGTCTTGGATTCCAGCCTTCTGTGAATTGGCCCTGGTTCCATCTCATTGAAAGCCGAACTGGTTTTGGATGCCTGAAGGCTGCACAGGGCATTCTTGGACAGGGCAAGGACCCAAATGAGTGGGAGAATGATGCAAGGGGAGGCGTGGCCAATGGGCAGGCCACACCCACATGGGCGTGGCCAGGATGTTCTGCGTTTGGCCTGATTTCTGCGAGCAGCATTGGAGGAAGCTGCTAGAATGATTCTTGCTTGTTCGAGCAATGGCCCGCCTTTCCTCCTGAAATTCAGAGTTGCCCATGGGGCTCTGTGGCAGTGCCCCCCTTCCCTTTCAGCAGCACAGAAGGAAGTCTTACCGGCTGTCTGTGCCCACCAAGCCAGCTGGAAAGCCCCGGTTGTCCATTTTGGTGGGCTGTTGGCTCCAAAGGGGGCTTTCTCTGAAGTTGGGTGTCCCGAAGGGCTGTGGAAAGAGGCATCCCTGAAGAGGCATCCCCCATGTTGCAAAAAAAGGGTGGGGTCCTCTTCCAAACTTCTGCCCTCTGCTGTGCAGGGGACACCCTGCTTGACCCGCGATGAGCACCTGCAGGAGAGCCAAGCCAACCCTGGGCCAGGACGGCCCCTCTTCTCTCTTTCTCGCAGGAAGGTCTGTGCAGCGGAGAGATGGGCCGTGCCAGCCTCGCCTCAGCCCCTCCCCCATCTTGGCACCCACTGCAGGTCTAGCAACAACAATGTCCACCCTTCCCAGGTGTCAGCCTTCCCAGGTGGACCAGATGAGCCTTTCCCAGGTGAAACACGACCAGATGAGCCAATTGTACTTTATTGTAAGGGTACATTAACGGAATCTTGCAGTACCAATCTCAGCAAGTTGGACAGCAAGTTCCACTCCCTTTTCGCACTGAAGATGTTGCCTAGCCTGGCAATGAAACGTCTGCATGAAAACAACAAGGCTCAGAGAGCACCAAGGACTCCCCAGTTCAACCCTGAGCTACAAATATTCTCTTCGATTAGTACCAATCTCTCTCCACCACCACCCCGTCTCCTTTACAGCCTGAGAAACTAGGGAGGGTCCCTTCTGAGCCTCTTCCTCCTTCCATTAGGCAGCTGCAAGCTATGCCCTCTCTTATCTGACCGTTCCCTAGGCAGCATCTCTTCGCCCCTCTCCCAAGGTCTTTCTCACATACCATTACATCAGGTTGCATCTGGCTAGGTTGGGGGAAAGTGGCCTATCCTAATTAAGACTGCATAACTCTGCCACGCTGTGGCTGTCCCTGAAGGAGCCCAGGGTCTCCAAATGCAGGAAGGGGGTGGGCCATATTTGGAAGTCACTGGAAAGGAGGTCAACCGCGCCTGGCTGATCTTAGCCGATTTAGAACAAATAAGCCAGACCTGGTTAGATCTTGGATGGGAGACCACTTGCAGGCCCCAGTGCTCTAGGCTGGAACCGGAAGTTGAAAAACACCCCGGGGGAAGGCACTGACAAAGCACAGATGACTGCCCAAAAAATGAGATGGTCCTGTTTTAACTGAAGGGAATTCTTCACTTCTTTGTGGAGAAAGAGGCATGTGGCTATAAGACGATGAGGGCCAAGTCCCAAATTAGTTAACTGTACCGCTGCTTCTCTTCTCCGTTCGATGAACGTGCTTGGAATTCTTCCCATGTTATCACCATGAGCATGTCCCCTGAAATGTGCCAGGAGCCTCCTGGAGCTTCTTTTAGACACTGTTGTCTAAAACGTGGCCAACTTTTCAACACGTGCTATTTTGGGGTTGTTTTTAATCCTGTATTTTTAATTCTTCTGTTATCGGCTGTTTTGAGATGTACAGTAATGGAACTGAAATGCTAATCGTGATTCAATAGTACTGAATAATGTACTATCGACCTCCTCCCGTTTTGAAACTCAGTATTTGCTTGGTTGAAAAGTTCTGGAGAATTTCGAAGACATTTCAACTCCATCGCTTTGTGGAGTTTTGCTTGTACAGTAAAGGGTGGTGTGAATTTGAGATGGAATGGGCTGGAAAGGGGTCTCTACCCGGATCCCTGACCCTCGGCGGCCAGTTCTCCCTAGTCCGTGGCTTCCTCCTATTCCAGATACTGCCTCTCTGCGGGATTAGGAGACGTGAGCTGGCTCCCCTTTTCAAGCCAAAGCCACATAATTGCACTGAAGTGCACTCAGCAGTCCGGGGCGTTACGTCAGAAGCTAAAAATGGCCCTTTAATTCTGCACTGTGACCCACGATGGGTTTGGAGAGCGAAAGCTTTGCTGAGTTGGCTACCACGGCCATATGCCCTACTTTCCTCCAGCGTGGCCTCGTGCGAGGAGGCGGGCTTGGATCTGGCCCCCTTTCCCTAGTACTTCCTGGAAACAGGTCTAGCTGTGGCTTTGGAAGGGGAGTTGCCTGTCGGGAAGGGGGCAGAGAAGGGGGAGGACAGGAGGTCTGTTTGTTATTTAAGTTGCTGAGCGCTGGCAAGATCTTTCGATGAGCGCGGAGAAGCCCCCCCCCCCCGAGGTCCAAGGACGCTGGGCGGTTTGGAAGTATCGGGTGGGTGGGTTAGTGCGGATAACTCTGTTTAGGCTGGGGTCCCAAAATCAGTTAGGATTATCTGCAGAGGGGAAGAGGTTTATTTAGAGAGCTTGCATTTTAAGAGACTTGAGGTGACGCTGGCTGCTAGGCTGGAGAAAAAGATCTTTGCTGCTCCAGTATTGAAGATAGTGGCTTTTTTGTGGCCATCAATAATTTCATTTTGCCCCACCTCCAAACCTTTATCATAATAATTCCAAGGTGCTCCATGTGGGCCCAGAGTGACTACATAGAGGTAGTCCTCGCTTAACAACCATTTGTTTAGTGACAGTTTGGACTTTCAACGGTGCTGAAAAAACCGACTTACAACCGGTCCTCACACTTACGACTGTCGCAGTGTCCCCCGCAGTCACGTGATCATGATTTGGGTGCTTGGCAGCCAGTTCACCTTTATGACCGTCGCAATGTCCCTTGGTCACGTGATTGCCGTTTTCAGCCTTCCTGCCTGGCTTCTGACAAGCAAAATCAATGGGGAACTGCATGATTCACTTAACGACCATGTGGTTCGCTTAATGCCCATGATTAATGCCCATGACTGCCGCAAAAAAGGTCGTGAAATCGAGTCGGATTCGCTTAATGACCACTTCACTTAGCAACTGAAATTCGGGTCCCAATTGTGGTCATTAAGCGAGGACTACCTGTACATCATGCTAGTCGTGGCCCTGCGGAAGAGCTGGTGGTTGGCACCTCTCTGTGAAGACCTGCTCGAAAGGGCAAGGGGACATGTCGACCATGCCCATTGCTTTCCACTGTAGTTTTGGCATAAGGTCTGAATGTTATGCCCCTTCTTTGCCTTTGGAGCAGACCAAATAGCACAGGAACATTCCTTACGTAGGCTGCATAGTGAACTTGTCAAAACAGAATCCAGGGAAAGTCCAAGAAAATCCAGTTTTCCTGATGTGGTGTGAATTCTCCTTGTACCCGTAACAGAGCGAGGCAGGAAATGATCTCAGGATAGATCCAGGGGTTAAGGCAGTGTTTCTCAACCTTGGCAGCTTGAAGATGTGTGGACTTCAACTCCCAGAATTCCCCAGCCAGCCATGCTGGCTGGGGAATTCTGGGAGTTGAAGTCCACACATCTTCAAGCTGCCAAGGTTGAGAAACACTGGGTTCAGGGAACACAGCTTCCTTTTAGCCACTTGGAGGAAGTGCTGGTGGCATCAGAGATGGGGGCGAGGTGATGCCCCCCAGCAGAGGAGTAGCTCACCTCCTCCACTTGGCAAGGCTTCTGTTAATGGCAAGGAAAAGTGCTTTTCACAAATGCAGGGTGCGTTCTGCCTTTATTATCCTCGATCAGTGTTGAAGGAGAAATATGTAAAGAAGTTAGTTAGGTTGGCCTGCTGGCGATTGCACGGAGAAACCCTGGCCAGCTTCTTTGGCTCCCAGTAGCCAATTGGGGCTCTTCCGAGAACCTTCCTGTAGATTAAGGAGATGAATCTCGCAACACATGGACAGACTCAACCATACTTTCAACTGGGAAACTGTGAGCATCTTAAACCAAGTCCAAAAAACGCTAGAGAATTCCTGGAAGCTTGGCACTCAGACAAAGCACCCATCAACAGACACACAGAGGTAAACAACATTTACATACCATTCATAAGAGACAATAGAAAAGCCAGAAGACCAGAACACCTCCTTGCCAGCAATCATCACCCAGTTATGCAAAGATTAACACCAGGATTAGCACCAGAGGAACAATCAAACAGCACAATAAACCCTAATCAAGGAACTATTAACTCAGTCAATCAACCAAGCAGCAAACGACAGCCCAATCAAGGAACTCGCCCAGGGTCCCTCCTTGTGGGGGAGATGGGCGGGATATAAATGTGATGATAAATAAATAAACTCCTAAGGGGAGAACAACACCTCCAACAACACAAGCAGGACAAGCCAGGGTATATAAACAGAGAGCAAGTCCCACTCCCTTTTCGCACTGAAGATGTTGCCTAGCCTGGCAATGAAATGTCTGCAAGAAAACAAGAAGGCTCAGAGAGCACCAAGGACTCCACAAAGTTAGAATGCTTTTCGTAGGCCATTCGGTAACTTCTGGCAACCAAGGACTCTTGGGACAGACTTAACCATACTTTCAACTGGGAAACTCTGAGCATCTTAAACCAAGCCAAATCCAAAAATGCTAGAGAATTCCTGGAAGCTTGGCACTCAGACAAAGCAGTCATCAACAGACACATAGAGGTAAACAACATTTACATATCATTCATAAGAGACAATAGAAAAGCCAGAAGACCAGAACACCTCCATCACCCAGATATACAAAGATTAACACCAGGATTAGCACCAGAGGAAAAATCAGACAGCACAATAAACCCTAATCAAGGAAGTATTAACTCAGTCAATCAACCAAGCAGCAAACAACAGCCCTACCAAGGAACTCCTAAGGGGAGAACAACACCCCCACCAACACAAGCAGGACAAGCCAGGGTATATAAACAGAGAGCAAGTCCCACTCCCTTTTCGCACTGAAGATGTTGCCTAGTCTGGCAATGAAATGTCTGCAAGAAAACAACAAGGCTCAAAGAGCACGATGGACTCCACACTTCAACCCTGAGCTACAAATATTCTCTTTGATTGGTAACTTTGTCTTCTTCATGAATATTAATGTAGATCGTTCCATTTCCATTTTGACTTCCATACGGAGCTCAAAGCCTGCTTTACTTTCAGTCAGGGGTGTCATCCCTACATCTCAAATTGTTAGTGTTTTGACTGTTGTTTCTTCCGTTCCTGCCTTTCTTACCATCACCGTATGCCTTGAGCAGGTGTGGGGGCAACGGGCATCCTTGTCTCGCCCCTCCCTCTGCACAACCACGCTGTTTCTCCATTAGCAGAAGCTTCTTGTTCAGAAGAAGAAGAAAGGGGGTGGGGGGGTTGGACACACCTTTATCTTTAATGCATCCCACATTTGGGCACGATCCACGCAGTCAAAGGCCTGGCTGCCATTGTGAAGCAGGAGTAAACCTCCTCCTCGCAGCCTCTCGCTCCCCCCATGATCCACTTGAGTTAGCCCTCTGAACCTCTGCCCTTCTCTCTCTCTATGCATGGCTCCAATTTTTGTAAGGTCTTAAGGAGACTTTGCTCATGTGAGGTTTGTGTAATTTAGGCAGCTAAATGCAGGTTCAGTGACAAGAGTTAGTCACCCCCGTTAATGTAGCCGTGTTGGCTGGGGGGGGTGAGACTTGGAGTCTCAACATCCCTCCCGCTACCTCGATGTATATTTAGAGCTTAGTCACAGCTCCAAAGAACACCGGCTGAAGGTGAGAAATCTGTGCTTTTGAGGAGTAGGTTGGCTGCTTTTCGTCTCCTGGGGAAGCCAAGCTAATACATGTTCCCCGGAGAGGCGCTGGGCAATCCGTGGGGGAAGGTAATGCGGCTCTGAACTGCCCGCATGGCGCAAAAACAAATGCGGGTGAATTCCAGGAGCCAGCCAGAAAATAGAGCTGCTGCGTGCTCTGCCTCTGGCGCAGCTCACCGAGGGAATGGCGGGGCAAAAGAAGGTTCTTGGCGAGCAAGATCAAAGCGCAAAATGGAAATAGATGAAAATGTATTCTGCTCGCTCAGCGGCCTAATAAGGAGAGAGCCGCCGAGGGCAGCCTTCTTGGAGAGGCCCCCAGAAACACAGGCAGGGTGGGGGAGTCCCTGGACACATGGGGTGTGTGTGTGTGTGTCTGGGAGTGCCCCACACATGTGGAAGAGAATCGGAGCAAGGGAGAGAGTGGTTTTCTGCTAATTAAAAGTCCCTCGACTAATTAGTAGAAAATCATTCTTTTCCCTGAATTGCTCCATTTTCTGCTTTTGCACACGTAGCCTGTGAGTGGAAGCCACAGCAATGTCGCCAGAGGCACGGTCTCATTGTGCAAATAATGCAAACCTTGCAGTTTGCATCCTTAGCTTAATGATGCCACGACATGTGTGACATTGCCCTCTCGGGAAGGGCCCAGGTTTGACCGGTACCACCGGCGAATCGAATGGGACCGGTTTGCACGACACGCTAAGCCTGAAAACCTAACCTGAGTGCCGTGTTGTGCAGACGCAGCTGCTGGGCCACAGCTTCTGGAGGGAACGACTTTGTGCTCTCCGCTGATGGGGCTTTTGAGGTTCTCGGCTTGGTGGCTGGCTGGCTGGCTGGCTGGGGAATTCTGGGAGTTGAAGTCCACCCATCTTAAAATGGCCAAGGTTGAGAAACCCTGCTCTAAAGGCCGCCTCCTCCCCTCTGCTCCATTTCCTCTGCCAGAAAGTGGGACTTCTCTCTGCATCTCCTGCAGTTGCTGACACTGCTTGTTAGAGGAACTTGTTTGCTGAACCTTGGGCTTTATCTTTTCACTCCCTGACACCCAGACTCGCAACACGTAGACCCAGAAACACACACACACACACACACACACACACACACACACACACACACACTCTTCGTGGTGCCAAGCAAGAGATGGGAGCCAAAGCCTCGGCGCCTGCTGGTCCAGGAGGGCTCCTGCAAGCGGGGGGGTGGGGGCTTGCTCCTGTTTTGTTGCAGCTTAAAGCAGTGTTTCTCAACCTTGGCAACTTTAAGACGTGTGGACTTCAACTCCCAGAATTCCGCAGCCAGCATCGCTGTCTGCGGAATTCTGGGAGTTGAAGTCCACACGTCTTAAAGTTGCCAAGGTTGAGAAACACTGGGTTAGAGTGATATTTGGACCTGTGAGTAAGAGGGTTGAATTCATGGGTTGAGGGCCAGCGTTGGCCTGCACTGGGCATCTCCAGGGGGCACCTTGCTCTCACCACCCAGCCCACAGCTCCTGCTTGGGCTGCTCTGAAGGCATCCTTCCTTAACATCTCTGGTCCGATGGCCCCCCACTCCCCTTCTCAGGGTTACTCCCTCATTAGTGAGAAGCATCTCCGGTGTCATCCACCATCTGGAGCGAGACTGGAAAAACCAGCTCGAGCCTTTGAAACTGGCCCCATGGCAGGGCTATGCAATACGGCCGCTGACAAAAGGCTCGGGCTGGTGGCCAAGGGGTCGGTCGTGCGTTCCTCCCCACCTGATGCTCTGCAGAGGAAGCTCGCAGCTGCCGCAGGTCTCAGGGTGGGCATCGGGTTGCAGGGTCCCGACCTTTCTGTTGAGCAGAGACCCTTCCGCCTTTGTTCGGCATGCTTGCGGCTGGCAGGGCGGTGGGGATGAATGACTTCACGGGGGCTAATGAAATATTTAGTGGCCTGGCTGGCGAGCCAGCGTAAATTATAGCTTGATTAATAATGAGAGAGCTTGGAAATGAATCCTGAGCCCCACTTTGCGGTGAAAGCAGGGCTGCCACGTGACAGTCTGCTGATTGTACAAGGAGCCGGTGTGTGCCTGCCCACACGCACAGACACACACGCACATGTATGTGGTGGAGGTTTGGACCATATGCAGAATAAAAATGTGCAGATTCCAAGAACAAAGGAACAGTCTAGATCAGGCTTTCTCAATGCCAGCAATTTTAAGATGTGTGGACTTCAACTCCCAGAATTCCCCAGCCAGCCTCCCAATTCTGGGAGTTGAAATCTACACATCTTAAAGTTGCTGAGGTTGATAAATGTTGCTCTAACTGCTGCATCAGGCCAAGGACCTGCCTGGCCCGCTTGGGGCCTCCTTCCATGCTCCACGCCCAGGAGATGGTCCTCGAGGATTCTGGAGGTTGTCGGCGGCCATCAAGACCAGAAGCCACGAAGAGCCACATTCTCCATGAATTTGCCCCGTCCCTCTTGAAACCATCTACGCTGGTGGCCACCATCTCTTTTGGAGGCTGCTGCTTAACCAGGCACTTCATGATAGAGCTGGCATTTTCTCTTATTTTGGCAAATTCACAGCAAATGACTGACGGCGGCATAACTGAGAAAGGGAAGGCAGAGCGAGGGGAGGGTGCTGCGGAGCCTCCAAGCCCCTCACCATCTTTGCTGCTCTTCTCTGCCCTCTTCCTGGTTCTTCAGCATCCTCCTCCTTGTATTGTGGTGGCCACAGCTGGACACACTATTCCAGGTGGGGTCCGGCCAGGGCAGAGGAGGATGGAAGTCAAGGGGCAGGACCAACGTCCCACCTTGCTCAGCCTGATGTTCCTGATGTCTTGGTTGAGCTGTAACTCCCATCATCCCCAGAGTTGTAGCACAACATTCTGGAAATGTCTGCATAGCTTCAGGTGTGATGCTGAGCATTTTCTGGTGGGACCTGTGAGCAGGATGAAGCTCCAGCTTAGCCAGCCTTCCTTCCTTCCTTCCTTCCTTCCTTCCTTCCTTCCTTCCTTCCTTCCTTCCTTCCTTCCATCCATCCATTCATTCATTCATTTTTTAAATGACCGCCCAACTCCCCCAACGGGAGACTCTGGGCGGTTTACAATAAAATTGAAGTTAAAATATGAATATAAAATTACAAATTTTCCTGATGTCTCTTGGAGGAGCTGGCCCACAACTCCCAGGAATTATTGGCCAAAAGCTGGTGATGATGGGAACAGGAATCCAAGACATCGGGAAAAGCTGTGCTAAGACCAGATCAAACCGCAAAGCTTTGCATTTAGTGTAGATTAAGCCAAAGAGTGAATTTGGGCTATGCAAAGGCACTGAAGAGAAAAAGAAACGGAGGGATGGAAAAATAAATGAGTAGGCCTATGCAATTATGGGTAACTTTTGTAAGAACGGAGGAAATGGAACAACAGAGTCATTTGTTATTGTGAAAAATGACATTGACCTATAAAGTAATTACAGCAAAGAAGATGTAAATATGATTAGCATCGAGTTGAATTCTTTAATCTCCTTGGCTTATCACTGATATTTATTCTAGCCAAGGAAACACATACATATTCCTGTAGTTATCTGTACATGTAATGATTAAAACTGAAATTTTATATTCATTGGGGGAGATGGGCGGTGATAAATTTGAATAATAAATAAAATATTCACTTATCTAGCAGTAAATTCTGCTGGATTCAGCGGGGCTTTCTTCTAGACAGAAGGTTGCACTGTAAGTTGAAGATACTAATGCATATTTTCCTAAAGCATTTTTAACATTAAAAACATCTCAGAATTTGCATATTAGCCCGCCCTTCCTTCCTTCCTTCCTTCCTTCCTTCCTTCCTTCCTTCCTTCCTTCCTTCCTTCCTTCCTTCCTTCTGTGGTGTCTTTGAAAGGTTATTTTGCAGAGTTTCTGGGACACAGGTTTATTTTAATTAGTTTAATTAGTAATTAGGTTAAAAAGGTAAAGGTTCCCCCCGCACATTTGTACAATCGTGTCCGACTCTAGGAGCCGGTGCTCATCTCCATTTGTTAGTTGAAGAGCCAGCATTGTCCGAAGACGCTTCCATGGTCATGTGGCCGGCATGACGCACGTGGAACACTGTTACCTACCCACCAAAGTGGTACCTATTCATCTACTTGCATTTGCATGCTTTCGAATTACTAGGTTGGCAATTAGGTTAAGAGCACATAATTAAATTGTTTGGTAGCTTGCCATTCATGAAATAGGAGTTTTCTTTAAGAAGGTGACAGTTGACCAACGTGCTTAATCAAAAAGGGGGAGTTTTTCTCAAGCTATTCGGGGTACAGTGCTTTGGGCAGGTAATTGAAAATTGAGATTACCGGGTTTCTGATTTCCTGTTTCTCTCCAGTGCAGAATGGATTGCAAAGATATCTCCGCGGAAATGCTGTACGACGTGCTTCACGATATCGAATACAGGAAAAAATGGGATACGAACGTCATCGAGACCTTTGACATCGGCAAGCTGACCGTCAACGCAGATGTGGGATACTATGCCTGTGAGAAGCTGGGGCGGGGGGGGGGGGGGGGCTGGCCGAGATAATCCCCAGAGGAGGCCCCAGCAGTGGGGACTCACCCTGGGGCATCTGGTCATCCTTTTGCATTTTAATTTAAAGCCACAAGCCTTGAAATCAACTAAAAATTTCATTCCGTAGGATAATATAGACTTACAATTGAAATGGGTAAAGCATTTCAGTTGCAGTGCGATGGGGGAGAATCCTTGATCCATTTCTAGCCCAGGGAAAGTATTGGTTGGGGTGGGGGGCACTAAATAAAGAGACCAACCTTTTGTACAATTGATTAATTAGAAACCCTAATGAGAGCCTGTCTTTAAAACCCCAGCTGGGAGCTCTCAGTGGCCCCCCCCCAGGACTTTTCAGAGGTAGCATCTTCCTTGAGATGAGTGTGGCTCTTGGTGACTTCACGGACACCCCCGTGGTGTTTTCCTGGAAACATCCTGGAAGTGGTTTGCCATGAGCAGCTTCTGGGATAGATAGATATACGTATTTGTTCTGACTTCCCAGGCTAGCTTCCCCCCCTGTCATTTCTGGGTGGCCTCCTCTCCAAGACCCTGCTTAGTTTTTTGAGCTCAACCAATCTCTGCAAGATGCTGCCACTTCTTCAGGACCTCGTTCATTCAGTGGTCCTCCAAATCTGCTGCTATTAACTTGCACTGGAGCCTCCCTCACCTAAAGCATCCTTGGTCTGCTTGCTGGTAGAAATCAGCTGAGGTGTTTCTCTGTTTATGCTATGTTAATGTGTTTGTAGGTACACGTAGTCCTCGACTTACTGCTGTTCGTTTAATGACGGTCCGAAGTTACGACGGCCTTGGAATGGGTGCTTTACGGCCTGTAAAGCACTTCTGAGCATCCCAAAACATCGCACCCCCCCCCGTGGTCACATGATTGTATTTTGGGTGCTTGGCAACTGGCTTGCATTTACGACCGGTTGCAGCGTCCCGTGGTCACGTGATTGTGTTCTGCGACTTTTTTGCCATTTTCCGGCAAAAAACGCCCATTGGGGAAGCTGGATTCGCTTAACGACTGCTGTAAAAATGGTCGTAAAACCGGGTCCGGTCACGTGGTGACTCGACTTACAACTGCAACAGCTTATGATGGAAATTTCAGTCCCAATTGTGGTTGTAAGTTGAGGATTACCTGTACAAGAATTAACCTCTCTCAAATGAACTAGCCTTTATTCCTGGCTCAGGGAGGGTCCTGGTCCTCAGGTCCCTTCCTCCTAGCCTTTTCCTGCTGGTGGAATCATTAAAACCCCACCCTGGCCTTTTGATTCCCTGGAAGAGCCTCTGCCTTCCCATTTGAAGGAGAAATCCACTGCTATAAACGAGGCTGTCCTGCGGCTTGGATCTGCCTGGCTATCTCCTGAGCCCTCTTGTCTTCTCCCCTCCCCGGCAGGGAAGTGCCCGAAACCCTTAAAGAACCGTGATGTCATCACGCTGCGTTCGTGGCTGCCGATGGGCAGTGACTACATCATCATGAACTATTCCGTCAAGCATCCTGTAGGTAACAGGGCTTCCTGCGGGGAGGGGGGCTGGGGAGGGGGGAACAGGGCATTTGCTGGGCTGTCTCGGGGGGGCCAAACAAATCAAGATGGTGCCACAGCCATGCTATTGAAGCTTTGCTGTAATGAGAATCACCTTGGGAGACAGGAGGAAGAGCCGCAGCCAAGGCGACAGTCAGGCAAGAGATACTGCATCTCAGCACACAGAAGGAATGGGGGCGAGGGACGCATCTCAGAAGGGACCCTCCCTGGTTCTCTGGCAAGGGAGGGAGGAAGCGCTTTCAGGCTTGCAAGATTCTGTTACCGCAGCACTACAGTAAGGGTAGTGTTAGTATTCGTGGTTTTGGTTTCTTGTCGGGACACCCGCTCTGTTTCTATACGTGTTGCTTCTGTTAACCCCCTCCCCCCCGGACAAGAGAGCATCAGCTCCCACCCCTCCTGGGGGCTTTTTCCAGGAGGCTCCCAAGCGAAGGGAAGAGGTGAAGTGGGAAGAGACTGCACAGCAGTCAGTTTCTTCCGCTGGGGAAATCAGCGCCAAATCATCACCGAGAGAAACCCAAAATCAACATTCAAGCACCTGAGAATACACTACAAAAATATTGGCAAAGGAAGGAAAGTTGGGGGACCTGGGAGGACAAATTTCAGCCCATTTCTCCTGCCCCAAGTGGAAAATCATGGCTAAGCCGAGTTTAGCCAACTTCAACTTGTAAGAAGTTTGATGTTCCTGTTTTCCTTTCTTTTGAAAAGTGCCATTCTTATCGTGACGGCCTTAACGGGTATACTGTTTGACTTTAGATTGTTTCCACAGGTACTGTGGCTTTGAGAAACGACAGAAAAAGCACTGAATATTAATGGCAAATAAATAATTAATGTGAGGACCAGCGTGCCAGATTTTGCTCACTCCGGTTAAAAGTTTCTACTTGCCTCTTTTTAGAAATACCCCCCAAGGAAAGACATGGTGAGGGCCGTCTCCATCCAAACGGGCTACCTGATCCAGGGCAAAGGAGCCAAGAACTGCAGCCTCACCTACCTAGCTCAGGTAGACCCCAAAGGTAAGGTTTTGCCCCCCCCCCCGCCACGAAGGGAGCCATTACACACTTTCTGTCAAAAGCGTGTGTTTTGGGCTCTGCTTCTGCAGATCTCTTCTTCCCTTGTTGCTGCTGGGGCAAACGTTCGTAATCCATGATGCCAATTGACTTGACTCATTCCTGAGAGGGAAACATCTGTATTTTTAACGCACGCAGTGCATTTGCAATTGTAGAAATAAATAGCTGCTAATATGTCCACTACGCTCTGGTTGAGGCCGATACTGAATCACTTTCTGGCAATGTTCATAACTTCTGGGGCTTCCAAACTCATCTGGCACTTCTTCTGCAGCAGCATTAACTATTGTTGGGGTTGATGTCTTGCCCAAACAGTGGGTGTCATTAATAGAATCAGCACGTGGGGGTTGTTGAACTGACCGGTGTCTCGTGGGTATCTCTGGGTTGGCTTGTAATCTGAGCTGTAGGCGCTGGCAAGTCACGCCCCAAACATTTTCTCAAAGAAGCAGAGGAAGAACAGAGCGTATAAAAAAGAATTATCCATTCAAACAAACTTATTCTTCTTTATTGGCTACAGTGTTTCTCAAACTCGGCAACTTTAAGATAGGTGGACTTCAACTCCCAGCTGGCTGGGGAATTCTGGGAGTTGAAGTCCACCCATCTTAAAGTTGCTGAGTTTGAGAAACACTGGCCTAAAACATTTAAACAAAAATGTGGAATTCTGCTGCAATTGGTAAAATTGTAGAGAAACGCAAGACAAAATACATTGAAATACAAAATACATTGAAGTACAAAATACAATGAAATGTCTGCAGGAAAACAAGAAGGCTCAGAGAGCACCACAGCACTCCACAGTTCAACCCTGAGCTACAAATATTCTCTTTGATTGGTACAAAATACATTACCTGCAAATGTTGCATTTACGGTTACAGGATTCAGATGATTTGGGGGAATGAAGAGGAGGAGAGGTCAACTTCCTTGGAGAGTTTGCCAGCCAGAAAAATCCCCTCTTTTGCTTAGTCCCTTGTTATATTATTTAATAAGTTTAAACTTCTGCCCCACCTTTCCTCCAGGAGCTCAAGATGGTGTACGTAGCCCCGCTTCTCTCATTTCTTCCCCTGGGGGTAGGTTGAGAGAGAGATCCCCAAATCCCCCAAGGAGTTTCCATGGCGGTCACAGTGGAAGAATGAAATGAGATAATATCTTAATTTTTTTAGCTGGCTGAGTGCAAACCATCCTACGGTGGCCCAGAAGTGGTTGAGCAAAGCCTTTTTCTTGAATTTGTAGCTTGAATCATGTCAACTGGATTTCTATTTTCTCAGTGGAAACGTTTAGCTCCTTATCCAAGAAGCTTCTTCAGTCTGAGCAAAGTTTGTAAGGGAATCCTTAAATATGTTTCTAGGGTGGCTGTGTGACCTTGCACCTGGGGCTAGGTCATGGTTATTTTGAGATGTTTATTTCTAAGTCCCTTTATCATCCAAAGGAGGATCGTTAAGATTACCATGCTGCTGTTGAGCTTGCGAAATGGTCTTAATCTTCCTAGGCACAGAAGACAAAGCAGGAAGGAAAATAGGGGAAAGATTGTGCCTGAGGCCCCCACCTCTATTCAAGGAAGGATTTTCCAAGTTGGCATAAATGGACTCCTTGACCCCTCTTTCAAACCACTTATCTTCCCTGTCTAAAATGTGAATGTTTTTCTTGAATGTTACGATCTGGGTTGGATGACTCAGGTGTTGAAAGGTGGGGGTGTATGTGTGCATGCACAAAATTCCCAGGTGCAGATTTCCTCTTGCACGCCATCTGGAGCGGTGCGCTCTGCGGTGTGAGGGCCATGCCATGATTATCTCGATTTTTCCCTATTGCAGGTTCCTTGCCAAAGTGGGTGGTGAATAAGTCTTCTCAGTTCCTGGCTCCAAAGGTAAGCTGGGATCTCTTTTTCTCTTCTTTCTCCAGCCACTGGTGTCACCTTGTTTCACGGTCACTTGGTGGCCAGAACGGGCTGGAGGTTTGTTATCTGCTGCTGGGAATAGGTGGAAAATGTGCCTTGGCAAGGAAGGCCTTTAAAAAGGCCTTCGGAACTGAATGGGTAGGAAAATGCACCGAAGGCATCTTTATTGTTATTCCTTGTTTATTCTGTTTCAAATCATTCAGTAATAGGAGTTCTCTGGGCAGATTAAAATCACTTATTTGCGGGACCACCTGTCCCCCATTGTTTGTGCCTGCCCCACCAGGTCCAGCAGGCGGCACTCCATCAACAGTGCCACCTTGTGGGACCCAGCTGTTGTGCCTCCTCAGTGGCAGTGCCTGCCCTGTGGAACAGCATCCTCCAGAGATCCAGAGGGCCCCATAAGGCTCTGAAGAGCAGGCTGCTCCTCCAAACTCTGGAGCCAGCAGTTAGGCAATCCCTGTGGGCGATGTTGTTTTGTTGTGGGGCTTATTGTTTAACTGGGCTGTCGTGAGCTTGTACTGTTATGATGGTTTTAATCTTTGTACGCCACCCAGAGTCATTACTGTGACTCTAGAAATCATTTAAATAAATAAATAAACAAACAAACAAACAAACAAACCCAAAGCATTCAACACAAGGAAAATAATAGAAAATGTTCATATAATATAAAATCAGGCTATCTAGTTCAGGAGTTAAAATAAAGATGCACACTAGAAATGTTCCTAGCAGAAGAAGGATGGCTTAGCTCAATATTGAGATGACATCAGGCTGGGCACCAGGCGGGTCTACGCAGGGAGGGCATTGTACAGCTGTCTCTTGCAGCTGCTGCTGCTTGTCCTTGCCCAGGACGTCTGGAGGGGGACCTCCTCAGGATGACAGAAGAACCCTGGGGAAGGTTGTCCTTGGGGAATATTGGCCTCCTGGCCATTTACTTCTGGCCTGTGCGTTTCTTCCAAAGGTGGTCCCTTGCCGTGAGGGTTGTCTTCTCAGCAGCTGCTATTCCTAGATTTTCACTGGGACTGGGATTCGCATGACCCAGGGTAGCTGATCCAGTTCTTCCCCGGCCCTTAGCACATATATCCTTCCATCAGATGGAAGGATGGGGGCTTCATGTCAAGACGGCACAGGTGGATATCTAGTTGATAGAAGTAATGTTTATCATGGTTATAATTAGAGTAAGAGTTAATGTATTATGTATTTGTATCTGGGCTGGAGAAGGTCAGACGTCATTCCTTCTGTATCTCTTTCTGTCTATTTTTGCACTTTTTAGTTTGTCTTTTTTCTTTTAGTCTTTTTTTCAATCTTTTCAATCTTTTGTATTTTATATATACTTTGAAACTTTAATAAAGTCTTTAAAAAAAAAAAAGACGGCACAGATGGCTATCATCTTTCTTCGGCACCCCCAGCAGTATTTACACCCTGATTGTGGTTTAATGCCCACTAATTGCTACTGTTGGAACCAGAAAAGGGTAATTATGTTTTGTTTTGCCAACCTATTTGTGGGCACCAAAGAAAGTTCTACCATCAACTCTCCTGGCCCTCTGGCAACAAGAGGAAGATGTGGTGGCTGGGTATTTTGGAGCTGAAGAAAGATGTAGAAAGACACAATGCAACCAGATTGACATGACTCTGAATAGGTGGGGTATCTGTGGAGATTATATAATTGATTTGCTGAATTACTGAATTAATATATTACTGAGTTACTGAAGTTCAGGGCAAAATAATATCCCTGGAATCTCACTTTTGCTGCATCAATTTACGTGGGATTTGCATCTGAGAAGCAGCAGCCGAGAAGGGCCAGCCGGATCTCTAACATCCGAAGTCTTTCTCTGCTTTCTCTGGAGGTGCTTAGCGAGGCATCAAGAGGGTCCCTGTGCCCTTCTGCACCTCTTTTGCACAGAGCTGGACCGCCTTGGCCTTTTTTTCTCCGATTGGCCCCGTGGGACCTGCAGGAAGAATGCTAGGAAGGAAAGAAAAGCGATCCATTTGAATACCTGAACCGAGAGACAATAAGCCTCTCGTAGTGCATCGGTTCAGATGCACCACGGAAGGTCAGAGATATAGAAAATAATACAGAAGAAGGGGCTACGGAAGAGAAGAATGGTGAGGATTCCGGCATCTTGAGATGCTCGAGTGGCACTTGGAGCACGTGCCATAATTGCGCATAGTCTGCTCTTGTGCATTAGGCTTTTGTGGTCTGTAATTCCTAATTAAGCATTTTCTTGTTCTAGCTGCGTGTCCTTGGCTACAAGGAAGGACTGCAGATTGCAAGGACAGATGGAAAAGGGCAAAGCCCAGGCATCCAGAGGGGTCAAAGAAGTCAAGATGGCAGCCACCATCATGCCATCTTCCTTTTTTTGACACAGGCACACCCACACAGCAGATACCCCTGGTGCTGCTCCTCCCTTGTTCCATTTTAAAGAATAACCACCTTGGTCTTTGTGTAAGACCCCTATAATTCAACAGGTTATCCGTTGGGCTTTTCCCTGCATAAAATGTTTGACTACTGGGTGCAGTTCAAGGTGGCGGTTATCACCTTTCAAGCCCTAAATGGCACGGGACCAGGTTATTTTTGCAGGACTGCCTCTCCTGGAGGGTATCTGCCCATTCCACCAGGTCAGATGGGTGTAGGCTGACCATATTTCAGGATGGCAAAACGGGAAGGGGTCTGCAAACCCCGACCCCGGTCCACACGATTGGCTCCCGCCTGCAAACCCCACCCCCGGTCCGCACGATTGGCTCCCGCCTGCAAACCCCACCCCCGGTCCGCACGATTGTCTCCCGCCTGCAAACCCCACCCCCGGTCCGCACGATTGTCTCCCGCCTGCAAACCCCACCCCCGGTCCGCACGATTGTCTCCCGCCTGCAAACCCCACCCCCGGTCCGCACGATTGGCTCCCGCCTGCAAACCCTGCCCCCCGGTCCGCACGATTGGCTCCCGCCTGCAAACCCTGCCCCCTGGTCTGCGCGATTGGCTCCCGCCTGCAAACCCTGCCCCCCGGTCTGCGCGATTGGCTCCCGCCTGCAAACCCTGCCCCCCGGTCTGCGCGGTTGGCTCCCGCCTGCAAACCCCACCCCCAGACCACGCTCCGGCTCAGATCCTCCTTCCGCGCCGTTCCCACCGGGTTTGAAAAACGGGACAAAATTGAGATTTTTATGAAAACGACGGGACGGTTGAAAAATGCTAAAAAAAGGGACTGTCCAGTTCAAAACGGGACATATGGTCAGCCTAGATGGGTGGGCACGGTCCAGGTCCCTTCCCTTAAATGTTGACCCCTAGTGGGTCCTAGGAAGCGCGTCTTCTCCATGGCAGCCCCTGCCCTGTGGAACACCCTTTCCCCCGGGATCCAGCAGGCCCCCACCCTCCTTGCCTTCCTTGCCCAAACAAGGATCTTGACATTTGTCAAGATTTCAGTCCTAGAATAACTTGAGTCCAATTGAATTTAATGTTGTAAGCCGCCCAGAGTCACTATGTGTGAGTTGGGCAGCCATATAAATGCATTAAATATATATATGTCAAATTACAAATGTCAAGATCCTTGTTTGGGCAAGCATCATTTTCAAGGTTTGAACTGAAAGATACAAGACCAATATGAAAAAGTTACGGTTACAGATAATGTTTGCCTTTTTATCCATTCAGAGCTTTCTTTATGGAATATCTAAGTTTGAAAATAGTGAGTCAGTCCATTTTCTGGATAAACTGGGCATCTCGTACAATTTTGGATCGTCTCAGTTCTAAAGAAGCTGTTTTAAAACTTTTGTAGACTTTAAAAGGTTGTATCTCTGTGTGATTGTTGGTAACCTGGTACTTGTTCTTAGGAGAAATTGGTCTTGGCTTCTGAAAAAATACAGAGGTTAGAGCAGTGTTTCTCAACCTCGGCCACTTGAAGACGTGTGGACTTCAACTCCCAGAATTCCCCAGGCTGGGGAATTCTGGGAGTTGAAGTCCACACGTCTTCAAGTGGCCGAGGTTGAGAAACACTGGGTTAGAGATTTAGGAGGAACCAATTGAGACTCCTATGCTATTGATCACTTTTATGGGAAATTGAAAGGCAGTGGTGAAATTGACATTAATTATTTACACCACATATGGAATAAAGAGTTTGCATGTCCTCTGCTTGTAAACTGCTGGAGGTTGCTTTGATCTTAAAATGAAGTTAATGGAACAAAAAAATTATTTCAAGTATATGAGACTCTTCAAAGAATGTTTAATAAGGCTTGGTTGCAATCACCTTGCTGTCAGAGATGCAGATCTGAACTTAGAATATAAACTCATATGGTCTGGACTCGTCCTGTTTGGGGAATGAAATTGACAGAAGATAGCATAATTTTAGACTGGTTGTTGCCTATCAAAGTTGCATATGTTTTTGTTGCCCCCATCCCCACGTTTTCAGTCTGTCAAAACATTACATTTCTCATGCATGGGAGATGGCCGAATTTGAATGAATGATTATACACCCCTATAATGCAGTGTTTCTCAACCTTGGCAATGTTAAGATGTCTGGACTTCAATTCCCAGAATTCCCCTCCCAGAATTCTGGGAGTTGAAGGGAATTCTGGGAGTTGAAGAGAATTCTGGGAGTTGAAGAGAATTTCTGGGAGTTGAAGAGAATTCTGGGAGTTGAAGTCCAGACATCTTAATGTTGCCAAGGTTGAGAAACACTGCTAGAATGTAACATTATACAACTTTATGGAAGGAAAAATCTACACCTGATTTGCAGGAATGGATTGTTGAGATGTGTTTTTGGTCCCCACTTGAATTTATTATTTTTTTTCAACAGCGGGGAGATGATTTTTGAGCACTCTTGGTCAAATTTTGACCAAAATTACTCAGTTCCTGATAGAATTTTCTGTCAGGGTAATTGGTGAAGAAACAGTGCTGAGTCAGAATTTCAACTCTAGTAGTTAATTTTGATTTTACAGTACAGCACAAAGACTGTTGTCTGTATATCTTGCCAATTAGTTTGTTTTGGTACAGGTAGTCCTTGCTTACTGACCACAATTGGGACTGGAATTTCGGTTTCTAAGTGAAGCAATCATTAAGCAAATCCAACTCGATTTTACTACCTTTTTTGCAGTGGTCATTAAGCAAACCACGTGGTTGTTAAGTGAATCACACGGTTCCCCATTGATTTTGCTTGCCAGAAGCCATCCAGGAAGGTCAAAAATGGTGATCACACAACCATGGGATGCTGTGATGGTCATAAATGCGAACTGGTTGCCAAGCACCCAAATTGTGATCACGTGACCTCGGGGACACTGACGGTTGTAAGTGTGAGGACCGGTTGTAAGGGTTGTTTTCCAGCACCGTTGTAAGTCCGAACCATCACTAAACTAATGGTTGTTAAGCGAGGTCTACCTGTAAGGTAAAACCTGCAGAGAAATGGCCTTGAAAGGAAGTAAGATTGCCAAGCGCTTCTGAATAAGAGGGGTTGTTGTATTTCTGGGTTGCGCAGAGGCGTTTTGCCTGGAGTCCTCCAGGATCAAGAGTGGCAGAGATTAACGAAGGAACCAGTCTCGACTGACCCTCTTGGATCAGCTCTATTGCTGTATAATGTTCCTTTTCCATCCCTTGATTAATGAGCTCTGTTGCTGAGAGATCACATGAAACGTTCCACTCACAATGGCGATGGAAAGGAACCACGTCAGCAAATGCGATGATACCTCCTTTTAATTAAAAAAACGGCCGAACTGCAAGAGAAGCTCAGACAAAGAGAGAGGTTACCTTTGTGGCTGGCCTGAAGCGTATCAGCTTTCCAGAGATGGAAAGCATTTTAAGTTTCGAGGGTGCCTTTGTTCCCCAACAAAGGGGGTCTGTTTCAGAAGTGATGTTTGTATTTCTCCTGAAAGACGAGCAGAGGCCATGAGCTGTTTTGGCTGGAAATGAGATGTGTGAGCTGGCTTGGCCAATTCAAAGAACCAAGAACAGATTTGCAGAGAATTTTAATTCTTGGGGAGGCCCAGGGAGAGCGGGACTCTGCTCCTTACGGGTTCAGAGATGGTGGGGAGAGGGCCTTTTCAGTGTGGGGTCCTGTCAGGGGGGTAGGGGCGCTTTCATGCTACCCTCCTCTTGGATGCAGCAGCGATGCAACGCCTCCCAACATGTTGAAGGCGTAGGAAGAAAAACCCCGGGCACCCCCCGGGAGCATCCTGTTCAGTGCCCGAGGAAGCTGAAGACATTTCAAACCAAGCAGCCTTCCGTAGAGCCTGGAAGCTTGGTTTAAAATCTCTCTGGCTTCCTCTGGCATGGATAAGGGTGCTCCTGGGTGGTGCCCCGGGTTTAGCAGTCTTGGACGTCTCCTGGGGATGACCCCCTGGCTGGCCAGCTTGCGTATCCCGTAGAGTTGCTAGGCCCAGAGGAAGGCTCCTGTAGCTTCCCTGGGTTGCTTCTTTTTAGGGCAAGAATGTTAAGACATTGCCCGAGAGGAAAAGGTTTTGTGGGCCCCATCAGTGGCCCATCTGGCCTTCCTCAAGAGAGGAGGCTTCCAGGCAGCTTCCACCCAGAAAAGCAGGTCCTTGGGATTGAGCGGCTGTGCCTCCACTTCTGAAGGCCTCCCTGGAGGAGGTGGCTTTTGAAGCTGAGGACCCTACACCTGGAGGAGGTGTATACCCCTCCCTTTGCTGGGCTACGACCTCCTCCTCCTCCACTTTTTCTTCTTCTTTTCTTCCTCCTCTTCCTCTTCTCCTTCTCCCTCTCCCTCAGCTAGCTTTGTTCCCCCTCCCCCTCCTCCTCTTCTTCTCCTCCTCTTCTCCTCCTGCTCCTTTGTTTATTCTCCTCCTCCTCCTCCTCTTCTCCTCCTCCTCCTCTTCCTCCTTCTTCACTTTCTCCTCCTCTTCCTCCTCCTCCTCCTCTTCTTCCCTTTCTTCTCCTCTTCTCCTCCTGCTCCTTTGTTTATTCTCCTTCTCCTCCTCCTCCCCTTCTTCTCTTTCTCCTCCTGCCCTCCTCCTCCCTCTCCCTCAGCTAACTTTCCTCCTCCTCCACCTCCTCCTTTGTTTCTTCTCCTCCTCCTCCTCTTATTTTCCTCCTCCTCTTCCCTTCTTCTCCTCTCCTCCTCCTCTTTTGTTTATTATCCCCTCCCCCTCCTCTCCTCCTCCTCCTCCTCCGCAGCCTCCTTTGTTTATTCTCCTTCCCCTCTTCTTCTTTTCCTCCTCCTCTTCTTCTCCTTCCCTCCTCCTCCTCCTCTTTTGTTTATTCTCCTCCTCTTCTTTTTCCTCCTCTTCCTCCTCCTCTTTCTCCTTCTCTCCTCCTCCTCCTCTTTTTTCTTCTCCTCCTCCTCCTCCTCGTCTTCTTTTTCCTCCTCCTCTTCCTCCTTCTCCTTCTCTCCTCCTCCTCCTCTTTTGTTTATTCTCCTCGTCCTCTTCTTTTTCCTCCTCTTCCTCTTCTCTCTTTCTCCTTCTCTCCTCCTCCTCCTCTCCTCTTCCTTCTTCCTCTCCCTCAGCTTTGTTTATCCTCCTCCTCGTCTTTTGTTTCTTCTCCTCCTCCTCTTCTTTTTCCTCCTCCTCTTCCTCCCCTTCTTCTCTTTCTCCTCCTCCTCTTCTCCTCCTCCTCTTCTTTTTCCTCCTCCTCTTCCTCCCCTTCTTCTCTTTCTCCTCCTCCTCTTCTCCTCCTCCTCCTCTTCTTTTTCCTCCTCCTCTTCCTCCCCTTCTTCTCTTTCTCCTCCTCCTCTTCTCCTCCTCCTCCTCCTCTTATTTTTCCTCCTCCTCTTCCTCCCCTTCTTCTCTTTCTCCTCCTCCTCTTCTCCTCCTCCTCCCCCCTCTCCCTCAGCTAACTGTTTCTCCTCCTCCTCCTCCTGCCGCAGGCCATGAAGAAGATGTACAAGGCGTGCGTGAAGTACCCCGACTGGAAGCAGAAGCACAACCCTCATTTCAAGCCCTGGCTGTACCCCGAGCAGAACGCCCTGGCCAGCCTGGCGCTCTCAGACCTCTCCATCCAGCATGCCGACTCCCTGGAGAACATCGACGAGAGCAGTCTTTCCGAGACGAAGGAGACCAAGGAGGACCGGGGCGAAGGCAGCGATGAGGACAGCGTCAACTGAGGGAGGGCTGGCCGGCCGGGCCTGTGCCACTCGCCCTCTCCAATGCACCCACCCCCCGGGCTGCTTCTTGTCTGTGTCACTAGCGTGTTTGGGGAAGAGAGGGGGCGGCGGGGCGGGCCTCACTCACGGCCCGGTCCCAGGACAGGGTTCTCCCTCAGGTCAGTTAGTCCTGGTCTGGCGGGGGTGGGACGACGCAGCAAGCAGAGTTTTCGGAGGAAGGCACCACGTTTGAGATCACTTTGGCAGCTCCCACTTCACTTTCCAGGACAGGCGACCTAGGCGCCCTCGGCTCATTTCTTCTCGTGGCAGCTCTTTCTGCAACTTTAACTTTAACCACCAGGGGGAGGCAGAGCCGGGATCCTTCTGTGGGTCCCCTCCCCTCCCCTCCCCTCCCCTCCCCTCCCCTCCCCAATCAAATCAAACCCTGCAAATCAAAGCTTTGCAGGGTGGCAGATCATCCGGAGGAAGAAGGGACCTTCTCCCCATGAAGGCATCTGCTACTCCCGGAGGGGGGGGGGGTCAGAGGACGCCCTTAGCAGGGGAGACTCACCCGTGCAAACTCGCTTGGCACCCTGGCAGCAGGGCGTCTGTGGGTGTGTGTATGTGGGGCATGATCAGGCAGAGGCCTCCGCCAGCAAAAACGTGCTGCCTTATGCAGGGGTATCCCCGGGGGTGGGTCAGAGTGGCAGTAATGATGGTGCAGTCAAAGCTCTGCCGGTGCACCCAAAAAGCAATCGGAGCTTTGATCGCACCATCGTGGCTACCGTCTTTTTGACCGTGCCCCGCGGGTACCTCTGGTCTCGTGGAAAGCATCGGCTCTTAGACAGAGTCACTGCAAACTGCAGGCGTGACTTCCAGCGTGGCCCGTTGGCTTTCCCATGTTACAAAGACGGGCATGAAATTCTACTTGCCTGTTGAAGGAGAAGTCTGAAGTCCGAACCTTC
Source organism: Charina bottae (assembly GCA_023362775.1). NCBI lineage: Eukaryota > Metazoa > Chordata > Lepidosauria > Squamata > Charinaidae > Charina > Charina bottae. The sequence continues at coordinate 3,579,059 of JALMGJ010000045.1, read as the reverse complement.
TCTACAGGTACTCCTCGCTTAACATCCGTCCGTTTAACGACGGTCTGAAATTATGACGGCCTTGGAAAAAGTGCTTTATGACCTGTACTCGCACTTATGACCATCGCAAACTGTCGCACCACCCCTGCAGTCGCGTTTACGACCAGTTGCAGCGTTCTGCGGTCACGTGATCGCGATTTGCAACCTTTTTTGCCGGTTTCCAGCAAAAAACGTCCATTGGGGAAGCTGGATTCGCTTAACGACCCCTGATACACTTAACGACTATCATAAAATGGTCGTAAAATTGGGTCCGGTCACATGGCGACTCACTTAACGACTGCTCCACTTAACCGATTTTCCAGTCCCTATTGTGGTTGTTAAGTGAGGACTACCTGTAGGCTGTGGGGCTTCATTGGCAGGGAAGGTGTCTGCAAGCATCTGGCCGCGTTCTGCACAGCTGCTGTGAGCGTTGCCTCTGCCTTGTCCTGGGTAGGCGCACCAGCAGAGACCTCCTGAAAGGGCAGCCTGGAGGGCAGGGCAGACCTCCTGCCTGTTTCTGCAGTGATCAGCTCCCTGCTTTGACCCGGTCAGTTTCAGCTGGGCCGTAGGTGGGAGCGACGGGGACTGGGAGCACGGAGGAGCAAAAGGCCTTCTGTGCGTGCTCAGGGATATGTAGGGAGGAGGCGGATCCACCCTGTGCAGGCATCTCCGGGCTGGCTTCTGCAGGAGCATCGGTAACGGTCGCTGTGACCTCCAGGGCTCTTGGCCAACCGGCAACCGAAGCGGCCAGAGACAGAGGCAAGAGGTTCTCACGGTCCCGATCCAGCAGAACGTGCCCTCGGCCTGTGCCGCTGCCAGGTGTGCCACCCTCAGGAGCAGAGTAACGTTCCCACCCCAAATTGGTTGCCGCTGAGCGAGGCGAGCCCCCTGCTCTGCTCCTCCCCCCATTAACCTGAGCTCTGGGGGAGCGGGGCCTGCAAAGCAAGGGGACCCCATCCCTGCCAGGCGGTCCTGGGCCCACGCAGCTGGAGGGAGGGGCGGCTGGGAGCGACCAAGGCAGCCTCTCCCCCTCCTTCCTTCGCTTCCGGCTCTTTCTGTGCTGGGGAAAACCTGGTCTGGTGGGGGAGCCACTCCCTGGGGGGGTCTAGCAGCAGGAGATGCGGGGTGATGCTTTCCATGGGGCCCCCCTTTCTCTCTCTCTCTCTCTGCCCCCCTCCCAGTCTGAAAGGCTAGTAAAGCAAGAAAAGGTCTTTCTGGGCTGAGATGTGACTAGCCTTAACCGGTGGGGTTGTTACTGTAGCTTTCAGGGGTTTGTTTCCCTAAAACCCCATCTGCATTTCCAGGGGGGCAGAAACAAAAAAAAAAGGGGGATTTCATATCTTGTTACTGGAGCCATTTGTTTCAAAATAAAAGTTCAAATTCTCGGCGTGGCTTGCTTGCAAAGAGGGACAGAAGATGCTGTCTTGAGAGCACAAAACCGACAACAAGGACAGGATCCGAGTGGATGGCCTAAAAGAATTGCGCCACAAGGCGGGAGCAAAGGCCAGGGACCTGTCATACCGTCCAGGGCTTTGCCTCTGATGCTGGGGATTCCATCGTCCCAAACAGACCAGTATTCATGGATTGTCTTTCTTCCATGAATGTTTTCTGAATTTTAGGAAAACAAACATCCCACTCCCACCTCAAATCGTTTTTAGGCTGTGAAAGTGCTCAACAAGCCACTCTCTGCGCAGGGTTCCCCTCGGGTTCCTGGTTCGGTGTGAATCATTTGCAAGATGGCTAGCCCCCAACCACGGTTTGTGCAAAAGCTCCTAGAAGGTAGATCGCTTAGGGCAGCGGTGGGGAACCTTTTTTCTGCCAAGGGCCATTTGGATATTTATAACTGGGGGCCGGGGTGGGGGCCGGGGTTTGTGGGCGGGAGCCAATCACAAGCACTGGGGGGCGGGGTTTGCGGGTGGGAGCCAATCACAAGCACTGGGGGGCGGGGTTTGCGGGTGGGAGCCCCGCGGGCCTTATATGGCCCGCGGGGCTGACATTGCCCACCCCTGGCTTAGGGTATCCTTGCACCAAGAAGGAACTCAAGATCCTAGCTCCGTGTTTCTCAACCTTGGCAGCTTTAAGACATGCTGGCTGGGGAATTCCGGGAGTTGAAGTCCACGTATCTGAAACTTGCCAAGGTTGGGAAACACTGTCCTAGCTGAATCAGTTTGGGGGAAGGGGGCCAGCCGGGAGCAAAGGATCGTACAGGGCTGTAGCAGATACCCGCTCTGCATAGGGACTTGCGGGTTGCTAACCCTTCACTTGGGAATACAGGTGGTCCTCGACTTACGATCACAATTGGGACCGGAACTTCCATTGCTAAGTGAGACGGTTGTTGGGAGTCACGCCCAATTTTATGACCTTTTTGCTGCAGTCATTAAGCCATCACCGTGGTCATTAAGTGAATCCTGTGGTTGTTAAGTGAATCTGGCTTTCCCCCATTGACTTTGCTTGTCAGAAGCAGGCTGGGAAGGTCGCAAATGACGATCATGCGACCCCAGGACGCTGCAACTGTCGTAAATACGTGCTGGTTGCCTAGCGCCTGAATTTTGTTCATGTGACCGCAGGGACACTGATGGTCGTAAGTGCGAGGACAGGTCGCAAGTCACTTCCCCCAGCACCATCGTAACTTTGAATGGTCACTAAGCGGTCGTAAGTCGAGGACTACCTGTATACATCTTGTGCAAGGCCAACAGTTCCCTGATGTTCCAGTTATTGGAATCCCAGCTAGGATGGGAATCCATCATCCAACCATGTTAATGTGGACACCCCCCCCGGGTGGGGGCTTCAGCTCTCAGCATTCCCAACCAGAACGGCTGTAGCCCCATTCACACTTGAAGGTTCCCAGGTGTGGAAGGCTGGTCAAGAGGCTTCCTGCATGGGCCAGGGTCTTGCCCACAAGAGGAAGTCTTCCGTGCCATCTGCACTTTTTCTTCTTCAAAGTCTCCAAGTGCTAAATAGCTTACAATTAAAGTCGGTTCTCCTGTGTTTCAAGCCTGTGTGACAACCCTTTTATTAATGTAAATGGAGAGTCCCAAATAAAGACGTATATCCTAAAAGTTGGGAATGGGGGGAGTTGGCTCCTCATTATGTATGGACGTTGCAGATTGGGAAGGATGTCTCAGACAGCAGTGACAAAATAATGCAAAACCTATAGGAAAATCCATCAACGTGTGGAACACGCATGCTGGCCATGGAATTCTGGGAGTTGAAGTCCACCCATCTTAAAGCTCCCAAGGCTGAGAAACTGGTTTATACAGTCCAGTAAGTAAGTAACGCACTCCTGCATCCAAGAATGCAGATTTCTAGCCAAAGACTTCTGGCCCAATTCAACGCACAGACATTGTGGAGGTTGTGAAACAGCGTCCTCTGCTGTCTCCTTTGATGGCGGCAGTTTTCCAACTAGGGTGTAATCATGGGGCCCCTGGGAGAAACCCTTAAAAGGCCATTATCAGACCTTCGGAGAGAAGCACAATACCTCAATCTGGCAGAGCTCACGTGTTCGTGGCACGTTCATTTTCCAGCTCTTACAGAATTCGAGTGAGCAGCAAGCTGATGAAACCATAGGTCCCTGTGTGCGTTAGGGATGGATGGGGCGGTGGAAAGCTGTGTTCGCCGGTAGCAAAAGGTTGGTTTTTATTTGGGGGGAGTGGTGGGGAATGGGGTGGAGAATTTGGGAAAGAACAGGGCCGGCGGGCGGGTTGGCACCACCTCTCTCCCTGGTTTCTGCCCACCCTGTGAGACCTGGCCAAGGGGGCTCCCTTCTGGTCCCATCAATTAAGCCATCAATATCATCCAGCAGACCCAGGCCTTCTCCGTTGCAACAACTGCCCTCTGGAACAGCCCCCCAGAGATTCACACCTGATCACCAAGAAGAAGAAGACAAGGAGGTTAAAAACTGGCCCTTCCCCAGGCTAGGGTGATGAGGCGGCTTTGGTCTGCTCTTATCTCTCTGGGCGGGGAGAGTTGGCTGGTGCTCCCTCCAGATGATGCTTTGGGGGAGTATTTCAACTTGTTTTTATACTTTATGCTGCCAGAGTTGTTGGAATTAGGCCACCTGGAAATCTGAAATATAAACACAGAAATAATCTCCAAACAGACCCTGCAACATTTTGCTGGAGCAAATCCTACTGTCCCTTAGAAGGTAAAGGTTCCCCCTGCATATTTGTGCAGTCGTGTCCGACTCTAGGGGCCAGTGCTCATCTCCGTTTGTTAGCTGAAGAGCCAGCATTGTCCGAAGACGCTTCCACGGTCATGTGGCCGCATGACGTGCGTGGAACGCTGTTACCTACCCACCGAAGTGGTACCTATTCATCTACTTGCATTTGCATGCTTTCGAATTGCTAGGTTGGTAAGAGCTGGGGCTAGTGCGGGAGCTCACTCCGTCACGCGGCGCTCGGGTCTCAAACCGCCGACCTTGCGATCTTCCGATTGACAAGCCTGGCGTCTTACCCGCTGAGCCACCACGCCCCTCTGTCCCTTACGAGTATCTTTAAAGAGCAAACTAGGGTGCCACTACTAGAAATATTCCAATACTGTTGTTGCAACAGTTTCAAGCATTATATGCAATTCAAAAAACACACCTTAGAGATAGAGAAGACTAGAGGCTTTACAGCCAAGCAGTGTATACATCCAGGATGTATACAGAATTTGAATCAAATGGTACATATACCCCAACTTGGCAGAAATGGCCAGTGAAATATCCCCTCCTTGCCCCTGGTATAAGACTTGGAAATTCTAGTGTTGGACATCCTTGTGCATGGAAAAGTATGCGGAAAGAATGAGGCTTGCTCGCTCTATTTCTTGAGACAAGGAACCAATTCATCGCACTTCATCCAGTTACCAGAGAGCGCGTCTGGATCCAGTTTCTGGAAGGCCCCTCCCTCAGCTCTGAACAGGTATGCAAAGCCGCAGAGCTGGAAATCCAACAGAGACACCCCCCCCCCCAAACCAGTCTTCCAGTTTTAACTCCCACACAAGCCTTATAGCAAATTAATGTGCTTGCAATGCCTCCGCTGCATAACAACATATCAACTTGTAACTCTGTGTCCCACCCCATCCACCACCTCCCTGCCTGGGCAGAGGGACAGTGACTCAGTGGCAAGTTATCTTGATCCAGGCTGAGTACAGCCGATGTGGTGGAGACCAGGGAGAGGGGGGGGGGGTTGCCTCCCACTGACTCATAGCTCTGGGGGCAGCTGCAACTGAGTCATATTTCTGCTGTCTTGGTTAGGACTCACCCTGGAGATGGGGTGGCAATTCCTTTGCACACAGAGTTTATAGGTCTTGCAAGAAACAAGGTTGCCTGGGTACTCTGCAAAGAATTAAAGCCAAAATGAAAGATTGAAATCTAAAATGACATGATTCCCTTCTTCCTATAGAAGAGAATCTCTGTAGCTCAGGGTTGAACTGTGGAGTCCTTGGTGGTCTCTGAGCTTGGCGGTTTGCTTGCAGATGTTTCATTGACCGACTAGGCAACATCATCAGTGCAAGGGAGGGTGGGGTTTGCTCCCCGTTTATATACAGTCGCTTGCCCTGCCCGTGTGGGTGGGGTGTGGTTTTCTCCTTGGTAGTTCCTTGATTAGGGTACTGTTTGCTGCCTGATTCTGCTTGATATTCCCTTCTTCTCTAGCGCACGACCCCTTCTAGCTTGCCAGATCTTCTTGATTCCCTGGCCAGAAAGTTCTCTGGCCTCCACTACCCTCTTTCTATGAGTTCAGGATGCCAATCTGTGTGATGGCTTATTTCAGGGTTTCTCAACCAGGGCTCCGTGGCACCTTAGGGTTTCATGAGAGGTCACTAGGGGTTCCCTGAGAGATCACGATTTATTTAAAAAATATTTCAAATTCGGGCAACTCCACATTCAAGAGGTACGTTTCATTCTTTATTCTCAGTTTAAGAACACTGTTAATGCATCTATACAGGCCTACCCATGAAATGAATAGAATAATTTTGTAACTTCTGGCCTATATTGGAGCCTGAGTGTGCAGGGGTTCTCCGAGGCCTGGAAAATATTTCAAGGGTTCCTCCAGGGTCAAAAAGTTGAGAAAGGCTGGTTTATTTGTTGCTAAGGTAAAGGTTCCCCCCGCACATTTGTGCAGTTGTGTCCAGCTCCAGGGGCGGTGCTCATTTCCGTTTGTTAGCCGAAGAGCCAGCGTTGTCCAAAGATGCTTCCACGGTCATGTGGTCGGCATGACTCGCGCGGAACACTGTTACCTTCCCACCGAAGTGGTACCTATTCATCTACTTGCATTTGCATGCTTTTGAATTGCTAGGTTGGCAAGAGCTGGGGCTAATGCGGGAGCTCACTCCGTCACGCGGGGCTGGGGATTCGAACCTCCGAACTTGCGATCTTCCGATCGACAAGCCTGGCATCTTACCCGCTGAGCCACCATGCCCCATATTTGTTGGTAGGCCCTTTTTAAAACTTCATGGCCCTGATACCCACCCTTTCCTTTCCCCGTTTTCCTTCCAGCCCGCCAGCTGGTAACACAACCTTCCTCTGGTGACCCCTGCCTTGATGGTAAGCGCCATCACCTCTGGCCAGGTTGATCCCCCCCACCCCGAAGGTAGTGACAATTGTTATCCACCAGCTCTGGAAGACATCTGGTTGGGAAAAGCATCCCTGCGGCCTCATTCTCCTTGGCTGTCTTGTCTGTGCTGTTTGCTTCCTCCCTTCCTTCCAAGATCTCTTTTATCTCTCCAACATCTCTGCTTTCCACCCACAAGAATTTGCAATAAGATCCTGGACAAGACACTTCCTTTCAGCAAAACCCAGCTTCAGTTCCTTGACAACAGGTGCAATGTTTGTCAACATTCAACAGCAGACACTTTTACCCAGAGCGGTGAATTTAGCTTGCAACTTGATTTACCAAAATGAATTCAGTGAATTTCACAGAAGCGGATATTCTGGATAATGATGCATAAGAACATGAACAAAAACCTTCCTGCAAGGTTATTCATGAGGCACTCACAAGAAATTAGATGCGAGTTTCCTCTTGTCTACCTTTCTTAAGACCAACCTACAGCTGAATCGAAGTGAAACAAACGACTTATACCTTGATGTGATGGATAAACTTGGAGTCTAAGCCTCATGGCAAGACATGTGCTAATGGTGAAATGCCTTTTTTAACCCCAAAGAGTTGTTGTTTATTCATTCAGTCGCTTCCTACTCTTTCTGACCTCATGGACCAGCCCATGCCAGAGCTTCCTGTCGGCCGTCGCCATCCCCAGCTCCCCCACGGTTGAGTCCGTCACCTCCAGAATATCATCCATCCATCTTGCCCTTGGTCGGCCCCTCTTCCTTTGGCCTTCCACTTTCCCTAGCATCAGCTTCTTCTCCAGGGTATCCTGTCTTCTCATTATGTGGCCAAAGTACTTCAGCTTTGCCCCCAATATCATTCCCTCAAGTGAGCAGTCTGGCTTGATTTCCTGGAGTATGGACTGGCTTGATCTTCTTGCAGTCCAAGGCACTCTCAGAAACCCCAAAGAGTAAAGGAATAGATTTATTTAAAGTTCAAAAAAGAAAACCAAAACTCTTATTCAAAGGCATGCCCCATTCAAAAAATATAATATCCAAAAGGCCAATTCATTTCAGGCTAGGTGGTTGCCTTTAAACACAGGCAATTAAAAACATTTTGTGCTTTATAGCTTAAAAACATGGACTCATTCCAGCCGTAACGGGGAAATGCCTGTGCAAATAAAAAGTCTTCATCTGGCTCCCGCAATCTATTGGAGTACCTCCCTGGCTTTTGAAGCAGCTTTTGAAAAGATCCTTTATTACGAAGTTATCGCTACCCTGCCCTCCTACGGCCTCTCCTTCCTTAAAAAACAGGAGATGCTTTTGAGATCCACCTGCACCAATGCAAAAGGCAAGAAACATAACAGCAGGGAAAACAGCAGAAATGAGTTGAACACAAAAGCAGAAATCTCCCTCGTTCTTGGGCACAACTGACAAAAGAAGAAATTCTTCTATCCAGAAATATTCATTAGCACAAGGCCTTCACCAGCCCAAAGAGCCCCATTCTCCATCACACCTGTTCAGTCTACCACGGACCCATCTGGGCATCAGTGCCCCAATGTAGCCCCCATATTTAGGGCAGCTAAGGCAGTTAGGGGCGTGGTGGCTCAGCGGGTAAGACGCCAGGCTTGTCGATTGGAAGATCGCAAGTTCGGAGGTTCGAATCCCTAGCCCTGCGTGACGGAGTGAGCTCCCGCACTCGCCCCACCTCTTGCCAACCTAGCAATTCAAAAGCATTCAAATGCAAGTAGATGAATAGGCACCACTTCGGTGGGTAGGTAACAGCGTTCCACGCGCGTCATGCCGGCCACATGACCGTGGAAGCGTCTTCGGACAACGCTGGATCTTTGGCTAACAAACGGAGATGAGCACCTAGAGTCGGACACGACTGCACAAATGTGTGGGAGGATCCTTTACCTTTACCTTAAGGCAGTTAAGTTGCTCGCTCCCAGATATGTTTGCTCAAAAATCATAGCGTTTGGATGGAGGCTACAGCAGCACCCCGATCACCCGCTGGGCAGCACAGGGTTCTGTACATAAAGCGCCGCCACTCAGCTGTTGTGGATTCAGTGGTGGACTCGTTTGTGGCCCAGGCAGCAAGGCTGGCAATGGCGGGAAGGTCCTTGTCCTGGACTGGCTGCGAGGGTCTCTTCTGAGCTGCAGGGAAGGAGACTGGCAATCCAACGAAGCTGGACCATGGGGTGCAGGAGGATATGGATGCCCAGGATCTGGCATGGAGCCGCGGCCGCGGCCGCCGAAGCGGGTCAGGGGTTGCAGGGCCAACTTGTGTCCTGGGGCTGCCCGAGACAGACCATATGGAGTAGTGGCCATTTGGCTTGTTCCATCCATCTTTCTTTTTTGTAATCAGAATTTTTATTAAGTTTAAAGCAAAGATAAAAACTACAAAAAAAAAAAAGAAAAAAACTACAAAAAAGAAAAAAGTGAAAAAGCAGAAAACGAAAAAAGATTTTTTGGAGAGATTATAAGATGACTTCCGACTTTCAACAACAAGAATATTCAGCAATTTCCATAATTAATCCCTTACTCTAACTTTAACCCAAATCACATTATTTCTATAAATCATTCCATAAATACATAATAAAAGTCACTTAAAACAATTGCTCTTTCCCCTTGTATATAAAGAGAAATAAACAAAAATATAAACCTCTAAATCAACTTCCCCCCCAAAGGAACCTATTTATTAAATATTTCCTTCCTATCACTATTCTATGTATTTCTGGCCACTATAATAAAAATCAAATTATAAAAACATTTAAATTATCTACTTTTATACTTAATAATACTATAGCAATCTTAACCCCATTGAACCTAAAACAAAACGCTTGTTCTTATACCTTATAAATCTTTAAAAAATCAAGCAAACTTTTAACCATGAAAGAAGCTTGTTCCATCCATCTTGTCTGACAGGACTCTGAAGAATCGCAGCTTCTTTTGCTGCTCCAGATTTTGCATATTTATTTATTATTTTATTATTTATTATTTCTAACTTATATCACCGCCCATCTCCCCCCACAAGGGAACTCTGGGCGGTTTACAATCAAGTCAGCAATTAAAAACATATAAAATACTTTATACAATTATTAAGAATATAAAAATATAAAATCCAAGAGGCTGTATGTGATGTTTGCAAACCAAACTTTACGGTGCGAGCCATCCCCAGGAAGAGCTATTACTCATCCCGTCCCAAGCGAGGTGGCAGAGGTTGCATTTATTATCCTGCAAACCATTGCGACTTGGACTTGCGACTTGCAAGGTTTTTGATGGGAGGTGTGGGGGGACCGGCGTGGCTGGTCCTGAAGAAGTGGACAGGTCCTTGGTGTTGTGGGTGCATCTCCCGGGGTTTTAGATCCATGCTCCCCCGTTTGTCAAGGGTTCCTGGGAGGTGACATGTGGTTGGATCCATGCAATGGCGAATGCTGCTCTGAGGAAGGGGGTAGTCCCACCAACTCTGAAGGAAACAGTGGTCCATTCCTTCCTCAAGAAGCCATCACTGGATCCAACGGATTTAGACAATTTTCATCTGGTCTCCAACCTCCCCTTTCTAGGGAAGGTTGTTGAGATGATGGTCAGCTTGCAACCCCAGAGGACTCTGGAAGAAATAGATAGGGGCGCGGTAGCTCAGCAGGTTAAACCGCCGAGCTGTTAGACTGCCGACCATAAGGTCGGCGGTTCGAATCCGCATGCCGAGGTGAGCGCTCGCCACTTGCCCCAGCTCCTGTCAGCCCAACAGTTTGAAAGCTAAGGCAAGTAGATAAATGGGTACCGCTTACGTGGGTCAATTTGCTGGCGTCCTTTCGGAGGGTCGCCCTCGGACCGAAGATTTGGTGAATCCCGTGGACGGCGGCGGCGGATCCCGAATTACAACTTCCAGGACGTCAGCAGCCAGCTCGGAAGCGAGGGATTCTGGGGCATGTAGTCCGATACCTGTGGAAGAAGAGCCGGTTCCCTCACCCCCTCCCTGACGCGCGGTTAAACATTGTTAATATATATGCTGTATAACATGTATGAATTTCAATGATTGTAAGCCGCCTAGAGCCGTCTAGGGAGGAGATAGGCGGGGTATAAATACGTATATATATATATATATATATATATATATACATACATACATACATACATACATACATATATATATATATATATATATATATGCCCTTTTCAGTCAGGTTTTAGGCCTGGTTATAGTACCAAGATGGCACCAGTTGCACTTCTAGATGATCTCTGGTGGGACCAGGATGGGACGGTGCATCCATCCTGGCCCTCCTGGATCTCTCAGCAGCTTTCAGTACTACCAATCATATTATTCTTCGGGGCTGGCTTGGGAGGCTTGGAGTGGGGGGCGACCTCCTTTCCTCAAGGTTGGTTGCAGTCGGTGGGGATGGGGAAAGGCCTAGCCCTGGGACCCTGTTTTGCAGGGTGACACAGGGCTATATTCTCACCCCACTCCTTTGCAACATTTACGTGACTCTGCTGGGCGAGATCATCTGGCGGCACGAAGTATCATCAGCATGCCGATGATGATACTCACAGATACATCTCTGTCCTGGGTGACCAAGTGATGCCACTGAGGTTCTATCCCAGTGTTTGGAGGTTGTGCGGAAGAATAGGCTGCGAGTCAACCCTAGCAGGAATGAGCAATTATAGGCTCGGAGGCCTCCTGAATCCAGAGATTTCCCAGCTTTATCTCTGTATGGGGTAGCTCTCCCCCAGACAGAGTTGGTGTGAAATTTTGGGGCTCTCTTGGACCCATGGCTCCTATTCAAGCAGGTGACAACTGTAGCTCGGATGGCCTCTACACAAATTTTATTTATTTATTTTTCAAATTTTGCCACCAGCCATCTCCCCCAAAAAGGGGGACTCGGCGGTTTACAACACAGCTAAAAAGTTAGAATAAATTAAAAACAATAATCATAATAATATACAAAATATACATAAAAATACAACATATAAATATAAAATCCAACTTGTGTGCCAACTGCATCCATTCCTGGATCGGGAGGCTCTGCTCCCGATCATTTATGCCTTAGTCACCTCCTGGTTGGCCACTGCAATGCGCTCTGTGTGAGGCTGTCCTGGAAGAGCATCCAGAAGCTGCATCTGGTCCAGAATCCAGTGGCGCAGCTGGTTTAGAGCATTCCATGGTATGCCCACGTACCTCCTCTTCTCTGTGAGCTGCACTGGCTTCCGGTTCTGTTCCGGGTGCAATTCAAGGTGCTGGCTGTCACTGAAAAAGTCCTACGGGGCCCAGGGCCAGGCTACTTACAGGATGACAAATGTACAGGTGATAAATTCGAATAATAAATAAAATAAACAAATCGCCTGCCTGACTTTTTTTCTGCTTGTTCCACCAGCAGCAACCGCATACAGTAGGATCCAGGAGAGGTGCCTGCTCGGTCAGCGCCTGCTCTGTGGAACACTGTCCCTCTCCCCTAAGATTCAGATGGTCTTGACCTTGTTGGCATTAGTTTTAGAAAATACTATTTCCTCAGGAATAGGATAGTAGGTGAGCCCAAAAGTTTGGTTGCCAGATGAGAAGCTCTTTGAGGACCTCAGCTGAACTGTGTTAATGATATCACGATTTTCATTTGTTTTATTGTTACAGTTTTAATTTACTGTTAGCTGCCCAGCCTCATGGAAGTGAGGTGGGCGGCCATATACATACTTTAAATAAATGAAATATTGTGGACAAAACCCCAGTTAAAAAGGGTCCAGAACATCAGTTTCACACAGATGCCTCTGGGGCTGTGACTTTCTCAATCATTTCCCCCAAGAATGGAATATTTGAGACTGGCCTACACCAAAAAAGATCTTCCAAGTCAAAAAAGGCTTCTCAATAAATGCGTCCTTTAAGCATGGAGATTGATTACCTCTTGTATCTATTGGATCAATTCGTCCTGGATGATTTGATAAGCCAGGAAGGGCAAAGGTCAAGCCGGCAAGCAGTGGACCTTATCTTTCCCCGTAACCTGATCTGTGAGGTCTGGCAGCTGAAGAAAATCCGCATGAACCTGAGAAGTGGTCACCAAGATTACATTGCCCCAATTTGTTGTTTATTCGTCCAGTCGCTTCCGACTCTTCGTGACTTCATGGACCAGCCCACGCCAGAGCTTCCTGTCGGCCGTCGCCACCCCCAGCTCTCCACGGTCGAGTCCGTCACCTCCAGAATATCATCCATCCATCTTGCCCTCGGTCGGCCCCTCTTCCTTTTGCCTTCCACTTTCCCCAGCATCAGCTTCTTCTCCAGGGTATCCTGTCTTCTCATTATGTGGCCAAAGTACTTCAGTTTTGCCTTTAATATCATTCCCTCAAGTGAGCAGTCTGGCTTGATTTCCTGGAGTATGGACTGGTTTGATCTTCTTGCAGTCCAAGGCACTCTCAGAATTTTCCTCCAACACCACCGTTCAAAAGCATCTATCTTCCTTCGCTCAGCCTTCCTTATGGTCCAGCTCTCGCAGCCATCGGTTACTACGGGGAATACCATTGCTTTGACTATGCGGACCTTTGCTGTCAGTGTGATGTCTCTGCTCTTAACTATTTTATCGAGGTTTGTCATTGCTCTCCTCCCAAGGAGCAGACGTCTTCTGATTTCCTGGCTGCAGTCAGCGTCTGCTGATGTCAACTTTGGCCAATCCAGTTGACTTCCAAGGACAATCAAGTTTGCTCACCGGCAGGACTCCAGCTGCTCTGGCTCATCTACCCCAGCAACTCAGTGGAGGACTTGCCACACAGCCCGACCGTCTCCATGCGGGCACAGCAGAAGAAAGCCCTTCTGACTCTATCATTAGTTCAACAGGGCCCGCTCCGTCTTTGATCTGGTACGCTGTGAGGCTCCCGCCACTCCTCCTCGACCGTCTACACACCTGCTGCATCGTTTTCAGCTCCCTGGTAAACCCAGGCGTCCGCTGGCTCTGCAAGAAGTAAGAAGATGCCCAGAGAGCAAGAACCTCCTTGAGAAACTCAGAATCATCAGGATCCATCAGGGGCCCGGGGCTGACCAGGCTGACCCTTCCTCCACCCCTGCAGCTGCCAGTCAGTGTCCCGTGCTTGCCAGTGGAGTTATGGAAAGTTCCTCCATGTTCAGATCTCCAGCACCAGCTGCAGAGCATTCCAGATCCAGCAGATGCCCCGCTGTGTGCATGGGGCCATCTCCCCGTCGGGACAGGTCCACGACATGAAACCCTGAGCCACTCCTGACTGGACGGTCTCAAATCCACCGAGGCAAGAAATCAAGGGTGGTCCGGTGCCAGGCCAAGGGTGGCCTTGGCTAGCTCAGGAAGAGAGGCAGTGGTGCGAAATGGGTGGATGGGGCCCTAAGTTTCCCTGTCTCCCAAACGCAGCAGCAGGTGGTGGGGTGGAGCTTCTGATCAGTGAGATGGCGTTCCCTGGCCTGGACCATGGCAAGGCCACCTTCCTGCCCTCCAGCCTTGCAGGGGACTACAGAGCATCCCAGGGGACAAAGCCGGAAGAGACTGCCTCGTTCCCTTTCCCCCAAGGGCTCTGTGATACATGCCCCGTCAGCGGTTTCATCCAGGTCAAATCCTTGCGAATAGATGCTTTACCAGGGAATGACCAGACTGGAGGGGCCCCTTTGCTGCCACCGGGGTCCCTGGTAAAGGTGGTCAGCAGCGCCAAGGGGGGCACCGCTGCTTCAGGGCCCCTCCCTCTCTTCGGGGGTCCTGGATTTGAAGCAGGAAGGCAAGCCAGCAAGAACCTCCCCTAAGGACCCCCCCTTTATCAGGCCTTCTCTGCAGGTCCCGGAAAACACTTTACTTATCGCGAGTCTTCCCGAGACCGACGGTCACCCTGACGCATTAACCTGCCGTGGGAACTGGGTTGCCGGAAGGCCGGTCTGCCCCGCAAACCCAGGCTACGGGGCCAACGCCGCCACCCGGGGCGTCGCGTGCCCTGCGAGCGCAGCGCATCCCGTCTGGCGGCGGCGGCGGGACTGGCCGTCTTCCCCGGCTGCTCGTCTGAACGCCTGCCCTCTTTGCCAGCGCAGAGGCTGCGGCTCGAGAGGCCGTCCCGCTCGGGCGGGGACGCGGCAGGGAATTACAAACCCCATTATCCACCGCGCGTCGGCGGAAGGCGGGATGGGAGTCCGGGGGGGCGACTGGGCTCGGCAAAGCAGCCGCTCGCGGCGGGGGGGGGCAGAGAACCCGGACCTGGAAGCCCCGCTGCCGCGGAGGGTGCCCACCCGCAGCCGGCGCAGCCTCGCCTGGCCCCGCGGGCCGGCGGCCGAAGGCGGAGCTCCTGCCGTCCGTCCCCGGCGCCACGGCTGGCGCCTCCGCCGCTCCCCTCCGGGCGGGCTGTCTGGCTCCGGCTGCTCCGCGGGAGGCGCCTTCCTCCCCGCACGGCGAGAGGCAGCGGCTGCGGCGCGCTCCGGACCCCTGTCGCCCTGCGAGGCAGCCAGCGAGCGCCCCGCCGGGTGGCTCGAGCGCTCCGCCTGCCCGCGGCTCAGCGAACCGCCCCTTCCCGCCGGCCAGGAGACGCCCCCGGCCCGCCCGGCCTCGGCAGCGGCCGCCGCACAGCGCAGCGCAACCACGCGGGGAGGCCTCGACGGGGCGGCGCGCTCGGCTCGGCTGGAAGCCCCGCGAGGCGACTGGACGTAAGCAGCGGGCAGGGCAGGGCAGGGCAGGGCGGGGGAAGCGGGCGGACGCTCACCGGAAGAGTTGCCCACCTTCCCCGCGCCGGGGAGGGTTCACCTGTTGAGTCTCCGGCTGGGGCGCCCGGCTTTCCCCGGAGGAGCCGCTGCGGGCGACCTTCAGCCGGGGGCGGAGGAGCCCCGCGGGGCCAGCGCGCCCGGCCTGCGCTCCGGGGCCCTTGCGGGAAGGCAGCCGGGGAGCGGCGACCTCGTGCCCCCCGGAGTTCGGGCTTCAGCGGGAGGTGAACAGCTGTGGGGCACTGGGGGCTACCTCCACCTCCACATCCCCCCCCCCCCCCGCTTTAAACCTGGACGGGTCGCGCGGAGAACCCGGGCAAGGCTGCTGTTTCCAGGAAGCGCTGCTGTGCAGAAGCCCACCGCCCGCTCCCCACGCGTCTCGGCTTGCAGCCCCTTGGCTTCCCCTGCTTTTGCCGCGGAAGGTGTTTTCCCCAGGTACGTTAGCGGGGCTGCTGTGCTGCCTGCCAGATAAACCCTGCCCTCCCCCGTTGGAAAAATGGGTTTGAGCCTACACAGGTTTCAAGGCCAGGAAAGGCCGCGGGGGGCGGGGTCCCCACTTCCCCACCTTGCTTCCTTCCCCCTCTCCGTTGCCTCTTACCTGTGCAGGGTGCCATCTTCTGCACCCCTGAGACCTTAAGTGTGACCTCTGAGCTTCCTCAAATGCCTTCCTCCTCCACGTAATGTCAGGCTGCAACTTCCCCAAGCAAAGGCAGTGATGGGAAATGTAGTCCGGCCTGTTCGTTGGGCAGGAAAAACGGGGGCTTGGGAAGGTGGCGGGCTTCATCTAGGCTTGTGCAAGTACAAAACAGGCAGCTGATGGGAATTTGCAGGAGTGAGAAAGTGGCTGGATCTCCCTCTGCTTTGAGCTGAAAAAAACGTCTGGTTGGTGCCCCGAGATGGTTGGGGCAATGCTTAGGCAGCATCCTTGGGGTGCTTCTGTTAGTTTTGGTGGTCATTTAGCATCTCCTCTGCTGCCTGCACCCCCCCCCCCCCACGTCTTGGTACCCGTTTGTCTGTTTCCTTTCAAGAGTACACCGGGGTCCCTAATGCAGACCCTGCCCTTCAGAGACGTTTTTACAATCAGAAGGGTCAGCAACTTTTGTGGGGGTCCTCTCTGGTCTTTAAAAGGGAGGCAGCGAGATGGAGGCTCTCAGGATGCCCCTTCTGGGCCGGAAATGACACGTCTAGGCTTGTAAAAGCCACTTCTGCCCTTTGCTTAACAACCGTTTGATTGTGTTTCAATCTTGTAAAGCCGCCCAGAGTCATTCTGGAGTTGGGCGGTGTAGAAATGTGACCAATCAATCAATCAATCCCACAACAACAGGCAACAGTTTGGTTGTCGTCTTCCTCCCCACCCCAGACGTGGAACGATCAAAAGTTCAGATTTTCCGCTTTCTTTCCTGGCTTCCCTTCGGCGTTTCCAAAGAGGCCTGCTGGCTGACTCCGGAGCAGAATGTGTGGCGGGATGGGAGCGCCACTTCCTTTTGATGCGCTGGGCTTGCAACGTCCCCGAATGCCTCGGGGGTCGGTGTATCAACATCTTGGCAAGGGTGGTGCGCAAGGGAGCCGGGGGGCCAAGGTTGCAAGGGTTGCTGGAGTGTGCAGCACACGCTGAGCTCTCCCCACTGATCCAGGATCCGCGCTGTGGCTTGCCTGTTTATTATTTATTTAGCACTGACCTCCTGGCAAAGCAGAAGATGCAGGTCACGGACTCTCACCAGGCCCCCAGCTGAGGATTGCCCTCTGCCTCCCCTTGCAGCTAAAAAGTCAGCCCAGGATGCCTTTGCAAAATCTCCCTCCTGAGTTTGCCTTCTGCGTATCTGGGACGAAGTGAAAACCTTTCGAGACAAGGCTGGAAACAAGGCCTCTGCCGAAGGCGGCCTGGCGCTGGCCCTGCTCAGGGAGGGAAGACGGTTCCGGTTCCGTCCACTGGGTGGGTGGGTGATGTCTGCCTGGGCCTGGAGTACTGTGGTGACGGTGGTGCTCTCCTGAAGTAACTGCAAAGCCACGCAGAGAGCGGTTGTGGCTTTCGGAAACTAGATGCCCTGCCTGTCGAGAGTTGTGCAGTTTCTAAAGCAGTGCAAGGTCCTGGCGCTTCTCCTCGCTGTTGGGAAATAGCTTTGGGGGAGGGGGCGGCCCCCGGCTTCCCCCCTCCAGCCCAGAGGGGAAGAAAGGCTCTTTGTGGCTGAGAAGAATGGGTCCCCGATCCCCTTGCGGTCAAGGTCGGCCCACCAGTCTCTCTGCAGCCACTTCGCGGCCAGCCTGAGTTGGGAAGCGGAGTTGGAGCGAATGCCGAGGCTCCGCGTTCCCTCCTCTCTTCCGGCCAGGTGAGAAGGTCGAAAGTGGGGTCAAGCCGGGACTCCCCCATCCCTCTCCGCCCCTCGGTCCCCTGCAGGCCCCTGGACCCAAAGGCGAGGCCAGGGGCACCTCGTGAAGGCCGGGAGACGGCCCTGGGCTCGGGGGTCTTTGGCTGGCTGGCCGGCCGGCCTTAACGCGGGAGGTGGTTTTCTGTGCGGGCCCCGTTGAAAGGACACCTAGGCCACGTTTCCCTCTAGCAAAGTTTGGGGCTTGCTGCTTTTCTCTCCGTGGCCGTGTTGGCCCGTTCTTTTATGAATCCAGAAGAATGGGAGCCTGTTCCCCTTGCCAAAAAGGGAGGACCTTAGAATAGAGCCTCTTTTTCATCCGGCTTTGCTCCATTCCTGACCTTTTTTCGCTCCGGGAAAGCCACGATGCCCGGGATTGAATAGCGGAAGCCGCTTCGTTGGGCAGGCCGGTTCAGCGGGAGAATCGCGGGGGTATCCCCCCTCCCTCCTCTACCGCCTTCTGGATCGCCTGGATCACACCTCCCATAACCTTTCGGCTGGCATGGGTGGCGGTGACTCTGCTGGCTAAGGATGATGGAAGATGTAGTCCATTCCACAGGTGGGTGCCGGAAGCGTGAAGATTACATTAGCAGCCTTGGGGTTATTTCCCTGGGCTGTCATTGGGTCTCTGCCCCATCTGATTTTTTACTAGCCCCCCTGTAGCCCATAAGACCACCGTCCACTCTCAGCTCGGTGCTTTCCAACTGAAAGGGGCCAAAGTCAGGCTGGAGATGGAGGTAGGTAGCATTCAGGCCAGTTGGCGCTCCGTCACTGGAAAGCTCCTCTTGGCAGCCATTTTGTGAGAGCCCCCACAGCATTTTCTAAGAATTCCAGACGTGCCCGCCAGCCTCAAAGGCCTGGGGGTCTCTGTACAAGAGCGCCCTTGACTGGTTTCCGTTCAGTTTCTGGCCAGCCTGCTTCAGCTTCTTGTGCCTTGTGTCTGAGCTGGTCTTCTACTGTGTGATGCTTCCATCGCAATTATATGTGAATGGCTGGAGTGAAGTCCTGCTTTTGAGCTGCGGTTCCCTCTTCTCCCCTCGCCCCCAGCGTAGACCGGTGCGCGTGGCAGGCAGATGCCACCCAGTTCTGCTTCTGCGGCCTTCAGGATGTCCGTGACTTGATTTCAGCAGGACGCTGGTGACTCCTGCCGGCTCTTCTCTGTTGCAGCAAGCCACGCTTCTGAGCACCTTGGGTGTGCTGGCTGGGGATGATGGGGAAGGCTGCTCTCGCTTTGCATCCTCTTTTCCCCACCCTCCAAATAGTTAGGAGGGAACCTTCCAAAGAAATGAACGTGGCATCGTTCTGCTTCCCACGGCTGGGTTCCTACAAACGTTTAACCAGGCTAATGAAGGTCAAGCCGCTGCAACGACCGAACATGCTAGACTTGGTGGGGTGAGTTGTGCGAACCCAGCCTGGTCAGTTGATGGATCACTGCATTGCGCCAACCTAGAAAACGGGCCGGTTCATTACCTGGGTTGGGCGTGTTGTGCGAAGGCAGCCAGCGAGTGCAGCGAGTGCCTGTGGATGCCAAGAGCAGAGGTCGGTTCCTTGAAGACAGGAAGCGCCAAAGCAGCTTTTCCTGAGCGTGCCGGTCAGGGCCGGTCCAGAAGAAGCCGGAAGGCTGCACTCTGCAGTGCCTGGAAGAGAAGTGGCCCCAAGCCAGGGAATTCTCACCCCCCCCCGGCGGTGGGATATTTATAGCAAAGAGCAAGACATGCCAAGGTGTTCAACCGGCAGGTGCAAGTCCCATTAATTTAAAGCTGGGCGGCCAATAAATTAAGATAAAGAAATAAAGCCCTAAACGGGACAGGACCGGGCTACTTGCAGAACCGTCTCTCCCTGATGGTATCTGCCTGTCCCACCAGGTCAGATAGGGTGGACGTGCCCCAGTCCCTCCCTTGAACGTTGACCTCTAGTGGGACCTAGGAAGGGTGCCTTCTCTGTAGCTGCCCCTGCCTTGTGGAACCCCCTAGGGAGGCCCGGCAGAAGTCCTTCGGCACATGTGGCTCCCACATCTGTGTCATCCTGATCTTCTACACGCCTGCCCTTTTCTCCTTTTACACGCAGCGCTGGGGACACAATATCCCTGCACACATCCACATCTTCTTGGCTGACCGTTATCTTCTGGTGCCCCCCACGCTGAATCCCATCATCTACGGCATGAAAACCAAGCAACTCCGCCAGCAAGTGCTGAAGCCGTTCTTTGCAACCCAATCTGAGTCTTGATTCTGGCTGAGTCTTGATTCCAGTCCCTCCCTTGAACGTTGACCTCTAGTGGGACCTGCCCCTGCCCTGTGAACCCCCTTCCCCCAGGATCCGGCTTAGCCTTCTGGAAGGCCTCGAAGAGGTGGCCCTTCCCACAAGCATTGGGGTGGGGTGAGGCCGGACCCCAGCGAGGGGGTGCGTGGGTGTACGGGAGAGCGCGGCCCTGGGGTACCATGAGTTCTTACAGAGCTTTTAGTGCTTTTATTTTTGGTTCTGTTGTTTTATACTGTGTTGTGTT
Source organism: Charina bottae (assembly GCA_023362775.1). Lineage (NCBI taxonomy): Eukaryota > Metazoa > Chordata > Lepidosauria > Squamata > Charinaidae > Charina > Charina bottae. The sequence goes on along the minus strand of JALMGJ010000045.1, from coordinate 3,558,975 downwards.
GGACCGGCCATGTTGTTCGAATGCCTGACCATCGTCTTCCAAAGCAGCTACTTTACTCCCAACTTAAGAATGGAAAACGGAATATTGGTGGACAGCAAAAGAGATTCAAAGACACTCTCAAAGCTAATTTAAAAAAATGTAATATCAGCATTGAGAACTGGGAATCCCTAACTCATGAGCGTTTCAATTGGAGGTCAGCCTTTATTAATGGCGCTATGGACTTTGAAGAAGCACGAGTACAGGGCGAAAGGGAGAAAAGAGCTAAAAGGAAGGCACGTCAGGCAGACCCTCATCATGACCGTCTCCCACCCGGAAACCTGTGCCCTCATTGTGGGAGGTTGTGCGGATCCAGAATTGGCCTTTATAGCCACTTACGGATCCACCGTTAAAATTTTACCTTTGGAAGACAATCTTACTTGGCTACGAGTGATCGCCAATGATGATGAATGACTGTGTTGTGCACCTCCTGGGGTAGTGGTTACAATATGGGCAGCTCTATAAGTCTTTTTAGACAGATAGACAGACAGACATAGATTTTCTGCAAGGAAGAAACATCTGCAGAAAACCTGCGGTGTTGCTGTTCTGGAAAACCCAACTATTAAGTATGCAGAGCAAACCAGGGCTCCCTCTCTTCAAGGAATCCATAAGGAAAAAACTCCTTGGAGGCAAAGGAGCTCCATTTTTCCGGTGTCTTTCAAGGGTTAGGGTTTGTGCAGTTGGTCCCAAGCTTCAGGGTCCGTGACCCCTGCCCACCCTGGAACCTCCAAGTTTTTCTCTTGTGCAAGGAAGTACATCCATCTCCCCGCAGGGAGCCGGGCCCTGGCACCGTTGACCTGCCAGGAAAGCCTGGCACGCTCCTTGGCTGCCAAAGAAACTGTAATAGGGAAGCATGAAGTGAAGTTTGTGGGGAGGCCTGCCGAGTGGTCCTGGCACTCTTTCCCTTTCAGCTCAGATTCCAGGATGTGAGCTTAAGGTGAAAGAAGGAAGTCCAGACTCTGAGTTTCTGCAGCAAAGAAAATTTCCAGCCCAGCAGCTGCCACGCAGAAGTAAGCTTTGTTAGCTCTTGTTTTTGCAAAAAAACAGCCCTGATTGGGATGAAAAAGGGAGGGGGGGGAGGGAGAGAGAGAGAGATGGGCCCTGATCCACTTTGTCTCAAGCTCTTGCTGAGGAGAGAAGAGTGCACTTTTTGAAAGCTGTCTCCCTCAGAAACATCTCCCTGCACCTAGAAAAGTAGTTTCTCAGGAAGAAGGCAGAAGTAAACTTGCAGGATTGGTGCCCCCGTCTGGGACATGCGATTCCATCTGCAGAAGGATCAGCATCATCAGTGGCAATTTACTGTGGGAATTCTCCGGGAGGCTGGGTGCCAAGAAGTCAATGGGGCAGACGGAAAAGGAGAATTATTTAGTTGACACGATGCCACTTGTGTGTTGCGGGGTGGAAAAAGAAGGGAAGCTGGGATGGGCTGAGGGGGCTGGAATTGCCCTTCCCCGTGTGAAACTTGGATGGGGGGTGGGTGGGAATTAGAAAAACGCGGCACTGAAAGGTGTTCTAAAATACCCACAAGGCTGTCTGAATGCCGGTGGTGGGTATCTGTAGGGAAGACTTCCCCCCACCTTTTTCCCCTTGGGACAAGCAAGGGGAACTGAATATAGAGAAATGGGGGCATCTCTGTGCATTAATTTGTGATTAGTGCAAAAATGTGTGTGTCCTGGAATGGCATGAACAAAGGTGGGTCTGAAAGGAGGTGAAGGGGGGCTGGCAGACAGACCTGGGCTGTGATTTTTTTTTGGGGGGGGGTGAGGGCACAGGTTGGGTGCCAAAGGAGGCAGAAGGAGGCCAAAGGAGAGGAGCCTGGGGAGGCTGAGCAAAGCAGCACAAAGGCGGCCTAAATTTGGAGAGTTAACGTAGACCGCCCCCCCCCCCCCCAGCCTGTAGAGCCCATGCAAACAGGTGGAAGCAGACTTCGTTTATCTCTGGGAGAGAAGACCAAATGCACGCAGCAACACATTTGTTATGTGTTGTATATAAATTATATAAATTAAATAAATAATAAAATAATAATAATTTGTGTTATGGGGGCCAAAGACATTGGGCTGCCGCAACAATAGCCTACTCCCCCATGCTGGGAAATGGGCTGTTCCCGGTCTAGAGGGGCTCCTAGCTTGTCAGCCCCCCAAGGTAGGCCCGGTCAGGAAGCAGACCCTGCAAGGAATCCATGAAGGCGACTTTATTGTTGAAGGGTATCTTAAAGAGTCTGTGCAGGTTTATTTCTACTCCACCTTATACCAGGCAGAAGAAAGGCAGGATTATTTTGAGTTTCTTTCTCAAACTTTCCCAGGACTGAGTTCTCATTACACCTCCCTTAACGGTCCATCCATTCCTTCTCCAAGGTCATCTCTGCATTCCTTGACGTAGTCCCAACCTCAGCTGTAGTGCCTACCCTGAACTTGAATTCCCTGTAAAGATTCAGATCCTTGGTCACCCAGCTCTATAAGACCAGGCCGTGGTCATTCTGGAGCCACTATTACTTTCATGGACCTGATATTCTGAGACATGCTGTTGACTCCTTCCTGTTCATGGGGGACTCCTGTCTCTGAACCAGTGGCCTGGGCTATTGACCCGAAATAAATGGAGTTAGAAAGGTGTGTAGAGCAATGAGAATTTTGCCTGACCTCTGCCCCTCAATTTCTGGGCAATGCGTGGCTCTGTAACCATAATCCTAAAACCATCTGGTTGAAAGGAATCATACATTTCAACTAATCCAGGTGTGAGAGGCACTTACGAGACACATCTCTTGAGGTTCTAGCAGCAAAAGTAGAAAATGAGAGTATTTCCCACCTTTCGGACAAATATGCAGACCTCAGCAACATCTTCATTGAACTGGAAGCTGATCAGCTACCGCGACATCGTCCCTCCAGCTGCTCTGTTGACCCGATCCTTTGAGCTAAGATCCCAGTGGGGCAGTTTGACCCCCTCTCAGAACCTGGAGATGCAACCCTGCAAGATTTCACAGGGAAAAACCTCAAAAAAGGGTTCGTTCATGTTTCAGCGGCAACTGCTCTTGGGCTGTTTGTCAAGGAAAAGCCAGGAGAATTAAGGCTTTGCGACAACTATTGGGCCTCAACCGCATCACGGTCTGAAATTGGTACTCTTCGGCCAGAACTTCTGGAGTGTCTGAAGAAGGTTTGGCTTTTACAAAACTGGATTTCAGAGAGGCCTATAACTTGGTACAGGTCCAAAAGGGAAGATTGTTTTTCACAGCTGGTATGGCCATTTTGAGTATCTGGCAATGCTGTTTGGGTTCTGCAGTATTTCAGTACTTTTTAAATAATCGTTTTGGGGATTTTTGACACGTCGCTATCTACTTAGTCGAGATCCTGATTTATTCATCCTCCCTTCAGGAAGATGAAAACCACATCCTGCAATGCCTCAGATCTTTAAAAATGTGAGTTTGCATCTTTGTGAAAGGGATGTAGGTGGACTCTGCCCAAGGAGAAGCTGTCTTGTCTTGGCCATCTCCAAAGGGAGTCAAAGATGTGCAGAAATTAATGGGCGTTGCAATCCCCAACTTCGTCCCAAACTTTACCAAACTCACTAGCTCCTTTAAACAACCTGTTCTGGAAAGGTACGCCATTCTTATGTGATGCCCCAGTCCAGGAAGCTTTAAAAAAACTAGAGGTGGCTTTTCCCACCCAGCCTCTCCTCCAGCATCCTGACTCTGCTTGACCATGTAGTGCAAACTGATGCTTCTAATGTCACAGTCGGGTCTGTTTTTCTACATGGTGCAGCGAAAATACAGACCTTGCTTCTCTGTGCCTGTTACTCAGGAAAGTTCATCCCACCAAACATTTGGAATGAGGAACTGTTGGCTATTAAGGGAGCCTTTGAAGCTTGGGGCCCATTTACTGGAAGGAGATCAAGATCCTGTGGAAGTTTGGACCTACTGTTGCAACCGAGAATACCTGCAAACATTTCAGAAGATGAATCAACATCAGGTCAGATTTAGAGTGATTATATTCCTGGCGCTCAGAACAAAAGAGAAAATGCTTTGCCCTGGAATAAGGAGGACTCACCACCACTTTCTGAAAATTTTGCTGCTGTGATACCCTTTGACCCATTTATAAATTGGTTTAAGGGGACCCCTATGCCCAGGTACACAAGTAAGAACTCCAGAATACTCTTGACGAGCAGCTTTGCCCACGGACCTGCGTCGCTGTTTTAGTCCCCCTGTTAAGTTATGAAAAAATCATCTTGTGAAATGAAGCTGATGAATACATGCAGGGAAGTGAAGGTGTAGGTTTATTATTTTAAAAGAAAAAGGGAGAGGAAAAAGAAAGCTACGCAGAAATTTTTTGTTGTTGTTGTTCAGTCGTTTAGTCGTGTCCGACTCTTCATGATTCCATAGCACACCAGGCCTTCCTGTCCTCCACTGTTACCTGGAGTTTACTCAAGTTCATGTTCGTTACATCGGTGATGCTATCTAACCATCTCATCCTCTGCTGTCCCCTTCTCCTTTTGCCTTCAGTCTTTCCCAGCATCACTTTTCCAGTGAGTCCTCTCTTTGCATTAGGTGGCCAAAGTATTTGAGCTTCAGCTTCAGTGTCTGTTCTTCCAATGAGCAGTCAGGGTTGATTTCCTTTAGGATTGACTGATTTGACCTCCTTGCAGTCCAAGGGACTCTCAAGAGTCTTCTCCAGCACCACAGTTCGAAAGCATCAATTCTTCGGCGCTCAGCCTTCCTTATGGTCCAACTCTCACAGCCATACATTACTACTGGAAAAACCATAGCTTTAATTGTACGGACCTTTGTCGGCAAGGTGATGTCTCTGCTTTTTAATATGCTGTCTAGGTTTACCATAGCTTTCCTCCCAAGGAGCAAGCGTCTTTTAATTGCATGGCTGCAGTCACCGTCTGTGGTGATCTTGGAGCCCAAGAAAATAAAATCTGTCACTGCTTCCATTTCTTCCCCTTCTATTTGCCAGGAAGTGATGGGACCAGATGCCATGATCTGGGTTTTTTTAATGTTGAGTTTCAAGCCAGCTTTTGCACTCTCCTCTTTCACCCTCATCAAGAGGCTCTTTAGTTCCTCTTCACTTTCTGCCATTAGGGTGGTATCGTCTGCATATCTGAGGCTGTTGATATTTCTCCCGGCAATCTTAACTCCGGCTTGTGATTCATCCAGCCCAGCATTTCTCATGATGTACTCTGCATATAAGTTAAATAAGCAGGGTGATAATATACAGCCTTGTCGTACTCCTTTCCCAATTATGAACCAATCAGTTATTCCATGTCTGGTTCTAACTGTTGCTTCTTGACCCGCATACAAGTTTCTCAGGAGACAGGTAAGGTGGTCTGGTACTCCCATCTCTTTAAGAATTTGCCACAGTTTGTTGTGATCCACACAATCAAAGGCTTTAACGTAGTCAATGAAGCAGAAGTAGATGTTTTTCTGGAACTCTCTTGCTTTTTCCATGATCCAGCGAATGTTGGCATATACACAGAAATACAGAGTAATATAAGATAAAATTTAAAGAAAATACAAGCTATTCCATTGGAAGGAACATCTCACTTTTATAATTATATATATCAACTTGGACAAATATTATTTATAAAATATATATATATATATATATATATATATATAGAGAGAGAGAGAGAGAGAGAGAGTGTGTGTGTGTGTTCATGGTGGTTTAACACTTTTAACACAAATCAAATTTTAGATTAACTAAGGGATCTATATAATAAAAATAATCATAATTAAAGAGTTTAGAACTCTTATTTTAATAGAGCCCAGATGTGGCAGCAGAATTGGACTCCATAAATGATTTCTAGGTTAAAGTGTAACTAACAGTAGACTTTGTTTTCCCATGTAGGTTTAATTATGAATGAAATGGCTAAAATGTGTCTTGGAAAGTATGAATTGGTGTCATTGAGACTTCTGTTTGTTGTTCAGTCGTTTAGTCGTGTCCGACTCTTCGTGACCTCATGGACCATAGCACGCCAGGCCTTCCTGTCCTCCACTGTCTCTCGGAGTTTACTCAAATTCATGTTCATTACATCGGTGATGCTATCTAACCATCTCATCCTCTGCCGTCCCCTTCTCCTTTTGCCTTCAGACTTCTGTAGGTGTATGTAAAAGGAGGAATCCATAAAATGGTGATAGTTGCATTTTATACTTCAGTAGATTTGTGAAATATTGTAAATTTATGTGATCCAGGGTGGGGTGGGGGGAATACTCAGTTTGGTGACATGAATGGATGGATGGAATGAGATGAAATAATACAGAAAAACTGATTGGGCCCTGCAGAGACCAAAGAATGAATGAGCATGGGGGCTGATGAGTAACTGCTTAGAAAAAGATTTGCTTTTTTTTAAAATACACGTTTTAAGCATAAATCTATTCATAGACTTATGAGTCATGGCAAAGGAATTAACGTAAAGCTAAAAATATAATTGATTCGATTGTTTATGATGCAACCGCCCAGAGTCTACTGTCGTGGAGATGGGCGGTGATAAATTCGAATAATAAATAAATAAATAAATAAGATTCAGGGAATTACAGGTAGTCCTCGTTTAACGACCACTCGTTCAGCAACCATTCAAAGTTACGATGGTGCTGAACGAGTGGCATTTACGACTGGTCCTCGAAGTTCTCGCCGTCCCAGCACCCCCGCGGTCATGTGATTGCGATCTGGGTGCTTGGCAACCGGCTCGCACTTACGACTTGCAGCGTCCCACGCTCATGTGATCGCCACTTGCGACCTTCCCTGCTGGCTTCCCACAAGCCAAGTCAATGGGGAAGCCAGCAGGGAAGGTCGCAAGTCGTTCCCACCACTTTTTCTCCCGAGGAGCCCCCTATGGAGTATGAGATCCTAGGGACCTCGTACTCCGTAGCATGCTCATGCTGCAGCACCCCCTCCCCAGCCCACGCACACTCAGTGCAGCATCTCCCCGCCTCACTCCGTACTACTCGGCCGCCCTCCGGCCTGCTTGCGAGCTGCCCAGGACTTGCAACTTCCTCCCGGCTTCCTCACTGACCCCCAGGAAGTTTCAAGTCCCGGTCACGTGAAGTCCTCACTTGACGACCCACAATCCTTGCTGAACAACGGCAACAGGGAGTACCGGGATTGGCATCGCTAAGAGATGCAGTCAATGATGTCGCACTTTACAACCGCATTGTTTAGTGACGGAAATTCCGACCCCAGTTGCCGTCGTTCAGCGAGGACTCCCCTTAGTGCACGGTACAGGATTGATGAGAGTTTCCGAATTTAGGACGTCATTTTTTGGTAAGTATCCAGAATGAATTTGGGGGAAAATGGACATGGAAGGAAATGAGGGCAAAAGTGGATGGATTGCAGGAAGAGACAGCACAAGTCCTGTGTGAAGAAGTACTGGAAGGCAGAATACAAGTGGATGGAAAAGGTGGTAAGAAGACAGGATGTGGAAGCTGCTTGTAGGAGAATTTAAAAAAAATTACAGAGTGCACAGAAGCGTGCAGAGTTGTGCCCATGTGTGGTGTGTGAGAGGATGCTTGCAGTAGTCAAAGAGCAAGCAACAGTTAAGGATAAAAGTGGCAGAGAAAATGAAGACTTTGATGGAAATAAAACATTGTTTTGAAAGTGGTGAAGAGGCTAAAGCAGTGTTTCTCAATCTTGGCTTCTTGAAGATGTGTGGACTTCAATTCCCAGAATTCCCCAGCCAGCCATGCTGGCTGGGGAATTCTGGGACTTGAAGTCCACACATCTTCAAGAAGCCAAGATTGAGAAACAGTGGGCTAATGTGAACAGCAAAGTGAACATAACTAAAAATAAAGATTTTTAAAAATTGGGGAAAAAACTGAAGGGAGAGAGAGTGCTGGAAGACATATTTTAGAGATCTGCTAAGGGCAGGAGGAGAACTTCGGAGCTGCTTTGGCTGAGATTTTGCATGCTTCTGCTCAGGGCTGTCCACAGGGTGCGTGTGTCAAAAAAGCCAAGAGGGTGGCCACAGTCGTGTGATCGAAGCCCCACCCTTTGGACTGTTAGAAGTAAATTTTATCTTACCAAGTTCGTTCCTGAGCCGGGAGTAAAGAAACTGACCAATTGCATGAAGTTAGGAGTTTATTCACCCAAGAGCAAAAGCAATGACAGCAAGCTGTTAGGTGGGCGGCCGCGCAGGACCCCCTTCCTACAGCACATTATATAGATTCCATTCAACAACTCCTTTAGAAGACCACCCCTTACTCAGTTACCCATACTCCACCTTACCCTCATTCCATATTAGGAATTTCCTTCCTTCACTCCATATAAGGAACTTCCTTCCATCCTTGCTAGGGCCCCTTGACCGTTATTAAACAATACATTTCCCCTGGAGAAGCTATCCTTGGAAAGTACACTTTATCTTTCTATGGGCACAGCTATCTATCAAGGCCTGCTAGAAAGGAAGGGTAAGAAAGTTAACAAAACTCTTCAAGGAAATACAAAATGGTTTCAGAGCCATAATACAAGTGCATATGTTTCTAATATATGAATATGAAATATATTTATATATACAGAAATGTAAGAATATGTTTACAATCCAACAGGACGCCCCTGCGTCTGCTGCTCCTGGTGACCCTTTGCACCTCGGATTGAGAAGTCGGCCTGGCTGAGTTCAGGGAGACTTTTCCGTCCTGCAGCTCCTCCAAAGAGCCGAGCAGTAGAGAAGGTCTGGAGGGCAGCGCTGAAGGACCTTTTCCTGGTTTGTGCCTCTGATGGCCTTAAGGCAGTCACAGTTGCATGGCCTGCTCCCAAGAGGGAGGTGTGCGCAGCAATTTGCAGAAGTACAAAAACACCCTAAAGGCGGATGGGCCACCTGCCCACGGGAAGAGCCTTCGGATGGGGGCTGAGTGTGATTGATGCTCACGGGTTGCCAAGGGTCTTTTGGGGTGGAAATCTGGAAACCTAGGTGGGAGGACAGATGGAGTGACAGTTGCTAGAAGTGTACTGTGTGTGGAAGGCTGCCATGTTCGGTTGTGGGTCCTTAATGGAAAACCAGCTTCATAGAACCTTTTCCCCAACCTGGTGCGAGGTCTTCAAGCGGCTGCAAAACTCCGGTTTGTGCTTCAGGAAACGCATTGAACTGCTTCTTCTGGAAACACTTACCTCTGCTTCTTAATTCTAAATATATGCCCAGGACCACAGCTGCACTCCCCTAAGGGTAAAGTCAAGGCACTCTGTACGTGCCCAAGTGCACCTTCCTCCTCATTCTGAAATTACTGGGGAAGGATGGACCTCAGTGGTGGCCTATGGGCATGTTCAGAGGGTAGACAAGATAAGGGGCATTGCAGAGAGTTATGGAGAAGGAATTAGAAGCACGTGGCACCCCAGGAGAAGGATGAGGGGGTCATTAAAGGATTTGAAAGACCGGAGGGGTGAAGGTCACAGGGAGGCATCGCATGGGACTGGAACGGGGTGCTGCCTGGGGACCAGTGAAGATACCCAGGGGAAGACCAAGGAAGCATTTGAGGTGTTGCTATTTTGGTACAGCTTTATACGGTTTCTTTAGTTTCCGCTCGGATGGCAAACTGCCTTTATTAGCATTAACTATTAGCATAGTCGGGCAATGAAACGTCTGCAAGAAAACAACAAGGCTCAGAGAGCACCAAGGACTCCACAGTTTATTAGCATTTGCCAGTTTGGTCTAGTGGTTAAGGCAATGGGCTAGAAACCAGGAGGCTGAGAGTTCTAGTCCCGCCTTAGGCACGAAGCCAGCTGGGTGACCTTGGGCCAGTCCCTGTCTCTCAGCCCTAGGAAGGAGCCAATGGCAAACCAGGAGGCTGAGAGTTCCAGTCCCGCCTTAGGCACGAAAGCCGGCTGGGTGACCTTGGGCCAGTCCCTGTCTCTCAGCCCTGGGAAGGAGCCAATGGCAAACCAGGAGGCTGAGAGTTCCAGTCCCGCCTTAGGCACAAAAGCCGGCTGGGTGACCTTGGGCCAGTCCCTGTCTCTCAGGCCTAGGAAGGAGCCAATGGCAAACCAGGAGGCTGAGAGTTCCAGTCCCGCCTTAGGCACGAAGCCAGCTGGGTGACCTTGGGCCAGTCCCTGTTTCTCAGCCCTAGGAAGGAGCCAATGGCAAACCAGGAGACTGAGAGTTCTAGTCCCGCCTTAGGCACGAAGCCAGCTGGGTGACCTTGGGCCAGTCCCTGTTTCTCAGCCCTAGGAAGGAGCCAATGGCAAACCAGGAGACTGAGAGTTCCAGTCCCGCCTTAGGCACGAAGCCAGCTGGGTGACCTTGGGCCAGTCCCTGTTTCTCAGCCCTAGGAAGGAGCCAATGGCAAACCAGGAGACTGAGAGTTCTAGTCCCGCCTTAGGCATGAAAGCCGGCTGGGTGACCTTGGGCCAGTCGCGCGCGCTCAGCCCAACCCACCTCACAGGGTTGCTGTTGTGGGGAAAATAGGAGGAGGAAGGAGTATTAGGTATGTTCACCGCCTTGAATTATTTATAAAAATAATAAAGGCGGGATAGAAAATAAATAAATAAATAAATAAATAAATAAATTTGGGTAGCCGAGATCAACAGAAAACAAACACTTGAAATAAACAAGTAATGATTATCGGAGGGAATTGCAGGCATCGGAGGTCTGGGCTGTCGTCAGCTTCAGCAGGGCCATTTCGGCCTTTTGCAGATGGCACCATGGACGGAAACGTTCTCCACGCTCTAGGATGGAGGGGGGAACGAGCGGGAGAGGCGGCTTTGCTGCAGTCCAATTATAGTTAAATGGTGCTATTTCTGGGGCTGCAGAGAAGTATTGCGGGGGACTGAAGATCTAGCTGGCACAATCTAATTTGGGTTGTGTCCCTCTTGGATAATTTTTCCTCCCAGGCCCTTCTCTTAACCGTAACACTGTATGTCTGCTGATGGTGATAGGATCCCATTGGCTTTTTTTGCAGCGGCATCACGCTCTTGGCTCAAATTCAGCTTGTGCTCACCCAAGACACCCCGATCCTTTCTCCATAAACTGCTGCCATGAGGAAAAGAGCTTTGGGCCAACACTTGTCTCCCCCAGCTCCCTGTCCCCTGTGCCTGGCTTTTTTCCTCCTCCTGAGGGGTCCCTGAGTAGGGTGCTCGCTCTGCGGGCACTTCCCAGTGTTTTCATCTTACGGATGTCGTAATCGCTGCAGTCCAGTAGGAGGCACTATGCCGCCGGTTTCGTCTGTATTGAGACTCGTCAGGCATAAATCGTCCCCATAGGTCCAGGCCCCTGTTCTAGGATTTGAACTTGCAGGCCTTTGCAGCGGCTGACTATAGGGTGCATTTGGGAGTCAGTCGCTTGCAGGAAGGGCTCCCTGTAGATGCTGAAGAACAGCAGGTCTCCAGCTCAGTGTTTCTCAACCTTGGCCACTGGAAGATGTGTGGACTTCAACTCCCAGAATTCCCCAGCCAGCATCTTCCTGCTTTACCCTGGATCTCTGTGGCTTCCTTGGAGCCTCCGCTTCCATTTGGAAAAAAGGCTGCAAACATTTGGCTGTGAGGGTAGGCTGGGTGGAAGCGGCACACGGGTTGAGCCGAGTTTCCTGTAGTTGGGTGATGCTATTATTGCGCGAGGCCATGCGTGCGCACGGGAAGGCCCCATAACAGCCTTCCCCAAGCAGGTGCCTTCCAGATGTTTAGAGTCCGGTTCCCATCATCCTCAGTCTGGGCTGCTTGAAGGTGTGGAGAGGCAGCGAGAGAAGTAGCTGAGGGTGGGGGCGTTCAGCTGGGAAGGCACCAGCCCTGGCCCCGTTGAAACGAAGGGGAGTTTTTAAGTTTATTTTATTTGTTTATATTTCAAATTTAGTCACCGCTCATCTCGCTCAAAGAATGACTCTGGGTGGTGGTGGGTGAAGCTCTGGCTGACCTCTTCTCCATTCCCATTCCTTCCACACAGACTCGTGCAGAAGGACATCCCACTGGATCCAGCTCAGATCATGATCTTGGGTAGGGTGGTATCGACCACCCACCTGCAGGGCCGTGCGGAAGAATTTTCCGAGCATCTGCAGGATAAAATCGCTCGGATTCGGTCTAAGTTGGACTCCAGGTGTGAAATGCAGTCTGGGGAGATGCCAGGAGAGTGGCCTTGCCTTGTTATCTGGGAACGATTTGATCCTGTTGGACCTGAGGAAGTGGACAGGATCTTTCGAATTGTTAATTCCACCACATGTGATTTAGATCCCTGCCCTTCCTGGCTGGTGAAATCAGCCAGGGAGGTGACATGTGGATGGGTCCAGGCCATGATTAATACATCCTTGGCGGAGGGGGTGGTTCCAACTGCCTTTAAAGAGGCACTGGTGCACCCCCTCCTCAAGAAGCCAGCCCTGGACCCTACCATCCTGGACAATTTTCGTCCAGTCTCCCACCTCCCCTTTTTGGGAAAGGTGGTTGAGAAAGTGGTGGCGTTGCAACTTCAGAGGACACTGGATGAAGCGGATTATCTAGACCCTTTTCAGTCAGGTTTCAGGCCGGGATATGGGACGGAGACTGCATTGGTCGCGCTTACGGACGACCTCTGGCGGGAGCGGGATGGAGGTAGTGCATCCATCCTGGCTCTCTTGGATCTCTCAGCGGCTTTCGATACCATCGACCATGGTATCCTTTTGGGGCGGCTTAGGGAGTTGGGGGTGGGCGGCGTAGTTTTGCGCTGGTTCACCTCCTTCCTCCGGGGCCGCTCCCAGTCGGTGGTGATAGGGGAGGAGAGATCCAGCCCGCGTTAGCTCCCATGTGGGGTGCCGCAGGGTTCGGTTCTCTCTCCTCTCCTGTTCAACATCTACATGAAACCGCTGGGTGAGGTCATCCAACACCATGGGATGAGGTATCATCAGTATGTGGATGATACTCAATTGTATATCTCCATCCCTGGTGAAGTAAGTGATGCAGTGTCCACCCTGTCCCAGTGCCTGGGGGCTGTGAGGGCCTGGATGGGGAACAACAGGCTTCAGTTGAACCCTGGTAAGACCAAGTGGCTGTGGGTCGATGGCTTAGCGTCTTCTGGGAAATTATCATCTTTGGTTCTCGATGGGGTAGCACTGCCCCGTTTGGAACCGGTGCGTAATCTGGGGGTCCTTCTAGACTCACGACTCCTGCTCGAAGAGCAGGTGGCAGTCGTGGCTAGGAGGGCTTTCGCACAGCTTCGGTTAGTGCGCCAGTTACGCCCATTCCTGGATCGCGACGCCCTCCGTACAGTCACTCATGCTCTCGTCACCTCCCATGTAGATTATTGCAATGCGCTCTACATGGGGCTACCCTTGAAGACTATCCGGAAGCTTCAGCTGGTGCAGAATGCGGCTGCGCGAGCAATTTTGGGTGCACCAAAATCTGCACATATAACACCTCTGCTCCGCGAGCTGCATTGGGTGCCGGTCTGCTTCCGGGTACAATTCAAGGTGTTGGTTATTACCTTTAAAGCCCTACATGGCATGGGGCCAGAATACCTGAAGGACCGTCTTATCCCCATTTTATCAACCCGCCCCACCAGGTCATTCAGAGAGGGCCTGCTACGAACCCCATCAATTAAAGAATGTCATCTGATGGGGTCTAGGAGGCGGGCCTTCTCTGTGGTAGCGCCCACACTGTGGAACATCTTGCCCCCAGAGTTGAGGCAGATCTTCCTCCCGACCTTTAGGAAAGAGCTGAAGACCTGGTTCTGCCGCCTGGCATGGGAAGGAGGAAAGGATAGTTCCTCATGGGGGTGGTTAATTCCTTAATTTATTGTCCTTCGTTTAATTCCATCTCCATCTGGATTTATAATTATTTATTAATTTATATATTGTACATTGATGTTTTATCCTGTTTTAATCCATTTTATTGTAAACCGCCCAGAGTTCCCCGTTGGGGGAGATGGGCGGTTATATAAATTTAATTAAATAAATAAAAAAAAATGAACCAGGGCCAAAGGGAGCCCCTAGGTCAGGGATTCATGCCGGTTCCTTGGAACCGACGTTTCTAACTTATTTCTGCAGCCCGCTTAACCCACGCGGATCCAATTGGCAGGGCCTTCCTGTGATTCAGGGACTGTGAGTGGCGGTTGCGATGCCTCTATAAACAGCAAAACACTCTGCAGGGGTTTCAGTGTGTTTCTCTCTTCCTCAGTTCCTCATCTGTGGTTTCAGCGATTAGAGGTCTTGCAAGCAGAAAATCCTTCCGAGGACTTGCTGCTATTCGGCACTCTTGAGAAAACAGGACACAACAGAAGGCTTGAGGATTGCTGAGTTGCGGAGGCAGGACACAACGTTGAGAGGTGGGTGCCCCAATTTTCGCCTTTCCATACCCTTTGGTATGGAACAGATTTTCGGAGTATATTTGGGGTTTTTTTCATGGGTTCAAGGAGGGGGACATTTAGCCCCTTCTGTTCAACGGATTGGCCTCTAGGGATTCAGATTCGACTAATCCTGAAAACAAAACACTGAATGGACGAGAAGTGGGAGTTTTTGAAAAGCTGGAAAGCAGGGCCAAAAGTCACAAGCCGTGTTCTGGGACTTTACAACTCCCGATCAGGTTTAATGGAGCACTTTCCACACTTCAGGTGAGAAGCCTTATTGTAGGAACGTGGTGTCCTTGGCCTTGAGGTTTCTTGGTTCATCTCAGCAGGAATGTCTGAATTAGCTTCTGGGTTGCATGACGGATAGTCCTACTCAATGTGGGCTGTGGATGAAGTCTCTGGTAGATCTTAGCTTGGCCTACGAGGCCAGGACACCCCCCCTTCCCCTTGGAGACTTTGGATGCTTTTCCTCCTTTTGAAGTTTGGCGATTGATTCCCGCAGAATTGTGAGTTTTTCCTCTTCATGTCTAATTACAGAGGTTTTGTTTTGCTTTCTGCTGCTTTAGATTTCTTGCCTGGCTGCATGGCATCTTTGAACACCTTTCACTTCCCTAGACTGCTGGAACTGGTTTGTGCGTTTCCGATGCAAAGTCGCCTGGGTCTTCGATGCTTACAAAACAGATTTCAGCTCGCAAATCCTTTCCATGACCCTGTTGCTAATCTTTATGCCTGCAAGGGCCTCAGCAGAAAGCTTCTGCTTTATTTCTTTATTTAAGGCACGGGGGGGGGGGGGAGTTAGTAGTCCTGTCTGATCTAGTCCTGGCCTTTTCTGAGAGATGTTTCAATCCGAGAGCGAAACCTTATGTGTGGAGAAGGATGCTGTTGATAGGAAATTAGGAATTCGAGGCTGTAGAGAGAAGGCAGAGCGATGTGTCCGGAAGACGCAAGGAATTTGGGAGGATCCTTCGATGGGTCATTGGATTTGTCTTTGATGGGATGGCTAGAACACTTCCCCTTCTGAACCTCAGTCTCACCTTTTGTAAAGGAAAAGAAATCATGATTTCTTACTCCCCCCCCCCCAACCTTTGAAAGGCCTCCCTTGGTTAGTTGCAGATACATTGAGCCAAGTTGGCTGTTTTGCCTGAACTCTTTTAGCACTTGGGACTCTGGAACTGAAGTTCCCTATCCAGTTTGGGAGAGGCTGATGCAAAACTTTTAAGGGAGCAATGTGGGAATTTTCTGAAAAACGGTCTTTTTACGCTGCAGGTTCCAACCCAGAGAATTGCTTAAAGGGTTCTTCTCATGGGCAAACCCCAATGTTTGCCAATCCCAGGGTGGGGCCGGGCATCTTTGCTGATTGCCCATGTTGGAGGAAGATGCAGAAGTGACGGCAGGCTGGGAAAGCCCCTTCGTTTTCGGCCTCGTGCACTTGGGTCTGGTTGCTCTGGCAGCTGGAGGCAGAAACGTCTCTCCTGCCCTGTCGTGCTTCAGTGTCAACAGGTGGTGCCCCCTGGAAGGGATGTGAGAATCACACTGTAAGTTAGGGATTAGCAGAGAAGTGGGTGGGATGTGATGGGCATTTTATGGATCTCTGTGGCAAAATTCAGGCTCCCTATTTTCAACAGCCCGTAGTCTTTGGGTGTCTTGAAAGATTGATTGCAGTCATAAATTTGGGAGTCTGGAAGGTGCCTCTAAATCAGTGTTTCTCAACCTTGGCAAGTTTCAGATGGGTGGACTTCAACTCCCAGAATTCCCCAGCCAGCAAAGCTGAAGTCCACCCATCTGAAACTTGCCAAGGTTGAGAAACACTGCTCTGAATGCTTGGAGGGCTGTTGGTTGGTGCCTTTCACTCCTCTGGGACCTCCTGCGTGCAAGCCATGGGTCGCCAGCTATTGCCGAAAGAAAAGCATGTCAGATTTCTCATATGAAATTGGTAAATTTCTTTACTTTTAGCCCTAACAAGCTGCACTCTTGTCTGTCCTCAAGCCTCGAGTTTTTTCCCTTTAAGCCAGCGTATATCCCATCAAAGCATCTCCCTTGCTTGTAGTGCCTGGGAACAATGCAAGAATGTCCACCCAACCCTGGGAATTTTTTCTTCTTTCGTATCCAGATCAAACCTTAAGCTGCCAACATGACGCCACCTTCTTCGCTTTATCCTTGGCCAGAAACAAATCATTTTCGGTGCATGCTAATAATCGACAGGTCAGCAGGTGGGCCGAATTCTGTATCTCTCCACACTCCCGCTGCGTATTGTTATCCGTCAACAATCCCCATTGGAGCATATTAGTTCTGCACTTGGGCACTCCAACCCTCCACCTATTCAAAGTCCTCCGAATGACATAAGGGAGACCAGATCCCTCAGCCACATTCTCCTCTGGAACTCTTCCTTGGTCAGCGATTTCTCTCCTCCATCTGCCAATTCGGTTTTGTTCTTGCGTGCCCTCAAGGGTGTTTGTTCTTACCATAAAACTCTTCCTAGGTTTTAATCGACGGGTTTGAGGCTCATACCCACACAGAGGGTGCCGGGGATCATTCTCTTGTTTTATTCTCTCAGCATCTGCTGCTACTTCTCTCCTGATCTTAGGTGGTGCAATACCGACAAGCGGGTACATTTTCTCAATTGGTGTCGGTTTAAGACATCCTGTCACTATTCGTACTGCTTCATTTACGGTGATATCGCAAGTGCAGACGCGTTCCATACTGGAGCGGCATGCTCGGCTGCAGCGATACTCGAGGCCAAAACTGATGTTCGTAATGTGGATGGCCGGGCTCCCCGTGTATAATTTGTCAGTTTTCTAATAATATTATTCCTCGCACCAATCCTAGCCTTAATATTCAGGCAGTGTTTTTTTAAAGGAAAGCGTTCGATCAAGTTTCACACCAAGATACTTTGGTGTAGGGCAATTCTGTAGTCGGTTCCCTTGCCATATAACATTCAGTTTAGCCCCGGCGTCTCGATTTCGGAGATGGAAAGCGCACACTTGAGTCTTACTTAGATTAGGCCTCAGATGATCAATAGTATAATATTGTCCTAATTTTTCCAGTGCTACAGTGAGTCTTCCAGCTATCTCATCAAAACTTGATCCTTGACCCTGGGAATAATTTAGTGTTTTCTTTATTGAAAATATTTCTTATCCCATGTTTTCTACTTTAAAGGAAGGCGCAGATATTGATTGATCGACTGTATATGGCTGCCCATCTCACACAAGGTGACCCTGGGCAGCATAGAAGAAAACGAACTGTTAAAACATTATACAGAAGCCAATTAAATATAAATAAAAAACAAGGTGACGAAAAGGAGCCCAGACTTGGGCTCCCAGTTGGCAGGGATATAATGGCATTAAATGAAGAGGTGGATGGAGAAACAGGTTGAGAAGGGCGCAGTGTGTGTTTTGACGCCTCCTCTTGCCCCAAAATAAAGAGAGTTTTGTGCCCCCTTGGGAGACCCCATTGGCTGGTACAAATGAGCCAGGCTAAATCTTCCTGGCATTTCTTTTTATCGCGTGTGTTAGATTTCTATCTCACCCGGAAGTCAAGGCCATATTATTATTATTATTATTATTATTATTATTATTATTATTATAAATTTATATGACCGCCCGTCTCCCCCAACGGGGGACTCTGGGCGGTTATGCTTAGTACACGGAGTCCACATTTAGCGACTGCCTCGTTTAGCGACCGTCCGCAGCTACGATGGTGATGGAAAAGTACCTTTACGACCAATCCTTACATTTACAACCTTCGCAGGTCTATAAAGCAAAGGAAAGCTGAAGTAAGAACGTAAGCGCAGCCACGGTTTCACTTAGCGACCGCTTCGCTTAATGACCGAGTTGCCAGTCCCTGTTGTGGTTGCTAAATGAGGACTCCCTGTATTTCCCCCAAAACCACCAAGCCTCTGGGGCTGAGGGTGGGCTGGAGCCTGTTTTCCCAGTGCTGGACCAGCAACCTCTACCCTACACGGGGGGTTCCTGCATCATTGTTTGGGGTATTTATTACCTTGATGTTATATTGTTGTCCCACTTCTTCCAGGAGCGCAAGGCTGCTCACAGGTTCTTCCTTTGCCCCTCACAACCACTCGGTGAGGACAAGGAAGCTAAGGGTCAGATTTCCCTGGGGAGATTCCTGGCCAAATGGGGACTCCTCAGCCCACCCTCTGACTTCACAGATGCACTCAGCCATGGTTTAAGCATGGTTTATTGGATAACCCACAATTGACCGGGCTGGTTCAGCATGGCAAACCAAACCCAGACCATTGGCACTACGGCTTTGTGTGGCACGCAACCTAGGACTTTGGTGCCAAGCTGGGAAAGGTGGTTTTAACCCTATGTGGCATTGGCAGCGATAACCCACCAGGCAGGAAGCTGGGCCTAAAATCCACGCAGCCACTTATAAGGTCTTTTTTTGCCGTTCTCCCCACTTTTAAATCCGCGCGTGTGTGCATGTATGCATCAGGAAGTGAACGTGTGCAAAGCAACAGCAGGGCTTTTTTTAGGGTTGCTTCCGTTAAATGGCGACATGGTTGGCCAACTGAAATTCCCCGAGCCCCTTGGGGGAGACTCTAGCCCTGTTGAATTTCTGCCGGTGGGGCAGCTGGTAAAAGGCACAAGAAGTTACCTGAGGATAGGACAAGAACCCATGGGTGGAAGCTGGTCAGAGGGAGATCCAACCTGGAAACAAGGAGGAATTTCCTGACACAGAGAGCTATTAAGCCGTGGAACAGCTAGCCTCTGGAGTGGTGGGTGCTCCATCGCTGGAGGTTTTCAAGAAAAGATTGGACAACCATTGGTCTAAGATGGTATGAGGACTCCTGCCTTGGGCAGGGAGGTGGACTAGAAGACCTCCAAGGTCCCTTCCAACCCTAGGATTCCTTGATTCCATGATTCCATGATTCTAAGTCAGAGCTTTCCAAACTGTGTGTCGGGACACGTTAGTGTGTCGGCTGCAGTGTCTGGGTGTGTCGCGGCTGCTGCTGCCTACGAGCCCTGCCAGGATTCCACGCAGGTCCTAGTGCCTGCCTTTTGCCTGGCTGCCTCCGAGCCCTGCCAGGATTCCACGCAGGTCCTAGTGCCCGCCTTGTGCCCTGCTGCCTCCAAACCTGCTGTGATTCCGCACAGGTCCTAGTGCCTGCCTTGTGCCTGGCTGCCTCCAAACCTGCCCTGCCAGGATTCCACGCAGGTCCTAGTGCCTGCCTTGTGCCTTGCTGCCTCCAAACCTGCTGTGATTCCGCGCAGGTCCTAGTGCCTGCCTTGCGCCTGGCTGCCTCCAAACCTGCTGTGATTCCGCGCAGGTCCTAGTGCCTGCCTTGTGCCTTGCTGCCTCCAAACCTGCCCTGCCAGGATTCCACGCAGGTCCTAGTGCCTGCCTTGCGCCTTGCTGCCTCCAAACCTGCTGTGATTCCGCGCAGGTCCTAGTGCCTGCCTTGCGCCTTGCTGCCTCCAAACCTGCTGTGATTCCGCGCAGGTCCTAGTGCCTGCCTTGCGCCTGGCTGCCTCCAAACCTGCTGTGATTCCTCGCAGGTCCTAGTGCCCGCCTTGTGCCTGGCTGCCTCCAAACCTGCTGTGATTCCGCGCAGGTCCTAGTGCCTGCCTTGTGCCTGGCTGCCTCCAAACCTGCCCTGCCAGGATTCCACGCAGGTCCTAGTGCCTGCCTTGTGCCTTGCTGCCTCCAAACCTGCTGTGATTCCGCGCAGGTCCTAGTGCCTGCCTTGTGCCTTGCTGCCTCCAAACCTGCCCTGCCAGGATTCCACGCAGGTCCTAGTATCCTTTTTTTTTTCTTTTCATTTTCAGAAGGGCATTTAATAGTCTTTGTGAAGCCAAAGAACTGAATACAGGAATTCCTTAACCACTCTTAGTACAATATTGAGTTACAATATTGAGTTTAAACTGGGTCTTCCAGTTTAAAAGAAAAATATAAACAAACAGTTTTTGAAGGACAACTTGCAGGTTCTGCAAGCTTCAAGTTGTAGGTACATCATACGGTATAAATTCTGATTTCTGAAGATCAACACATGAGTCTCCCTTTTACTCGGTAGTGGAGGTAGGTTCATGAGCGGGCAGGTGGTTCCCACACGAAAAATGGCTGGGGCCTTCTCAAGTCTCCGGTGCCAAGTGCAATCCTAAAATTTTCCCCTTCCTCAACCCGGTGCCCTCCAGATGCTTTCACTCCTGGCGTTCTCTGCAATCTGGCTGCTTGGGAAGGGAGTGTTAGCACATCTGGAAGGTGGCATCTGCGGGGAGGGAGGCTTGGCTAAAGTGAGACGGACATCTGGCAAAATAAAAAGCAACCAGAAACCGAATGCATTACAGCAGAGGATGGTTGATCGACTTATATGGAAACAAATTAAGCTTAATCAGCTCTCTTTAATATGCTACCTTGCAAGCCAGCACAGTATTAAATCTCATTAAGATGTTTGCAGTAGTGAAAAAAGGAACAACACAAAAGCAAAAGCAACCAGTATTAGAAGCAATCAACTTTCTGCAGCCCTCGGTTTAGTCTGGTTTAGACCGCGCCGTTTCATGGTTTAATCCCCAGCGTTGTTGACCATTATGCGGCCTGCGAATCTTCACGGTGCTGCAGGGTCGCCGTCCCAATCTCTCGCCCTGCGGACGGGATGGCTCTGCAGGCCCAAACCTTCCCGGTCAGTCTTGGGCCCTGCTGGATGGGGATTGTGGGTGTTGCAGTCCCAGTGGCCTCAGAGGGCGCCAGGTTGGCGAAGGCTGGCGTAACGGATGCGCAGGAAATGCAGCTTCTCGAGAGAGGCTCGAGAATTTGACTGCAAGCTTTCTCTTCATATTTAGGTGCAATATTTTTAGAACACCTTCGGCAATTCAAGCAAAGGCTTTCTTGCCGAGTTGCTTCCTGTGGGCCAAGGGGACAACGGATGATCAGGGAGCCCAGGTTTTCCTGTCAGGGGGAAGAGCGGGCCTGATGTCTGCCCTGCGAGCCAAATTGACCGCTCAGGCCGTGGACCGAAGCTGCTCTTTGACATAAGGTGGTGGAGCCGAAATTGAGGGCACCGTTGTTGGGACCCCCTCTGTCCCGTCCCCCCCCCCCCCCCCCCGCTTTCAGCCTCAACTTTCATCTGTTTCCTCCTCGTAACCTGGCCTGTTGATTCACTGCCTTTTGTTCTCTTTTGCCTCCTTCCTTGGACATTCTTACAGCTTCTTTCTTTCTTGAAGCCGCTTACAAGAACTATTACCCAATCTTGGGTAGGCATGTGTTTTGCAAGATTTCTGGTGCAGATTAGTGGCTGGGCATAAACACTGCTCTCCATTCAAGGCGGAGAGAAGGAAGTCTGAAATTCCTCCTGAACCTTGTGCCCCGTGGAATGTAAATGGCCTTGAGAACAACCACCCTTTGGTATTTGCAGCAGCTGCACGAGAGAGGGGGGGCGGTATTTCCTTCTGCCTGGCATCACCTGCTGTGCCTACCAAAATGCCCCTTTCCGCAGAATTTGTAAGCCTTTTCGTCTTAAAAAAAGTACGCCCGAGCTTTACTCCTTGCCGAAACATTTTGGATGCTTAAGAACCAAGGCATAATCATTTGCATTGTTTCTTTATTGCATAATTATATTTTGTTCCATTCTTGCATCTGAAGTTGTTTGACAGTTAATTGCGTAAGCTTCCGTTCTCTAGGTCATTGTTTCTCAACCTCAGCAACTTTAAGCTGGGTGGACTTCAACTCCCAGAATTCCCCAGCCAGCATGGCTGGCTGGGGAATTCTGGGAGTTGAAGTCCACCCAGCTTAAAGTTGCTGAGGTTGAGAAACACTGCTCTCTATGTGACACAAAAGTTTCTTAAAAGATACAGCATAAAACAATGAAGATGATGTACCATGAAGCCGGTGTTGATTCTTGGCCACCACATAAAATAGAT
This sequence comes from Charina bottae, assembly GCA_023362775.1. Taxonomy (NCBI): domain Eukaryota; kingdom Metazoa; phylum Chordata; class Lepidosauria; order Squamata; family Charinaidae; genus Charina; species Charina bottae. The sequence goes on along the minus strand of JALMGJ010000045.1, from coordinate 3,536,851 downwards.
TTTTTAAAATCTATCATAAAAAGGGCAGTAAAATCCCAGTGAAATAGGATATCCCTCTAAATTGTGCTAAACGCCTTCCCTTGGTGCAGGAAAACCTCCAGGGTTGATGGTGGGAGGGCATCCCATCGATCACAACCGAAAAGGCCTTCCTATTTACTTATTTAAGGCTGACTCTCCTTGGTAGGACCTTGATTGGGTTGTTGTTTGCTGCTTGGTTGATTGACTGAGTTAATAGTTCCTTGATTAGAAGAAACCTTTACCTTTTTTCAAGAAGACCAGAACACCTCCTTGCCAGCAATCAACACCCAGATATGCAAAGATTAACACCAAGATTAGCACCGGAGGAACAATCAAACAGCACAATAGACCCTAATGAAGGAACTATTAACTCAGTCAATCAACCAAGCAGCAAACGACAGCCCAATCAAGGAACTCCCAAGGGGAGAACAACACCCCCACCAACACAAGCAGGACAAGCCAGGGTATATAAACAGAGAGCAAGTCCCACTCCCTTTTCGGGCAATGAAACGTCTGCAAGAAAATGTCTGTAGCTTGAATCATGTCAACTGGATTTCTATTTTCTCAGTGGAAACAAATCCAGTTGACATGATTCAAGCTACAGACAATTCCACCTGGATGACTGAGAACCTTCATAGACAGTCTGCAAGAAAACAACCAGGCTCAGAGAGCACCAAGGACTCCACAAAATTCAGCTTCTTCTACTTCTTCTTTGACTTCTTCTTCTAATGAAGTCAACGCACTGGACTCCATCTTTAGGCCAAGGAATCGTAGGCCCCATTGTGAACTGAACCCCATTACAGTGTGAGTTTTCTAATCAGGTGACGAGTCCTGGAAACCTTCCCCGAGAATGGGAGAAGTTTAGCTGTAGCTGGTTGGTTGCGTTTGGTTTTGATGGTGTCTGTTAGGGAATTCTGGCACAGGTTGGGGGCTGGACTAGATGATCTCTCGGGTTCCTTCCAGCCCTTACACTCTAAGACTCATTCTGTTACTGTTCTGGTTCCCCCATTGGATAAGCTAATGTGGTTTGTTTTGGCTTAGCAAGTTGTGCAAACCAGGCCATTGCGGTTTGTAAACTCTGCTTATGGCTTAGCAAGCCCTGTGAATCAGTGTGGCTTAGTCAACAAATCATGGTTAAAGCAAGCAGCGGCCTAGAATGAACCCAGCCACACACTTCTTGAGCACGATGCCCTCTAGATGTGCTGGGCATTGCAAACTCATAACTGGTGAACTTGCCGAAAATCATCTTAATAGGTCCTTTCGTGTGGTGAATGAAATTACATAGACATTAAAAAACTTGCATCTGTTAGGTAGCATGCAATGTTTCAGTATAGTAAAACCTCAGTTTACCAGACCTCAATGGAATGGACTAGATGCAGGTGTGATTTACAACATTTGTGTAATGCCCTGTTTATGGGAATGAGGCATTTTTCATCCTTTGTGTGATGGGGTCATTATGAGAATTGCTGCAAGGACGTAATCTGATTTGCTGGATTTTTGTGAGGAAGGGACACCCCTTCCCCAATTAGTCTATAAAGGTTTCGTTGGAACATTCATTGCAACGGTGGGAGGTAAAAAAGGTGACAGCAGCTGATTTGACCATTGCCCACAAATCCCTGATGGCTGAAATCATAGCCACGCTTCACCTGTTGAACTGCTGTTCAACAATAAACCTGTTGATTTTATTGTAAACCACCCAGAGTCCCCCGTTGGGGGAGATGGGTGCTCATATAAATTTAAATAATAAATAAATAAATAAATAAAATAAGGTATCTGCTTCTGAGTACAGGTAGTCCTCACTTAACAAAAAACGACTTGTGACCGGTCCTCACACTTACGACCATTGCGGCATCCCCATGGTCACGTGGTCACGGTTTGGGCGCTTGGCAACTGGCTCACATTTATGACCGTTGCAATGTCCCATGGTCACGTGATCGCCATTTTCAACCTTTCCGGATGGCTTCTGGCAAGCAAAAGCAATGGGGAACTGCATGATTTGCTTAACGACCATGTGGTTTGCTTAACGCCCATGGTGATTCGCTTAACGACCGCTGCAAAAAGTTCATGAAATTGGGTCGGATTCACTTAATGACCGCTTTGCTTAGCAACCAAAATTCTGGTCCAAATTGTGGTCGTTAAGCGAGGACTACCTGTAGACCTGCAAGGGACTGGGGGGGTCAAAAAACTCAAGACGGTGACGGTGCAGTTGAAGCCACTGTCTTGACTTTTTTGCCCTCCTCCGCAGACACCCTGCGTGGGACGGTGCTTTGTGCATGAGTCAAATCCAGGGCATTTGAGCCCTGGTTGCATTAGAAACAGGATGTCCAAGTTAATGTTTCCTCTCTTGCTGTGCAGCACGTACGGTGAACCTTGTGTCGCGTGACCAGACGCTGACTTTGAAAACATTACAACATGAGCGAGACCATTGTGGGTTTGGCAAATCTTGGAAGTCACTGGAGAAGCAGAAAAGAAGGGCGCGTTGTCAACATGAGTCACGCGGGGGTGTCTCAGGGTGAAGGGTCCGGTGGCACCGGCGAGGGCAAAGGCCACAGGCAGCGGGCTGGGGCTCAGATCAGCCTGGCACGGCTCCTGCGCCACCAGGGCTGCCTGCCTGCCTGCCTGCCTGCCTGCCTGCCTGCCTGCCTGCCTGCCTGCCTGCCTTCCTTCCTTCCTTCCTTCCTTCCTTCCTTCCTTCCTTCTCTCCCCTTCCTCCTCTCCCTCCCTCCTCCTTCCCTCCCTCCCTCTTCCTTTCCCTCCCTCCCTCCCTCCCTCCCTCCCTCCCTTCCTTCCTTCCTTCCTTCCTTCCTTCCTTCCTTCCTTCCTTCCTTCTCTCCCCTTCCTCCTCTCCCTCCCTCCTCCTTCCCTCCCTCCCTCCCTCCCTCCCTCCCTCTTCCTTTCCCTCCCTCCCTCCCTCCCTCCCTCCCTCCCTCCCTCCCTTCCTTCCTTCCTTCCTTCCTTCCTTCCTTCCTTCCTTCCTTCCTTCCTTCTCTCCCCTTCCTCCTCTCCCTCCCTCCTCCTTCCCTCCCTCCCTCTTCCTTTCCCTCCCTCCCTCCCTCCCTCCCTCCCTTCCTTCCTCCCAAGGCTGGGGGTGGCTGGGGGACCGCAAGCCGCTGCAAGGAAGAAACGGGCCAGCCGGCCTTCAGCAGCCGGAGGTGCGAACCGCTGGGTTTGTGGGTGAATTTTGAAATGGGGCAAAGGAAGAAAGGTAAAAGTTTCTCCATGCCCACTTCAGCCATGGTTCTTCACCAAGCTTTTCCGAAAATTGAAAGTCCAGGCATTTTGGTCTGTTTTCTTTCTCTGCCGGCTCCTGGGTCCAGACAGCTGCCACTCACATGCATGTGAGTGTCTGTGTGTTTGTGTTGATGGGATTCCCAAATCATGCGGGGTTGGGTTGTGGCTTAGCTGCAATTTAAATTCAGTGGCCAATGGCTAAATTTTAGTGGGATTTGGGGGAAGGACTTCTATAGGTGGAGATGGGAGGGGCTGGTCTCCCAGAAGTCTCTTCTTTCCATTCCCATTCTGATCCCCCCCACCCACCCAATCCTGAAAATTGAGCCCAGGCTCCTGTGGGTGGCATCATGGCATCACTGGCCGGCCGGCTGAAGCCATCTGGAAGGTCAGGAGGCCAGTTGCAGCCCCCAGCCCTCCAGATGCTGCCCACCCCAGTGGATGGCGTGGCTTGCTCGGTGACCCAGGCTGCTGAATAAACCATGGTTGCACACAACCATCAAGCTGCGTGAATGAACTAAAATAATTCCATGCCCTTAAATTTCATTTTTACACTTACCTCAGCAATTGCATTCCATTATTGCTATAGCTGTGGTTCTCCTAGAGGATTTTTCCTCTGAAGAAGGAGAAGCACACAACTTGGAAGGTGCCTGCAGATTTACAGTTTTCAAAAGAACAGAGTGCTGGGATAATGAGGATTGAGTTTGATGTATTGTCGAAGGCTTTCACGGCCGGAGTTCGATGGCTGTTGTGGGTCTTCCGGGCTGTGTGGCCGTGTTCTGGAAGTTGTGGTTCCTAACGTTTCGCCAGCATCTGTGGCCGGCATCTTCAGAGGGCAGGAGCACAGACAGAAGCGCTCTTTCTGTGCTCAGGTAGAATGATTGAGTTTGTATGCCGCTGAATCTATTAAACTACACACTATTGCTGGACTTTGAAGAAGCAAAGAGGAAGAGTGTTGATGCCTTTGAACTTTGGCGTTGGAGAAGACTCCTGAGAAGGCCAAAGGAAGAGGGGCCGACCAAGGGCAAGATGGATGGATGATAATCTGGAGGTGACGGACTCGACCGTGGGGGAGCTGGGGATGGTGACGGCCGACAGGAAGCTCTGGCGTGGGCTGGTCCATGAAGTCACGAAGAGTTGGAAGCGACTGAACGAATAAACAACAACAACAATTAATTGGTGGTGGCGCTGTTGATAGACCTATCCTTCTTTTAGAAATGGTGCACCCACAGACCCTTTTATCCTCAGAGCAATAGTATGAGATAGATTAGGCTGAGAAAAAGGGACATACTTAAGTTCACTTATGGAATATTGAACTGAAAGTGACAACACGTAGCAGTCAACACTCTGACTGCCGCTGCGTATAAACTAGCAATGCTAACACCAGTGGAATTTGTGGAGCATGACAGAGTAGGTCAAAGGAGAAGGCTTCAGGGTTGGGAAAGAGTTGGTGACCACGTGCTAGGATGACATCTTGAAATGTGAATGTTCCAGGGAACTAAAGTAAGCTCAGTTAGGCTATTTTTATCCTGCATTCAGCAAAAATCCAGAGGAAAAGGCAGCCTTTTATCTGGTCAGACGGTGCCATCCGTCTTTCTAATTTTGACCCATTTGGGGTCCCAGCATGGTTCCCAAGGGTGCCAGAGTGTCCTTTAATGACCGCTTTGCTTAGCAACCGAAATTCTGGTCTCAATTGTCATTAAGCGAGGACTACCTGTATTCTCTGTTGCCCCAGAAGGTAGGACCAGAACCAGTGAATGAAAACGATAAGGAAGGAAGTTCAGGTTGAAGATTAGGAGGAACTTCCTGACTGTACAAGCCGTCAGCCAATGGAACAGGCTGCCACATGATCTGGTGGGTCCTCCTTTGCTGGAGGGCTTCGGACAGCAGCTGGATGATCACCCGTCAGAGATGCTGCATTGGATCCTGACCTGAGCAGGAGGTTGGATCTTGTGGCCTCAGAGATCACCTCCAGTTCTGTAGTCTGTGATGCTACGAGAGGAACAAAGGAGGGTGGTGAGGGTGATGGGGCAACAGGGAACTAACCCTATGAAGAGGAGCTGAGGTCGCTGGGCACCTCTGGAAAAAGGATGGCAAAGATGGCCGGAGGGAGAGCTGAGAGCCGCTGAGCAGTGGGGGCCCAGAAAAAGGCCTGATTTGCTCATCCTACAATGGGGGGGACGGGACAGGGAGGAAAGGTCAGACAGAGCAGGGCTGGGCAGCTTTCCTCCCCAAATGTGGGTCGGGGCTGAAATTATTCGGATGATTTTTTTTAAAATACAGGTAGTCCTCACTTAACCATTTAACGATGGTCCGAAGTTACGACGGCCTCGGAAAAAGTGTTTTACAACCTGTACTCACACGACTGTTGCAAACTGTTGCTCCACCCCTGTGGTCATGTGATCGCAATTTGGGCACTTGCCAGCCGGCTCGCATTTATGATCAGTTGCAGCATCCTGCAGTCACGTGATCACTATTTGCGACCTTTTTTTAGTTTCTGGCAAAAAATGTCCGTTGGGGAAGCTGGATTCACTTGATGACCCATGATTTGTTTAACGACTGTCGTAAAAATGGTCGTAAAATCAGGTCCGGTCACGTGACTCACTTAACGACTGCACCACTTAACCAATTTTCCGGTCCCCATTGTGGTCGTTAAGTGAGGACTACCTGTATGGGGAGATTTCAAGGCCAGCAATGGGGAGAATGGGGAGGCCTCTTAATCTCTTCTGAAAAATCAGTAAATTGTGCTGCTGGTTTTCAGGGCCAAAATGGCCAAAGTTTGGCTGTGCAATTTTGTTTGAGCCTTTCGGGAATTTCGGGGTGTGTGGGTGGGTGGCATTAAGGCTGGGGACATAAGTGTTTTCACTTCTCAAGGCTTCCTGCTCCCATTCCCACTTTTAGTTTTGGAAAAAAAACATGTTGCTGAAAGCTGGCCACTTGCGGCTGGATTTGAGCAGCACTTCCCGGGATATGCATTCGGCCCTGGATCCCAGGAAGCCAGGTTCCTGAGAAATCTTGGGAAAACTTAACTTTGCAGTGAAAAGGGCTAGAAAGAGGTTTCCAGAGGCAAGATCAAACTGGGATCTATCCGGCCCTGTAAACAACCCTTGTTCCCATTTTAGTGACAGCCAGGCTGGTATTTCGAGCTGTTCCTCTTTGTAAACAACAAAAATTAAAAAAGAAAGTTGCTTTGTGCATAAAATAGTTTCACATCCAAAGGTCACGTTGGCGAGGCGAGAAACGCCTTTTCCTTTCAAAAACTCGTGGGCCTTCCCTAATATGGGCTCTTTCCACGGGCTGGGTGTCAGCCCGGCTAACATAGCCTTTGTGGCTGGGGATGATCGGCATTGAAGGCGCCAAATCACCAGACAGAGAAGATGACACTCGGAAGAATCCGCGGCGCTCTTTCTTGGAAACAGCACACAAAACGAGTGACTGTGGCGTTGGGGTTTGGTGATCAAGTAGCATTGGGTTCGGATGTCCGAAGGATCGTGCGAGCATTCGTGAGTCAGGGAAGTGTGACTGACAGTGAAGGCGAACCCATGTTTCGGGCTCCCTATTTATAGCCACAGGAAATGACTCTTGGAGAAGCTCTACGTGTCAGCAAAACGTTGCAGGGTCCTCTTGCAAAAACAGGACGGGGGGTGGGAGGGTTTAGAGCAGTGTTTCTCAACCTTGGCCACTTCAAGCCACGTGGACTTCAACCCCAGAATTCCCCATCCCTCCCTCCCAAGAGGTTTCTTTGCCTTGCCTTGTTCTTACCTTGGATATCATCTTTCCCTTTCTTTCCCTTCTTCCTTCTCTGTCCAACTGCCAAAGGCCTTTCTCCTCTCCCTTCCTCTCTCCCCCCAAGGCTTTTAAATCTAACTCCTCTTTGGAACGAGCCGAGCCATACGAATGCAAAAAATGTGGAAAGGCAAGAAGCTGAACCTGTCATTCTGCAGATCGGAAGAAAGAGCTGAGTTGAGTCAGGGCAGCGAACGAAGGTGACGGTTAGTGATGGTTTAGACTTATGATGGTGCTGAAAAAGCTGACTTATGACCGGTCCTCACACTTACAACCATCACAGCGTCCCCACGGTCACCTGATCACGATTTGGGTGCTTGGCAACCAGTTCGCATTTATGACCGTCGCAGCATCCCGTGGTCACGTGATCGCCATTTTCTACCTTCCCGGCTGGCTTCTGGCAAGCAAAATCAATGGGGAACCTTGTAATTCGCTTAATGACCACATGGTTCCTTTAACGCCCACGGTGATTCGCTTAATGACCACTGCAAAAGTGGTAAAATTGGGTTGGATTCGCTTAATGACTGCCTCGCTTAGCAACCGAAATTCTGGTCCCAGTTGTGGTGGTTACGTGAGGACTACCTGTATGTGTTCTTTAAATTAGAATGTTAAACGGCAACATTTCCTAGTAAGATCCTTGGCATTTTTAATAGAAATGTAGAAATCTAGCGAAAAGCCTTCATTTAAAACAGACTTTTCCAACTTGGCCCCCTCCAGATACCGCCCCCCCCCGCCTGACTCTTACATGGTTGGTAAGAATTCTAAGAGTGCGAAGAATTGTGCGACTTCGTCCCACCTCCCATACATTTATTTATTTATTTATTTATTTATTTATTTATTAATTAATCAAATTTATCACCGCCCATCTCTACCACAGTAGACTCTGGGCAGTTTACAACAATGTTAAAATTAAAGTTAAAAATCAAAAATCATTAAAATACAATAAGCAATACAATAAATAAGAATATAAAAATCCAGAGGATGGTAGGATCTTAAAAGGAGGTCATTATTAAACTAACCACCCCCAGGAGGAACTACCTCTACCTTTGTCCCACGCCAGGCGGCAGAGCCAGGTTTTTAGGGACTTCCTAAAGGCCAAGAGGGAGGACGCCTGCCTCACCTCTGGGGGCAACATGTTCCACAGGGCGGGCGCTATCGCAGAGAAGGCACGCCTCCTGGACCCCGCTAGATGGAATTCCTTTGTTGACGGGGTCCGCAGCATGCCCTCCCTGCATGACCGGGTGGGGCGGGTAGATGCAATTGGGATGAGACGGTCCCTCAGATAACCTGGCCCCATGCCATGTAGGGCTTTAAAGGTGATAACCAACACCTTGAATTGGACCCGGAAGCAAACTGGTACCCAGTGCAGCTCGCGGAGCAGTGGTGTTGCATGTGCTGATCTTCTCGCACCCATAACCACTCGAGCGGCTGCATTTTGGACCAGCTGAAGCTTCCGGATACTCTTCAAGGGTAGCCCCATGTAGAGCTCATTGCAATAATCTATATGAGAGATGACAAGGGCATGAGTGACTATTCGGAGGGCCTCTCGATCCAGGAAGGGGCGCAACTGGCGCACAAGCCGAAGCTGTGCAAAGGCCCTCCTGGCCACGACTGCCACCTGCTCTTCGAGCAGGAGTCGTGAGTCCAGGAGGACCCCCAAGCTCCGGACTGAGTCTGAACGGGGTAGTGCCACCCCATCCAGGATTAAAGATGATAACTTCCTGGAGGCCGAGGGGCCATCAATCCATAGCCACTCCGTCTTACCAGGGTTCAGATGAAGCCTGTTGTTCCCCATCCAGGCCCCTACAGCCTCCAGGCACTGAGATAGGGTGTCCACTGCAACACTTACTTCACCCGGGATGGAGATATACAATTGAGTATCATCAGCATATTGGTGATACCTCATCCCGTGATGACGGATGATCTCACCCAGCGGCTTCATGTAGATGTTAAATAGGAGAGGAGAGAGAACCGAACCCTGCGGCACCCCACAAAGAAGGGCCCGTGGGTCGGATCTCTCCTCTCCTATTACCACCGATTGCGAGCGACCCTGGAGGAAGGAGGTAAACCAGCGCAAAACTACACCGCCCACCCCCAACTCCCTGAGTCGCTCCAAAAGGATACCGTGGTCGACGGTATCGAAAGCCGCTGAGAGGTCCAAGAGAGCAAGAATGGATGCACTCCCTCCATCCCGCTCCCGCCAGAGATCATCCATAAGCGCGACCAATGCAGTCTCTGTCCCATATCCCGGCCTGAAACCTGACTTTTGAAGGGTGCGAGCACGGGGAGGGCTGGTCTGTAGGAATTTCATACGTCATTCCCAATGCATACGAGAACCACTTGGGAACCATTTCGTTTTTGGAAGATGCGGATTTCTCTCTTCCGCTTGAAATCAGCCTGCACCTGTTCAGATGGACCATAGGCCACCAGAAAAACGTAAACAGAAGCCGGTCAAAAGGAGGAATTGTTCTGAAGAAAGAAGGAAGAAGAACAGGTTTCCTGCTTGTGCTGAATCCCCATTTACAGTATAAGGGACTTGGTGATTTTGCCGGTGAGAGAGGCTGGCCTTGATCAGCATCTGGGATGGGAAACGGGATGCTCTCCAGATGTTTACTCACATCCTGTCTCCCCTTCAAGAGCTCAAGGCTGCGGACAGAGCAACCCCCCCCCCCGTTTTCTCCCACAACGGCCACCCCATGAGGTGGGTTGGGCAGAGAGAGAGGACTGGCCCGAAGTCACTGTCCGTGTTCTTAAATCTGGGCCTGCCCAGCCTTAGTCTCTAGGCACAAGGCTGGATTAATCACTGCACCACCCTGAAGGGTGGGTGGCTGTGGCTGTTAGGGATTGCCGGGGACCTGTGCGTCCCCCCAGCCCCAGCTTCTCCGCATGAGGCTGCTGCCTTTCTCAGCCGAAAGACACGTTTTGTTGGGGTTTGATAAACCCAGGAATTTACTTCTAGATATAAAGTATACAGAGAGGCTTGATTTCTAGGTAAAAGGTGAAATATTCTGCACAGTCACCCAATTAGCAGCCATTGTTGTAGGAATGATGTGTCATGTGTGACTCATTCAACAGGTGCTTAGAGTTAGGTTGGGCGTGGTGAATAACGAGAGTGACCTATAATGTGATTGGTCAGGTTCACTATATATACAGGGACATTCTCAGTTCCCATTATTCCCATTTTACCTCGTGAAAGCTGTATCGTTGATGGTGTATCATTTGTTACTTGTGGAAGTGATCTGTAAATACGTATGTATATAAAGTAAATAGGATATTTGATATAACTTCTGTTTGGAGTCTATTTACTGCATAGTACGTGGATCACTGGTGCCTAGGAGAGAGGTAGGCCGCTCCATCCGCGCTCCCTCTGACACGTTTCTCCAGCCAGCATCTGGAAGGAACCGAAGGATGGAGCAAAGCCGATCTTGAGAGGAGGACGCCTCTCCCCTCTGGGGTCCTGTGGGGCTTACCACAGCTGCGGGTCTCCCTCTGGCAGGCTGAGAAACCAGTGGAAGGGCTGGTTGAATCGTCACCGTCACTGAATATAAGAGTTGGATCTTTCAGGCCATCTGTTCCAACCGCCGCTCAGGGCAGGAATCCATTAAACCATCCCGGGGAATGATGGCCATCCACCGCTGTCTCGTTCCTGTCAAGACATCCCTCCCAAGGTTGAGATTATTGGATGGGGATTGGGGGGCGAATCGTGGAGAAGACAGGCCAGAATTAGCAACTGTGGTTGAGTTGATGTAGCTGTTTTTTCTCCTGCTACTTCATGGTGATTGTGCTGCTTGTCCTGTTTATTAGATTTGTATGTATTCTGGTCAACCGCCCCCTACCTGCAAAGAGGAAGGGCAGCTTTAAAACAGTCCAATAATCCAAGCAGCGTTTCCCAACGTTCAGGTTGGGACTTCATCTCCCAGAATTCCCAACTAACATGCTGTGGGAGAATTCTGGGAATTGAAGTTCAACCCATCTGGCCGTGGGCAGGTTGGGAAAGGGTGCCTGAGAGCAGCGCCAGGAAGGATTCCTGGGTAGCCAGAGAAGGCGGCTGTTCTCCTTTTGTGGGAAGGGAGGTCCCTCTGAGGGGGGGTGCACCGTGTTTTGCAGGCTAGGGAGTCAGTGACGCAAAAGCTGTCCTTGATTTCATTAGGTTGAACGTGCATTCACATGTAGAAACGTTTCACTCCTTATCCAAGGAGCTTCTTCAGTCTGAAGAAGCTCCTTGGATAAGGAGTGAAACGTTTCTACTGAGAAAATAGAAATCCAGTTGACATGATTCAAGCCACAGACTGTTCCACCTGGATGACTGAGAACCTTCATCGACATATTCACATGTAATTAAAATTAAACAAAGGGGATATTTTCACTCTGTGCTGACAGCTTTGGGAGTCTTTGGGGACCAAGGATTTTGGGATGGGCCTGCGGCTGAACCCAGGGGCTCGGGAGAAAGATCCGGCCTTGGTAGACTTCCACAGAGTCGGAACCATAGAGTTGGAAGAGACCTGAGAGGTCATCGAGTCCCCCCTCCCTGGCCTGGGTCCTTTGCCCATTGCCCTCTGCCTGAATCCTCTAGGCTTAGCTTTCAGTTCTGTGCAGACCAGCTGAGACGGCTTCATCTGTGCAGAAAAGCAGCTGAGGGTCATCTGGAGCAAAAGGGTTGCAGGGTTCGCTGGGAGAATCAAAGTTCTAACTCAGGTTCAAAGGGGCCGAAACGTGAAACGCCGAGGCCCGACTCCAGAGTCAAAGGGGTCAAGGCATGGTATCCATAAAAGGGGGCAAGGCGTGGTACCCATAATAATTTTGCAGAATAAGCCACCTCTGAATGATTACTCAGTGTCCCGGTAGTGATATCCACGTACCTGGCCTCTGAGATTTCTGCTTGGGGCTTCAGAAACGGAGGAACAGAAATGCTATTCACGTCAGAATTATTTTGTCGCTTGGCTCTGCTGATTTTGTTGTTGTTGTTCAGTCGTTCAGTCGTGTCCGACTCTTCGTGACCTCATGGACCAGAGCACGCCAGACCTTCCTGTCCTCCACTGTCTCCCGGAGTTTACTCAAATTCATGTTCCTTACATCGGTGATGCTATCTAACCATCTCATCCTCTGCCGTCCCCTTCTCCTTTTGCCTTCAGTCTTTCCCAGCATCAGGGTCTTTTCCAGTGAGTCCTCTCTTCGCGATCCTGGCCTATTCCATTCCCCCCCTTTATTTGCAGTTGTAGACCAGATGCAGTTAAAACATAAAATAAAAACCAATACAATCATTTGTCTTATCTGTTGGTGGATTCTCACGGCAGCCACACCAAACTTTGCAACCTGCTGATTTGTATCAGAAAAGAGAAGTTTGGCATAAGACGCATTTGATTGCCCTGGGCATTTCCTTACTGTGGGCATCATGTGGAGGTCTTTGCAGAAAGTTTCATGGAATGATATAGAATGAATCATTTCAACCTCACTCCATTTAAGGATTTCTTGGGATAACGGTAGCCCAGGTCTGTTGCATACACTGAGCGATCTTAAGGCATCTGTCCTCCCAATTTACAGAAGGAAGAATTCTGAAAAGTATTTGTGGAGCTTGGGAAGGGACAGGGATGGGAAATAATTCACAGGTTGCCGCTTCATATTCCTGGATATCCCGCAGATTTCATTCTGGTATTCCATGTCTGCAGTCCTTTGTCGCTTAATGTGCCTAACTTGCTTGTATCCTAAGGAAAGCGGAGAGTCTCTTGTGAATCCATAGGGAGCGTCTTCACTACCTCTGTCTTCCAAGTAGACTGGTAATCCATTGGAGCCCATTGGAGCTGGGTGGCTAATACATTCAAATAAATAAATAATAAATAAATATTCATCCGTTAGAACTGATGAGCTTAGTCCCAAGGGAAAGAACGGCTTCTTAAGCCAATAATTAGGCTTTTCCAAACTCTTTCCTATGTACCGTTTTTGAGCGGTGAGCATCAACTTCAGAAGTTTCGTTTGGGTCGTTACAGGCGCCTCCTGCTTATGGTGTATTCCAGCTAACGTGAATATTGAATTTGGGCCAAAGATTCTGAAGCCCCAAGCAGAAATCTCAGAGGCCAGGTACGTGGATATCACTACCGGGACACTGAGTTATCATTCAGAGGTGGCTTATTCTGCAAAATTATTATGGGTACCACGCCTTGCCCCCTTCAAAACCTTGAGAGCTGCTGAAATGAACTCTCCATTTCTTCTAAAGTAAAATCTCTTGATTGTGGCAGTGGATTTAGATGCTGTTTGCATTGGATATTCATTCCATGAGATTTCCAGATCTCCTTATGGCAAAATACCACTTCTGGGTATTTGTAGTTATCAACCTGATCTTTCACGTCACCTTCCAGTTACACTTCTTAGTTCTGTTTGCAAACATCATCACTTTGTTGAAAATTAATAACCCGTCTGTGTTCTTTACAATAAGTGGTTAGTGATATCAGTGCTCTTTTAAGGCCTACCTGGAATAATAGCTTCATCATCCACACATTCAAGTATGGGAATCATTTTCCTTACTAATAGTGGGGGATAGAAGTCAAAAGAGGCCACACTGTTGGCCATATTATACATATAATGCTTAAATTGTAGCATAAAGGGAGCAAGATTCAGGTCTATCTTAAGGGACTTCCAGAGACTTAGGACCTTCTCTGTGGTGGCCCCGTCCCAAATTAAACCAACCATGTTGACTTTAGTGGCTGATGTTCAGGGAGGTCCTCTATGGCAGGGGTCCCCAACCTGTGGGCCGCGGCCTGTTAGGAAGTGGGCCGCGGGGCTCCCACCTGCAAACCCCGCCCCCCGGTACACACGATTGGCTCCCGCCTGCAAACCCCGCCCCCCTGGTCCGTGGAAAAATTGTCTTCCATGACCGGTCCCTGGTGCCAAAAAGGTTGGGGACTGCTGCTCTATGGGTAAACTTGGTCCCATGGTCAGGATCATACAGGAGAAAGCAATTGCTTGGATCGCGTAATCCCCAGTTGTTAAGTGGTGGTGGCATCTCACATGTCGAGTAAGCTCTTGCAGAGCAAGACCCCTTTGTGCTTTAACCATATGATATTCTGCTCAGATTTTAGTTGCATTTTTCTGTGGTTATTTTCTAAAAGAAGGGAATGTGACTGTTTTAAACCTTGCTTTAGCTGATCCTGGGGAGTTTTGTTTTGTTAGGGTTCTGCCCTTCAGGGTTGGTGGTGCAAGATGGGAGTGCCACTGACGAGAGTGCCATGCTTCCTTCCACAGGCGCGGCTGTCCCCGTGGACCCTGGGAGCCAGCAGAGGTGAGAGGAATGGTCTGACCTGCTTGCCAGGAAGCCCCCGAGCCCCTCCAGCGCCATGGCGGAAGGGCCCTCTGTCCCCGTGGCCGAGTGGCTGCGCGGTCTGCGCCTGGACCAGTACGCCCGTGTCTTTGAGCGGAACGAGCTCAGGCGGCTCCTGGATTGCCAGCGCCTGACCGACGAGCGTCTCACCCGCCTCGGGGTCCTGCTGCCAGGCCATCGCAAGCGCATCCTCTCGGGGCTGGCGAAGGCCTTCGCGGAGTCTCCGCCCGCCACGGACGGTCCCCGGCTGCCCCCAAGGAGGCCGATCCCCATGAAGCGCAACATCTTCCGTTCTTGCTCGGGGGCAGTCGCTTCCCTGCCAGAGCAGGAGGCCGGGTGTGACTTGGCGGTGCCAAGCGGCCAGGGGTCGCCCCCAGACCGGGAGTCGGAAGTCTCTGCCAGCCCCCCCCCTGTTCCACCCCCCATCCCTCCGAGGACAAGCTGCCACCCGCCGGCGAAGTTCTTTTCTTCTCTCCCGGAGCCTCCTGGGGACTTTGGCCTGGATCCGCCTTTCGCTCTGCGTTGCCCTTCTCCGCAGCCGGCTGGCGAGAGACTCAGCCCCACCTTTCCGGAGGAGGGGGCCAAACCCCCCCTGCCCCTTCTGCCCGCCAAGCGCCACCAGCTGGAAAGCAGGCCCTCGGCCCAGAAGGCCCCGCCGATTCCCGTGCGCCCACCCACGTTGCCCCCCAGAGTTGCGCACCAGAAAGGAGCTCCAAGGTAAGCCGGATGCTCGCAGAGGGGCCCAAACCCTCATGGAATGCAGGGGTGGGAATGCGGGAGCGTGTGTTGTGCATGCGGAATGAGAGACTCTCCCTCTCGTCTCTAAGCAACAAGAATTCACTCAAAATAGAATTTGCTTTCTCTTGGAAGGTGAGAAAAAGAAAGGTAACGCTTGGATTATTTTGGTACAGTGCAAGGTAGTTCACAATATCTGTGCCAATCTCTTAGACGCCACTGTTTTTACTTGCCACGTGTGTGTGCAGCCGTTGTGCAGAGTTGTGGATGATGGTCTATTGCAATCTTCAGGGCGGAAGAAAGCTGGGGAGGGACGAATTGCCCTCTGCAGCCTTGCCGTTCCCATCCTTCCCTTGCATGATCGGGGGTGGGGGTGGGGGTGGGAGACTGGTTGGGGAACGTTTGCACTAGCAAGCCCTGACTGACCCAGCAGCTGAAGACTGGAGGCCTCGCTCAGAGGCAAGTCTTCCAGGGGTTTTGGACTTCAACTCCCACAATCCCATTTGCCATGCTGCCTGGGGGTGATGGCGTTGATGCCCCCGAGCCCTGGAAGTCATGAGGATGCCTGCCCCTTCCATAGCTGGTGCAGTGGATTCAGGGAACCCAGGAGAGGTCTCCAGCCATTTTCTCTGCGACGATTTTCCTAGGACCGTACCCGGACTTCTCCCAATAAAAGGTGCAGTCGCTTATCACCTAAGCATATCAACCAGTTATTCTGGCTCCTTGATCCTCCTTTGCCTGACTTTAGGTCCACCCCTGACTATCACAAAGGCAAGCTTTGCAAACCCACCTTTCCCTCAACCCGAAGTATTTGCAGAAGGAAGTTTCTTGTTCTCTGGAACAAACGCGCGCTGTCTCGTGTTGTAATAACAGGATGGGCGAAAGGTTGGCCAACGGTTGGGAGGAAAAAGGGCAGGACATTGAAGTCAGAGGCCGAAAAAGCAGCTTGTATGGCAAGAAGGGGCTCCGGATGATTCAAAAAGCTGCTCGGTGCAATGCGTCAGAAGTGCGCAGAGGGCGCAGGAGCATTGACTGAAGAGCTGGCTTGCTCTCCTGCCTTCTGGCTTCGGACACGGTTATGTTGCTGAAACCTTTTGGCTGCCCCAGGACGACAGCATGGGGCAGTCAGCGGGGAGCATCTGGCCAGGCGGCTCGGCTTAGCAGCTTCGGGATTTGCTGCTGTGCTGCAGCCGATCACAAGCACCAAAAAGAAAACGACCTCCCTGTTCCTGCAGGAAAAATGCTCTTTTTGGACTTCAGACCAGTGGGTGGGCTTTGAGGGAAGCCAAGGAAGGCTTTTAAACAGCCCTTCCCAACCTTTTTCCTTCATTACCCAAAACCGCTTATCCGAAAGTCCTTTTAACCCAACGTAGGTGTCAGGTGTCAGGGAGATAACGGGCGGCGAAGGAGGGGGCTCCCTCCAGGAAGGGAAGCCCATGCGTAGTACTCAATCGCTATGTTTCCCTCCCAAGAGATTGAAGAAAGCCCCACCCTAGGTTTCTGGACTTATTCTTTGGGCATTGCCACTTCATGTTAGTCTAGATGGATTCTGTCAGGGTACTAGGATAATAAATCACTAGAGCTTGATCCCAGCCTCAGCGTGTTATTTCTACGCCCGAAGTCAGGACAGTAGGTGAAGCACTTTAAGTCAATTAAGTGTCCCTGTTGGGATTGGGCAATGGGCTCGAGTGTCGTTACCCAAAGAAAACCCACTTTCACCCAATTTTGGGAAATTTACCGAGGTTTGGGAAGCACTGCTTTAAGAGAACTTTGCAGAGCTTCCTGCGAGAGATTGTGGGGAAGCTGGCGAAGGAAAGGAAGGGAGAGCAGATAGCAACAATCGAGGGAGGGGAGGCGAGTCTGTTGGCAGCTGGGCTCACAAGCGGTGATTCGGCCCAGGTGGGGAGGAAGCCGGGAAGAGGCGTTTCGAGGCACCCCGAGCGGCTCAGCCTTCAGGAGACCCCCATAAAGGGGCTGGAAATTCCTCTGGCAGGTTCCAAGATTCGGCGCCTGCCCCAGGACGAACCTTGAGGAGATGAGACCGTCCTGAAATTTCTGTAATTCTTGCTTCCTTGGTCTTACCCAGCTGTGTGGAGCGTGACACCCCCAAACTGAAAGGCAGGGAGGGTGGCGGCGGCTTTGGTTTAGCTTTGTGAATTTTGCAAATGAGTTTCAAGGCTCATCAGAAAAGCAGCAAGCAGTTTTGGTCCCTTGAGCAGCATTTCAGGGCTTGTCGTGAAGCTGGCAATATTCCTGCCCTTGTCTTTTTTGGATCTCCTCAGTTGCATGGATGAGACAGGGACCGGGGATCGTGGCCTGTTTCGTGTCTGATAAGGAGGTTGACCACGTTGATTGTGATCCATATGGATCCCATCTAAAGTTGTTCTAAAAGGCACAAATCAAATCAAGTTTATTACAGCCCTAAGGACAGATACGGACAGATAAGGACTGATAGGGGCGTGGTGGCTCAGCGGGTAAGACGCCAGGCTTGTCGATCGGAAGATCACAAGTTCGGAGGTTTGAATCCCTAGCCCTGCATGCGGAGTGAGCTCCCGCACTCGCCCCAGCTCTTGCCAACCTAGCAATTTGAAAGCATGCAAATGCAAGTAGATGAATAGATGGGTAGGTAACAGCGTTCCGCGCGTGTCATGCCGGCCACATGACTGCGGAAGCATCTTCGGACAACGCTGGCTCTTCGGCTAACAAACGGAGATGAGCACTGGCCCCTAGAGTCGGACACGATTGCACAAATGTGCGGGGGGAACCTTTACAGATACAATCAAAATATCTAGTAACAACAGTAAATATCTAGTAATAACAGTATATATCAGAAAAACAATAAGTATGATAGGACCTAAAAACAATTAAGAATAAAAATACTAAAATGAAATATAATACTATTTTAAGAAATTCTAAACCTAAGTAATGGTGTGGTGTATCGTGCAGATGGTAGCTCAAAACTTGGTGGCTTGGGAGGATATTTTAAAAGGCACTGAAAACCTGGCTGTTCTGGGGGAGTGTAGCTGGTGAGCCCCTGCAAGATGCTGTGTTGTTCTGAATAGCTTATTTCCCCCCCTCATTGGACACATATCATCTGTCTCTCTGTTTTATTGCTCTGCTTTTTAATAATATAAATCGTCTAGAGTTGCTTGGAGTCAGGCTTTCTTTAAATCTAATAAAATAACAAATAAGTAATACACTCTGAATTATGTTGTGAAAAATTCTGGAAGGGTCTGGAGGTGAGGGAGGCCAGCTTTGCCGTCCCAAGCCCGTATTCTATGTGCAGTTTTCTGCTGCACCGCTGTACACCTTGTGAACAGGTGGGGAAATCTTGTGTTAGAGCAGGGGTCGGCAACGTCAGGCTCCCGCCCACAAACCCCGCTCCTTCCACGCGATTCGATCCCGCCCGCAAACCCCGCCCCCCAGTGCTTGTGATTGGCTCCCGCCCGCAAACTCCGGCTCCCGGTCCGCGGAAATCCCAGAAACCCCGCCCCCTACCCCCCCTGGTCCCCGGTTATAAATATCCAAATGGCCCTTGGAGTCATCTCCTCCTGGTCAAGCCCTTTAGTTCCACCTGGACGTCCCAAGGGAGGTGGCTCTGGCCTTGGAATTTCCCGGAGAATTTGCCCAAGACCCTTTCCCACTGGAGCCTCAAAATCACTAGGAGTCCCTTGGAGGACGTATCCTCCTCTGACCTGGATCTCCAGCTACGTTGGCCTCTCCAGGTGAAGGGCGGCTTCGCACCTTCTCGCTGCCATGGCCAGGGCTGGGCCTGTAGGGTGAGGGGTGGGGGGTCCCCACCCTCTCCCTGAAGTCCTCTGGGGCTTACTGTACCTCCCCTGCCTGCCCGCCTTGGCACAGGGGCTTTGTAGTGCTTTGCTGCCACCACCTACTTGTGTAGGGAGTACACTTGTCCTTAACCCCTTGAGTGGGGCAGAAGATCCCACAACCTGCCCCAACAGACCAGAGAAATCCCAGCATGATAAAAAGGAACTAAAAAGCGTGGTGCCCCCTCTTGTAACTGGAGTGTGTGCTGGAGGCTTGGGCTGGGGGGAAAGCTGCCCCCACCGTGGGGGTCAAAACAATAGAACGAGCCTTAATTGTAAATTTAGCTTTATTAAAGATGAGCAGAGAAGATGCGGAACGTTTCCTTTTCCTTTAAACCAAGGCTTTCCAAACTCTGTGTCGTGACACAATACTGCAGAGCTTTCCAAACTGTGTGTCGGGACACGTTACTATGTCGGCTGCAGTGTCTGGGTGTGTCGCGGCTCCTGCTGCCTCCAAACCTGCCCTGCCAGGATTCCGCGCAGGTCCTAGTGCCTGCCTTGTGCCCTGCTGCCTCCAAGCCTGCCCTGCCAGGATTCCACGCAGGTCCTAATGCCTGCCTTGTGCCTTGCTGCCTCCAAACCTGCCCTGCCAGGATTCCGCACAGGTCCTGGTGCCTGCCTTGTGCCCTGCTGCCTCCAAACCTGCCCTGCCAGGATTCCGCGCAGGTCCTGGTGCCTGCCTTGTGCCTTGCTGCCTGCAAACCTGCCCTGCCAGGATTCCACGCAGGTCCTAGTGCCTGCCTTGTGCCTTGCTGCCTGCAAACCTGCCCTGCCAGGATTCCACGCAGGTCCTAGTGCCTGCCTTGTGCCTTGCTGCCTGCAAACCTGCTGTGATTCCGCACAGGTCCTAGTGCCTGCCTTGTGCCCTGCTGCCTCCAAACCTGCCCTGCCAGGATTCCACGCAGGTCCTAGTGCCTGCCTTGGGCCTTGCTGCCTCCAAACCTGCCCTGCCAGGATTCCACGCAGGTCCTAGTGCCTGCCTTGTGCCTTGCTGCCTGCAAACCTGCTGTGATTCCGCACAGGTCCTAGTGCCTGCCTTGTGCCCTGCTGCCTCCAAACCTGCCCTGCCAGGATTCCGCGCAGGTCCTAGTGCCTGCCTTGTGCCCTGCTGCCTCCAAGCCTGCCCTGCCAGGATTCCACGCAGGTCCTAATGCCTGCCTTGTGCCTTGCTGCCTCCAAACCTGCCCTGCCAGGATTCCGCACAGGTCCTGGTGCCTGCCTTGTGCCCTGCTGCCTCCAAACCTGCCCTGCCAGGATTCCGCGCAGGTCCTAGTGCCTGCCTTGTGCCTTGCTGCCTGCAAACCTGCCCTGCCAGGATTCCACGCAGGTCCTAGTGCCTGCCTTGTGCCTTGCTGCCTGCAAACCTGCCCTGCCAGGATTCCACACAGGTCCTAGTGCCTGCCTTGTGCCTTGCTGCCTGCAAACCTGCCCTGCCAGGATTCCACGCAGGTCCTAGTGCCTGCCTTGTGCCTTGCTGCCTGCAAACCTGCTGTGATTCCGCACAGGTCCTAGTGCCTGCCTTGTGCCCTGCTGCCTCCAACCGTGCCCTGCCAGGATTCCACGCAGGTCCTAGTGCCTGCCTTGGGCCTTGCTGCCTCCAAACCTGCCCTGCCAGGATTCCATGCAGGTCCTAGTGCCTGCCTTGTGCCTTGCTGCCTGCAAACCTGCTGTGATTCCGCACAGGTCCTAGTGCCTGCCTTGTGCCCTGCTGCCTCCAAACCTACCCTGCCAGGATTCCGCGCAGGTCCTAGTGCCTGCCTTGTGCCCTGCTGCCTCCAAGCCTGCCCTGCCAGGATTCCACGCAGGTCCTAATGCCTGCCTTGTGCCTTGCTGCCTCCAAACCTGCCCTGCCAGGATTCCGCACAGGTCCTGGTGCCTGCCTTGTGCCCTGCTGCCTCCAAACCTGCCCTGCCAGGATTCCGCGCAGGTCCTAGTGCCTGCCTTGTGCCTTGCTGCCTGCAAACCTGCCCTGCCAGGATTCCACGCAGGTCCTAGTGCCTGCCTTGTGCCTTGCTGCCTGCAAACCTGCCCTGCCAGGATTCCACACAGGTCCTAGTGCCTGCCTTGTGCCTTGCTGCCTGCAAACCTGCCCTGCCAGGATTCCACGCAGGTCCTAGTGCCTGCCTTGTGCCTTGCTGCCTGCAAACCTGCTGTGATTCCGCACAGGTCCTAGTGCCTGCCTTGTGCCCTGCTGCCTCCAAACCTGCCCTGCCAGGATTCCACGCAGGTCCTAGTGCCTGCCTTGGGCCTTGCTGCCTCCAAACCTGCCCTGCCAGGATTCCACGCAGGTCCTAGTGCCTGCCTTGTGCCTTGCTGCCTGCAAACCTGCTGTGATTCCGCACAGGTCCTAGTGCCTGCCTTGTGCCCTGCTGCCTCCAAACCTGCCCTGCCAGGATTCCGCGCAGGTCCTAGTGCCTGCCTTGTGCCTTGCTGCCTCCAAACCTGCTGTGATTCCACGCAGGTCCTAGTGCCTGCCTTGTGCCTTGCTGCCTCCAAACCTGCCCTGCCAGGATTCCGCGCAGATCCTAGTGCCTGCCTTGTGCCCTGCTGCCTCCAAACCTGCTGTGATTCCGCGCAGGTCCTAGTGCCTGCCTTGTGCCTGGATGCCTCCAAACCTGCCCTGCCAGGATTCCGCGCAGGTCCCGGTGCCTGCCTTGTGCCTTGCTGCCTCCAAACCTGCCCTGCTGTAAGAGTGTATCGCGAAATGATGCATGTCTAAAAAGTGTGTCACCAACATGAAAAGTTTGGAAAGCTCTGCAATACTGTGTCGCCTGGGGGCCCCAAGTGTGTCACGTGACAACCCGGAAGCGCTGATGAAAATGCTCTCGGTTCCGGCAGGGAGGCAAAAATCACGTGCGCACGCTGCCGGGCTGCCTGGGGTGGAAATTCTCCGTGCCGATCAGCTGTGCACCAGGAAGCCCGGCAGTGTGCGTGTGCGATTTTCGCCTCCCTGCCGGAACCAAGGTCATTTTCGGGGTCCCTGGAGCCTGCCCTTATGAAGGGGCAGTGGCAGTGGTGGGCCATCAGCGCTTCCGGGTTCCGGGATGCCGCTGCTGCCAGTGCCCCTTCGAAAGGGCAGGCTCCGGGGATCCCGAAAATGCCCTCGGCTCCGGCAGGGAGGTGAAAAGCCTCGCTGCACGCACGATCAGCTGACAGCTGATCGGCGCAGAGAATTTTCACCCCGACCCCCCCCCCGCGCCGATCAGCTGTGCGCCAGGAAGCCCAGCGTGCACGCATGCGCGGCGAGGCTTTTCGCCTCCCTGCTGGAGCCAAGGGCATTTTTGGGGTCCCCGGAGCCTGCCCTTTTGAAGGGGCAGCTGCTGCTGCCGTGGAGGCAACCTGGAAGCACCGCTGCTGGCGCTTCCGGATTTTTGCGCAGCGCACTGGCAGCGGCGCTTCTGGGTTTTTGTGGGCCGGCTGTTGATGTGTCTCCAACGGCAAAAGTTTGGAAAGCCCTGCTTTAAGTGGTCCCCTGGGGCCCCCACAGCCGTGCCTGCTTCACGTAGTCACCCTCAAACGGCGCAAAGGAGAAGTCACGTTGCGGAACGGATGGTTTCCTGGCTTGTCTTCTCTGGAAGAGCTCGGTGGTAACGGGGTCAGGGTGCATAAAAAGGGAAGATCTGTACCAATCACCGAGCGGGGGCAGGGAGTCAGACACTGCAG
Source organism: Charina bottae (assembly GCA_023362775.1). Taxonomy (NCBI): domain Eukaryota; kingdom Metazoa; phylum Chordata; class Lepidosauria; order Squamata; family Charinaidae; genus Charina; species Charina bottae. The sequence goes on along the minus strand of JALMGJ010000045.1, from coordinate 3,514,282 downwards.
ACCATAAACCCCGACTCAGGTCTCGGAGATCTTCTAGCCTTAACGAGCAACACTTGTTACCATCAAACAATGGGATCTGGATGAAGGGTTCTGGATGAACGTGGTTATGGATACCCGTCTACCGCAAGAACGATACCTTGAATCAGGCACTCTTCCTGAGTGCTGAACTCACGTATCTCAAAAGGTTCCAGGCCATCTCAGAAGGCCTGAACATACACAATAGGTTTCGGATACCGTACAGTTGTTAATGAATAAGGTACTTAGAACCTGTCTTTCCTGGAACCTGCGTCTACACAACCAGCTTTTCTTCCTCCCCCCCATCCCTATTTAAATCCTCCATCAGTTTAGCCCCCCCATGCATCAGATGAAGGGATCTGTAGCTCACGAAAGCTGATGCCTTTGAATAGATCTGGTTCGTCGGAAAAGGGCCGGCCAGCCGCCTCCTGTTTTTTTTCCTGCCACAGGCTAACATCTCTCTCCTCCTACAATCCCTGATTCAGTGTTAAAATGGCTTGTTTTGTGGAACATCTGAGCTTTCGTTTTGAGGCTCAGGGGAGAAGCCAAAGGCCCCCTTCTTTCAGCTGTCTCTCCAGCCTCTTCATCTTGAGGATTGGGTTGTTAAATTGCCCATCTTTTTCTTTAGTGATGGGTGGGGGTCCCCCATCCCCCCATCCCCCATGTTTGGCTATTGCACAAATGCTTGGATGCAGGTGTCCGTTTTGTGTCTGGGACTTCGCTGTCAATGTGGCTGAAGTACGCAAAGTGAGTCAACGGGGGGGGAGGAATGCTTGTCCGTTCACCCCCCCCCCCCCAATTGGTACCCTTCCAGTGGGTTGGGATTACAACTCCCCGGTTTCCTACTCTGCATGGCTGCTGACCGTTCAGTGATTTTAGCAGAGTCATAGAAGGTATAAAAAAGTAGTTGGCTTCATTGTTCAGGATGGAAGGAATTCCCTGGCTCAGTGGTCGGCAAACCGCGGCTCGCGAGCCACATGCGGCTCTTTGGCCCCTTGAGTGTGGCTCTTCCACATTGCAGGCGCAATGGCAGGCATGCTGGGCATGGCGGCGAGCATGCTGGGCATGGCAGCCGGTGTGGCGGCAGGCATGGTGGGCATGGCGGGGGCAGGTGCGGAGGCGGGCATGGCGGCCGTGGCAGCGGCAGGTGCAGTGGCGGATGTGGCAGGGGCAGGCGCGGCAGCGGGCATGGTGTGCGTGGCGGCGGGCACTGCAGTGGGCGTGGCGGGCATGGCGGCAGCAGGCCCTAAGTGTGCGCGATTGGCTCCCGCCCGCAAAACCCGCTCCCTTCCGCGCGATTGGCTCCCGCCTGCAAACCCCACCCACTTCCGCGCGATTGGCTCCCGCCTGCAAACCCCACCCACTTCCGCGCGATTGGCTCCCACCCTCAAACCCCGCCCCCTGGCCCTCGAGTGATGTTATAAATGTCAAAATGGCCCCTGGCATAAAAAAGTTTCCCCACCCCTGCCCTGGCCCATCTTGGAATGCTAAGCAGGGGCAATCCAAGTCAGTACTTGGATGGGAGACCACCAGGGGATCCCAGGGTTGGCGGCTCGGTGGCAAAGTCAAAAACCCATCCCAACAGAAGGCAGTTGGGTATGGTTGCCCAGAAAATGACATGAACATGACCCTGAAGTTGCCAGGAGCTGAGTTTAAGACTTTTGGCTGTTGTGGGTCTTCCGGGCTGTGTGGCCGTGTTCTGGAAGTTGTGGTTTCTAACGTTTCGCCAGCATCTGTGCTCCTGCCCTCTGAAGATGCCGGCCACAGATGCTGGCGAAACGTTAGGAACCACAACTTCCAGAACACGGCCACACAGCCCGGAAGACCCACAACAGCCATCGAACTCCGGCCGCGAAAGCCTTCGACAATACATTTAAGACTTTTGCATCTTATTTTGGAAGGGGTTGTGAATGAAATAAGCAGGGAGCATTTTTTAAAGATTTTATAGAACAAATAAATCTAGAGTTCTCACTCAAGGCACAAATGACCAGGCTCCAATTATCCTATTTCGGACACAGGATGCAAAGTCCCAGCTCTCTGGGGAAGTCTAGAATGTTGAGAAAGGTGGGAGGAAAGAGAAGAAGAGGACGACCAGCACCCAGGGGGAGGGACTCAGTCACAGTGGCGATGGGGGCACCGTTGGGAGACCTGAAGGACCAGGTTGGGGACAGATTGTTGTGGAGAAAATCTATTTATGAGGTCGCTAAGCCTGACTTGGTGGCACATCACCAAACAAACACCAGGAAGTGCCTAGGACAGGGGTCGGCAAACTTTTTATGCCGGGAGCCATTTTGACATGCTCGTGCACATTTTGAAATGCTCGAGAGCCAGGGGGCGGGGTTTGCGGGCGGGGGCCGATCACGTGGAAGGGGGCGGGGTTTGCGGGCGGGAGCCAATCACGTGGCTTATTGGGGTGGGTGGGAGGGCCCATGTAGCAGTTTCCCCCCCCCACCGGCTTCCCGCCCCTCCCTCCTTGCCTGCAGAAGGCGGCCGGCCTTCTCCCCCCGCTATTTCTGGAAGTGATCCAGCGCCGATCTGCGGGCTGCGGGGGCTCCAGCTTCGGAGGGCGCCGGCTGCGCCTCTGCCTCGGCAGCCAAGCTGTTCCGAACCAAGGAGCCAGGGTGGAGCCGGGGCAGGGGAGGAACGGGGAGCGCCAGGGGACTCACCCGCTGCTGCTCGGCTGCCACCTTCCTCCTCCGCTTCAGCCGCCCGCCCGCCGAGTCCCGGCCCTTCAGCCCCCGCTGGGGGAAGGGGGGCAGGGACTCAGCGCCCACACGCCCGGAGCCCGGCAGAGCTGCGTCTCGCCCCGCCCCGCCCTCCCAGAGTGGCCAGCGGAGCGCCACCGGCGCCCACCTGCTCGGGCAGGTACCAGCCTCTCTGCACGCTCCTTCCGCTGCTGCTGCTGCAGGGAGACGGCGTCCACCCGGCCCAGCTGCCCGGGGTCCAGGGAGATCAGCTCCGGCGGAATCTGTGGCGAAGAGCGGCCGTGGGGGGGAAATGAGGCGGGCGGCGACAAGCGGCGCGCTTCAGGGGAGCCGCTGCCGCCGCCACCGGGTGGTTCCCCTCAGGGCGGGCGGAGGCAGGCGGGCAGCCGCTCCTCCGCTCCCGCCGGCGGAGGAGGAGGAGGAGGCCCGGGCCGCCCGCCCACCCGCCCCGCCTGCTTGCCTGCCTGCTTGCCTGCCTCCGCGAGGCCCAGGCGCGCTGGAAGGCAGCGGGGGGCCTCGCGGAGGGAGGCTGAGCTCCGCAGCCGAGCCTGGGCGTGCGTGCGGGAGGAAAGCCGCCATTGCAGGCTTCCTCGCCGAGTTTGTCCGCCGCCTGCAGGGAGGGAGTCGGGGGGGACAGGGCTGGGCGCTGGGGCGGGGGCAGGGGCCGCGGACGGCAGGCCAAAGGGAGATGCCAGGGCGACTGTAGCGACCGGAGGCGGCCAAGGGGAGAGCAGGCGGCTCTTCGCCCTCGGCGCGCCGCGGGGCCAGACGAGCCTTCGGCTGCTGCTTCCTGCGTCCGTGGCCTCTTTGCTGCCGCCGCCGCCCGCCTCTTTCGCTCTCCGCTTCCACCTCGCTTGCTGGAACATATTGAAGGGGAGGAAAAGGAAACATTAAGATGAACCAGGAGCTTTGCGGAGAAGCGGAGAGTGGCAGAGGCGAGGTGGGCGGCGGCGGCAGCGAAGAGGCCACGGGCGCAGGAAGCAGCAGCCCCCGCCCGCCTCGCCTCTGCCGCTCTCCGCTTCTCCGCAAAGCTCCTGGTTCATCTTAATGTTTCCTTTTCCTCCCCTTCAATATGTTCCAGCAAGCGAGGTGGAAGCGGAGAGCGGCAGAGGCGGGCCGCTTGCCTGCCTGCTTGCCTCCCTCCGCGAGGCCCCCCGCTGCCTTCCCGGGATCCAAGCCGGAGAGAAAGGGCGGCGGCGGGGCCGCGCTACCGGAGCGCCCGAGTGCCAGACAGGCAGCTCCGCCCGCGCGCCTTCCACGCGATTGGCCCGCGAGGACCGGCCAGGGAAGGCGCGTGGGCGGAGCTCCCGTCCTGCTGCACCCCAGCCGGAGCGCCCGAGTGCCAGGCAGGCAGCTCCGCCCGCACGCCTTCCCTGGCCGGTCCTCGCGGGCCGCCGGCGATGCTCCCGTCCCGCTGCACCTCTCCAGCTCGTCAGCCACCCGCCGCAGCGTCTCGGCCGTGCGGCTGGGGGACAGCACCGCGTCCCCCAGCCGGTGCTGCAGGTAGTTGCCCAGCAGCTGCGCTGTTTCCTCTCGCAGCGCGCCCAGCATGGCGACGCTCTCCTGCCTGCCTGGCGAGCGCTTTGGGGGGGGGGGCGGCGGCAGCGGCCGTTGCAACGCGGGCGGAGGAAGAGGCGGCGGCGGCGACCAACCAACTTCCTCACCCGCCGACCTCGAAGAAGCGCTGCCCAACTCTGGAAGGCTCCCGAGGGCGGGAGGAGGAAGAATCGATCGCCCTCCTCCAGCGCCGGCCATTTGGGGGCGGGATCCAATCGCGTGGAAGGGGCGGGAGTGAGTTCAGCTGCGGAAGAGCCACACTCAAGGGGCCAAAGAGCCGCATCTGGCTCGCGAGCCGCCATTTCCGACCCTTGGCCTAGGAAGATTAAGACCATTTCGCAATCTCAACAACAGCAAGGTAATCTTAACGATCCTCCTTTGGATGATAAAGGGACTTAGAAATAACATCTCAAAATAACCATGACCTAGCCCCAGGTGCAAGGTCACACAGCCACCTAGAAACATATTTAGGATTCCCTTACCAACTTTACTCAGACTGAAGAAGCTCCTTGGACAAGGAGCGAAACGTTTCCACTGAGAAAATAGAAATCCAGTTGACATGATTCAAGCTACAGACCAGGAAGAGAGAGATGATTTATGACAGATCTGGGTCTGATAGTAGGATAAATACAGATTTTGGTGTATGGCATGTGGGATTCTTCTGGGATGTTTTCCCAACTCCACCTATAACTTGGTATTCCTTATATCTCCCATCCAAGTTGTAACCAGCTCTGTCCCTGCTTAGTTTCCAAGCCCAGATAGAATCAGGGAGGTGCTGCCACCTGCTGGCACATCATAATGTAACATCAAAACCCAGGCTGTATGAGTCTGTTCAAGAGTGAAATAAAAGGAACGTGTTTTCCATGCATCCTTTAAAGAGAATCTACTGAGATTATCATGCAAACGTAAGAGAAAGGCGAAGGAAGAACCTTTCTGGCGAATGTAGAGAGTAGGGGAATGGTAATTCAGCAAGTCTAGAGGGTATCAGGCTGAGGATGATGGGTCTACCCTGATGGGTCCCAGTGAATTAGCGTCAGCCCCACTAGGAAGACCAAACCAAGAAATCCGCCCCACAGGAAGGCTAAAACTACTTTTATTCAGATTGGCTTTAATACAGGTAGTCCTTGACTTATGACCACAATTGGGACTGGAACTTCCATTGCTAAACGAGGTGGTCATTAAGTGAGTCACACCCAATTTTATGACCTTTTTGTCATGGTCGTTAAGCAAATCACTGCAGTTGTTAAGCAAATCTGGCTTCCCCCATTGACGTTGCTTGTTGGAAGCCAGCTGGGAAGGTTGCAAATGGCGATCATGTGACCCTGGGACGCTGCAACCGTCATAAATACATGCTGGTTGCCAAGCGCCTGAATTTTGATCACGTCACTGCAGGGACGTTGCGAAGGTTGTAACTGCGAGGACCGGTCACAAGTAACTTTTTTCAGTGCTGTCATAACTTTGAATGGTCGCTAAACGAATGGTCATAAGTGGTGGACTACCTGCAACAGAACTGTGCAAGTCGGATTGTGCTGTGCCCCCTCCTCTGCATTCTTATACTTCCGTGAATTAGGGAGGTGTCTGTTTTGGCCACTTCTGAATGCTGTCTGTCTTTACAAGTCACAAGTCGGTCTTTAAAGCACCGTCATAAGTTTGAACCATTGCTAAACAAATGGTCGTTAAGCGAGGACTACCTGTATTGTTTCTGTTTGTTTGTTTTTCTGGTGTTAATCCCTGCTTATCTGGGTGTTGGTTGCTGGCGAGGATGTGTTCTGGTCTTTTTCTTTCCTTCTTAGTTTTTTTATTGTCTCTTTTGAATGGCATGTAAACAGTTTAACCCTGAACTACATATCTTCTCTTCTATTTTACAAAGATTAGAAAGAGTTGTGGCTGCTGAAACGGGTTGGCTGTGGTTCTTTGTCACGGCCACGTGCCCTCCTGCTGCAGGACTTCCCCACTGGATTGCAGCCGGGCCCTGTGGGGGCAGTGTCCAGTGGTAGGTCAGGCCTGCTCTCCACCTGGAGCAGGTGGGGGAACAGCCTCCGGCCCTGGGCTCCACAGCTGCCACTTTGTGCTTCATACAGCGGATGCCTTGTGCCCCAAGGAGGGGATGCAATGCAGAAAAGCGGGGGGGGGGGCAATGCAGGCATCTTACCCCCCACCCCCAAGGAACATGCATTCTCTTCCACAAAGTTGTGAATTGTGTGGAAACCAGACACACAGAGCAGCGTTTCCCAACCTTGGCCACTTTAAGATGGGTGGACTTCAACTCGCAGCATGGCTGGCTGGGGAATTCTGGGAGTTGAAGTCCACGCATCTTAAAGTGGCCAAGGTTGGGAAACACTGACATAGCGGGTGGAGGTGGAATTAAATGGCTTCTGTGGCATCTCCTCTCTGATTGGGAATCCTGAATATTCAGCCGTTATGCCTAGTTTTTTAAAAAATGTTATTAGTTAAATACATTGGATTTGCTCCTTTGCCCATCTGTCTTTCCAGGAAGTCAGGGCACTGTGTAAGACTATCCCCCTCCCATTTTGTCTTAAAACAGCCCTGCGAGGTAGGCCACATTGAGAGATGATGGCCAGTGACTCAAAATCCGCCAGCAAACTTCTGGGCTAAAGTGGGATTTGAACTAGGGACATCAGCCAATTGTAGTCTAGCCCTCTACACTGCTATGTCCCCAATAATTGGCAGTACTTGATAAGCGTCAGCGAATAATGTTTAACATTTAGCAAGATTAATGCCTGCCTGGGCCAGCTTTGTTTGGAAGCTAAGCAAGGGTGGACTTTGATAGTAATAAGGTTTGGGTTTGGGGGGAAAGGACCAAGGGGGGGGGGCGAGGGGGCAGGCAGAGCCAGGGAGGGGTTTCAGGCCATAGATTAAGTGACATGCAGTCCTTTCCTTTCCTTTCCTTTCCTTTCCTTTCCTTTCCTTTCCTTTCCTTTCCTTTCCTTTCCTTTCCTTTCCTTTCCTTTCCTTTCCATTCCATTCCATTCCATTCCATTCCATTCCATTCCATTCCATTCCATTCCATTCTTTTATTTTTTACTGGCCCTTTTATTATCTTTTCAGACCCGGGAACAGTAAACATAGTGGTAGGACATCACACAGAGCAAATCTGGCGTGAAACAACCATGTTGTGTCTCCAGAAATGCTGACCTGGAGGCATGTTTGAGCTTCTGGCAGGGAGAGATGGGGGGGGGAGGAGAACGGCACCCCCTGCGCCCCCCAACGCTATTCTTGACCTCTTGCTCATCACCTCCTCCATTTCCATAGCAACGATGCAGGCCGTCTCCTCTGCTGGGAGATTGTCCCAGCTCACACACCGCACTAAGTCCTGGTTTGCTTAACCAGGGTTGTTGAAGAAACCACAGTTAACTAGGTTTCCACTGAACAGCAAGCCATAGTTTATGAACCACAACCACTGGGTTCACAGAAGGTGCTGCTCAAGCCCAACCAAGCATGTTATCGCTCCCTGCAGCTCCTGAGCTTGAGCGTGTCTGAGCAGGGAGGCAGCCGGTTCTCCCACAGAGCTTGTTTTTTAAAGTGTTGGACTAGATGGCCTTCGGGGTCCCTTCCGACTCGACAATTCCAGCATTCTGGGACCTGGGCCTGTGGAACTCCCTGCCGAGGGAGGCCAAGCCAACTTGAACGTTGCTGTTCATCTGCAGAAACCGTTTTGCTGGATTCGGAGTCCGCCTGATAGATGCGGTTATTCCATTTCAACTGGCGGGCTTTGCTTTGCTTTGAGGAGTTTGGATGCTTGTTCTAAGTTAGCTGCTTTTTCTAGTTCAGTGGCTTAAGCATTGTGGATGGTGGGAAGGCAGAATAGAAATGTAATACAGGTAGTTTTTGACTTACGACCACAATAAGGACCGGAAAATTTGTCGTTAAGCGGTGCGGTCGTTAATTGAGGCATCACGAGACCGCATCTAATTTTACAACATATTTTGCAGTGGTCGTTAAGCGAATCACTTGGTTCCCCATTGATTTTGCTTGTTAGCAGCTGGCTGGGAAGGTTGCAAATGGCGATCGTGTGACCCTGGGATGCTGCAACCGTTGTAAATACATTTGTTGTTTATTCGTTCAGTCGCTTCCGACTCTTCGTGACTTCATGGACCAGCCCACGCCAGAGCTTCCTGTCGGCCATCACCATCCCCAGCTCCCCCACAGTCGAGTCCCTCACCTCCAGAATACCATCCATCCATCTTGCCCTTGGTCGGCCCCTCTTCCTTTGGCCTTCCACTTTCCCTAGCATCAGCTTCTTCTCCAGGGTATCCTGTCTTCTCATTATGTGGCCAAAGTACTTCAGTTTTGCCTTTAATATCACTCCCTCAAGTGAGCAGTCTGGCTTGATTTCCTGGAGTATGTAAATACATGCTGGTTGCCAAATGCCTGAGTTTTGGTCATGTGACCGTGGGGATGTTGTGTCGGCCGTAAGTGCGAGGACCGGTTGCAGGTCACTTTTCCCAATGTTGTCGTAACTTCGAATGTTCACTAAACGAACGGTCGTAAGTCGAGGGCTACCTGTACCTAACAAAAGGATTGCCCCTTTCTCTCCATCAGTGGTGGAGGAGAGCAAATGGTGGGTTAAAATCAGACACCTGCCCCATGAATCAGACACCGCCCCACTTAGCAGCACCGCAGGCAGATGAGAGGGCCGGGTTCAGCCTTGCACAGGCTGGAGAGATGATTTCTCCCCGATTCAGAATTGTCAGAATTTGGGCTCCTCCACTGATGATGCTCCCGCCAGCGGGCCTGCCCACCCCTTCTGATGGCCTTCAAAGGCCAAACAGTGGTGGGAGGCTGCCAAGCATGGCGCTGCCATTGACTACCTGTGGCATCCCAGGCAGGGTCCCTTAAGAGCCACTGCTGCAGAGCCGTGGTGGTGGGAGAAAGAGTCAGTGGCTCTTCTGCCCCGCTTGTGAGCTTCCCCAGGCTGCGGATCGGCCGCCAAAGGCCAGCCTGGAGGGTCTGGCCTGATCCCACTCAGGGCTGCCCTGCGTTGGAGGAAAAACTTGTTTCTTGGCTTACTAGTTTTCTCTCCCTTCTCATGTTGAGTTTCACATTGACACAAGGGGGATTCACAGTGTTTCTCAACCTCAGCCGCTTTAAGATGTGCGGACTTCAACTCCCAGAATTCCCCAGCCGGCATGTTGCAAGTGCCACACGTGAGTTTCTAAGGCAGTGTTTCTCAACCTTGGCCACTTCAAGCCGTGCGGACTTCAACGCCCAGAATTCGCCAGCCAGCATGGCTGGCTGGGGAATTCTGGGAGTTGAAGTCCACACGGCTTGAAGTGGCCAAGGTTGAGAAACACTGTCCTAGATGCATTGAGACTGCAACTCCCAGAATTCCTAGCGATGCTGGCTGGGGAATTCTGGGAGTTGAATATGTCTATGAAGGTTCTCAGTCATCCAGGTGGAATTGTCTGTAGCTTGAATCATGTCAACTGGATTTCTATTTTCTCAGTGGAAACGTTTCGCTCCTTATCCAAGGAGCTTCTTCAGTCTGAGCAAAGTTGGTAAGGGAATCCTAAATATGTTTCTAGGTAGCTGTGTGACCTTACACCTGGGGTCATGGTTATATTGATATGTATTTTAAGTCCTTTTATTATCTAAAGGAGGATCGTTAAGATCACCATGCTGCTGTTGAGCTTGTGAAATGGTCTTAATCTTCCTAGGCACAGAAGACAGAGCCGGGAGAAAGATGGGAGAAAGATTGTGCCTGAGGCCCCCACCTCTATTCAAGGAAGGATTTTCCAAGTTGGCATAAATGGATTCCTTGACCCCTCTCTCAAACCACCTATCTTCTCTGTCTAAAATGTGAACATTAATGTCCTCAAATGAGTGTCCTTTTTCCTTTAAATGAAGATAAACTGCTGACTCTGGGAGTTGAAGTCTGCACATCTTAAAAGTGGCTGAGGTTGAGAAACACTGCTTTTAACCCTTTATTATGGGAACTGCATGCGAAAACCTTTATTAATGTTCCAACTGCTTAGATTCTTCCATGCCTTCTCTTGCTGCGCCTGGCTGTCGGCTAGTCCTTCCCCCCAAGGCTTTGCAACCCCCGTACCCCCCCACCCCCCCAGAAACAAAGCAAAGCCTATCAGGGAAGGGAAGAAACTTCAGCTTCTCTTTTTACCCCTTTCAAAGTTCAGCTGAGTTCTTTTCAGGAAGCCTTGAACCAGGAAGTGCCCAGGAGCGCCAGAGAAAGAGAGCGGCGCGCATGCTCCTTCGTCACCGAGCGGTGGTGTCCCTGGAGAAACTCTGCTGGCTGGCCCCCTTTCTGCTCCCTCCCGCCCCAGATGTTCGGGCTTCCTGCCTTTTGCCTGGAGAGCAAACTGGGAGGGGGCAGCTGTTTCCAAAGGGGGTCTGCTCTTCGCCGCGGCCCTGCCCGCCTTGGGGCTGGCCTGCCTGGTGAACGTGGCTGCTTGCCTGCCCCCCACTTTCTCCAGGTAACTGAAAAAGCTTTACTGTTTTGATGGGGGTGGATTTGCAGGAGAGGAATGGGGAAAGTCCGCGGATGGATGAGCGGATGGAGAGACGGCTTTTGTTTTGACTGGGTTCTTCTCCGCTCTCTGTTTTTCCGAATTGCCTGGCTCTGCTTTCAAGTCTTTGTCTTTCCTCCTCCAACCCAAAGGCTTTTAAAATGCTTGGCAGTTAGAGATTGCAAGAGGAAAGGGAAAACTTTCTGCAGCTTCGTGGGCTAGCAACAGAAGAGAATCTCTGCAGCTCCGGGTTGAACGGCGGAGTCCTTGGCGCTCTCCGAGCTTGTCCGTCGATGTCTCGTTGCCCGACTAGGCAACATCTTCAGTGCACTGGAAGAACGTCTGCAAGCCAACATCCAAGCTCAGAGAGCACCAAGGACTCCACAGTTCATGGACTCTTCATCAAATGGCTTAATACGATTTTGCTGAGAAGGCACAGCATGCCTTCCTAGTTTGAATCTGACCTTCCTTCCTTGCGTTCAATTGGGTTCCTGCACTTGGAGGAAGCTGAAACGGCCTCTTTTGTGCTGCAGTCTCGAAATTCGCGTGTGTGTCGGTTATATGCTGGGTAAAAAACCCAGCTCTGTTTATACTTAAGAGGCAGGACTGTAATTCAGGCGTCTCAGTTTGAGGATTTGCCTGAGAGCTGGGCAGCCGTCAGCTTCTGGGTCGGGTCAGGACTTCGGAGGGGTGCATTTTTGGAAGGCTCCTGACACGCGGGATGTTTTAACATAATTTAATAATATGGATAATTTTTAAATCGGTCTGAGAAGAAAGCTTTGTGTTGCTGGCAGAGAGAATCAGAACCTGCTCCCGGTTTGAGAAGCAGAGAGCTTCCGCGCTGCAAGGCGATTCTGGCTCCTTTGCCTCCCTCCGCCGATGCCCTGAACCAGCTCCTGCCCTTCTCAGCCAGCCTGGCAGTGGACGGGGCTCCAAAAATGGTCTGTGTGTGTGTGTGTGCGCGAATCACGGAGATTTGGTGGCCTGCTTAAAAAGAAAAAAAAGTAACAAGCGAAAGAGGCACATCAAACTCCAGCATTTTTCATGAAGCTGACTTTTTTTTTAAAAGTGCAAAAAAGAGAGAAAAAAAGAGGGTGGACATTTCGGGCCCTCCCCCTGCTGTGACGATGCTCCGCCTTCTGCACCCTGTGATCCCCGGAGGCTGGAAATAACATTAACGATTAAAAAGTGCAGCCCAGGGAAAGCTGGTCTCCTTTCTATCCTAGACCAGGGAGGGCATAAGTGGGCACCAGGCTGGTGTGGGCAAAATGCCAGGGACGTCCACCATCATTCCGGTCTCTGCACAGTGGCGCCTATTGTAGGAATGAGTCTTGTCTGGGGAGAAGCTGGATAATTCTAAGCAGCTTTTAATTAGAAGAGCCGCTTTAACAGAGCATCCCCCTTCCCAGCCGTTTGGAAGAGACCTGGCTAAGAACAGGAGAGAGAGTTTGGTGGCCTGTCCAGCAGAGTTTTTTGGCCGTGTCCTCCCCTTCCTCCTACATCAGTGTTTCTCAACCTTGGCAACTTCAAGCTGTGTGGACTTCAACTCCCAGAATTCGCCAGCCAGCATGGCTGGCTGGGGAATTCTGGAAATTGAAATCCGCACATCTTCAAGGTGCCAAGGTTGAGGAACACTGTCCTAGATGCATTGAGACTGCAACTCCCAGAATTCCTAGCGATGCTGGCTGGGGAATTCTGGAAGTTGAAATCCGCACATCTTCAAGGTGCCAAGGTTGAGGAACACTGTCCTAGATGCATTGAGACTGCAACTCCCAGAATTCCTAGCGATGCTGTCTGGGGAATTCTGGGAGTTCTGTTCCCAACACATGAGGAGGGGGCACAGTAGGGAAGAGTTCCCTAGATATTTTGGTCCAGATAGGAACTGATAACTCAAGTACAAGCTATGTGTTATAATGGTGTGGGAACTCAGCTGTTTGTCATCGTGTGTGGTGGGAACCAGGCCATTAGGAAGTTTAAACTATCTCAGGAGCTTCTGGTGCAGGTTTACAGAGGAACTATTGAGTCTGTTATCCGTTCTTCTATAACTGTCTGGTTTGGCTCTGCAACCAGGCAGGACAGACATAGACTCCAACGCAGAGCTTTCCAAACTTTTCATGTTGGTGACACACTTTTTAGACATGCTTCATTTCGTGACACTCTTACAGCAGGGCATCATTTCACGACACACTCTTACAGCAGGGCACAAGGCAGGCACTAGGACCTGCGTGGAATCACAGCAGGTTTGGAGGCAGCAAGGCACAAGGCAGGCACTAGGACCTGCGCGGAATCCTGGCAGGGCTCGGAGGCAGCAGCAGCCGCGACACACCCAGACACTGCAGCTGACACACTAACGTGTCCCGACACACAGTTTGGAAAGCTCTGCTCCAACGGATAGTCAAGTCTGCAGAAAGAATTATTGTAATCCGCCTGCCCTCTACAGAAGACCCGTATGTTGCAAGGATCAAAAGTAGGGCGGATAAGATACCTGCTGACCCTTCTCACCCTGGATATAAACTGTTTCAACTTCTTCCATCAGGACGGCGTTATAGAGCACCGTATGTCAAAACATCTAGACATCGAAACAGTTTTTTCCCTTATGCTATTGATTTGTTGAACTCCTAATTAATGCAGCATGATATAATGATTGATAATGTATGCCATTGCTCTGTTGAACTTTTAATTAACGTAGCACGAGGAAACGATAGATGATGTATGATAAGACATGACTGCTAAGACGTGACCGGTAACGCTCTGTTATATGTGAACATATGCTAGATAACAGATGCAGTATTATTGTCCCTTAATTCTCCCTTAAATATGAGTATGTGTTAGTTAAATAGCTGTAGTATTATTATTTTTTCTTAATTTTTCTTTTCTTGATTGTATAATTTATTATTGAGAGCTCTTGCACCGAAGTCAAATTCCTTGTATGTTTAGTCATACTTGGCCAGTGAACTGAACTGAACTGAACTATTCTATTCTATTCTATTCTATTCTATTCTATTCTATTCTGTTCTGTTCTGTTCTGTTCTGTTCTGTTCTGCTCTGCTCTGCTCTGCTCTGCTCTGCTCTGCTCTGCTCTGCTCTGCTCTGCTCGACATGACAAGGCTTATTTGCTTAAATGTTGTGTGAACACAGCCGTTGTGTTTTCTTGGCCTGGGTCTGTTGTGGTTGCTCGGTCGTTGGCTCTTGGGGTCCAGATGGACACATTTCACTAGATGGTCTCTGAGCTCTAAACCTTGATTTAGGGTTGGACATACGCGTGAGACGAACCTCCACAGAATGTCGATGAAGGTTCTCAGTCATCCAGGTGGAACAGTCTGTGGCTTGAATCATGTCAACTGGATTTCTATTTTCTCAGTAGAAACGTTTCACTCCTTATCCAAGGAGAAGCTCCTTGGATAAGGAGAACCTTATCCGCTGAAGAAGCTCCTTGGATAAGGAGTGAAACGTTTCTACTGAGAAAATAGAAATCCAGTTGACATGATTCAAGCCACAGACCTCCACAGAATGCTTCTCACTGTAGTAGCGAACCAACCAGGAGACCTGCAACAGGTTAAAGATGAAGGCGTTGATCACATGCTGGCTGGGGAATTCTGGAGTTGAAGTCCACCCATCTTAAAGTTGCCGAGGTTGGGAAACACCAGTCTAGATGTTCTAAGATCCCTTCCAACTCTTAACATTCTATGATTGCACTCTGGTCCTACTTTCCCATGGTTTCCATAGATGTGAAAGACTCCATCTTGCAGAGTGCTGCCAAAAAGGTCAACTTGCTTCCAGATCAATCTTGTGGGGGAGAGATATTGATTATCATTGGCTTGCTCTTTTGACCAATCCCGGTTCCTCTTGTTGCCCCATGGGCCAGATGCTTGTGTGTGTTGCTAAATGATCTCTGAGAAATCCAACCAGCTGCTGGATTTAGCATTTATCAGCCTCAAACTTTCCTTGTCCCAGGAGGAAAGTTTGAGGCTGATAAATTGGGATCTTTTACATGCAAAACTTTCTCAAGCACATTCTTCTATGAGTTTTACCATGGAGCTATGAGGCAGCCTCCCCAAAATGTAGTGGAACTACAATTCCCAGAATTCTCCGTAAACCTGCAAGGTGTGAATGGTGGGAGTCATATCTCTGGAGGACTCCACGTTGGAAACGTCTGCTAGAAGCCCATCCTGCAAAGGAGACAGCCCTTTTTTGGTGCCAAGCTGCTGAAAAACAAGGACTCTCTTGTCCTGCCCAGCAGATTTTTCCCAGCTGCTCCGTCCCACCAGCTTGTGGCTTCTCTCTTGCCCCCGACAAGACCTATATTTAGAGCTTCCCCAGACACCCTAATTAGGGTGGAGCGGCTGAATCTTTTCATCCTGCCTCGAGGAACAAGGGAGGATTTAGCTTAGACGCCCCCAGTTTTGACCCTCTCTGCAGTGGGGCAGCCCAGGGGTTGCAAGCTGTGTGTCTTCAGACAGGCCTTTATGGAGCGGGACTTGTAAACAGACTTTGCATTTTCCAAGCAAGAAGAAGTTCCCACCCACCCCCAAATTCTCTGATCAAGGATTGTTTCCAAGATGGAGGAAATTTAAGGTGGGGAAGAACAATCCTGGATAATAGTAGGGTTCTTTTCGGGTGGTCGGGCTTAGCAACAGCACCTCTGTTTTAGGCAAGGGGTAAAAAACCTGTCCAGGCGTTTCAAGGGATCTGGAGGTACGTATATACCAAATTTGTGGCTTTTAAAATGATTTGGAGAAGCCGCCTCCCAGCACTGCTGTTTCCGTGAACGAACTACTGAGATCCAAGCCTTAGAACAGTGTTTCTCAATCTTGGCCACTTCAAGCCGTGTGGACTTCAACTCCCAGAATTCCCCAGCCAGCTGTGCTGGCTGGAGAATTCTGGGAGTTGAAGTCCACGCGGCTTGAAGTGGCCAAGATTGAGAAACACTGCCTTAGAAACTCATGTGTGGCTGTGTCTTTTCTTCTGTGCTGACCTCAACAGCTTGACTCCTGTTGACTTTGGACATGTCTGTGAGGTTTTCGTGGTTGAGTACAAAAGTGGAGTGCCTGGGCCTTCCTGCTTCCCTTCTGATCCCAGACAAAGTGGTCTAGGGGAGACACATACGCACATGCAACATGAGACATCTCTCCCAGTACCTTCTCAGACTAACAAAAGGCATCAGCTTTCGCCAGATGCATAGAGTGCCTAGGCCAGGGGTGGGGAACCTTTTTTCTGCCAAGGGCCATTCGGATATTTATAACCGGGGACCGGGGGGGGGGGGGGCAGGGTTTCTGGGATTTCCGCGGACCGGGGGCCGGAGTTTGCGGGTGGGAGCCAATCACAAGCACTGGGGGGTGGGGTTTGCGGGCGGGAGCCAATCGCATGGAAGGGGCGGGGTTTGCGGGCGGGAGCCAATCACAAGCACTGGGGGGTGGGGTTTGCGGGCGGGAGCCAATCGCGTGGAAGGGGCGGGGTTTGCGGGCGGGAGCCCCACGGGCCTTATATGGCCCGCGGGCCTGATGTTGCCCACCCCTGGCCTAGACTGACTAGGAATTACATTAGGACAAAGTGAGGGGGGGAAGGAAGGGGAAGATAGGTTGGTTATGCCGATGCAGATGTGAGACAGTTTGCAGGTACATTATCAGTTAATAATTGTGATGTGTTAAAAAACCATTGTGTTTGTTCAGGCCTCCTGAGATGGCCTTTTGATGTACTGTATGTGAGTTCAGCAGTCTCTTGCTCAAAGATGCTGCTAAAATTTCTTTACCCCAAAATGATTACTTGGAGATCTGCAATAATGCTCTGGTCTTACTTTGTCCTTCTTTTGAGCCCTGATGTCAAACTTACGTCCATTCATCCTTTTGCACAAAGTTGTCCCGTTTGTCCTACGTAGAATCCGGAGGGGTGTTGCTGGCAGATGATATCACCGTAGAGGAAGAGCATCTAATCCTGGGTGTGAAGTTGCTGGGGGCTGTGATGGTGCTGTTGGGGTAGATGCGGGGGCAAAGTAGACATCTGAGTTTGTTGGTTGCCATCTTGGCATCATTGTCCTGTTGTTCCTTGTTGCTTGTGAGAAATTGCTTCAGGTTAATGGTTGTCTGTATGCATGTATGGGCCTGCCACTTAGTGCCTGAGAGAAAGCACAGTATCATTGTCTGCTGTGGGTTGTAGCTTATTAATAATGTGTTTTAATGGTTTGAGCTGTGAGCTGCAGGGGATGGGCGTTCTGTTGTTCTGCTTCTGTCACCTGTCTTTTAATAGGTCCTCCCTGGGAATTGATCTGGCTCTACTGATTCGTTTATTGATCTCACTAGATGAGTGTCTCAGTCTCCTGAATTCCTGCTTTAATCCCATCAGTTGAGCGTCTCTGTCAAGTGGGTCAGAACGAATGAAGTTGTAGCGTAGAGCTTGGCTATAGATGATAGATTTGGTGGTGTGTTCTGGATGGAAGCTGGAGGTATGCATGGTGAGTAGTAGGCGAGTAGTGTAGTAGTAGTAGTAGTAGTAGTAGTAACCAAGTGGACCTGGGTTGACCAGGTCTCCAGCCGGTGTACCAAGGAACAAGCTGGGGATTTGTGCCTGGGCATCCCACCGCACGCTGTGCCAGGAGACCTTGGCTTCCTTTTCATGGAAGGAATTGGTTTCTATAGAGGCGGGGCCAAGAACGTGCTCTGAGGTCATCCCGACCCAGAGAGAATTCGGGCTCTGGCCACGTGGGTTTGCCTGCCTTCACCCGCCAGCCGCACCCACAAACCTCCAGGTGACCAGAACAATTGTCAGGAAGGGTGCAGATGTGAAAGTAAAGCTCCCAGCGCCTTGCAGTTTGGAACCGGGCCAAGGCACGCCTGCTGGTTTCTGATTCCTCCCCCTCTTTCCCTGCTGAGTGAGTGGTTCTTGGAGCCCAGATCCACATAGCGGGGTGTCTATGTCTGCAGTCCCTGGTTTTCTAAAGATGCAGTGCCTGGAACGGTTGCAATACATTTTGTTTCCAACTATATCCTTTTTAGTGGCTGAGGATGATGGGGGTTAGAATCCCAAGCATCTGTAGGGAGCAGATTGGGGAGGCTGCTCAGTGATTTGGAAGGATGCATTGTGTGGGGGAGAATCACTTTTCAAGCTGGATTCCCCTTTGCTCTTTTACAATCGCGGTCTTGTTTCCGTCCACATGGTAGGCGATGCATTGAAGAGGATGAAATGGAAAATGGGTTCAGAGCCATCCATAAGAAACAAGCTTTGAAAGGGTTTTGGTTGTGGATGGTCCAAATAACAGATTCTCCTGGAAAACATGTGAAAGGCTACAGCAATAAAGCAGTTTTGCATACACATCCCTGCTTGAGTTGGCTTTGGGGTTAAAGGTTCAATCAGGAAAAAAAATTGGCTGTAGAGAACAGCAGTACAGGAAAAGGGACTCTGAAATTTGGCTGATGCTATTTATTTTGTGGTGTCCAAAATCAATCTCTCACGTTTTCTGAGGAGCTCCTGAGTGTAGGCAAATCTGGAGAATGAGCGGGCTGCCTAAGTCACTGGAGAGAGGAGGAAGTGAAAGTGAAGAAATGGCTGGGGAAAAAAGGCCAAGTTTTCCTGATTGTTCTGGCGGTGCATAAACTGAGATATAAGGAAGAAGGAATGCCTGCTGGCAGGGAGGTTCTCTGCCCGTTTGAAAGCCCCAGGGCAATGCGTTTGTGTGTGTGTGTGTGTGTGTGTGTGTGTGTGTATACTTGATCTAAGTGCCAACTTCTCTTTCAGAAATTTGGCATTATTTTCCTCTGGCTTGCCTCTCCGTGAACCTTGCCCCATTCATTCTGGATGTTTATGCTTGTTCCCTCCTTGAAAGCTGTCTTATCAAGGCTTAAAAGTTGTTGATGGATCTTTCCCCACTTCTGCCTAACCAGAGCACAAACATGCCCCGGGAACCTCTTTTTTCTGCTGGGTCCCTGTGATGTGGCCTTCATTTTGTCCCAGGGCAAGAATGAGACAGGCTTAAGATACCCCTTAGCTATTTTGGTGCTTTTTTTTTTCCGTGTCAGAAGCACCAAGGCGCTTTTGTAGTGAAAGGATTTTGCCGGTGACATCACCGTTGCCCGGAGGATGCCCAAGGAGGCTCCTTTCCTGTCCCTGTGGTTGTTCCCACTGAAGTGGTACCTATTTATCTAATTGGGGCCAGGGTACCTGAGGGACCGTCTCTTCCCGACCACATCTACCTGCCCCACTCAGTCATGCAGGGAGGGCATGCTTCGGACCCCATCAATAAAAGAATTCCATCTAGCGGGGTCCAGGAGCCATGCCTTCTCTGCGATAACACCCGCCCTGTGGATTATCTTGCCACCAAAGGTGAGGCGGGCGCCCTCACTCCTAGCCTTCCGGAGGTCTTTAAAGACCTGGTTCTGCCGCCTTGCTTGGGACGAAGGAGGTAATAGTTCCTCCTGGGGGTGGTTAGCCCCATAATATCCTCCTTTTTAAGATCTCACCATCCTCTGGATTTTTTCTATTTATTTTTCTATTGTATTTTAAAGTGTACAGGTTTTTAATTTTAATATTATTGTTGTAAACCGCCCAGAGTCTACTGCTGTAGAGATGGGCGGTGATAAATTTGAATAATAAGCAAACAAACAAATAAATAAATAAATAAATTGCATTTGCATGCTTTTGAACTGCTAGGTTGGCAGGAGCTGGGACAAATTGCCGGGAGCTCACTCCGGCACCCGGCTTGCGCTCTTGGGATTCGAACTGCCGAGCTGTCAGCCTTAATGGCCTCTGACTCAGCGTCTTAACCACTGAGCCACCGCAGTCCCTGCTATTTTGGTGCTAAGATAACGGTTCTCCCCTTCTTCTGACACCATCTAAAGGCAGCCTTATGGGGTGTAAAATCTGTTAGCTTTGGGAAGTTGGAGACGGGAGTGACGGAGAATGGAGGCAGGTGAAGGATTGGCAATGGGGACAGCCAAACTTCGTGCCAGTGAAGTTTTATGCCAACCCAAAGAGGGGCAAAGGGCCCTTCAACTTGAGAGTGGGGAAGGATCCTCCAGTAGAAGCTTAAAGTGGCTTATATCCCGTCCCATTCCCAACCCATGCCAGGTTGAATTTGGCTGCTGAATTAGAGTTAGCTCTGGGAAGCCTTTAAGCCAACAAGAAAGGTATGGGGACCCCCTGTAGTTTCCCCCAGAGCAACCTGTGTTTAGCACTACCCTGCTTCTGACTGTGGTGGTTCAATTTACCTCCCTTGGCTAACAATCATTAATGAGCCTCACTGCCATGGCCGGTTTCTCTGAGAATGCAAGACTGAAAGTCCACAGCAGTCCAAATCCATGGCTCTTTCGGGCAGTGCCCACAACTGGTTAAATCCACTGTCATTCAAAGCTTGTCCCATAGCAATGTTCTCCCTAACCAGGTTGAGTTAGGTGGCCTATAGGTTCTAGAAAGTGGTGAGTGTTTTTTCCTTCTTCTTTTCTTGCTACCCTATTGTCCTGGTTGACAACTCTGCTTTCTCCTTCCAGTTCTCCTGCAAAAGAGAAACCTCCAGAATCTGAGGACCCGCATGCCACACACCCCACCCTTTTTCCACGAGCCAAGTTACCAGAACAGAATAGTGGCCCCGAGATCCCTCCAAAGCCCCCCCTTCTTTTGTACCCAGAGCTTGGTAAGTCTCCACCTGATGCAACACTGAAGATTTTAAGGCCCAAGTAGAGCTGAAACGAATATTCCCAAATGTTTTTTAAAATTCGCCCAATCCCAATTCTACAGATTTGGAATATGAAACTTCCTGGAATTTTTTACTATTGGTTTGCCACCAAATATAAAATCTCATACTCTGCATAAATTCCATTTTATACAAGGATCGGAGGGAGAGGAACATTCCAAACTGGAAAATCTACATATAAAATTTGTATTTATTATAGAAATATGTATGTACAAGTAGTCCTTGTTTAGCGACTACCTTGTTTAGCAACCATTTGCAGTTACAAAGGTGATGAAAAAGTAACTTTGCAACCGATCCTCACATTTACAACCTTTGCAGGTCTGTAAAGCAAAGGAAAGCTAAAGTAAAATCATAAACACCGTCATGGTTTCACTTAGTGACCGCTTCGCTTAACAACTGAGTTGCTGGTCCCAGTTGTGGTCGCTGAATGAGGACTACCTATATTCCATTTATATACCACTGAGAGTCAGTCAGATTGTGGGGAGATATAAATGGAACAAACCAACAACCATTCTGCTGAAAATTCAGCAGATATTTAGATATGCAGATAATACTTGAAGAACATGAACATCTGCACAGGAAAGTTTTGAGGAAGAAGATACACTGCAATTCTAAGGGAGGGGTTCCCTTTTTAAAAGCAGGAGGGGTTGAGACGCTCTGCAGCTCCAAAAGGAAGGTCAAAGGCCTTAAATTGTGCCGAGAAACAATTGACAACCCCCCTGTGCAGATCTAACATTGTTTTCTTGATTGAATTGGGTTTTTTTCCTTGAAACCCAGCCAAAACCAAAAACAGTCAGAATAAATTAAGCTGCTCAGCAATTAAATGTGTTCTTTTTAAAGTCGGACAAAGGGGTCCAACCCCTCATCTCAGCGTGGCGTGCCTTCCCAAGAAAGGGGATGGCTGGAGGGAAGTCCAGCCCCCCCCCCCGGACTCGTGCTCATCACAAGTGGTGCTGCTGCAGATGCTCTCAATGAGCAGAATTGGGGGTGGGGGCGTGGGGGGAAATCACACGCAAGGGGCATTCTCTCAAGGAGCTTGGAATCGAGCCATGAGGGTTTTAAAGGGGATACCCAACACTTTGCACGCTCCCCAGAAGCTGGTGGCCGCCAGCGAAAAGCTCTTAGCGTAGGCGGGATGTGGATGCTGAGTTTTTCTGGAGGCCAGCCTGGCTGCCGAGCGTGTACCAAGCGAACCCACCAAACTAACGAGAAAAGCAGCTTGGCGTGTTGTCATGCTCAAAAGTGACCAGTAGAAGCACAGCAGTCTTCAATCAACACGATCCATTGAAATCCACCGGGTTAAAGGGTCCTGTCATTGGATGATCGTTCTTGCAGTTAATAAGGCATCTCTGGCCAGCCACCTCTTACCTTCCTCGGATCCCTTTGAACCATCAGCTTTTGCTCAGGGCAGACGAGGGGTGCGAATGCCGTGATCCAAGGTCTCCCCTTGGCAGGAACTCTGGAAATAGAGCTGGGGGTGGGGGGTGGGGGGGCTTTGCTAGTCGGAGAAGGGCCTGGAGGTCCAAGCTGATGGAAGTCTATTGCCCACATTCATGGAGATTTTGCTTTCTTGCCCGCAGACGATTCCGATTATGAAGACCCCCCATTGGAGGAGGAGCGAGAAACTTTTATGGAAGAAATGACTGACAAGGTGTGTCTGTAAGTCTCTGGCGAAATGCTTGTCTATCTCTTGGCAAAGCAGAGCGAGGCCCACTTCACCCCTCCCGCCCCCCACACCTGGGTGAAGCAGAAGGTCCCCTTGTATCGGCCGGCTCGGGGTCCATGGGGAGAGCTCCCGGCATTGGCCAGGACCCTCTCCCGAGCCCCTCTGCCCTCCGCAGACCCGCCGCCATCAGCCAGCCGGTCTTGACACCGAGGTGGATTTAGGAGAAAATGCCCCAAGGAGAAGGGAGAAGGCTGCTGCGGCTCTCCAGTCTGCAGGGTCGTTTTTCCTTTCCTTAAGATCTCCTGCGTTTTTATTTTCTTCTGCTTCTGGTCTTTGCTGTCAGATGCTTTTGAAACCTTTGGCCGCTTGCTTGAACTGCCCTGCGCAGGGGAGAATTGGGGACGCAGGAAGTCTGTGATTCAGCGCCTCTGGCGTCCCGAGCTGGTGCTGGGGGAGGAGGGGGTCTCGTCCAGCAGATCCCAGCCCTTTTTCCTTGCTGTTGCGAGAGTGCCCAGAAGTGTGGGCCCTGATGCCCTCCCTGCTCAGCGATGCAACGGATGCTCCCCGTGGCTTCTTCCTGCGGCCCCATCCGTGGGGCCGCAGAATTGGGGATTCTGCTCTCCTCAATTCTGAGATCTCTGCAATAAATTCTTCCAGCCATGGGGAGCAGGCAGGTTTCTCTCTCTCTGCTAATGTGGCTGGAGGGGAAATTGCCGAGTGGCTTCTGAGAAAGGCCACAGCAGTGGTTCCTACGGCTATAAATAGAGGGTCTGCTTTCTGCAACTTCCTGTTGCGCTGAGCGTTAGAAGCCGCCTGGGATCGAGGTCAGGAAAAGGAGCTGCGCTGCCTTTTCGTTGGGGCATTCCTGCAGAGGGTGGCGTGATTTGCCAGGCACTGCCTGTGCCAATATCGGAAGGAAGGATAAATTTCCTCTTTTCCGCTGGCTGGCATTGCCCTGGTGCTCTTTTACAGGGCTGTTGAGGTAGTTAAGTAATTCAATAGAAGGAAATCTTGAGATTTGTTCCAAAAGGAAATTTGCATTTCCTCCAGAACTTTGGTTTTACTTCCATGCCAATTTATGCAGATTTAATTAGCATAATTGATTAAAATGCAAATGATTGGTCGTCAAAGATTTCCTGAAGGGAGCGGCTTTCATTACTTGCCACGGAGTAAAGCAAGTTATGATAGAGCAAAGCATAAGCAACCTGGATATTCACCAGATCTCTGGGGGGAACCTCAGACCTCCTACATATCTCTTTCTTGCTATCTCTAATCTATGTGCCCCAACTTTTCTGAGATGTTACAACCTCCTGAAGATGTGAGCATTCTTGTGCAAGACCTCATGAGCTTTGTCAGGATTTTTTGCAAGCTTTTACGCAGAAACACCCAAATCTTTCAAAAAACTACTTCTGTCTTTCGGATTTATTTTCTTTCCAAATGTGCATTCCCAAGTGTATGTTGTACAGTATATACAGGTAGTCCTTGCTTAATGACCATTCGTTTAGCGACGGTTTGGAATGACGGCGCTGAAAAAACCGACTTATGACTGGTCCTCACACTAATGGCCATCGCAGCGTCCCCGAGTCATGTGATCGCGATTTGGGCGCTTGGCAACCAGTTTGCATTTATGACCATTGCAGTGTCCCGTGGTCATGTGATCGCCATTTTCGACCTTCCTGGCCAGCTTCTGGCAAGCAAAATCAGTGGGGAACAGTGTGATTCGCTTAACGACCGCCACAAAAACGGTCATAAAATCAGGTCAGATTCGCTTAATGACCGCATCCCTTAGTGACCGAAATTCCAGTCCCAATTGTGGTCGTTAAGTGAGGATTACCTGTATTTAGAAAAAACTTTGGCCCAGATTTTGCCTGGTTAGCTGTGCTGAGGGCAAATCCCAACAGATAAAGGCCGCCTGATCCTCTCAGGAGCCCTGAACGTGTGATGGGATGGGAAAGTCCGCTCTTGGCATGCCCGTGGGCTGAATTCCGCAAACACCCTTCTCTGAAAAGAGGGTGTCGGGGAAAGGGTTTTCTATTCAGGGGCTGTTTTTGGAATTGCTTCTACACCCTTGATTTGCAGGCAAAACAAAGTCTTGGAGAATGTGCAACCCAGAGTAAGACAGGCATAAAGCATGGGGTGGAGTTATCTGGAGTGGACACTGGTGGTCCAAGAGCAGATGATGAGGACGTCCAGCTTGTATCCATTCTTGCTTAAACATGCAGCAGCCTCCGCCTGCCTTATCCGTACCTTTACAGTCTGGCGTATTATTTCTATTTACGTACTCCATTTGCATGCTGCTGAATCCCAGCCACTTACAACAACGTGAAATACAAAAATGCATTCTCAATAAGTAAGATAGCCTTAATCCCAGCCATAACATAATACAGCAGAATTTCATAAACAAAATCATGAATTGCAAAACATCATAATAAAAACAAAGATTAGAATTCTGCAAGTCATGGTATTCCCTGTGACACTCCATGGAAGCAAAAGTTGGACTTTGAAGAAGGAAGACAGGAAGAGTATTGACGCCTTTGGTCTTTGGTGTTGGAGAAGACTCCTGGGAAGACCATGGACAGCCAAGAAAGCAAACAAATGGATCATCAAACAAGTCAACCCAGAGTTCTCACTTGAGGCATGAGTGACCAGGCTCAAATTATCCTACTTCAAAGGCCCAGCTCTCTGGAGGAGGCTCTGATGCTGGGAAAGGTGGAAGGAAGGAGAAGAAGAGGACAACCAGGAGCAAGGGGGAGGGACTCAGTTACAGTGGCCATGAGTGCACCTTTGGAGGACCTGAAGGACCAGGTTGGGGACAGATCATGGAGAACATCCATCCATGTGGTCCCTAAGAGTTGACACTGATTTGATGGTACATAATAAATAAAAACAGAAATAAATGAGTAATAAAGCCCCATTCCAGATGGTGCATAGTCATTCCTCAAAGACCCCCAAGTAGAGTTCAGTCTTTACTACATTCTGGATGGCCCTCGCTAAGGGGCCCAGTCTAGTTCCTGTAGACGTTCCAGTTCCGGGATAAATGTCACGACTGAAAAACAGCATTTCCTGGCTTCAGCCCCTCTCCCCTCGTAAAATTGAGCTTCCCTCAGGAGGATCTTCTCAGAGGGGTTCTCTCTGGTTGGAGTAGTTGGTCCTCAGTGCTCAAGCCACCTGGGCTGGAGGAGTTTTGCTACTGTTTGCAGAATAGATGTCATGTGAGTGCAGCGACTAGCACCAGTCAACCAATGAGCCATGTTCTTTGAGGCAGCCTCATTGCAGACAACCTGGTTGGGTTTTGATAAGGCCTTAAGAGCAAGGTCCTCAGCTCCAGAGAACATAACCAGAAAGGTCAAGCTTTGGAGGTAGTTCCTTGCTGAGTGAGACCACCCCTTCCAGGTTTTGATGCTTGGGAGAATCTGCTTTGTGGGGCACGATCCATCTCAGGGTAAGAGTCTTGGAGCACGGGCCTGGGGCACCACCTCACAGCCTTGTTTGGAGATGATGCCGTGGCATCAAAATGGGGATCCGTGGGACAGGGAGGGTGCGTGTGGGCTGTGAGCAAGTCCCGTTTCATGGAAAGCTCTTCCAAATCTGCAGCCCTCCAGATTGATTGGACTACAAAGCTCACACTTCCCAGCCAGCAGGCCAGTGGGCAGGAAGCCAGCTGTAGCTCAGCATGAGTGAAGGGTTGAGTTGGGGTGGTGCCTACTTGTATGTCTTTGTGAGACCTAGGTTTGGTTCCTGGGCAGGGCCAGCCCCCGTGTCTGGCATAGGGCAATGGTCTCAGGCTTTAAAATCCAGCCCGTTCTGTGCTCTTCCATTTGCAGGAGGCCACACCGGGGACACAGCGCTCAGTCCGGCTCAACAGCCTGTTCAGCGAAGACGAGCTGATTGAAGATTATTTCAAAGAGGAATCGGCCACTAAGTGAGAGTCACACCGTCTGCTTGCTTGCTGCCTTTGTGTGGGGGATGCTTCCTGCTTGGATGTTGTCAGGCGGGCCCTCCTTGGTTCTCGGGCTCTGTCTTCAGCTTGGTGGAACTTAGAGGATAAATGAAAGCCTGCCTCTTTTAGGCAAAAGACTCTTGCTTTGCCCAGTAAACCAAAAGCACTCGTTCTGAGTCCTGGTTCTAGCCGTCAAAGCAGAAATGCATCTAGTGGGGAAACCATCCTTCCCGAAGACCTTTGGCTGCATGATAGGGAGGCTGACTAGCGTCCAGCCATTACTTCTTTGGATAAAAGAATGATAGGGGAGAAACTCTTGGTGAACACAAGGTGGCGTGTTCCATATGTTTCCTAAAACACTTTATCAGATGCCTTAGGAGGCAGCGTTGTGCCCTATCAAAAGTCAGGGATACTCCACACTCTTTCCAATTCCACAGAATGCTTTGGTAGGATGTGCAAAACCGCCTGTTCCAAGAATGAATACAGTGTTCTTTCTTAATTCACACCGTGCCAATTCCGCCATGCCAGGGTGGTCCAGCAGTTTCCCAGAAGTTCATATTCTGAATCCGAAGCAATATGTGATGTCCTGGATGTGGTCCTTCCCACTGAACTCTAAAAACTGCTGGTTCCTCCCTGGAATGACCAGGTTGAGGTGGTCCTGAGGAACATTCCACTTTTGGAACGGGGGGTTACTCTTCGATCTCCTGCCTGGTGCCTATTCTGGGGAAGTAACTCTACACTTGTTCCGTTTACACATTTGAGGTTTGAATTGGAGGCTTAGGGCAATGTCAGGAAAGACGGGGCCCTCTGGTTAGAGGGCCATGGTTCTTGGTTGCTCCAGCTGGCAGGACATTTCAGGGAGGCCAAGAGTGGCTGGCCAGGAGGAGGAGAAATGTCCTAGCAGCAGTGGACCCTGCTGCCTTGGAGGTGGGTGGGGTCTCCTTGGCTGGCGGAATTGAAGCAGGCCTGGGAGATGCCAGCTCCAGCTGCATTCCCCGTCTCCAACTTGGCCCTCCAAGGCCCTTCTTTGTGCTCTGCTTCTGCTCCATCTCAGAGAAGCCATGGTATTATCTTGGCAACAGAACCCAGGAAAGGAAGAAAGATGCTTTGCTGACGGTTCCTGCAAGGCTAGCAGACTCCAAGATGCTTTGCTCTGGAAGTGGTTGCTGACTCAGCTCCTCTCCACCTCTGACTGGCCAGGGGAGAATGCCTTGCTTGCGGAGGGGTTGGGGACAGGGCGGCTGGGGGAGCAGGAAGATCTTCCCTCAGCCGTTGCCACTCGAACGAGGGCCTCAGTCTTAACAGGGTCATTACAGGTGGACAGAGAGCAGACTGGACTTGGAGACCAGCAAAGGCTTTGTAGGAGGTCGGCCGTGTCAGTCTATGGTAGCATAAAATCAGAAGGTGTTTGCATCAGCTTTTGCGAGCTGCAGCTCGCTTCATCGGATGCACAGCTCCTCCATCGGTCTAGCCACTCTGTGCATCCGATGAAGTGAGCTGCAGCTCGCAAAAGCTGATGCCTTTTAATAAAAGGTGTTGGCCAGAAAAGGTGCCCCCAGATGCCTCCTGATTCTTCACACTTAGATAGAGAGCAGACAGGACTTGGAGACCAGCAAGGTCTCCTTCCAGCTGAGCTGGACCTCTGGTGGCTTCAGGGACACACCCAGGTCGCTTTCTGGGCGACCACACCACAGTGGCTCCTCCCTGCCGCCTTCTGGGATCGTTTGGCTACTTCCCACTCTGGCCCTGAGATATGCTTGTGGTCTCCCATCTAAGTACGGCCTGGTCTTGCCACCAAGCTGGGCAAAGATAAAGCCTCCCTTGCGTTGGGCTGGTGATGCTGTGAACATCTCCACCCTGTCTTCCTGGTGGAAGTGGGCTGGGATGGCTTTTCTACTTCCCTCTCTAGCCTACCGTATTTGCCAACCCTGCTCAGCTGTTGAAAGATCGGCCGTGGTCAACGGGGGACCGACGGTTACTCAACTGGGCTGAAAAAATAAAGCTGGGCATCTCTCTCTCTTTCTCCCTCTTCGAATGAGGGAGATTGGGAAGAGTCACAGCATGCCATCACCATCCAAACCACAGACTCCCAGCTGTGGACTACAGCTCCCAGCATCCCCAGCCCAGCTACTCTCCCTTACGTCAATTCCAGGATTTTGGATTTGCTGGAAGGCACGTTGTAGAAACAGCCACCTTTGCTGCTCTGTTGACTTTTAGGAATGCGGTCGGTTTACCGCTCCTTTGCTTTTATATTTGTCGAAGACTCACGCCCTCCAAACCGTTCCGTTCGGAAACCTCGAGGGCTTCTCTTTATTAAAAGCGCCCCGAAGTCAGCAGGAACGGAGTTGGATTTTGAAGGAAAGCTGATGGGTTTCGTGTGAGGATGGTTGGGGGTGTAAAAATTCAATAATAAAAAGTCTCAAGAAGGATTTAGCCGGAAACGCAACGCAGGAGTGGAGAAGATGCGGCTCTCCAGGTCTTAATGAGCCCCTGGGCATTGTAGCTTGGCATCTCGAGGTCAGCGAGGCCCCCAGCCCCCTTACTGGGGAGATTCCCCGCAACTGAGTGAGTGGGGCAAACAGCCGGCTCAAGCTCAGGACCGTCTGCAGTGGGATCTGCACAGGAGGAGTCCTGTGTTTCGCTTTCCTGATTTCCATCTGCACAAGCCCCCCTGTCGTTGGAGCCCATGCGGTCTAAATCTGTTTTTCAAGCTTGGCCACTTTAAGAATTCTGGCAGTTGAAGTCCATACATCTTAAAGTGGCCAAGTTTGAAAAACGCTGGTCTAAATTAAAAAAAACGGACAGAGAGATAAGAATGGCCAATCGAGTTAAGAGTCCTGGGTTTTAGTTTAGTTTATTTCTATCCCACCTTTATTATTATTTTTATAAATAACTCAAGGCGGCGAAGATACTAAATACTCCTTCCTCCTCCTATTTTCCTCGCAACAACAACCCTGTGAGGTGAGTTGGGCTGAGAGAGAGCGACTGGCCCGAGGTCACCCAGCCGGCTTTCGTGCCTAAGGCGGGACTAGAACTCTCAGTCTCCCGGTTTGCCATTGGCTCCTTCCTAGGGCTGAGAGAGAGTGACAGGCCCAAGGTCACCCAGCCGGCTTTCACGCCTAAGGCGGGACTAGAACTCTCAGTCTCCTGGTTTCTAGGCTGTTGCCTTAACCACTAGACCAAGCTGGCTCAAACTAGTTCTGCCAGCAAACAAGATCTCTCTTCCTGTGTTAAAGTGTTCTTAATTCTCCATTCTGTTCAGCTCCAGGGAAGACTTGCAGTTGGTGGGTAAGCTTTGGGCTGCTTGCGTAGAGCCCCAGCTTGCCCCGTTGGGCAGGGATCGGGCGCTCCGTTTCAAAGCCCCTTGCTAAAGGCAACTGTGCCGTTTTCTCCCCTCCCCTCCCCTCCCTCCACAGCAGCCACTGGGATGACAGGCTGAACTCCTCCTGTTCCACCAGCGCTCTGCCCCTTGGCACGGGCCTCCATGGTGACAGCAGCATGCACAGGGCAGGGTCCTCCTCTCCGCTCTCGCCCGTCGTCAAAGCAGGATGGCTGGACAAGAACCCCCCGCAAGGGTGAGCAGGCCGCCTTCTCAACCTCCAACCCAATGTTCCCGTGGTCCCTTCGTCCCAGGGACCGTGGCCCTCTGCAGGCAGAACTGGCATTCCTCCCTGCCCGCCGTGCGGAGCCCGTTGGTTCTCCAGGTTTTGCAGCTAACCTTGTTTTCTGGCTGCAGGTCCTACATCTACCAGAAGCGTTGGGTGAAGTTGGAGAGTGACTACCTCCGGTATTTTGATAGTGAAAAGGTGAGTTGGGAAGAAAGCTCCAGATGGGGCGGGCTGCATGACACTCTTCCCTTCCTTCCTCCTCCAGACGGGGGACAGAACAAGCATCTCTGTATCGCCCCATCCTTTCCCCCTCTCTCTTCTGAGCTGCGTTCCTCTGCGTTTCAGGACATTTACTCCAAACGTTTCATCCCAGTAGCCTCCATCTCCCAGGTGGGCAGCATTGGGGACCAGAAGTTTGAAGTTGTCACCAACAACCGGACATTTGCTTTCCGGGCGGAGAGTGATGGTAAATATGCACGTTTGCCCACTCAAGGTTATCTCTCTGGTCTGGCTTCTTCTGGTGGGAGAAGCGGAAGGCGTGTTGATGGTCTCCTTGCAGCTGTGGGATTGGGGCTCAGGTGGAACAAAGGCTGCAATCCCATTGGCATGCCTGCAGGCCGAGTTCAATTAATTAATTGATTTAATCCATTTATCGGCTGCCCAAGTTGCTGTAGTACAGAACTTTCCAAACTGTGTCAGGACATGTTAGTGTGTCGGCTGCAGTGTCTGGGTGTGTCGTGGCTGCTGCCGCCTCCAAACCTGCTGTGATTCCGTGCAGGCCCTAGTGCCTGCCTTGTGCCCTGCTGTAAGAGTATGTCGCGAAATGATGCATGTCTAAAAAGTGTGTCACCAACATAAAAAGTCTGGAAAGCTCTGCTCTAGTAACTCCAGGCCACATACGAATAGATCCACTGCTGTAGTGGTGTGGGTGCTGGGCTACTTAGTACCCAGGAAATCAATGAATTCTAATCCTGGGCCAGTCCTCTTCTCCCCGCTCAGGAGAGTGCATTGCGCATGCTGCCTTACGTTGTAAAAGATAAAGGTAAGATGGAAACCTAATGGGAAGAAATAATGAAAAGGAATGAACAGATCAGGAATGTCAAGAACACCTTTACAAAAGCCCAGTCCGCCTCAGAAGTCCCCCAACCAGGTCTTCGGAGCCCCCTTCAGGTGACGGCCATGCAGGCTTTGGACAGAAGGGATGGCCAGGAGAAGGCTTGCTTCCAGGGTCCCCTGAGATGACATTGGTTTAATGATGGCACCTGGAGCCTGGCACCCCTGCTGGGTGGAGGGTGAGGAGAAGTCGGCCCAGTGGGAACTCTCTTGGAATGTCCTGGCATGTGATTCCCTCTCAACGCTCTTCAGCATCTGCCTGAAACAGCTGGGAGAGGTCATCTGTCAGTTTGGGAGGAGCTACCATCCGTATGCTGATAACATACAGCTTTCCATCTCTACCTTGGACTGAGTGGGAGATGCTGTGGAAGTCTTGGCCTGGTGCCTGGAGGCTGTTGAGGCTGGGCTGGGTTGAAGTTGAACCCAATCAAGACAGGGTTTCCGTTTTGTTCAGAAGGGCTCTCTGCCAGGTCCGGTTGTAATCCTGGATTAGCGTAAGTCCTTGAAGGAGCAGATCTGCCACTTGGGTGTCTTCCCGGACGCACAGCTGCTTCCAGATGGACCCGTGGAGGCCGATTCCCAGCTTTGGCCAGTGCATCGGTTATGGCTGTACCTGGAGCGGGAAGCTGAGGCAACAGTGACGCCTGCTCTTGTCACCGCTCAGCTGGAATTCTGCAACTCGAGAGGAAGCCACGATTGGCCTGGAGTGCCTCAGCCCACGACGTGGTGAATGAGAGTCACCACAGCCGTTCTCCTGCTATCGTAGGCCCTGTGGCCTCAATTAGAGTGGTGATGGGTGCTCCATTGGGGGCCAAGTTGGGGCCAGATTGTCCTGGAGAAAATCCATGTGGTCACTAGGAGTTGACGCCAACGTGATGGCCCGTAATCAATCGATTGTGGACTCTGCGTTGGTTGCCAGTAGGGTCCAAGGGGCAACCCAAAGTACTGGTTTTATAATGCTTGACCTCTAGATATCCCCAGCCTTTTCCAACCTGCTCTGCATACAGGTAGTCCTCGATTTAAAACCACAATTGGGAGCGAAATTTCCATCGTAAGTCACTGCGGTTGTAAGTCGAGTCACCACAAGACTGGACCCGATTTTATGTCCATTTTACGATGGTCGTTAAGCGAATCCAGCTTCCCCAAAGGGCAGTTTTTGCCGGAAAATGACATAAAACATTGCAAGACGCTGCAACCGGTCGTAAATGCGAGCTGGTTCCCAAGTGCCCGAAATGCGATCATGTGATTGCGGGTATGTGTGTGCGACATTCTGTGACGCTCTGAAGCGCTTTACAGGCTGTATAGCACCCATTCCGAGGCCGTCGTGACTTTGGATCGTCGTTAAATGAATGGTCATAAGTCAAGGACTACCTGTAGTGTCACCCCATTTGGGTGCTTGGTCCCGAGCAAAAACTGTTAGTGCCCCCCACTTCAATGGGAGATGAAGGGAGCTCAAATGTTCTTCCATTGCAGACCCCGTCCTTTGGCAAAGCGTCCCCATGAGGCCCGGCCAGTGCCCACTCTAAGAGCCACCTTGAAATTGGCCAACACAGAGTTGTTCTGGAGAACGTTTGGGGAATGCTGAGCAGCTCCCATGTGTTTTCTGGTATTACGGATTTTAATTTGAGTTACCCCTTTAGCTTCAAATCTGCTTTTACTGTTTTTATTGTTCTACCCTGCTGGGAGTCCTTGTCGATTACAGCAGATGGTAAGTATAGTATAAAAATAAAATATAACTAAAGAATTATGGCCATTGCAGAATGGAGTTGCTTAACTGGATGTGTGCATTGAGAATCTCTGTGTTTTTTAATATAAACTTTATTAAAATTCTACACATAAAATGAACTTAAAAAAACACGATTCATAAACATATACAGAAACGTAAACCTGCAAATACAAATCTAAACATCTAACTTAAAAAACATACAGCCCACTTCCGCCCTTCACTTTCCTCACAGATTCATTAACCATTTCTTATTCTTTTATACCGCTGTAACCACTATTTAACGTTTCAATTTTCTCCTCTTATTTAATCTCTTTATTATCAAGCTATTTTCTCTACTTTTATAATATAGTCCATAAACGGACTCCAGTCTTTAATAAAAGCCTCTGTGGATTTCTCTCTCATTAGACGCGTCAGTTTTGCCATCTCCGCCAAGTCCAGAACTTTAAATATTCCGTCTTCCAACATTTGGAGCTTTTTAATTTTTCCATTTCTGCGCATATCATACTCTTGCCGCAGCGATTGTATACAACAATAAGACACTGTGCTTTTTACTCAGTTCTTCTTCTATAAACCCTAATAAGTACAGTTCTGGTTTCCTCTGCAAAGGGATTCCTGTTATTTTCACCAGCGTCCTGTGGATCACCGACCAAAATGTTTTGGCCACTTCCCAAGTCCACCACGCATGAGAATCTCTGGGTTTTGTGTGTGTGGTGGTGGTGGTTTTATTTTGATTTGCTCAGAAATGCAAACACCAGTTATGAGACTATATTCAGACTGTTTTCAAATCAGTTCTTGGTGGTTAAAACTCCTTATTCACCATATCACTATTTTGAATGGTTCTTCCAACTGCCTGATGCTTTGGGTCCATTTCAGAATGTGCAAAGGCACAAAGGCGCACTTGTCTGCAACTTGTTGAAGCTGCTGGCGGCTTTGCCTGTTTTCTGCTCTCCCCAAAACACTTTTGCTCAAAAGAACACCAATGTTCCGGCTCCAGGCCCAGACCCAACACATGCATTTTGCTCTAGGTGCACGGTGGCTGTTCTGCGCATGTAATGCTTTGTACATCCCTGTTATTTCCTGTTCCTTTGGAAACCGTGTTGCAGCTCCTTGGAAGGACTTTTGCTCTGGGTCAGCATGGTCCAGCCAGGCCATGGAGGGAGGGGGGTGCAGGGGAGAAAAAAGAGCCAAGGGTTACTGGAGCAGATGAGGAAGGGGGTGAAATGGGAGATGTCTGTGTTTTGAATTGTGGCTGCTGCAAGCGTGGTTGCTTTTTGGAAACAGTCTCCTCTGCTTTTATATGGGAATAAGGCCTAATTTAGAAAAAAAGGGGGGGTTGCATGGGGGTCTGTACCACCTCAGGCTGCAAAGAGAGGATTATTGACTTAAGTTCCCCCCCCAAAGAATTTCTATTCTGCATCCCATGTGTGGGGCCCTCCCCCTGAAACTTTGTAAGATTCCGCTTTGCAGATGGGGCTGGTATACTCTGGGAATCATCTGAGCCTTTGTTTTCGGCCCCCTCCCTAAATATCCTGCCTGGAGGCCCCCTAGCCCTGCCCGCCTTCTCTCTTGCAGCTGAACGCAACGAATGGGTGAAGGCTGTGCAGAAGATGGTGGATGAAAAGAAGTCCAAGTGCTTGCACAGAGCATCCCGTTTCCAGCTGGCCGGCGGCAGTTTTGACTCCGTGGACAAGGGTGGCCCCCTGGAGCTGCGGGGCTTTAAAAGCAAGCTGTACGTGGTCGTGGCTGGGGAGAAGGTTTTCCTCTACAAGAACGCAGAGGTGCGTGTGCTGGCCAGCGTGGGTTGTCCTACAAAAAAAAACGAAATTGTGCGCAGCTAGGCTGGGGTTGGACTGGATGACCTACAAGACATTCTTGGGGCATGCAGAATATTTCAGATGCAAACCATTTGCATTCAAAATGCTGTGTTTTGAGCTTGAAACCGCTCTTTTGCATTTGAAACTACAGGCAGTCCTCACTTAACAGCCATTCGTTTAGTGATGGTTCAGACTTATGACGGTGCTGAAAAACTGACTTACAACCGGTCCTCACACTGGCCATCGCAGTGTCCCCACAGTCACATGATCACGATTTGGGCACTTGGCAACCAGTTCGCATTTAAGACCGTCGCAGCGTCCTGTGGTCACGGGATCTCCATTTTCAACCTTCTCAGCCCGCTTCTGGCAAGCAAAATCAATGGGGAACCGCATGATTCACTTAAAAACCACGTGGTTCACTTAACACCCATGGTGATTCGCTTAACAACTGCCACAAAAAAGGTCATAAAATCGGGTCGGATTCGCTTAATGACCGCTTCGCTTAGCAATTGTGGTCGTTAACCGAGGACTACCTGTAGCTGTTTTGATCAATTGGATCGGAAGTGCTTTGAGGTTGAAATGGTGTTTGGAACGCCAAACCCTCCTGAAACCACCAGAGCAGTTGGCCTCGGGGGCCAGGGAGCTGTTTCGCACTCAGACTCAAGCTGTGGTGTTTTAGAGACAGCTTGGAGCGCGTTGCACACCTGCGTTTGCTCCTTCCTCCTACCCGCTTCCCTGTTGTAATGCTGGTGCCTTGGTGCAGGAGTTCCGGCTGGGGATTGGGATCACCTACATCGAGATGAACGTGGGGAACGTGAAGGATGTGGACAGAAGGTGCTTTGATCTGACGACGCCTTACCGGATCTTCAGGTAGTACACGGGCAGGTCCAGGAGGCTGTTTGTGCCCGGTCCTGGGCGGTCTGGCGGGCCTTCTGGCTCCCCGCTTGTGTGTGCGGGCCCAGGAGCCCCACGCGAAAGGCCGTGCCCTTTCTCTCTCCTTGGATCTCACGCCGCACTTGCTGTGCAGCGTAGTCAGGTTCTTCGGCATCTGTGGCTAGAGGAATCCTGTGATTTCCTCTTTCCTTCCTGTTCTCCTTTCCTTCTCTTCCTCTACTACCTCCAGCGTGCTTATTTATTATTATTTAAGTAGTCAACATAGAATAATTCCTGGTTCAGTACTTCATCCAACTGCACATAAAACAGATTGAAGCAAGAATAAAAAGCTACAGTGTTGAGATGCTCCCTCCAAAGTTTCAGCTCCAAAGGTTCTCCATTCTGGGGTAGGCAGGAACGCCTAAGGCTTTCATGGTCCCCCAAACTCAGCCGCAGAGGTTCTGGTATTTTGAGCTAGGAAACCCTTAAATAGGCTTGACTCAAGTTAAAACAGCAAAGGCAAAGAACCACTAAGTTCCCTCCCACCTAAACCTGTTAAATATGGGAAATCCTGGCCAAGAGATGTCCACTGCAAGTTGTGCTGATGTAAAAGTGATTTCACGCTATGATGCAAATGGCAGACTTGGTTCACTTGAAACTAGGCAATTTGCTTCATTTGCGTGGTGGGCTTATGACATCCCTTGGGATCCTTCACACCCTGCCGAAGTCCTGTCTCCACCACACCAGTGAGGATGTTCCTTGAATTTTGCTCCTTCCTAACAAATTTACATTTTTCCTCTTGGTTGCATGGTGTTTTTTTTTTGTTCAAAAGCAAAATAGAGCGACTTACAACAATGTGCACACATAAAAATATAAAGTATACAAAACTTAAAAACCCAGGTAATTAGGACATAAATATTCATTTATTCATAAATACGTACATATATACAAGCAATTTATAGGCCACCCCGCTCCCAACGACCCTGGGCGGCTTGCAGTTAAAAATAAAAAATACCAGCCAGAAAGAAGAATCATGAACGGCCCTGAAGGCGACATACACCAGAGAAAGCCCATCCGGCCTTCGCTCTGCCCCAGAGCCTGGGAGGACAGCCAGGCCTTTGATGAGTTCCTGAGCGTCGCCGGGGTGGGAACCGTCTGGACTCCTGGAAGGGTGTCACTCCAGAGAGCAGGGGCCGTGACAGCAGGCACGCTCCCTGCGTCCCGCAAGATGACGCTGCCTGATCAGAGGGTCCCGGAGACGGGTGGTCTCTCAGGCAGCTGGGCCCTGTGCCGTGAAGGGCGTTCGAGGCAGCAGCCAGAACCTGAATTGCACCCGGAATCCAACCGGTAACCAGTGTGGCTCACGGAGGTCACGCCGTCGCATCAGCATAATGAGGCACACCCATCCCTGCCCACGCCGCTGCCTTCTGGGCCAGCTGTCGCTTCTGAGTGGACTCCAAGGGCCGCCCGTGTGCAGCGTGCCACAGTACCGCATTTGTGAGGTGACCTGGGTCTGACGGGCCTCCCGGTCCAGGAAAGGGAGCAGCCGGCACACTAAGTGTATCTGTGCAAAGGCCCTCTTGGCCACAGCTGCCTCCTGCTCAGAGTCCAAGATGACCCCCAAGTTGCACACCAGTCTTGATTGGGGAAGTACAATTCCAGAAGAATGGCGTGATATGTACTGTATGCTGTAACAATAAAATAAGACTGTGCCCTTGCTGTGGAGAGGTGACCTGGGCATGAGTGGCTTCCAGTCCAGGAAAGGGTGTAACTGGCACACTAGGAGCTGCGAGTCCCACACAGCTCAACCACTGAGAACAAAAGCTTGGCCAAGAGATGAGTCCTCTCCCCAGGGCAAAGAGGGTGGGGACCAGGGTGTTCTGCCCGCTAGAAGCCACGCAGGGTCTTGGGTTGCCCTGAGTCAGTGCTTGGCACCCTTTTGGTGGCCCACAAATGGCCGCACTTCACTATTTTGGGGGCCCCAGGTGGAGCTCCATTGTCATGGATATAGGGCTTGACGTGAAGGGAAGCTGACGAATTTTCTTTGCTGATACGCTTAATTTAGCTCTTAGTAAAGGTCAAGGTTCCCCCCCGCACATTTGTGCAGTCGTGTCCGACTCTAGGGTGCTCATCTCCGTTTGTTAGCCGAAGAGCCAGCGCTGTCCGAAGATGCTTCCACGGTCATGTGGCCGCATGACATGCGCGGAACGCTGTTACCTTCCCACCGAAGTGGTACCTATTAATCTACTTGTATTTGCATGCTTTCGAATTGCTAGGTTGGCAAGAGCTGGGGCGAGTGCGGGAGCTCACTCCGCACTCAGGGCTAGGGATTCGAACCTCCGAACTTGCGATCTTCCGATCGACAAGCCTGGCGTCTTACCCGCTGAGCCACCACGCCCAATTTAGCTCTTACATTCCTGCTTTGGTCTCTCTCCCCCTCATGGTGAGAAGGACTCGAGGCCCTTCTGAAACTTGTCCACCCAGTCCTCCGCAGGATCCGGCTGGGAAAGCCCCTCCTTGCCCCCCTCCCCTCAGCCATCCTCCCTGCTTCCCCTCCTCCCTTCCAGCTTTGTCGCTGAATCTGACCAGGAGAAAGAGGAGTGGGTGGAAGCGATGCAGCAGTCCGTTGCCGAGGCCCTCTCCAACTTTGAGGTGGCCGAGAGGATCTGGGCCGTGGAGGAGAACTGCTTCTGCGCTGACTGCAGGGCCCCCAAGCCCGACTGGGGCTCCATCAACCTCTGCGTGGTCATCTGCAAGCGGTGTGCAGGTAGGGGCAACAGGTGGACGGAAGGAAGGATGGGCGAAGCCACCTTGCTGGGGGCCCAGATTATCAAGAAAGAGGGACAAGTTGAATTATGCAACATCTGCCAGGAGTACCCTGTTGGTCCAGCCTTGTCTAAGGCACCCTAATCTTGTCTTCCACATTAATTAATCAGGTAGAACAATGCTTCTCGACCTCAGCAGCTTTAAGATGGGTGGAGTGGACTTCAACTCCCAGAATTCTGGGAGTTGAAGTCCACTCCACCCATCTTCAAGCTGCTGAGGTCGAGAAGCACTGCAGGTGAAAGATCATCTTATTGGGCTGAATACTCCAGGCCGCCTCCTTCAACTTGTCTAATCCACCTCTTAAAGTACAGTGCCCATCTTTCTCCTCCAGGGATTCCTGGACCTTCTGAAAGTTTGATAGGAGTTGTAGTTAGCCCATCCTTTTAGCTAGGCTGCCTCGCATGTCAGTTTGTTCCTTGCAGTGGGAGGTTTCCAATCAAGGTAGGGCTAAGCTCCCTGTGAGTATCTAGCCCAGTGTTTCTCAACCTTGGCGACTTTCAGATGTGTGGACTTCAACTCCCAGAATTCCCCAGCCAGCATGGCTGGCTGGGGAATTCTGGGAGTTGAAGTCCACACATCTGAAAGTCACCAAGGTTGAGAAACACTGGGCTAGCCAGTGTGAAAAGAGGAACCCAAGGTTGTTAAGGAGGAACCCAGTCTGCCCGAGACATTCCTGCCCTCTGCCCCTGTGACCAGGTCTCTTTCCTCCCCCCCCCCCAACCTAGGGGAACATCGAGGGCTGGGACCCAGCGTCACCAAAGTGCGGAGCCTCAAGATGGACAAGAAAGTCTGGACGGAGGAGCTGATCGAGGTACCGGTGATGAGCGATGTGCAGGGTGGTCATGAGCGATGTGCAGGGTGGTCAAAGCCAGATGCAGCGGGTGGCTGTGTCTAAGGCCTTGACCCTGCCTGTCCTGAAAGCTGCGGAGGCAAGAAGGGGGGTAGACAGAGGCAAGGTGTAGCCTGGAGCAGCCGCTATCGGCATCCAAGCTCTTTGCATTAACGTGCGGTTCTCTGCAGGCCGTGGGGTGAACCAGGATCCAAGTAAGATGGCGAAAATAGTGGCAGTGACTGCAGGAAGTGTTTCTACAGCCCCGTGGAATGTTAGTGGGGGAAATACCCTGCCATCCTTTGAACCCAAACCTGCTTTTCCTTCCTCTTCTTCTTTTCCCTCTTAATCCCCTTGACTTGGCATAAGCGCTGGCTGGCTGGCTTCGCAGGGGGCGGCTATCGCGCTCATGCAGCTTCCTGTCTCTGCAAACCGCTGTCTCCGTTTCTTTGAGAAAGGGGGCTGCTTTTAGTCCCTGCGACGGACCGAAGCAGCCGCGCGGGGGCAGCGCTCTCCCGAAACGGCTGCTCTGAAAACGGCAGGATCGATGGGAATTGCAGCTGGCATCAGCCTGTGGGTCTGGGAGGAGCCCTGAAGACTGGGCTGGCGAGGTTTCTGGAAGTTTTGGCCAGTCCAGGGAGAACCAGATGTGCAGACACAGGCTCAGTCGGGCACCAAAGAGCCCGCTGCTCCTGGTGGTGCGGAAGGCAGGGAATTCCTTTGTTCTTCTTTGCTCTCCTGGCACCAGAGGCCCTCTTTGAAATGCATGCAGTGGAGATGTGGGGGCAGAGATTCCCTGGTGTGCCACCTTCCACTGCTGGCCTCAGCAGGTGGCTGGCTGGTCAACCGTGCTAAGCAGGGGTGGGCTTGCTTGTCGTTGGATGAGAGACTCCCAGGAGATCCCGCAGCTATAGACTAGATGGGGAGATTCCTAGGAGCCAAGGTGGACTTGAAGGAAACCTTGCAGTAACTGGGCTGCGTCTCGAGGCCTCTTACATTAAAGGCTCTGAACAGAGGAATGCAGGGGGAAACCCAGTCCGTTGAAGTCACTCACGATTCTATTTTAATAATTGATTTTCCTGCCTTAAATGAAAAGCATTGAGCCATGCAATTGGAGATGGTGAGCTGGGGTGGGGGAGGGGGGCTTTTCATGGGCAGAAATCCAGATACAATACCCCCACCAACACAGGCAGGACAAGCCAGGGTATATAAACAGAGAGCAAGTCCCACTCCCTTTTCACACTGAGATGTTGCCTAGCCTGGCAATGAAACGTCTGCAAGAAAACAACAAGGCTCAGAGAGCACCAAGGACTCCACAACCCAGATACTGCCCCCTCCCTTTATGAATGTGTCACCCCTGCCATGGGGGTCATGCTGGCTCTGCTTTCTCCAAGGAGGGGGGTTGGATTACGACTCCTATCTACCACCCCCTGCCCCCATTCTTGGATAATGCCTGTTGAGTTGAAAGGAGAATCCTATTGACTTGATTGATTTGATTTGATTGGCTGCCCGTGTCACTTAAGTTCACAACAGGTAAAATAACAATCCAATCAGAACTTACTTACTTACTTACTTACTTACTTACTTATTTATTATTTGGATTTATCCCTGCCCATCTCTACCATGGCAGACTCTGGGCGGTTT
Organism: Charina bottae; assembly: GCA_023362775.1. NCBI lineage: Eukaryota > Metazoa > Chordata > Lepidosauria > Squamata > Charinaidae > Charina > Charina bottae. Next base: position 3,473,802 of record JALMGJ010000045.1, on the reverse strand, counting down.
ACAACCAGAATATAAAAGATAAAACCTAGACATTTAAAACTACTATAAAAATAAAATAAAAATAAAAATCCAGAAGATGGTCTGTTCTTAAAAGGAGGAAACCACTAAGCCAACCACCCCCAGGAGGAACTATCCTTTCCTTCACTCCAGGCACGGCGGCAGAGCCAGGTCTTCAAGGACTTCCTAAAGGCCAGGAGCGAGGGTGCCCGTCTCACCCCAGGGGGCAAGTTATCCCACAGGGCGGGTGCTATCGCAGAGGAGGCACGCCTCCTGGAGTTAAAAACAACGTGCCCGCAGCTCTGCATTTATGCCGATTGTTCCTGTTAAATTTTGCATATTTTTATGCCGGTGTCATGCTGTGAACTGCCTTTAAGCCAATCAGGTCCCATACTGTATGTGCTTTGAGCATTGGGATTAATTCCTGTGACTGTAGTAGCCCTGGCAGGCAGGCAGGCAGGCAGGCAGAGCATATATTCAAATATTCCTATGCATTATCTTGGGAGGCAGGCAGGCAGGCAGGCCTGATATTTTTGTTCCCATTTGGCACCCAGGGGCTGAGGCTAAGAGAAAGGAAGGATCATCGCCTCTCCCCACGTGCCCAGGAGAGGCCTTTTCCCAGCCTCTGTGGGGAGGTTTTGGGTTTCCAGCCCACTTGGCATGACTCCTGGGGGCTTGGCACACCCAGGCCAGGGCGGCAAAGCAGCCCTTGAGTGGGGCGCAGATGAGCAATGCCTCCGCGTTGCTGCAGGGCCGGCCGGCCTGCCTCGCCAGAGGCCTTTGGGCAGGTCCCACCGCCTGGCGGGATCAGCTCTCCTCTCAGCCGTGGCCCTTTCTCTTGCTCTCGAGTCCGTTCTGTGAACATCTGCCAGGGAGATAATGCCAAGGTTCTCAGCCGGGGTGGGCTGCGCAACATGCCGGGAAGCCAGAGCTGGCTTGCGCCCCCCCAAGGTTAGACCTCTGTCATCGGCTTCCAGGTTTCACTGCCGCACCCTCCTCTGCTTCTCATCGTCCGCTTCCTCTCCCCGACCTTGGGGGCCGGCTTTTGTTTATCCCTTGCTCAGTTTTCTTCTATGAAATTAGCTTTGCTTGCACTTTTTCCAAGGCCGTTGTAACTTCGGACTGTCATTAAACAAATGGTCGTTAAGCGAGGACTACCTGTATTCTCACAGCCCATTACACTTTTGGAGAACTCCATTTTGCACAAGGCAGCCTTCAGGGCCCGGATTTTCCTGGTTCTGCTACAAGTCCGGTGCCTGTGGGGGCGTGGGGGGGGGAGGCCAAAATTGACCAGATAGTGCAGAGCTTTCCAAACTTTTCATGTTGGTGACACACTTTTTAGACATGCATCATTTTGTGACGCACTCTTACAGCAGCAAGGCATCATTTCGCGACACACTCTTACAGCAGGGCACAAGGCAGGCACTAGGACCTGCGCGGAATCACAGCAGGTTTGGAGGCAGCCGGGCACAAGGCAGGCACTAGGACCTGCGCGGAATCCTGGCAGGGCTCGGAGGCAGCAGCAGCTGCGACACACCCAGACACTGCAGCCGACACACTAACGTGTCCCGACACACAGTTTGGAAAGCTATGAGATAGTGGATGGAATGATGCAATGCAAACCCTGCCCTTTTCAGCATGTCTCACATGGACCAAAGGGCTTGCGTGGCAGTGTTCTGTTGTCCTCTTGCTGATTTTGGCCTCCCCTTGTGGATGTCCCTGGATGTGGCACACCTGTCATTTACTTACTCACCTGGAAGTTTAGGCCCCTTCAGAACCTTTTTTTGGTTTATCCATTCAGTCGTGTCCGATTCTCAGAGACTGCCTGGACAAGTCCCTGCAGTTTTCTTGGCAAGGTTTTTAGAAGTGGTTTGCCATTGCCTCCTTCCCAGGGCTGAGAGAGAGTGACTGGCCCAAGGTCACCCAGACGGCTTTCGTGCCTAAGGCAGGACTAGAACTCTCGGTCTCCTGGTTTGCCATTGCCTCCTTCCCAGGGCTGAGAGAGAGTGACTGGCACAAGGTCCCCCAGCTGGCTTTGTGCCCAAGGCGGGACTAGAACTCACCATCCCCCGGTTTCTAGCCCGGTGCTTTTGGGTTTCTAACCCTTTGCAGGGTGCAAAGGGGTAGGCGAGTCAAGTTCCGAAGCGAAGTGGCAGCGTGAGCCAAACTTGGCCGCTGTTGAAAAGCTATGCAGGGTTGGACTTGGCTAGCGTGGGGATGGGAGGCGAGCCTGACTCAGAGGCGTTCTGGAAGAGGACGGGAGAGCTTGTTCCAGGAAAGTGTTTCCACAGACGAGAACCTTTGCAGCCTGCAGTTGGTCGACGAGAGGCGGGGGGGGTACGAGGCTTTGATGGCTTTGCTGGGAATTTCGAACTTGCAGCCCAGCCCAGGTGGAGGGAAGCAGGTCGGGGAAGAACGTGCTGCAGGAATGTTAGGTTCCCAAAATGTTAGTATGTTGAGGTTACAGGTAGTCCTCGCTTAACAACCACTCGTTTAGTGACAGTTCGGACTTACGATGGTGCTGAAAAAACTGACTACGACCGGTCCTCACATTTACGACTGTTGCAGCATCCGTGCAGTCACGTGATCACGATTTGGGTGCTTGGCAACTGGTTTGCATTTATGGCCGTCGCAGCGTCCCGTGGTCACGTGGTTGCCATTTTCGACCTTCCTGGCAAGCAAAATCAATTGGGGGACCGTGTGATTCGCTTAATGATCACGTGGTTCGCTGAACGCCTGCGGTGATTCGCTTAACGACCGCCGCAAAAAAGGTCATAAAACCAGTCAGATTCGCTTAATGGCTGCTTTGCTTAGCAACCAAACTTCCGGTCCCAATTGTGTTCGTTAAGTGAGGACTACCTGTAGTTTGTCTTAACTGAGAGGAATCGGTTTGGGCTTTGGGTTGGAATCTGAATCTCGAGGAATGGAGGCGCCGGGCAGCTGGATAGCCTGAAGGGGGGAAATGGGGGCCTGTGCTCGGCCGGTCTCAGCAGGGCTCTCCTCCTCGCCTTCCCAGCTCTTCCTCCAGATCGGCAACGCGGTGGCCAACCAGTTCTGGGCCGCCAACGTTCCCCCCAGCGAAGCCATCCACCCCTTGAGCGAGAGCCAGGAGCGGCGGCATTTCCTGGTGGCCAAATACCGGGAGGGCAAGTACCGTCGGTACCACCCGCTTTTCGGCAATCCGGATGAGCTCAACAAGGTTGGTGGATGGACGGAGCCCGTCTGCCGGGCCCCTGCGCGCAGCCCGTCGGGTTTGGTTTGGGGCCCTGGGGGAGTGGTGAAAAGGTACCTCGAACAGAACCGTGGCAGAGATAGCGCCAACTCGATAAGTTTGCCTCTGTTGGTTGAAATGGATTGGCCCTTTGCCATTGTTCACTTAGTGCTCCCGAAGGATGCTGGGCGGCTACACCTCTGTTGTGACCCTCATGGGTTGCCATAGGATGGTGGAAAAGAAAGAGAGAAAAAGTAGGGGCGATCCATTTGCTACATCCCCAAAATTGAGTAGGAAGCTAAGAGTGTCTTGTGCTCCATCAAGATTCTCTAAAGAACTGAAAACATCCTCAATAATTAGGAAGGGCAAAATTACAATTAGGAACTGCAGAGCGATCTTTTTTTTTCTTTTGATGGACAGCATGAAAAGGTAAGTAAGCCATTAAGGGTTTTTTTAAAAAAAAACTTAAATAGTAATAAAGAAGTAAAATTGACAATTGGAAATCAGAGCTTGCCGTTTTGAAAGTTAACAGAGGAAGAAGATTTTAAAAGGAAGAGCATAAAATTATGGCCTAAGGAAGCTGCTTAGAGTTTTGGTTTATCTGGCCAGAAATTCTCGTCACCTGGTTGTTAAAAATGGATTTCCATAAATGGTGGAGGTTTGTGCTTCTCTTAGCAAAAGAGGAAGCAAGACATGGCTGAAGCGGGTGGGCAGAAGAAATTTCTCCCCTGGGCCCTTGCAGAGAGAAAACATCCTTTTCTCAAATTCTTACTCCTCCTTTTTTGTTGACAAAACCAGTTTAGCAGGAAATTGGAAGAAAATCCCATTTTTGAACGTGGGCTGGCCCCAGATGGGTGAGCCTTTGTTCAGCATTCCAAAAACAACAATTCCGAAAAAGACTTGGATTGGTGTTAGTAAATATTAACCCGCTGTAGCCAAACATGCCCCCCCCCAGTTCAATCAGCCAGAATGATGGGCGTTCTCCCCCTTCCTCCTCAACCTGGTGCCTCCATATGCAGTGGGTTAAACTCCTGCGATTCCCTTCCAGCCAACCCAAAGGGGGGAATCTATAAATTACAGACAGGCGTCAATATCTTTGGCTTAAAAGAGGTTTTTGGAGGTTCAAATAGGTTAGGTTAGTGGGCCGAACCTGGCAATTTTCGGGAAGGTCCCAGCTGAACGATTGAATTTGGAGCCCTGAGCAGGGGAATGTTCCCCTGGGGATCAGTGCCCTGAAGGGGGTGGGGAGGTCCAGCAGCCCTGGAGGACCAGAGGCTGTGAGGAAGGGCCAAAATGGCCAGGTGAGGGAGGAGGCTGCAGTGGCTGAGAAAGCAGCCGCAAATGTGAGGACTAGAAGCCTGAATGTGGCAGGGATTTGCTGAGGATATGCAAAGCAACAAGAACATGGATCTGGAAAGCGATAGGGAGCTTGCGACGCACAGCGTCTGCCCCCGTCTTGGTGGGAGGACCGGAGCTGCAGGAGGGGCGAGAAGAGGGGGGCTTGCGGCGGGCGGACCCTGCTTCGCCTCTGGGGTGTCCCGGGGCAGGCCCAGGAGGAGCCGGGCCAGAAGGGCAGAGTTCCACCGGCTGGGCGTGCGTCGTCATCCGACCCTCCCGAACAGCAGCCTCTGGGTCCCGAGCGGCTGCAGCCAGACGTTTTGCTCTGTCCTCCTCCTGCACGGCTCCAGGCGAGGTTGGGGGAGGGAGTGGTCCCCCCCTCCGGTTGCTGTGAGCATCTGCGCTCCAGCAGAGCTGAAGAGGAGCTGAAGCAGAGGGAGGAAGAGCTGGGACCGGCCTGGCAGGATCCTCTCTCCTCCTCCGGCTCTTCTGCTGGCTAGCAGGGAAGGCAGATCTTTGCTCTTCTGGCCAGGGGCTTGGCCGCTGCAGAGACGCCCATCCAGGAGCCGGTGTGTCTCCGTCCTCTGCGTCTCCTCCAGCGCCTGGCTTCACTCAGGGTCCTGGGCCTCTCCCCTGGCGCTGCCCAGTCCCGTTTTGCTCAGCTTGCGTGGACACTGGGCTCAGCTGCGGGCGCCACCTTCCCCAGCACCTCAGAGGCACGCCTCCGGATCTCCTGACTTTCCCGGTCTGATTCCGCTCTCCTCCCCCCCCCCCCGCACCTCTCCCCACGGCTCCCCACAGGCCCTGTGCACGGCGGTGACCACGAGCGACCTGGCCGAGACGCTCTCCCTCCTCTTCTGCGGGGCCGAAGTGAATTGCTACTCCGGGGACCCCGACTACCCCTCTCCTTTTGCCTTGGCGGAACAGGCCGGCCAGAAGCTGCAGATGGAGTTCCTGCTGCACAACAAGACCTCAGGTAAGGGACACCAGGAGGGCTGAGGGGTGGGGGGTGCAAACCGAAAGGCGGGGGGCTGAAGGGAGGAGGGGCGAAAAGCCCTCCTCTGCTCTCCAGGCGCTCTCCAGCTGCACGTCCTGGAATGCTGAAGCCCAGATGTTGCAGCCGATGATCAAACCTGGGACATTCTGGAGCTCCGGATGGCCTCTTTGGCCCCAGAAGGGGGTGGGAAGGTGGGGGACCCAGCGGTGGGCTTTTCTGTGGTCAAGGAGCGATTGGCCCTCTGTTGGGTGGTCTTTCCAAGGCTTTCTCTCAGCAGACTAGGCAGGCAGGGAGGAGGGAAAAGAACAGAGCGAGTCTCAAACCTGTGCTTTGTTGTTGTTGTTGTTATTGTTATTATTATTATTATATACAACAACGTGAAATCACAGCTGCCAGTTCTTCAGCTGGTGTTGGCCTTCATTTGCATTGAGTTCTTCCGTATTATTATTATTTCGATTTGTATGGCCTCCCATCTCATGCAAGCGACTCTGGGTGGCTCGCAACAGGTAAAACCACAATCCAATCAAAACTAGTTAAAAAAGCCAATATACAGACATATAAAAACCACCAATAATCTTTTAAAAACAAAAATAATCATGATCAGCGGCAGAATCCATCCTTCTATCAGCTCAACCCAGCCATGGCAAGAGCTTCCCGACAGTTTGGGGGTGTCTTCATCACATCGGCAGAATCTGCACATAGGTGGGAAGAGTTTGGGGTCTGGAGGGGAGGCGATCCAACTGCTGTTCCCCCTTTCATGCTTTGGGGTCCCGTGTCTTTCAGCTGGGGCTGCTTTGCACCCTTCTGGAATGCTCAGAATCTTTGACGTCCTTGATGACATACAGGTAGTCCTCAACTTACGACCACAATTGGGACTGGAACTTCTGTTGATAAGCGAGGCAGTTGTTAAGTGAGTCACGCCCGTTTTAGGACTTTTTTTTGCCATGGCCGTTAAGCGAATCACCACGGTTGTTAAGTGAATCTGGCTTCCCCCATTGACTTTGCTTGTCAGAAGCAGGCTGGGAAGGTTGCAAATGGCGATCACGTGACCCGGAATATTGCAACTGTCATAAGTGCAAGCCGGCAGCCAAGCACCTGAATTTTGATCACGTGACCTCAGGGACACTGACGGCCGTAAGTGCGAGGACCTGTCGCAAGTCACTTTTTTCAGCGCTGTCGTAACTTTGAACAGTCGCTAAACGAATGATCGTAAGTCGAGGACTACCTGTAATCCACCTAACAGCCCTGTCGGGCAGACCAGTGTTATGATCACTGCCAGACTGGGCAGCATGGTGAAGAGGGCAGCTGAGGGAGAAAGACAGGCCCTTGAAAAAAAGCTGTGTTTCAGCCTCCCTTCAAGCTCCTTGAACCGGAAGCTCAGCCTCTCAGCCGCGCCACAACGCAACGCTCAACACCAGCTCTCATTCCGGTCCGTGCTCAGACGACACCACGCTCTTTCCTTTGTGATTGCTGAGAAGGTGGGCTGCTCCTGCGAAAGCTTGGGCCTCGGTTCCTTTGGCGGTTCTGCCCCCAAGAGGGTTGTTTCAATCAGCTGTCCCCATGGGGCCAGCTGAAGTTGGGGAAAGTGCGGTGTTTGTGCTCTGGCTGTCCGCCTGGATGGGGGGTGAGCAACATGGCCTGTTTGTTGTGGGACCGGCAGGGGGTCGGGAGAAGGTGGCCCCGGCTTTTCTAAGCAGTGAATCAAGGGGGCAGGTGCATGGGGGGAATGATTGGGGGGCACCAGCTTGTAAGTGCCAAAGATGGGAAGGATGCACACGTAGGACATTGATGTTGCTGATCTACTCCGGTGTGTGTGTCCCCAAAGGAAGCAGCAGATCCCGATCAGGGAACTGCAAGTGCTGGTTTTGCAGGTCAGAAACTGTCCATGCAACCCCAGGAGGTGAGCTGGACTCAAGGGAGACTTTTACCTTTCTTGACAATCTCTATCTGACCTTGGCTGATGGGGAAGCAGCTTGACCCTCCCTAATAGTGGGATGGGAGACCACCGCAAGATCCTAGGGCTGTAGACCAGACGGTGAAGTTGAGAAATCCTGCCAGGAAAAGGCAGTGGGAAATCACGTCTCTGTGGCTGGGGTCCAGCTTGACTTGAGAGCAGCGTTATCTCTTCATTCTGAGAAGCAGCGACTCCTCTCTTTTCTGGCCTGAACCGGACAACAGAAATGTGGAAAGGAGAGAATGCAGAGTGTGTAGGCGTTTCCCAGCCTTTCAGGAGAGATTTCCAGCAGCAATAGTTGGGTGTTTCGTGAGTCACTAAGAGGCAACAGCCGTTCCTTAAGCTTTGTCAGCCTGGCAAGGAATATGGTCCACCAAGAAGTTAAGATGCTTTGTGCAAGAGTGCGGCAAGGAAGGGCCTGGGCTCCTTATGAAGCAGACCCCCCCCAAATAAGAGCACCCCCCAACTTCTTAGCTTCCCTATTCACAAATCTACTTTCATGTCAGAAGCAGGAATTGTGATCCATTGAGAAGCTGGTGAACTCCTGGGTTGATCCTTCCTAGCGGGCCTCCGTTCCTGCATGAGGCCAACCACCGTCCCCTGAGCCTGTTCAAAATCCCCGCACCCCTTTTATTTTCGGAGATAGCTGAAGGGCTGAGGGCCCAAAATCTGCCTTGCCAACAGAGGGCCAGCAACCCCTGATCAGAGAGAGAGACAGGCTGACTGGAAAACCAGACATGCTTTTGAATGAGCAAAACCTGGACGGGTATCTTGCTAGCAAACATCTGGCTTTCATTGTCTCCCCTCCCCTCCCTCCAGCCCTTGCGGTTGTTTAATTTGGCTGCCCAGCCTTAGCAAGATATAAAAGCAGGAACAGCCTTGTTAGTGGACTGGGAAGCCACCTCCCATCTGCATCTCATCCATCTGAATCATCTAATGTTCACAAGAAGGGGAGCGGGCCGTGCTTCTTTCCACCTCTGATCCCCTGCAATTGGCATTTGGAGACATGCTGACCCCGCCCCAGAGGTCACATGGAGTCTTCAAGAGTAATAGCCCTCCACAGACTTGTCCTCTGCGGATTTCTCCAGGCCCCTTTGAAAGACATCCGAGTTAGGGGCCATCGCCACCTCTCCAGAACAGCCCTGCTGGTTCAGGCCGACGTCCATCTTGGCCCAGCATCACAGTGGCCAGCCAGATGCCTCTGGGGCGCTCTCCAGCAGGAGATGGACAACCTATGTGAGTCCTGCCCTTCCTCACCTGGGATTGGCAGAGGTAACATGGAGCCTTCCCGTCCTCCATGACTGTATCCCATCGTATTTGAAAGCCATCAAGTGAGCGGCCATCACCACATCTGAAGAACCTGTGAACAGCCCTGCTGGATCAGCCCAAGGTCCATCTTGGTCCAGCATTTTGTGATGTCACAGTGGTCCCCCAGATGCCTCTCGGATGCTCAGAAGCAAGAGATGAGAGATATACCTCTCTCTTGCCTTTGTTCTTTGGCCACTAAACTAGTATTGAATCAGGAGATAATGTGGGGTCTTCAAGACTGGTAATCCTCAATGCACCTGTCCTCCATGAATTTATCCCATCCCCTTTGAAAGCCATCCGAAGTAATAGTTCATCATCACATCTTGTAGCAGTGAATTCCACGGGTCAGTTATGTTTATTAACCTGGGTTTAGTGTATGGTATAAACTCAGCTAGTAAGGAGTTCTAAGAACCTTAGTTAGGCTACTAGTTTTATGTACCCGCTCCACTGCAGGTTTCTGTGGCCTGGGGCCTGTTACTCTCTTGCCTGTTGAACAACAATGGGAGATCCAAATGAGACCTTCCCTCCAGGCCAGATTTCGCCTGGCTCCATGTTTTGCTTCACTCAGAAGGCAGACTCAGACATTCTCCTAAGCCGTGATGTCGTTCATTAGTGCAAATCATGGTTTATGGCTTGATGCATGTGTGTGTGAACCCAGCCGGTTGTAGTGTGTTCAACAAACTCTGATTAAAGAAGACGGCTTAACGGGATGCATGAAGCCAGGTATTGTAAAAAAAATTAAAATGTGGATTTTAGAGTGAGATGTGTTTCTGTTTTAAAAGGTGCCTGGGCCAGAAGGCATCTGGGGGACCTGATTCTAGCCCGTGTGGGTCGCTCTGGAGTGGGGGGCTGTCCTAGAGAAAGCCAAGCTTGGACCTTTGGCTTTGCAGTTGCATTCGTGATGGAAATCCTTCGTGATGGGTGGAAGCAGGCAGTTAATTCATGAGATTTGTACAGCCCCACCTTGTCCGCCTTCAAGCGATCCTTAAAAACATTCAAGAAGTCAAGTCAAGAAGCATAGACCCATAGTTCACAGCTGAGATATACACTTGTTTCAGCTTTCTGATTGGTGGAACCTTAGGATCAGAGGGTCACAAAGCTTTTTCAGATTTACGAAGCCTAAAGCATTCAGGATTGCACATAGTATAAACCGCCATGAGGTGGCGGTGTCGCACCTAACCAAGCATACTGTCTTCCCCCTGGAGTTCCTATGGGATAGTTTTTAGACTGAGACATAACATCACGTGGTGGCAGCCACCTGCATCTTATCAGTGAAGTTGTTTTGGGAAACAGAAAGTAAAGAAAACAATTTGCAATTCACAGGAAAACCCTGACAGTTAGCGTGTCCCCTTTAAAGTTAGGGGTGATGTGGAAGAATGTTAGGTGGTTCCTATAGATGGGCATTGTCTTTTTTATATGGTGGTGTTTTTTAATTTTGTGAAGCCACCCAAGAGTCATTCTAGGGTTGGGCGGCTTAAAAATTGAGTGAATTAATGAATTAATGCCAGGCAAGAAGATGGGGTGAGTTTGGGGGCTGGCCACAGGGCCATCTGGCTTCACTGTTCCCGCTGTGTATTGACCAAGCTGGTTCGTGCTGTAACAAACCACTCATTTTTCTCCTTTCGTTTCGTTTCGTTTTTGAGCGCATCACTTCCTTTCCTGAATTCAGTGGCTTCCTGGCTTGTTTAGTTACTGACGGTTTTCTGGGGACAATCATTTACCTTATTGCAAATTTCAAATAAATAACTTTTGCAGAATTAGAAAGCGAGTCTGATTTAGCTCGGAGAGATTCTGGGAGAATATTCCACCATCACGTCGTCTTTGGTTCATTTTGCCTGGATCCAAGCCTTGTTTCTGATTTTCCACAGCAGTTAAAAGTTCTGGATGCTCCTGGTCCAGGAGCCTGTCATTCTACAAGGTGGATGAATTTGGCATTAGTTACATACATGACCCTTTGAATTACAACCCTGAACGTTGCATTAAACAACAGGAAATTAACGTCTCGTATTCTTAAATTGAGGTTAATACAATTTTAAGAAATGTTTTAATGTGCCTCGGATGTCTCAGGAGTGTCTAATGAGGCTTGGTTGCAACCATGCTGAACACCAGATATAATCGGGAGTTGGACCATTAATCAACATGTTTGATTCTGACCTATTGTTGTCTCGGGGGCTGACATTAGAAAGATAGCTAATATAATTCTGAATTAATTGCTGTATGTTAAGGACAGGTATCTTCTTCTTGGCTCTGTCCCCAGTGCTTGGAATCTATCAAGATATCAAGGATTATGAACTTTTCAGGCAAAGGGGTTGGCTAAAAGAATTATTGCACAATACCGAAAGGAGAAAGACGCAACTGATTTGTAGCAATGGGTGGCTGATACGTGCTGTTAGTCAGCATTTGAGTTAGTCCTTTTTTCATCAAACAGGCAAGGAAAAAGACTCTGAATCAACATAATCAAAGATTTTGGACTTGTTCTACTTGTTATGGTATTCCCAGGCCATTTCCCTGCCTTCTTTTTGGTGGTCACATGGACCCTCATCCCAAAAACTGAAGTTCCAGTTGTCACCAAATTGTATTTTTTAAGTGTTGGAAGGGGGAAATCATTGCTGGTTATTTACAGGTAGTCCTCAACTTACAACCGCTTGTTTAACGATGGTCCGAAGTTACGACGGCTTTGGAATGGGTGCTTTACGGCCTGTAAAGCACTTCAGAGCGTCACAAATGTCGCACTACCCCCCCCCCCCCCCCCCACAATCACATTATCGCATTTCGGGCACTTGGCAACCAGCTCACATTTATGACTGGTTGCAGCATCCTGCCGTCACGTGATCGCGTTTTGCGATGTTTTTTTGCCATTTTCCGGCAAAATACACCCATTGGGGAAGCTGGATTCGCTTAACGACTGCTGTAAAAATGGTTGTAAAATCGGGTCCGGTCATGTGGTGACTCGACTTACGATGGAAATTCCGGTCCCAATTGTGGTTGTAAGTCGAGGACTACCTGTATTTATCAATTTCTAGGCGACCAACTGCAAAACAACCGAGGAGTCGCCCCATTTGTGGTTATTTCACTCTATCTAAGTTAAACCAAATCAAATTTAGCTTTCATCCTGGTCCCACCCACCTTTCCCTGGGCAGCTTATGATCTGAGCAGTGATGGGCTCCTTTTTGAAAGGGCTGGCCCTGCCGTTATCTGCTGAGATGTCTTCTGGACCATCATCCCCTTCTTGACGTCCATTTGCCACTCTTTGCCCGTGTCTCGTGTTTCCAGAGACCCCTCAGCTGGACGCTGGCACCAATTCGGACAAGTGCTATTCGGTCATCCTGCTGTCCGTCGCTCACAACGGCTTTCTGTACAAGGCCCCCTCCATGGCCAAGCTGGTTCACGAGCGGAAATCCCGGGAAGGTGAGGCGAAGCACTCTTGGGGGTGTGTGTGTGTGGAGGCAGGGGCTTTTCTAGGCCTGGGGGGGGGTCTGCACGAGCAAAACCCAGGATAAGAAGGAGAAGGTGTAAACCCCCAGGGCTTCCACACTCCAACTTGATTCCAAGAAGTTGGGTGTGAGAGATTGCAGGAAGCGCTTAGAAACATGCATGTGGATGCCTGCAACAGGGAACCAGCAAAAATAGAAGAAATGGTCTGTGTGTGTGTGTGTGTGTGTGTGTGGGTGTTCGTTCAAACAGCTGGCATGGGAAGAAATGTGGGATGGTTACACAGCAGGGCGCAAGTTTTAATCCTTTCCTAGGAAAGAAGGCAACTGAGAGGGAAGGTCACCTAGACCATCTGGTCTCCTGTGTTTTACAAAATCTCCAGATGGTCTGTGAGTCCAGATCAGTGCCTTTAGGGTTAGGAAATGCTGCACAGGGGTCGGCACCATAGAGATTCCCCACCACAGATTGACCACCATATTGTTCCGAGTTAGCCAGGAGGAGGATTTGGAGCAAACGCTATGTGGGATGTTCTTAAAACAAAAATATTTTGAAGGGAAATGTTCCCTGAAGGTTCTCCTACATCTGCCATTCACCTTCTTGATTCATGTTCTCCCATTTACTTTCTGAAGCCATCTCCTCCCTTCCTCTCTCTCCTTCCTTCCTTCCTTCCTCCCCTCCCTCCCTCCCTCCCTCCCTCCCTCCTTCCTTCCCCCTCCTCCCTCCCTCCCTCCCTCCCTCCCCTCCTTCCCTCCCTCCCAACTGCCCCATTCATAGTGAGTGCAAAGTTGAATTTAGCAACATCATGTTGCAAAGCCAATTCAGAGAGAAGCTAGGAAGCTTGACCGTCAATCAAAATGGACTTTGGAGATGGAGCAGGCCTATTGCTGCCAAGGTCTGTGCTCTTCTGGGTCGATACTTTGTACTCCCCTGTAAACATCTGCAAAGGAAGCTCTTTTCCAAGTCCAGAAACTCATTGAATTGGCTTAATTTGAAAGAGGCCATTCCTTTTTTTGCCCCAGACTTTATCCCAGATACTCAATCTCTCTCCTCCCTACCTTGGCTCTGCCCTCTCCTTCACTGTCCTCATGTTGATTCTTGCTGTTCAGAATTCAGCCGCCGCTGGTGCCAGTTGCATGAGGGCATCTTCAGCTACTACGAGAGCAACACCAACACTGTCCCCAACGGAGAGATCAGGATGCAGGAAATTGTGTGTCTTGCAACTAACCCACCAGACACACATGGGTAAGCGGGCTGCCTTATTCCTGGGAAGGGGTGCAGCTTTCTTTGCCATTTGGATAGAAAAGGGTTTGGGTGCTGCATGACAAATGAAAGAAAAGGAAACTCAAGGGATTGACCGAAGAGAAGGAAGTGAGTCGGCAGGACCAGTGCTCCTGAGTGCCCGTTTGTTCTGGAGGGCAAAAAGGGTGCCTGAGCCCTTGGCAAGTCTTGCAGCACCTCTTGCCCGGTGAGAAAAAACAGCCCTCCGAAACCAGGGTGCTGATTTTCTTGTTAAAAGGGACAGATGGGTAAAGTGCAAGTTTGGCCCCTGAATCCCCCCCCCCCCGCATGAAAACGCGGTCCCAGAATTTCAGCCAAACCTTCCTGAAGATGCAAAGTTGAATTTAGCAACATCATGTTGGAAAGCCAGTTCAGAGTGGAAGTAGGAAGCTTGGCCCTCAATCGGAATGGACTTTGGAGATGGGGCAGACCTACAATTGCAGACCCAGGCAGAGCAGGAGAAGGAGGGGCAGCCCATTGGGGCCCATGGCTGCTCACCCCTCCCCCCCGGCCCTTGGGGATGGCTTGCTCTGGAGGAAAGCTGAGGGCCGGGGCTGGAGGTCGGAAGCCGGGGAGGGTCCCTTCCCTTGCTAAGGGAACGTTTGACCTCACTGTTGGGGTGCTTTGAGCAGCAGGGCTGCCTCTTGACCTGTGCCATGTTGGCCACCCCCGTCTCTGCTCAGGAACTTGTTCTCACCCTTGCCTTGGTCCTCTCCTTCCCGACTCTTCCTCCAGGTTTGCAAACACCTTTGAGATGTACACCGAGACGGAGAGACTCTACCTCTTTGGCCTGGACAACCCCACGGCCATCAGGGAGTGGGTCAAATGCCTTGCAAAGGTGAGCGAACGCTCTCCTTGGGGAACCCTGCGGTTGGAAAGAGATGGGGAGGGCCTCGCCAAGTTTGATTTCCTTTGGGGTTCAGAAGGGATGCCCCCCTCCCCCAAGGTCTGGCTCCTGGTTTGGAGGACCCCAGACAACAGAGTAGGGTCAGGAGCCTTGAGATGGCAGCCACAGGAGTGCAATCACAGCTCAGCCTAATTTTTGGCCAGGACCTGGTGGCTAGATGTGGCAGCAGAGAGATCTTGAATGCCTTCAAGTTGAGTTAACCATACAGTGGCTGCCCCTGGCTGGGGTCCTCTACATACATGGACCAGGACCCCTGGCACCCCCGAGCCAGTGGGGCTAACTCCCTGTTGGGCCCCAGGAACGGTGCTGGAGGTGGCTGGAGGCAGGAAAGAGCCAGCCGGAGCAGATTCTTGAGACCTGGGAGGAAGGCAGCGACACGAAAGGGGGGGCGGGATCTGGAGGGTTGGGCGGTGGAAGAAGAGATGGAAGCAGGGGATGCTGGGGAGGGAAAGGAAAATTGGTAAATGGATGAAGGGGGGAGTGGGAGGGAGGGAGGAACGAAGGAAGGAAGGAAGGGAGGGAGGGAGGGAGGGAGGGAGGGAGGGAGGGAGGGAGAAAGGGAGAAAGGGAAAGGGAGGGAGGAAGGAAGGGAGAAAGGGAAAGGGAGGGAGGGAGGGAGGGAGGAAGGAAGAGAAAGGGAAAAAGGGAAAGGGAGAGAGAAAGGGAGGGAGGGAAGATGGATGGAAAGAAGGAAAGAGGAAGGAAGGAAGAAAGGGAGGAAGGGAGAAAGGGAAAGGGAGGGAGGGAGGAAGGGAGAAAGGGAAAGGGAGGGAGGGAGGGAGGGAGGGAGGGAGGGAGGGAGGAAGGAAGGAAGGAAGGAAGGAAGGAAGGAAGGAAGGAAGGAAGGAAGGAAGAGAAAGGGAGGGAGGGAAGATGAAGGAAGGAAGGAAGGAAGGAAGGGGGAAGGGGAAAGGGGAAAGGGAGAGAGGATGGATGGAAGGAGGGAAGGGGAAGGGGAGGGAAGGTTTCCTTCACAAAGCAGGAAAAAAGAGGCAGCATGTGAAGCTGGTGGGGAGCCAGGCAGCCGGTCGCCCGGGAGGGGGTCCTTGCGGGAAGCAGCCTCTCTCGGCCTCCTGCTTCCTGGGAGACCCTTTCAGACCCAGCCCCTGTTGTCCCCCCCTGCCCTCCCCCAGTCCTTCATCCCCCCTGCCGCCGAAGGTCTGCTGAGCCAGGAGTTTGAGCGGCTGGGGCGGCTGCGCTACAAGGGTGGCCTGAGCCTGGAGCGGGCCAAGGAGGGCTGGTTTGCCCTGGTGCACTCCACCCTCTACGCCTTCCTGGAGGGCAGCGAGAAGGAGGAGGCCATCCAGCTGCGGAAGCTGCAGGAGCTCTGTGAGTAGGAAGCTCTCCAGCGGCGGCTCGGGACCTGGATGGGACCCCCCCCAGGCGGGCTGCTTCTGGCCTGGGAGAGCCCCGGCCCTGCGGGGACGCCCAGCGGGGGGGAGGGAGGGAGGGGAGGGCATCTGGCGGGGAGGTTGCGGGCCTTTCCCCTCCCCTGCCGGGCCCTGGTCTTGCTCCCCTTGCCCAGGAAGGCTCCTGATTCGGTTGTGCCCGGGGGAAGGCAGCAGGGACTTTACCGGCGCCCGCCCCCCCCAAGGTCTCCTCCAAATCAAAGAGCTGTTTATGGTTGGAGGAAGTCGGGCTTATTCCAGGGCTTTCCAAAGTTTTCCCGTGGCGACACACCAACCGCTGTTGGTGCGTCGCCACGGGAAAACCCGGAAGTGCCGTCGTTGTGGCAGCGTGCAAAAACCCGGAAGCGCTGCTGTTGCTTTCGGGTTTTGCGCGCCGCCATTGGTGTGTCACCACGGGAAAACCTGGAAGTGCTGATGGTGTGCCATCAGCGCTTCCGGGTTTTGACGCGACACATCCGGGCCCCGCAGGCGACACACTTTTGTGTCGTGACACACAGTTTGGAAAGCTCTGGCTTATTCCTATTATGCTGGCACTTTAGCTTATCATACGACTACAAGTCGTACTATACAGTATTCTCTCTCTCTCTCTCTCTCTCCACACACACCCGCTATACTACACTGCACTACAGGTAGTCCTTGACTTATGACCATTCATTTAGTGACTGTTTGAAGTTACAGCAGTGCTGAAAAAAGTGACTTACAGCCGTTGCAGCGCCCCCACCGTCACGTGACCAATATTCAGGCGATTGGCAACCGGCATGTTTTTACGATGGTTGCAGCGTCCCGGGGGTCACATGATCGCCATTTGCAACCTTCCCAGCTGGCTCCCGACAAGCAAAGTCAATGGGGGAAGCCGGATTTGCTTAACGACCGCGTGATTCGCTTAACAACCACAGCAGAAAAGGTCATAAAACCAGGCGTGACTCACTTAATGACCGCTTCACTTAGCGACGGAAGTTCCGGTCCCAATTGTGGTCGTAAGTCAAGGACTACCTGTACACTATACATGGAGTTTTTTTACAGTTTCTTAACTGACTTGCTCTCTCCCTTACTTACAAAGGTGTCCCTGTTTTGCTGCATTAACTCACTCACTGCAGCTTAAAAGTACTTTCACATTCAGTCTAGAGAGCAGGAGGGAAAGAAAATAACTTTTTCTTGAGCTTCTTGGAAAGCCAGGCTCTTGGTCTGATTTTCCTCGCTGACTCCTGGTCTGTCCTTTCCAACTGAAACTTCGGTCCTTTGCAACAGCCGGTCCGCTGCCCAGATCTCCCTGACCGATCCTGCTTGCTCCTGCAGGGTCCTCGGGTGCAGATCCCCCCCTCCCCTAGGGATCCCCTCTCCCACTCTCTTGCCTGCTTCCTCCGGCGCTTTCAGTCCTCTGCTCCTCGGTTCACCCAGCGCCTCTAGTCCACTCCCGTGTAACAGCTGCAGCCTCCTCCGTTGCCCGACCGATCTGCCTTCTCTGCTTTCTCTCCCAAAGGCAGATGTGTGGGGTCACAGGAGCCTTAACTGGCCCAAGACAGAGTGGGCAAACAGACAAAATTCCTGAATTTTGAGACCAGTGTTTCCACTCAGCCAGGACCCCTGACCCTGCCACAAGTCCATAGCATCACCAGCGGGACCGTCAGTCCATCAGACCACGAGGAAGTCACTGATGGACCAGTTCCTTGGTGGACAGCCCCTCCGATGGCATGGTGGGTGGGCGGTCCCCCTCACTGGGTGCTTCCGGCGTGCCCCGCCACTGCTCTGCCAAATGACCTGCAATCGCACCCATAAAGCAAATTTAGGAGTTGTCACAGCGTGGACACCATTCTCTTTCTGAGATTCCAAAGAAGCGTTTGGGAGCCCAAAGCGTGGTTGCTGAATCTATCTTTCCCATGTTCTTTGACACTAAGACGCCAGCACAAATCTGCCTGCCGCTCTTTGGCCATGGATTAATATCCCTCCCTCCACCAATGAATCCGCTTATGCGAGTTGACGGAACTGCAGTTGTGAGTGCAGCTGTAGACATCTGTCTTCCCCAGCTCGGTCCCTTCCAGATGCCAGTCCGCAAGCAGTAGGGCCGTTGCCTCTCTGCCTGGGGAGGATGGACGTTGTAGTCAAAACCATATGGGACCCCCAAGATTGGAGGCTGCTATAAACAGAGCTTGGAATAAGTCCCATTGAACTCGATGGGATCTACATCTGAGTAGATTGGTGGGTTCTTGCGCTCCAAATACTGATCTTCACAGGTCTCACTCTCACTTAATGCTTACATTTGCTTTACAGCTCTTGAAAATGATGTCCTCGTGCTGGTAGAACGGAGGAGGTAAGATGTTTTCAAGGACAATAGAATCAACATGGAGGAACGAGAGCTTTCCTTAAAAAAAAGAAAAGCTTTCCTCTTTCCTTAACCCAGAGCTCTCCAAACTTTTCATGTTGGTGACACACTTTTTAGACATGCATCATTTTGCGACACACTCTTACAGCAGGGCACAAGGCAGGGACTAGGACCTGTGCAAAATCACAGCAGGTTTGGAGGCAGCAAGGCACAAGGCAGGCACTGGGACCTGCGCGGAATCCTGGCAGGGCAGGTTTGGAGGCAGCCAGGCACAAGGCAGGCACTGGGACCTGCGCGGAATCCTGGCAGGGCAGGTTTGGAGGCAGCCAGGCACAAGGCAGGCACTAGGACCTGTGCGGAATCCTGGCAGGGCTCAGAGGCAACAGCAGCCGCAACACACCCAGACACTGCAGCCGACACACTAACGTGTCCCGACACACAGTTTGGAAAGCTCTGCCTTAGCCCTATCAGCAGGGTTTAATTTTGCCTTTCCTGTTCCTTTACGAGTTTTATTTACTTTTTTCAAATGTTTCCGGGGTGCCTCTCTGTATACAGAGAATTGAAGATTAAATGATGGTGAAAGTCTCTCCCTAGAGAAACTGACCATTTTCTGCAAATGCGCCCTCCCCCCCCTTCTTGCCCTTTCCACAAAATCCCATGGCCAAAACCCAGCTGCAGAGTGCCAGATGGGTAGCGCGGGAAGGCAGTGGCAAAGCATTTTGTAAAAAGGTAAAGGTAAAGGTTTCCCCTCGCACAGTTGTGTCCGACCCTAGGGGCCGGTGCTCATCTCTGTTTGTTAGCCAAAGAGCCAGCATTGTCCGAAGACGCTTCTGCGGTCATGTGGCCGGCATGACGTATGCGGAACGCTGTTACCTTCCCACCAAAGTGGTACCTATTCATCTACTTGCATTTGAATGCTTTCGAATTGCTAGGTTGGCAAGAGCTGGGGCGAGTGCGGGAGCTCACTCCGTCACGCAGGGCTAGGGATTTGAACCTCCGATCTTCCGATCAACAAGCCTGGCGTCTTACCCACTGAGCCACTGCGTCCCCTAAGCATTTTGTAATACAGTACAAAGGAGAGGGACCACAGATGGGAGGGGGGGAAATTACTTCTCCAGCCTTGCAAATGGGGGTGGGCTCTTCCTTTCCTTAGCTCTACGGAAGGGAAAAGCAAGGAGAAAACTTTGAGGAAGGAGCAGGGAGGGCCCCGTATGTCCCAAACCCAGCCCAGCCCACGTTGGCACGTCCTGCTTCCTTCTTCCAGAACGCTGTACATCCAAGGCGAGAGAAGACTGGACTTCCTGGGTTGGTTCGGGGCCATCCAGAAAGCAGCCGGCAGCTCCGGAGACACCTTGTCGGAGCAACAGCTCACGGAGATGGATATTCCCATCATCGTGGACAGATGCATCGATTACATCACGCAGTGCGGTAAGGAGGGGGGACCCGCCTCGGGAGAGAGGAAGGCGGCCGCCCAGAGATTTGCACCCAATGATTTGCAACTCGTAAGAATTCCCGCCTCCTGAGCAGCTCACCTCAATCCGCTTCCCGACCTCCGTGTGATGGAAGGAGGGGGAACAACCCCAGTTACTCACCTGACTGCTCTCTGCTGAAGCCGGAAGGGCTTGCTCTGCAGCAGGACTGGACGGGGGAACCCCTCGCTCCTAGATACATTCTTGACCATATGCAGAAGAAGGCTTTTTCCAAAGTGAGGTCCCTGTCTATACACGGAGCAGTATTAAACAGGTTTAATACCAGGAGTGGAATGCTGCAGGCTTCGGTGCTGTTCCACAAAAGTGCCCCGTGCCCAGGCAGAACCCTGACCAGCTGCATTGCTGCAGGCAAGGGGTACAAAGGGCTGGGCGCGTTTGTGGTGTCCCTACCTGCAATCTGAAAGGGCTAAACTGAGGAAAGACGTGAATCCTTCTGCATGTGTCAGCTGGGCTTCTTAGAAATGTTTGAGGTTAGATTTTCAGAAATTGCACAGAGAGCTGTAATAAGGGAAGGGCCGCCTTCTCCTTTAGACCTGAGTGGGCCTCCCTTTTTGTTGGGGTTTGTATATACCCAGGAATTTACAGTTAGATAAATTATACTGGAGAGGCTTGATATCTAGGTGAGAGGGGAATTATTCTGCAAGTCACCCAATTAGCAGCCATTGTTGTAGGGATGATGTGGCAGTGTGTGACTCATTCCACAGGTGCTAAGAGTTTAGTTGGGTGTGGTAGATAATGAGAATGACCTATAATGTGATTGGTCAGTTTGTATATATAAGCAGAAGAATCCTGGTATTCTTTCTTCTCGTTTGCTGTAACTTCATCGCTATATCATTTGTTGCCCGTGTGGAAGTGATCTGTAATACGTATGTATATAAAGTAAATGGGATATTTTATATAATCTCTGTTTGAGTGTCTATTTACTGCACAGTACGTGGATCACTGGTGTCTAGGAAGAAGGATCAGGCCGCTCCACCCACGCACTCTGACACTTTTCTTATGAACGAGTCCAGGGTAGAAAGAGAGAACCCATCTAACTCGGTTATCCCTGTTTCTCAGCTTTCTGGCTCCTGGTTGTTTTCCCACGATGGTGGAGCGTGTTTAGCGCTCTCGCTCAGCCTTTTCCAAGATCTTCATCTCTTCCTCCTCCCCCCCTCCCAGGACTGACCTCGGAGGGCATCTATCGGAAGAGCGGGCAGAACTCCAAGACCACCAGCCTGCTGGAAATGCTCCGGAAAGATGCCCGCAAGGTCCGGCTCAAAGAAGAAGATCACCAGGTGGACGATGTCGCCAACACGCTCAAGCGGTTCTTCCGGGACATCGAAGATGGGCTCTTCACCAAAGACTGCGCCAAGGCCTGGCTGAAAGTCCCAGGTAAAGGGGGGGGGTGTGGAGTGGCAATTCCAGATCCCTCACAGTTCGAGCTTCGGGCCGCCTCAGCCTTCTGGCATGTTGACATCATGCTCCGCCGAGCCCTCTTTTCCTTGAAAGGCTAAGCTGATGAGTACAAGGATCATCACATTCCAACAGAAGAGAATCTCTGGAGCTCAGGGTCGAACTGCGGAGTCCTTGGTGCTCTCTGAGCTTGGTCGTTTGCTTGCAGACATTTTGTGACCCGACTAGGGAACATCATCAGTGCACACTCTAGTTGGGTCATGAAACGTCTGCAAGCAAACGACCAAGCTCAGAGAGCACCAAGGACTCCACAGATCACCGCATTCCCATTGCATCTCATACAACTTTAAGAAGTTGCCAAGTTTGAAAAACACTGCCCTAGATCAGTGTTTCTCAACCTTGGCAATTTTAAGATGTGTGGACTTCAACTCCCATTCAGACAACCAGCTGTCATGCCCATGCCTGCAGCTTTGCCAAATTGCCAAGGTTGAGAAACCGTGCCCTAGATTGTTCAAGCAAAACCATTCATGCAGGAAGCTATAATTTTGGTCACTGCCTTGATCAGGGTGGTGGGTGGTGGGGAGGGGTCCCCAGCCTCCAGCTCCCCCTGCAATTCGAACATTCGTTTATCTGAAGCTTTTGGGAAGGATCTGCTCCGTGCTAGAGCTGTGGGCTCCCTTAAAACGTAAGGTGGTCATCCTGTTAGGTCTCCTGTTTGTAGAACGGCTGCTGGGTGAGCCCTGGTTCCACCCCTGGCAGATTTGGTTAGGAGGATCTGAGTAAGCAGACTTTCCTCACCCTCCCACCCTTGCGAAAGCATTCAGAAATGCTTTCCCTGAAAACTCTGGTGGTTTCGCATCTGAAAAGTGAAGGAGTGTGGAGTGAAACATGCTCATGTCCAAGTCCCTCTTGCGCCACCTGCTGGTTTACCCTTCAGCCTCCTACAGCTGGAAAATCCAGACTTTCTGCCCAGCGTTGCTGAAGACCCTGCCCTGGTGTTACTTCCTTCCCAGCAAGGAGAGGGCCCACAGTGTTCACTGACCCTTGGCAAGCCCCTGGCATCCTGCTCCCTGTTTCTTTGTGGGAAGGAGCCCCTTAGCACGGGATGAAGGTGGGGCATCCAGTCCCCATCCATCGTTGCAGCTGCAGCCGTCCACCTTGGCATCTTGGCCGTCCTGCTTTAGCAGGGCAGAGCTGGTCCCATGCCTGGAAGAGCTGGGCACTTGTGATCAAGGACCAAGTGGCCTTTTGTGAGAAGGTGGGCTCCACAAATGTATCTCTGTGGGTGATGTGGGAGGAATCTTACAACGCCATTTGATGTGGCCCCCTTCTTCACGGCCTTGTGCTTCTCTGGCCCCGACAGCCCTGGAGGACACCGCCGAAAGGATCAGCCGCTATCGTAGGCTCCTCAACAGCCTCCCGGCCGTCAACAAAGCCACGGTGAAGGCGCTGATCAACCACCTCTACCGGTTAGTGGTTGCGTGGGCTGGGCAGCTGCAGAGTCAGTCTCTCCTGGGTGAGAAGGGCTGGCAGCCCTCGACTTTTGCTGGGGCTCAGAGGGTGAGAATCCCAGAGTTGGAAGGCCCTAGAGCAGAGCTTTCCAAACTGTGTGTCGTGACACAAAAGTGTGTCGCCACACACAGTCTGGTGTGTCGCCAGACAACCCGGAAGCGCTGATCATCACCAGCGCTTCCGGGTTTTCCCGCGGTGACACACCAACGGCGGCGTGCAGAAACCCGAAAGCGGCAGCAGCGCTTTCGGGTTTTTGCGCGCTGCTGCAACGGCGGCACACCAACGGCGGTTGGTGTGTCGCCACGGGGAAACTTTGGAAAGCCCTGCCTGCCCTAGAGGTCTTCTAGTCCAGCCCCTGTCTAGGGAAGGAATCCTCCGACCATCCTGGACAAATGGCTGTCCAGCCTTTTCTCGAAAACCTCCTGATGGAGCGCTCCCAACTTCAGGAGGAAGGCTGTTCCACTGCTTGGTAGCTCTTGGAAATTCCTCCTCCTCCTCCCGAGTTTGGATCTCCTTCCATAAAGCTTCCACCTGTTGGTTCTTGTCCTACCCTCGGGCACTATGCGTAATAAACCCACGTCCTCTTCTGTTGGGGTTTGTATATACCCAGGAATTTACAGTTAGATAAATTATACTGGAGAGGCTTGATATCTAGGTGAGAGGGGAATTATTCTGCAAGTCACCCAATTAGCAGCCATTGTTGTAGGGATGATGTGGCAGTGTGTGACTCATTCCACAGGTGCTAAGAGTTTAGTTGGGTGTGGTAGATAATGAGAATGACCTATAATGTGATTGGTCAGTTTGTATATATAAGCAGAAGAATCCTGGTATTCTTTCTTCTCGTTTGCTGTAACTTCATCGCTGTATCATTTGTTACCCGTGTGGAAGTGATCTGTAATACGTATGTATATAAAGTAAATGGGATATTTTATATAATCTCTGTTTGAGTGTCTATTTACTGCACAGTACGTGGATCACTGGTGTCTAGGAAGAAGGATCAGGCCGCTCCACCCACGCACTCTGACATCTTCCCTGGGACAGTCCTTCACGTACTGGGAGACCGCTATCCTGTCTCCCTCAGCCTTCTCTTCTTTAGGCTAAACAGACCCGGTTCTTTTAACCATCCTTGGTATGGGTTCTGTGTCTGGGATGCGAGGAGCGGTGTCCTCCTTGCCCCACCTTCTCCGTAGGCCTTTCCTTGGGCAGGCAGAAGGATGGGGTCCATGTTCCACAGCCGTGTGTTGGCTCCCCTGCAGCATCCAGTGCTTTTCTGACGAGAACCAGATGACCACCCACAACCTGGCCATCGTCTTCGGGCCCACGCTCTTCCAGACGGACGGCAAGGACTACAAGGCTGGGCAAGTGGTGGAAGATCTCATCAGGTGCTACATGGAGGTCTTCAGTGTAAGCCTGGCCAAGAGAGATGGGGGTCAGGCGGGGCGGCAGCCGGTGGGCGTCCCTGGATCGGACGCCTCTGCTTAATGGTCCTGCAGAATCAGCGCGGCAGGAGGCTGCCTCCACGCCAGGGCCCCCGAGGGGATGGATGCTTGTATGCGGAAATCAAACAGGGCAATATGAGACAAGCGGGCACCGTTGTACATTTGGTTGGGCAAGTAATGTAACTGTGCCACGTGCAGGATCATGTCAGTAGGACATCACCCTCAGGGACCCTGAGGTCCTAGTGGGATCATTCCCATGTTCTCTGCAGATTGAGCTCAGGCCCTGGGATAGGAGACGTGGAAAGACCGGGGTGGGGTGAGGGGAAGGCTGCCGAAGGGGCCACTGACTTTGCCTCTTGTGGCCGGGAGCGGGGGGGGAACGGAAGAACGCTCTGCCCAGGCTCAGAGTGCCAGTATCTCTAAGGCTTTGTACGGGGCAAGGTTAGGGGGCAGAGCCCAAGACTCTGAAGGACAGGGTGGGGGGCAGAGCTCGGCAGCCGCGTGTGTGTTTTAAAGGGGTCTTTTAATTCCTGCCCCTTACAAGCAAAACTCTTTCTCTGGGGACACGGTCTTCGAGCGAAGTGGTTCAGTTTCCCCTTCCTGTTTGTGGGCTTTTCGGATGCCCTTGCTCAGCTGATGCTGGGCCGGGCCTCAGGAGACCAGCCGCAGCGTCCACGTGCTCTTATAAACGTCCAAGGATTTCGTAGGACTTAGGCGTAAAAGCCACTGCAATACCCAAATGTACGAAGTGGGGAAGGTTGGGTCTTGGGGCCACGTGGTCCCGTCAGCAGCTGGGCTCTTCCAAGGTCCGTTCTCAACCCCCGGCTGTCTCCCCACCTGAAGCGTGTCAGAGCGGGGGTCTCCCCTTGCCGGCGTTCCTAACCTGGGGGCCCTCCACCGGTACTGGGCTACGTGGCCCAGCCACCCCAGCCAGGTGGCCTTTGGTTGGTGGGATGGTCTTGGTGGTCCAACCCATCTCGAGGGCCTCAGATTGGGGAAGGTCCCCTTGGATCTCAAGAAGTTTGTTGACCATGGGTGATGGAGGTAGGAAGGGGGACGTAATTGTCTTTTACTTTGTACGGAAAGGAGTCGTGCTCCGAACATCTTGGGCTGAAGGAAATCCTGGGAGGTTTCACCTTCCCACGCTTGGCAAGTGGGTGTTCTGGCATGAGTTGGTGGTCCAGCTTGATCCCTTCTCCCCCTTTCTTCTCCTCCTCCCCCTCTTGGCCTGGCAGGTGGATGAGGAAGAGATGAGAAAGCAGCAAGAGGAGATCCGGGCCATCCTGAAGATGCGCATTGCGGGCTCCTCCAGCGGGACCCAGGTAAGTTGGTGGCTTGCATCCCCTGAGCTGTGTGTGGCTGTGTTGTGGCTGTGCCCTTGTCGCGCTTCTGTGGCTGCATTCCAACTACCCATTTAACCAGCGCAGGTAGCAACCGGGCAGGTGCATTCGACAGCCTTAAGATGGTTAGTGCTGCACTTGTCTGGGCCGTTGAAAATTATTTGGGGTGTTGTACAAACAGAGAAAATGGGTTAGTCAGTAACTGGGTTAATCGTGTTCTGTGAATGCTCCCTTTGTGTCAGAGAACTGGGTCAGATGAGTTGTCAGAGATAACAGGCCAGGCAGGGGAGCGATTTGGCAAAGCTCCCTTCTGCTGCAGGCATGGGTATGACGGCTGGTTGTCTGAATGTGGATGGGCTCAAGGCCCAACAAAATTCAGGGTCCAAGCAGCTGGAGAGGGCTCTCAAGTCCATCACTTTGAGCAGACCCTAAAAGGATTTGACTGCTCAGGAGGAAAAGCACAGTTTTATAGTGGGTGCAGGACTTTGTGGCCATGGTCATCTTCAACTGCAGTTAAATGCCAGGAAGACTGAGCATAATTGCAGTCAATAGTCTTTGATTAGGTTGTGGTTAGAGGTAGTCCTCGACTTACAACCATTCGTTTAACGACGATTCAAAGTTACAACGGCTTTATGACCTATACTCGCACTTACAACCATCGTACCACCCCTGCGGTCACGTGATTGCAATTCGGGCGCTTGGCAACTGGCTCACATTTACGACCGGTTGCAGTGTCCTGCGGTCACGTGATTGGGCTTTGCGACCTTTTTCGCCGGTTTCCAGCAAAAAGCATCCATTGGGGAAGCTGGATTTGCTTAACGACTGCGGTGATTCGCTTAACGACCGTTGTAAAAATGGTCGTAAAGTCATGTCTGGTCACGTGGTGGGTTGACTTACGACCGCAATGACTTATGACGGAAATTTTGGTCCCAATTGTGGTCGCAAGTTGAGGACTACCTGTATGTTTTGTTTACTCTGCCCAGTGGCCAAGTGAAATTTTGAGCTGTTCAGCTTTTGGATGTAAGCTCCATCCAGACCCCAAGCAAAATGTGGGTTTCCCACCTATTTCCCACAGAAACCCTGGCAGAGCACTGAAGCATCTGCCTTTCGTAGTGCCTAGCAAGACATTCCTGAGTGGATTTTCATAAGTAGGATGTTTGTGCCAATGGCTATTCGATCTGTTCAACATCTGGCAACGAGAGGACTAGTTCTCTTGGACATGGAGGTTCTGTTTTGAAACAAGCCTGGGTTGAACTGTCGTTCGTGGAATTAAAAAAAAAATACAGCTGCAAGAATGGTTCTAATAGCACCCCCCGTTTAGCTCTTTGCTGATTCCAGCCTGGCTTCGATCTGGAGATTTCTCTCGAAGCTTCTCCATCCCTCAGGAGAGAGCTGCTTTTTAAAACTTGTTTTGGTCCTTCTCCGTGTTCTTCCCCCCTTTCCAGCAGGCTGGTGACTTCATCTGTACGGTGTACCTGGAGGAGAAGAAGATGGAGGCCGAGCAGCACGTGAAGGTAAGGCCGCCCAATCCAGACAGAGCAGAATTGGGTGTCTGGGGGGGGGAAGCGAGGGTCACTGCATGGTCAGTGGTGGGACTGGGGGACGAATGGGGTGGAGGGATGTAGGGCTGGGCTGGGCTGGGGGAGAGAAAACAGCAGAGAGAAAGGGGTCAGGCTGCATATCAATGCAGGTAATCCTCGCTTAACAACCATTTGTTTAGTGACAGTTCAGACTTACGATGGTGCTGAAAAAACCGACTTACAACCAGTCCTCACAGTTATGACCATTGCAGCGTCCCTGCGGTCACATGATCACAATTGGGGCTCTTGACAACCAGTTTACATTATGACATTATGACCATCGCAGCGTCCCGTGGTCACATGATTGCTGTTTTTGGCCTTCCCGGCCGGCTTCTGCCAAACAAAATCAATGGGGAACCGTGTGATTCACTTAACAACCACATGGTTTGCTTAATTCCCATGGTGATTTGCTTAACGACTGCCGCAAAAACGTGCAATCAGGTCGGACTCACTTAATGATTGCTTCGCTTAGCAACTGAAATTCCGTTCCCAATCATGGTCGTTAAGCGAGGATTACCTGTAATCCAGATTTGTGGAGACTGGCCTGATGGTGTGGCTCTCTGCAGAGAAGCAGAACTGAGCTGCCTGCATTTTGGACCAGCCCTTGAAGGCTGCCTGGTCTTCCTCAGCCCCTTGCAACCAAACAGGTTGGGACTACACTTCCCAGAAGTCCCAGCCAGTTTACCCAAAATGGAAGGTATTGAACCATTGGATTATTCTTCACCTCTTCCAGCTCTGCAATCTCTCCCTTCCTCTTCTCTTCCTTTCCTTTGGAAGTGGCAACCACAAATCAAATCAAATCTTTATTATAGTCAAAGATCAGCATAAGGAGGGTGGGGTACAGTCAGTTTAAAGCAAAGAAAATACATTAAAATCTAATATAAAAGCGATAGATTAGAGATAGAGATAGATAGATAGATAGATAGATAGAGAGAGAGAGAGAGAGAGAGAGAGAGATCACAAAAGTCTAAAAGAAAAGGAAAAAGAATCTAAAAGGAGGGGTAGGATCGTTAGAAGGGTGTAGGGGAGCCTAAAAGTTAGCATATCTGTCAGTACAGAACCCTCTAGTGTGATGGATTAGATGCTCCTTAAATTTGGTTTGTGGCACCGGTCATCATCTGGCGAATTTTAAGCGCTGCTGCGCAGAACCTGGCAACGTCGTATGTTGTAGCAGGGCTGGAATCCGAGAGCAGCAGGGAGGTGTAAAATCATCCTGAGTGCCCCGGGTGCTTATACAATAGTGTTAAGAAGAGGCTGGTACGAACGTCTCTGCAATGCAGGCCCTGGAGGGGCACGTGGTCTGTGGTTTCTGTGTGGCCCGAGTCACAGGGGCATTGCCTCTGCGGGTAAGGGATCTTCCTGTATTCATGTCCTTCAAGGACAGCTGAGGGGAGGGCGTGGCATCGTGCCAGGGTGAGGGCCCTCCAATGGTTGGGCACCTCGGCTTTAGTTAAGTATGCCTTAGGGGAGGCAGAATACTTGCTGGATTCACTGGCAATAAAGGTTGGGGACCTGGCTAAGTCCAGTTGGCGCTCTGTGTCTGCTACAGGCTGTTGAATGAGTAATTTCGCCTGATCCTATCCCACGCTGAGTAGTAGACCTGGAGAGAAGCCCAGGGATGAGATTTTAGTTGCCACTGCCCGTTTCCATGTGGCCTGGAAGTCATCCCTCATAGTTAATGGGGCAACCTCAATTCTACATGGTAATCCATGTATAATCCTTACTCCTGACCTTCCGGAAGTCTCTTAAGACCTGGCTCTGCCGCCTTGCCTGGGACGAGGGAGGTAATAGCACCTCCTGGGGGTGGCTGGCCCCATAGTGTCCTCCATCTCTTGGATTTTTTACCTATTCTATCTATTTATTGTTTTATTGTAATTTTATACTGTATGTATAGATTTTAATTATTGTTACCCTGTAAACTGCCCAGAGTCCCCTATTCGGGGAGATGGGCGGGGATAAATTTAAATAATAAATAAAACAAATAAATAAATAATAATCCGTAGATCTGTGGAAAGACAAATCAGTGCAACGTGACTAGAGTTTGGGAGGGGCTGGGCTTCCGTGAGGTCAGCACCCCCCTCCGGGTTGTCGATGGCCATCTGCGAAGGGAAGAGCCATCCTCGCTCCCAAATGCGCTCTTTCCCAAGGCCCATGAAGAACAAGGGAGAAGAATCTAGCATCAGTCAGGGCAATTCCTTTTGATAGGACCAGCCTAAACGCTCCAGAAGAATTCTCCCTCGGGCGGGGGTTTCCAGAGGGACAAGAGCTGCAGCAGGAGCAAGGGGGTCCAGAAATTAGGCCCACCGAGGTTAAGCCAACCTGAAGATGGAAATGGTCGGTGGAGCCATGTGGCACCGGGCATCGGGGAATGGAAAAGGATAGCCGCCTCTCCCTCTTCCCGCTTCTTCGGACCAGTCTGTTTCGCCAAGGACGGGGTGGATGATTAGTAATCCCATCCCTGAAGTCTGGATCCTGCCTTCTCTGAAGTGCCCCGTGGAGGAACCTCACTCTCAGCTCGGCCTCCTCTCCCCCCAGATTCCTGCCACAATGACGGCCGAAGAGCTGACCTTCACCATCCTGGACCGGAGGAAAATCACCACGAAGGAGAAGGACTTCTGGAGCTGTTTTGAAGTCAACGAGCGGGAAGAGGCAGGTCGGTGGCTGAGGGCAGGGAAGCGTCTTGGAATCTGTGGCCATTGGAGTGGCATGCAGACCCAGCGGAAGGAAGGAAGGAAGGAAGGAAGGAAGGAAGGAGAGGGGGGAGGGGGGAGGGGGGAGGGGGAGAGAGGGAAGGAAGGAAGGAAGGAAGGAAGGAAGGAAGGAGAGGGGGGAGGGGGGAGGGGGGAGGTGGAGAGAGGGAAGGAAGGAAGGAAGGAAGGAAGGAAGGAAGGAAGGAAGGAGAGGGGGGAGGGGGGAGGAAGGAAGGAAGGAAGGAAGGAAGGAAGGAAGGAAGGAGAGGGGGGAGGGGGGAGGGGGGAGGGGGAGAGAGGGAAGGAAGGAAGGAAGGAAGGAAGGGGAGGGGGGAGGGGGGAGGGGGAGAGAGGGAAGGAAGGAAGGAAGGAAGGAAGGAAGGAGAGGGGGGAGGGGGGAGGGGGGAGGTGGAGAGAGGGAAGGAAGGAAGGAAGGAAGGAAGGAAGGAAGGAAGGAAGGAAGGAGAGGGGGGAGGGGGGAGGAAGGAAGGAAGGAAGGAAGGAAGGAGAGGGGGGAGGGGGGAGGTGGGAGGTGGAGAGAGGGAAGGAAGGAAGGAAGGAAGGAGAGGGGGGAGGGGGGAGGGGGGAGGGGGGAGGGGGAGAGAGGGAAGGAAGGAAGGAAGGAAGGAAGGAAGGAGAGGGGGAGGGGGGAGGGGGGAGGGGGAGAGAGGGAAGGAAGGAAGGAAGGAATGAAGGAAGGAAGGAAGGAAGGAGAGGGGGGAGGGGGGAGGGGGGAGGGGGAGAGAGGGAAGGAAGGAAGGAAGGAAGGAAGGAAGGAAGGAGAGGGGGGAGGGGGGAGGGGGAGAGAGGGAAGGAAGGAAGGGAAGGGAGAAAGGAAGGGAAGGGAAGGGAAGAAACCCTGACGGGGTAGTGGGTGGTCAGACTTCCTCCACACCAGGTTGAGGCATCCTGGACTCTCATCCAGGTCTGGAGAGGACAGTCCAGGTGTAGAGAACCACAGGGGTGACCTTGGCGAAACTGCAGCAGCAGTTGGAAAGACTTGGTGAACGCCCAGGGCAGGAAGGCTGCTGGGCGTTGAAGGCTCTGTGTCTATGGGGAGCCTGTTCCAGACCCAGCTCCCCACGGGTTTGGTCCAGCTTAGCTGTCCCTCCGTGCACTTGGGGTCTCCCTTGTGCTTTCTGTCTCCCCCGGTTCCTCGTGCAGAACGGCCCTTGCACTACAGCGAGAAGGTCCTGCCCATCTTGCACATCCTGGGAAAGGACAGTTACCTGGTGGTGAAGAAGCAGCTCTCGATGGAGAACATGCTGCTTTATTTGGGTAAGTCTAGGCAGTGGGGGCAGGCAGGGACTCTGCGGACCCTTGCCTTGGGGACCGGTGCAGCCGGGAAGCGGAGGCTCGGGGACCCGTCGCCCTCCAGCCGTGAGACGCACCCGTCGCCCCGGCAGAGGAGCAGCTTTCTGCGCAACGTGGGACCACCCAGGGAGGGCACTTGCTGAGCAGTCTCAGGGCTGGGGAGAAAAAGCCCCTCCCACCCCCTGGCAGTGACTGGCATCGCCACCAGAGCGGTCGGTGACAGTGGCTTTGGCGGGTCCACGTGTGGGGACGACGGGGGTTTGGGCAGAGAGGTCTGTCCGCCTGGTGGAACTTCCGGGTACAGGAGCAGTGTACCTTTAAACATTGGGAGGCAGAGGGGCTGCCCCACTTCCTGCTATCCTGCATGTGGACCTTGATTGCTGCATTTTCCCATTGCTGGAAGAGACCAATTTCGGCTCTGGGTTTTGTTCCTGGGGGAAGAACAGGATGGGTGCGTAATGGGGCCACCCCAAAAGACCCTTCCCCTCCCGCTTTTTCAGCCGCTTCCCCTCTGGCCCGCTGCTCCCTCCCCTCCCCAGACGCCCTGAAGGGACGCAGCGCCTTCTCTTTGCCCATCCACCTCTCCCCCCCCCCCCAGCCAGCAAGGTGGGCGACAGCAAGCACGGCATGATGAAATTCAGGGAGGAGAAGAACCTGCTCGGGGTGGGGCTCAGCACCGGCTTCCACGACCGATACTTCATCCTCAACACCCACTCCCTCCGCCTTTACAAAGAAGTCCGGGTACGTTCGGTTCCTGTGCTTTTTCGCGGGGTTCTGCCCCCAAACCAACTCCACGCTGCCCCATTTCCCCGGCACTTTGCTTGGTTCAACACCCGCCCCCCCCTCCCCCCCGTTGCGTGCCGTTTTGTGGGTACTAGCCGTGAGCGAATGGCTCGGGAAGTGCAGTTTCGGTCTGTTGCCGTTCGGCCGTGGGCCAAAGCGAGGCTGCCTCTGTCCCCCTTAATGGCGGACGTGGGTTTGGAGGGGGCGGCCACCTGGCATTGGGGGTGGCCGTGGGGCCTCTTTCAGCTGGTGGGGGCTTGAGCTGGCCCTTCTGTGCAGGTGGGCTCCCCTTCGGGAGACCATAAATGGTCTCTTCCAGCAATGGGGAAATGGCTGCTCACGCGGTCCTCCTTCTGCTCTGCAGAGCCACAAGCCGGAAAAAGAATGGCCGGTGAAGAACCTAAAGATCTACCTGGGAATTAAAAAGAAAGCCCGTCCGCCAAGTTGGTAAGCGGGGCAGATGCCCATCTTTTAGACACGCCTTATAGTGGCCCCTGCAGAGGTGAGCCACTCCGGGGCAGGTTGGCGTACCTCCCAACAAGGGGTCTTTGCAGAGCGTGATCCTGAAAACCAAGATGGGGCCCACGAAGGTGCAGTTGAAGCTCCGCCGGTTTCTTAGGGGTGTGGCAACCATCGTAATCACCCATCTTGAATTTTATGACCACACTCTCTGGACACCCCTGCTCCCAACCTCCAGAAAAGCTGCAGGAAGCCATGAGCAGTATTTCAGGGGTGTTTGTGTGTGTGTGTGTGTGTGTATGCATGCGTGTGTGTGTCTTTTTGAGCTAAATGTTGGGAAAGAAAGCAGCGTGGCCTCTTGGAAGCATCCCTCTTCCATTCCCCCCATTTCCCCCCCTTCTAAAAAGCCCCCTGACTAAAGAATCCAACTTCAGTAGATCAGTTCTGTGCTGTTTTTCAGAGGTTCAGTGGGGGGGGGCACCTTGCTTCCTCCCAGCTTCCATTTCCTCCCTTATATTTTACAGAAGTAAACTACTTTTTGAATTTTACTGCTGAAATTGGGCCATTGTACCACCAGACTTTGTTGCTGTGATCTTGGGGTGCTGGAGGGCCACAGATGGTGCATCCTGGGGCACCTGTAGCTTGTCCTGGCAGAACATGGCAGAAGGAGAAGGAGTCACCGCCTGGCAGGTGCCCCTTTTGCCATGTTTTGTTCTGGGGAGAATTCCTAACTGGAAGGAGACATTTGGGAGTCAGGCAGCATACAATGAATGAATGAATGAATGAATGAATGAATGAGGAGAAGGAGAAGGAGAAGGAGAAGGAGAAGGAGAAGGAGAAGTGGTGGTGGTGGTGGTGGTGGTGGTGGAGGAGGAGGAGGAGGAGGAGGAGGAGGAGGATTACATGCCCCAAAGCGTTGCTGGTAGCACATATCAACCTGGGCGTGGCAGAAGTGCTCCAGCAGACCCGATGCCAGGATCGCACTGTGGGTGGGAAGACAGCCAGTCCAGAGAAGCGTATCCTGCAGAGCCAGGGCAGGCAGCCTCTTCGATGGGCCAGCTGTGACGGGCTGGAACCAGGCTCTGGGCCAGGCAGCGTCTGCGGTTCCTCAGCTGGTGAAATGAAGAAGCTCAGCGCTTCCAGACATGATGGGACTAAAACCTCCCAAACCCTCAGCAGGTGGGCGGGCACCAGCGTGGAGAGACACTCTTGTCTTCCTGCAACCCCCCAGCTGGCTTTCCTTACAGCCCTGAGATGGTTTCCCCTCCACTTGCTCCTTTGAGTGAGACCTGGACCCCAGGAGGAGATGCAGGATGCAAGGGGGAGCCTGGTCCAGATGCCCGAAAGGGCTCAAGCCACCTGCAAGTCTGCCCCCAGCGCTCTCCCCGGAGTGGAGACCTCCCCCCTGCCCCCAGGCTCCCTAGTCACATCCAGGGGGTTGTGTTCTTGCCCCCTGGTCCCCGTGGCACCTGCAGGCAGAAACCCCAGCACTGCTTCCTGGGCCCTGCCCGTTGCCAGCAAAGCTCGGGGGCTGGTGTGCCACCCTGCCGTCTTGCTCCACGTCCGCCTTTGGAGGCTTGCCCCTTGGGTAGAGCAGCGCTGGGGCAGAGGGGGAGCCAAGAAGATTGCCCCCTCCCCCGGTGGGGGGGCACCACGAGAAAGGAAGCCCTGCCAGCTTGTCTTGCAACCTGTATGGTCAGCGGAGGAAAGGCTAAATGCAGCCATACCTGCTTTGGGCCAGCAGGGGGCAGCATTGCTCCACATCCACCAGCAAGGGATGCCCCCCCAAAAGTGCAAGATGGCCTTCCTGTGAAGGCCCAGAACGGGCAGCTGAAGAAGGAGTCCCCTTTGGCTGCAGACACAAACGGGAAGCGGGTTGGAGCCGCCGTGGAAAAAGATCTCTCCGCTTGCTGGGTTTGCCAGGCTGGGACGGGCCAGCCCCAGTTGTGCACAGGGTGGGCTGTCCTGCATCAAACTTAGCCCAGGGACAAAGTCTCTCTCCCCAGCAAGGCCGCTGGCTGGCTGGCTGCAAGACTCAAATCTTGGGCAGCTTCCTGGTTTGCATGGTTTGGGCATGCTCCTGGCTGCCTGCCACGCTTGGGGGAACGCATGGAAGCCTCTTCCTCCCCTCTCCCCCCCCCCCGGCCTCTTCAACCTGTTGCATGAACTACCCCCTTCCTTGCGGGGGGTGGTAGCTGCTCCCCCACGTGCCCGGTGCGACAGTGGCCAGGAAGGGCAGCTCGCTTTCTCTCTGGGCCTCCTGGCAGGCCGTCGAAGGGGGCACAGTGAAGCAGGTTGGGCCCGAGGAGACAGTTTGGGAATTTCTGCGCACACCAGCACAGACCCACAGCGTCTCCTTGTTTCTGTCTGGCAGCTGGGGCTTCACCGTCTTCTTTGAGAACGAGAAGCAGGAGAAACAGCAGTGGTAAGGGAACGGGGGCCGGCATCTGGAGGGAGGGTCCCTTGGTTTAAACCTAGCAGCCCAGGGAAAACCAGGGGGGAAAAGGGGTTCCTGCTGAAAGTTAATGGGGTTCAGCCCCGCCGTGGCCCCTCTCCTCCGCCCATTCCAACCGTTCAGGCTTTGGGAAACGTGACCTGCTCACCCTTTAGACCAGCCGTGCAGCAGTTCGCACCGGCTAGGTTGTTGGATTGCAGTCTCCATTGTGCACAGCCGGCAAGGCCTCGTGCTTCCTGATGGATGGGGACCGGAGTCCCTCCCACCCGGCCGGGACAGCTGCAGGACGGCCGGCTCCATCTGAACTGCTTTCCACCCCATGCGCACAGATCCCCCGTAACGCCGGCTGTGGTCGGCGTGGGGTTCCCGCCTCCCTCCCCCAAACCCCCTCCCCCACTCCTCCGCACAGTACAGCCTGACCCAGGGGAAGCCGGGGGTCTGCCCGGCAGCCTGCAGCCGCCTCGGTCAAGCAAGCAGAGGTGATGCCTTGGTGGGCTTGCAACCTCCTTACTCGGCTAGCACGACGCGGCGTCCAGCGAGGCAACAGGCCCGACAGTGCCCATGCCCGGGGGCTCCTGCACAGCACCGCTTCGGCAGGGCGGGGGGGGGGGTCCCTCGTCCTCCTCACTCTTCTCCCCCCTCTGGCAGGTACCTCTGCTGCGACACCCAGATGGACATGCGGGCATGGTTTGCCACCTTCCTCTCTCTGCAGGTACGGCAGGGCGGCATCGACCTGGCGGGGAGGGGAGGCATCCCAGGAAGTGTCTCTTCCCTTGGTCTCCCCACATCTGCGTCCCGGGGGTCAGTGTGTGAGGTTCCTCTTCTGGACTCGGCTGCAAGCCTGGGACCCCTATTTGGGGTTGGGCAGCTCGGAGCCAGCAGAATAGGACCTGCTTTGGTGATGTGGTGTGACGTAC
This sequence comes from Charina bottae, assembly GCA_023362775.1. Classification (NCBI taxonomy): domain Eukaryota; kingdom Metazoa; phylum Chordata; class Lepidosauria; order Squamata; family Charinaidae; genus Charina; species Charina bottae. The sequence continues at coordinate 3,438,277 of JALMGJ010000045.1, read as the reverse complement.
AGGTAGTCCTTGGTTAATGACCACAACTGGGACTGGAATTTTGGTTGCTAAGTGAAGTGGTCATTAAACAAACCTGACCCGATTTTACGACCTTTTTTGCGGCGGTCGTTAAGCGGATCACTGTGGTCATTAAGCGAGCCACATGGTGGTTAAGTGAATCACGTGGTTCCCCATTGATTTTGCTTGCTGGAAGCCGGCCGGGAAGGTCGAAAATGGCAATCGTGTGACCGCAGGATGCTGCGACGGTCATAAATGTGAACTGGTTGCCCAGTGCCCAAATCGTGATCACGTGACCACGGGAACGCTGCGACAGTTGTAAGCGTGAGGACCGTCGCAAGTCGGTTTTTCCAACACCATCATAAGTCCAAACCGTCACTAAATGAATGGTCATTAAGCGAGGACTACCTGTATTGGCACAGTCCCTTGCGCTGCAAAATGTATTGCACACTTGCTGTTTGGAAGCAGGAAGCTCTGCCGGAGTGCAGAAGTCTGTTCCCAAGCTTCTGCAGTTTCTGAGATTTTGGCCTGGGCATTTGAGCTTCACGGCCATGAGGACTAGGAACTTCCTTCCCTTTTGCCCCTCAGAGTGGGCCCATGGCCTTTTGGCGCCCTCCCTAAGGCAACACCAGCAGGGGGCTTTTGTGGCCCTCAGCCCATCAAAGCCATGAGTGGCTCCCCCCATTGTCCATTTCTTTGCATTGGTTGGGGGGTCTTTAAGGGGCAACGTGGCTTAAGGCCATTACTATTATTATTAAGGCCCATAACGTGGCCATTACATCCTTTAAGCCCCCCTTCCTAATCAGGCCCCCTTTGGTTACAGCCCTGCCCAGTTTTGGAGTGTGGCCCTGGAGCAAATAAAGTTCTGTACCCCCCGCCCCCCCCCCAAAACCCCCCAGCTGCCCGTAGTCCCATGCCTGGCCTGGTTAGGGCCGAGAGGAGGGGGTGCATGGTGACCACAACGGAGGGTCTGGCTCTTTGTGCCACTGATGGATTGTGCTGCCACAAGAAGACGGATGCATTGCTCTGAATCTCTCTCTTCCCCCCGCCTCCCCCAGCACGGAGGCCACATCTGGCCTTCGGAGTCCTCCAAGATCCGGACGCTCCAGACCCAAACAGATTCCCGGCTGGGTAACGTCTCGCTGATTCCCCTGCGAGGCAGTGAGAACGAGATGCGGAACAGCGTGGCTGCTTTTGTGGCTGACCCCTTGACGGTGAGCCCTCCCCTCCCCCGCTGCTCTGGGCCTGGCTGGGCTGGGGTCCCGGGTGGCTTCCCCCAAAGGTCCAGGCGGGCGTTGGCTCTCCTCCGCGTGTCCAGGGAACCCAGGCCTGAGGACACACCGCCTGTGCAGGAAGCCCCCGGCTGTCGTCTGACCCTGCCTCCTCCTCCCTCTAGCTCCTTCGGGACGTGTGAATCCGGCAGCGGCGCGCCAGGTAAATAGGCCGGCTGTCCTGCGGAGGTCAGGGCAGTTTGCCCCGTGGCTGGGCTGGGCGGGAGGACGTTTCGGAATTCCACTTCGTCCCCTTGTTCCGGGCTCGGCTGAAATTCATTTTAAAGGAGGCCGACCGCCCCCCTGCGGCCATCGCCCAGATCCACCTCAGCTGTGGGCGGAGGGGCCCAAGAGTCCCCAGGGTGCTTCCCCCCACCCCAAGTTCTCCCCACCCCCAGCTCCCTCTCTTTCCTCTGCAGGTTGGACGACGGAGGGCCGGAACAGGGAAGGGCTGGTCCGGCAGGGTGGGGAGGGAGGGGTGCCCAGACTCCAGACAGCCCTTGGGTGTCCCCGGAAGACCAAGGGCAGCAGGAGTGACACACGCCACAAGCCCTGGACCCGAGCAGGGTGTCGAAGCCAACGGGGCCGCTGCTGTGCCAGGAGCGAGGTGGGCCAGCTTCCTTGCCCGCAGCCTTGACGCTGCCTTCCCGGGGGCTTTGTTCACCCCCAAAAGCTGCCCCAAGACCGTCCCTGCCCTTCTGCCACCTCTCGTGGACGCTTGGTAGAAAGGACGCTGAGCTGGCTCGCGTAGTCTGGGTCTTACCAGGAACTGGAACTTTTGCTGGAGACGAGGACGTTCCGGGTGGAAGAGGATCACCTGGGCTTCCCCAGCAGACTGAGCTGAGGGGGGAGGAAGATCACGGAGGCCCCCTTTCTCTGCCCCCTCAGCGGGGAGTTTGTGGTCACTCAGAGGGACCTGCTGCCCATGCCCTAGCTTTCAGTGCCTGCCCCTTTTTCTCACTTTCTGTGCCCCTGAAGCCCTTCCGTGGGGCACCAAGAGCAGCAGGAGGGAAGCGGCTTCCGGCAGGGGGACTGGCCAAGACCAGCTGCTGTTGCCCCCCCCCACACACACAGCTGTCTTCTGCCGCCTGGGGTCTCTTGCCAGCAGCTGCCCACCTGCAACCACCTGGAGGAAGGAGAGGCGGAGAGCAGCGTGGCTGGTTCAGGCCCAGCGGTCCCGAGATGCAGGGGAACGAGACTGCCACGGGGGGCGGGGGGGGGGGAGCTTCCTCCTCTGGATGGACAGGCACAGAAAGCCCATATTTATTTGGGTGTTGCGAAAAGGGGACGGGCGCCATCTTTTTCGGCTGATGTATTTTCTTCTTTTTGTAATCAGAATAAATTCCTCGGAAGGAATCGGGCTAGGTGGGGTCCTTGCCACTTGCATGATGTGGCTGAGGGCCGGGGGGTGGTGGTGGCTGGTGGAGGGCTGCTGCCCAGTGCTGGTGGGGGTGGGCGGGCGGGCGCAGGCTCCTCTGTTCCTCCGGCTCCATCTAGACCAATATTTTCCAAACTTGGCAACTTTAAGATGCATGGACCTCAACTCCCAGAATTCCCCAGCCAGAATGCATGCTGGCTGGGGAATCCTGGGAGTTGAAGTCCACATAGCTTAGAAGTTGCCAAGGTTGAGAAACGCTGCTCCAGAGGCTGCCTGGTCTGCCAGCCCGGCCCTGCTGAGTCCCGCTTGTCGAAGGGGTGGGGCAAGGAGGGCAGCCAGGGAGAACGGAGCAGGCCCCATTTCCTCCCCTGCCTCCCTTAAATTTTCCCCACGGAAGGAAGGGAAGCTGGCTTCCCGGAGGGCCCAGGGGGAGGCGCCACATTCACACCTCCTCGGATGGATCCTGTCTGAGTTCTGGGGCTGGATCAGGCCCTCGCCCGTCTTCCCCAGCCTTCCGGCCACTCGGTGGTCAGCTGGAGGCATCTGGGGAGCCCACGAGCCTAGATGGGAGGGCGAGAGAGGCTTTCCCTGTCCCCTCCCAGCAACCATGGACTGAGGGCTGCTGTTGCCTGGGATTCAGGAGGCGGAAGACGGCCCCGATCCCCCACAAACCCCACCACTCCCCCTTTTAAACCCTCCAACCGGCTGCCGGTCTCACAACAGCTGGCAGTGAATTCCTCTGCTGCACCGTGTGGACCGGTAATCCTCCTCTGATCCAACTCCCCCCACCTTTGGCTTCAGTGGACGACCTCAAGTTCCCGCAGGGCGAGGGAAGGAGAAAACCCCTCTGCATCCCTATGCCAGGCGTGATTGTGCACCCCTGGTTCGTTTCTTCTCCCCCTGCCCCACCTCTCTTCCGGAGCCCAATGGGGGGGGCTTCTGGTGAGGGGGCCACTCCACCCTCCGTTTTGGTTGCTGCACTCCAAGGAGGGAGGCTCAGAGGAGGAAGGACAGAGGAGGGGGTGGTGGGATTTGAAACGAAGCCCTGCGAGATCCTGAAGGAGCTGAGCATCTTCAGAGGCCAAGCGGAAACTGGTTTGTTCTATTTCCTGGCCGGGGCTTGTCCACTGCCCCAATCCAACAGGAAATGAGGTAGCGCTCTTCAAATATCTGCAAAGCTGTGGTCACACACAGGCTTATGAAGAAGCATCTTGATGGGGCGTTCGGTGGTCACACACAGGCTTATGAAGAAGCATCTTGGTGGGGCGTTCGGTGCTACTTGATCTTCGTTATCCAGAGACGGGGCACGCAGACGCAGACATACAACTTTCACCAGCTGCCTTTCGAACAGGAAGCTCCGCTCGCTCAGGCCCTCGTCCGCTGGAGCATCTCTTCCCACCTCAGCCCCCTTTCCTGGCCTGGGTTGAGTTGCACAAGAACCGAGGAGGGCCGCCGCTGAGCGTGGGACCTGTTCTCTGTGGGCGCCCATCCGCTCTGATCGCTCGCAACGAGGTATGGCCAGCCTCGGCCAAGTACTTTCCTCCTGCTTCCTGGTAGCACCTTCCCCCTTCAGCGCCAGTTCACATGGGAACAATGGCTTGTTTCAAGGACCGTCTTTTGTGGCAGCGTTAGCAATCTTCACCCTGGCGTTTTTCCACCTGCTGCCTAAGCTGAAATCTTCCAGAACGAACCCTTCTCTTAATTGCTTTGAGGGAGGCTTCATCCTCCGTACAATTTCCACGCATACCTTCCAGCAAATAGACGGCATAAAAAATAGAGGAAGCGAACGGCTGAGAATCAATCTCAACCCCTCTCTATCTATCTCTCTCTCTCGAACTGCATAGTTACAGTGGTAACAATTTGATGACAAAGGTATTTGACAATCTCTATTGACGGTGAGTGCAGGACACCGAATAATGGTCTCAGGGTAGCAGGAGGCAGATTCCAGAGAACGTTAAGAAGAAACCGCAATTTGCCAATGGACCCAACAATGCAGAGAGGCGGTGGGCTCCCTGTGGCCAGATGCAATCAAGCAGGGGCCGGACAGTCATCCTTCGGGGGTGCTTGGTTTTGAATTCCTGCTCTGAGAAGACGGACGTGTTGGCCTTGAAGGCCCCTTCCGACCCTGGGACTGAGTTCGCACGCTGCATTAAGCCATTGTTTGCTTCATGAGCTTGTTGAAGAACGGCGGGTTTAGTTCACAGATGCTAAGCCCAAATTTAACAGTGCCCACCGCAGCTTAGCGTAATGTATGAACCTGGTCTGTGAGCTTATGAATCAGGCAGTTGGAGTGGATTAGTGCCAGCCTTGCGAGGTAGTCCAGACAAGAAGCACACCCAGAAATACCAGCTCTAACTTTATTGTAAGGTTACATTAGCAGAATCTTGCAAGTCTGGAGGTACATCTACCCCCCCCCTCACCTTTACAGCCCAAGACACTAGGGAGGGTTCCTTCTGAGATGTTTGCCTCCTCCCCATTCCTTCTGCAGACTCAGCTGCCTCTTACCTGGCCGTTGCCTAGTCTGCGGCTCTTCCTCCTGTCTCTCAAGGTCATTCCCACAGACCATTACAATTAGAAACCAAGTGGGGATACGGTGGGAATTTAGTGCCCTGATTAGGACAAGCAAAGCAGCGGATGGAAGGGAAGCAGCTCGGGAAATCAACTGTATCCCTGCTAGTAGAGCTGGGTCTTTTTGAAGGTTTAAGACACCCACCCAAGATTGTCTGGCTCCAGTGGCTCCTTGTAGGCGCTGGAGCTCAGGCATGCGTGCATGAGCTGAGAAGCTGTAGGGAATATGGGAAAGACCTTGGGAGACTGGGCAAAGAGATGCTGCTAAGGGAATGGTCAGATAAGAGGGGGCATAGCCCGCAGCTACATAGTGGGCAGAGCAAGAGGCTTGGAAGAGACCCTCCCTAGTTTCTCGTGCTGCATAGCACATGGGGGGGGGGAGAATTATACTTTCAGACTCGCAATGTAGCTTTACAATAAAGTAGAATTTGCTCATCTGGTTGTGATTCCTATGCTTTACCCTGTGAGGCCGACATCAAACTTGCAAGTCTGAAAGCACAATTTTCCCACCCCCCTGTCTCCTTTACCACCTGAGAAACTAGGGAGGGTCCCTTCTGAGCCCCTTGCCCTGTCCACTATCCAGCTGCGGGCTATGCTATCTCTTATCTGACTGTTCCCTAGGCAGCATCTCTCTGCCCAGTCTCCCAAGGTCTATCCCACCTACCATTACAGAAGGCTTCGCACATGGACCCCAAGCATAGAATCTCAGAACTCGGGGGTTGGAAGGAGCCGCCAAGATCATCTACTCCAGCCCTAGTCCAGTTCTTTTTCTGGGTAGGACTGGGTCACTTTTCAGAAAAATCTAATTAATGATCTTTTTTGGGTTATTCAACACCACCTCACTCTCCCCACCATAGGTAGGGTGTTATTGATCTTTGTAATCAAGGAACTCTTGATCAGCATTCAAATAATACTCAAGATTGGTTGAAGCCACTGGAATAAATTCTGAATTGGAGGGTGGATTTTTTTCTAGCATGCAAGAAAAACGTCTTCATGGGAGTCTCAGGCTGATGTTTCCCCATGCAGGCTGGTAAAAGTCCTTGTAAAAAGTCTTCACCCCACCGACTTCCTGCGTGATCTCCAGCCAGCTGAAGCTTCCGAATGCTCTTCAAGGTCACCCCATGTACAGCACGTTGCAATAGTCCCGTTCCTTCTCATATCAAAGAGAATCAAAGCAGCATCACTATGTTTCTTCCTAATGCTTTCTTCCACTCCTGGGCTTAATTCAAATACTGCTACCTGCCACATTCCTCCTCCAGGATCGTATCTGAGATTCTGCACACCCCTATCCTGCTTGTGGGCTCCCAATGGCATCTGGGCGAAGAAACCACCGAAAGGCAGCTCACTTGCATCTTTAGTCAAACCCAGCACACCTCTTAGTTTAGAATTAGCCATTATAGGGAATAATTGTCACTCTTCTTCCTCGAAAACACTCTTACAGAAGGGCACAAGGCAGGCACTAGGACCTGTGCAGAATCACAGCAGGTTTGGAGGCAGCAAGGCACAAGGCAGGCACTAGGACCTATGTGGAATCCTGGCAGGGCAGGATAAAATTACCAATAAATAAAATTTATTTATAAATTACCTCAATAAAATTACCTCACTTTTGGAGGATCACCATACATATGAAAAACTGAAAAGAGACCCCACCAACAATTACAAGAAAAAGGCAATAGTTTGAAACAATTGGAACATGATGGCTCCATCGATAGGATTACCTACCACCGTCTGTATCCTGGAGAAGCCATCCCCTGCATCTACGGACTTCCTAAGATCCACAAGGAAGGAACACCCCTCCGACCCATAGTCAGCAGCATTAATTCGGTAACATACAACATTGCCAAACACCTCTCTACCATACTAGCACCTCTAGTTGGACACTCTGAACACCACATCCATAATTCGGAAGAATTTGTTTCCAAAGCAAAGATCCTGAAACTGGATACAGATGAAACTATGGTCTCCTTCGATGTGTCCTCCCTTTTCACCAGCATCCCCACCACTCATGCTCTATCCGCTGTCAGGAAGAGACTAGAAGAGGACAGCACCCTTGAAAGGAGAAACCATCTCAATCCAAACCAGATCTGCCATCTTCTGGACCTGTGTCTTAACACCACTTATTTCTCATACAGAGGTGACTTTTACAGACAAAAACACGGCTGTGCCATGGGTTCTCCTGTGTCACCCATTGTGGCCAATTTATACATGGAAGAAGTGGAGAAGAAAGCACTCAACACATTCCAGGGAATGGTGCCCACCCACTGGTTTAGGTATGTGGATGACACCTGGGTCAAAATCAAGGCCCAGGAAGTACAGGCCTTCACGGACCATATAAACACTATAGATGCCAACATTAGCTTCACCAGAGAAGACACCAAGGACAACAGACTGGCATTCCTAGACTGTGAAGTCCTCATTGGGACCGGTGGCAAGCTAGAAATAGGGATCTACAGGAAACCCACACACACAGATCAATACCTGATGTTTGACTCCCACCATCCACTGCAGCACAAACTAGGAGTCATCAGGACATTGTCACACAGAGCAGAAACCATCCCCACCTCCATGGATTCCAAAAAGAATGAAAATCAGCACCTGAGAACAGCTCTGAAGGCCTGTGGATATCCAAATTGGGCCTTCACTAAATCTAAGTCTACCAGACCTAAAACAGCGACAGATAGGGCTGAGACTCTTCCGTTTACTCTAACGGAAGAACCTGGTCATTCCTTACATGGCTGGCGTGTCTGAAAAGT